>JAPVLO010000294.1:0-1236444 GCA_027257055.1 Cephalopachus bancanus | reverse complement strand
GAAAATTCTTCCGGCAAATTAAGTCAATAATAAACAAGAGATCTGGGCACAGTGTCTCGTGCCTTTAATTCTGGCACTTTGGGAGGTGAGGTGGGAGGATCACTTGAGGCCTGGCGTTCAAGACCAGTCTGGGCAACATAGCAAGACTCCATCTCAGGAGGCTGAGGTAGGAGGACTACCTCAGCCCGGGAAGTTGAGGCTTGGGTGAGCTATGATCGTCCCACTGTATTCTAATTCTACAAAATATATAAATAAATTAATAAATGAAGGGTGAGCCCTGCATTGGTGGAAGATGAGGTGGGAAGGAGATTGGGAAGTACTCATGTGTGGAAAAATAGTGAGACCACAAGCAGGTGGCCTTGGGCTGCAACTAAAAGTGACTGGCCTGTTGTGTCCCTTCCATGTATGGGATCCATGTTGCTCTCCTGTCTGATGTGGTGGCTCTAGTTGTAGGAATGTAGAAGAGAAGCCTTGCTGAGTTTTGCCTATGCTGGTTAACATGCCATCCAGAACCACACATGGCATCAGGAATTCCCAGATTCCATGACAAGGAACCCAAAAGCTACCAACAGTAGACAGAGTTGGAATCCACCTTGTGGGCCAACCAGAGCCCTGACTTTGGAATCTTGCCTTTCTTGGGGTACCTCTGTCCTCTTCTTTGCTCTACATCCCTCCCTTTCTGTTCAAATTCAGAAATGCAAACATTAAATTCATGTCTGAATGACGTGCGCTCCCTCGCCACGTGAGCAATGTGTCCCGTTTTGATTCCAAAGACTTCTGAATGGTCATATATTCCGAAGGCTTACTCATAATTTTATAGTGAGGAGAAGCCAGGCTGAGAAATGGAGCTCAAGCTGTGGATAGGAAGGGGTTAGTGAACTGGCTTCTCTTTTCTCACCCTCTGCTGCCACCAAGGGTCATGGGGCCCCTTGTGCCAAGTGTTAGGCTCCATTGCAGGAGAAGACATCATCACCATCTTTTGTGCACATGCCCTGCGTTAAGCTATTGCTTACCTACTATTACTTACACTTTCTCAATATTTTATATCTATTTTCTCCCCGGAGTCCTTCTAATGGCCCTTCGAAGGAGTTGTGCCCATTTTACAGATGAGTACATAGAGAGGTTGGGTGAATTGGCCAAATCCTAGCTCCAGGAGATGGTGGGCCCAAATCTGACTGCGGTTTGTCTGTGTATTTTATTTCTACACTATATGCTTCTTCCTATCTGAGAGAGTGATACATTTTTGTAGGCTGACTGTTTTCACTATAACCTTGGAGAGAGTTTCCCCTAGAGAATCTGGAAGTCCCAAGATAACATAAAACCCCACTTAAAAATGCAAATCCATATTCTGAGATGGACTGAGAAACACAAAGGCCAATTAGCTAGCAACTGCACTTTCCCATTCCATCTGCTTAAGATCAAATGGAAACTACCCCACCCCCCAGTCATGGTCAAGGAAACCCTCTTCCCAGGTTCAAGGAAGAGGACACGTGAAAGGGTTCTAAAAACAGAGTGCTGTGCATAGAGAGAGTGGTAATTCAGTCAAAGAGACGGGGTGAAGCAAGCAGACCTCATTTCTGCTATCTGTGTCCTTAGCACCATCAGCATGGGTCCGGCAGACCCCCACGTCCCGGACTTCCAGATTCCCACTGTCACAGCAGTCCAGAGGCATGCCACACAGCTTGGCCACCCAGAGCTCTCTGGCCAAGGCCACTGTCTCAGGGAACTGGCAGCCACTGATGGCTCCTTGCAGGGGACAGGGGTGGGAGGTGGGGCCAGGGCCTTGGAGGTCAGAGCAGCCCCGTCTAGGAAAGAGAGCACAGGGCACACCAGCTTCCCTCCTTCCTTTCCTAGCCACTGGGTCCTGTGCCCACTGACTGACCATCACCACCAGTCCACACAGCAGGAGAAGCTTCATGATCCCAGCACAGAGCAGTGGAGGCAGCGGCTGGAAGACCCCTTCCGTGTGGGCTGCCCCCTTATATCAGATGCATCGCACCCAGCCCAACCCTCCTCCCAGCCCCAGCTCCACTGGAAGTGACCCGTGCTCTTGCTGCTTCCTCTTTTCTAGCACTGGAGAATTTTATTATTATTATTTTTATTTTTAACATCTGGGTTCCCCCACTCTTTTAGATAAAAGGAAAATACATTCAGTAGAGAAGAGTTGGGAACCCTAAACAAATCACTTGTGAATCTGTTAAACGCCATTAACACGTTGGTGCTTGTCCTTCTGGTTCTGTTGCGCGCTCTCTCCTCTCTCTCTCTCTCTCTCTCTCTCTCTCTCTCTCTCTCTCTCTCTCTCTTTCTGTGTGTGTGTGTGTGTGTGTCTATGGCATATTCTATCTATCTGTCTATCCATCCATCCATCCATCCATCCATCATCTATCTTAACATCCATTCATCCATCCATCCATCCATCCATCTCCATGTGTCTCCCTGGTCAAATTACAAAAATGTTATATGTAGTACTTTATAGCCTATGTTATCATTTGCTGATTACTCAAACATATTTGTAAGTCATTAAATATTCTTTTGCGCCAGGCGCGATGGTGGCTCAAGCCTGCAATCCCAGCACTTTGGGAGGCCAAGGCAAGAGGATGCCTGAACTCAGGGGTTTGAGATCAACCTGGGAAACTTGGCGAGACCTCGTCTCTACAATAAATCAAAAAATTATCTGGGCATGGTAGTGTGCACCAGTAGTTCCGGCTACTTGGAAGGCTGAGGTGAAAGGATTGCCTGAGCCCAGCAGGTAGAGGCTGTGGTGGCCATAAGCGTGCCACTGCTTTCCAGCCTAGGTGTCAGGGTGAGACTCCAACCAAAAAAAAAATTCTTTTGCAGTAGCATTTTGAAGGGCAGCTTCATATTTCATGATACGACTGTGCCATTTATCTAATGAAATCCCTATTGATGGACACATGGGTTATTTCCAATGTTGTGCTTTGCTTGACTGTACAGTGAAGGAAGGCTAAACCTCAGTTCATGTGCAGAATTGTTTGCCAGCATGTATTCCTAATGTGGGCTTGCTGAGTCAAAGCACATGCACAGTTTGAGGGCAATTGATGTGTGTTGACAATTTACCCTGCAGAAAGTCTGCCCCAGTTTCTATGTGAGAATCCTAATGAGGCAAATGGGGTGGACCCAGTCCAACTAGGGTGGAGGTGCTGACAGCAAGACACACAGCAGTGGCACAGAGACAGTCAACCACCAGGGCTCCCCTGAGAACCTTGTCCACACACAGCAGAAATGTGGGGGTTTTTTGATGCCTGTTCGATGACTGTTCAAGGACATAGTGCACAGGTTAACCCCTTTGCTGCCTGCTGATCAACTCATCCAAAAGAGTATCCAGCAGGAGTCACTGCCAGGAGATATTCTCTCTCTCTCCCCCCGATCCCCCACCTCTTTTAGATCTGATTTTTGCCTTTGTTCCTTGACTCAGTCAACCAACTGACCACCTCATATGAGAATCAATAATCTACACATAAAATAATTCATCAGCAGGTAAAATAGATGTCTCTGGTACATTCTTTGACCCACCTCTCCCATGTAGGTTCAGTGTTAATTCTATAATTTGTGTCATTTCCCTCATGCTCTTACTAATGTGGTGCTTTACCCTGAAAACAATCCTTGAGTTAGGGGCTCTAGACAGGACACGTGGCTAACTCCCAGAACCCCAGCCACCCCTAACTGGTACAGCCTGGGTAAGAGAAAAAGTAGCCAGAATCACAAGCCTTTGTTGATTTCAGAAGGCTTTTCCCAAATGGGAGAGAAGGCATGATACTGATGCTGCAAAGAGGCCTTAAAAGCCCCAGCCTGAGTTGTCTCAGCAGGTGGGGTTTGAAGATCAGGAAGATCTGGTTCAAATTCTGGCTCTTTCACTTACTAGATGTGGGACCCTGAGCAAATTATTTCACCTCCAGGAGCCTTGGTTTCCTTATTTGCAAAATGGGGTCAATGGTCCCTCCCTTGTCTGACTGCTATGAGGTTTAGAGACAACGTCTTGAAGCACACAGCACCAAGCCTGACCCTTCCGGAGAATTCCACTGCAGTAACCACAACACACCTGGCAGAGAAGAGGACTGAGGGGATGGATTACAACCCAGACTGCCTGGGCTAGTATTTGGCTGTTTAATCTGGAACAAGCTGCTTAGCTGTCTCCGACCTCCTCACGTGTAACACAGGGATGATGATAATGCCTGCTTCATAGGGTCATTGTGAGGATTAATGGAAATAATATAAGAATAGGGCTTGGTCCATAGTCAGAGATGAATGTCAGCTATGGTCACTCTTATCTTCATCCTCATCCTCATCCTTGTCATCATTGCTCATAATAAGTAGAATAGATAACTAATCTTTTCTTCTACATTGTCTAACCTGCTGCTAATCCTATCTACTGTTTTTCCATCTCAGCATATTTTTTCTCCCTATAAATTTAATCTGTGTTTTAAAAATATTTTCCAGCTGAACTCGGTGGCTCAGCCTGTAATCCCAGAACTTTGGGAGGCCGAGGCGAGTGGATTGCCTGAGCCTGTGGGTTCAAGACCAACCCCGGCAACTTGGCGAGACCTCATCTCTACAATAAAAAGTCAAAAATTAGCCGGGCGTGGTAGCACTCACCTGTAGTTCTGGCTACTTGGAAGGCTGAAGCAGAAGGATTGTCAGAAGTCTAGCAGGTCAACGCTAGGGTGGCCATGAGTATGCCACTGCACTCCAGCGTGGGTGACTGAGTGAGACTCTAACTCAGAAATATATATACCATGCTTCTACTTAACATGCTCAATCTTTCTTTTATCTTCTATTATTTGTTTGTTTATGTATTTATTTTTTGAGCCAGGGTCTTACTCTGTCACCCAGGCTAGAGGACAGTGGCATGATTATGCTCACCATAGCCTCATCCTTCTGGGCTCAGAAGATCCTTCTGCCTCAGCCTCTGGAGTAGCTGGGACTACAGGCATACACCATCAAGTCTGGGTAATTCTTTTATCTTCTTAAACATATAGAATATACAGTAGTCTTTCCTTATTGGCAGTTTTGCTTTCTGTGATTTCAGTTATGCAAGGTATATAGTACACTAAGATATTTTGAGAGAGAGAGAGAAACTACATTCACATAACTTTTATTACAGTATATTGCTATAATTATTCTATTTTATTATGAGTCATTGTGTTACTTTCTTACTGCATCTAATTTATACATTCAACTTTATCATCAGTGTGCATGTGCTCATATAGGAAGAAACAGTATACCTGGGGTTTGCTTCTATCTGTGGTTTCAGGCATCCACTGGGGATCCTGGAATGTGTCCCTTGTACATAAAGGGGGATGACTGTAGTTATAACTTTCAGTGACTTTATCTACTAATTCCATCATTTGTGTCCTTTCTGAGTCTTGTTCTATTGTTTGATGGTTTCTTGATGTAAGAAATAGAATGATTTATTTTCAAAATGAATCCTGAGGCATGTTTAAATGCCTTTGCTGAGTCACTTCTTGTTTCTTTGTTCTCTTTCTCAAGGGCTTTTATGTTCAAATTTTGGAGGGAACCAATCAAAATGAAATCCTGTAAACCAATCAGCAAATAGGACATGTAAATAAAGGGATTTTCTAGCAGCTCTAAATCAATCAGTAAATAGGACATGCAAATTAACTAATTACATGATCCAATTGATGTGTGCCATGTAGGTGACATCCAGGAAAGGGTTGTGACCCCTGGGGAGCCCAGCCTATGAGAGACAAGGGGAAGGACTAGCTTTCTAAGCTACAGATATGCTAACTGTAACAGCCCCAGTGTGCCTACCCACCAGACACCCAATCTTGCAAGACCGCTATTAAAGTCTCACTTCTGCTGAACTCCATGTCTCCCTGTCCATCCTTTGATTTTGGGCAGGTGAGTTCATTTCTCACAATTTGGGGACTTGTCCGGGATACTCTGCATCTGCAGGAGGGGGACTCCCAGCAAAGGAGGAGACGTGTCTCACGCGATTTCAGGTGGCCTACTCTGCTTGGGCATCTTGGCTGCTCGCAGAACTGCAGATTAACACGAGACTATTGTTCCAGAGGCAGCAGAAGTGACACGCAAAAAAAAAAAAAGCAGGCACCATGGCAACCAGGCAGACTCGTGTACGAGCCAAGGTAGGAAAAATTGGACTATAAGTACTGCCTTGGTGGTTGGGGTATTCTCAGAGGTTGAGTGTGTGTGACTGAGACGTATCCCAAGATATGAAGCAATTGTGGAGTCCCAATCCATGTTTTTGTTGTCTCATGAGGGAGACGGCCAGAGACAGATGAAGCAAATCCTGAACTTTGCAAGAAGTTATGAGTCATTGTGTTAAGTCCAAGGAGGGGAGTTGAGCACCTCAGGAAATACCTGGAGTCTTAAGGTCTGTGAGAAACTTCCAGTAAGGAAAGTTGAGCACCCTTTTGGGAAACTCCAAAATCATACAACAGTAATAAACAGTCTAGGCCTAGGAAGGGAGGTCAGGAAATCTCCCTTAAAATTCCCCCAAATAATCCATTGGGACAAATGTTGGAAAACTGGAATGATGATTCCAGGACTCAGAAAAAGGGGAAGAAAAAAATAATTGAATTTTGCTGTTTTTTTTATGGACTAAAAATCCAATCCATCAGCCCTCAATCTTTTGGCCAGAATTTGGCTCTGACAAAGATTGGCTTTGTCAAACTTTAGTGATCTATGTAAACAATAAGCCCTCTGTCTCATCTGAGGAGAGAGACTATGTTCTTTGTTAGCTACCAAAGGCCCTTTCCATGTTCCCCCTTAGAATGGGAAATGGGGAAGAAGAAAAATCTGGAGCTCTGGAAGAAAGGGAAAAGTCTTGGGATCCACTTTTCTGTATTCCCCTGCCTTACAATCCTCAGGAAAATCAGGAATGTAGAGGAAGGAGAATGGCCAGGAATGCAGATCTATCAGAAATTTGGGAGTCAAGGTTCCCAAGCTCCCAACATATTTATTCTAACTTGAAAAGGGAATTGAAACAATGCCAAAAAGATACTGAAAGGCTTCTCTTTCCTCTGAAGATTCAAACAAAAATTCAAAACTATTTCCTTTAAGGGAAGTTTCATTGGGGCAGGGAGAAATCGTCTTTGTGAATATCCCACTCGCTAGCACAGAAGTAAGAAACTTTAAAAAAGAAATGAAATCAGCTGGGCTTGGTGGCTCAGCCTGTAATTCTGCGCTTTGAGAGGCTGAGGTGAGTGGATTGCCTGAGCCTGCGGGTTCGAGACCTGCCCGGGCAACTTGGCGAGACCACGTCTCTATGATAAATCAAAAACTAGCCAGGCGTGGTAGCGCATGCCTGTAGTTCCAGCTACTTGGAAGGTTGAGGTGGAAGGATCGCTGGAGCCCAGCAGGTCGATGCTGCGGTGACCGGTAGCAGCCACTGCACTCCAGTCTGGGTGACAGAGTGAGACTCCAACTCAAAAAAAAAAAAAAAAAAAAAAGAAATGAAATCACTACTAGAGGATCCTCTAGGATTGACAGACCAAGTTGACAGACCAAGTTGATCAATTCCTTGAACCTAACATTTATACCTGGGTAGAATTAATGTCAATTATGAATATTTTGTTTACTGGTGAGGAAAAAGGAATGATTCAACGAGCAGCCATGTCCATCTGGGAACGGGACTATCCCCCAGCCCCAGGTGTACAGTCTGCTGAACCGAAATATCCAAATACCATCCTAGATGGGACAATAATAGCCCAGGAGATAGGGTGAGAATGCAGGATTTAAGGGATTAGTGATTAAGGGAATTCAAGAATCTGCCCTGAGGTCTCAGAATGTTTCAAAAGCATTTGAAATCCAGCAAAGTAAGGAGGAAACTCCCACTCTTTTTACAGCGGCTCAAAGACCAGATGAGAAAATATTCTGATTTAGATCCAGAAGACCTTGTAGAACAAGATCTATTAAAAGTTAACTTTGTTACTAAAAGCTGGCCTGACATTGCTAAGAAATTACAAAAACTGGAGGGGTGTAATGAAAGACCTATTGAAGAACTATTAAGGGAGGCACAAAAGGTGTTTGTTAAACGGGATGAGGAAAGACAGAAACAAAAGGCTCAAATTATGATAAGTACTGTTGAGAAAGTGGTTGGGAGAAAGAATGAAAGGACTCCATAGACAAAATCAGGAAGTCAAAGGGGACCTCATCTCTACAATAAATCAAAAAATCAGCCGTGCGTGGTAGTGCATGCCTGTAATTCCGGCTACTTGGAAGGCTGAGGCGGAAGGATCACCGGAGCCCAGCAGGTCGAGGCTGTGGTGGCCGGAAGCGGCCACTTCACTCCAGTCTGGGCGACAGAGTGAGACTCCAACACAAAAAAAAAAAAAAAAAAAAATTGCATGTAGAAAACAATATCCTATTCCCCTGGATGGAAGAAAGGAGCTCCAACCAGTGACTGAAGGTCTCCTTAAAGATGGGCTTTTGGAGCCATGTATGTCACCATTGCAACAATTGTTCTGCTAGTGGAAGAAAGTCATAAGTTAACTTTTGGAGGAACTTTCTTGGCACCAGGTTCAGGCCATCTTAAATCAAAAAACTGGTCGCCAGTTGACTGATTTCAGAATTTTAAAATATGAAGCTATATTATTAGAAAGGGATGATCTAGTGTTAATCACAGACTCGTAAATTTAGTCAACTTTCTACAGGCTGTAGAGGATGGAAACAATGACACCCTATATCATAAATGTTTAGATATTATAGAATACCAAACTAAAATCAGACTGGATTTAAAGGAGGAGCCACTCTGTGATGGTATAGGGTTATTCACAGATGGCTCCTCTAGAATAATCAAAGGTAAATGATATAATGGGTATTCAATTATTGATGGAAATAATCTGTCTACTGATGAAAAGTGGAGGTTGCCAAACTTATGGTCTGCACAAACTTGTGAGTTACATGCTCTTAATCAGGCCTTAAAAATGCTTACAAACAAGAGGGTACAATATATACTGATTCTAAGTATGCCTATGGTGTGGTACACACTTTTGGAAAAATCTGAAGAGAGAGTGGCTTCATAAATAGTAAAGGAAAGGAATTAGTCCATGGGGAAATAATTAAACAAGTTTTGGAAAATTTTCAGCTCCCCATTGAAATAGCGATCACCCATGTAAATAGTCATCAACAGGGAAACTCCTTTGAGGCAGTGGGTAATGGGTTGGCTGATGAAGTAGCCAAAGAAGCTTCCATGGAAGGTGAAATTAAACTTCTAAATCTTCCCCTGGTTGTACCTGTAATTAATGAAAAACCACAGTTTATGGAAAGGAAAATGGAAGAAATGAGAAAAATGGGAGCAATTTTAACAGAGGAAGGAAAATGGATCCTTCCTGATGGTAGGGAAATGGTTAATAAAACTATTATGAGGGAATTAATGACTGTATTACATAGGGGAAGTCATTGGGGAACCCAAGCAATGTGTGATGCACTCCTAAAGACATACGGATGTATAGGTATTTACATTATTGCTAAACAAATTTGTGAAGGTTTGTATAATCTGCCAGGAAATAAATAAAAAAGTAAACAGAGCATCGTTAAAGGTAGGAAGACCTCTTGGACCCTTCCAAAGTATCAGGTTATATTTATTAGTGATTGTTGATCACCTTACTGGAAGGGTAGAGGCATATCCGGCAATGGTGGCTGCAGCTGGAGTCGTCATAATGATACTTTTAGAACAACTAATTCTAGATTTGTTTTAGTGGAAAACATTGATTCAGATAACAGAAGTCATTTTACTTCAAAAATACTACAAGGTATTGCAACAGCACTTCAAATACAGTGGGACTTTCACACTCCCTGGCATCTACCATCCTCCGGGAAAATAGAATGGATGAATCAAATCTTAAAAACACATATAACCAAACTTATGTTAGAAACAAAATTGCCCTGGGTTAAGTGTCTTCCAATAGCTCTTCTTAGAATTAGAATGGCTCTTAGAAAGGACTTGGGATTGTCACCCTATGAATTACTATATGAATTGCCATATCTAAGCAATGTTGCAGATCTACCAATCTTGGAAACAAAAGATCAATTTTTAACAGAATATGTTTTGACAATTTCCTCTACTCTATCTTCTCTTAGATTAAAGAGGCTCCTTGCTCAAACTCCTCCTCTTGAGTTTACAGTTCACTAGTTCCACCCTGGAGATTGGGTGTTAACCAAATCCTGGAAGGAAACTAAATTCCAACCAAGTTGGGAAGGACCTTATCAAGCTCCTGACAACTGAAACAACTGTGTGGACTGCTGAAAAAGGGTGGACAAATGACACCCAAGTCAAGAAATCACCAAAAGATACTGGTAAAAAAAAAAGTACACCCAATAAATGGGAGGTCTCTCAAACCAAACACTTAAAGTTAAAATTCAGAAAAATCTGATGTATTCCTCTGTGCCTTTTCTCATAGCACTATCTATAGTGTTTCTCATTATATGTATGTTTATTTCTTTCCTTGCTAAATACTTATTTAAAGGCCCTTTCAATTCTGAGCAGCCATGGAATTGTTGTCTCCCTTAGAGGTGCTGCTAGCCTTATTGGAATAGCAAATGGCATTTTTACCAAAACTACCTCTCCCCATAACTATCAGGTTTGATGCCTGTTCTGTCTTATCTTATGGAAGCTTTTATGATCAAAGAAAGCTTTCTGAGACAGACAAATATCTCTGCCCCAAAGTAATATTATCATGTTCAGATACCAATGTGGAGTCTTGTACCAACATAAAGACTAGACATCCTTGCTATTCTTAGTATAATGTTCTCTGGAGTACCCAATTTGAAGGATGGACAGCTCCTGAAGAGGGACTTAGCAAGGGTTTGAAAGATAAGATCCAAATCACAAGAGGGTCAATCCCTCCTAATTGTCAACATCTCCAATGTAATTTGTTACTACTAACAATAGCTCGGCCCCAAATCCTAGATAGAAGATAATTTGAAAATACAGTAATTTGAAAATATGGACTGGGAGCAGATATTTCAGGAGAAGATCCTTTGGGCATCTTTCAGATGAGGCTAATTTCATCCTCACTGCCTATTAATAAAAACCCAACTCAGAGCCCCAGTCATCCACAGTTTTGGAAACTAAATCCAACAAGATTTTAAAATGACCCACCTAAGGTTACCATCATAGAAGTAACAGACCTAAAACAAACCATGGAAATCGAAATAGGATATGGGGATCTAAATACCTGGGTTGAATGGATAAAATTCACAGTATCAAGCCTTAACAAAAGTAATTGTTATGTTTGTGCTACAGGGTGGCCACAGGCTCAAGTGGTTCCATTTCCCATTAATTGGGACACAGACCCTGATGGAATGAACTGTATGTTGACCCTATACCAAGACAAGGATGCACGGGGTAACGAGACTTGCCGAAGTCTTTCCTTGCTCTACCTGTCCATGCAGAAGTCAAATCCGAAGATGCATCCTTCTTTCTCTAAAGGAAAGGCGAATCACTCTTTGTGTCTCTCTAGCTGGGAAGAGAGCTTCACCACTCCTGTAGGACATCTGTACTCCTGCTCCCATGTCCTGGATGTCTCTGAAGCAACTGAGGGCAACTACTCGAACTTCAACATCCCCCGAGTGGATGTTTGGTGGTACTGTGGTAAAAAGACCCTTTGAGCCCTGTTGCCGCCCAAATGGACAGGAACCTGTGCTTTGGTTCAATTGGCCATTCCATTACCCTGGCATTTCAAAACCCTCTAATGGCTACCAAGGTCGGGAGTAAACGGTCACTGCCTGGGCTACCAATACCTGGATCATTTGATTCCAATGTGTATCGATGCCATAGGAGTTCCCCGGGGATTCCCTAATGAATTTAAGGCTCGAAATCAAATAGCAGGATTTGAATCTCTCTTTTGGTGGGTAACTATAAATAAAAATGTAGATTGGATCAATTACATCTACTATAATCAGCAAAGATTTATTAATCATACCAGGGATGCAATTAAAGGAGTAGCTGAACAATTAGACACTACAAGTAGAATGGCATGGGAAAATCGTATGGCACTGGACATGATGTTAGCCAAAAAAGGGGGAGTGTGTGTCATATTAGGGGGGCAATGCTGTACATTTACCCCAAACAATACAGCTCCTGATGGGACCATCACCTGAGCATTACAAGGACTTAGTACTCTAGCCAATGAGCTAACTGAAAACTCCGGTTTTAGTGATCCTTTTGCAGATTGGTTAGATAATTGGTTTGGAAAATGGAAAGGAACAATAATATCTATATTAACTTCCCTTATAACAGTAATAGGGATATTAACTGCCTTGGTTTGCTGTATAATTCCCTGTGTCAAAGGTCTTGTTCAAAAACTTACAGAGAGGGCCATAACAAAGAAAATGCCCATGAATTACACTTATGTTATGAAAACTGAATTGAAATTTGAAGAGGAGTCAAAAATTACTTGATAAATTTGAAACTGATCTCATGATTAGATCCGAACCTAAATAAAATGAGAATAAAATAAAAAATACTTAAAGAAAAAGAGGGGGAAGATTGCAAGAAATAGAATTATTTATGTTCAAAATGAACCCTGAACCATGTTTAAATGCCTTTGTTGAGTCACTTCCTGCTACTTTGTTCTCTTTTGGGGGGGCTTTTACTTTGGTAGGTTTTTATGTTCAAATTTTGGAAGGAACCAATCAAAATGAAATCAGCAGATAGAACATGTAAATGAAGGGATTTTCTAGCAACTCTAAACCAATCAGCAAATAGGACATGCAAATGAACTAACTATGTGACCCAATTGATGTGTAGGTGATATCCTAGAAAGTGTTATGACCCCTGTGGAGCCCAGTCTATGGGAGACCAGGGGAGGGACTAATGTTCTAGGCTACAAATACGCTAACTGTAACAGCCCCTGTGCCTGCCCACCAGACACCCAATCTTGCAAGACCACCATTAAAGTCTCGCTTCTGCTGCACTCCACGTCTCCATGTCCATCCTTTGATTTTGGACAAGTGAGTTCATTTCTCATATATATATCTATATAGAGATATAGATATAGATATATATATATTTTTAATATGTGGGGTACAATTCAGGATTAAGTATACAAGTGGGCATCATGCAGGTAAAGTTTGGGCCTCCCTTTGGTCTCCACTTTGCTGATGGTTTCTTTAGTATAGATTTCCAGAAGTGAAATTGCTGGGTCAGAAGATGTAAAGGTTTTTAAACCTTTTCCTTTCTCTGAAAGTCTGTATGAATTTGAAATTCCTTGCTCTGCCCAGTACCTATTGGGACTTCTTCTTTCCTTCCTCCCTTCCTCCCTTCTTCCTTCCCACCCTCCCTCTTTCTCTCTTTCCCCTTCCTTCCTACCTTTCTTCCTTCCTTCCTTTCTTCTCTCTTTCTTTTTTTCTTTCTTTCCTTTCTCTCTTTTTTCTTGACAGAGTTTTGCTCTGTTGCCCAGGTTGAGGTACAGTAGCATGACTACTGCTCACTGCAGCCTGAAACTCCAGGTCCCAATGATCCTCTTACCTCAGTTTCCTGAGTAGCTGCGACTACAGGCACGTGCCACCATGTCCAGCTAATTTTTTATTTTTATTTTTTGTGGAGACAAGGTCTCACTATGTTGCCAGGCTGATCTGAAACTCCTGATCTCAAGCAATCCTTTGGTCTTGGCCTCCCATGGTGCTAGGATTATAGACATGAGCTACCACACCTGGCCCTGGTTTTTTCTTGAGACTTGTCAGCCAGTCTGTGTGTTCTTACTTTCCTGGTGACATGGGAAAACATTGATAATAGTTAGGCCACAATCTGGCAAACTCTCCAGGTGGAGGCTGGAAGGGAACAGGAGGGAACTCAGATACTAGAAGGAAAATTCTACTAATAATAGTTACCACTGTCTGAGCTCTACTGTGTGTCAGGCACTGGGATGTTATCTCACTTAACTTTCACAACCACACCATGGGAAAGATACTGCTACTCCCATATTACAGGTGAGGAAACTGGGGCTCAGAGAGACTAGAAATTTGACCAGGGTCACACAGCAGATATACGGCAGAGTTGGGGCTAGACCACAGATCTGCTGGAGCCTGCCCTTATTGTGTGTGGGCCACTATCCTAAGAATGTCACACAAATCACAGGTGAGTCGGCACTGCCCTGATCTCCATTTTGCAGATGAGTCATTGTGTCCTGGAGTTCTGCCATACGTCTTTTCTTCCTGTCCCAGCATAGACAGGGGTGGAAGCCAGAAGAGCTGGCAGAGCCTGGAAACCAGGTGCCCCCAGTCTCACAGCAGAAGAGAAGTGGACCCCCATTCCCTTTTCCTAAGAATAACCCCGTGGGGTGACAGCATGTCCTTTTAGCCAGTGGCCAGAGACCTCCCCTTTGCCCATCCCTCCCTGCAAAGATTCATTTTTTTTGTTTTAGTTTCTGAGTTGGAGTCTTACTCTGTCATCCAGGCTGGAGTGTAGTGGCACAATCACGGCTTACCACAGCCTCAACCCTCTGGCTCAGACGATCCTTCTGTCTCAGCCTCCTAAGTAACTAGGACTACAGGTACATGCCACCATGCCAGGCTAATTTTTTTAAAAAATTTTTGTAGAGACGAGGTCTCACTATGTTGCCTAGACTGATCTTGAACTACTGGACTCAAGCAATCTTCTTGCCTCAGTCGCCCAAAGTGCTGGGATTACAGGCATGAGCCACCGTGCCTGGCCAGCCCCATTTACCAGAACAGTTCTGTTGCCCAGATTCCGTTGATGCTGAGCACATCAGAAACACATCAGAAACTAAGCTCAGAATTCCCACACATTTGTAGGGTTGCAGGAAGACAACAGGAAAGCTGGGCCTCCCCAGGGCCGGGAAGCAGAGGAGAGTGATATTTCAGATGGGCCTTCGTGGAAGTTACTTTCCTCCTTCCACCCCTTAAATGACTGAAATCCCTCAACTGTCAACCACAGAATGAGCAGATCCATGGCTGTAGAGCCACTCAGTGAGAACACCATGTAAACCAACCACAACAACACATAGTGACATGGATGAATATCAAAAACTTAATGTTGAACCACAAAAAAAGGCCAGACCGTAGAGTCCGGGAGTGAGATTCCATTTCTATGACATTCCAAAACAGTCAAGCTCATTTGTGTTTTCACAAGTCAGGACAACAGTTGCCCATAGATGCACATGATGACTAAAAGGGGTTATCAGAGGTCTTCCTTCAGGGGGTGCAACTGGCGTTCTGTCTTTTTGCCTGTTGGTTTCATGGATGTGATCACATTATGAAAATCTATCCGGCTGTTCACTTGTGGCTTGTGCATTTTCTTGTATATATGTTGTACTTCAATACATCGAAATGATAACATGAGGATGATAATTTAAAAGCAAATGGGTTCAAACTTCAGCAGGAATTACCTCCAATATCCTCTGGCCTATTAGGAACTTTTCCAGATTATGAACAATCGAGGTGGCGTAGTAAAAAGAAACCCGTTTTGATAGCAGAAAGTTCTGGCTTTGAAATCGTGTTTAATAATAGTGTTACCTTGATCATGTTGCTTCATTGCTTCATCTCTCTGAGCCTCAGTTTCCTATCTGAAAAATGAGACCAATAATGCAGCCCCCTCAGGCTTATTGTCATGATTACAGGTAGCATGACTGGCACACAGTAGGTGATCAACAAATGCACAACACCTGATGACCCCTCCTTTCAGGAGGTAAGAGTCAAAGGTGCTGCCTGAGGCAAGTAATGGGCACACTGATCTCTTTGTGCCCCAAGCCCAGAGATTCTTGTTTCTAAATGACACGAACTGGTCACATGTGATGAGGGGATTCTCAAGACTGGTGACCACAAGAAAGCACTTTCAAAATCACGTGAAATCCCCATGGCCAGCAGCTTCCAAATGGTCATTGCTGGAAGGTTCTCGCCTGTTTTCAGACCCAGCCCAGCCTCCTACTACTTCCTCAAGACCACATCAGGCTGGGATGTGTCAGGTCCTGGGCATTCACAAGGAGTCTTGGGGGTCAGACAGATGTGACATGGATCCTCATTCCCCTCTGCTTTCTCATCTGTCAAATGGGGTGGAGGAAAATGATCATGCCCAGCTAGTGGGGTTGTTATGAGAATTCCATGACGTGGGGCTCTTACAGTGCTTGGCAACACACCTCGTGCAGAGTAAGTACTCAGTGATGGTAGCTGGTGGTAGTGTTATTAATTTTCGCTTATGGAAGGCAGAAAGCACAAGAGATCTCAGCAAATGATTCCATTCAACAAGCATTTCCTGAGAACCTACTGTGTGCCAGGCCCCAGCCAGCCCCAACACGCTGTGTAGGGTGCAGACAGCAAGGAGCCAGAAAAGTCCCTTCCTGTTATGAAGCTCGAATTTGATTAGGACACAGACAAGTACAGAGGGAAGATCATGTGAAAGACACATAGAAGGCGGTCTTCTGAAAGTCAAGGAGAGAGGTGTCAGAAGAAACCAACCCTACTGACACCTTCATCTCAAGTGTCCCCAAAATGATTAGATAGTCTCAAGCTGGTTGGAACTTGGGTGGTGCAGTCCCCTGGTGGCCCATCTGGAGGGTGTGGGTGGGGGCCTCATGGTGATTTGCACGTGTTGATTGGCACAGAGGTGGGTAGTTCTGCCTGAGGAGTCAGAGGGTGGGGGTGACTGAGGACACCGAGCCCTGTGGAGAGAGCCCCATAACCTCCAGCCAACTCCACCATCTCTGAAAGGGTGTCTGCAAGGTGCAGGAGCCAGAGGGTGCCACTGTGGCACAGGATGGGGCTGGGTACACACTTCTTCAGTGCAGAGTGTAATACGGCTCTGAGGCTGGAAGGTAAGGTGACCCTGAGTGTCTGCAGCTCTGGGGGAATCTGGAATCAACACCCTGGGGTAGGCCCAGTCTCTGTGGATCCCAAGACCTCCATGAATAGCCGTGAGTGGACGTCAAGAAGGTGGGCAGGGAGAGCAGAGCAGAAGACTATGAAGGCCTGGTTCTCCCGAGACTTCTAGAGACTCTCAGAAGTAATGGCAAGGCCTTCGTGTTTTGAGGGGCGTAAGAGGGTACTGACTTCTGTGGGTGGGACAAGAAGCCAGAGACATCTCTTATGATTCTACAGGGTCCCACAGCCTTGTGAGACCAATGAGTGCGCCATTCATTCCACATGAAATAACAACCCCGGCATGCACACAGTCTTCCAATTCACTCACTCCTCAAGCACTCTTAGTGGGGAAGACTATTTGTCCCCTGTGCAGATGAGTTTAGCGGGGCTCTAAAGGATCATGTCACTTCCCAAGCTGAGGACAACCAGAGTCCAGTCTTCTCACCTCAAGTCTGATATTCTTTCTGGAAAGCCATAGTCACGAGCCATATGGTGTCATCATGGGCTGAATTGTGTCTGTTAAACCCGAGACTCTAATCAGAGAGAGAGAGACCACAAAGAGCCAGCTCCGATGCAAACACACGAGGGTCTTTATTCAGGCTCGAGTCTGGGCTCACACCTGAAGAAGCAGCTTCAGGGACGAGAGCCCTGATCCAGCATGGCAAGCAGTTTTTATACATCATTACAGAGGGAGGGGAAAGAACTTTAAACTTGTTTTTACATGATAGGGTAATTTCTCCTAATGGGTACAGGGGCACTTGGGATTGGTCTGGTCCGCTCAGCTACCTGTGATTGACGGGGAGCTGCTAAATAGGCAGGGTAGGATGTCAGATAAGCTAGGTTTAGCAAACAGGCAGGTTAAACAAAGCAGAACCTATGGGGGGGTGGCTGGTGCCACCAGTCTACTGTTATCTAAGCAAAGGAATGTCCAGGAGGGGTTTATTACTTAACATTCACATACTGCTAGCAGCAGTTGCGGAAGCAATCGGTTATTTTATGAGACAAACATAAATTAAACTTAACAAAATTCTAAGCACAAACACTGCAAACAAATACAGTGAACATGGGGTAGGAATTCATATAGTAATAGTCCTCTTAGAGTTTTTTTTTTTTTAATCTCTTGGGTCTCTCATTCCCCCCTCTCAGAGGAACCTAAAGATAAGACCCAATCATGGGTCTACATAGGTTTTTTTTTTTTTAAAGACCATTCTGAAAATGGGTAGGAGAGTTGAGACACCAAAGATGAGTACCAAGCGGTTGGCACTGGTGCTTGAGTACCATGAGTTGAACAGTGCTGACTTGATTTTTAACAAAGGCTACAAGCTTGTTGATGATGCAAGGCCCGAAAATAAGTAGGAGAATTAAAACAACTAAAGGGCCAATTACGGTGGAAATTAATGTAGTAAACCAGGGGGTGCGGTTAAATCATGCTTTAAACCAATTGAGTTGTTGCTCTTGTTCTCTATAATTACAACAGTAGGAAATAGAGACAATGAAATTTGTAAAATTAACTGTATCTTATTAAACCTTAAAATATTATGATTGGTTATGCTTGAACTAACATGATTCTTTGACGTTAGCATGACCTATTTTAAAATAATTGAAACCTTACATTAATTGTAGTTAAAGCTGGCCTAAAAGAATGCATCCCAGTCTAAAGTATGCGCTGGGCTCTCAGGAGTGTGGCCCAAACTTTGTGCTGAGCTATTTTTGACAATTTTAATATTGAAAAGCTTGAAACTGCTCCCTATAAGTGTATACTAATTTTACAAATATACTTTTAAATTGTATAAAGAAGCTTGTACCATATAAAAGGCTCTCAAATGTGACCTGAATTTGAATTATATTTAATTTGTAAGCCAAAACCAGTTTTATAGAAAACAGGAACAATAGGTTTTCAGAGTAAGCCATGCCTGTTACAGTTACAGAGCTTTCAGCTTAGATCAGCAGAGTTTCTTTCGGTTACTTGTGTTTTATGGTAAAAAGAGGAGGAAAATGGGGTCAATGGCTCCCAAACACGTTCTAGCGGTCTCGGGGTCTACGGCCCTCCCTGATCCCTAACGCTCAGTGGGCCTCCGTGGCCGGCTCCCAACATCTTCCCCTTTTTTATTTATTATTTTAGTACAAAACCATGAAACTCGGTGTTAAGCTAAAAATGTTCCTTTTCAGTACTCTGGAAATAACTGGAAATAGGCACAGCAAGACAAGAATTACTGTCCCGCAAATTCTTACACTAATAAGTATAGACATTAATGACTTTTGAATTAGCAAACAATGAGAAGTTATTAAATATGGAGCTAGTCAATTCATAGGACCGGAACTGCTTTTCAGCAACTTATGTCCTGTATGTCTTGATGTAATTTAGTGAGGTTTATATTTAAGTCCGAATGATTTTAAATTTTAAGGATTCTTTATTTTTAATGATTCTTTATCTTGTCCCAAGTATGGACAGACTTATTTACCTCCAAAGGAATGAGGTAAATTCACTTAAACTCAGAGTGACATCGGGAGAGCCAGTTTTATTTTTAAAACCGCAAGCTCTTGTTTTACTGCTAAAGCTGTCTTCTTTAAAGCATTAACTTTTACTTTTTAATGTTTGATCTACAATTTCTTGAGTAGCCAATGCAATATAAATATTCTTAGATAACTGATTAGCAAAGGTAGCTGTATGAACTTTCTTAGATAGAGCTACAGCTGAAACTGTTACTGAAGTAGTAATTGCTATTAATGCTATAATTTTTAAAATTAAGTAGCTAAAAATTTTTTTTTTGTCTTTCTAACATAGCATTAACCTTATATAATGTTTGTAAACCATTTCAGCATATTAACGGGATGACAAAGATATGGGGACCATTAAATAGGGAAGTTGCTTGAGAATGACAAATTTCTTACAAAAGGCCTTAAACAATTAGTAAAATGCATTCGGTACAAGATATCTTATAAACATTAGCATGATAAATAATTTTAAGTTTGATATTCACTCTAAATAAGAAATATATAAGGAGATTGCAAGTATGCTCTAATATGGTATAGCTGAGTTTGTCCAACAGATTTAGACAGGCTGCCTGGCTGAAGAGCTACAAGAGCTCTCCATAGATGAGGCTGAATAATCTGCTGGACGCCGTACTTGATGGACAGTACTGGAGGCACCCATCCATTGGAATGACACCTAGCTGCAGCAAGCGTATAGCCATTAAAAACCCCAGTCACTAATATATTCTTATACCAGGCACAGGATAGTCCACCTTAGAGTTATAAGCACAGTCTCTTCATTTCAGGAAGCCAGTATGTTGCTGGATGAGCGACCAGTCCTTTTCTGTATCATTGAAGAGGCAAACATGCTGATAGGCGTCTAGTCGCATGACTAGGGTTAGTTCCTCCAGGCATTAACATTTGCAGCCATCATCCATCCTGATAAGGGCTTTCTGTACTTAGAGACTTAAAGGTAGATATTAAGCAAGAAGCCCGGTAATTATTAAAAGTAGAATTATTATATTATTATATTGAAAACATTAGAGACATGTAGTTAGGTTATAGCTTAAATTGAGAATTTAAAACAGGTAAACATTGGCAGGAGACAACAGTTTCCTTTGTTTTTATAATAGGTGTGACATACTTTTATAATAATTGATGTGCTAGAGAGTGAAGCCCAGGTTATTCTCCATTCATTCTGTGGCAGGATGCGGCAAATGCTTAAATATATATTTCTTGTATGATTGTGTGAATAAACACAGAAACAATGTAACTGGTTCAGGATCAGCAGTTGGCCTCACCTGGGCTGCCACTAGCCCAGCGGCAAGGTTGATAGCAGTTAGAGGTATTTCCCTTTGAATAGCAAGTTGCAACTTTAAAGGCCCACTCAGGAGGGTTTTGTTTAAGAAAGGCCAAATGGCCCAGAGACTGGCCATTTCATTAAAAAAAGTCTTATTTGGCCAAAATTACAGTTTAGCGATTTTGAAAAAAAGAAAGAAAAAAAACAACAACAACAACTAAAAAAACTTTGCCTTTATTTATTTATTTATTTTTGCATTTGTTGCTCCAAGGCAAGACTTCCAAATTCTTTTAAGTTTGCCTGTATGCCCCTAACAAGAAGAGTTAAGATGCCTGTTTACTTTATTTAAAAGCCTGTTGTGGGGTCTTTTCCCTTAGCAGGGGGCTTTTGTTCACCCCCCTTTGAGACTTCATAGAGAAGTTAGGTATTTAAATTCTCTAGACTGCTATAGGAACAGGACCACACTTAGGGTCCCCCCCCCTTTTTTTTATACAGTCGCTGATTGGGTTTTTCCTTTTTAAATTTTTAGCAGCACTTACTTCCCCTAGATGTTTTGAATTTCTTCTGGTTCAAGAAGTGTCTAGGGAAATAAGCTTATAAACTGTAATTAAAATTTATTTCAAATAGACAACACATGTTCTTATGAGCATTTATGTTTGTGGCCCCCCTTTCCTTCAGAGGCCTACCATTAAACAATTTTATAGGTTTAACAAAGTTCATTTCAGGGATTTGGATCCTGAGTGATGAAATACCAAATACCTATGTTTAGTTAATTTTATGTTTCCAAAGGATTTCTAGTGATTATTATGCTAACCTGCAAATTGAAATTATACTGTTCCAGTTTTATCTGATGGAGCTTTCCTTGGATTCACCAAGGGGTGGGACAGGTTGCCACTTGGCCTGCAATAGAAACGTTTGAACGCCTTTTAAAACCTACCTATAGGAAATTTATTTATGTCTAGCCTGTGCTAGCTACCCTGCCTCAATTATTTTCTTTAGAGATTTTTTTTTTTTTTGATCCCATAATCATTTGGGGTGCTGAGGGGTGAAGGTCCGTCTTCCGTAACTTCTTCAGAGCTGATAATGGGCGCAGTCCTGCCTAGCCAGAGATCGAAAATCTCTCCCTGTCTGACTTAAGGCGTTCAGATTTGTTTCAGCAGTGGCATTATTTTCAGGCACTGACTGGAATTTTTGCATGACCATCATGTGGGCATAAAATTACTGGATTCTAGCTCAATAAAAGGAAAAAGTCAGGCCTACATTTTGACAATTGTAGGCAGTGGCTGATTACCTTTTTATATAAAAGCTATAAGGTCTGAAGTTATTAGCATAACTTAATTGATAAACTTTAATTTCTGTGGCTTTATTACAAGTACCAACTTTTGTATTTCTGGACTATAATGGTAGCCTGACAGATTGTTTTAGACTATAATTTGAACTAGGCACTTAAGTAAATTCTATATAAAATTTGAAGAGAAATCCGAAAATGTTTGGAGACTTGCATTCAGAAAAGACTCTATTATGCCTAGATTGTTTATAGAACTTCTTTTGTATGTATATTTTTCTTTAACTTTCCTTATACCATTTTGGTGTGCTTATACCATTTTATTTATTTATTTATTTTTTCTCTACCCCCTTTTAAAAATTTTCATAACTATCTATTTTAAGACAGAAATGTACCATATAAGATTTCCTCTTAGATAAATATATATATATTTTTATATTCCTTTCTTTTTGCTTTTTCTACTAAAACCTTATTTTTATATCAACAACCTTTTTACATTTTTCCTTTGCCTTTTGCTTTCCTTTTTATTTATTTATAGATAACCTTTTACAGTCATAATTTGAATTTACCTTTTAGTAATTGTTAGGTGAGACATTTAGTTTTTGGAACATCTTTAATTCCACTAGAGAGCAGGTTTTAGGAGGAAGAAATTCAGTATGAGCACAAGGGCTAAAAACTTAGCCTTAGTATTAATTAAGAAATTAATTTGGACCCCAGCCACATTTATATAGACCCAAGGATTCTCTGGGTGGATGGCATACAGAGTGCTGCGGTGGGCTGTGCCCCTCCCCCTTCAGTCAACAGTCACTATCGCTGAGCTAGGTGTTTCCCCTCCCCTTCAGGAGAGGCCACACTATCTCCTTAGCAGGTTTATCTTTATCGGGCCTTTTTTGGGGGGACTGGAGCTTTTGCCTTTAGTGGCAACTGCCAATTTGTTTACCTTTCCTCTGGTTGGTGCTCATTTTGGAGTTTTTTTTTTTTTTTTTTTTTTTTTAGAGTGAACAGACCACGAAGATGTAAAATGATCTGTTCCTATTTATTTCTAAACAGGCAAAATTGTTAAAAAAATTACTAAACAGCAGCCTTAGTCGTAAGATGTGGACAATTAAATGAGCATAGCCAAAAAACGCAAGCATTAGTGTTATTTAGCATTACAGTATAAAGTAGAGACTCAGCATACATTACAAGACTCTGAGAGACTTCGTAACAGTTTTACAGGGACAAGCAGTGGATTACGATTTTAGGCAAGGCCTAAACTTTCAGAAACGGATTTACTTTCAATTAACCTGGCTTTCAGCATTTGAAAACGAGAACAGCCTATTCATTCCCTTAGTTGCCAGAGAAAGATCACAAAATTATTATTACTTTTTAAGGCTAGCATTAACTTACATTGCATTTCTCCATTTCTTTACAGGTGGATTAGAATGAGCTCCTTCAGAATTTACGAAGGAGAACGCAGGCTAAGGAAGGGAGGAGGAGTAGTCCCGGGAAAGAGTTTAAGATAACCAGTAACACTTCTTATACACAACAGGCAATTTTCCATAACCTTAACAACAAAAGGCAGAAATTTTAACAGCGCCAGCGGGTTAGGAGAAGACACCACTTAAATAAGAGGAGACAAGATGACATTGAAAAATATGCGCCAATTAAGTTTTTAGAAGACCATATGTCTCATTAAACAAAGCACGATAACTTACCCAGCTTTTTAACAGATTCAAAGTGACAGACACCTGTTAGCAATTGATAGGTTGGTATACCCCCAACACAGACTATTAACTTTTTTTAGCCTCGAGAGTTTACAGAATTTCTTTTGTTTCCATTAACTTTTACCTAACATGTTCGATGAACTTATACCATTCTTTGACTTGTTTTAACTTTCTATTTTTGTTCTATGCTTTCTGTAACCAGCCATTCTATTATAGAACAAAAATGTATTATTAAAAACATACTTTATATTATTTATATATTGGCTAAATACATCTTATATTGCTTATATTATTTATTTTGGCTGAAAATTCTAGGATACACTTTTAAAATGAAATGATAGAACTAGTTATTAGCAGAAATTCTTTTGCAGCAGTATTTATAATTTGTAAGCTTTTATACTCACCTTGAAAGTTTTTTTTTTTATTTTTTTTTTATTTACTCATGCTCATTAATCCTCTTTGTTCTCAGTTTTCTCTCTGCCGAGAGCAGACTATGGCTCACAGGCTCCGCCCTGCTCGCAGGGGGGGTGGGGCAAGGGTTGCCACGAGGAGCCTCGGCCACCCAGGCCGGGCTTTGTTTCCTGTGAGGCCAGGACTCTGAGCGTTGGCCCTGTTTGGGTAGAATAAAAGAGTTGGCCCACGGGGGGTGGGGGTTTTATCAGTTATGTACCTGATTTGGGCGGCTATAATGGAAATCAGGAAGATAATATGCTTAACCGGCAAAGCAAAACTTAATGAGAAAGTGCTCTCAGGTGGCCATCCTACATTGAAGGATGCCCCCCCCTTTTTCTTTTGCAAATGATTTCATTCTGATTATCAGCTTTATTTTACGTCCGAGAAATAATTAGCCAAGAGTTAGAGTCGTCAGTCTCTGTCCCATATTTTCCGTCCACAGTAACACACATACACGCAAACACAGCAGATAAAATAAAAAATGTAACCACCACAGAAATACATTTTCCTACGGCCATAGAGACAAAGACAAAACCGATCTGAAGGCAAGCCCACACCTCTTGGTGCTGGGCTACCTTCAGATATGAGGACAGCACTATCCTCCGAATGGGGGCCTGGTGAGTGCCCGAAAAATCGGGCATACCAGACGACCCCCGCTCCTGGCTGGCCCGCCAATGCGACTGGGAGCTGAACTTGAACTTAGTCTGGGTCTGCGCCTCTCGCACTGGACCCCCCTGAGCCCGCGCTTTCCAGCGCTTAGGCTCCCTCTGAGATCGAGGGATGTCTCCCAAGACCTCTGGCCGGGAGGGTCCTGAGTGCGTCCGCTCTACCTTATTCCGGCCTTATAAAGTGGATATCGATATCCTACCAGAAGGGCGCGTGCACTTACCCACTGGCTAAGACCCTTCGGGATGGAGTCTAGGAGGTCTCTGAAAATCTCGCTGGGGCCTCCAGTGTCCCCCACCCCCAAATCCACATGTTGAAGCCCTAGGCCCCAGTACTTCAGAATGAGGCCTTTAAAAAGTGATTAAGCTAAAAAGAGATCATTAGCCTGGACCTTAATGCAATATGACTGCTGTGCTTATAAGAAGAAATTAGGACGCAGGTATAGAGGGAAGACACACGAAGAAGGTGGCTATCCAAAAGCCAAGGAGAGAAGCGTCAGAAGAAACCAGCCCTGCTGACACCTTCATCTCAGACTTCTGGTATCCAGAAAATAAATGTCTTTTGTTTAAGCTTCCCAGTCTGTGGTATTTTGTCATGGCAGCCCTGGTAAACTAATACAGGTTTAGGAGAGCCCAGAGAACATAATGAAAACACAGGTAGGCTTCTTGAAGGAGGTGAGCAGTTGATAGGTTATTGCTTTCTTCTGCCTGCTCTCTTCCCTCCCCCTCCACATACACACAGTATGGTCCCTGCAGGACAGAGACCTGGTTTGAGGGACAGGCCTGGGTGTCTGTAGTCAAGTCTTGCTTGGCTCACAGAGCCGAGACACATGACTTCTCAGCTCACTGCCTCAGTTTTCTCCTCCACAAAATGAGAATGATGACATTTGATGCTTCCTGCTCCAGATTTAATAGCTTAATAATTTGGAATTATTTGGTGAAATGGTCATCGCATAAACTTTTTTGTTACAAACGGAGAAACTGTGTATTTCTTATAAACACTGATTTGGTTTATTTTAAAATCAACTCTCTTGCGGTACAATTTTTATAAAATAAGATATATCCATATGAAGTTTGGTGAATTTTAACAAATGTAAACAGCTTTAGAGTCACTTCCTTAATCAAGATACAAAACATTTTCATTACCCAAAAAAGTTCCCTCCTGCCCCTTCAAATTCCACTCTCACTCCCAGTCATAAGAAACTACTGGTCCACTTCTGACACTGTAAACGAGTTTTGCTCTTCCTGGAATTTCATATAGATGGAATCATACAATATGTAGGATTTTGTGTCTGGCTTCTCTCACTTAGCCTAATGCTTTTGGGATTCCTTCATGTTGCTGCATGGATCAGTTGTGTGTGAATTTTCTTGATGAACTTTGTTGAATAGATACATCAGAGTTTGTTTTTCCTGTCTTCGACTGGTGGATATGTAGGATGTTTACAGTTTTGGGCTATTCTGAATAAGACTGCTATAAAACATTTATGAATGAATCTTTGTATGCACACATGCTTTCTTTTCTCCTGGGTAAATACCCAGGAGTAAAATGACTGGGTGTTATATGGTAAGTGTATGTTTAACTTTATAAGAAATGGCCAACCTGTTTTCCAACGTGGTTGCACCATTTTACATTCCCATCACGGTCATATGTAAGTTTCAGTTGCTTCATATCCTCACCAAAATTTGATACGGTCAGCCTTCCTAAATTTTAAACATTCTAATAGATGCCTAGTAGAATCTTGTGGTTTTAATTTTCATTTCTCTAATGACTGATGATGCTGAGTACCTTTTCTCTAGGCTAATTTGCCAATCTGCATATCTTCTTTGGTGAAGTGTCTGTTCAAATATTTTGCTCACTTCTTTTAACTAGGTTGTTTGTTTTCTTATTAATGAGTGCTGAGAATTCTCATAGATCCTGTATACAAGTACTTCATTGGATATGTGCTTTGCAAATATTTTCTTCTACTCTGTAATTTGTCTTTCCATTATCTTAACAGGATCTTTGAAAGAGCAGAACTTAAATTTTTATGAAATCTATTTTATTGAGTTTTTTCTCTTATGTATTGTGCTTTTGATGTTGTATCTGTCTAATCCAAGATCACAAAAATTTTCTCTTGTGTTTTCTTCTAGAAATGTTATGACTTTAGGCTTTATATCTAGGTCTATAATCCATTTTTTTTTTTTTTGAGTTGGAGTCTCACTCTGTCGCCCAGACTGGAATGCAGTGGCTGCTCCCGGCCACCGCAGCCTCGACCTGCTGGGCTCCGGCGATCCTTTCGCCTCAGCCTTCCAAGTAGCCGGAATTACAGGCATGCGCTACCACGCCAGGCTGATTTTTTGATTTATTGTAGAGATGAGGTCTCGCTGCCCAGGCGGGTCTCGAACCCATGGGCTCAGGCAATCCACTCACCTCAGCCTCCCAAAGGCGCAGGATTACAGGCTGAGCCACCGAGCCCGGCTATAATCCATTTTTAAATATTTATTTTAAAAATCATAAAATACACATAACATAAAATTTACCATCTGAATCATTTTTAAGTGTACAGATAAATGGCATTAAGGACACTCACATTGTTGTGCTAGCATCATCACCAGCTATCATGCAAAACTGAAACTGTGTACCTGTTAAAAAATAACTCTTCATTCTCCCCTCCCCCAGCCCTTGGCAACTACCATTCTACTTCCTATCTCTATGACTTTGACTAAGTACTTCATATAAGTGAAATCATGCAGTATTTGTCTTTTTATGACTGACTTACTTCACTTAGCACGATGTCCTCAAGGTTCATCTGTGTTGTAGCATGTATCAGAATTTCCTTCCTTTTGAAGGCTGAATAATATGATCCATTTTAAAACAACTTTACTGAGATATTCATATACCATATCATTAACTCATTTCAAGTGTATAATTCAAGGGTTTTGTTTTTTTGTAGATTCACAGTTGTGCAACAATCACCAAAATCTAATTTTAGTACTTTTTTGATACCCTCAAAAGAAACTCTACCCATTAGTAGTCCCTTCCCAACCCCCTTCCCTCAGTCCCTGGCAACCACTTATCTACTTTGTCTATATGTATTTCCCGATTCTGGGCATTTTATATTAATTAAATCATGCAATATGTGACCTTTTATGACTGACCTCTTTCATTTAGCATAGTGTTTTTCAAGGTTTACCCATGTTATAGCATGTGTCATATAAAGTAATACTTTATTCTTTTTCGTGGTTGAATAATATTCTGTTGTATAGATATATCACTTCTTTTTAATCCATTCATCAACTAATGGACATTTGGTTTCTTCCACTTTTGAGTTATAATGAATAATGCTGCTATGAATATTTGTGTACAGTTTTTGTGTGTGGATTCGTGTTTTTTCATTTCTCCTTGGGTATATACTTAGGAGTGGAACTGCTGGGTCTTACGGTAATTCCATGTTACCTTTGAGGAACTGCCAAATTGTTTTCCAAAGCAGCCACACCACTTTACATTTTCACCAGCAGTGTATGAAGATTCCGGTTTCTCCACCTCCTCACCCACACTTGTTACTATTTGTCTTTTATATTACAGCCATCCTAGTGGATGTGAAGTGGTATCTTATTATGGTTTTGTTTTGCATTTCCCTAATGACTAATGGTGCTGAACATCATTTCATGTGCTTATTGGTCATGAGTTTATCATCTTTGGAGAAATGTCTTTAAATCCTTTGCCTATTTTTACGTTGTGTTTTTTTTTACTGTTGAATTGTAAGAGTTCTTTACATATTCTGGATACAAGATCCTTATCAGATGTATGATTTAAACATATTTTCTTCCATCCTGTCTAGGTTGTCTTTTTACTTTCTTAATGGTATAATTTTCAGCACACAAGATTTTAATTTTGACAAAGTTCAAACCTTTTTTTTGGTCATTGTATTCTTGCTGTACTAAGAAACCATTGTTTCTTATCATGAAAAATTACTCTTGTGTTTTCTTCTAAGAATTTTAGTTTTAGTTTTCATTTAGGTATCTATCCATTTTGAGTTAACTTTTTTATATCGTGTAGGAAAGGAGTTCAACTTCACTCTATGGATATTCAATTATCTCTGTAATATTTGTTGAAAAGACCATTCTTTCCCAATTCAATTGTCTTAGCACACTTGTTGAGTTATGATCCAGTTTGACAAATTTTTGTATATGGTAAGACTTATGAATTGAAATGATTTTTTCTTTTCTCTGTCCTTCCCCCTCCCTCCCTCCTTCCTTCCCTCCATTCTTCCCTTCTCCCTTTCTTCTTTGTTTCCTTCTCTCTTTCTTCATAATTATGGCCAATTGGCCTAGCATCATCACTGAGAGAATTATTCTTGCTTCATGGACTTGTCTTCACATTTTTGTCAAAAATAAGTTTTCCGTGCATGTGTAGGTCTAAGTCCGGATAATCTATTCTATTTCATTGATCTATTTGTCTGTCTTTATACTAATACCACACTGTAGATTATAGTAACTTTGCAAGACTTAAAATCAAGTAGTATAAGTCCTGCAACTCTATTCATCTTTTTGCTTGTTTGTTTTCTTTCTTTCTTTCTTTTTTTAGAGAAACAGGGTCTTGTTCTGTCACCTAGACTAAAGTGTAGTGATGAAATCATAGCTCACTGTAACCTCAAACTCCTGGCCTCAAGTGATCCTCTCGCCTTACCTCCTAAAACCCTGGGATATTCGTCTTTTTATAGTAGGCTTGGCTAACTAGATCTTTTTAATTTCCATATGAATTTTAGAATCTGTTTGTTAATTTCTATGAGAAAAATCTGTTAGGATTTTGACTGAGAGTGTGTTGATCCTATAGAGCAAACAAATAATTTACACCTTAACAATATTGAGTCCTCTGATTTATAAGCATGGTATGGTATATTTTAGTCTCCCTTGATCCCTGAGCATTGTTTTACAGTTTTCAGTGTACAAGTCTTTTATATTTTTGTCAATTTTATCCCTAAATATTTCTTTTTTTTTGACATAATTGTTTTGTTGTTGTTGTTGTTTTGGTGGCCCCATGGCAAAGATTTATTTAATTCATCAGTGAGAATACGAGCAATGGTTTAAGTGAAGACTTGAGAAAGTGATTGTATTCATTTGCTAGGGCTGCCGTAATAAATCATCACTAGCTAAGTGGCTGAAAACAACAGAAATTCTTTCTCTCACAGTTAGTGAGGCCAGACATCCAAAATCAAGGTGTTGGAAATGTTGGTTCCTTCTGGAGCCAGCCTCTCTTCTAGCTTCTGGTGGTTGCTGGCAGTCCTTAGCGTCCCTTGGCCTGTAGTTGCATCACTCCATTCTCTGCCTGTGTAGTCACATGGCCTTCTTCCTGGTGTATGTCTTGGATAGAACTGTAAATGTATTTTTAAAATTTTGATATCCAATTGTTCGTGGCTAGTATGTAGACATACATTTATTATTATTATTTTGTATTTTTATCTTAAATCTTGCAACCTTAATAAACTCAGTTATTAGTTCCAGGTTTGTTTGTTTGTTTTTTTATTCTACAGGATTTTTTACATAGATTATGTTTATGCCAATAAAGGTAATCTTACTTCTTTCTTTCTGATTTCTGGCGGGGGAGTTTGAGTTGGAATCTCACTCTGTCGCCCAGAATGGAGTGCAGTGGCCGGGAGCGGCCTTGCCTGCCGGGATCCGGCAATCCTTCCACCTCAGCCTTCCGAGTAGCCAGAATTACAGGCATGCACTGCCATGCCCGGCTGATTTTTTGATTTATTGTAGAGATGAGGTCTTGCTGCCCAGGCGGGTCTCGAACCCGCGGGCTCAGGCAATCCACTCACCTCAGCCTCCCAAAGGCGCAGGATTACAGGCTGAGCCACCAAGCCCGGCTACTTCTTCCTTTCTAATCTGAATGTTGTCTTTTCTTGACCATTATACTAACTCAAACCACCCATACAATGTCAAACAGAAGTGGCAAGAGCAGACATTCTTCCTAATCTTGGCGGGTGGAAGCATTCAGTCTTTTACCCTTAAGCATGGTGTTAGCTACAGGTTTATTGTAGATATCTTTTTTCAAGTAGGATTTCCATTCTATATCAGTTGGCATTTGTCTGTTTTGCTTTATTTTACCGCATTTATTTGGATAATCATATGGTTTTTCTTCTTTAGTCTGTTAATATGGTATATTACATTGGCTGAGTTTTATGTAAAACCAAACCTTTCATTCCTGGAATAAACCCCACTTGATCATGGTATATTTTCCTGCTTTTTTTTTTTTTTTGAGTTGGAGTCTCACTCTGTCACGCAGACTAGACTGGAGTGCAGTGGCACGCTCCCAGCCACCGCAGCCTCAACCGGCTGGGCCCCAACAATCCTCTGCCTCAGCCTTCCAAGTAGCTGGAATTACAGGTGCGTACTACCATGCCCGGCTAATTTTTTTTTTATTTATTGTAGAGATGAGGTCTCACCAAGTTGCCCAGGCGGGTCTTGAACCCGCAGGCTCAGGCAATCCACTCACCTCAGCCTCCCAAAGTGCGGGATTACAGGCTGAGCCACCGAGTTCGGCTTATTTTCCTGTTTATTAACATGTACCCGTTTGCCAGCACACATCTCCAGCACTCTAGTCTGGGTGACAGAACAACACCCTCTACTTGGTAGGAGGAGGGCAGGGGAAAGGGAGGAACCCATCCATCTCCTGGAAGATTTAGCCTCTCTGAAGACCAGCCCAACCAGCATGTCCAGTGGGAGTTTGAGAAGAGAACGTAGTAGTGGTGCTGCTCTGGAACTCTCAGGGGTCCCTGGCCCTGGTCTTGGCCTCTGTGACATAGGTCTAAGGTGCTCCTAGTTACTTGCAGGTTGAAGGCTGCATCTTCGGTACGTGGACTGTACTGGGCCCTACTCCTTGATTCTTCCTTCTTTGGAGTGTGGTGATGTCATTAAGAGGTGTGTGCAAAAATTAATCAAAGATAGAAGTCAAGCTTTGTGCAGACAAGGGAATGCAGACTATCTTTGCCCTCTGATCACTGCCAGTCTGATGAGGCAGATGCAGTCTGTCCCAGAGGAATCCCTGAGCTTTTGGAGGAAATAAAGGTCCCTGTTCTCCAGAATCCCCAGTCCAAGGAAGTGTCAAGATTCACAAACAGGTCATTATTTTACTAAGCACTGGCCAGGCTACGTTTCCTAGCTTTGGCCCCTCTCAAATCTCTCTCTCTCTCTCTCTCTCTCTCTCTCTCATTTACTTTCTAAATAAACTATATATTCCAATCTTAAAAAAAAGATTCACAAACCAAAACATATATAGGTATCTACAAAGGAATGCATCAGCAAATGCAAATTAACACCTTTCTGTATAAAGATGTGTGATTGGATGGGGGAGGTGGTTTCCAGGGAAGGGCAGGGGCTTGAGAAGGGAATGACTCATGGATGGGGCAGTTGGTTTGCATTGCTGGAAAAGGAAGTTGGCAAAGCTAGTGGGGAGGAAGGGAAGCCCCAGGGGGTCTCCTCTGTCCCTTGTCAGCAGATTTGGGAACACTGAGAGAGAAGGTCAATGTAAAGGTGAGGGGATTATTTGGAGTGTCAATTTCCAGGAATGCTCTTCTCTCTCTCCACCTTGTTCCCCCACCCCCTACCCCGCACACCGTCTCAGTTCACCCCACGGCTGGAGATGGGACCTCTACTTTGTAACAATCAGATTTTTAACTGGGCACCTCCTACCTGCCCCATACCACATGACACCTGACATTCACAGTATCATCCTTACTCAGTGAGGACTTGTTATATGCATTCTGTAGCTGGAGACACAAAGACACAGGGCGGTCTCCTGCCAGGGTCTCCAGTGGAGGAGGGGGGTGCCGGCATTGGATCCTCTCAGTGCACCTGCTATAACCTCCAGGCCCAGTTCAGGTGGCCCACCCTTGAGAGGGGCTCCCAAAGTTCAAGCTACCTCAGCTTCTCTCTGGCCCTACCACTGAACAAGAGGCAGACGGCATGGACTCCCAGGTCCCCAGACTCTTAACCTGAGGCATCTGTGCCCCCCAAGTTGGCAGTGTCTGAAGACAATTTGGGATGTCACAACTGAGACAGAAGCTCAGTCTTCTGGGAGGCACTGGCCCCGGACCACCTTAGTAGGTCGAACCAGCAGGCTCACCCTTCTAGGTATGAGTTGGGCCTGAGCCCCTCCAGTCTCAGCTGGGGTGACTGAGATGAGGGCACCAACATGCTTCTGGATGAGTGGAGGCCCCTTCAGAGATGGGCAGAGAGTTCTCTCCAGATTCTGAACTAAATCCTTTCCAGTCATGAAGGAATACCTTACAGGCATGGACATGTCCGCATGGAGGGGTCTCCTTGACCAAACTCTAACTCAGGCTCCCGGGAACTTTCTTGCCAACGAGGCCTTGATGTTTGGACTCCGTATTTGCCTCTCATCTGATTTTAGCAAGAATCCCGCCAAGTTGGTTTTGCCAGTATCCCTGCCGTGGCCCTCCACATCTGCTGGGGTTCCTCGTCCTCCACATCCTTCAGGTGTGTCACATCTCCCTGGCCTGCTTTCAGTAAGAATCTTGCTGGGTCTGTTTTGCCAGAATCCCCCAGACTCCTGGTGTTTCTTCTCAGTAACTACCCAGCCACAGACACCCCCCTGCTCCTTAGCTGTGAACTCCCATCTGCCCTCGTATTTGCAGTTGAGTCCAATCTCTTCCCCACTGCAGTGGCCCCTACTCCTATCCCAATGACCCCTTGAATCAAGCCTGCCTTACTATGCTTCAGCAAGTGTCACTGAATGACCTTTTCTGTAACATCCTTCAAATGGGAATACAGAGGCCTTCAGGCTAATTTCCTTTCAGATGCTGGGGAGGGGCCAACTCCTGTCAGGTATGTCACCATCCCCCAGCTGGGCAGGCCAGAGTACCCTGGGGGAGGAGACTGTACCAGCTGGCTGTGGGCAGGGCTGTGGGGGTGGGAGGGAGGAGGTGGAGCATCCCTTTTCTAGGGCATGTGTCACCTGCCTCCTGCCCAGGGGCATTGCCCCTGCACTCCCGGCCAGCGTGCGAGGCAGCCTTCTGAGCACATCACAGAACTTTCGAGACCTATGTTGCTGGCCCTCCAGAATCCAGAACATGGCAGATGGGGCGCAGGCCAACCCCAAAGGGTTCAGGAAGAAGGTGCTGGTTAGATGCTCCTCTGCATGGAAAGGCCCAAGCCTCAGAGCCTCTTGTCCTTCGAGAATCTCCAGGTAGGTGCCTGGGATAAAATTCTCTATGGAGGGGCAGGGATGGGGGTGAGGGATCAGCTCCTGAAATCCCTTTCTCCAGAAAGGAGAGCTCTTAGTGTCTGAGTAATGGGTTGAGATAGGTCACTACACCTTCAGTGCTAGAAGAGTCTTTGGAATCAGTCAACCCTCATGGGGCACTTGAGGCCCAGAGAGGTTGAGGGATCCGTTCATGGTCACATAACATTTTGAAAGCAGAACCAGGACTAGAGTCCAGGGACCCAGTTCTCTTGGCTCCGGGTTTAAGACGCAGCTGCAAGGTTGGGCCACGTGTCTGCCTGACACAGAGAACCTGGCATGTGAATGAGAGAGAGCTTCTCTGGCCTCAGACAGTGGACTTCCTGTATTGATAGCTCACGTGTGGAGGGGATTCCTGCTCAGGGTGGGAGGGAAAGAGGCACTGGTGTCTCTACCATCTGGGCTGTGACCCTCCAAGAGGGGCTGGACAGGTGGGAGGCGTTAATCACTGGGGCCTCGAGGGACCATGAGAATGGCACCCATAAAGAGGCCTGGGAAGGAGCTGCACGCTGGGAACTGCAGGAGGATGGAGGGGTGGACTAGACCTTGGGTTTCTCCTTCCCTCAGGTCTAGCCTGGGTATGAAGTTCTTCGCTATCGCCATCCTGGCTGGCAGCGGTGAGTAAAGACAGGATGGGGGTGGTGGGAGGGATGTCTCCTTCTCTCTCCCTCCCAGTCTGTCGCCTGTGACCTTGGATGTCTGGGATGTTGTTCCACTGACCGATCTGAGATCTTAGGCCGGCCCCTCCCTCTCTGGGCCTTTACTTCATCCTCTCTGGGGTTGTTTACCCCATCCAGCCACCGTAAACAGGCATTTACAAGCTCCAGGGGGGCAGGCACAGAGCTGAGCAAGCATCATAAACTGACTGTTTGCTGGGTGTTTATGTACTTAAGAATGTGTATGAGTGTGTGTGTGTGTGTTCATATGGGCAAGAGTTCACAAGCTGGTGTGCAGACAGATGCATGGATCTATGTGTGTAGGTGTGACTGAGTGTGTGGTGATGTCTGTGTGCAACTGTCAGTAAAATGGAGGACAGTGTTGGCACCTGCGTGTGGAGCCTATTTCTGTGTCTTTGTGTGAGTGTGTGCAGGGTGTGCTCATGAATGTAGCTGCATAAACCTGCGTGGAGGTATGTATGTAGGTGGGTATAGGTGTGTGGGTATACGGGATAGGGGTGGGAGGGTCAGGGGGTTCTTTCCCAAGGGTGGCTCTTGGGGCACCAGGATTGGGGGCAGCCACCCATAGAACTGTCGCAAGAGGCTTCTGACACAAGTCTGACCCTGCCCGCATCCACATCTGGGCGTCCGTGTGGCAGGTGCGTCAACGGGGCAGAGTTTCTGCTGAACCCCTCGCCAGCCTCTCATGCAACCTGTCGGGCCTCACCTGAACACAGCCTGGTTTGAGGAAGATAAATAAATGCCAGAAACAAAAGTTTCAGGGTGGCCAGACATGAGACAGAGCTGTTGCATTCAGGCCAAAGTGACCTATCATTTAGAAAACTACCCTTGAGCTCAGCCCAAACCACTGGCTAGGGACAGAGCCTCCAGCCTGATGGAACAGCGACTTTGCTTCTTGCCCTTAGAGTGTGAGTGTGGACATGGCCTCATGTTGGGCCCCTGATTCTCCCCTAGGTGCTGTTGTATATGTGAGTGTGTTTGTGGTGCGTGAGTATGTGAGTGCATGGGTGTGAGGTGAGTGAGTGTGCTCTGTCCACAAAGCGTGCTAAGAAGGTGAGTTCTCTGTCACTAGAGCTGTCGGACGTCATGTCTCGAGAAGCAAGCAAGGATGCCTCCGGGATGCCACTGAGCCCCCAGTTCTTAAGTCCTTGGCTTCCTCCCTCTCCCGGCGCATTGCTTTGCTCTTGGAGTGGAATTCCGGGGCAGAGAAGGGGATAGGGAGCAGGGTGCTGACCTGGGCATCTGGCTCTGAGAGCAACCTGGATGGAGGAGGCAGTCAGAGGCTGCACTGCACGGGGTTAGCGTCACAGCTCCGGGACACACAGACCCAAGGTGGTGCTTGGCTCTGCCCCTTTCTGCCTGAACGACCTGGGCAAGCTTGCACCTTTCTGTGCTTTAGTTTCCTCATCCATAAGATGGGGATAGATTAGCTCTCCTGCGATGTGCTGGGCAGCACCACCAGGTAAGGACTGAGGGCTCCAGGTTCAGTGCAATGACTCAGCGCTCAGCCCAGGAGGATGCCTGGAGGCAGCATACACTGCTTGGAGAGGTAGCCCAGGCACTGGGTGCAAGAGAGAGGACAGCAATGGGTGAGGGGAGATGTGTCATGGGGTGGGCAGTCCTGGCCACAAGGCTGATTTTGCTGGCATAGAAAGTGTCCTTGCACTATTGCTTCCTGGGTGTGTGTCCCTCTTCTGACACCCAGCCACTATCTGCTTGTAAAATGCAACTTTTTTCATATCTTCATTAAACGACCAGAGCATAGAATTGACTCTGGATTCATCCTAAGATGCACCAGCCCCGGGACCATGGTTGGGGACCCCATAGTGGGGGCAAAGGCACTAGACAGAGGCTAGGAAAGGAGAGAAAAGACCAACAACAGCATGTGGCTTCTGGAAGCTCCTCTCAGCAAGGGTACTACTTGGCAGCCCCTGAGATGTGTGCACAGCCAGGTGACAGAGGGAACATAGTGTGGACCCTCATATTTGGCCTACGTCCAAATTCTGTCCTCACCACTTTCAGACAATGAGACTTAGGCAAGTTTCTAAGTGCTCCAGGCCTCAGTCTCCTCACCTCTAAAGAGGGATAACAACACTCATAGGGTTGCAGTGAGCACTTGATGAGTTAATGCATGGAGGGGGCTCAGGACAGTGCCTGGCCTGGAGCAAGCTCTCGGTCAAAGTGACCTCAGTGGTTTTCTCAGGGCTCTGGAACTTACTGCAGGAATTTGAGCCGCACACTGTGTTCCATACTTGGTACTTTGTAGATTTCTCCTTTCCTCTAGCTGGGCTGCCCATCCACCCTGCCACTCCCCTTCCTCTCCTGCCTCCTTCCTTCTACCCTACCCCTTTCTCCAGCCCTGGGTATTAGGAGGACAATCAGGACAGGACAGGACAGGTGGGGGGTGGCCATCCATGGGGCAGGGGCTCACAGCGTCCCCGGTTCTCTTGCAGTTCTGGCTACTGCCCACGGCAGTCTGTTCAACCTGAAAGCCATGGTGGAGGCCATCACAGGAAAGAGCGCCATCCTGTCCTTCGTGGGCTACGGCTGCTACTGCGGGCTGGGGGGGCGTGGCCAGCCCGTGGATGGGGTGGACTGGTAGGTGCCAGAGCCCCGGGCTCCCCTTGGGATGAGTGGGAGCAGCTGAAGGTCAGACTGACCCTGATCACCATCTCTGAGAGGAGGGAGAGGTTTCTTTCCCCAAAGGATCTGGCTTCTTTGATGAATTGGTGATAAGGAGCCTGGTTTATGACCATGTCCTCCTCTACTACTGTCTTGACTCGTGCTGTTGTCCATCTCCAAGATCCTGGGGCTGGAAGTATGTCAACCCCTCTTCTCTCCAGGGAAAAACCTTTTACCTGCCCCCAAACATACACAGGAATAGCAGCCACCCACCTGATGCCCCATAAAGGCAAGGGCTGTGACCCACCCCTCACAGACTGCAGTCTCCGGAGAACAGGACTGTGCTTCCTCCATCAGATTGGGAGTTCCCAGCAGCTTGGCTTATCTTCTGCCTCTATCTGTCTAGCAGCAGTCAGCACCAAGTCTGGTATCACTGGGAGCTTAATAAATGCATGTTGACTAATTGACCTCTCTCCACCAGACATGATAGGGACAGCCACACCTAATTTGCTTCTTACCTCCCATCCTCTCCATCCCCATCAACCTTCCAGACCTTTGTCCCTCCCTGGCCATCAGGCACAGCCAGGGACAACCTCGGTAGTCATTGCTCCTCCAACACTGACTTAAACCCAGTCCCCTCTCCACCCCGCTGTCCCCATTGTTGGACGGCCTGACCCCTCCAGCAACTGTATCCAGATCTCCAGGGGGAAAGCTGGGAGCCCTGGGGATAGAAAAAGAGGCAGAGTCACGGACCCAGGGTGCTGGCCCCAGCGCTTCCTGCTGTGTGACCGCAGGCAAGGAACTGCCCCTGTCTGGGCTTCAGTCTGAAGGTCTGACCTGTGAGGGACTGGAATAGATGATCAGAGGTGCCTGGTGGTGGGAGATGGGCCAGCCTGGCCACACCTGCCTGCGCACCCCTGCCCACCCCAGGTGCTGCCATGCCCACGACTGCTGCTACCAGAAGCTCTTTGACCGGAACTGCCACCCCTATGTGGATCAGTACAACTACACCATCGAGAACAACACCAAGATCATCTGCAGTGAGTTCCCTCCTTGGCACCTGCCCTGGGAGAAGGGTGTGAACTGCCAGCCCCACCTGCCTGTGCAGGCTGTGGGCGATCTTGCCAGACGAAATACAAGCTGCCCTGTGAAATTTGAATTTCAGATAAACAATGAGAATGTTTATCTGAAATGATTCTAACTTTTTTTTTTTTTTTTGAGTCCAAGTCTTACTCCGTCATCCAGGCTGGAACGCACTGGCACGCTGCTCACGCTACTGCAGCCTCGACCTGCTGGGCTCAGGCGATCCTTCCACCTCCGCCTTCCAAATAGCTGGAATTATAAGCATGAGCTACCACACCGAACTAACTTTTTCCTTTTTTATTGTAGAGACGAGGTCCCGCCAAGTGGCCCAGGCTGGTCTTGAACCCCAGGGCTCAGGCAATCCTTTTGCCTCAGCCTCCCAAAGTGCTGGGATCACAGGCTTGAGCTACTGCACCCATCCGAAGTGATCCTGACTATTTATTGCAAGGGACATACTAATGCTAAAAATTAAATACTAGTATAAAATTAATTAGTATTCATAGAAAATGAAGAGTTAGCATCAGTATGTCCCAGTTAAGTATAGGACATGATTATACTAGGCATGTCTTATTTATCTGGAACTCAGATTTAACCAGGCATCCTGTGTTTTGGTTAACAATGTGGAATTATTTTGATTTTGATTATTTGCTAAATCTAACTCTGCCAGGCCTACCCGTGGCTCTAGAATATCTTCCTGATGTGCTCTGGTCCCCAAGCCTGGCATTAGCACCCTGGTTCTTCTATCCCTGATATTCCGAGTGATTCTGGCTCTGTGGGTCTGGGTGGACCCAGGAATCTGGATTTTAGCCAGTTCCCCAGATGAGTCTGAGACATGCAGGCCTGGGAGTCGGGGGACCTGGGTTTGAACATGGTCCTATCACCCTTTCCTCACATTGTGCAGCCCTGGGCAGGATCCTTCCCACCTGGCCTCAGACTTCTCATGCATGGGTACATTGAGGGGTTTGGGTCAGGGCAGACCCTTCCCCTTCCAGTTCTGTCACTGGGACCCCACCAGAAGAGGTAGCCCCACCCCAGGACACCTAGTGTTAAGGCCTCTCTCCTTTACCATGAACTCTCCATGGCCATTCCACAGCTGAGGAGTGCAGGCAAGTGGCATCCAAGTACCAGGGCCCAGGTGTTTCTGCCCTGCCACCTCTACCTCTCTCTGGGGCAGGTAGGTGCCCTCCAGGCCTTGTCCAGGGACAGCCACTGGGCTCTCTGCCTCCGTGTCTTAACTCGGCTCTGCAAGTTGTTCCTTATTAATAGCTTACAAGCAACACCAGCTTTGCAAAGAAACCTGAGTCTCCTGTCACCTGGTGGAACACGGGGCGCATATGGAGCCCCCTGGTAGCCCATAGCTCTGTGGTCCTCAGATTCTACTGTTGAAACATTGGGGTGGTGGAGCTGGCATTAAAGAGTTGGAGGAGGCCGGGTGCGGTGGCTCAGCCTATAATTCCAGCACTTTGGGAGGCCGAGATGAGAGGATTACCTGAGCCCAGGGGTTCGAGACCAGCCTGGAAAACTTGGTGAGACCTTGTCTCTACAATAAATCACAAAAGCTAGCCAGGCATGGTGGCGTGCATCTGTAATTCCAGCTACTTGGAAGGCTGAGGTGGAAGGATCGCCTGAGCCCAGCAGGTTGAGGCTGCGGTGGCCGTGAGTGCCACTGCACTCCAGCCTGGGTGACAAGAGTGAGACTTCAATTAAAAAAAAAAAAGAGTTGAGGGAGACAAATGCCCTTCCACCCATCCAGGGAAAAGGGACTCATCTAAAGTGGTGGGTTTCACACTGGGTTCTAGAGATTTGGGGGGTTATCAAGGAGATATGGGCATGGTCCCTAAGTGGTTTGGATGCCTTGTTAGTGTATTTATAATTAAGCTCCTTCTCTCTGGGTTTGGATGCCTTGTTAGTGTATTTATAATTAAGCTCCTTCTCTCTGGGCTGTTTGATATGCCAGCCTTCTACAAAGAGTTTCATTTAAGAGGCAGGATTCTGCCAATGAAAGTATGAGAAGTTTGCAAACCACTCTGGCTAGTGGGAGGTTCTCAAAGGGTGCTGTTCCCGGAACCAGCAGCAGCAATGGCACCCAGGAACTTACAAGCAATGCAAATGAAAGGTCCCACCCAGACCTACTGAGCCTGAAACTTGGGGATGAGTCCAGCAGTCTGAACAAGTCCTCCAGGTGATCTTGATGTCAACCTGAAGATGACTTCAGGGCGCTGGTCATGACAGCGCAGCCACAAGCAACAGTAGCGCGTCCTGTGTACCGAACATTTTAGGCTCTGAGGCCTTGAGCTGAGCTCCTTACAAGTGTTTTCCTAACTCAGTCCTTGTCAGTAGCTTCCCCCGGGGTGGGTGACTGTGACTCAAGGGAGGATGTCTGGGACAGCAGAAACTAACTGGCCTGAGGATGAACCTTTAGTTCTTTGGGTGACTTGGGTAAACCCACCCCCCTTCTGGGCCTCAGTTTCCTCAACTATACAGTGACCATGTTGGACTTTGGGGGTTCCCTGATTTTAGCTGTCCCCCCATTTAGCTGTTCCCCAATTTTAGCTGTTCCCCAATATTAGCTGTCTCCCTCATTTTAGCTGTTCCCCAATTTTAGCTGTTCCTCAATTTTAGCACACACCAGAGTCACCTAGAAGGCTTGTTACAACACAAACTGCTGGGCTGTGGCGCAGAGTTGCTGATCCTGTAGGTGCGGGGTGGGGTGCATGGGCGAAGCTGGTGCTGCTGGCCCAGGACCTCATTCCGGGGGACCACTGGGCTCTCTCCCCAGCCGAGGCCCCGGTGGGGCCACTGCCCCTTTCGCCCATAGCCTCTGCCTCCCCTACCCCCACAGGTGACCTCAACACGACAGAGTGTGACAAGCAGACGTGCGAGTGTGACAAGAGCCTGGTCCTGTGCCTCAAGCGCCAGGAGTACAGGGAGGAGTACCGTGCCTATCTCAACGTCTACTGCAGGGGCTGCACACCCAACTGCAGCATCTATGAACCGCCCCTGGAGGATGATGCCTGCAGACACACCTCTCCTGCACCCCCTACCCCTCCCTAGCACCTCTGAGGTCTGAGAGAGCAGAGCGGGCGGAGGGTCTCGCTGGGGATCAGACAGAGGAGCAGGGGTGGGTAGGTGCCAGGCCTGTGCCCCGACTCCTTCAGCCCAGCTTGAGTGCAGCTGAATCCTGCTGCTGGTTCTGGACTGAGTAGGAAGCATAGAGCATGTAGGGGTCTCTCCTGAGTGTACGTGAAGAGACCTGAGAGTGAGGGGCCTCTGAGCTGGGCCTCTGTCACTAGCCCCCGTCACTGGTCCCAGCTTGACTCCCTGGAACCTTGAAGCTGCCAGCTCAGGCCCAGAACATGGGTGTATCTAAGATCAAGATCTGGGACCTGGGCTCTGGAGTCCCTTGGCCAACACCATAGGATGGCCTGGGTGATCTTTGCTTGGAGAGCATGTGGCTCTCTAGGGCCACATTGACAGAGCAGGGGCTGCCCCTGCCTTCATCTAGGTGGCACGTGACTTCAGGCCCGCCCCCCAGAGGGTGGCCTTCGTGTCACAGCTCGGAAGCCTGGACCCAGAGCAGGCTCCCAGGGACCGACAGAGCCCACATGCCCAGTGACACCCCTGGGTGCACAAGGACTAAGATGGGAACACACTTGAATATATCCCTCCACACTCACAGCTCCTCTACTTGCCTCCACTGACCCACACACAGACATGGCACACCCAGCCCTGCCTGGTCACACCACATGGCTCTGAGGAGCTCCCTGGCCCCGGCCCCCTGGGTCCCTGACAAACAAGGCCATCCTGGCCCTTGCTTGGAGCAGCAGTTAGGGCCAGTGGGGGATGGGCATACACCCCTCTCTCCCTGTGTAAGGAGAGGCAGGGCTGTATCCAGGTTCACAAGTCCTGTCCGTGGGGAGACTCACCTCAGTGAAGAGGGAAATGAAGAGGGGTGGGGTCAAGGCAGGGGGCTGTGTGGAAGCTTCCAGAAGGCAGTAGGGAGGGAGCAGGGTAATGAAGAGAGGGGGGCATTGGGTGAGGTGGGATAAGGTGATGGCCATCGGCAGATGGAGAGTCCTCTCGGCATACGTGCAGGGCCTCACTGGGCGGGTTCCTGGGATTGTGGGCCAAGGTGATGGGATCAGGTCTCAGTGTGGTGGCCTCCCAACTCTGCCCAGCACCTTGTTTCTCCAGGTACCCCCTCCCCTGCTCCTTCCTTGCCTCAGCCTGGATCTTGGGGTCAGCAGCCTCCATAGAGCCAGCCCTGCCTCGCAGCCGAGGACCACTGATGCCACCCTCTTGCCTGGACACCCAGAACAGCCACCAGGAAGCTCGGCCTGCCCTAGCAGTGCCCTCATGGGCTGTGGTCACTGTGGAGGGAGAGCCGTGAAGAGGGGCAGGAAGGGACATGTACGAAAGAGATGGAGAGCAGGGCCAACACCTTGCCAGCAGCAGCTTCTAGAACACCAACCTTCAGGATTGAGGAGTCACTGAGTGTGAAGCAGGCTCCCATTTCCTGTTGGCTGTGGTGCCACGGTCGTGGTGGGCACCTGTGTGCCAGTCACAAAGACTCCCCTTTGACCTCCCTGGGAGCTCGGCTAACAAATTGCCCTTCTCGCCTCCATGCTGGCCTGAATCTCTGAGCTAAAGCCCCAGCTCAGCCAGGACTGGAGCTGGGACGGGCACCTGGCATCTTTGGCAGGGACAGGGCCACAGTCCCTTCCCTGTAGGGGCACAAGTCTCCAGCTGTGCTCCTCCCCCTCTGCACATGTCCTTCCCTGCAAAAAGTCCGGGCTGCTCAGAGGTCTTGGCCACCCCCACCTCACCCTGACTCTCCCAGATGCTGCAGCCCCCAGAGGCCTTCTACAGGGCTTGGTATCCCCTCCTCCGATGAATAAAGGCCTCCTGCCTCAACTGCCCCTGCTGGATCTTCCTGGGCCAGGGGTCTGGGAGGCCACAGCGACTCCCTCCTGTGCTCCAGCTCTGAGGAAGCCGGGTTCCCTGGCACCTAGTAGCTAACATGGCCTGTCTCCTTCCTGCCGCCCAAACTTGGGGTGAGAAGGTGGTACTGAGGCCACAGTCCTGGGCCCCATAGTCCAGCCCAGGTACAATTACAGTTACAGGGTTAAGCGCTTGTCACATGTCTATTTCCACAATGCTCTCCCCACCCTTTTCTGATAAGCAATCCCCCAGAGAGGGAAAGCAACTTGCCCATAGTCACACAGGTCATAAGTGACAGGGCTGGGCTCTGAGTCCCCAGCATCCAACTTAACCATCTCTCCTGGCACCTCCTTAATTATGACTCGGGCAGCCAGGGCAGTGGGACAAGAGATGCCAGGTCACCCAGTCCTGGATGCCAGGCCACCCAGTCCTGCTTCCAGCTCTGCCACTAACATATAGTGAACCTCAATTGTCTCATCTGAGCAATGGGACTTCATCTTTGGCTTGAAGACTCGTAGGCTTGTTGTAACAGCCACTGAGCAGGCAGGGAGAAAAAGGCTTTGTGAGCTGATTGGGGGTGGGAGAGGGGAAAGGAAGCAGGAGAGTATTACCCTCATGACCACTAATTAAGAGGCCAGATACTTCTTTCTTTTTTTTTTTTTTTGAGACAGTCTTACTCTGTCACCCAGGTTGTTGTGCAGTGTGCAATGACACTGTGCTGGCTCACCGCAGCCTTGACTTCCTAGCTCCAGTGATCCTACCATCTCGGCCTCCCAAGTAGACTACAGGCACATGCCACCATGCCAGACTAATTTTTAAAATTTCTGTTTGTGGAGATGAGGTCTCGCTATATTGCCTAGGCTGGTCTCGAACGCCTGGGCTCAAGGAATCCTCTCACCTTGGCCTCCCAAGGTGCTGGGGTGACAGGTGTGAGCCACTGTGCCCAGATACTTCTAAGTGAAAGTGGGCAGCAATGGTGGAGACACACGAGAATCCAGCAGGGCAGCCGGTCCTGGATCCTGGTCCTGGCCCCTTCTCCTTCTTGGTTTCCTTCCTGTTACAAGCGTCAGTTTCCTCCTGAACAGAGTGACCAGAGTGCCCGTTTCCATGGGCTTTCCTGAGACATCAGGTGATCCCTGTGGAGGAGGAGGCCGAGCCACCACAGCCCTGCTTTCCCACGTCCAGAGAGCGTTCACATGAGATGCTGTGAGAAGAAAAGTTTCCCCCGCTCCATTCTTGAAATTCTTGAAGTCTGATACCCTGGACAAGATCATCTTCAGCAGGCCCACACAGACGGTCTCTCCATTCCAGCTGTGATGCTCGGCTTCGAGCCTCTGCCTACAGCCTGGGTGGGAGAGGCGGTCATGCGAGCTCCCAACCTTGACACTTGTCAAGGGGTGTCACTGGGAGTGCAGAGAGGGAAGCCCAGGTGGCTGTCCTGACGTTGCCTCAAAAGAAGTGGGAGTGGGGCTAGGGTGGTAAGTCTGCGGTCACCCAGGAGGCGGAGAGGAGGAACAGGGGAGGCCCACTTTGTAAGAAGGAGGAGGCTTCTTGCTTCCACCATCTGGAGTCCTCTTCCTTTGGGACTCCTGATGCCTCCTTCCGAGTGAGTGAGGGCTTCTGTGCTAAGGCTTGAGGAGAGGGCTGCCATCTCCGCCCGGACTTAGATCCCGCTCGCCATCACCTGAAGACTCAAGACCCCTTCCCTCCTCCTCCTCCCCCATGCCTCAAGACCCTCTGGGCGCAGCTGATGACTCTTTTCTAGAACTTGGGTGACACCTAGTGGACATCATGGGTCACCACTGGTGCTTCACTCCACCCCTCCCGCTCCTCTGCTTCTGGGGCCAAAGTGGGGTTTTGTGGAGCCCCTGCCCCAGACTGTCAACGCCCAGGAGAGCACGAGGAAAGTGTCAGTATCCTCTCCACCACAGTATCATTGCTGCCAGCACTGCCTCTCACAAACAGACACCCTTAAAGCAAAGAGCACAGACTGGGGTGGGTAGCACTCTAGGTTTGCCCCTCACCAGCCATGTGGCTGTGGACAAGTCATTTCATTCCTCTGAGACTCAAGTTTCTCCTTCCGTAAAATATGATTAATAATGAAGTAAATTGGTGCTCAGATGCAGTGGCTCACACCTGTAGTCCCAGCACTTCGGGAGGCGGAGGCTAGAGGATCACCTGAGTCCAGGTGAAACTTCATCTCTATAATAAATAAAAAAATTAGCCCAACGTGGTGGTATGTTCCTGTAGTTCCAGCTACTTGGAAGGTTGAATATTAATAACAATAATAGTAATGACGCAAATAGGGCTTGAGACTACATGAAGTCAGGGATGAGAATGCCCCTAGCTCAGGGCCTGGCGTGGGGAACAGAAACTGTCAGAGTCAGTGACAGTGCCCTGTGCTCGTGGACAGAAGGTCCTCAAGGTCGGGAAGGCACACGGTGACAGGAAGAAGAAGGCATTGTGGATGGAAGCAGATTGCCTGTGACATTCTCCCCAAAATGAAAAAGAAAAGCAAAGCTGTGGTTAGCAAGAAAAATCTGGCCCCCCGCATGCAGCTGTGTCAGGGAGAGAGAGCACATAGAGGGAGGGGAAGGGAAGGAGGCAGAAAGGAAGGCGGTGTGGGCACGTACTGCCCCCAAACCACAGCCAGGCACTCCGTGCCCTGCCTGACCTTGGTCACAGCTGGGCCTGGCAGCTGCCAATTTCTTGTCAGCTGGGCCTTGACTATGAATGCAGAGAGGTAGGTGGTCCCTTCCTCCCCATGGGTTGGCTCAGCAACACTGACTATCGGCTTCCCCAGTTGTGGCTTGCTAACAAGCAGCTGATGACACCAACTGTGAAAGAAGCAAAGTTCTGGAGACAGATATCAAGGCTCCCAGCATCAGGAGGCAGAGGTGTACAGTTAAAAAAGAAAAAGGAAAAAAAAAAAAAAGCCATAATGTCCCACTAAAGCAACTCCTCTGAAACACCCATGATCCACTCCATCAGGGAATTCAGGATCTCAGGATGTCAGGGTCCAAGTAAGAAGGGTAGAATTTATTGAGCACTTACTGTATGCTGAGCACTTTGCTGAGAGTTTTGTGTGTCATCTCATTTACCCTCTTAGAAAACCTAGGAGGTGGGGACAAAGTCAAGTAAATTGCTCAAGGTCATGCAATAAAAGCAGAATTTGAACTCTGACTCCAGAGCCTTCATCTCGGAAAGCATCAAGTCCAACCTTCTCATTTTTTTTTCAGTATAAACTTCAGGAGTACAAGTGCAGTGGTGACATCTGGGTTTTCAGTGTACCTGTCACCCGAATAGTGAATATTGTACCCAACAGGTAATTTCTCATCCCTCACCACCTCTCACCCTCCTGCCTTTTCAAGTCTCCAACGTCTATTTCACAATGACCATGTGCGCGCATTATTTAGCTCCCACTTACAAGTGAGAACATTCAGTATTATACTTTGTTTCTGAGTTGGTTCAGTTAAGATAATGGTCTCCATCCACGGTGCTGCAAAAGACATGATTCCATTCTTTCTGCTGGTTGAGTAGTAGTCCATTGTGTACATGCACCACATTTTCTTGATCCAGTCATCCATTGCTGGACACTTAACCAACCCCCTCATTTTGAGAAAGACAATGAGAGGCAAGGGACTGGGACTCAGAAGACATGGGTTCACATCCCAGAGCTGCTGTGGACCCACAACAACTCACCAGGCCTGTCTGGTCCTCCATTCACATCTGTGAAATGGACACGAGTAGAGGGAGGTCAGAGGGGACGGGAAATGCCAGCAGGAAGGGGCAATGTTAAATAGGGTGGTCACTTAATAAGCCTCATCAAGATGGTGAGATTCCAGCCCCGGCTCGGAGGGGATGGCACAATAAACCCATTGGTTCTAAGGGGGTGAGGAGGGGGTGCCAGGGCTGGACTCAGTTGCTCCGTTTGCCGGCTGCTGTGTGGGAAACAGATGGAGGGGCATGGGGAGAATGACAAAGAGCAGCTGCAGGAACCCAGACGCCAGCCGATGGGGGCTCCGACCCCAGAACTGCGGCAGTGACAGTAGTAAGAAGCGGTCAGATCCTAGATTTTTCCCCCCTCTCATGTAAGCATTTGACTGAAGTATTTTATAAATACAGACTCTGGATGTGTGTTGAAGGTGGTGCCAACAGATTGGGTGTGGGATGTGAGATATGAGAAGCATTTGACACCCAGGTTTTTGCCCTGGAGAAACTAAAGAAGGAGAAGGGGCTTCAGCTGAGCCGGGGAAAGGTAGGTGGGTGAGGAGCTCGTGAATATGTGTGTTATCTTCCATCCCTCTACCTGGGAGGCTCAGAGCACCCTGTTGCTCCCCCAATTGCTCCTCATCTTCAGGACTCAGATGAGGTGTCAGACCTCAGCATTCCTTGGGGAAACTCTCCCTCCCTCCTGGACAGTGGGCATGACTCCCGAGCCCACCCCAATTCCAACCTGTTTGGCAATCCCCTGGTCTGAGAGCTCCATGGAGCCTGGGGCGCAGGGATGGAGTGGGTCCTCCATACAGACTTGCTGGCAGAATGAACGATTGCCTTTGAAGGGAGCAGATTTCCCAGGGAAAGTCCAGGGATCCCTGTAGAGTCTCCCCTCCACCTTAGAGACCGGAAGCTGGGATCCCACAAGTGGGAGAAGGAAAAGACCGCCTGAATCTCACAAGGGAACCCCTGGCCCCCACACTGAGCCTGGCCTTGGCCCTAGGCCTGGCCCCAGCCCTGGCCCCTCTTCCTCCACTGTCAGTCAGATACCTTCATAGTTGGGAACTGGTCTCTGCTGTGGTCGGGACACCAAGGAGAAAAGGTGTCTGCTGGCTTGAGCCCCAGCACCTGGGTTTCATGCCTGCCGCTTCCCGCACAGACTGTCTGCACCCTCCCTGACACTCATAGCCACAACCTTTCCCTCTGCAGTTGTAGTTTCCATAAATGTGCTTGGGGAGGAAGAGTAGGCTAGTTGCACACATGACAGTGTGAGCTGAACCGGCCAGAGCCCAGGAGCCCAGGTTCCAAGGCCCTCTGCTGACCCTCTCTGTTGGTGTCCCTTTCTGTCTTTGCATCTCAATCCAGATTTTATGTGTCTGAACTCCCAAAAGCAGTTACAGCCCTCAGCATTTTCCCCAGGATTTATAGACCTGATTTTGTTTGTTCCCTTTAACTCTTAGAATTCTATTACCCAGCACTGTGCCCGGCACATAGCAGGTGCTCAATAAATGTGTGTTGGCTGAATGAGTGAATGACTGGACACATGGGCAGTTCTCCATGTGTTCTCCATTATTTACCATGATGTTTCTGTGGCCTCCAAGTCCAGCATGGTGCTGAGAATCAAATGCTGGGGTTTCTCAATAAATAAGGACCAATGACACCAGTCAGTTGTTGCTGCATAACAAACCATACCAAAACTTAGTGACTTAAAACAACAGCCTTTAATTAGCTCAAAGTTCTGCATGTTGGCGATTTAGCCTGGGCTCAGCTGGGTGACTGTTCTGCTCTCAGCAAGGCAACCTCATGTGTCTGTGGATAGCTCTGAGCTGATCTTCGTGGTGCTCTCTCACAGGTCTGAAGTCCCAGCTGAGACAACCAAGCTGCCAACTCTGATCTGGGTGGGCTCTCAGCCTCCTGCAGGCCAGCCTAGTCTTTCTCATAGGGCAGGCAGGTGTCACAAGAGGGAGAGGAACTGCCTCCAACTTCCCAAGAGGAGGTAGAACTGGTAGACTATTACTCTCACAATATTCATTGGTCAAAGTAAGCCATAGGCCAGTTTAGAATCATGGGGTGGGGAAAATAGACTCTACTGCTCGATAGGAAAAGCTGAATATTACATCATAAAAGGTGGGGGACCTTTCTTGCAATCTACTACCAGTTGGGATTATAAACATCAGAATCCACTCAGATGAGGTCACGTTAATATTTATTAGGATTTAAGGCTGATGTAATCAGAGGCTGCTAAATTGGGGTGGAAATTTGGGGTGCCTGTCAGGACCTCTCCCATGGCCACCGTCTCCTTTTCTTCGACATCTTCCTGGCCATGACATTCATGTGGCAGCAGTAGGGTGCTAATGTTCTCATGAAACACAAAAACGACATCAGTTCTCTCCTACTTGAGGGCAGAACTTGAGAACCACATGCCATGTGTGTCTCTTGGGTCCTCGGCATGGATGCCATGACCTCGCTTTCCAGACCTCTGCTTGGTTGCCAGCTAGAGTGGTTGTGGACCGGGCTCCCAAGTCTGCCCTGCATCCTGATTTGGGGTGGGGGTGAGGGGAGAGCTTGGGGTAGATCCTGGGGTCTCACCCCTCCTGGAAACTTCTTGGGATGGGGAGTTGGGAGTATTTCTGTACCCTGTCCCTTTATTTCATTACTTCAAAGTACGTACCAATAACTGAGTGTATCACTCATATCTATACATACATATCTGTAGTCCACAGAATGCAAGCTCATTCAGGGCAGGGGCTTTGTCTTTCTCATTTCTGCTCTCCAGTCCTGAGTGACAAGGAGTCCTAGATCAGAATGCTAACGGGTGAACAGCCCCAGGGGAGACATTCTGTTCTTCCTCCTGGGGGAAGAAAAGGAGTCTGTTGGGGTGATCTGAGAAGGCTTCCCAGAAGAGTGACGCTGGAGCAGATGCTGACTGGCAAGGGGACCCCGTGGCCTCCCTAGCAACGGGGTTTATGTTGGCCACACTGGGGCCAGTTGGGGTACTGCTTGAGGTTTTTCTCGTAGGTGGGCAGGCTCTCTTTGAAGCAGCGCACAGATTGTCTGTCACACTCACAGGCCTTCAACCCGCAGAGGCAGCCAATGCCAGGGCCAAGGGCACATCCACCTGCGGAGACACACAGGATCACTGGGGGTTGCTAGCTTACCCCCAGCATTTGGTTCTGAGCCTGGGGAGAGCAGGGAACTTGCTGCAAGGGGCCAAGGGTTGAGGACAGAAAGGCAAGACACCGGGAGTTCTTGCTCTCCAATCCCAAGTCCTTCCCTGATCACATCTGGGCATCTCACAAGTGCTGGGGTGAGGAGAACCCAGAAGGAGCAAGGGGAAGCATGGCTGCATGGAGGGTTCCTGAATCAGTGCAGCTGAGCAGCACACAGGCCAAGGTGGCAGGACCCATTTCCCCAGAGTCCATCACTTATTTGCAGCTGCCTGCGTGACATCTCACTTGATGTCTCAGGCATCTCCAAGTGCAGACGCCCAAGAGGGAACCCCTGATACACCAGCGCTGCCTCCGCCTGCCAAGCCTGGCCTTCACCCACATTTTCACTAAACAGCACCACCTCGGACTCCAGCCAGGATCTAGGAGTCGACCTCGCTTTCTCCCCTGCGTTCCCTTTGCACATGCAATCTGCCAGCAAGGCCCACTGATCTTCTCTGTGTTTAAAATAGTCCATGCTCCGCCTTCTTCTCTCCATCTCCTTGGCTCCCACCCAAATCCCTGTCACTAGCAGCTCTTCCTCCTTCAGGGGAGGAAGGAAGCAGGGATCATCTCCAATTGCAATCTGAGTTGCATTCACTCTCCTGCTTAGAGCTCCTCTGTGGTTTCCCTTATTCGGGAAAAGCATGACAAATCCTTGTGGCCCAAGGACTCTCACCAGCCCGTGTCCTCGTCTGCCCTCCACCTTCCCACCCTCCCCTTCTCCGGGTACCCTGGCCTTTTTCATGCCACAAGTCTTGTTCTGTCTCATCCCAGGGCCTTTGTACTTACTCTCTTCCTTTGTCTAAATTCTTCTGTCCACTATCTGCAAGTGGCGGTACCCATCCCACCTTTGGGGCTTGGCCAACTCTCATCTCCTCAGAGGTGCTCCCTGACCACCTGCCCCAGAGCTCTCTCTAGGCCACTCCTCCCACACACCCTGTGTATTTCATTCACTATGCTTTTCACAGCTTCACTTTTCTGTTTACTTGCTTGTGTCTGCAGCCTTCAATGAGGTATGAGTATGAGCTCCGTGTGGCTGAGACCTTGTCTGTCTGGTTCATCACAGTGTCCCCTGCATCCAGAACAGATGCTACACACAGCAGATGCTCAAGAAATAGCCATTGAATGAATGAATGAAGCCTCTGTGGGCCCTTGGGATTGAGTGTCTATCCTTTGACTGAGTCACCACTAGATGGGGACCTTTTATTTACAGTCTACTCAGAACCAGTGTGTGTGTGTGTGTGTGTGTGTGTGTGTGTGTGTGTGTGTGTGTGTGTGTGTAGGGGCTATGTGTGTGTGTGTAGGGGCTATCAGGCACAGCTTCCTCTTTATAGACAACTCCACCCGAGTCCACTCTCTTTTCAGGGTTGCCAGTGAGGATGGGAGACCACCAGTCACTCTGGTCTTTGACCTTGGGCAAGTCAGTTTCAGTCTCCTCACCCATGAAATGGTGCTAAAACATAGTCGTGTCAAAACTGCCTAACAGCGTCTAGCACCCAAGGCCGTGACGAGGCTTGCTGTCTACACATAGAATGGTCCGGATGTGCCTGGCACACAGAAGCTGCCCTGCAGGTGTTTGCTGCTGTCATCAGGATGACGCACCCTAGCTCCACGTGGAGGAACAAGGCGCACCCTGTCGAACTGGCCCGGAGCTGACTACAATCAGGCTGTTTGCTGATCTCCCTCTGTGAAGTCCGCGTCCTGCAGAAGCTGTCCTCCCACGCCTCCCTGGAGACTTCATTTCCCAATGCCGTCACCACCCGAGCTCCAGCTGCCCCTCTCCACTTGCCCTCAGGAAATCTGCAAAGCTGTTCACGCCTCTGGCTCTCCGCCTACCGCTGCCACTGCTCCTAGTGCCTGGGTCCCCTCTGCCCACCCTCTCCCTGCTCCTGCCTCTGAAAATCTTTCCAGAGTCATCTAACCCAGCTCCCCAGGGAGCCCCTTATCCTCTGGGGGGGGGGGGAGGGCTACATAGGCTCAGGCTCCCAGCCAGTCTCCTCTCCTCCCTGAGGGCCTGGTCCAAGCACTGCCACTGCCCCAGGGGCTGTCGCCCCGGAAACCGATACTCTTCTCTTCCTCAGCCACCTTCTCACCCATGCTTCCTTCTCTCTTTCCACTTCTCTCTTTGTCTTCTGGTCCTCTCCTCTTCTGTTTTTCTCTCATCTCGGTTTCCTTAACCTCCACCCTCCTTCTCTCCCTTCCTGTCCCCTTTCTCTTCTGGTCCCTTCTACTTTGGGACTTAGACATCCTGTTCTACTTCCAGCAGTCTGGAGCTGATATGGAACCGTGGTTTTTCACTGTGGACTGTCATTTTAGGGGCATCCCTCAGCCATGGTAGGACTGAGCCTGTCCTGACCTAGAAGAGGCAGCCCCAGGCCAAGAGCCATCTCTGGAAGCCACTTGTAAAAACAAGCCTAAATTCAGATCCTGCAGCTTTCCATGTACTCATGAAGAAACAGACATGAAGAAAAAATCAGATGGCTCCAAAAGGTTCTTTCTCATTCCATGAACTCCATCTCCACAAATAAGACAAGGCAACAGGTCTGCATTCCTGCTTGTGGTTGACCCAGGTCCCTGGCAGGCCCCTGTCAGCGCCCCTGGCTTCAGCCTTGGTCTCCTCCAAAATCTCTCCATGGTGTTCTTGTCTGGTGTCAGGATTTTAAATGTTGTCAGGTTCTCGGTTCCAGCCCATACATCTCCCTCAGGCTCTAGACCTCCATATGCATTCACTTGCCACCCCCCTGTGTACCTGACGCATGTCTCAGACTCAGCAGGGCTCACACCGTGCTCTTGCTGTGTCTTCAGAGTCTGCTCTTCCCTTATTTTCACGAGTTCAGTCAATGGCGCCACAATCTATGGCTGCTCAGGCCAAGAGCCTGGGATTTAGCCTTCACACACCACATCTAACCCATTGGTGGGTCCTGTGGGCTTTGCCTCCAAAGCACACCTAGCAACTGAGACAGCGCCCCATCCCCACTGTCACCGTGTGGGTCCCAGCTACAATGATGCCTTCCCAGTGCGTCAAAACAGCTCCTAATGGTCCCCGCTTTCCTCCCTGCTCCCCTCCTCCTCTGGACTGTAGTCAGAGTGATTGATCTTTCTAGGACAAAATAAGAGCATTCCCTACTTAACATACTCCAATGCTCCCCTGCACTGAAGAGGAAGGCGAGTGCCTCACTCCATTCCGCCTCATCCCTGCTCCTTCCCAGGGCTCCTATGCTCCAAGCCCCCTGGCTCAGAGGTCTCGGATGAAATGCCGCCTTCTTAGAGAGGACTTTCCTGACCACCTAGGGTAGGGACCCTTCCCCCACCCCGGCATTCCCTTGCCTGTCACCTTGAGATGCTTCACAGCACTTATCCCCGTTTGAATTAATCTTTATATATGAATATACTGTGGTCTGTCATACTCCCTGAAGTGCAAGTTCCCTCAGGGTTGACCTCCAGCCCCAACACCCAGTAAAGGCTCCTCACTGGCAGCACTTTCATGGCCTACAGGCCGATGAAAGGAGTCCGCTGCTAGGAAACAGGAAGCCAGGCTTCAGGTCCAGACCCACTGCCCCCGTTCAGGGGTCTTAGGCAAGTGGCTCCTCCCCTCTGAGTCTGCTTCCTCAGATTTCAAATGGAGATAAAGATACCTGCATTGCCTATTTCGTGAGTTTTTTCATTCACTCGCCCAATAAGCAAACACATATTGAGCTTCCAACATGTGTCTGGTCTTTGGCTAGGACTGAGGGGACAGATATGAGCAAGCAGACCCTCACACTGCCTAGGCCCAGGGGCATCGCTTTCTGTGGGCTCTGTGAGAATGAGTGCCCATGATACAAGGCAGGCGTGCTCCCGGTTCTCAGGAACTTGTGTTCTAGTTGGGCAGAGATAAGCAAACAGAGAAGGAAATGAGATGAGTGCAGGCAGAGGTGAATGCTGGGAGAGAAAGCAGGTGATGGGGCAGCGAGTGGAGGCAGCTGATGAGAAGGGTCTTGGCAAGATACAGGTTCCAGTGGTGACCATTTCCACCTCCCTTTCTGACAGAGGGAAGCAGGCAAAGGCTAGGACATGGAGGGGATAGGGTCAAGTAGCTCTGCCTTCCACGCCAGGCTTCCCCCGCAACACACGTGGATGTGCATGTGTGTGGAGGGGGTGTCACTATTGAGTGATCTTAAAGTCCCCTGCAAATGCCAGCTACTTATGCAAGCCCACTTAAAGAAGGGCTAATCACCTCCCAGACGGCCCGAGGGCAGCTGTCCCCACCAGGCAAATTGGCCCCTGGGCTCAGGTTACAGTCCTTTCTCTGCACTGATCTCCCAGTGACATTTAGAGTTCTGGACAGACCACATTGCTTTCCTCCTTTCCCTCCCCTGCTCACCTGCTGCATCCCAGAGCAGCCCCTGTTGCTAGGCAACCTGGGACCAGGCCTTGGTGCAGGATTTCAGAAGTTGGGGAGGCTGGGGAGGTGGTTAACCCTTGCAGGGGCAGCTCCTTGAACCGACGTGTAATTGGGGCAGGGGATGAGGTCTTACTCCATAAGGGAGTCATGGCCTTAGCACCCCTTAGCCCGAGGGGTGCAAGTGCAAAGCAGGCTTTTCAAAGAAACCTCAGGACAATAGTAAAGAAAACCCAGTGCTTTAAGAAAAGGGGAAAGAAAACTTGGACAAAAAGAGAAAGCTCCACATTTAAAGGAGGGGCATGACCGAAGCACCTACCGTCTGCCAGCTCTGGGAGCTGGGTTGCTTTAGTCATTCTTTCCAGCAACCTTATGAAGTGATGTGATTAGCTCCCTTTTACAGATGAGAAGACTAAGGCCCAGTCAGAAGGAGGGGAGCTGGGATCAGACCCAACTCTGCTTGATTCCAAGGCCTCCTCGCAAGAACAGAAAACTCCAGGGCCTGACAAAGAACCACGTTCCATCTGCTCTCGGGGTCAGAGAAGAGCACTCTGCCCGATTTGCTGCAAACCCTAGGACTCGCATCATATGAGAGTCCTTCAGTCAAACCCAGACCCAGCACCCTCCAAGGGCAGGGTGGTACGAGGCAGGACAACCTGGGTCTGAATCCCAATTCTTCTTCCCCTAGCTATGTGCCTTGGCCATCTTGCTTAACCTCTCTGAGCCTCAGAGTCCTCCTTGATAATGAGGAGATGATGCTTACCTTCTGAGGTTACCTACAGGGGTTCAAGGTGCTGGTGTTACAGCATCTACCACAGATGCCCATAAACTGCTGCTGTTGCTATTGTACCTGGTTCATAAATGAGAAAACTGAGACCCAGACAACTCAGGCCATCAGTATGTCCCAGAGCACTGGAAAGGTTCAAGACGAGTATCTTAATCTTGTCTGTTACTTGGATCAAACCCTTTCCCTCCATGGGTCTCAGTCTCCCCATTGCTACAATGAGGGGTGGTCTCTGAGGGAACATTCAGCTCTTAAATTTCGACCAGGGGGTGAATGACAGGAGATCAGGGACTGGGTCTGCCTCATTCTGTGCCCTTGGCGCAGCGCTGGCACTGGGCGGGCACTCAGTGAGCAGGCAATACTGGGCAAGTGAATGGATGGGCTTGGGACTCAGCACCTGTCAGCAGCAGAGACAGGATTAGAACCCAGATCACCTGGCTCTCAGGCCTGCTCCTGGGAGCAGGGGCTTGGCCAGGTGGGGGTGGGGAGAATAGCGATGGACCTGGTCCTCGCTGGCGGGGTCAACTGAGGAGGGGAAGCTGATGCCCCGGTACTGACGTGGAAGCCTCCTTCCATGCTGGGTCCCTGAGCAGGCACTGGGCTTCAGGAGCCCTGACTGACTGTTTCTGCTCAGCAGGGGCGATGTGGGAGGAAGCACAGCCCAGGCCACGTGCTTTTCAGTCCAGCTCTCAGTCCCTGCACGTCCCACCACTGCCCAGCAGGTGCCAATCAGGGGACACTTCTGTGTGCCACCTCCTGGGGCTCCAGCCTCTGTCCCAGGTCACTTTGCCCCACTCTCCCCATCTCCTGGGGTCTTGGGCTGGGAGGGCGGGGAGGGCTGAATAAACAGGCTGCTTCAGACTTGGAGAGCCAAGGCTGCAGTCCATAGGAGCCCAGGGTGAAGGCTTGCTCTGGGACCGCCAGGCATCCCCCACCCATTCCCCTGGGGCAGAGACAGGTAGGAGGAGGCCATCAGAAACTCAGCTCCTGGCCTCACGAGGGCATCGTACACTGCAGCAAACAATACTCTGGGGGCCACCTTCTCCAGTCTCCTCTCTCTACCCCTCCCACCAGGCCCTGATCGCTTCCCATCTCCTGAATGTGGCCTTGGGTGAGTCAGAGGAAAGACAGTTTGCTTTGGGCTTAAGGATGACCATGGTCAAAGAGCTCCAGCTCAGGAAGTCTCCTTGAGCTCATGTGGAGACAAAAGGGGCTTCTTTTCCTGTTGATAAGGTGCTGAGGCAAGGGTTGTGCAGGCATAGCAGCAGGGCGAGCTAAGTCTGGTCTTCCTGGAGCAGGGGTCAGAGCCCCCCGCGGCCATGTCTCAGTTCTCATGGCTGGTGTCAAGGAGACTTCACAGTCCTAACTCTGGGTCTTGGTGTTGCTGAGCCAGAATCCTGGGGGCGAGGGGGAATGCTGGGGGGACATAGGGGTCTGAGCCCTGAGCACCCATTGGGGGGGATGGAAGGCAATACGAATCCTCACCCTGGGAGATGAGTGGAGGGGAAGTGAACCTCGGGAGGAGACAGATGAGCTCCAAGAAGCACATAGCTGTGAATAAACACACCTAGGGAGAGGAGTGATTTATGCAACCCCACAAGGCTTGGCAGGAGATGAGCCGCACGCTGTGAGGGGTATCCACACTGCTGGCTATGATGGAATTGATGGTGCTCACAAAAGAACACTGGCCAGCACCTTCAGATGTGCCTGCTCTTAGACCAATCTTGCTCTGCACATACCCACACCCCACCAGCACCAGAGCACGCTCCAGATGCTGGGGCCACTCACCTTGTGTGGGACACTCTGTCCCCTCACCTACCTGGTTCCTTGAATGGCCTCGGTGACACTGAGTTTCCTTCCTCTTCCTGCCTATTTACTTTTGCGGCCCCCACAGTACCCACTCCAGTGCTTGGCATGCAGTCACCCTTGACAAATACTTGATCAACTAAAGACAGCTGGGTTGCTTTGTTAACACATGACAGAAATAAGGAAAAATGTTCTCGACAGTAACAGTTGCCAAGGGAAGCTGCAAAATCCAATGTAAGCTCAAGTCAACAGTTATTTATTGAGCAAGTACTATCTGCTAGGTACTGGGCTTTCAGAGGGTGCAGGAGAGCCTAGGGTGGGCCAAAGTGAGGATCTGATTCTCAGCACTGTCTCTTTCAACGCCCTGGGAAAAATCTCATTTTCTAAAGGTTCACTAGGTTTACAAGGTGGTGGACATTCAGAAAGGCCCAGGTTCAAAGATGTTTTCCTACAGAGAAGGCTACTCACAGATCACAGTCCCGTTGACTACGTGGAACTGGTAGCCGTTCAGCACGGGTTGGCAGCCCAACTCCTTCAGCTTCTTGTAGCAACAGTCATGCTCACGGCAGCACCTGGGGACCAGACAAGAGGGAGGCGAGGGGTTGTCCCTGGGGGTGGGTCCCTGGGAAATTGGCTGCAGGATCTCAGATGGGGACCAGAAAGGATTCACCTGCCTCCTCCCCTGGGCGAGAAGGCACCAAAGGTGGGGCAGTGAATTACTGGTCACATGAGAAATAATAAACATAACCAGGGATGCGTACTTAGCCCTCTCTAGTTCCTATTGCTATCTCAATAGCTACTTTCAGTGACCCTGTGGAATACAATCATGGTCTCCATTTTGTAGGGGAGGAAATGAGATTCAGAGAGGCCAATTTCCCAAAATTATGCATCTAGAAAATGATAGACCCGGGATTCAAACCCAGGTCCATGTGACTGATTCATTCCTTTAATAATTTTGACTGAGCACCTACTGTGTGCCAAGCAACGTGATTGTCCTGAGGAGACAACTGTCAGCAAAAAACAGATGTGGTCTTTGTGCTCCCAGCACCCAGGGCCTGGGTGGAAGAGCACTGGAGGAGAAAAAACATCTGGGGAATGGCCTCAGCCCATTTTCTCCACCACTATGCAAGGGACAGGAATGCAGAAACCTGGGCTTAGAATCTAAGGTCTGACAAGCCGAGAAAAATGTTTCTGTCTCCCTCTCCCACCATTTCCCTCTGCAAGTGGGTGCTTTGCCATTCACTGTCTTTGGCTAATGATGTTCAATTTCTAATCAGCCTTTGAACTTGGGCAGGAAGGCTCAGAGCACCAAGGAATGGGCCAGACTTTGAAACAGGCACATTCTTGTTCAAATCCTGACTTTGCCACTTAGGAGCTACATGCCTTGGGGAGTGGGAGGTTGGCGTCTAGCCTCTCTGGGTCTTGGGTCCTCACTGTCTTTGCCTGTGAAATGGGGCTGGTGACATGGACTCGTACATTCCCCATGAGGATGCAAAAAGGCCCTGTGTACCAACCACCAATCCCAGTGCTTGACACATATGGGCATTTCATAAGAGTCAGTGCCTTTCCAGGGCTCTGAGGTCCTTCCAGTTGGAACATCCCATGGTTCCATGAGCCCAACGCATGAGACTCAAGCTCAAGGAGGGATATTTCAGGCCCCCCTGTAAGGACATATTTCTCCACGCTAGGTTAAATGTGGCAAGGAACATTTTGCTTTCTTATTTCCTCAAATGCAATGACACCCCAACTGTCCTGTTTCCTACCTCCCCATACACTCACCAGATTACACCCACCTCTACTTTTTCTAGGAACTCACGCCCCCTATCCCACCCCCCCCCATCCTTAGGAGGAGGCCTGGAAGCCAGGTTTGTGCCATGAGACCTGGCCCAGATGAACAACTTTTCCAAACTGGGCCACTTCAGTTCCCTCTCCTAGAATATGGAATTAGGACTGGAAGACAGTGAGTCAGTCTTGCTGTGCCCCTAATCTCAGAAGCTGGGAGCTGAAAGAAGAGCACATTTACTATGAGGATGAAGTAGTTTTGGGCAGGCCCAGCTGCATAATTGCAGAGCCCAGTGCTAAATAAAAACATGGGGCCCCTTATTGAGACTTCCAAGGTAGTGACAGCAGGACTGTCAACTACATTCAAGCCCTGAGGAGTGCCGGCCCCTGTGCAACTTTACAGGTCACACATGCAAGAAGCCGACCCCGACACTGGCTCCTCAAGACATACCTCCGACTCCCATTCCGTTTTTCCTTATGCCGGCCAGAGTTGGTTTCTGTTACTTGCCATGCAAGAATCTGAATCCCCTCTCTGTGGCTTCAAGCGTGGATTTCAATGCAAGTCAACTGATGGGCAGCCTCAGAGCCTCTGCACCCACCTGTCCGTGTCATCCACGGGGACCCCTTTGCCTCCAAGTCCGCAGTAGCAGCCATATCCGTAATACGAGAAGAAGGCACTCCGCCCTGTGACTTGTTTGACCATCCTCTGAAACTGCCAGAAGCTGCTGTGGGTGGGGGCTGCCACTGCCAATGAGAAGACAAGAAGAACCCTTGCACTCCCTGCTGCCTTGACCCCTCCCCTCGCTAGAATGCTTTGCATTGGGGATATCGCCAGAGCCCTAGAGCAAAGTGCAAGGACATCAGCCCCTTCCTAAGGAAGAAAACAGAATCCGATTTACCCCGTAACACAACTGGTTTCTCGCTAACCCAGGATGAGCACCCAATTCCCATGACACTCTCAACAATGCTCTACTGCCAACCCTGATTCTCCCCCCAAAGTAGAAAACCACTGTCCTGGGCAGAAACACCCTCAGGTCTGATGCAACATTATTGGGAAAATTCAAAGCCAGAAAGGCCAGTTCCTACAGATGTCAACAGGCATTTTCAATCTCACAGGAGAAACAAAATACTTAAGAGGCAAGAAAGACACTCTCAATCAGCTGTTTTAAATGGCAAATACACATGGACCCAGCAATTTTTACTTCTTCAAAATGCTTATGAAAGTGGGCCCGAATGTTTGCTGCAGCATTATTTATGACTTCAGAAAATTGGAAGCCACCCACATGGCCACCGATAGGGAGATAATAACAAAATTATGTGTCTTGAGAATATGCTACATTTAATAGCAATATCTCTAGGCAAAAGAACTGAGGAGGCAGACAGAGAAAGAAACAGGCAATGTTTATTTTATACACTCCTGTGTTGTCTGCATTTCCTTTTTTTTATAATGAGTGTGTATTACTTTTCTATTATTAATACAATGTTTTAAATGTGCATATGTAAAAGCTGTGTAGAAAATGTATACCAGACTCTTAAGGTGAATAGGTTATATCTGGGTATAGAAAACAACTCAGGTCTCAAAAGGATGAAGAGGGGCTTTACCTTGTTACTATGTGTTCAATTGTTTTGCCTTTTAATTATATGCATATATTAGTTTCGCAATAAAAACATAAACTTGAAGAAGAAAGAGTTTGGGGGAATTTTCCCAGGTGCCTTCTCATCCCACTATAGTGTTTAGACAACTGCTGTCATGAAGGGCTAATGCTGATGGGGACAGATGAGCCCGGGAGTGGCCACTGCTACCCAAGAAGTTTCTGGAGAGGGGGTGGGGCCATGCCCAGGAGCTGATCTTCAGGACACACTGTGGGGCTGTAGAAGCAGTCCCTCCTGCATATGGGTCCTCCCTTACCCCATGGTCTTGAAAACTGCAGATTCTACCACTGACTAAGAGGAAAAGAGAAGCCTGTTTTTTGACATTTTTGACTTAGGGACTCAAAAGTTATTGCTACACAGCTGAAACAGAAAAATGTGTTTGAACAAATCTCTACTCAACAAATCCAGCAAAAGAGTCTGTCTACAAGTCTTCCACCAGACCCTGAACGGTCTCCCAGTAGGTCCTTTGTCATTTTGCAGGGGTATGCAACCTGATCTCCTGGTAGCAATGAATTATAATTGCCACTTAGCCCATAAGTCACCATAAAGTCTTTCTTTAAGCATTAATCATTCGTAAATTAGCTACATATATGTCTGCATTTTTGTTCTGAGATTCACATGACTTTAAATAAAGGCAACTAGCATCCAAAGGAAAAAAGACTCCCAGATGACGAGGGTTTAGCCGTAGTCAAACTCACTTTCTAGTAAACCATTAGAAACCTTTGATTTCTGGCCATTGCCTTGCTAAGCTATAGTCTGGACATGTGTTCTCTGAGCTATGGCCAGGCCATGTTTTCCTAAGCTTTGCCCCACTTCCCTACCTCGGGGAGGTGAATCTCTCTCTGTTTCAAATTTACTTTCTAAATAAATGATGCATTTCAATCTAAAAAAGAGAGAAATCTTTGATTTCTGAAAGGCTTTATGAGATTCCAACACCGGGATTAGCCCATTTTATAGCAAAAACAGAAGCAGGAGAATGTTGGTGGGAGGCTGCTTCACTCCTGATTCTCTTCTGAGTGATTTGTGACTTTCCCTCGCTCAATGCTGTCTCAGGGAGAGGTTCCCCCACCATGACACAGACAGGAGAGCAGAACCTTGGCTCTGTTCCAGTGGGCTCACTACTTACAGCAGACAAAGATGATGAGGACGACAACGACCTTCATTCCCAAGAAGCACAGAGGGCCTTAGGCGCCACCGCTACACCTTTGTCTGAGCGTGAGGGGTCTGCCAGTGGAACTCCTGTTCAGGGACAAAATGACCAAAATGAGGTAAAGCCATCTGGGTGTGAAACCGAAACAGGAGTGCTTTCGGCGGCCCTCAGTGGAGGGTTCAATGGGGGTCTTTTTCAAACCTCATTATCTTTGAATATGGCGCCCTTTTGGCATTTAGACCTGGATATAAAAAGAAGAACGTTCAATTGTTTGAAAAACACAAGTATTTTCTTTATAAAATTTCATTCTTTGGCAACACTATCCTGTCATCTTTTTTTTTTTTTTTTTTGAGAAGTCAGTATTCCCTCTATTCCCAAGTGTAAAAAAGTACATATAGTTGGGTGCGGTGGCTCACACCTGTAATCCCAGCACTTTGGGAGACAAAGGTGAGAAGATTGCCTGAGCCCAAGGATTCAAGACCAGCCTGGACAACTTGTTGAGAACTCATTTACAATTAAAATAAATAAATGAATAAATAAATAACTGTGAAATCTGGGCTAGGCATGGGCAAGCTAGTGAAATCCTATCTCAGAAAAAAAGTTTATATACTGTCTATAGTAGAAATCGGTTCAAGACCATCTACTTCCATTGGCATGATAGTCCCACAGTGTTTTCCTTTCTCATTGCCGAAGGATCTTATTCTTAAACTTAGTCCCCTTGAATCTCAGTTTCTTCTCCTATAAAGTGAGACTAAATATAAATATACTTATCAAAAATTTCAAATCTTTATTAAGAAATTCGAAGGGCTTCACATGCATTACAAGATTTAATCTTCATAACAACTTAAGAGGTTCTAGTAACATTTTAAAGATGGGGAAGCAGAGGTCCAAAGAGGCTGAACAAGTTCCTCGCGATCACAGAACAGTCTACATTGCAGGTCTGTTGTGGAATAATAAAACTTATTTGAATCATAACATGCAGTAGCAGGTAAACACGGCCTTCTCATTCCAATTAGCAGTGGAAAGGATACCCATATTCCGTACTCTTTCCACAGGATAGCAGAGGAGAATGTATGCTTGTGTCCCTGCCACAGAGCTCATGGGTCAGTCAACAGCTTTGTTTTTCTTTTCTTTTCCTTTTTTTTTTTTGAGTTGGAGTCTCACTCTGTCACCGAGGCTGGAATGCAGTGGCACGCTCACAGCCACCCCAGCATCGATCTGCTGGGCTCCGGCGATTCTGCCACCTCAGCCTTCCAAGTAGCCAGACTACAGGCCTACAGGCGCATGCTACCACGCCCAGCTAATTTTTTTTTCTTTTTTAGTTGGAGTCCCACTCTGTCACCCAGACTGAAGGGCAGTGGCCGCTCCCGGCCACCGCAGCCTCAACCTGCTGGGTTCCTGCGATCCTTCCGCCCCAGCCTTCCGAGGAGCCGGAACTACAGGCGCGCGCTACCACGCCTGGCTCATTTTGATTTATTGTAGAGATGAGGGTCTCGCCAAGTTACCCAGGTGGGTTTCGAACTCGCGGGCTCAGGCAATCCACTCACCTCAGCCTCCCAAAGGTGCGGGATTACAGGCTGAGCCACCAAGCCCGGCTTAATTTTTTTTTAAATTGTAGAGATGAAGTCTCGCCAAGTTGCCCAGGCTGATCTCAAACCCACAGGCTCAGGTAATCCTCTCGCCTCGGCCTCGGAAAGTGCTGGGTTTACAAGCTTGAGCCACCACACCTGGCCAACAGCTTTCTTTAAGTACAAAGTGGTCCTTATGGGACCATCACAAATCAGGCTAAATCTGATAATGTTAGAACTTGGAGTGTGGAACAATGGCTCAGTTAAGCCTAGAGAATTTGGCAGGTGCAGGGCTTCGGCTAGATTTATGCCCAGCGGCAAAGTTTCCCAGGAAACATCAAAATGATCCTCCAGTTGCAGATCCCTGGGGGAGTTAATCAGGTGCCGTTGCTGTTTGTCACCCTCTTCAGGAAAATTCTGGTGGATGCTGAGAGGCTGGGCCCTGACCAGGCCTGGTCTCAGCCAACGTTCATTTCAACTGCTGTGCAAGGTGTTTTTAAATTAGGTTCTATCTCTACAGGCTTGCTTCCTTTTTCTCTTTTGAGTCTGGAAAACTAATCACGAGCAAGTTTAGTCCACCAAGAAGGGACTCAGATATTTCAAACGTGCTAGTGATGATACTTTAGAGAGAAAAAGAAAGGGATCTGGGTACATCACTGGTAATGAGATCTGATAGACTCAGTAAGCACCAACTATGATTCAGAAGCCTGTCTAGATTGCTAAAGAAAAAATTAAAATTAAAATTAAATAATTAGCCCTTCTAGTGGGAAGATTCTGTCCTGAGGAAGGTGCCTAGCTGGCCATAGAGACCAAATAGGTAAATACAGACCAAATATAGCTCAAAAGCCCCATGTAGGCAGAACATCTATTTGATTCTGGAACTTAGCACAGTCTCTGGCAGGGCCTCTCTTACCCGATGGGATAACAACTCCCCTAACACTCTCACTCACTGGGAACTGCCTTCTGCTATAGGGACTGTGTGGCCCAATGTCATGAGCCTTCCAGGGAAAAGAGGAGGAGTGGCCTCTAGCCAGTGCCTGCTGAGGTGAAAGAGGCTAGAAGACAGGCCTAGCCTCTTTCAGGACAGCTCTGAAAGGCCATTCTAGCCCCAGAGCTCCCTGGAAGATGGGTGAAGTCCCCCGTAACCACCATGTTTTATCAGTTTCTCCCTCTGTGTCAACTTCTTTCTCTGTGTATGTCAGCTTATCCCTTTGTGTGTGTGTCAGTCTCTCCCGGCCTGCCAATTTCTCCCTCTGCGTGTCAGCTTCTCCCTCTGTGTGTCAGCTTCTCCCTCTCCCCGGTCTTGCCTTGCTCACTTCCCGACAGTGGTATTTCCTGGAGCCTCCCAGCAAAGCACTTCTCTGTCTCAGTCTGTTTCCAGGGGACCCAATCTAAGCCCATGTTCGTGATGAGCTTAGTGGTTGAATAAATAAATGCCTTTGAGCTCAAAAGAAGAAGCAGTGAACTCTCCTAGAAAGGTCACAGAAAGCTTCCCAAAGGAGGTGATATTTGAGAAGGCCTTAAGCTCCCTTACCTTTATGTTCTGCTCCTACTCACCCCTCACTGCAACCCCGCCAGGCAGGCACTACCACATCTGCATTTAACGGGTGAGGAAACCAAGGCTCCAACAGGAGAGGTGACCTGAAAAAACCCACATAGCTACAAAGGAGTGGGGCCAGGACTTAAACACTGGTCCCTAACTCCAAATCCAGAGCTCTTCCCACCTCACCAGTTTCCCTGCCTAGACCTCACCCGTGTGGCATCTTGAAGGTTTTAGGACATTTCCACAGACACTGACCTCCATGGCTATGACTTAGGCATGGTTCCCTCCTTTTGATTGATCACTTGGGGCTGCTTAGGATTGTACTGAAATGAAACCAAGAGTGTAAGACCAGAGGGCCAGAGACTTGATGGTAGAAAGCATGGAATGGTCTCCCCTGCCAGCCCCTAGAGTGGAAGCCAGCAAGTTGGAGGGCCCTTTGGTGCTTCCATCTGGGTCATTTGCCCGACCCATCAATTCATCTCTTATAGTGATGACACACCAGTTGGCTTTTCTCCCCATAGAGAATACAAGATGGAAAGACCCTGCAAGCCATGAGGACAGAGGTCATGTCTATTTTGTACACCTCTCATCCCTAGTCCCTGCCTAGCACAATGCCTGGCACACACTAGTACTAATGATGGTGATAGGTAATATATATACCACATTTATTTTATACCCTGCATGATTTCTGAGCACTTTACATAGATTTCCTCACTGAATCCTCATATCTCCCAGCTAGATAAATACTATTATTATCCTCATTTTTCAGAAAAGAAAACTAGGGAGAGATGGACAGTGAATATTTTGGGAATGAATGAATGAATGATCAGACTCTTATACTTCAAGTTACAGAAGTTACAAGCAGTAACTACAACCTACTGAGGACCAACAGGGGGCGAAGCATGGAACTTGGATCATCCCCTCAATACTCCTGATGAGGCATATGTTATCAATCCTAGTTTATCACTGAGGGTAATTGAAGCTGGCAGAGGTCAGGTCGTTTGCCTGAAAATGGACAGGTTCCAAACTTAACCCCAGGTATGCCTGACTCCAATGCAGCCACTCCCAGTCCTTGGCAGTTCTCCTGTGTGCGTGGACCATCCACCCCAAGGGGCGTGTCTATCCAAACCCAGCAGAAAAGACAAAACCTAAAATGACCAAGCAGCTAAGCAAACACCAGAACACTCTTGTACTCTTATTTTACACACAGTTCTAACAAGCTGCTCAGACTCATTTCTCATCCCCAGCAGTTAATAGGATGGAGTCAAAGTGGCATCTCCTAGCAGAAATGCAAGGGGGGAATGAATTATATGGAAACCAGTCTAAGAGCCCGAGGCCACTGAGCATAGGGCAGATGGCTCCACCCATGTCAAAAGATTGATCACAATTGTTGGCTGTGAATTGCCACCAAAAGGTTGCGTCGTGTAAGAGACTGCACAGGTGGAGAGCAATTAACTCAGGAGTCTATGTCAAAAAAGAGAGCTGGATCTGTTCCACCACTTCCTGACAGATGACTTAAGCTATCCAAACCTCAGCTTCCCACTCCAGGGAGGTGGAGACAAGGATTCTGGCCCCCCACGGAGTGCCAGCAAGATTCAACAAGCTGCTGAAGGTAAAAACGCATGGTCAACAGTAGCCAAGGTGAGTCATATCATTTGATATGTTCTGCTTAACAAGACTGGAAAGTAGGCAATACTTTTTTGGATACTTTCCAATAATTTGGGGGAATAATAAAAAGCTACAGTTATAGTCATACACCGTGTAATGACATTTTCATTAATGATGAACCACACATACAATGGTGGTCCCATAAGATTAGAATGTAACTAACCTAAACAGGTGCATCGTTTTGGGGTTTTTTTGGACAGGGTATTGCTCTGTTGCCCAGACTGGAATACGGTGGTGTGATCATAGCTCACTGCAGCCTCAAACTCCTGGGCTCAGGAAATCCTCCTGCTTTGGCCTTCCAAGGAGCTGGGACCACAGTTCCATGCCAGTACACCAGGCTAATATTTTTTATTTTTTATTCTAGAGACTGCGGTCTCACTATGTTGCTCAGGCTGGTCTTGGACTCCTGGCCCCAAGTGAGCCTCCTACCTTGACCTCCCAAACTTCTGGGATTACAGACATGAGCCACCATGCCCAGCCCATTTGTTATCCTTTACACTATATTTCTACTGTACCCTTTCTATGTTGAGATATGTTTAGATACCATTGGGTTACAATTGTCTACTGGTTTGTAGCCTAGGAGCAATAGGCTATGCCATATAGCCTACGTATTTAGTAGGCTATACCATCCAGGTTTGAAAAAGGATACTCTATGATGTTTGCACAACTATGAAATCGTCTAGCAATGAAGTTTTCAGAATGCATCCCCACTGACAAGTGACACAAGACTGTACTTCAAGGGTTAAGTTTCATTATCCAGAAACTTCTCTCTTGCAGGTTCCCTCAAGAAGCTGATTCACCAGGAGACATGATTGACTGCCAGCCTCTTGGCCTTGCTACTAGAAGCTCCACCTGGTTCACCTTCTGCTTAAAGGTTATCCATGATCTCAATCCTTATGTCTAATGGGAACAAGGACAGACAAAACAGAACACTGGGTATAGACTCTGAAATCCAGAAGTCACCAGTTCAAAATGGGGTCAAACGTTCTTTGGGGACAAGCCACCAAGAAGCTGATGCTCCTGCCTTCAGCCAGCCTTGGGGGAGGTCATTTAGACTTCAAGCCAGATATCCTTGAGGTGATACCAGTTGGTAGCTTGCTGAATCTCTCCATAGAAAAGCCCGTTGTAGAGTCAGCACCACTATCACCATTAATTGAATTCTCATTGGCTGAGCACCTATCACAAAGTCAGCACTGTGCGGGCAAGTTCTTGCCTTCACGGAGCTCAGAACCTATTGAAGGAGATGAGCACCACACGATGCAAACAACACACTGAAGCTTAACCCTCACGAAGCACTCGCCACGTGCCAGGCACTATGCTAAGACCTTTGAATGTGTTATCTCATTTCATCCTCACAGTGATGCTATTCTTATCATCTCCATTCTATACATGGGGAAACTGAGGTCCAGAGAAGTTAAATCAGTTACCCAAGGTCCTCGGCTGGCAAGTGGTGGGACCAGGATTCAAATTTAAGCGTTGACTCCAGAGACCACGCCCGCAGCCCCTACAACCAGCACAATAGGCAATAAAAGTGCCATGCAGGGAAAACGGGGGGAGGGATGGGACTCTGGGATCCAGGGTGGACTTTGGAACCCACCAGATATGGATTCTAAAAGTGCTCTGCTGTTCAGTAGCTGGGGGGCCCCTGAGGCTCTGCTGTTTTCTAAAGCAAAGGATGCTGACGATGCCTCCATGGAGAAGAGTCATGAGGATCAGAGAAGCTGACCTGGTGAGGGTGCACAGCGCCATCTTGGGCATGTTTCACCGGACCAAGAGGGAGCAGGAAAAGCACACGAGGTTTAGGCGTGAGGATGTGGTTGGGAAAGGCCTTCATGCGCCTCAGCCAACTACACAGCACCCAGGCCCTCTCCAGCAGCTCCCAGGGTCAGAAGTGTCGTTTCTGAGATGGGCAGAAACACCACCACTGAAACGATCCCCCCCTTCCCAGGCCCCAAAGAAATTCCTGTCTGTACCAATCACTTGGCCCCTAATCATGTCCAGCCTGTGCCCGCTCCTCTGCCCTTGGCTCAAATTGTATTGAAAATAATCTGATTTGTAACTCTTCACCAGTGTGCAACGTGTCTTTTCAACCAAATGAGAGTTGTGCTCATATCACAATCCTGTGTTCACATATCTGGGACAGACCAGATAGCAACTATTCTTGGACTGCAGGTGTACACCACCACACCCGGTTAATTTTTTGATTTTTTTTTTCTTTGGTAGATAGAGATTTCCTTATGTTGCCTAGGCTGGTTTCAAACTTCTGGGCTCAAGCAATCCTCCCACCTCAGCCCTCCAAAGTGCTGAGATTGCAGGTGTGAGCCACTGCACCCGGCAGAAATGGCCTTGAAGGATCAGTCAGTTCAGATTCACTTCATGGAAGGGAGCGAGGTGGGGCAGGCATGAGCAAAAACACTAGAGATGAAAAGCTGAGGTCCACTTGGGGAACAAGCTGGCTGGAGCCCAGGGTGAGAGCTAGAGAACAGAGCAGGCCATGGCTGGAAAGGAAGGAGAGGCTGCATCTTAGCTGGCGGGGCATGACCTCTGCCCGTGTTTACTGAGTTCCACTTTGTGTATGTGCCAGAGATCAGACATGAGGTTCATCCTTTGAAGATGCCCTCTTTATAGAAGGTCAGGAGACAAAGGCAGCAGAGTCACAGCAATGGCCCGGCGGCTTCCTTTCCTTCTCTCCAGCCTCCCCGTGGGGCTGTGCATTACATGACACTGGAAGGCAAAGGCTACACTGCTGACATGAAACAGACCACAGGCATAACCACCACCTCACTGAGCACCGTCAAAGGCCCACACACGCACACACACACTGGGGGTGAGGAGCCAATTTGATTTTCCGAAGGGTTGCATAATTCTTAGGTGATATTAAAATAGCGGATGAAGAATCCACTTTAATATTTTTTGGGTGGGCGCTGAACGGCTGGAGAGCATCGCTAAGATATTTTTGACAGAATCATTAACAAGAAATAAGCCACCAGTACTGAGCTGCTGGTTTAGCAGCTCCTAAAACCTCCATCTCCTACAGCTTGAAGGCCACAGAAGTCTCCTGAATGTCCAGGGTGGGGAGGGAGCAACCCTAACAAGAGGGCTGCCCAGCCCAGGCCCTCCCCAGCCTCACCTAGGGTCAGGAGTGTCCTTTCTGAGATGGCAGAAACACCAACACCAAAACGACCCTCCCTTCCCCGCCCCCTAAGAACCTCCTGTCTGTGCAAATCACTTGACACATAATCATGTTCAGCCTGTGCCTACCCTTCTGCCCTTGGCTCAAATTGTATTGAAAATAATATGATTTGTAACTCTTCATCGGTGCACAACGTGTCTTCCCAACAAAATGAGAGCTGTGTTCATATCGCAATCCTGTGTCCATGAGTCTGGAACAGGCCAGATAGAAAATATTCTGTCACAATGCTAGATTATTATTATCATGGTTCTTGTATGTCTACTAACATTATCTTCTAATGATATAGTCACTAAATTATTCATCTATATATTCCAAGAGTCTAGAACAGAGCCTGGCAGACAATAGTCCAGTTTGAAGCCATCGTCATACCAACTGGGAAGAACCACTTCATCCGTTAGGTTGGGACCTAAATGGTGGATGGAAATTAGGCAAACGAAGGAGGGTCAGGAAGACTCTTCTAAATCAGAGGGACAGCAGGAGTGTGAGGGTGTGTATATGTGCAGCTGTGTGGCTGGAAACAGGCTTCCGAGCACCCATGGAGGAGCAGTTAACCTTGGACAGAATCAGAAAATAGCCCCTTCCCATTAGAACAAGAGGGAGGGAGGAAAGCAAAGAGGCAGGTTTGCAGGCAGAAGGTTGAGGAAGTTTCCATATGATGGCTTCTATTTTCTCTCTGAAGAGGGCAGTAAAGTGATCTTCTGAGAGGGAGGATGGAGGGGGAGAGGCAGGAGATTTCATTGAGCCAGGACAAGGTTTGAAATAGCCATTGGAGAAGAAAAGAGAGACAATCAGTGGGGGGAGATGGCAGATTTGCTGTGCAGGATTGAGGGCCCAAGGGAGGTTGGAGACCACATGTTCCTGGGACGCCAACAGGTGTGGCTGGCCAGCCAAGATTTCTTCAGCACCTGCGCTTAGTGGACTGGTTTGGTTGGGGTTTCATCTGATGGAAGGATGGAAAGACAGCAAGAGAAGGGCAGGGAGGATTCTCTTCAAGAAAATGGCTGAGGCATGGGCCAGGATAGGAAAGAAGCTGGGGAGAGAGAAAGCAGAGAAAGCAAGGGATTGGGAGTCTCAAAAACGTGACAACACACCTTGAGTTGAGGTGACCCAAGTTGCTGAAAGGTTTTAGTTAGGGCGGTCAGAGGAGGTGCAGATGCGGTTGATAAGGTTGATAAGGGAGGCTGATGTGGAAATGAGGAAGTCAAGGCACTAGTGCTGAAAGGGTTGTACTGAGGACAGATAAGGCAGACAAGGGGTCCTGCTCCCCACCTCAATCGGATACCCTAAACGCGGCCACTCAGATTCTAGGGATTGCAGGACTCAATCTATCCCAAAGCCTTATTTTAAAACTGAGGACACTGAGAGGGTCAGGGTGGGACCCAAGGTCACAAAACCGGTCTAACACTAGCAGGACTGCTTCCCACTCCCCCATGCCTCCAGGCCAGGGCTCTCCTTCCCACATACACTCTGCCCCAGGAGAGGAGACAGAGGCAGAAGAGATGAGGAAGAGGACAGAAGGAGGCTGGGGTTCACGTCGCCTCCAGGAAAGGCAGGGCCAAGCGCGGCGCCGCTGCAATCCACCGACCTGGGGCTCCGACCCCTGCCCTCCTGGCCGGGTTTCCCCTACCCCACCCCACCCCACCCGGGCCAGGCCGATTCCGGTCAGAGCGGAAGCACGTGGCCCCCACCCGCGGCGGTTGCCCGGGAGACCAAGGCTGTTTACCAGCGGGATCGGCCTGGGCGCAGGCAGCGGATGGAGCAGAGCAGTGAGGTGAGCGCGGCCGGCGGCCTGACCCTCGGCTGCCACGGCCCCGCCCTGCCTGGTAGGGGTCGTGAGAGGCCAGTCCCCGAGCGCCCTGGCACTGCACGTTGCCCCGGTGGGCCTCCCAGACCCAACCCTGGGGCCGAGCCCCCGGGAGACAAGCGAGGGGCCTGGGGAAACTCCTCCTCCCAGGGGCACAGCAGGCCTGGCCAGAGCTCACCGTTGTGGAAATAGGACAGCTCCCGGGCTCGGCAGAAGCCGAGGGGCCTACGGAGCCGCTGCGCCATGCCCTCCTGGCTGGGCGGTAGACCCAGAGACAGAAAAGGACAGCCCAGTCACACGCAAGGACCGGAGCCAGATGGACCCTCCCCCAGACCTGTGCTCTCACCGTAGTCAGAGTCAGTTCTCACTTTCTAGACGCTCTTGCTTGCCCCTCCCCCCAGGTCCCTCCTGCTTCTCAAGCTTGTTTCCGTCTTGGGTGCCAGAACTTGGGAATCATTGAGTTTCCCCCACCAGCTCCCGCCCTTCTGCCGCTGGAATCATCCCCAATTCCCTTTCCAAACCTTTGATCACTTGGTGGCTTGTGGTTCAATGTGGCACCCTGCAGAGGACAGTGCATTCTAACCATTAGAGTGAGCAGAACTGAGAATGGTACCAGCGTTTTTTTCATTCTCAGGCCAACTACCATCTCCTGTTGGTTCTAAGCGTTTTTATCCTGAAAACCTGATGGGGGTGAGGGTGGGAGTGGGGGTAGGGGGTGGGATTGGCATCGGATAGGATTAACTGATACACATTTTTAAAAGACCAATTCAAATGTATGCATCTTGGTATCTACTGGCAGATGGTCTGTAGGTGGTTATATTTTACTGCATTTACTGTAGGCTTAGATTTGGGTTGTAAGTGAAGAGGGGTGGTCTGACCCCGTGGTGAATGGCGGGCACCCTTGGAAAGCAGGAATCTTGCTTTAGCTTCTTCCATCCAGTTTTCCTTCTTTCTGCTTGATTTGGTGATGAATCTTAAGGAATGGACACCTGCCCTTCTGGCAACCTCTTGGAAACAGTTAGCAGTGTTTGCTTCCTGACTCCTAGCAGGCCTCTGGGGTGCAGCTATTGTGTTTAAGTAAACAGGCCACTTGCCTATTCAGCTGGCAACTTGATGGATGTCTGCGCCTGGATCTTGTCAAATCACTTTGTGGTTGAGCAGCTGCCAGGCCTAGAGGTGGTGAAATGAGCTAAGCCAGGATAATGATGGCTGCTGCGGGAGCCTTCCCGGATGAGGGCGGCGGGCAGAGTTCGGGACCCGAGGTGTGAATATAGAGGCACAGTTGGCCCGGATTCCCAAACACCTGTTTCCCCCACCATCCCATCCCGGTGATGGATAGTGGGGGGAGCTGGTGTTCCCTCCATGTAACAGATGGTCCCTGTACTCGGGAGGAGGCAGTGGGTTATGAAAGCAGGTTGGATATAACGGTTTTACCTGAAGGAGGTGTTAGTCTCTAAATAACCATGAGTGGGTTTAGAGGAATTAGTCATAATTGAGGTTTTTCTCTGAGATAGCTCGCAGTCATGTTATCTTATGACCAGGGTGTCTTGAATACGACACCCCCTGAACATGGATAATTATATAGTACCAAAAGGTATAGAAAGTGCATGCACATACTCAAGTTTTCTGTTAAAAATAATCCCGCAGAGAGCCTGTGAGAACACATGACTCTCCTCATCAAAGTTGTTAAGGAAGAGGTTTCTAAGTTACCAAACTCACTGACAGTTAAACCTTCCCGAGGCATGTGTGGGTGTTGGAAGCCAAGCCTGTGATAATTCTGCAGAAGCTGTGGCAAATTAATAGCCATTCCACAAGCGGGGAGGGTGGGCAGAGAAGGATGTGGGCTTGCCTGTCGAGCTTATCTTTGGCAGAACAGTTGGACAATTGTGACCTGCTCATGCCATCCTGAGTGAAAGTGCAGAGCTGCTAATTACCAGAGAAAGACTTGAGAACTTCACTAAAGGGGGGAAACACAGTCTTCACAGTTGATCAGAAAATAGATGAAATTAACAAGGAGATGGGCAGGATGTTTTGATGCCGGGACTTGGCTGGGGAGAAGATTCCTGAGCTCCTGAGCTACAAGCAGCCAGACTGAGTGTGAAAGACGAGGGAGAGATGGAAGATGGGAGTGGAGAGAGGCTCGGGCTGTGAGTGGAGAGGAGCCTTGAAAGTAGGAAAGAGGGAGTGACTTGGTCCAAGACTCTAAGCTGAGCATCAGGAACATATAGGGACATCAGGAACATATAGGGATATTGTGTTTTGTGTGTGGTGGTTTTAGTGGAGAGGAAGAAACGTTCCCTAAAATTAGACTACAGTGGTAACATGCACAGAATAGTGAGACTTGACTGCAAAGCCCCCGGGGGGTGGTTTAAGGATCGTGTGAGGAAGTGATTTTCAGGTAAGTAAAAGTGCAGAATTAAAGGGAAGTGATTGCCTCGGGAATTCTTTTGCATTTTTGAGGCAACTGCATAGACAATAGCTCATTGAAATCAACCTGCCCCTCCCCGGCATTTCTGTACAGTAGAAATGGGCAGGCATAAGTCTAGGATTCACCCAACTGATTAGTGTTGACTAGCACAGGACCACCCAGGACACCCAGGGAAGAGGTCCACAGCAACAGGTAAGGCTTTTGGACATAGAACAATAGAAAGCACTAAATGGACAAACAGACAACCTAAAGCCAAAAACAAAAAACAAAAAACCTTAACATACAATTAAGCCTCTACCATGTACCAAGCCTGGCACCAAGCCTGCCTCACCTACGTTATTTCATGTTACTATCCTCATGTGACAGACAAAAAGACAGATGTTCAGAGGTATTTAAGCAAAATACCCAAGGTCACATGGCTATATTTAATAGGTGAGGAATGTTACGTCCTTTTAAAGGTAGAGTGGTTCCTGATCACACTGCTAGCTAGTGGCAGAGACTGAAATTGAACCCAGGTCTTGTGACACCCAATCCTGTGTCCTTTGCAACCAAAATGCTGCCTCTTGAGGACTGTGAAGCACTGGGAAGCCACCAGGTCTTTAGAAGGCTGGGAGAGGCCTGGTCAGCTCGGAGCAGAGAGAGCAGGAGTCACAGTGGTGGTCAGGATACCGAGGAAGGCAGGGAGCCTGGGAGATGTTGGCAGTGCTTTGGAAATTGGGAGGAGGCAGCAGCGGTGGTAATGGTGTTAGTGAAGGGGCCATCAGGAAGGTAGTGAAAGAGGAGGTGTCATGGTTTGTCAATTCCTGGTCTCCCAGAAAAATGCTCATGCCTCCCAGCACTCTTCAGTTCATCACTTCTGGCAGATTTCACCAGCACTCACGCGCATTCATGGTGAAAGATCCAAATACAGAGGCCCTCAGGGTGTCTGTGAGGTAGCTGGGAAGTCAGAAATATGAACAGCTGACAGAAACAGAATGTGCTGTGCTGGGGGAGTGCCAAGACTGGTCCTCAAGACACAGCTTGTTTGAGTGCAGAGGACACAGGACCAGGTGTTGTGAGACCCGGGTTCTGTTTTGGGCTCTGCCACCAGCTGGCTGTGTGACCATTGGGCAGTCCCTCTGCCTTTCTGGCCCATACATCTGTACATCTATAGAATTAGCGTGTGCCCAGCCTCCCCTTTAGAGTCAGTCTAGGACTGGGCTCCATGACAAATTTTGGCCCACGGGCCAAATCCAGCCCACCTGTTTTTGTGTGGCTCCTGAGCTAAGGATAGCTTTTGTATTTTTAAATCATTGAAAAGGAATCAAAACAATAATATTTTGTGACACCGTGAATGTTATATGAAATTCAAATCTCAGAAGCCATAAATGAACTTTTACTGAAACATAGCAAGTTTTCCAGTTTTTACCAGAACCCCCCAAAAGAGAATTAGTCTCCCACTTTAGTCACTCTGGTGCAATACGCTCTTTTCAAAGCAGTGTTTACTCTTTGAAAATATGCTTACTTGTGGGTTTAACCCATCTTCCCTTACTATAATAATTTAGGTAGCAAGGACTTTGATTCGCTGATTTCTTCCAAGTTTCTAAAATGAATGAATGTATGAATGAATACATAAATTGCAGTTGATGCCCCGCTCCAGAAATCCAGAGAGAAGGTCCCCCAGACTGTGACCTGTTGTGCTTATTCTGGGCTCTTGGGAGTGAGTGGCTTGGATTTAAGAGTCCCAGGAAGTCTAACCCACAGCCTCCTTTGCTTTGTCCTGCTTCCTTAGGGGTCTTGAGAAGCAATGGCCACAGAAGTCCCTGTGAATATAGCACCCCCTGAACGCAGCACTGTTGTTAGCACAGCAGCTGACAGCCTCCTCTGGCAGCCAAACTCACTAAATATGCACGTCATCAGGCCCAAGTCCGCCAAGGGTCGGACACGGCCACTTCTGCACAGATCCCAGGGCACAGAGCCCTGCTCTCACCACACACTGTCTTCTCCACCCCCAGCCATTCCCTGCGAGTCTCCAAGCAGCCAAAAAGCTGGAGCCTGTGCACCCAAGTCTCCAAATCAGGGAGCTTCTGACGAGATCCCTGAGCTGCTACAGCAGGTGCCCATCGGAGCTACCTCTTCTCTTAATAAATATCCAGTCCTTCCTTCCATCAACAGAAGGAACTTGGAGGAGGGTGCTGTGGAGACAGTGTCTGAAAAGGCCAGCTCGTTGCAACTGAGCAGCATCCGGGCTCTTTACCAAGAGGAGACCTACGCTATGAAGACAGGGGAAGAAGATTCCAGAGCTCAAGCTTGTGCCCTGGAGAGGAAGTTCATCACCCGAACCAAGAGACAGAACCCTTCCAGGGCTGGAAACCTGGAGGAACCATCAGACCAAGAGCCAAGGCTGCTGCTTGCTGTCAGATCACCATCAGGCCAAAGGTTTGTACGCCACTTCCGGCCAACTGATGACTTGCAGACTGTTGTTGCTGTGGCTGAACAGAAGAACAAAACCTCCTATCAACGCTGCAGCATTGAAACAATGGAGGTGCCCAGGAGACGTTTCTCTGACCTCACCAAATCTCTCCAAGAGTGCAGAATCCCGCACAAGTCAGTGCTGGGCATCTCACAGGAAGACAGGGAGGGGTGCCCCTGAGTCCACAACCACCCAGCTGGGGTCCTGGGTTTCTGAGCAAGGACCCTGCTGGGTGCTGTGGCCTCCTGGGCAGCGTGTTCCAAGTGCCATGTGGGCCGGGTGCAGCTGGGCTCCTTGGGGCTCTTGTCTGCACAGCATGTCCTCAGGCAGTGACACCTGCACTTGTGCTGAGTAGGCTAAGCAGACTCCCTTCCCACTGTTCATTCTCTCCACCATCGGTGTGAACTGACAAGTTACCAAAGCTGTTCCTGAAACAGCTGTGACCAGGGCTTTTCCTTTCCAGAGTTCCAGGTCTTTCTAAATAACAGTCCTTTCTGGAGCTCCTACTTGCCTTTACAATGAACTCTGATCCTCTCAAAGTCAATGATTTGCCTTTCCATATTTGATGCAGAATTAAACACTTCCCAGAGAAGATTCTAGTCCAGCAAATAACCAGGGTGTAGGAAATATCTACTAGCATTTGTATTTCTCTGTTTTTAAGGAACAGGCAGTTGACCCTGTCTTTGAAAGCAGCCCCTTTGCTGGGTATGGGCGGTCAGAGTTTCTTGGGGATTACTATTCGTGTGAGGTGGTATCAAAGAGAAGAATGGGTCTTCCTCTCCCAAGTACATCAGCATATTGAATACAGTCCTAGAGCTGGAAAGTTATTTGCTCCCATGAGCATGGGTTAGCTAATAGCTACTTTGTAATAGATACTGACTAGGTTTACAACTTTTGTTAGCTACTCTGTGTGTGCAGAATTCTGAAACTGAGACAAGCCAGAATAACCTGATTTCCTTTGCTTTTGTCAGTAATGGCATCTTTTGCTTTAAAAATGTATAGACCCATAAGTCTGTACAGGTTTGTACCAACAGCCCCTTTGGCTTATCTGGGCGTAGATCAATTGTTTTATTCCCCAGTTTCATTTTCTCGCCCACTTCAAACATGGAGGATCCTTTGGAGCCATGACAGCAGGGCCCAGTTCTCTGATTTAGAATCCTCTGGAGGAGGAGGAGGACGCCTTGGTTTGGTGTTACTCTGCTGTGGCTATGCTGAGAGACTGTGTGCCCAGGCATCTGGCTGATTGGCATGAAGTGTATCTGCCTGCCTTAGCCTGAGCTGCTCTGAAGACCATAGAGTCTTGTTTTCCCAACTCTGAAGTGGTGACGCGGACAATTTGCCAAAGTTCTCTTGCATTGCAAGTTGAGCCAGACTCCCACAACTCATCTGAATCCCCTTTTATGGCCAAATCATCCTTCAGAGTAGGGAACACTCAGGCTTTCTGGGAACCTTGTCCCCCCAGAGCGCAACCATCACAAAGCCCTGTGTATTGCTATGTGTGTGCCCCCACCTCCTAAGTATACAGAAAAGGCAAGAATCAGAAGCATATAAATGTTGCTGCCTCAGCAACAAGTGTATCTTGTGCACAGATAAGGCATGTGGTTGGAAATATTACTTCTAGCACATGGATACTTAGCGATGGAGATTAGTACCATTGCTGCTTGCTCAGAAAAAGGCTTGCCTTGTCCTAACTGCATCCCACACCACCCAGATCGCTCTAGAACAGGTTATTTCTGAATGTTTTATGGAATTTTTAAATGTCATCCTGATTTGGTCAGCCGCTCCTTCCAGAAAGGTCAGCTGGGGCTGGCAGTGCCTTGGGAAGGCCCACACATCTGGCCACCTCTCCCAGTTACTGGCCACAGCAGAAGGAACTTGAGCCTGGCACCTACAGTACAGGAATTTCACCTCCCACCAGGACTCGAGCACATAACTCTGCCTCTGATCTAGGAGGCTGGGGGAAGAGCCTCCATAAAATCACACCTACTCTGTGGTAAGAATAAAATCCCACCCACCTGGGACTTGGTAATTTTTCCAAACGGGAAAGCTTTAGAACACTTGAGTGAACTGGAGCCTGCGTGAAGGAGTTAGAATCTTCTGTACTGAGGGGTTTGCTGCTGCTATTTAGCTCAGAATTTGGGGGTGGGGAAAATGGAAGGCATGAAGCATAGAAATATTTTAGGGTATTTTAGGATATGTGAATAAAGCTAGACTCAAACCATCATAATAAGCTTTTTTTTTTTTTTTGGACAAAAGATGATGATACTAACAATAAAAACCGACTGTGTGAAACTAAGTCAGTGGAGAAGTTCATCTTCTTTTGTAGCCTGAGGGCTGGCTGTCACAGCTGCTGGACAGAGGGGTGTGCTGACCCAATCTTCCATGTCCTCCCCCCGGGCAGCACCTGTTCTATGGTTAGAATCAAGTCCACTCCAGAAGCTGCAGAAGCTCCGTCCCTCCTGCTTCCAGCTTCTGCCATAGCATTTAGCTTGTCTGTATGGGAAGAGTCGCCTAGATTTTTCATGAAAATCACTTCAAGTACTGTGATTGTCAGGGTTGGCAAGAACTCACTAAATGAGAATTCAGAGTTCTTGGTGGTGCTGCATGTGGCATTGCCCATGGGGCACCCTGGCCTAAATGGGCTCAACCTGGCTCAACACTACTCCTGGCGGCCCTGGGTGGGTGAGCCTTGGCCATTTTGTGGTCACAGACCTCAGCCATTTATTTAGCCAGTGGTCATTGAGGGCCTCCCCAGTGCAACCTTTAATGACAGACATGCACCCTGGCAAGAGAGTATGGACGAGAAAATACAGACCCACCACTGGACTCTCAACTCAAACCCTGCTGAAGTCAGTAGCTACAGCTTTGTCCATGGAGGTCCCCAGAGAAAGAATCTCACTCTGTCACCATGGGGTCTTCTCCTCACCTTCTGAAGTACAAAGGAAGTGCTTCCCCACTTTTTCTAGTGATGGTGCTAGGAAGACTGCTCATTAGGGAAATGAACTTTGTATAGGACAAAGCTTTATTGACAGGCTCTTCCAGTATATTCCCTGATCAAGTCCAATAGGTGAATTAGTCTTGGCAGCAGAAGGAACAGCAGGAGAAATAGGTGACTCACCATCTAGAATCCAAAAAATTTGCACCAACAGATGGCAGGTGGCTATAACACCACAGTGCTTGCCCTGAAAGCACCCGGGGACCCAGCCAACAGCCATCAAGCCAAGGAAGTCCTGCTGAAGAGGTGGCTTATGGACAGGACCGGGGGCCTGCAGTCACCCCGAGTGCCCATACAAAATGCTTCACAGACTAGGAGCGAGCAGCCTTGAGGCTCTCCACTCCGATGAATAACCTTAGAGACTAGGACGGATTGTCCCCATTACAAAAGCAGACATTTGGGGAACTACACTTTGTTTGTGTTCATGTTCTTACCTGCCATTTTAAATGGTTTTTTTTCATGTCAAATAAAGCCACCCTGTCCCATGGAACAAAGAAGTTTCTCTTTACACGGTATTTTAAAAAAATTAAAGTCCTCATAATGCATTGAGATAAAAGAGCACTCTTCCTATTGTTTGGGGCATATTTTAGACGAGCCTTTTATATGGTAAGAGGATCTACTTTTCTACATTTTACACAGAATCACAAAGAAAACTGAAGGATTTTGCTTCTGTATTAGTTTAGAAGTCATTCTGAGAATGAAGCAGGAGCCTCTGTTTTCTCAGTCCAAGGCAACACACCACAATAAAGTTAAAAGTTCATGAGCCTATTTACTCTTGCCCCAAAACCAACAAAACCCCACCATATAAGCAGAGAAGGTGAGGGGCCTCGTGGAGAAGTTAGCAACCAAGGGAGAGCAGACTTTCTGTGACTTAGTTACCAAAACACAACAGCAACTCAGATTGTAAAAATAAACTCGAGTGTTTTATTTTTTGTCTACACTGATGACGTGCCATTTTCTGTTCCTGATTAGGGAAGTTTCTACCAGCCCTTTTTGACATTCATCTGTGTTCCTTTATGTTGGAACAGTTTAGAAAGCAGCAGCCCCCCTAACAGTCAATGTGGAAGAATAAATCTCTGGAGGCATTTTTGGACACACTTAAGCCCTGTCTCAAGAGGCTAAACAACTGGTGTGACAAATACCAATGGGCAAAATCAAGTACGTTTCAGCCATTCAGGCTGTCTTGCCCAGAGCACACTCTGGCTGCTGTGTTGACATTAGACTGGGGAGGCAAGGTGGAAGATGAAAGACAATCGCTGGAGGTATGACAGTGACCAGGCAAGAGGGGCCAGGGTGATAGCCGGAGATGTCATAAAAAGTGGTCGGATTCTGTGCACACAATCTGTTTCCTTAAGGGAAAAAAAAGGAAGATAGTTTGACAAGTTGGGATTTACCTAAGTGGACTCAGTTTAACCGATATCACCAATATGGGCTGATTTTGCAAAAACAAGCCAATAGATACAACAGCAACACAGCACATGGCTGGTGGGGAAAAGACACTGACCAGAAGCAACATTCACATGAAGGAGATGCATGGATGTTTTTGGACAAAGTGTACAGAGAATATCAAAGCTATTCCTTGGGTTCATTAAGAAGAAATAAAAATTAAAAAGTCACTTATCATTGAGGTATTAGTGAAAGCTCATTACCATCTGATTCTAGGGATACGATCTGATTACTGACCGAGGTTACTTAGTAAGAAATTCTTGTTCTGGTTAAATGGCGCCTTGTTAACCTAGATGACCCCCCCCGACCCCTTTCTTGTTACCCTTATTCTATGTATTCAAGTCCAGCAGCTGATTTGGGGTGGCAAATTTCTTCTTGGAAAGGCAAACAAAACCACTGTCCAACGGTCTAATTAATAAAGCTCCTGGTCTTCATAACTTTCACACCCACCTATTGCTTATAGTGAGGAGAATGTGCAGTAGGACCTTGGTCCTTTTTGCGACCGGCCAAGAACGGTAACTCTCTGACATCTATCCTTTCTGATGGGAGACATAAGCATCATGGGACCACTCTGGTTGATGAGCACAACAGCCTGGGTCTGCTAGCTCTGCCCATGTTAACAAGAATGACCAGCCACCTGCAGATAAACCCTGGGAGAACAGCAGTAATTCCCATGCTCCCACCTGGGAAGTATGGTCTAGAAGCTATCTGCTGCCCCCACCCCACCCCTACATCCAACCCTGGGATACCGCAGATGTCAACTCAGACCAGACTTAAGTATACTGTGTCCTGGAGATCGGGACTCTTTGCCACTCTGTAAAGGGCCTCCCCAACCCAGGCCCAGGTCCCAGCTCGCTCTTTTCCTTCTTTTGGGGGGGGTGTAGTCTCACTCTGTTACCCACGCTGGAGTGCAGTGGCACACTCACGGCCACCCCAGTGTCGGCTTGCTGTGCTCAGGTGATCTTCCCACCTCAGCTTTCCAAGTAACTGGAACTACAGGCATGCACCACCATGCTCACTAATTTTTTGATTTATTGTAGAGATGAGGTCTTGCCAATTTGCCCAGGCTGATCTCGAACCCACGGGCTCAGGCAATCCTCTTACCTGGGCCTCCCAAAGTGCTGGGATTACAGGCTTGAGCCACCGTGCCCGTCCCTCTTTTCCTTCTTAATATAGTTCCCAGCAGGCCTTCATCTTATTCAACTCATCTGTAATACATTCATTCAACAAACATATATTAAGCACCTAGACGTCAACCACATGTCAGGGTCATCAGTGAACAACAAAAAAAAACCAGGCCAAAATTCCCTGCCCTTTTGGAGGCTACATTCCAATGCAGGGGACAGAGAGTGAACAATATACATAATATAGACAGGTAGAAGGGGACATGTGATGGGAAAGAGTAGGGGTGGTAAAGGGCAACTGGAGAGCAGGGGTGAGGCGGGGTGTGGGAGAAGATGAGATCTGACACAGGTGGGCAAGAAATGACAGAGTGAAGAATTTTATTTATTTTTCTATTCATTCATTCATTTGTGTATTTATTTATTTATTTTTGAGTCAGGGTCTCAATCTGTCACCCAGACTAGAGTGCAGTGACACAATCGCGGCTCACCACAGCCTTGACCCCCTAGGTTCAGGTAATCCTTTTGCCTAAGCCTCCCCATCAGCTGGGACTGTAGGCACACACCACCATGCCAGGCTAATTTTTATTTTATTTTATTTTATTTTTTTGAGTCGGAATCTCATTCTATCACCTAGGCTGGAGTGCAGTGGCACACTCACGGCCACCGCAGCCCTGACCTGCTGAGCTCTGGCCATCCTTCTGCCTCAGCCTTCCAAGTAGCTGGAACTACAGGTATGCACCACCATGCCTGGCTAATTTTTTGATTTATTGTACAGATGAGGTCTCACCAAGTTGTCCAGGCTGGTCTCAAACCCGTGGCCTCAGGAAATCGTCTCACCTCAGCCTCCCAAAGTGCTAAGATTATAGGCTTAATTTTTTTTGTAGAGACAAGGCTTTGCTATGTTGCCCAGGCTGGTTTCAAACTCCTGGGCTCAAGTGATCCTCCCACCACAGCCTCCCAAAGTGTTGGGATTACAGGAGTGAGCCACGGCACCTGGTCCAGTGTGAAGAATCTGAGGGAGATGAAGAAGTCAGTGTGTGGTTAGGTGGGAGGAAGAGAGTTTCTGGCAGAGGGGACACCAAGGTCCTGAGGAAGGGGCGGGGCCTAGCCTGTTAGCGGAAGGACCTGAACCTAGTGTGGCTGGAGAGAGGGAGAGATAGAACCGTTAGAGGTTGGGGCAGAAGATAGGCGATGTCATTCTGGGTCAAATGCAGAGCCATCGCAGCTTGCTGAGCAGAGGAGTCAAGCCTGATGGATGTGTTCAAATCAGCTCTCTGGCTGCTGCACGGCGGTTGGGCAAAGGCAGAAGAAAGAACACCAAGTAGAACCTATTAGCATCATCCTAGTGACAGATGAGGGCCAGAGTGGGAGCCACAGATGTCATGAGATGTGGACAGCTTCTGGGTGTAGAATCTGTTTACTTAAAAAAAAAGAGGAATATTTAGTTTTATTATAAAAGTGGTATTAAAGTAAATGCTAACTCATAATGCACATCATCATCACAAATTACTTTTCCAGGCAGAAAAGGCTCATCTTTACAGAATCCATTACACTCTGCCTTTAAATCCAAACACATGCTTTGTTTAATGGAAAATTTGGAAAATATAAAGAAGATTGAAGAGAAAAATAAAAATCATCCATAATTCTTTGAGTCAGAAGTAACCATTATTAATATTTTGGCATATATTTTTTCCTTCTTAATGACTTAACTTATGTGGTACATTACTTTCTTGCCAATAGGCACACATGCATATTTTTAACATTTGTAATCCTAGCAAACACAGTTTTATGTTCTTTTTCCAAATTTCTACAGACTTCATAATTATTTTAAGGCTTAGTAATATTTCAGCATGTTGATGTACCATAATTTATTAAACTCTTTTCCTTTTCTGGAACATCTACGTGTTTCCAGTTTCTTTGCTATAGAAGTCTGTGCTGAAATCTTCATTTAGGTAGCTTTATGCATCTTTTGGATTACTTCTTAAGGACAAATGTCCAGGAATAGAGTTGGTAAGTCAAATTAGGAAAAATGTTATGGATTTTATTTTACTTTTGAAAGGGTTATATATAGCAAAGCACATATCTTCAGGGTAACACCTTCAGTTTTGAGGTTACTGCTTTTTATAATTTCCCCTAATTTTGTTGATTGAAAATAGAAACTAAACTTTAAAAATTGATGAGTCATTGATTAATATTAACATTTTCCATGACTAGCAGCACATTTTAAATACTGAAATGAAAAGGTCAAGGTGCAGTTACTTTGGTGTCAGAACCCGAAGACTCTATTCCAATCAAAGCCAAGGAAAGTAGGGACTGCCTGGGTCTAAGAGGGAAATGTCTTTGCTTTTACTATTCATACTTACATGAAGCATTACACTTTTCAAAATATACATGGTCTTGAAAATGCATGTAAGATTTGAATGAATTAAATCTTATTTAAATACTAGGGGGACCCCCAAAACCTGGAATTTGTTTACAAAAAATTGTGTCTTTGTTCTCATATGTTTAAACTTCAATCACCGTCAAAGGAGTCGCTGTATGATGCAATGTACCTATCGAGACGCTTTTTCCACTGTTCAAAACAGTTTCTGAGCTCATCAATTTTGATGCCTTTTAGGGCTTTGGCTGTTTTTTGTTTCACCTCTTCCGTATCAGCAAAACGCTTCCCTTTGAGGACTTTTTTTATCCAGGAAAACAAAAAAGAGCCACTCGGGTGAGATCAGGTGAATGGGGAGGGTGGGGCATGTGGGTCACGTTGTTTTTGGTCAAAAACTGCTGAACACTCAGCGAGGTGTGGGCAGGTGCATTGACATGGTGAAAGAATCAGTCACGTGTTTGCCACAACTCAGAGAGTTTCTTTGCAAATCATGACACAATCTTCTCAAAATTTCCTGATAAAAACTTTTACTGATCGCTTGATCTGGAGCCTACCAGATCAACCAAGGGACAGGCCCTCCAAAAGATAATTCTGGTTTTCTTTGGGTCCCCCCTCCTACGTATCTTTTCATTGAACCAATAAACAAAACATGTATATGCCCCAGACATGGAGCATGACCATGAAACAGACTGGTCCTTACCCCCAAAGAATTTCCAATCTAGTGGGAAGAGCCATATGAATAAAGAACCAATACATGTGGTAAGAACTATACTAGACTTTGTCTCACTTGGCAATCATCGGAAATCAACTAAGTACAGCAATAGCAGAAAATAGTGCTAGTCATCTACAATAAACAGTCTCTGGAAGGATATCTGATTGCTCAACTTCACAGGAACCTGGTCAAGGCCATTAACATTCAGTCTGAAGACCAGGGCTACTAAGTCATAGTCTTCTAATGCTTTTTAATTTGGATTATTTTTTAAAAGAGCATGAAGGAGGTATGGGAAGCAGGCTGAGGCAAAGGCCAGGCTGGGAGCATAGGCAATCAGTCCGCTCTAGAGAGGGGATTTTCCCCACAGCCACTGAGGAGACACTGCTGGGACTCACTGAAAATGCTCTTGGACTTATTCTTGGCTGTTCAGGCTATGCTACCCTATTTAAGTCATTACCCATCAGACTGGCCAGCCAAGGCAGCTAGTACCAACCTGTCTAGAGTCCTCCAGCCCATCCTCCAAGAAGACCAAGGTATGAGCCATGGACACCTGCTCACAAGAGAACAAATCAACATGTACACTCACAGTCCACCTAAGAGGCTGTCCTTTCCCTTTCTGGCAGAGGAGCTGGAAGACCAGTGTGTAACATGGGACGGGAGTGCACCTGGGGGATAAGGGCCAGGTCACAAGCATTAGGGGAAATGCAGACCATCACCAACAAGTCTCAGACACGTGCTTTCTGCAGGCGAGGATGGGGAACCTTCAACTCAGTATAGCCAGAAATGCCGCCCACGTGGCTCTTGAATTCTAATACTGTGTCCAACAGGCAAAAATGAATAATATATTTTAAAAGAGGGTCTCTGCCTCCAAAAAACTCTGGAACTTAAAAAAAAAAATCTGTCCCAGATCTTCCGAATTAAAGTCTCTGAGGCTGGACCCTGAGTCTCTCTCTTTTAGAAACTCCCCATGGAATGTGAAGGATCAGCTAAGATAAGAACTTCTGGGCTGGACTAGGTCATTTCAAGGTCCACTCCAATATCTACAGTCTACGATTCTCTCGGCTTCACCAGGCCACAGCAGTGAGCAGCCTCCAAACCAGCCAGGTTGTTCTGCTCCCATGTCTCTGCTTGGGCTTCCTCCTCCCCATGTCCAGCTTCACTTGTCAGGGGCCGCCTTTCGGTGTCAGCTTCAGTCCTAGTCTTCCCTGAAGCCCTTGCTGGAGGTGACCTCTCCCTTTCCTGGGTTTCTCCAGCTCATCATCTCCTTCAAGTTCTTACAAAAGAAACACCCTTATATGGTGTAGAAAGAACATAGGATTTGGTATCAAGAGTCCCATGGTCTTCATGTGGGCGGGTCATCATCTCTTTAAGCCTCAATTTTCCCACCCACAAACAAAAACACGTGCTTCACAAGGGGTTGTTGTGAGGAATCAGATGAAATCATGTGTATTCAGAGTGGACACGTAAAAATATGTACAAATGCTAATTTTTTATTTTAGCAACTACCCATCATCTATTGTCATTTGTCTCTTTGCTCCACAGACATTCACAGAGCACCTGTTTTGTGCCAGGCACTGGGGACACAAAAATGAAGACCTGCTCAGGGGCTCCCAGTCTAGTGGGGAAGGCAGAGAGGCACCCAGGAAACTGTAATCTCTATCATGAGATGAGCACAGTTGTCTGTTTTCTTCATTGATGCACCTCCAGTGCCTAAAACAGGGCCCAGCACATAGCAGGTGTTCAGGGAGTATTTGTGGAACAAAGGAATAAATTAAAAGCATTATGCAATCAAAGACAGAGGTTGGGGAGAGGCTTCTGGAAAGTTACGAGAGAGCTGAGGGTCAAAGGGATGGGGAGGAGAGAACCAGCCAAGAGGAAGAGCAAAGTCCTAGAACCAGTGCACATCCAGCCTCCTCTACAAGACTGGAAGGCCCTTCAAGACCAACCAATAACCAGTTCATCTTTGTGTCCTCTTGGTGCCTAGAAATGGGCTCTGCACTTGAGAGGTGCCAACCTCCACAAAATGAAACCATTAAAGATCTTGCTTTAAAAATAAAAAAAAAAACAAAAAGCAACTCAGCATCATAGGCGCAAAAATAGCTTAGGTCATTTGGGTCACCCAAGCCCTTCAGCCAGTTCACAGTGATGTGTCTCACAATGATGCCATCCCCAACGAGCCTGGCATGAGTTTCAAAGCTCCTCGCAGTGCTCTGTGGAGAGCTGGCAAACGCAGATCAATTCGGTCCATCTGCTTTGGTCTTCATCCACATATTTCAGAGCAGGTCTCTCACTACATTAATCAAGATAATATATTCTTTGCAGCAAGAGATTGTGCAGACAGGTAGGTTCCTGTTCTCTAAATATTTTACATACCTTCACAAGAAAAGAAGCCCAGTCTACAGGTGAGACAATGCTGTATAGGTAATCAAATGCTCTAATGACTCTGAACAAAAACTCCATGACCTGGGCTCAGGGACTAGATCTGAAGCAAAGCTATTACCCTGAATACATTGGGTGGATACATCTCTGGGGCTCCTCTCTCAGCTCTGTCCTTCTTGGATATATCTAAGAAGAGAAATGAAGCCTTGTGACCAGGATGGTTGATACATTCTCTGTCTGGAGGCAGAAGCTGGGCAATCTCTCAGGACCCTTTCAATTCTATGAAGCCACAGTCCACTAGAGTCTGGGTCTTTATTGCCTGTAACTGGAGATTTTGCTAAAAGCCAGCATTACTGCAAAGCTGTAAGCAGGAACAGCATCTTTCTGCAAAATGCTCAAATCCAAGGTTCAAGTTCAACCATTGCCAATGGGCTCTCTGACATGGCCAGCTACCCAGCCTGCAGGGACTATGTCTCTGCACCATTTATGCCTGGAGTCAGGTGAGAACATGAGGCCACAGACTGCCTACCCAAGCTCTTGAACCTCTGGCATTTGGAGAACATCTTTCCTATGTAGTGATTCCTCTGTGCCTGAATTGTTGCGATGTCAGGATGGGGCGGTTGTACAAGTGGGTGTGTGTAGAGCTTGCTCTACAAGTCAAATGACATTTTCTCTGCCTGAAAGAGATCCCAGAATGAGGATATGTTTAGTTTAAAATTCATGAAGAATGACCTGCTTGTTACACCCCAGTCCCTGCCCCTCCTACAACGACCACCCAATCTCCATTAACCCACCTTCATTTTCTTCATCTTCTGTTGTTACCTGACATTATCTTATTTGTGGATTTATTTGTGTAGCAGCTGCTTCTCCAACCTCAATATAAGCTCCGTGGGAGCAGGGACATTGCCACAGGCAATGGTACCTGTGGCACCCAGTCCCTGGCTGGTAAACATGTATTGACTGCGTAAGTGAATGTCCTGGTGCACTGGTTTTAGGTCTTTTGGAAATGGCTTGAGCCGGGCTCGGTGGCTCAGCCTGTAACCCCACGCTTTGGGAGGCTGAGGCGAGTGGATTGCCTGAGCCCGCGGGTTCGAGACCCGCCTGGGCAACCTGGCGAGACCTCATCTCTACAATCAATCAAAAATTAGCTGGGTGTGGTAGCGTGCATCTGTAGTTCCAGCTACTTGGAAGGCTGAGGCGGAAGGATCGCCGGAGCCCAGCAGGTCGAGGCTGCGGAGGCCGGGAGCGGCCACTGCACTCCAGTCTGGGTGACAGAGTGAGACTCCAACTCAAAAAAAAAAAAAAAAGAAAGAAAGAAAGAAAGAAAATGGCTCAAAGGTACATTATCTAAGAGGAAGTGAACTTCCCTGATTCCTGGAAGCGTCTTCTCTAAGCCAGTGCTGCTGATTTAACCACAACCACTGGACGACAGCCTGAGCCACAATACTGTTACTTAAGCCCCCAGGGTGAAATGAGCTCTTTGTGTAGTGTGGTGGGTGGTGAAGTGCATGCCTCCTGGGGCCAGACCACCAGGGCTGAATTCCTGGTCTCCCACCTACCCAGCAGGCTACCTTGGGCAAGTTATGAGCCTCTCCATGCCTTCATTTCCTAGTGTATTTACCTCCCAGCGTTTGAGAATTAAATGAATGTATACACATGTAAAACTTAGCCTTGAACATGGCCCTTAATAGGTATCATTGTCACCATTCTTGTCAACAACTGCAGGGTCGGGATTTACCCCCATAAGAACAGTGAGGGAAGGCAAGCAGGTGGAGGCGGTTGCACTGTGCTCAAATACAGTCTTAGGGTGGGAGGAGTGCTCCTTAGCAGGGCGCCTCGTGATTGGCGGCTACCGAGGGCTCTCTGTCCACCCCCAGCACAGCCCTGCTATGGTCCTGCCGCAACTATGGGCTTTCCTGTCTTCCCCAAGTGCTCCTTCTGGGGTCCCTCCCTTGCAGCCGTTTACACCACAGCGCCACCTGGTGTACCTCCTGGAAGAGTTCACCACCCAGAGGGTGCTGCATGGGTGCCACCCCTGCCACCAATACCTGGCCCACAGACATAAGAGGAGATCTGTGGAACCCTCACCACGAGGCATCGGTGGCTAGAGCTCTCCTAGGCAGTAGAAAGAAGAGAGAAAGGGCCTATGTTTTGCCTATGGTCTCATTCTCTCTACCAAAACTGCACACACTGTCACAAAGGCGCAGGTGACCAAGAATTTTGTTACCCAGCAACCTGTAGCAGCAGTTTCTGCTGTAGAACCTAGGGTGATTTTCTAGCTGAAGCAGTGGAACAAGGCTAATGGAACTGACTTGACTTTGATGTTTACTAAGAACTTCAAAGATAGACTCTCGTTCAATATTCAGGATACTCTCCAAGGCAAACATCTTATCTCCATTTTTATAGAGGAGGGAATGGAGATTCAGAGAGGAAAAGAGACTTGGCCAAGGTGGCACAGCCACTAAGCAGCTGGCTGGATACACACTTGGAGTCTCTAATGGCGAAGCCCTCAATGACCGCAGCAGGCAGGTGGAAAAACAGGGGAGGGCCAGCTCTTGAATAACAGGAAACATTGGCTCCGGCCAGCACAAGGTTCCTGCTCACAAAGCAGTATGTGAAAGTGGAGATGGAAAACAACAGCAGACACTCCCTGGGGTCCTCTCAGAGCTGGAGCACAACTGAGTCTGAAGAGGCAACATATGACGGGGAGGAGAAACTCCCCGACCTCTACCTCCCACCCACCAAGCTGATTTTTATTTCTTAGGTTACAGACGAAACAGAAATTCTTTTACCAGATTCAAGCACTGTGTGTTCCCATCAAGTCAGACCTTTAGAAACAGCTGATAAACGTGGCATTACATAAGGAGCTTCATTCAACAAACATGAAATGTCTTTTGTGGGTCAGGTTCTAGGCTAGGCCTTAGGGATTCAGACCTGCCCTGGAAGTGCTCACTGTTCATAAGGGAGACAGGCAAGAGTGTTAGCTACTGCCCCAAGGTGCCCTAACAGGCATCTACAGGAAGCTTGAGAAAGTCAGAAAGGCCACACGAAGGGGGATACCCTGCGTCTGAGTCCTGATGATGAAACAGGAGTTTGCCAGGGAGAGGTGCAGGGAGGAAAGGGCCTTCCAGGCAATGGAAAGAGCACTCACTGAGCTTGGAGTCAGGAAAAGGCCCACCCCGCTGACCAGTGATGAGTTCAGAATGGCAGGAACCTGTCCTTCCTGGGAGCTTGTTAGCTGAGGGGATTGCCAAGGGCCCTGAAGACCATGCTAAGGTATGTGGACTTGACCTGTAGGCAAAGGGGAGTCAGCTGATTTTAACACAGAGATGGATCAGGGGCCCCAATCTGAAACTGGTCTTGGAAAGGCCTCTCTGGTGGCTGCATGCAGGGCAGCTGACGGGGAGACTGACTGGAGGGAGGGAGAATAGTTTGGAGGGACTAAGCGGAGGCCGTTGCAGCATAAGGCTGGCCTCACTCCAAGCCAGTAGGTAATGAATGAGGTTCCTGACAGAAGACAGCCTGGAGTTCTTGTATTTACAGCCCTACTGGGCAGGTCAGAGTTGCTGTCTCAGCATAATCCAAATGCCATGTACACAGGTGGGGGGGCAGTGGGAGGTCAGCGGGGTGGGGGGGATTAGGTTGCAGCTGCAATGAGCAAGTCGTTGGTACCTGATCAGTGCGCACTGGCATGCAGCCTGGGCGGGCTTCCTCTAGCACTGTCACTGTGAAAGACAAAGCCCAAGAGCAGAGGGGAACTTCTACAGTGACCGAGGGCAAAAGCTCTCCCTAGACTCTGCCTCAATTTCCCCATTCACAAAAAGCGACACATCTCCTCCCCCGATAAAGCAGCAAATACTCTCAAACACCTACTGTGTGCCAGACGCTGAAGTATAAGCTTTTTTGTGGACTCTCTTCTCTCTCCCTCTCTTCCCCCCCCCATTTCTCTGTCTCTCTCTCTCTCTCTCTCTCTCTCTCTCTCTCTCTCCATAGGGTTTGGCTATGTTACTCAGGCTAGTCTCAAACTCCTGGGCTCACATGATCCTCCTGCTTCAGCCTCCCGAGTAGCTGGTATTATGAGTGTATGCCACTGTGCCCAGCCAATTTTTTAAAAATGAGTTCTGATTTTCTTTTGCTTCATTTTTAAGTAGGAAGGTTTAAGTTTGTCTTTCATCATCAAAGTAGAATCAAAGAATTTCTGTTTATAATGTTTAACAAGAAAGAATAATGCAAGCTGTTCCGTAGAGGATGGGTGAAGCTGGATATATATTAAGTTTTTTTCTTTTTCAATGTTTTTTATTTTTTACTTTTTGAGACAAGGACTAGCCATTTTGCTCAGGCTGGAATGCAGTGGCATGATCATAGCTCACGGCAGCGTCAAACTCCTGTGCTTAAGCGATCCTCCCACCTCAGCCTCCCGAGTAGCTGGGACTACAGGCACAATGTTCTCTCTCACCACACAACAACCCTAGCGGTGGCTCTAGAAGAGTAAGCAATAGTCACAATGACAAAGGAGTCCTTGTGAAGAAGGAAGAAACAGTTGAGAATCATCTGAACTCTGAAATCACAAACCAACAGCTCCTTGGTAGCAGAGTCTGTCGTGTAGAGAAGCCTCTTTCTCTTCACCTTCTCATCGCTCTACATCCCATCAGAAATCTGGAGCTTTTTCCAAGGCCTCTGGTAAATGCTCTGTGTCTATCGGAAGTGTCTGCTGAATATTTACCACGCTTTAAAACATTCCTCATGAATGATGAGATGGCCTTTCTTTGAGAATTTTTACTTCTCCCCAGCCTGGGAAACGGTTCTCACATTTAATGAGGTAGTCTGTGGCGTTTACAGTGTGCTCATTAGTTACACTTCTCAATTCCTGCTTTAAAAAAAAGGCATTAAACTCCTACCGGAACACAATGAATTCCTTCGCCCCTAACATTTACCCCTCTGTAATGAGGCCCTGGAGACGGCCTCGGAAGCCATTTCGTGCCAAGCGTTTACTGCATGGAACAATATTTGGGGAGCGGAGGGCAGGGCAGTGCGAGCTCCAGCTAGTCCAACTGGTTAGAAGTGAGTCAAAGCAGGATTCTGCTGTTATTCACTTAGGAAGACAACTCAGCTGGCAAAGTTAACGAAGACCAGAAGGATTCGAGACAACTGCTTTTGCAAACTTTCTCATGTACCATTTTAAGAAACGCTGCGTTTCTTAAAATGACTAGCTGTTAGCAGGTGTTTTCCATGGATGGTGGTTTATGTTGCTAAGATGAGGGTGACAGTTCTTTGTTCTTTTATGAAAAAGCCAATAGAAAGTCCAATCATTGCTAGGGCTGTATACCAAAGAGCCGCCCCATGCAGTGCCTGAGAAGGAGAGGATCTTGAGGTTCATCAATGTTCCCCTATAATCCAGAGGCCCAGGTGTGTCAGCAAGGAATTCAACCGCAGGGCAAAGGTGTGCTGGAGTGAGGACAAGGGTGCAGAGCCTCGGAAGACCTTTGAAACAGTATTTCTCGGTCCCTGGGGGGCCATGGATATTCAGGAGATGCGGCTTCCTCCCTGGTCTTGTTGTAGAGTCCCGTAACAAAGAAAAATCCCTGCCAGGATTCTGTGACTCTGGCCTCTGAAGGAAGATGGGATCCAGCAAGCCACACTCCTCTACCTAGCAATGTCACAGGCCCAACCTCCCATGAGTTATGATTAAGCCCAGTATTTCCTAGAATAAAGTTAACAGCTGGATACCAGAAATATGTGTTCATGAGTATAACTGCCCTGTCTGACCAGGGCTCTCTCAGAAGACAACTCAAACACACAACAGGATGAGGGAAAGACTTCCGGCCTCTGAACTAGATCTTTCTCTCATCTCCACTGTCATGGAAAAGTTCTTAGCTTGAGCCTCAAATTCCTTATCTACAAAGCAGAGATGTTAACATGTGCCCTGCCCACTTTCCAAAACTATTCTAGGGACAGGGGTTCGACGCAGAAACACTTTGTAAACTGTGAGAGCCTGTGCCCACACCAAGTCAAGAGATTAGAATTCACAGTGGTTCTTATCAACCTCAGCTCTAGATGAGAGCACCAAAGGGCTTGTGGGACTTGATTTCATAATTAACTAGGTCTGAACCCCAAAGTCTCCTGTTCTGCTTTGCCAAATACCTTAAAGCCTGGACGTCGATCTTAATCTCAAGTCAGATAGTTGTCTAAAACTGGTAAAATCTTTGCAAGTACCTTAGAGAAGTGGAAAGGTGTGTTCTCAAAAAACAAACAAATGAAAAATCTACCATGCTTATGCCAAACACCCAGTGTCCTTAGAAACTCACAAGAATAATACCAGCATATATCTGGAACTCAGACCTAGTCCATACAGCGGGAACTACATTCCTCTCTCTTGATTATCTAGCAGAAGGTCAAAGTTAGAGGCCTCTGAGACACTTTTTTTGTTTTTGTTTTGTTTTTGGAGGGGAGGTTGATGCCAAGACCAGCTGTCTTGGAAACCGAGGGGAGTTGAGGGCAACCAGGTGGCCATGTATCCAAATATAGAAAAAACCCTTTGCCTAGATTCTGCTTCCAGAAGGGATTCACATTTTGCACTTGTAAAACTATTTCCTGGCTGAGAGCTGACCTACATTGCTGTCCCTGGCCATCCTGGTAATTGTTTACCACGGGGTGCCTGTTCTTTGGCCCCCGTCCGTACTCTGGTTTTCAGCCTGTTAATTGGTTTCCAGTGGTTCTGTTGCACCAACTGCACTGAATCCCTCTCTGGCATCTGTCCACTGCTTCCTTGGGTATACTCACGTGAACCAATGCCCCCCCCAAAGGCATTGCAGTGACCCCAAAGAGGCTTTCCACCCACAAAAACCATCTTTGAAGAGGACTCATTCAGCCATCCTTGAGAAATATTTGTGACCACACAGAAATGGAGAAGGGCGGGTACAAGGGGAATAGGAGCGGAAGGCAGTTAGGTTAATCTGACGAAGAAGTGTCCACTCTTCTTTCAAGATCAAAGCTGAAGAGAATAGTGAGAGCAGATGAGAGTTGATTGGAATGTTCCGCCCAAGGAGATGCAGGGGAGTGCTACTCTCTTGGCTGAGAAGCCAGAGTCCACGGTGTATGGAGGGCCACAAATCTTAGCACCTTAAGCTGGTCACAGTTGGGAAACCTTCCATGTTACCAAGTCCAATCTTTTCATTCTCCAGTTGAGATTGGATCAGAGAGGGAGAAAGAAGTAACTTAGCCGGTTGGTGGAAGCATCTAGACTAGCTCCTCAGACTTCCTACCTCCCAAGCCAATGGTCTCTCTGCTCATCTAACAAAGGTCATTCATGCCTTTCCCTCCAGAGCTCCACAGGGGCAGTTATTTGTATTGGTTTTATCCACAGCTATATCCTGAGTGCCTTAGAAAGTGCTGGCACATACAATGAATAAAATAAACATCTTTTGGAAGAATGCCCTACTTAGCTACCCTTTCTCCTTAAAGCATAGTGGATTTGAGGTATATTGAGGCTGTTTTAAGGCTCTGATCTTTAAGTGTTATAGGGGTTCAAAGGGGCTCTGGCATGTGTGGCTAGGGAGGGACAGCTCAGGGCAGGACACCAAGTAACGAGCTGAGGGTCCAACCAGAGTCAAGAGCAACAGACTTGTCAGAGAGCTCTTCTGCTAAGTGATCAAAGAGCTTTAAGGACATGTTGGCTTTTAGGCCATACCAGGGACATCGCTGAGATGTGCTTGGCACCAGGTTTCTGGTTAGAAGTGCACCCAATTATAACAGTGCTCCTGTGGGAACACATGGTCTGCATCATGAAGATGTTCTTTGCAACTCCTTTTTCAGGGATGTGTTGGCCTGAAAGCAGGACTGTCTGTATATCTACATCTCCAGGACATTGCAACAAAGCCTCGTTTTAACTGAGCGCGTTGGAGGAGAATGAATTTTGGAGAGCAGGCCAGTGACTTGGGAGATGGTAGACCGAGGTGGAACAGGACCTGGTGAGGGGCCAGCTTTCTGTTTGGGGGCTGTCTGGGGCAAATCAGGCTGTGTGATGCTGCACCATGACTCAGTCAATGCCCTGGGCACAAGGTTTTGTCAAGTCTCGGCCAGTTCAGGACATTCCAGTTCATAAAAGCCCCTGCGTCAGATTCTCTCCAGGATAGAAAAGTAAAAGGCATCAAGAATTTCCCTTACTCTACTTAGCTTTCTAAAAAAATGGAATCAAAGGAATAAGTTTAAAGGTTAACAGCATAGCCTTCCTACTCACATTTACAACTGAAGATTCTGCCAGCAATCTTTGGTTTAAAGCAAGATGGGCTCCTCCTTCCTGCCGGGATGATGGTACAAGTCAAGGGATGGCCCAGAGAATGCAGCCAAGAAATCCTTTTGCTGTTTTATGATAGCCTCGAAAAATTAGCCTGAGATTTATCCCAAAGCATAGCCATATGCTTCAAGTCAACATTTAGGATTTTATTTTGAAGGAATGAAGTGAGGCATTGGCTTTAACCTTTCCCTGAACCCCTCAAACTGACACTGAATACAGCATGCATTTCCCTTTCACAGTCATGGGTGAGGGTCTACACAGTATATATGCCTTTTAGCCATAGATCAGCTGAAAAGCCCAAGTACTGTGGGCTTCATCTGGTCATACCTGGGTCATACCTGGCAGTCTTTAGAGGGAGGAAAACAAGGATGCTGCCCCAACTCTTGCCTGGGATCTCGGCAGCCTTTGCACATGGGGACCAGGAACCCAGAGTTGAAGGGATTTCTAAGCAGTGGGAGAAAGAAGCATGACTGGGATCAGAGGCACCACATTTTCTTTAGTAGAGAGAGAAGGGGTGGGCACAAGTGACCCTCTGTAGCATCTTCTGCTCCCTAAACCAGTATAGTTTACATAGTCTTATCTAGTGCTGAGTTTCATCCAGGGCAGACTAGGGTGGAAGCGGCACGGCAGACAACTAAAATTTTCTCTGGCCTTGTACCCATCACCGAGAGGCTAGTCAAGCATCCTATAGAACAGTGAATAACTGACACCTTCCTTTTAAACATCAGCCCAGCATATGTTCACCTTCACCTCGCCAGAGCTCTGAAATGCCACTCAACCAAAATTAGCTTTTCACCTTCTGGTTTCCTTACCGTGGTATAGAGCCAAGAATGCTGAACTAAGTCTCAGATGATGAGGTTCTGTAGTGTCAAAGCCGCCGCTAACCGGCTGTGTTACATTCAGGAAATCCATTTTCTTCTCTGGAGTTGCTTTGGCCTCAGGCTCCTCAGATATCAGACCGAGTACTGTTGACTCTCAGTCCATTCCAATGGTTTTCCACTAATTTGGGGGGGGGGAAGCAATGGGGACTTTTTTCTTCCACTAGATGGCGCTATGCGCCCAACTGCAGCGGCCGGGCCCGGAGCGATCCCGAGGGTATTTGTTCAGCGGTTCCACTTGGCCAAGCACAGCGGAGGCGCGGGCCGCCGCTGCTCTCCCAGGACCCGGCCAAGGGGGTGCAATCCGGCTCTGCAGGTTGCATCAGGGCAGAACCGGAAATGGTCTGGAGTTGGGACTTTCAAAAGCACTTTGGTTTTAAAAGGGCAAAGCTTAGTTAGGGCCAGCCAGGCCAGGCAGCTTCCTGAAGGCAGCCCCAACACCAAACCCCACAGCATCTCCTGTGTCGCCCCACGTCCACCCTGTTTCACCAGGATCAGACACCAGAGGATTCTGACGCAGGCTCTGTGTGCTGAGTCTCCATTTGCAGCTGAGCATTCTAGAATGTCACCCTCGTAGAATCAGAGGCTCTGAAGCATTCGAAGGAACCTTAAGGCCAGCACAACCCACAGCAGAATCTCTGCGAGGCATCCCCGAAGGGTGGCAGTTAGGTCATCTGTGACCATAACCTTCGTCATCTCTGTTCAAGTGGAAGATGACAAGACTGACATCTCTTTCCTTTTAGCTATAATCTTGAATATATATATATATATATATATCTTTTTTTTTAGAGAAAGGCAAATAGTTCAAATCAACAAATGTTCCAGAATAACAATGTTTTAAAATGTAGTCAGTAATGCCTTATTTGAATATTTAAAATAATACAACATTGGGCAAAAATACTTAGTCTTTTGTGGGGGGGGAAACTAAATAAAATGTATCTAAAGCGATGTTAAATTTTTCTGTATAGATGGGCAAATGTTAGATAGTTTGGTTTGTGGCATTTCTGTGATTGTGGGTGAATTTTTTCTTCTTAAATTTGGAATGTTCATAGTTTTGCTCTGATAATTGAAAAACATCAATAGTAAATCCCTAATGAGTAGGATCTACTGACTTTTGAAAAGCTTCCTGTATTTCCCTAAACATGTGTTTCTGTTTTGAACCCTCTTTCAAGTTCTCTGCCCAAAGGTCAGAATTTCCATGAAATGTGACTATTCTTGAGTTATTTTGAAGATTTCCTTTCTGGATTTCACCTTTGATGCTTTTCTCATTGATTGTTAGAATGTAATGTTTTGGCTCTAACAGCATAATTATTTATTCTTCCCTCTTTATTTATTTTATTTTTAGAGACAGGATCTTGCTCTGTCACCCAGGCTGGAGTGCAGTGGTGCAGTCATAGCTCACTGAAGACTCAACCTCCTGGGCTCAAGTGATCCTCCCACCTCACCATCCCGAGTAGCAGAACTACAGATGCATGCTGCCATGCCCAGCTAATTTTTTAAAAAATATTTTTTGTAGAGATGAGGTCTTATGATGTTGCTTAAGCTGGTCTCGAACTCCTGACCTCAGGTGATCCTCCCACCTCAGCCTCCCATAGTACTGCAATTACTGGCATGAGTCACTGTAATTCTTCACTCTTTAAAATAGAAGAAATACAATACTGAAAAAAATTATAAATAATTAATTTATAATCTCACCACTGTAAAATAACTACCTTCACCATGCATATTTCTATCTGGATGCTGGCCACATATATAGGTATTTTTATAGAGCTGTAATCATAGAGCGCACATTCTTTTACAGAATACTTTTTTTAAAGACCTGCCAAAATTTTATCCGCTATCTGGTTGACATAGTTTCCAGTGCCAACATGTCAATGTCTGATCCAAAGATCCTTCAGAATGATGTTCAGTTAAAAGCCAAAATGATACTGGGGAATTACATTACCTAACATGACCTACTTAGTTCTCAGACACAGTAAATACCTGTGGGTTCTAATTAGTATAAAAGGACTCTGAGGCATCCAGGTGTATGATTCAGCGAACCTCAGAGTGAATTGCCCCTTCTGCACTGCCCTGGGCATCTCTAGTGAGCACTTGAGAAGTTCCACCTCCCCTTGTTTCTCATTTACCTGTCTGCGTAAGGCATGGCTGGGGCAGTCTCCCGCCTTTCACTCCTGGGCCATTGCTGAGCACAGCACCACACACTCAAGAGTTTAATGCGGGAGAGATTCGGAGGGGCACATTTTCTTTTGTTAGAGACAACAGGCTGCAACCCATGGTAGAAATCAGGCTGCTTGAAAGAAGGTAAGAAATAGAAAGGGGCCACCCCCCGAATCCTAGTATTAGGGAAGAACTAGAAAGATCTCTCAGGTACTGAGATTTTGCCTTCTGCCTCCTACCTGACTAGAAGAAATAGCACCGACCACACATTCAAACAGGCCTATGCACACCATTGATTGTCCCAGTCCTCCCACAAACTAGTGACATCCTTCACTGGTCTAGGGATACCTGAAGAATTGAAAAAGTGCCTCCTCTCAGGGGGTGCTATCTGCTCACTCACACACCAGTCAGGCAGCCCCCAGCTCCTGAGCCTTCCTGAGAAGGAGTATGAGTGATATCAATTAACTCGTGGCAGGAAAGAGATAGTGGATCGCTTCGAGACCAGATATATTTTTGGCTACACAAAAAGGTTTAGAAATCACTTTACAACACAGTATTTTTGTTTTAAGTACCTACAGAACAAGTAAGGATCAGTGCTAATGTTTAATTAAAACAAACACAAAATAAACTACTGTCGTGTCCTTAAATTTGCTGAGAGCAGTCTTGCAGAGACCAGTAATGAGACATGGCAGGGCAGTAATTAAAATGTAGACTTTGTTTTCTTGCCATTACCGGATAAGAATGGGCATGGCTTACTAAAACACTTGCATATGGTGGTAATTACTTGATACTTCTCTGCGAGGTTATATTAAAGCATTCCGTGCAACCTCAGATGCCAGGACAAAAGAGATACCTTTTAATCAAGCTTTATCACATGGTCATCTATTTATTCCCTGCCTTGACTCAGAAAGGATTTGGGCAAACATCAATAATCATAAGAGAAATAGGTCTGGTACAGTGGCTCACACCTGTAATCCCAGCACTCTGGAAAGCCAAGGGGGAAAGATAGCTTGAGCCCAGGAATTTGCGACCAGCCTGGACAACGCAGCAAGACCTTGTCTCTACAAAAAATTTTTAAAAATTAGCTAAGCATGCTAGCATGCATCAGTACATCCAGCTACTCAGGAGGCTGAGGTGGAAGGATTACCCAGGAGGTCCAGGCTGCTGTGAGCTGTGATTGTTGTGATCATGCCACTGCACTCCAGCCTGGGCAATAGAGTGAGACTCTGATTCAAAATAATAATAATAATAATAATAATTGAAATAGCTACTATTTGTGAGTTACTATTACAACTCAGACACTGCATAACAAGTGCTTTATTTACATTGCCTATGATTTTACAAACATCACTGCAAGACACATCATTCTGGGTAGACAACAGGTGCAGAGCTTAAGAACTCAGTCTAGAGTCAGACTATTTGACTTTAATCCTAACTCCATCACCTGTGAGACACTGGCAAGTTAACTGACCTCTCTGTGACTCCGTATAATGCGGATGTTAGCAACTACGTTGTCAGGTTGAGGATTGAATGGGACCAGCCATGTAAAGTGTTGAGAACAGTGCCTGGCAGACAGGAAGGGCTCAGTTGATGTTAGACAGATGGCAGAGATATTCAGTGGTCACCTATAGCCCAAGTGTTTTTCTTGAGCCTTTTTCCAGTTCCCTTGCAGCTAGGCAAACCCATGTGACTAGTTTAAGTCAGTGAAATAGGAATGGAGGTGACATGTGTTATTTCTGGATACAATATTTAGTAGCCGGTGAGTGACCTTTCTAGTGCTCTCTTTCCTGCGTCAATGACTCTGGAAACTACCTGTTGAGATGGTAACAACACTAGATGGAAGACAACTGCATCCCAGATCCCAGAGTCACTAGATGGAGCAGAGCCCAAGTGATACGCATCAGATTTGATGAGAGCAAAAAAATCAATTTTTGCTGTACTAAGCTCCTGATATTTCCAGATTTACTTATGACTGCAGCATAGTACACCCTATCCTGATGAGCATAGCTATGTTATATACTTATTAACTTCTTTTTATACTTGAAGAAATGAAGGATCAACCAGCAAAATGGAGCACCTCTATTCAAACCCAGCAATAGGCCAGGTGCTCACATCTGTAAACCTAGCACTTTGGAAGGCCAAGGTGGGAGGATTATCGGAGCTCAGTGAGCTATGATCACACCACCGCACTCCAGCCTGGGCAACAGAGCAAGATCCCATTTCAAAACAAACAAACCGAAAGCAAAAACCCTAGCTATCTATTTAACTCTAAAAGTAGCATCATCAAATCATTAGTATTTGCCTTTTCTTGAATCCCTGCACACTCTTACATGCTATGAAAAAAAGTGAATCCTCAGTTAAGCATTAGTAAACATGTCAGAGGTGGTAACGGTTGGGGAATATGTATATTTGCCTCTTCTGAATCTAGACTGTGACCAACTTGACAAACCCCAGAAGAATAGGAGAGAGAGAAGCTTAGAATTCTTGTATCACTCTGAGGAGTGTACACCCTGGATCCTAAGTGAAAGTTATCATAGCTGGGCTGGTATGCTGGAGATACCACGTGGTGGGGTGGAGGGTGGGGAGGCCTCACGGAAGAGGGGCTGGGATAGTCTGACTCTGACAAGGGGACAAGAAAAGCCCCCACATACACTCATCAGGTAGGAATTCAGCAAGCATGAGAGTCGGGCCCAGTTTCTCAGGCTACCAATAGTCTTCCTACTTCCCCTGTCTCCAATCTAATGTCATAATTCAAGATCCCTCCCACTTTTTTTTTAGTCAGGGTTTCACTCTGTTGTCCAGGCTGTAGTGCAGTGGCATAATCATGGCTTACCACAGCCTCGACCTCCTGTGCTCAGGTGATCCTTCCTCCTCAGCCTCCCAAGTTGCTGGGACTACAGGTGTGTGCCACTATGCCTGGGCTAATTTTGTTTTAATTTTTCTGTAGAGACGAGGTCTTGCTATGTTGCCCAGTCTGGTTTCAAAATCCTGGGATCAAGCAATTCCCCTACCTAGGCCTCTCATAGTATTGGAATTACAGACGTGAGCCACCATGCCCGGTCCCTCCCACTTTTCATAAAGGTCCTCAGCAGTAATAATGCCACATATGAAACCAAAAGTCTCTTCTAGAACATTTTCCAACCTAAACAAGAAAGCATCTTCTCAAATACTAGGCTAACTCCGTTTCCTCTTGGTGAGGCAGCAGACTGCGCACCATTTCTAAGGTCCCTGTCAATCCTAAGTATCCATGCGTCCATGAACAGGGTTGGTGGCGGGCACCACATCCTCATGTGGGATCTGCTTTTACAGCTTAAAGAACTCACTGAAGCAAAATGCAGTGTTCATTCTGTGTCCTTTTTTTAAAAAACCCATAAAATCATGTCAATTCCTGCTGCCTATCACACAGAGAGGGTAGGAAAATTAGCTCAGGTGCTATAAAACACCTTAAAAACCTCCTACAAAATGTTATGTAAGTGCTAACTATTAATATCCAACAGCTGTCGCTCACTACCAATTTCTAATTTAAAGGTTCCCCCACTGTCACCTCCCTGAAACGGTGAGATTTTGTCTTTGCTTTTTGTTAAATGACACTTCTACCTAAATTGACGTAATTTATGTTTACAAGGAAAATTTAGAAAACACGGGGACAAGCATAAGGAATAATATAAAAATCACTTACAATCCCATACCCAAATGACAACTTTGGTACAATAATCAACTTAGTACATTTATCTCAGTCTTTTCATCTATATATCTTTATTGACTTAAACCAAGATCAGGCTCAACATACAACTTAGTGTCCTACTTTAATATTACATCATAAACATGTCCCCATATCTTCCATTAAATCTGCTCATAAATGTAGTTCCAAAGTTTTCCCAGAATGAGTAATGCCGTGGTGAATTTCTTTATCTCTTTTGGAGTTCCTAAATATTTCCTTAGGATATATTCTCCTGCGCAACTAGTTTATACTAAAACAGTCTCCAGCAAATACTCAGTTCTGCAAAAAAGGTAAAGAGAATCCAAATCCATCATTGTAGTTGATATTGCTGATGGCCTAAATTCTAGTAGCAGAACTCCTTCAGGGAGGGCTTACTAATAGAAAAGTGACGGTTTCTGATATAAAAATACAAAGAAAGAAGAGCCCTTAAAGGTGCTCTTAAACTAGGGTTAAGATACTGTTATATGCCACCTCTTAACCAGAGAGCTATTTAATCAAAACCAGACATTAGCTTTAAAAGTATAATATTTCTCTTCAGGGGAAAGAATCTGGCCACCCACACCTTCCTTGTAATTCACCAAGCTCTCTAAAAGCACAGATTGCCTACAGACACTAGCTGACAGACAAAAAGAGCTTTCAAAGTGTAACCTTTCTGTGTCCTCCAGCTGAAAAGCAGAACACTGGGAAGCTCAGCTTTCGCATAAACAGTTGCCAAGGATACCCCCGAATAGCTACAGAATCCAGACTCAGTTAGTCCAAGTGCCCCCATTTAGTTGGTCAAACATTTTGTTTGGCTAAAATATTGCTTAGTTGGTTAAAAATGTTGTTTGAAGATTTTTTCTTTTTATTTTGACTGATTAATTAATATTTTTCAAACACAAAACAGATTTTTAAAAAAACATAAAGGGATCCAGGTTTCATTCTCTGTATGTGTTCAATTACAGGTAACTACATCTCACCCAAGAATCTATCTTTAAAATAAACCATCCCATCAATAAACATCACAATGGTGATATTGACAACAATGATAATTAGAGCAGCAAACCATTTATTGCTCTAGAGACTCACTTCCATGAAAGCAGTGGGTAGACCGATCAGTCATACCATTTTTGTTGTGCAGTAAAGATCAAAGCAAGTAAAATTGCAATGATCTCACTTAAAAAATGTTGGCTTATTAAAAATAAATGCTTATTAGGTGATTCCATGGGCCAAGCACTCTACCAAGGGCTTTATATACATTTTCACCAGTCCTCGCAACTATTCTGCTAGGGAGGCATGATGAGTCCCCTTTTACAGAGGGAGAAACTGCAGCTCCCAGAGGTTAAGAGGCAGATTGCACACTGGTAAGTGACTGCGCTGGGGTTTGAACGCAAGATCAAGGCCTGAGCTCTTGCTCTTCCCACCACCTTCTCAACAAAGTTGGTGGGTGGACAAATATTCTTAGACAAAAGCTGGGAGGTGGTGTCACTGGAGAAAAGGAGATCGAAAGAGAAACAGATAAATGGCCCTGGTGAATGACAAATGAGAGGAAGACGTGAAGAGCCAGCCTCTCTGGCCGTCAGCTGATTCCTCCTAAATTGAGGGTCACAGCCCTGCAACTATGAATGGTGGAAAGAGAAGTGCTTGTGGCTTTTATACTCAAGGATGGCTCTTCAGAACCCCTCTTGAGCTAGTCCTCAAAAAAAGAACCATTATTCTGTCTTCAAGGAAGAGAGGCCAATTTTGCCTTTTTCCCTCAAGGAATTTACTAACCCTTCTCCTATACAAGGAAAGCCTCAGAGGCTTCATATTGGAACCATCCTTGGGCAAATCCTGTTAGAGGAGATTAAAAACAAACAAACAAAGCTTTTCCACTATAAAATGTGAGACGTGGGCCATTTTTGAAGGTAGGAATTAAAAGTGATGGGGGCATCTGTGATAGAGCCAGAACCATGACAGGTGGTGAAGACAAGTAGGAGAGACACTTACACTTCTATAAGAAAAGTGACACCAAAGAAAGCCACTTTATGCTGTGGGCCTGGTGGGTGATGCTGAGATAGCGCCATTTAAACCAGCGAGAGCCACCTACAGCTTGCAGACTAGGAAGCTTTTTCTCCAACATTTACATATTTATTCAGTGCTATTAACTCTTTTGGGTTTTTAAGCACTGAAGAAAGGATCCTAAGAAAACTAGAGTGGAATTCAGGGGTGGGGATTCCAGAATAATCCTCACCTTTATATACAAGAGGAGATGTAGAGTACCCAAGCTTCCTTTCAAGTTAAACTTATAATTTTTTATTTGCCCTGGCAAACATTTATTTAAAGCACACACTATACAAGGCACTAGCCTGACTTTAAGATGCAGACTTGGTCCCAGCCCTGGGAAAACTCAAAGTCTAAAAGGGAAGAAGGGTAAATCATCCGAGTCATCAGGGGCATGGGTGCAACAAGCCAGTTGAAGGGGAGAAGCAGCACTGGGGAGGCGTGATGAGTTCTGAATTGGGGGCTTAGGAAGGCTCATGAAATAAATGATGTTTATGCTGGGTTTTGATGGGGGCAAAGGGAAATGTCTAATAAATGACTCGCTGATACTTTCTAACCTAGAGCAATCCGGAAATCAGATTTCTGTAAGTTCTCTAGATGTAAATGCCTAGGGGCCTTTGGTTGGTTCATGGGGCAATGTGGTGTGCAGCTTACAACAGAATCCAGATTTTCTACTCTGAGTAACCCTGAGCTCAGCAGGCCGGAGGCATCCTCTAGGGCAGGGTTGTCTCAAAGTCTTTCCTCAGAGCCTTGGGGCTCAGAGGTGGGAGGTGGGATTGGGGCAGAGGGGCAATGCTAGGTGAACAGCCCTCAGTTCCAGTCTCTGCCTTTTCAGGTGTCACCTACAGAAGACTTTACTTTTTTTTTTTTTTTTTTTTGAGTTGGAGTCTCATTCTGTCGCTCTGGCTGGAGTACAGTGGCACACTCATGGCCACCGCAGCCTCAACTTGCTGGGCTCCAGCGATCCGCCTCAGCCTTCCAAGTAGCCAGAATTACAGGCGTGTGCTACCACACCCAGCTAATTTTAGATTTATTGTAGAGCCGAGGCCTTGCCAAGTTGCCCGGATAGGTGTCGAACTCGTGGGCTCAGGCAATCCTCTCGCCTCAGCCTCCGAAAGTGCTGGGATTACAGGCTGAGCCACCGAACCCAGCCAAGACTTTACTTGCAAGGGAGATGTTGGCTTGAATGTTTTTGGAAACCAGTGCCCTCAGGCCTGAAGTGGCTATCAATTTACAGTGATCCTGCCTGCAGAAGACTTGAATATGAAAAGCATCACCAAGAAGGTCCTCCCTGGTTTTTCCTCTTTTCTCAAGTGGCAGCTTCTTAGCTTCCTTGAGTGATTCCCGACTCATCCTCTTCCAGGAGACCATCACACTAGAACTCCTCAGGCTCCGTCCTGGGCATGAGTTTCCTCTCAGGCTGCCCTATGCCCTACCAGAAGTTGGTGGAGCTCCAGATTTGCGCTCCACCGGTTTGGCAAGGACGCCCACCTCTCCAGCTCCCCTGGGCTCCAGACCCACCGGTCCCACTGCCCTCCATGACATCACCACTTGTTGCCTCAAACTAAACACAGGCAAGACTTGCACTCCTGGCTGCCCCATCCCCACCCCTAATTCCACTCTCTCCACCACTGCTAGTCTCAGCAAGTGGTCCCACCATAACCCAGTTGCTCAAGCCGTATCTTTAGGAACCACTCTTCATCATCCCCTCTTCCTCACTCCCAACATCCAAGGAACCCAATTCTTCTTTACTTTATCTCCTAATGCTCTCTCAAATCTACCTATGGCTCCCCAACCCCACCATCGGCATCCTAGTTCAGGTCACCCTTGACTTTCACTTGGACAACTATAAAAATCTCCATGATCTTTCACCTCCCATCTGGACCTCTCCTAATCTGCTCCCCACACAGCTGCTGGGATATTTCAAGAACACAAATCTGATCATAAGAATCTCCTCCTTAAAACCTTTTAATGGCTTCCCATTCCTGTACGGTCCCAAATCCTCTGAGTGGCTTAAAAGGCTATGAATGCTTGGGCGTCTCTCCAGCCTCAACACGTGAAATCCTGCCCTTCTCTCTGCTCCAACATGTGGGCCTTTTCTTAGTTCCTGGAACAATACCCGCCCCCTCCTTCCTCCTCCATCCAGTCCTGGTGCTATTCCTGCAGATGGGACTGTGTTCTGCCGGCTTGGCCCAGCCATCCCTTACTTGACCTTGACTTCCCAGCTTTAACTTCATTCCTCAGGAAAGTCTGCAGTGTCTGTACAGGTCAGGCCTACAGCGCTGAGGATTTCTCTTTTGCAGCACTGTGCTTACTTCTATTTGTCTACAATCATTTGTTTGCGGTCTGTCTTCTAAAGAATCGTTTTTGTCTCTGCTCTATAACCCAGGCTCAACACGGTGCCTGGCACACGACAGACGCTTGGTATGTATTCTCCAAAGTCTTTCATTAAACCACTTCTCTATCTCTTCCTGGCCCCAATCAGTATACACTGCCTTAGATTCCTGCCTTCCTCTCCTCCCAGCCTCCTCTTTCCCACAGTCTATGGGCTGCCTCCTGTCACCAGGCTCTTCTGCCCTATTTGAAGACCTGATTTCACCATAACCCTCACACACACCATGTGCGATGACGAGACCTAGAAAGCAACTTCATGTTCTACTGAGGAATGCCTACCCTGTCAGAATACCCCCACTACTGTTATTTCTACAACAATCATAATCACAACTCTTGGACTTTGTGTCTAGAGTCTAGCATCCAGGTTAGCACAAAAAAAGGGAATACACAGGATTTAAGATATTTGTCTGGTTTTGATTGTCACTATTGTTCTTTCAGATAGATAATTACACACACACACACACACACACACACACACACACACACACACACACTATGGGGGATGTGCTGGTTAAGTAATTCCATTTAGTCGGGATCTATTGCTATTATCTCAGAAACTCAGTGCTCATGTCAGGGGATAGGTGGGCAGAGTACACTTCCCCCTGGAAGTGTAAGATGTTTATGCAGGAAGCCCAGAAAAAAGAAACACCCTGCTTGCCAGAGTCCAGAGGCTTTCGTCCTGCTGCAGTGCAGCCTTTTGCTGGCGCAGGAGCCAAGCGTGAATGCCAGAGCCTGATTTGTTCAGCAAAGCCTGTTTCAAAGCAATTAAAAAGAGAATGTCATCTCCTGGAGAGGCTGCAAACAAAAGGCCAGGGATGCTCTTTTCCTTTTTTAATTGAACTGGGTTGTCAACTCCTTCATTAGCAACTCGATTAGGTTCTAATCAGCACCCTAATTAAGTGCTTTTCAATCAGAACCTAAGAACGGTGTGAACGGAAGCAAAGGTGGTGGCAAGTTGGACAGGACCACTTGTAAAAAATTCAAATGGGTTTCTTAACCTGAGGCAGGAGTCAGACTTTATCCTTGCAAGTGGAAAGTAGATTTCCATATAGAGAGAGTCCTGTGAACATTTTACTTCTGAAGCAAATGGTACAACCCCTTACTTAGAAAGTCTAGGCAGTAAAGCACAAATAACGGCTTGCTTAAGAATAACATGGAAAAATAATTGGAAAATATTTCACAGGCAGGAATAAAGGGAGAAAGCAAAATTGATGCTTTTGGCAGACAGTCTGTCTTCTAAAATGACTTTATTTGACCTCATGAAACCCTTGGACTCTAGGCAACCAAGCAGAATCTTGGAAAGAGCTCTCAAATCTAAGATTTATGGAAACCCAGCATCATTCCACATAATACCATAAAGAGGCAAGCACAGATCCTAATCCACTTTGCACTTTGAAAGTACATCACTTCTAAGATGTTTGTTCTGAGATGGTTGTGGCTGTTTGTCAACTACACATCACTTTCAACTGTGAATACTCAGAGCTCCAATCAAGCTCAGCTGAACAGACTGGGAGAGCGGCCAGGTCAGACCCACACAGGTTTAACATATAAGCAAAGGGTTGGGAATTTTAATCTTTAAAACCACAGGAACTACATTTCAAATGCCAACATCTATATATATATATTTAAATCGTGCACAGAAGAAAATAAATATCTTATTTCTTTTCTAAACTCACATCTTAAAACTAATTTCTCCTTCTTCTCCTGTCTTTTTAAGCAATCATAAAAGGGAATCAAATAAGAAATCATTCAGTGTGGCCCTTCATAAGCAAGACATTTTCATGCACATGTGAGGAAAGTCTTTCACTGGCTGGCCAACACAAGGCCTAATTTTAATACCCAAATATTATAACCCCACCCCATCTCCAGAATTTTCTAAGCTCAGAAAGTAGATTGAAAGTGGGTTTAATCCATTTGGCCACAACAGACCCAATAGATTGTATGAAAATTAACAGCACAGAAGCTCTCCGAAAAAGCTTTCTGAATTAGTGGGAGGTGTGGCTGGTATGTGAGGCAGGGGAAGGGGGCATGGATTTGAGAAAGGAGGGGTATGAATTTATCATAAAACTTTCATTGGTTTGTGTTTTCAACAAATCAAGGTCATTACTTAGGAACATTTTGTTTCATCGTGGCCTTGTAGCAGTGTCTCTCTCTACATGTCACAAGGGTGATGATAGAAATTGAAGCTGATTACAGATCAACCTAAAGTTATGGCACCAGAGTGCTTTACTCCTATGACAGCTAGATCCTCCAGCAAGGTGGGGTGTTAGGAACACAGGTGTTGGGGTCAGACTACCCAGAGTAGGGGTTGAGATGGGTTTGTCTCTATTCTGAGCCCCTATTTCTGTAAAATGAGGACAACACTCTCTCCTTACAGAAGTTTTGTGAGTGTTAAAGGGAACACGCTTGTCAAGTGCTGAGCCCACGGTCATGACTGATGCATGTTATTAATAGTTCCTTGTCTTCCTTCTCGCCTCACCTTTTTTTTTGCAGCATCTTTTCTTCTCCCAGACCCCTCTCCTCTGCTTCTCCTTCTCCTAGAATCATATTTTAAAGTTTTAACCTGTGAAGCCAGAAACTGGTTTTCACAGATGTAGTTTGAAGACCATTGAATCCAAAACACAAGCCATCAGTAGATGTTCTTGTACATACTTGTATTGCTTCTCAGTCTTTTGGCTAAGATCAAGTGTAGAAGTCTTGTAATGCATCTGTAAAACAATTCAGATTTAATGTACTTATTAAAATAATCTAAAAGTGAAGGCTTGAGAATAATGGTTCATGTTCTCCATGATTCAAGGACTTTTGTGGAATCCCTTAACCCTGACTCTTGTCACAGAACTTCAAACAATAGTTACCCACCTCTCCGCCTCCTCCTGCCTTCTCTGCTTTATCAGCCTTGACAATAGCACCTTCTAAAGACAAGCAGATGCCCTTCCTCAAGGGTATACATCACAAACAAAATTGCTAACACAGTTCAAAAGCTTTGACAGACGCTTTCGGAGCCGCCCAAATGGGAAATGCTCTGGTTAATCATGCCAACGACAGGTCTGCCCATCCTCCTGAAAAACCGCATCGCTTAACAAATACACGCAGCCCACTGCAAGGGTTTCTCATTGGGCTTGAGGCTTGCAGGCTGCTGACTAGCAGTGTGGAGACTAGAGAGACAGAACAGGAAGAAGAAAGGCAGAGGGAGCAGGAGAGTGGTCGAGCCTCGAGAATACTCTAGTCAGAGGATGTGAGGAAGAGGAGGAGACAGCAAACGGAGGACCAGTATTGAGAAAAGTAGGTGAATCAGGAGAATGTGATTTCAAGGAATCCGAGGAAACAGGGAATAGGAAGGAAACTGCTGCCTAACGTGGCTGCCTGTGTCTGTGTGGCAGGCTCTAGTCTTAGCACATGACCTATGTTCTCTCATTGCCACGGTGATGAGATAGATGCCATTATTATGCTCATATTAAAAATAAGGAAGCTGAGGTCTGAAAAGAGCGAATCTGTAGGATTACACCACTGTAAGTAGTGGAGTGTAAGATTCTGATCCAGGCCACATGGTTCTAGAACCATTTTCTACCATCTCCTGTTTTGCACCAAGTGCTGGGACACCAGAACATGGAGATCTCTACCAAGGCTGGATTCCCTGAGAAACAGATCCCAAGACAGATTAATACAAGAAGGTTTATTGGGGAGCGTGCTCTGGATCGCTCCTGTGGAAGAGTGATGGGCGCAGGAGTGGGTGGAAGGAGTCACGGGGGCTGTGGTGCAGTCAGAGAAAGCCTTTGCCAACCCTACTGGGAGGCTGTAACCAGGATGGTCCTTCCTGTAGAGCTGTGCTGCTCTGAGGCAGGGGTCAGCCGATGGGAGAGAGCAGTTGGCTACTACACTCCAGCAGGAGGAAGGAATGCTTCAGACTGGGGGAAGTAGGGGGAGGAACCTGGGTATCCCCACAGAATCTCCTACAGTACTCTACATCTAAAAGGAAGGAATGGTTTACTAGCACAGAACTTGCCAGGGGCTTGGCCAAGTGCCTGGGTTTGCCTTCCAGCTCAGTCACTTGCAGGATGTATAATTTTAGCAATTTGCTTAACTTCTCTGCACCTTCATGCCTCATAGTGCCCATCTGATAGAGTTGCTGAAGAAATGCACAGAATAGTATATGTAAAGTCTATGCTACTAAATAAACATTTCCTCCCCAGTTTTACAGAAACCTAACACTCCACAAAGAAGGAACAGGGCGATGGAGAGCAAAGTTCAAAGGTGCTGCTATAAATTCAGAAGGGACAGACTTACAATGGGCCATTTAAGGAAACACCAGGTTTTGGCTGGGCAACTTTAACCTTTGAAGGTGGTGTCATGAAAGACAACCACTTCCTCTCTGTTGGGATCCCTCCTGTACTGTCAGGAACAGGGAATGGGGGGAAGGATGACTGTGGCAATTCCTACAGTCACATTTCAAAGCACAGGAAAGTCAGTCTGACAAACACAGCCAGAGACAGAAAATGCCATACAGGAAAGAAAGATGACCTCAGCAATGTCAGAAGCCATAAGGCTCTCTCTCGTTGGAATGGCAACAGATAGAAAGCCCAGAGGTTTCTTCCTTCCTTCCTTCCTTCTTTCCTTCTTTCTTTCTTTCTTTCTTTTTCCTTCTTTCCTTCTTTCCTTTCCTCCTTTCCTCCTTTCCTTCCTCCTTTCTTCCTTCCTTCCTTCCTTCCTTCCTTCCTTCCTTCCTTCCTTTCTTTCTTTCTTTCTTTCTTTCTTTTTCTTTCTTTCTTTCTTTCAACAAATCCTGTCTCAGGTTTATTTGTACAAATAGCACAGGAGGACACCAGCCCCACACAGACAGCAACCTGGGGGTCAAACCAGTCCTTCTGTCCTCACATTGGCAGACAGGATCCTCTACTCTGGAGACTTTGTGGGGGTCTGGGCACCTTTGGGAGCCTGAACAGGAGCTGGAACTGAAGCCAGAGCTGCAGGTGAAGCTGCAGCTGGAGTCTTAGTTTGATCCTTGGCCTTTGGACAGCAGAGCCTGCGGCCCTTGGCAATATGGGCACGAATATGCTTACCAAGCTTGGGGTAGGCAATGTATACAAGTCAAGTAAGCTTGCAGCTAGGACCCTTTGGGATCTTGGACTTAACCTCCCTGGGCTTTACGAGGGCCTTGATAGCCTCAGCATGTGCACTTATGGCACTGGTGTTGTTGACTTGCATCTTCTTCAGGCCCTTCTTGTTGTGCTTCTTGGCAAAACACATGTTCCTCAGGAAATTGGGTTTCACTCCCTTAGGAGACTTGTATCTTTGTGATTGGAGTTTCTTGATGCCATTTCTGTGTCATTTTGGGGACTGGTTATGGGTGGTATGGTTCTTGGACTTGGCTATATCTGCACTGTAACCCGCGACTCCTGAAGCACCTGGAACTGGAAGAGAAAACCAGAGGTTTCTTTAAAAAACAAAACAAAACCCCTCGCTGGGCTTTGAGCCACAGTTTTTCAGGAAACATGAGCAACTGCAAATGGGTAGGACACTCCTAACATGTGTAAGATGTTATATGCTCATCACCCGGCCCAAATGTGTACTGCTCTCAATCCAAGTCCTCGAAAAGATTTTGCCAGTTTGGGGGACAGTGGGGCTGGGAGGAGAGGGAAGATGTATGGCGGCACCCACACGCCAAAGCAAGTAAGGGGAGGAGAAAGAGAAAACCATCATTCAACGAGCAGCAGCATGCTGCTAGATACTTTTAAGCATGAACTCACTTCATCTGCCAACCAACCCTATAAGTAGGTATTAGCTTCATCCCACTTCTTGGATTAGAAAACCAAGGTGTAACATGGTAAGTATTTTCCAGAATTTACTGTGCTATGTAATTTAATGGACTAATTGGGATTAGAACTTTGGTTTGTTCTCTGTCCACCACTCTAGTGCCTATAGATATTCTGTATCCACAGCAGGTAATATTCTCCTTTAGCCAGTGACCTCATTATGCCTGGAACAGACCCTTGGACTCCTTCTTAGACCCCCATGCCCACACCAGGCCCAGCCAGCCAGTAGCACTTCAAACAGGGAAGCAGCTGTATGCACTACCACAGCTCAAGGTCAAAGCTGTGGCAGGCACATAATTGTCTTCTGCAAAGATTCCCTCCTGCCCAATTTTAGGAACCGAGACCACACTCCCACCCCAAGGTTGTCAGTGTTTCTCAGACTATTGAGGCTCTTAGGAACTCTATTAGCTCAATGACCATGAACTTGTGGCAGAAAACTAAAACTCAGGCAAACACACTGGTGCTCTTGGGCAGGTTCCATCATTGAGTGAATTTTGACTCGTCTGTCATGTTTTTCTGAGAAAGACCTCAGTTCAGACACTATCTTTTGTCACGTATTAGATGTCTAACCTTGGCTAAATTGTGTGACCTCTCTGAACTTCAGTGCCACCTGTAAAATGGGAATGATAACTCCTGCAGGCTTGCCACATGGCAATGCTTCCCTCAACAGGAAATGGGAACCTGTGAAATTATTTGGAGAGGGCACTGAATCACATGAGACAGCAAGTGAGGACATTGTTCTGTTCCCAGTTTTCCTTCAGTTGTTCCAGTCGAGGTAACACCCCCTAACACTTGCTAGTCTCCCTCAAAGAGCCAGAGTCTTATCTACCTGGAACTTAACAATACTGCTTTGTTTTGTTTGTGTTTTTTTTTTTTTTCTGGCATTTTCTATATGACAAATGATGCTGATTGTCTATTTACAGCAGTGATAACAACTTTCATTTTAAATATAACTGTTTATTTACTTATTTATTTTAAACTTTTTATTTAAAGATGTGGGGTACAAGTCACAGTTAGGTATACAAATGTTCATTATGCAGGTATGCTTGTTGATGAAATGTGCCCCTCCTCCCCCAGGAAATATATTTATTTAAATAAGACCCAGGCACAGTGGCTCACGCCTGCAATCCCAGCATTCTGGGATGCCAGGGAGAGAGGATTCCTTGAGCCCAGAAGTTCAAGACCAGCCTAGGCAACACAATGAGACCTCATCTCTACAAAAAACAAAAAAACTAGCTGGACATGGTGATGCATGCCTGTAGTCCCAGTTACGCAGGAGGCTGAAGCAGGAGGATCACCTGAGCATAGGAGGTCAAGGCTGCAGTGAACCATGATCATGCCATTGCACTCCAGCCTGGGTCATAGAATAAGACCCTGCTTCAAAAACAAACAAAACAAAAAATAATAATATGAGTCAGTTAAAAACATTAAGTAAAATACTAGTATAGATGGGAGTAAAATAATAATATAGATGGCACACAGAAATGCAAAGATTGTGAAGATGGAACACAATGACTGAATTCTGGTGAACACTATAAAGAAGTCTAAGGGATGCATGCTGATTGTCTAGCACATGCCAACAATGTAGTAGGTACTCAATAGATATTAGCTGCCAGGCTCAGTGACTCAGCCTGTAATCCTGCGCCTTTGGGAGGCTGAGGTGAGTGGATTGCCTGAGCCCGCGGGTTCGAGACCCGCCTGGGTAGGCGAGAACTCATCTCTACAATAAATCAAAAAATTAGCCGGGCGTGGTAGCGCGCACCTGTAGTTCCAGCTACTTGGAAGGCTGAGCGGAAGGATTGCCGGAGCCCAGCGGGTCGAGGCTGCGGTGGCCGGGAGCGGCCACTGCACTCCAGTCTGGGCGACAGAGTGAGACTCCAACTCAAAAAAAAAAGAAAAATAGATATTAGCTATCATATTATAGTTTTTTATTATTATCAGCCTTGAAATTTAATTGCACAGCTCACTGCCAAAGCACACAGGAGCTCTCATTTCTTTTTCATGGTACTCTGGCACTAACACTGTATCTTTTCTAATACAGGAGAAAAAAAGGAAATCAGTTTTCAAAAGATTTTAATTCACACAGTTCTATCACTTACCATTTGAACAACCTTGGATAAGTCACATAACCTGGCCAAGTTCAAACTCCCCTCAAATGGTACCTTTATTAAGCACTTATTACATGCCAAGGCATTTTGTTAAGGGTCTTTCATCAACCACACTGCTTAAATCTCTATGGAGGGAGTATTATTATCTTTGTTCTACAAATGGGGAACAAAAACTCAGTGAAGACACTTGTGGCTCTTCGGGCCACTCAGCTGGGGACTGGTTGCATTGACCCTCAACCTCAGGCCTTTCTGACTCCATACCTACCCCCTGGAGTCTACATGAGGATGAGAAGAGATGGCAGAGAGGCTATGCCTTCTACATAACAGAGATTTGATAATTGGCTGTCCCTCAACAAGTTTAGAATATTTCTGGCAGAGGCACAAAAGGAATGTTATTTTCTCAAACTGGGTTCAAGAGCTACCCAGGAGGAGAGAGGGGGAACCAGCTGCTTCTTAGGAGGAGTTGAGCCAGCAAGCATTCAGCTTTCAGCTTTTACCGCAGGATGGGAATGTACACGCCCCTGGCGATCTGCCTTGATGTGAGACAGCTAATGAGGCTGAGCGAGGCTGGGTGTACAACAGCACATCTGCCGCTGCCAACAGTTCACTTTAGACGTTCAAGGCTAACAAAGAGAGTGCCACGGGAAAGAATCACCCACCTCCAACCCAGCACAGGGACCGCCTCATAGAGCACCAGGTTGCACGGTGCTGAGAAGGCACAAGGGGCTGAGAGGACAGCCGTGGCCAGGAGAGAGAGCTGCAACTGGAGCCACACGTCCCCAAAGAGCAGTGACAAACACAAACAGTGCGACTAGGGAAACTTGGGAGTGGCACAGTCCACTCTCTCTTCCCACAGAATAGAGAACCGCCCTGATTTAAATGAAAGCTGAGGCTCAGACTGCTGGTTCCACACTTCAGATGCCTGTCCTGTGCAATCGGCTGCATCACCGTTATGAGATGATATGCTTACATTTTTGATAAATATCATCATAAAAAGAATGTCTTAAAAATTCCATATGCTGGTAATGATTTTTCAATTTTCCCAACAATTAAGCTGTGAAAGGCAGAGAGGCCATGGTTCATCTGAAGGAGCACCTGGCTGACACAGACAGGACGCTGGAGGAGGACTGCTGCCAGGACACTCGTGCTCTCTGCCTTGCTAGGGAGAGAAGACATGAGCATCTTCAAGAGAGCAGGAGAGGGGAGAGCCAGATGACTGGAGGCTCTGTGCTGGAGAGACAAAAAAAAAAAAAAGAATTCCACAGAGGCATTCATGAAATGATTCCATTCATTTTGAAGGGCATGAGCTGATAGATGTTGATTGTACTGGCCTGTGTGTGTATTATGCAAATGAACCCAAAGGGGATGAATAATGCTTCAGGGTCACCACCTGTCATATTCTAGTACCTCGCATTTTGAAAAGGGTTAGGAAAGGCTGACTAAGTCCTTAAAATACCTGAGTGGGAGTCAATAGACTTGAATACCATTATTTCAGATCTGACTCATTGCGGGCAACATTAATTTCCTATTTACAGAAACCACTCTCCAACACATGATGGATCCCATTTATTCAATTTGCCACCTACGATATCTGTCAGATGCTACTGATGTCCAGAGGCTTTGCAAATACTAGGCTCCCCCACAGACTTGGAAAACTATGCTTTTTCAATTATGGTCTTAAAATGGTAGCATTCAGTGTTCGTCTCAATTACATTAAATTAATAGGTCACGAATTGTTTAAAAGACTTAAAAGTGCTGGAGGGGAAAAAAACTGTATCAAAGTAGGTCAGTCCACCAGATGACAATCGTACCACAAGACAGTCCCATACCAGCCAATCCCTTCTGCCAGCCAAGGCCACAACAAAACAATACATTCAAAAGCATACATTTAATGCCTTCCTAGTTCTATGCAGTCTCCAGAAGCTCAATGACCCAGCCAGCCCTCAAGAGATTATTCTAGAAAACAAAATGACCTAGAAGCTGCATTTCCTTCACATATCAAATCATGCAGTAGAAGAAAGGGCTGCAGGGAAAAGGTAAATCAACATCCCTCTTTCCAATGCTCCTCCACCTTGACGGGCAAAAGTAAGGACTATAGACTTTCTTGAGTAGACAACACTTATTTAAAAATTCAACAAGTCCAGGCTTAGTGGCTCAGCCTGTAATTCCAGCACTTTGGGAGGCCGAGGTGAGTGGATTGCCTGAGCCCATGGGTTCGAGACCAGCCTGGGCAACTTGGCAAGACCTCATCTCTACAATAAATCAAAAATTAGCCAGGCATGGTAGCACATACCTGTAGGTCTGGTTACTTGGAAGGCTGAGGTGGAAGGATCGCTGGAACCCAGCAGATCGACACTGGGGTGGCTTGTGAATGTGCGTGCCACTGAACTCCAGCCTGGGCGAGGGAATGAGACTCCAACTAAAAAAAAATTCAGCAAATCTATGTTGTACTTTGTACACATGTACACCTTGGTGCTATTACAGAATAAGGTGTTTTTTGCTTTGTTGTTTTTGGACAAGTCCACATTTAGAGGATACAAGATAAATTGAAGACAATATTTATATATCTGCCAAGGGCCATCTGTCACTTTAATAAGACAGTTACAGTATTCTACTTTTTTTCTTCCTTTATTGTTACTGTGATATTATTTGTGTAATAAATAAAAACCAGGAGAAAACCCAAAAAGAATCTGGTCCTTTTTAACCCATTTTAAAATAACAAGTTCAAAAAGAACTAAACATCATGAGACAGACAGATGCGCAATTCTGCTGAGGTGGCAGCCCTTCTCCATCAAACACTTCCGGATGGAACAGTAAGGGCCGTTTTCCTAAATGGCAAAATATGGCCTACTTATGGACAATGAGGTAGGTGTCTAGCCTCCCAAACACCTCGGATCCATCCTAATTCTGTCTTCCTCTCTGATTTATCTCCAGAGAGATGATTCAGTAGCTCGATGGGAACTTTGGCGAGCAGAGCACTATAAGAGGTGACCTGACAGTTGTGGAGAACTGAGCAACAGAGTCTAACCCCCTCAGGCCACTGCAGGAAACACAAGACTGACAGACAACCCCCAGCAGTGGTCTCTCTCTGCTTCAGTCTAGTCTATACCTTGCCATGCTAAACTTTCTGCCCACAATAGACATTCGTTGTTGGGGCCCAGCCTCCAAGTACTTGGCTTCCAGCAACAATCCTGTCTTAATTTAGAAAGTCATCCCTCCTCTGCTTTCATTCAATGTGATTTGGTCAAGGCTGACCCCACCCTGAGCTGGGAAAGGGGGGCTGTGTATTTAAACTAGGCCTAAGTCACTTGGCACACTGCAATCTTCTGGTAAGAAACACTGGTCCTGAGATGTGTACATGAACCGAGTCAGACTGTCTTAGACACATAGATTCAATTCCAGAAGAGTTATTAGAGCCAACAGGAAAGCAGACAGACCTTTCCTTTAGAGCTCAGTCTTGAACGATGTGGTCCTGGAGCTGCTGCAACCATCCCATCACCATGAGGAGGAAGCCTGCCTGCGAAGGAGCCTACCTGAAGGATGCAGAGGCTAGAGATACACAAGGAAACCCATTATATCATTTGAGCTATTGGAGCAAGCCATGTGTCAAGTTGGGTCTTCCCAGTTAAGCCTATTTAGATGGACAATTGACAGTCCCAACAGATATATTTCTTATGCCACTGATCTGCAAATGTTACCACTCATGCTTAAAAACTATCAATGGCTTCCTATTGCCTATAGAATACAGTTGAACTCCTTAGCTTGGTACTCAAGGTCATCCAAAAGAAGGCCTCCTTACTTCTCCACCTTTATGTTGAATTGCTACCTTAAATGCAACTCTTTTTCTGTCAAACTGGTGTACTCTTTTTGTCTCCTGAATATTCACCTTTGAAAAATGTCTTCTGTTTTTCTCTGAGAAATAACTCATCTCAAATCCCCAGGCCCCAGTGATCACTCTTCTCTGAATTTTCATCATACTCACTGTCTTCAACTTTTCTTTTTCTTTTTTTTTTTTTTTGAGTAGTCCTGTTGCCCAGGCAGGAGTATGGTGGCATGCTCACAACCACTGCAGCTTTGACCTGCTAGGTTCAGGTGATCCTTCCGCTTCAGCCTTTCAAGTAGCTGGAACCACAGGTGTGCACCACCACACCTGGATAATTTTTTTTATTTATTGTAGAGACGAGGTCTCACCAAGTTGCCCAGGCTGGTCTCAAACCCCTGGACTCAAGCAATTCTCTCGCCTCCACCTCTCAAAGTGCTGGGATTACAGGTGTGAGCCATCATGTCTAGCTGTCTTGAGCTTTTCTTTGACACTTGTCATAAGCTACCAGACTGCTCTCATTCTTTAGATAGTATTCAATAGGCATATGGGTACTGAGGAGATGTAATATCTGTCCTCAAGGAGCATGCAGACTAATGGGAAAGTCAATGACCAAATATTTATGCAAAGAGTATTATACAGTTATGTGAGATAAGCAGCACAAAACATAAAAGGTCAAGTTTTCATCAGAAGGCATAATAAAAAAATAAAATAAAACTCTAAGCCCACCAAGCGATTGAACAGATCCCTTCTTGACCAAGGGAACCCCCAGGGAAACCTTAAAAACTGAGCTCCCAGCTATGACCAGACAGGGGGTTTGAACGATGCCTTATTATACCCCCACCCTTTTGCAGTTTAGACACAACAACCAACCAGCGTTAATGTTAAACAGAGATCATAGGACTCTAGATAGGTTCTAGATAGAACCAACTCTGTGTGGCTAACTCTCTGAACCAATTCTTTTTGAGATACCAAACTATAAACAAGACCTAAAGCCATGCCAGGCCAGGGTTAAGTCACACACCCCTTACAACTTAAAGATCAAACTATGTTCTGTCACAAGACTTTTTTTTTTTCTCTAGCAGCTAAATAAGCACTGGCCTTAAGCTAAGCAATATTAAAACAATTTGCAGCTCATCTATCGCCAGATGCTGACTGACCTCCGGTTGGACAGGCCATAACTATAGCTTTAATTAGGCAAGAGACTGATTTCAATAACTTTCTCTTGATAAGGAGACTGCTGACCATGGATTGATTCTGGCTGGTTTACAGAGGCTGCACACTTGAGTGCCTTGGTGTCCTGAAAAGACCTTTTGATGTGTAGGACCTAATTGTAATGCATTTAAATGCTATGTCTCCAACTCTACGTGAACGCGAATCTTTTGTAACATGCATGTTTGTTCAGTTGGCATGTCTTAGGACCACCTTCATGATTATTCATAGCTCTCCCTATAACTGTTGACCAGCCCTTTCAGCTTAAATTCCTGTTTTACCCCTCCCTCCCTTGCAGTGGGCTCTGGGAGAAGCCATAAACGCTTCCCAGTCTATCAGGATGGCCACCTTGCAGGCTGTAATGCTTCATAAAAATAAAGTCATAGCTGGGCACAGTGGCTCACACCTGTAATCCTAGCACTTTGGGAGGCCAAGGTGGGAGGATTACTTGAGCCCAGGAGTTTGAGAACAGCTTGGGCAACATAGCGAGACCTTGTCTCTACAAAAAAAAATTTAAAATTAACCAGGCATGGTGGAGCATGCCTTAAAACTGAGCTTTTAAGGAGCATGCCTGTAGTCCCAGCTACTCAGGAGGCTGGGACGGAAGGATCACCCGAACCCAGGAGGTTGAGGTTGCAGTGAGCCCTGATGGTGCCACTGCACTCCAACCTGGGTGAGAATAAGACCTCAACCCCTCGAAATGTCTTTTCTAAATGTATAAATTGTGTGACTTTTAAGTTAACATAAGATAACTTAATCTAAATTGTAGGGGACAGGAAGGCATCCCTGAAAAAGTGACTATCAATGCACAAAAAGATGGTCAGTGTGGCTGGAAGGAGGCGATTATGTGGGGAATGGCGACAGCTGGGGTTGGAAAAGCCAGCAGGAGCAAAGTATCTTTGGGAATGACTCCAGATCTTAATCCTACCAGCAAAGGCCCTGGGAGTGGCCTGACTAGCTTTGCACTTAAAATGATCACTCTTGTTGTCATGTGGAAAATAGATTCGAGGACAGAGTTGAGAGAGACAGCTGTCACAGTGGTTCAGGGGACAGATGATGGCAGTGTGAACTTTGGTGATATCAGTGGAGATGGAGAGAACTGGGTGAATTTCAGTTATATTTTGGAGGCAGAAGCTGTATGGTTTAGTGGTTTATTGGATGTGGGAAGGGAGAACGTGAGAGACAGGAGACTAAACAAATCAGTCCTGGTTCCCTGGTTTCAACCACTCCATGAAGATGGGCAACACTGGAGGTAGAGCAAGTTTGGAGAAGCTTGTTTCAGATAAGTTTAATTTGAAGTTGTAGAATAAGCACATTTGTTAACAAACAGTTGGATTTGGGTTTGAAGTTTAAGTCTAAACTCTAACTATAAATTAGGGAATCTCTGGCATGAAGAGGGTATTTAAAGCCATGGGGGTGGATGAGTTTACCCAAGGAGAATGTAAAGTGAAAAGACAACCCCAACCCTACCCTAGAGAACTCTAACTTTTACAGATTTACTTGTTGGGATGGAGGCAACATAGGTAAGAGTTAGCTATTACTAGCTTCCAAGACAGATGGAAACTTCTTGAGAAGAAGAACCCCCTAACTCATTTCCTATTCCTTTCAAAAGACGGTACATCGAACTTAATAGGTGCTAAAGAAATATTTGTGAATTACACCAAATAGTGGACAAAACATTGGGCTGAGAATCAGAAGACATGTGTTCTAAAATTTTATGATCCTGGGTTAAAAGCAAAACCTTCAGCCCCCACTCATGATTTAACTGTATGTAACAGGCCTTCATTCACTCAACCAGTATTACATGGAACCTACAGGAACAAATACTACAAGGCTGGCAACAAAAAATATAACGGGATACAGGGAAGGAAAGAAAGGTATTTCCCATCTTATTTAGTTATTTTACAAACTCTCATCACATGCCTATGAGTAACAATCCTGCAAAAGACAGGTTTTATAGAGAGGCGATTGCTGAAGAAACTGAGGTTCGCAAAGTTTCAGTCACACAGTCAACAAGCAGGGAGACCAAACTTGGGTCTATTTACCTTCCAAACCTGTTCTTTTGCATCCACTACTGCACATCCTCCTCCAACCCCTGCTCAATACCCACACTCTTAGAATGAAAGTTAACTAACAATGCAAAGTGGTCTACAACTAAATGTCAAGATGAGAACTGAAATCATGAATGCTATAGTTTCAAGAAAGGGACAATTGATATGATACAGATAGAAAGGTCTGGTGGAGTAGTTGGACCTTGAAGTAAAGATAAGAGAGTTTAAGAGTTGGCAACCGTTCACGCCTGTAATCTCAACACTTTGGGAAGCTGAGGCAGGAGGACTGCTTGAGCCCAGGAGTTCAAGACCAACCTAGGCAATGTAGCAAGACCTCTTCTCTACAAAAAATCTGTCAGGTGTGGTGACTACCCAGGAGGTTGAGACGGGAGGATCTCCTGAGCCCAGGATGTCAAGGCTGTGATGAGCTGTGATCATGCCACTGCACTCTAGCCTGGGCAACAGAGTCAAAAAAAAGAGAGAGAGGGAGAGTTGGGAATACATGTTTGGGGACAGGGCAACAAATCCCAGAGCTACACCAACATGATAAGCAAAGTTAAGTTTGGAGATTACTTTAGGTGCTGCACACTCAGGTCCTTTAAGACTGTATTCCCAGAGTCAGATGTCATGTCTGTGATGATGGATATTGGACCATGAGCAGATAAAACACATTATTTTTTGTGACAACTAAGGGTCTGCAAAAGCATGTAACTTTGGCTCTAAACTTAGTACTCACTGAAAGACATGCCAATAACAAGTAAAATAAGTCAACCAATGGCTTTAATATAATAAAGGAGGTTGTGTGTGAAACCCCCATTTCATCCTAATTTACTTCTGCTTGTATCAGATCTCCTACAGCATTCTTTCTTGTCAATACTGTGAGATTCTTGAAAGAAGAGACCATATCACAGCCATTTTCTCATGTCTTAAGGATTTGACATGATGCTTTACCCTGTTATCACATAAATGTATTTTAAGATACTAGAAAATAAAAATTATATGATTAACCTTTATCCACAAAAGGAACAGTGAGGACTTATGAATGAAAAGAGGAGGCGATGAGGATGCCAAGGCTTTTTTGTTCCTATTACTGGGGTTTTATCAATCAAAAAGGGAAGCATGGAAACAGGAGCCAAATGTTCCATTTTCAACATCAACAATTTCCAGTCTCCCAAATTAATTAGTAAATTGAAATACATTCTGAACCTGCCAGAGAATTACATTTAGTGCAGCTACAAATTGCCAATTCGCTTTAATCCCTCTGAAGGAGTAAAGATATACTGCATAGCAAGGACAAAATCATAGTCATCTATCCACACTAAGCCAATCCTATTCTCAACTCTTCCAGTGACTTATTGGATCCATTTGCAAGAAATCTGACCAGGAAGAGTGGGGTGCCCAGAGGCCAGGAAATAGTTAACGCTTGACCTCTTTCTTTATAAAAACTAACTACAAACGATTCAGTAAGGCTCAAACTTTCATAAAAGGTCACATTTATACCTTGCTTTAAAGCATGCCAATGGCTTTCACTTTCACTGTCTCATTTGATTTTCCCACAATATAAGAAGCACTTAGCACAGCGCCCGTTAAGAGTGCTACCGATATTCATGGGGCAAAGGCCGGGCAGGAACTGCTCATCCCATTCCACAGATGAGAAACCCAGGATCCAAGAAATAAAAGCTGTCTAAGCTCTCTCCAAGGGTTCCATGGGCCCAGGGTTCAGCTGGCCCATCTGTAAAATGGGCGCGTGGGTTACGACGATCTCTAAGGTCTGTTGCGCTGCGTGACGCCTGAGAACTCCTACACAGCCCCGCGGCCCCAGGGCCCCCTTCGGGGTTCGCGTCTTCCAGGCCTGCTCTGGGTACTTCCGCTCCCGCCCTCCTCGCTACCTCCACCCTCCGTGGCACGCCCTGTCCCGCAGGCACTCTCGACTGCTGCCTCCTCTCGCCCATCTCGACCGCTATGTCCCGGGTGGGGAGAGGCCAGCCCGACCCCAGGACTGCGGGGCTTGTGGGATACCCTGCCTGGCGCGGACCCTGACACTGGCGCTGACTAGATGACTGCGTCTGCGCGAGAGTCGTGTCCATTCCTGCCCGGGTGGGAAACCAAGGCTTACATTTTCAGTTCCGGCACTGAACTCTAGGGCCGCCCTTCGGGGATCTGCGCGTTTGTTTCTGGGTTTCTGACTCCGAGGCTGTCCAGGGCCGGCCTTTCTCTCTAACCCTCATAAAGATGAGCAAGCTGACAGACCTTGAGACTGCCATTCCAAATGACTACTTAGGAAAAGGGAGTTAAACTCTCAGCAAAATGGTAGCACTTGGAAGGGCAGCTTAAGAGCCAAACTACCTTGGTTCAAATCCCAGTTCCACCATTTATTATTTAGGTGACCTAGAGTTTTACTTTTCTCATCTGCTGATGTGAAATTCAAATGTGTAAATAGCCGGGTGCGGTGGCTAACGCCTGTCTGTAATCCCAGCACTTTGGGAGGCGGAGGTGAGAGGATTGTCTGGGCCCAGGGGGTCAAGACCAGCCTGGGCAACATGGCAAGACCTGATTTATCGTCTCTACAATAAATCAAAAAAATCAGCCGGGTGTGGTGGCGCACGACTGCGGTTCCAGCTACTTGGAAGGCTGAGTCAGAAGGTCGAGGCTGCGGTGGCCGTGAGCATGCCACCACACTCCAGCCTGCTTGACAGAGTGAGATTCCAACTCTAAATAAATAAATTAATGTGTAAGTAATCATAAATCACCTATACTGCAAGTGCTTGGGATATAGTAGACATTATATGAGTGTAAAGTTGTATCATCCCAAATATTTTACTAGACCAACATGTTATCAATACTACCCTTGAAATAGGCTTTTTGGTATTGCTACCATATGATTACAAGATTTGCCCTTCTCTCTCCTCCTGATTACCAAGACGTGTTCTCTCCTTTACCTGAGTATTTTACCATCCCTCCCTATCTGCTGACCACAAGGCATTTTTCCAAAGGAGGTATGTGTCTTAGATTGTACCTGTGTATAAAATGAAACCTATGATTTTGATGTGTTAAGAAACAAAGTGCAGTTGACACTCGACATTTGGCTAGTGATGGCTTTCCCTATATTTCCTTACCTTGTGCAATTTTTTTATTTAAAAAATTTATTTTTTGTACACAATTTTTCAATTAACAAAAAAGCTTTACTTCCATTTCTGAGTCCATGGTCTTACTTTAAAATACCTGTGGTAGATTACCAAAAAAAAAAAATCCTTCCATTTCTGTATGCATTCTCCTTTGCAACTGTGTTCGCTGCTGGCTCAGTCTGTAATCCCACCACTTTGGGAGGCAGAAGAAAGAGGATTGCCTGAGCTCCTCAGGGGTTTGAGACCAGCCTGCGCAGCTTGGCAAGATCTGGTCTCTATGATAAATCAAAAAATTAGCTGGGCGTGGTAGCATGTGCCTGTACTTCCAAGTACTTGGAAGGCTAAGGGGAAAGGATCACTGGAGCCCAGGAGGTCAACACTGGGGTTGCCACTGCACTCCAGCCTAGGCAACAGAGTGAGACTCTAACTCAAAGAAAAGAAAAGAAAAGAAAAGAATGCAACAGAAGTTCCACTGTGGAAGTTCTGACCTCAAAGTTCTTGTAATTTCTATTTTCTTTCTTTCTCTTTTTTCCTACTAGGTTGGCCAACCGTTCTGATTTGCCCAGGCCTGAGGAGTTTCCTGCAATAGGGCACTTTCACTGCCAAAAACAGAACAGTCCTAGGCAAAACAGTATGGCTGACCACCATGCTTGCTGCCCTGAGACCGCCACCATCTTTGAAGATGAGACATCCCAAGGAGAGAGTGGCCCAGGCAACATCTAGCACCACCAGCATTTGATTCAATCCTGTCACCAGATGATAGCAAACTCATGAGTTGATTCAGGTGAGACCAGCAGAACCATCAGTTGAATTTATCCCAAATTGCTGTCCTACAGAATTGTGAGCAAAGAGAATGTTTTTTTAAAAAGCCACCTAGTTTTGGAGTGGTTTGTTACATAGCAATAGATAACTGATACAATACTGTAACCCCTTAACTATAGGGGATTATACTAAAAACAAGGACTAGGTTTTTTGTGCAAGAGAACAAAGCATGCTCCTTCCCCACCACTTGTCCACTCCTTTATGTACTAAAACAATATGTATTGAGCACTTACTATGTACCAGAAATTGTGCCGCAGCTTCCAATACTGAACAAGACAGATTCATTCCCTGCCCCCAGTAGTCTTATCCAGTTTGGGATACAGGTATTAAATGAATAATTATAAATTACAGGGTGCTTTGAAAATGAACGGGGCTACATTGGAATGAAGGGTTGTAAAAAAGCAAAACTTGGGGGAGGAGTGGTATTTAAACTCAGTTTTGAAGTAGGAATTATCCAGGTGAAAATTGGGCTGAAGAGTGTTCTAGGCAGAGGGAGCAGTGTGTGAGAAGGCTCTAGAACAGGAAAGAGCTTGATGAGGAAGGACAACGTAGCTGGAGTTTAGGAGCCAGGGAAAAAGAGGCAGGAAATGAGACTAGCCATGCAGGCCAAGCCCAAACCTGCAGAACCTTGTAGGCATGGTGAAGTTAAACTGCACCTACCTGGCATCCAGTTCTTCAAAATATGTTTAGCTTCACCTGCCTTCTCTTGAAGACATCTTATGAGGCAACTATGCTATTTAGAAAGACTGGAAGACAGAATGCTGTCACAATCCCTTTCGTGCTGCTCTAAGAGAGTATCATAGACTGGGGGATTTATAGTAATGAGAAATTTATTGTTTCTCAGTTCAAGTGGTTGTGAAGGCCAATATTAAGGTGCTTACATCTGGCAAGGGCCTTCTTGCTACATTATAACGGGAGAGATGGAGAGAGAGAGAGAGAGAAATACAAATTCACTAATGGATGGCACGAGACTGGAGTCCTCATTACCTAAATGCCTATTTGTCTCTTTAAAATACCATCTCTCAATACCTTCAAAATGACAATTAAATATCAACATGAGTTTTGGAAAACAAACATTCAAAGCACAGGAAATGCCTAAATCCATTTCAGCAAATAATTACATTTCACTAACCTAGGTTTCCTTATCTGTAAAAGAAAATAATAACCCATATACAATACTGTACATATATATATTTATATATATATTTTAGAAATGAGATGAGTATGAAGTGGGTTAGTATGGGAAGGAGCTTTATAATGTGACAAGTATTTTATAAATATAAGGGCTATGATATTGAAGTGCTGGTATACCCAAGTCTCATGCTTTGGGTTACATATTGTGTTTGGCCCCACCTATCCCAGTAAGAATCACAGACTTCACTACTCCTTTTGCTATGTCTATGGATTCTCCCCCATCCCATGTAATAAATTTTTGCCCCATTCTCTTACTAAACCAAGATAATCAACACACTCACTTCTCTGTTGCACTGAGTTTTTTTTGAGGGTTCTTCAGCAATAACTGTTTCATCACCTGATTATGCATTCATTCTACCAATTTTTTTGTGCATCTACCTCAGGCACAGTCCTACACACTGAGTATACGATCATGAACAAGACAAACTCCCCACCCTCTAGTGAAAGAGACAGATACCATGACAAGTAATTCTGATAATTCTACAAATATAACACCAGGCAGTGATAAGTGTCCTGAGGAAATAAAGACCCAACAGGAAAACAGAGGGTGGTGGGGTGAAAGAGGGGGACATCCGACTTCAAACAACAGTGTTATAAATGAACGAATTAATTACCAAGGAAGAACCATTGTAGTCATTGCCCAAGATTTAGAAGAGGTCAAGGAGCTGTTCTTTCAGCACCGCTTTCATTAGGTTCAGTGGCTTCTCTCACGGGAGATGTTGGGTGTTGTTGCTCTGGCTCGGTAATGCCTGTGCTTGGACTTGGCTCGCTGCCATCCTCACTTCATCTTACTGGCCAAAGCCAGCCCCATGACCAAGCCCAAAGTCAAGGGGCTGTGGAAATACACTTTGCTGTTCTGGAAGAAACAGAAAGTCGCATGACACATTTGAGAACCCAAGGAGAGGTGAAGAAAAGAAGCCAGTGATGCATTTCACCATAATCAGGTTCCCCATCACAGCTTTTCCAAGCACCCTAGATGTCTTCATGGGGCTTGGCACACTTAAAATCCTGTAATAGTCATGTATTTGTTTGAAGTCCTGCTTTCCTACTAGGTAATATACTCCACAAGGGTTGTTCATTTCTAACATGGCACCTAACATAGTGCCATGTTACTCAGTAAATATTTGTTGATTGAATGAATGTGAGTGGTAGAAACATTACTGAGAGGTATTCACAGGAAGGATATTTTCTTAATGAGTTAAGCAAGGCAAGCTTCTTGGAGGAAGGGGCTGTGAGTTAAATATTCAACACATTTCCCTTGGGCTCACTTTTACTACCTCTGACTGGTTTGGAGGCAGAGATCATATTTCTTTATTCCAGACAATGGGAGACTTACTACTAGATTGATTTTGTGAAAACCTTGGTATCGAAAGTCCTTCAATTGCTGCCCATTTTCTTTAGGATCATATCTGAAACCCAGTATGGCCAACACCATCTTCATGAATGGCACCTTCACTTCTCTTTTCAGCCCCAATGCTTCTTCTGCACCCTGCCTTTTACAACCTAACAGCTTCTAGAAAACACCAAGCCATTTTCTGCCTGAGCCTTTGTTCACATGGCCTCCTCTGCCTGGAACACCCTGCTCCATGCCCCTCATCGGTGCCACTGGTACACCCCACTCTGCCTTCAAAGCTCCTACTTATTAATTGCGTTCTCTGGAAAGTCTTGCCAGACACTTCTATAAAACTGATCCCTCCCTCCTTCATTTCCACCACTCAGATTCTAAACATGGAGTGCTTTTCAAGAGTGTTTGTTTCTATTATTTAGTGGTTAAGAGTATGGATTTCAAATGCTAGCTGTGCCACTTGCTTATATTAGATAACAACTCTTCCTTCACAACACGTGGATTAAACAGATGAAAAGTACTTGGAACATTTCTGGCACAGAGGTGAGGGGTCATTAAGCGCTAGCTATTGTCTTCTTTTTTTCTTCTTCCTTCCTTCTTAATATATTTCCTCTCTTGCCTTGGCTGCTAGGTAATTCCAAGAAAATAATAGGGATGGTCAAAGCATCTATAATTTCCTCCCTCAGAGAACTTTCCATAGAGAAAGGGGATAGATATTAAATCAATAAGTTTACAACTAAGCAGTGGACTACAATGTTGATGGGCACTATGGACAAGAAGTATAGTATGGAGCAAGAAGCTTGGAAAAATTAAACAACATGAAGGCAGGGTGGTAGGCAGAATAATGGCCCCCAAATGTCCAGGTACTGATCCTGAAACCTATGCACATGTTATCTTACATAGCAAAAGAAGGTTTTGCCACTATAATAAATTAAGGATCTTGAGATGGGAAGATTATTCTAGATTACCAGGGTGGGCCCAATATAGTCACAAGGGTCACTATATGTGATAGAGGGAGGCAGGCCCCTCCAAGTCAGAGCGAGAAGGCATGAGAAAGACTTCAGTGGTCATTGCAGCTTGGAAGATGGAAGAAGAGGCCACAAGCTAAGGAATGCGGCAGCTTCTAGAAGCTAGAAAAAGCAAAGAACCATATTCTCCCTAGAACCTCCAGAAGAAATGCAGCCTTGCTGACACTTTGGTTTTAGCCTCAGTGAGATCCATTTTAAACTTCTGAGCTCCAGATTGTAAGATAATAAATGTGTTTTAAGTCACTGAGTTTGTGGTCATTTCTGATAGCAACTTACGCAGATGATCAGCTCAATGCTTTCTTTCTTTTTAGAGACAGGGTTTTGCTCTGTCACCCAGACTGGAGTGCAGTGGCACTGCATAATAGCTCATGGCAGCCTCCAACTCCTGGACTCAAAGAATCCTCTCACCTCAGTCTCCTTCTCAGCATGCATGGGACTAGAGGAATGAGGCATGAGCCACCATGCCCAGTTTTTTTGTGTGTGTGTTGTTTTGTTTTGTTTTGTTTTGGGGTGTTTTTTTCTCATTTTTTTTTTCTTTTTGTAGAAGCAGGGTCTCACCATATTGTCCAGTCTGGTCTTGAACTCCTAGCCTCAAGTGATCCTCCCACCACATCCTCTCAAAGCACTGAGATTGTAGACATGAGTCGCTGCACACAACTCCAAATGCATTTTTGAAAGAAAAGGAAGAAGGAAGAGAAGACGGCAAGAGTTTAAACAGAGGAGTCTGGACCAGCTGAAAGAGATGATCTCTGGGGTCTGTTACAAGCCAACAGCCTCTGATGCTGTTTGTGAGAAGGAACGCCTGTGTATGTCAATATTTACTACAGGGGCGTCTCGCCTCCGTGCTGTTACTCATGCTGCTTTATCATGAGTCACCTTTAGCCTTCATTTTAAAACACTAAAAGTCAAACACACCGCAAGTCCCAGGACTCTTGCAAACATATGGACTGGAGATCCCCGTGGACACAGTGGAAACATTTAAAATGTAGATTAATGCTTTAATATGAGCCTAGCTCTAGCACAGTAATCCTCCAAGTCACATTGCAGACCTCAGGGGAAACGGGGATTGGCTTGGTGGGATCGCATCGTCATCTCTGTACACAAAGTATGTCCTGTACTGCCTGATGGTGGTTAAGACAGGAAGGAGCTGGGCCAGACTATTCCTTAGCCTCTGCCCTGGATTCTTCTGGATTCCCACCTGGCAGGCAGGCCAGAGAAGGGGGCGATAATGGCAAAGTCCAAATACAGAGTCGACTGCTGTGTGCCAGAATGATCTGGAATGTTCAGGCCCACATGAATGAGGCTTGTTCAGTCTGGTTTTTAAAATTCTGCTTCAGGGAAAGCACATATGTTTCCCCCCTCCCCAGTTCTGTCTCCCTGCATGAGCAGAAGTTGCTCTCTGGATGAGAGCAGCTCATTGCTTAGTGTTTGCCCACCCTTTCTCTGCCGGGAATGCTCCCCCCAGATGGGGAATTCAGATGGCAATGCCTCTCTCCCACCCAGTATCAGCTTTTGAATCTCCTCAGAGCTAAAGGCCACTTGGCACAGTCACTCTACTGTATACCAGGCTTGTCTTTCTAGCATTTGTCACTTGTGGAATGATTCTGTTTATGGATGTGTTTGTTTGTGGTCAATCTATCTCCTGCCCCTGGTTCCCCGACCCCCACTAGAATGTAAGTCACCTGAAAGCAGGGACCTCTTCCCCTTGAACACAGCTGTGTCCTCAATGCCTTCAGCATGTCTTATTCCTGCCAATAACCACATTCTCATTTCTCAACCACTTTGTTAAAGACTGAATTGTCCCTATCCCACCCTCATAACCCAAAGCCACATGTTGAAATTCAAACCCCAGTACCTCAGAATAGAACCGTATTTGAAAATAGGGTCCTGGGTGGGCACAGTGGCTCATGTCTGTAATCCTTGCACTTTGGGAGGCCTAGACTGGAGGATTTCTTGAGCCCAGGAGTTCAAGATCAGCCTGGGCAACATAGCAAGACCTTGTCTCTACAAAAAAATACAAAGAATTAGTCAGTGTGGTGATGTGCACCTGGAGTCACAACTACTTGGGAGGCTGAGGTGGAAAGATCACCTAAGCCCAGGAGCTGGAGGCTGCTGTGAGTTGCGATCTTTGTGATCACACCATTGCACTCCAGCCTGGGCAACAGAGTGAGACTTTGACTTAAAAGAAAAAGAAAAAGAAAGAAAGAAAGGAAAATATGGTCTTTAGAGAGGAAATTAAAATGAAATAATTAGAGTACATCCTAATCCAATATGACAAGTGTCTTTTTGAAAAGAAGAAATTTAGGCTAGGCTCAGTGGCTCATGCCTGTAATCCTTGTGCTTTGGGAAGCCAAGGTGCAAGGATCACTTGAGGCCAAGAGTTCAAGACCAGGCTGGGCAACAAAGCAAGATTACATTTCTACAAAAACCTTAAATTAAAAAAAATTAGCCAGGTGTGGTGGTGCATGCCTATAGTCCCCAGCTACTTGGGAGGCTGAGGTGGGAGGATCACTTGAACCCAGGAGCTTAATATTGCAGTGTACTATCACTGTGCCTATAAGTAGCCACTGCGCTCCAGTCTAGGCAACACAGGGAGACTCTGTCCCAAAAAAGGAAAAAAAGTAGAGGAAATTTGGAAATAGACATGTACAGAGAAAAGACAATGGAAAGACAGGGAGGAGACGGCCATCTACAAGCCAAGGAAGGAGGCCCAGAACAGATCCTTCCCTCCAGGCCCTCAGAAGAAGCCAATTCTGCAACACAACACTTTGATCTCAGATTTCAAGTCTCTAGAACTATGAGACAAATAAATTTCTGTGGTTTGATTTCTGGGTTGATAAAAAGATGCCAAACTCTGTAAAATGTTTTAAGATGGTTTACTGTGGCCAATATGAGTGACCAGGTATGGGAACACCCATCCTCAGCAGGTCCTGAGAACCTGAGATGGGGAGGTTGAATTACAGCTTGGTAATGTACGTTTTAGGAAGACTGAAGTTACAAAATCCATCAATCAGTACGTGTGAGATGTTCATTGGTTCAGCCCAGGAAGGAGGGACATTTCCAAGCGGGAGTTTGCAGGTTATTGGTGGATTTCAGATTTCTTGACTGGTAATTTGTAGTTCCTGTCTAAGGAATTTTGGAAATCAGTAGACTCCAGGGTCTGGGAGTCCCCAAAGACAGCTTTAAATTTTTTGAATCCTTTTTTAATCTGTTGTGATGTTATGCCAGAGTCAAATTGGAAAACAAACTTTTTTTTTTTTTTTTGAGTTGAAGTCTCATTCCTTCACCCAGTCTGGAGTGCAATGGCACACATGCTCATGGCCACTCCAGCGTTGACTTTCCGGGCTCTAGCGATCCTTCTGCTTCAGGCTTCCCAGTAGCTGGAACTACAGACGCGCGCTACCATGCCCAGCTATTTTTATTTTATTGTAAAGAGGAGGTCTCGCCAAGTTGCCTGGGCTGGTTTTGAGCCCGTGGGCTCAGGCAATCCGCTCGCCTCAGCCTCCCAAAGTGCTGGGATTACAGGCTGACCACCAAACCCAGTCACGGAAAACAACTTTAATGTATAGGGAAATAGAGGAATAAAACCCTGTCTGGTTAGTCCTTATCAGGCTTGACTCTCCAAGTCTCTTAAGAATTTGGATGAGAGAAAAAAGGTTACATTTTAGTCCTCAGCTTCCTAGTCTGTGGTACTTTGTTACAGCAGCTCTGACAAACTAATACACACCACCACAAAGAGAACAGGGAACCTGCCAGAAGATACTAGATGGAATGTCATTACTTCATCTGTTAAGGTGCTCGCAAGAAATAGACAGCACCTTCAAATTGGGTCACTTGGGAGAGTGCAGTACCCCAGGGCTAGCCACGGTGGGGAGCCATTACCACCCATGGTCGCTAGGGAGAGGGAAGGGGGCAGTTAGCAGGAAGCCCAAGAGAGAACATTCTGTGGAGAGAGAGCTGCCTGAGTAAAAGCTGTGGTCTTTGAAAATCAGCCAGCTTGCGGTGGCACTTGGGGATGGGGCCAGGGAAATAAACACCCCCACCTGACACTCTTATGTCCCTGGCCAGGCTCACGAACCTCAGAATTCACGGATGTGGGCCACATGGTCCAGTCTTCTGTGGCAGGAGCAGGATGGAGAGGGTTGGAGAGAGGGTTTGGATGGCCATGTGAAAGATTCTAGCACAGGCCCCTCTCGCCCCTATTGTTGTCAAAGCATTTTCCTTATACCAGCTAACTCCTGCAGGGAAATTAAGAAATTAAGCCAATGTCCTTTCATCTTCATCTCCTGCAGGCTAGGACTGTCATTTCTAAATATGTTTTCAATAGCAAATTCCACTGTAGACCCCAAAGGAGTTGGTTTATTGAGTTTGACTGAAGTCTTATTGATAACATTTTGGAGAAAGGCAGCACACTCTCCATTACTGCAGCACCCAGAGTTGAGAGATTGTGCTCCCTACTCATTCTCAGACAAGAATCATCTTCTGCAAGTTCAATGTAAGTAAGATGCCTCAGAAATGCTTGTTTATCAATGCCCAGGAAGAGTCAGAAGTAGAAAGAGTGGGCGGCTAACATTTGCTGAACACCTATTAAGTGTCAGACAGTTAACTAGCTTAGTCTTTGCAAGAATTATGAAGTCAGGCTCAGCATGGTGGAGCCTGCTGTAATCCCAGCTACTTTGAGAGGCTGAGGAGGAAGGGTCACTTGAGCCCTGGAGTTTCAAGACCAGCCTGGGCAACGTAGCGAGGTCCCTGTTTCAAAAATAAAACAAAACAAAACAAAACAAAAAAACCCATGAGGTTATATTATCCCAGATTTACAGATTAGAAAAAAGACATAGCCAGCAAGTTAGCAGAGCTGGTAATGAAACTGGAACATCTCAGTCTAGGGTTTCATCCTTCCTTTTGTCTCAAAAGAAATGACAAAAAAAGAGAAAGACCTAACAGGTAAGATTAGAAGCTCAGAGTAATAAAAATGCCAGACTGCTAGACATACATTGAGTATTTATCATCTGCCTGAGCACTCCAATTTACATGAGTTATTCCATTAAGTCCTCAAAAATACCCTGTAGGGCACTGGCTTACACCTGTCATCCCAGCACTTTGGGACATGAGGCAGGAGGATTGCTTGAGCCCAAGAGTTCGAGACCAGCCTGGGCAATATAGTAAGACCCTGTCTCTAATTTTTTTTTTTTTTAGTTGGAGTCTCACTCGTCACCCAGGATGGACTTTAGTGGCATGCTCACAGCCACTGCAGTCTCAACCTGCTGGTCTCAGGTGGTCCTCCCACCTCAGCCTTCCAAGTAGCTGGAACTATAGACACATGCCACCACGCCCAGCTAGTTTTTGTGATTTATCGTAGAGACAAGATCTCACCAAGTTGCCGAGGCTGGTTGCGAACTCCTGGACTCAGGCAGTCTTCTCACCTCGGCCTCCCAAAGTGCTGAGCCACTTTGCACAGGCTGGGCCACCATGCCCAGCCCTGTCTCTAATTTTTTATAGGAATAATTAAATTTTTTAAAATACCCTAAATAAATTTGTCCTGTTGTTACCTTCATTTTAAAGATGAGGACTTCAAGTCTTAGAGGTCTGGGCTCATAATTCAAAACCAGACAACCTGACTCTGGAGCCCAAGTTCTTCATGGAAATTGGAGCTACAAAAAAATGGAATCAAGATGGACAAGAATATAGGAGGTGAGCAGAGAAGGGAGACTTCCTGTGTGTAGAAAACTCAACCAGCACAGGGTATATTTGCTGCTTTGCACTAAGTCAAGAAAGGGAAGTGAGGATATGGCAAGAACCGCTCAGGAAACCTTCCAGAAAGAACATACTCTCTCGGTGTTCAGGAATAGTAGAGGAGACTGACTGCAACTTAGGTTTCTCAACCCAGCACTATTGACATTTTGGGTAGGATAGTTTTGGGTGTTCCTTCTTTTTATTTTTGTTTTTGTAGAGATGAGTTTTCGCTATGCTGCCTAGGCTGGTCTCAAACTCCTGGGCTCAAGCAATCCTCCTGTCTCAGCCTCCCAAATTGCTGGGATTACAATCATGAGCCACCCTGCCTGGCTTGGGTAAGGTAATTTTTTTAATCATGAGAGGATGTTCTGCACACTGTAGAATGTTAAAGAGCATCCCTGGCCTCTCCCCTCTAGATGCCAGTAGAAGTCCACCTGCCCAGTGGTGTCAAACCAAAATGTCTCCAGACCTTCCAGATGCCACCAGGGGAGTAAAACTGCTCCCCACACCACCAGTGAACTCTTTTTTGGATGAGAACCGCCACTGTAGCTCAGAATGACAGAGAAGCACGGAAGGAACACCTACAAGAGAAGCTCTTCATCTTGCATAGCCAGAAGTAAAACTGCAGATGGGAGGACTGACCTCCGGAAAGAAGGCAGAAGCTAGGATCAGCAAAGCCACCAGGAAGACCTCGTGGCTGGACAGAGAGGGCCCGGGCTTCAGCATTAGTTGGACAAGACTCAAACCTGAGTGTGTCACTCATTGCACCAAAATTGCTTCACCTCGTAGAGTTCCTGTTTCTCGTGCTTAAAGAAGAACATGCAAATATCCACCCCCCAGGGTTGTCGTGGGGTCAGCTGGTGCAGCCACTGTTCCCTCAATGACCAGGATTCACGAGGTGTTCATTCCCCCTCCCCCTCAGGTCTAAGCCCAGCAAAGCCAAGTTCTGCATCCAGCCCATGTGACTGCTATCTGTCTTCCTGCACACATCTCATTCGGATGAAGTCCTTTCTCGCCCTCTAAACAGCTGGCCAAGAATGAGTCACCACCACAGGAGAGCCATATCCTAGAGAATGAAATGGGAGGAGCATTGCAGACAGGGGGAAAAACAGCTAGCGGAAGGGCACGGAGACATAACGCACTATGGAACATATGGGAATGGCGAGTTACCTGGGGGCCCTAAAGCATGCAGAGAAGGTTGCAGTTCCAGAACTGAGAATGAAAGATACATGGGAATCAGACTTTGAAAGTCTAGGCTGTCACTGTTGTCTGGTGAACTCCTACTCATCCTTCAAGACCCATCGCAAAGAAGGAAAAATAGAGCTAGCTGTAAGGGGGTGTAAAGCATTCAGAGTGGGGTATCAAGAGCTGAGGCTAACAGATGTTTGAGACCAGCTTTTGAAAGGCCAAGCCCTTGCTGTATTTACATAGATACTCCTATCCCATTGCGATTCATCTCCAATGTTGTCTTCTTTGTGATTCTTATCCCAGGTAGTCTACTTACTTGCTTACTTTCCTGTGCTCCAACACTCTGCTAATGATGCATATGTTGTACCATAAAAGGTGATGTCCATGTCTGTCTCTTCTATAGGATGCCCCATGGCAGGATGCCCCATGACAGGAGGGGGGTATATAGGGCTCATTTTTATATTCTACATGCCTAGCACAGAGCTAGGTGACAGGCACTGTCAGTGGCCTACCCAATACCCATCCTTCCCATCTTCCTTTCTAATAGAATACCAAGTGGGCTACATGTTTCATTAAACAGCTTCATGTCTCCAGACTCCCTTGAAGCTCAGATGCTGTGCGACCCAGTTTGGGCCAGTGAGATGCAAATTGAACTCTGGGATGGGCTTCTGGTAAAATTGTTGTTTTCCTGATAAAGGGTCAGCTGCAGGGGCTCTCCACCTCCAGCCCTTCATTTCCACCCCTCTTCACCCCCTCTTCCCACCTAGAACCTTGGACGCCACACAAAGTTCTAGATGGAACAGTCATCTTGAGATCATGAGAAAGAAGGACTCATGCCAGGGATAGCTGGGCAGACACTTGCAGGGCTCCTGAGTCCACAAAACACCCTTGAGCAGCGGCAATAGCCTTGGAGTTGTCACCTCTGGATAGCTGTTAGATGTAAAAATCAATCCCCAATTTGGCTAACCCGTGGGATGGGCTTCCACCATATGCCGCTAAAGGCAATCCTAAATGCTACAACCTGGAATGTAATGCTCAGGACATTTTGGTGACCCAATTGATTGGCCACATCTCTCCCTGCACAGCTCAGGCCCCTTGGTCTCCAGTGGCTCAATAAAGAAACAATGCCGGGCATGGTGACTCATGCTTGTAATTCCAGCATTTTGGGAGGCTGAGGCAGGAGGATCCATGAGCCCGGGAGATCAAGATCAGCCTGGGCAACATAGTAAGACCCCATCTCTACGAAAAATAAACAAATTAGTCAGGTGTGGTGGCTCATGCTTGTAGTCCCAGCTACTCCGGAGGCTGAGGCTGGAGGATCACTCGAGCCTGGGAGGTCAAGGCTGTAGTGAGCTATGATCATGCCACTGCACTCCAGCCTGGGTGACAGAGCGAGACCCTATCTAAAAACTAATAACAATCATCATCATTTTTAGAAAGAACAATAAGTGATGCACAACTTTGATGGACCTCTTAAGATTTTTCTTCTTGGGTTAAAAATTCTCCGGTATTCTCACTGTTCTTAATATAGCAAGGTCTCCAGGACTTTCTCCTTCTGGGCATCCTTCTTTCTTAGAAGAGGCTAGCTTTGGAGGCCATTCCTAACTAGTTGATATAAACTTTGGAATCAACTGGGCCACTGGCTTTTGTTGCTTTCAACAAATACTGATGGACTTGTCTGCCATGCAATAGGTATTATGCTGAGAACCAGGAACCGGATATGTGAGAAAAGCTGTCCTCCTCAGGGACCTTGCGGTCTAGTGGGAGAGTCAGGGCTTCATCAAACAACAGCACTGATGAGCACTTCATTATAAAGGGAGATAACACACAGAAAAGCTAGAGTAAGCAAGAGGACTCTTCTGGTGTTCAGGGAAGGCTTTCTGGAGGAAGATGGCATTGGCAAGTGACCTGGATTCGAATCTCCATTCTGTCACTTACACGTTGATATACTCTGGGCAAGTCATTTAACCACTAGGCTTCCATTTCCACAACTGAAATATAGGATTTCTAATGCTTCCTTCCTGTATGTATGAAGCTTCAATGAAATAATGTCTGCAGTGCCTGGCCCTCAGGAAGCACTTCTTAGACTGTCTCTCTTCTGGTGTTTGTTTTAGATCAGGTCCCTGGCTCCTCCTGCCTGGGTTGGGTGTCCTCAGCACCAGCACTGAGGCTGGATCGGACACTGTTGATCTCCGCCGGTTCAAACTTGGGTAGACGGCTCAGGAGATCATGTGCCAGTGAGGATGAGAACAAAGGCTTCAGGCAAAGGCAAAAGCTAATTATGTCCCTAGGGCCGGCCCCAGCAAGGGCTTCATCCCTTCTGCCTCAGCCTCTCCTTGGAGTCCCCCAGTGACCTCAAAGCTTTACTGGAGTCAACCTAGTCAAAGGAATGGCTGGGGCGGGGGGCCTGGAGCCACCCACTTCAATGTCCCAGGGAGATTCAGAGACATTGTACTCTGTGGGGAGTGTGTGGGGCTGGCTGAGCTCCTTGAACTCCGGGTGCCTCTTCTCTGGTTCTCCCACCTAGAGTACTGAAGGGTGGGCACTCAAGAAAGAAACTCGGGGAAATCCCCTTGACCCCAACTCTCTTATCTAAAAACTAGGTCAATATACCAAATTAGGAGTTCATTTGCTGTACATTCTAATCACTTGGGGGAGATTTAAAACCCCTATACTTAGCTGCTTCCCCTACAAACCAACCAAATCAGAACTTCTGGAGTGGAACCTGGGCACCAGCATTGTAACTCCCCGGGTGATCCAGTGTGCAGCCAGGCTGAGAGACAGTGGGCCAGAAGAACTCTGAGCACCTCTCCAGCCACCAGGATGGGGGCTACTTCCTTGCTGTGTGACCTCAGAGAAACTACTTTAAAAAACTTCAGCCAGTGCCGGGCTCGGTGGCTCAGCCTGTAATCCCGTGCCTTTGGGAGGCTGAGGTGAGTGGATTGCCTGAGCCCACGGGTTCGAGACCCACCTGGGCAGGTGAGACCTCATCTCTACAATAAATTTTAAAAAAATTAGCCGGGCGTGGTAGCATCCGCCTGTAGTTCCAGCTACTTGGAAGGCTGAGGCGGAAGGATCGCCGGAGCCCAACAGGTCACTGCACTCCAGTCTGGGCGACAGAGTGAGACTCCAACTCCAAAAAAACCAAAAACAAACAAACAAAAACCTCCAGCCCTCCGTTTTCCCTTCAGTAAAGAAAGAGGAAGAACAGCACATCTCACATCGAGGTGTTATGAGGATGGAAAAGATTCATTTCTGCAGAGCGCTGGTGACGATGACGGGGCACCATGAAAAGGCTGCAAGGGGAAACAGGGCGCTGCTGCTGCCACTCATGTTCTTGCTCTTGTTGTGACCGTGGAGAAGAAGGGGGAAAGTAGGAAGAGAAAGGGGTGTGAGGGAGGAGGAGGAGGAGGGGAGCCCATGTGTCAGGCCCTGGGCTCTGTCCCTTCTCCCACCATGGCCATGACTCTCTCCTCAGTCACAACCATAACTGTAGGACAAATTCATCTCTCACAGACTGAAGACCCCCAAGGCAGGAGTGTGCCACTGCCAGGAGAGAGGGAAGGTGATCATAGCTAGCCAATCAACTGGGTCCCTAATCCCACTGCCCAGCATGCCTCAGCCTCTTTGAGGAGTGATTAGAGTCTTAGACATCACCTAGTTCTAACTTCTCATTTAAGCAATAAGGAGACCATTGCTTTGTTAAGCACTAGCTAGGCCATGTGTTCTTTGAGCTATGGCCACCATATTTCCTAGGTTTGGCCCCTTCCTGAGTCTCTCTCTCTCTCTCTCTCTCTCTCTCTCTCTCTCTCTCTCTCTGTGTGTGTGTGTGTGTGTGTGTGTGTGTGTCTGTCTGTCTCTCTCTCTCTAATTTACTTTCTAAATCAATTGTATTTTCCAATCTTAAAAAAAAAAGTAATAAGGCACAGAGAGGTTAAGAATTCACCCAAGGTCACACAGCCTTGCACCAAGCCAGATCTCAGGTCAAGTTTTGGGTGCTTTTTTTTTAAAACTTCAGCCTAGAAGTCATTAAAAAGAAAATAATAACATTATGCAGCCTCCTCTCAGAGGACAAAATCCGTCAGCATTAATCAGTCTTTTTTACTTTGGCAGGGATGGCTTATCTCTTCCTTCTAAGCAGACACAGTGCCTGCAGCTGAAAGAGCAATTGTGATAATTAATAATAATATTTTGCACTTGGAATTTTCCCCTGGCAGCAGCTGCTCTGAAAGCATCTACTCGTCCAGCCACAAGGATCAGCCAATCAGTCCACAGGAGCTCCTGAAGCCTCTGCCACTAGCTCTTCAGCCCTGTGCAGGGTCCTGGGAGGGGTTCCAGCTCTCAAAGAGCTTAGGGAGGTAAAAGCAAACCCAACTAGAGGCACTAAGTGCATAAGTGTCACTGAGAAAGGTGCCAGGCCTCTGCGACATCACTTTCCATGGTGCGGTAATGAAAGTCAGACATCATTATGGGAGCTCCCATGTGATTTACCACTCTGGTTCCATCATCTGGCAGCATGCCGGAAGTTCATTGGCCGAGGGTAACTAGCATTCTTTCAGGAATAATGCCCGAGAGCATCTACGACATGGAGAGGGCTAAATGAGTTAAACATCCACAGCACTAAGAACAGGGCCATGCATGTGGTGAGCAGCCCGTAAATGCTAGCCATTGTTGTTGTTAATTATTTGCCTGGAGTCTGTATCAGCAAGAGTCCCACTCATAAGCAGATGAGATGCCCAAAAAGTTTAACAGGAAGAGAGCATAATAACGAGACTATTTTTGAGGTGTGAGCAGGGTTAGGAGAAGACATAAGGGGTAGTAAATAAGGAGCTGGCAATAGTAGAAAGCAGTTATCATTGTGGGACAAGGCTTTAAAGGATGGGGGAGGGGCTAGCTGCCGGTGAGAGCTGAAGCCATGGAAGAGGGGCTGTGGCCACTGCCAGACCCACTGTAGCCAGGCAGAAGGGACTGGGGAATATAAAGGCCACAATCTCTCTTTGTGGCTTCCAGTCGCCTCTTGACGCCTCCAACTGGAAGCCAGAGGTCAAGGGCAACTGACAGATGGGGTCTGCAGTGGCCAGCCTCTGGGGACACAGAGCAGGGTACAGAATAGCATACAGTAAATCCAGCAAAGGGTGGGAGAGGGAGAAAAGGGGCAAAAAGAGATTAAGTAAAGTTAAATATAACCAATCATTCAATATGGCGGCCATGCTTTGGCAGGACAATGCTTTCACCCCATTAGCTTTGGAATCTTACAGTTGAGTTCTCAGATGTTCTCCACAACTCAGTTCTTCTAGAATGTTTTTTTCTCAAGAGTGTAGTTTTATACCTGTTCCTTGTTCCAGAATTTTGGACATGACTTTGAGTCAAAGGCTTTAAAGTTTTGAAAAGGTAGGCCCTTGAAAACAGGAAGTAGGTGTGAAATTGTGAAAAACGTTTACCCACATTTAAGCAGAGAATGAGAGTGTCCTGATAATTGTCCCCGCTTCACAGCTACAACCCGTCCTCTCTGAGAAAGAGATCTTCACCGGACTCACTTCCCGCTTGCTCAGCAACAGAGGTTTCTCTCCCTTGGGTTCTGGAGTTGGGCAATGTATGTCTGGGTCAGCTGTCCATACTCAGCGGTTATGTGCATTGTGACTAGTTGCTAAACGAGTTCACATGTAGTTTTTCCCACTTTTGAAAACAAAAATGAGTTCATACTGTACAATTACTCTGTTCCTCCCTCCCTCCCTCCCTCCCTCCTTCCTTCCCCCCTCCTTCCTTGGCCTCATCTGAAGATGGAGATGATAACTGTTTCTACTTCATGGGGATGTTGTGAGAACTAAATGAGACGATGCATATAAAGCACCCAGAGTAATGCCCAGCACACAGCAAATATTGGCTCTCATAACCTTCTGACTGTTAGTTCCTTGAGGTCAAAGCCATGACTTTTCAACTCTGGACCTCAGCATCCAGAATGATGCATTTAAAAAAAAAAAAGAGTGGTGTGTGACACATACCTAGTAATACTTATGTGTAAGATAGGACAACCATTCCTATTTTACCAATGAGGAACTTGAGGCTCATAGAAGTTATTTGAATTGCTCAAGGCCACAGAGTTATTAGAACTAGAGCCAAGCTCAAAACCCAGTGGATGACTCCAAACCCGCATCTTCTACATGGGTGGCTCTCAACTGTTAGCAAGCATCAGGGTCATCTGGAGGGCTTGTTAAAATACCCCCCACATTTCCGATTCACCAGACCTGGGGGGGCCCAAAAAATGTGTATTTCTGACAAGTTTCCAGGTGATGTGGATGCAGCTGGTCTGGGGACCACTTTTTGAGAACCTCTGGTTTACACCCTTGGCCTCTCAGGCAGTGTCTATCTCCTCTGTGACTGCTTTTCTGACTTCTTAAGTCTCCTACCAACAGTCCACAAGATCCAGTTTTAACCCAAACCCATAACCCCGAGTTCATCTTTCAGGTGGGGTTCCAAAGTTCATCTGAGCTTCCTCACAGCACTGGCAGCTCCCAGGGGGCAAGAACCTCGTATATTGTTGCTCTCCACACCCTCAAAGACCTCTGGTGATCTTTCCCTGCCTTCTCCATCCTTCCCCTTGGGGCAATCTTGGTATAGCCTCTTCTGTGTTGTTCACACAAACATATACACACACACGTAACTTTTTCCCATTTTTTAAAAAACAAAAATGAGTTCATACTACACTATTATTCTGTGCCTGTCTGCCTGCCTGCCTTCCTTCCTTCCTTCCTTCTTTCCTTCTTTCCTTCCTTCCTTCCTATTTTACCCTTCTGGTACAAAATGTCTCCCTCTCTCCCAATGAGTCCTCCAGGAGCAAAGCGACTGAGATTCCTCTGACTGCTCTCCACCCACCTATGTGTTCGTCCTTGACACAAAGCAGGACTCAATAGCCTCCCCACAGAGTGACCTATCTCATTGGTGAATCTGGAAGAGGGAACCGGGTGGCTGTAGCCCAGCTCCTTCCCCCTGGACTCTCTCTTGGGCATGAGCTGCCCACGGGAAGGCTGGTTCTGCTTGGCTCTTCCAGTCCCTGCCACGGCCCCAGCGCTGCCCACGCTTGGGTGGGCGAGTCGGCCTATTCTGAGTACAACATACGGCAACCCACTTCCCTGCAGACAGAGCACGCTCTCCAAGCAGCTTTATCTTTAGTGAAGGTGATGTTTTCATGCCCCATCTGCCTTCTTCTTGTTCTAATTTCTCAGTTGGCCCTGAATGTGGGTGGGAAAACAGGGCTATTGTTTATCAGCACTTACGACATATCTCATACCTAAAGACCTGGCTCATTTTAAGCCACTGCTTCTGTCAGGATGCTTTTGGTGGCATATAACAGACGGTCCAACTAAAAGTAGTTTGAACAATAAAGGGGCTGCTATCTCACGTGGGAAGAATTCTGCAGACAGAACTCTCCACCCACCTCCTGATCTTGAACTCGTTTCCTTCCTCAAATCACAGCTGGCTCAGGGTCACCTTTCCCATCACACCATCATGGGAAAAGATGGGGTGGAAGAAGAAGGTACCAGTTCTCAATGACTTTTGTTCCAACCCCTCTCTCTGTGTTCTTGGCCAGATGATCTAAACTCTCTGGCCCTCCATTCCATCCTCTGAAAGGATGATTACAAGATCTTCCTTCTAAGAGTGCAGTGGGATGGAATTAAATCACCAAGGGGCCTAGCACTGTCCTTGACACATAACAGGACCCAATACCTGGATGATGTCCCATTTCTCCTCCTATAACCTTCTCAGTTAAGGAGAGAGATTCAAATCATCAACTCAGTACTTAGGATTACTTCGACTTTTGCCTTAGCTTTGTATGCGAATTGCTCTCCCAAAGCAGGAAGTCATCCTCATTTTTGTGTGCTTTTAACCAATTCCCAGGCAATGGGGAAAGGAGTCCTCCCATTAGCCATTCTCTTACCTATTTCCCTTTGTGACATGGGATATTCTTGGGGCCAAAAGCACAGCTCCTAGGTACAAAACAGCATTGCTCCCTTGAGGCCACTGCCAACACAGACACAGCAGCCGCCTGACAGCTACCCTGTATTAGTTTGCTAGGGTTGCCATAGCAAAGTAGCGCAAACTGAGTGGCTTCAACAACAGACATTTATTGACTCTCAGTTCTGGAGGCAGAAGTCCAAGATCAAGGTGTCTGCAGGGCTATGCTCCCTCTAAAGGTGCTGGGAAGGATCTGTGTTGTCAGGCCTCTCTCCCAGCTTCTGATGGCCCCTTGGCACATGCAGTCTTCACAAGACAGTCTCCTTGTGCTCATGTCCTTGTGCCCAAATCTCTCCCCTCTTTTTTTTTTTTTGAATCGGAGGTCTCACTCTGTCACCCAGACTGGAGTGCAGTAGCCTGATCATGGCTCACTGCAGCCTCGAACTTCTGAGCTCAGGTGATCCTCTGGCCTCAACTTCCCAAGTAGCTAGGACTACAGGCACGTGCCACCACACCCAGATAATTTTTTTTTAAGAGATGAGGTCTCAATATATTGCCCAGGCTGGTCTTAAACACCTGGGCTCGATAAATCCTCCCTCCTCATCCTCCCCAATTACTGGGATTACAGGTATGAGCCACCACACCTGACCCAAATCTCTTCTTTTCATAAAGATACCAGTTATATTGGGTTAGGGGTCCACCCTAGTTCAGTCCATCCTATTTCCAAGCAAATTCACAATCTTAGGTGCTAGGGGTGAAGACTTGAAAGTATGAATTTCAGGGCACAATTCAACCCATCGCATACCCTATACTTAGTAATCGTATCCCCCAAATACATATCCTTCTTTCCTCTCTCGATGTTCTTTCTAATGGGTTCCCTTGACCTGAGATGCCCTTTCCTTTCCATTTCTGTCAAAATCCCTCCCACCCTTGAAGGCCCTCAAACACCATCTCCTCCATGCAGTCTTCCTTCAACCCTCTGGTCAGAACAGTCTCTCCCTTCTTTATCCTCTCAGGCATCCTCTTTGAACTCCATGATGGTGCTGCTCAAAGTCAGTCGGGTGAGGTGTGTCTAGGACCAGATCCCAGAGAGGCCACTCTCCAGCTGACAGTCTAGGCTGCCCTACTCAGGTGTGGTCCGTGGGCCAGAGGCAGCCCCATCGCTGTGTTAGAAATGTAGAGCCCTAGGCCCAACTGCAGTCCTGCTGAGGCTAAATAATCTAGAGTTCATCAAGATGATCAGGTGTTTTATATGCATACCCAAGTGTGAGAAGCATTGACCTAGCACGAATAACGTATCTGAGCCTCAGTTCTCCAACCCGTAAAGTGTCAGATAGTAACAGAACAGTACCTGCTCATAGAGTACATAATTGAGAAAATAAGTATAAGCTCAACACAGTGCCTAGAGCAGAGTGAGTACCAGATAATAGTAGTTTTCATCATTATTAGTATTAATAGAAGCTCTTAAAGAGCAAAGTTCAAGGTTAAATAAAGCAATGCACATAAAGCTCTTAGAATAACTCTGCTAAGCCCTTGGTAGGTGCTAGCTGTTGTTGTTTTGTTTTTTGTTTTTGGGGGGTTTTTTTGAGCCAGAGTCTCACTCTGTCACCCAGGCTGGAGTGCAGTGGCACGCTCACGGCCACCTCAGCGTCAACCCGCTGGGCTCAGGCGATCCTTCCGCCTCGGCCTTCCAAGTAGCCAGAACTACACGTGTGCGCTTCCATGCCTGGCTAATTTTTTTGATGTATTCTAGAGACAAGGTCTCACCAAGTTGCCCAGGCTGGTCTCGAAACACTGGGCTCAGGCAATCCTCTCGCCTTGGCCTCCCAAAGTGCTGGGATTACAGGCTTGAGCCACCGCGCCCAGCCAGCTCCTACTTTTCCCACCCAACCCACCTGGACCGGCACCCTGCTAAAATGTTTGCCTGTGTTTATTGAGAGGAAGGCAATGGCCAAGTTACTGGGCCCCTATGGAGCGGGAACCTCAGGCCTCATCAGCATTAATTGTGTTCTTCTGCCAATGCCAAGGCCCTTCTCCTGGGTAGCTGCCCCTTGCCCCAGCTCTGCTCCCAGTCAAGAGCCTGGCCACACATGCGCAGTAGTTTTCTATCTCCATTCACTTCCCGCAGGGTCCACAACACAGAGGGAGAGAGAGAGCTGGAATTGTCATTGAGGGTGTAGTGAGACTGTGGAATGTAGTTGGAGAATATGTGAAGCTGAGTTCCTGGCAGGAAGGGAAGGGACAAGTGTGTCAGGGCCACCTACACTGTGCTGCTCTCCTCTTGGACCCTTTCATGTTCTTCACCCCACTGACTCCCCCCTACAGCCCATAAGAAGCCAATTTTTTTAGTCCCATTATTGCAGATGAGGAAACTGAGGCTCACAGAGATTGAAGGCTTATGTGAATTCACCAGGCTGGTCAGGGTCAGAGCTGGATTTCAGCAGTGATCTCTCTGATCCTAAATCCACCACCCTGAGACAGATGGGAAGAAAGGGGAAACAGGAAGACTCCTAAAACCCTTACTACCTGGTTTTGTTCAGAGGAGAGCAAAGACTAGCAGAGAGAAGAGAAGAATTACATGGGAGACACCCCAGAGGAACTGTCCAGAGCAATCTAGAAGGAGGTCGTGTTTGAGTTGGGACGAATCTTGGCTAAGATCCAATCTAGCTTTCTTGTGGCCACTGTCTTCATAGATGAACTGAGCCCCGGGGATTTTAGCTGGCCTTGTGTTAGCAGTGTGAGGCAATGCATATTTATAGACACCGTGCTGGGTACTTTCGTGGGTGTCTCATCTCACCCTCTCAAGACTTCCTGAGCTCACCAGGCCATTACACCCCCTGTTGGCTGCCATTCCACATCTTTTTGGGAATCCAGTGGAGAAAACATTTTTCAAACACTCTTGTCACCCCTTTTTCCAGATGAAAAAACTGAAATTCAGAGTGGTAAGGGGATTTATTCAAGGTCTCAGAGCCAGCAAGTGGCAGAGCCAGGATTAAAATCCAGCCCTGCTTGACCCTAAAGCCCATGGTTCCTGCCACTGCCCTGCTTGAGAGAGAGTCTCAGAGGCAGAAGGAACCCAGTCAGAGGCATCCTCTTCTACCCTCCGTAGCCATAGCACAGCTTGTGCCTGGGGGTGGAGGACAAGAGTTTTTCTTCCTAAAGCACAGCAGGCATACCCTGTGGCATTAGGAGGTGGATAGAAGCCTAGTCCAGAAGTCCCTGCTCAGAGGTGCCCACTCACCATTGCCTGAGGCAGAATATTCCACAGACTTCTCCAACTCTGACCCTGGAGGCCCGATCCAGCTAGATTTTGCTTTCCATGGTCCCTGCCTGCCCTCTCCAGCCGTACCCATCTTCTTCTGCTCACCTCTGCAAGTACCCTGTCCAAAGCTGTGTTCCTTCGGTGATCACATCCTCTTACTGCCTGTCCTATTATTTACTCAATATTTTTCTTTAAAGCATCATTTGTCTTTGTTCTGGAGAATGATATCCACAAAATTGCTGCCATGGTAGCCTCATTATTCATGTAGATATCTATAGAAATAAGCACACAAATATTAAAATAAAATTTGTTTATTCATATACCAATTAAAAGTCTCTCGTGTAGGCCGGGTGCAGTGGCTCACACCAAATTGTAATCCCGACAATTTGGGAGACCAAGGCAGGAGGATTGCTTGAGCCCAGGAGTTTGAGACCATATAGCAAGGCCTCATCTTTATCAAAAAAAAAAAAAATTAGCCAGGCATGGTGGCACACACCTGTAGTCCAGCTACTCAGGAGGCTGAGGTGGGAGGATCACCTTAGTCCAGGAAGTTGAGGCTGCGGTGAGCTATGATCATGCCATTGCACTGGGCGACAGGGTGAGACCTTATCTCAAAAAAAGTCTTCAAGTTTCCACTAGTGATATGTGTATCAAATTCTAGAAAACCTTGACCTATAAGTATGTAACTAGCCCCCACAACATCCTTTGCACAGCAGCGTTCTCATTACCCTCAATTTGACAAATATAGAAATAGCATCAGAACAACTAGCCACCCAAGGTAACACAGCTAGTGAGTCAGGGAACCCAGGTCCCCTGGTTACTGGTGTCCCACTTCCCTGCAGAATGTGACCACTGTCATACACAGTTCATGAACTTTTCCCTGCAGTAATGACCTCTGAGGCAACCAGGAATGGACACTCTTTCTTACCCTTATGTTCTCAAGACACTGTAAGAAAGCAAGCCACACAATGCCTCCAAGTTGTTTTAAAGGAGCACATTCTAACTCCTCCCCAAAGGGTAGTTTGACCCTGAGTCAAAGCTTCTTCATGCCACCCAGACAAGCAGGGCCATGTGAGATTTCTGCAGCCAAGATCCATGCTAGGGATTGTTGACTGCCTGGAACAGAAATCCACACTGAGTCATGTAAGCAAAGAAGAAATTCATTGGGAAGATGTAGAAAAGCTTTCAGCTTAAAGGAAAAACCGAAACAACCACATACAAGCCTGACCTCAGAAAGAGTAAGAACCTAAAAATCCAGGTTAGCAGGACCTGATGGGCAGTCTCTGCCAGGGCACTGTGGGTGAACCATGTTCACACAGTCACTGTCTTTGTGTGACTCTCCTTTTGATTTAAACTCTGAAGCAATCTCAGGTCTGGAGCCCACCTCTTGGCTGGGTGCTGGACAGGACACCTTGATTGACAGCCTCACCAATCCTGCCCATGGGGGATGTGGGGATTCACACAGGAACTTCAAGGCTGTATATTATCACTACAAGGAGAGTTGGGTGCTGACATCCAAGGTCATCGTTATGTCACTTTTAGTAGAGATGCCAAGGGGTCTATCACTTTCACACGCAAGGTAAATTTGGGTCCCTATCAGAGCTGTAAAATGATGTCGATTTTGGCATGGATGTTCTCAAATAACTAGCCAGGCTAAAGGAGGGTAAAAGGAAGCTCTCCTGAGGATGTCTTGACTTACAGGTAGTTCTACCTCCAGGTAACTGTCAAGTCTCTTGGTGGTGACCAGAGGACCAGGGAGAATTCTGAAATTCCTTCTCACTCATGCTCAAAGCCTCTGTGATGCTTACTTCTGAAGATGGACATATGATTCCTCCCATCCCACATGCTCTTTTGCAAATGTGGCTTTGCCACTCCTGCTACTAAGAGATGGAATCTATTTCTTGAATCTGGGCCAACCTTAAGACTTGCTTTGACTAACAAAATCTAGTGGACATGATGCTGTGTGACTTCCCCATCTAAGTCTTAAGAAGTCTTGCAGTTTTTGTTTTTGCATGAATTACCTGGCATTTGGGAGACCTACCTGTTATAGGAACATAATTCAGTTCCCCCAAAATGCATATGTGAAGCTCTAAATTCCAATGCGACTTTATTTGGAGACAGAATCCTTAAGGAGGAAATTAAGGTTAGATGAGGTCATAAGGGTGGAGCCCTAATCCAATAGGACTGGTGGCCTTAGCAGAAGAGGAAGAGACACCAGGAGCGTTTGTGCACAGATGAAAGGCTGTGTGAAAACACAATGAAAAGTGGCCGTCTGCAAGCCAGAAAGAGATGCCTCAACAGAAACCAATCCCACCAGCACGTTGATCTTGGACTTCCAGCTCTCAGAATTGTGAAACAATAAATTTATGTTTTTTTAAAGTCACCCAGCTGTGACAGTCTGTAATGGCAGCCCAAACAGACTAATACACTACCCAACTTTTAATTGGTGGAATCCTCAGGCGTTATTCCTGGTCTCCCACCTTACCCCATGCTCTGCTATTGGTGGATCTGTTACGGGGAGAAGGCGTGCTCCTCCCAGTGTGAGAGGGCCAACAATGGGTTCTCGTGTACATGTTTGGAATGAATTTGCAAACAGACACATAGAGAAGCAGGATAAGCAAATAGCTTTATTAAGCAAAGAAGAGTGCCCTCTCAGGACTGAACTGTATTCTCCCAAAGTGCATATGTTGAAGCCCTCATTCCCAATGTGACTTTATTTGGAAACAGAACACTTCTATAGGAAGAAACAACCTACAGAAAGCCGCTGCTTCTGCACCCAACTATTGTTGAGCTATAACATTTCTTCTTAGGGGTACTGAGGAGTGGGTTTGGAGATAGGCTTTTCCTAGAATTATGTGGTCCTAGGGCTGGGTCTTTGTTGCTCCTGCCTCACATGGCGGGGGGTAGTTTTAGGCCTTATAGGGTCATGCTGGTACTGACCTGGTGTCAGGTGTATGATGGGGGTGAGAGGCTCCCTGAGGATAATTTTATGCTACTGGTATAACAGTGAAGGTAAAAGTAGGTCGTGGTAATCTTAAGTCAACCTTGACTATTCATCCGCATACTCTAGGGAGTTTCTAAGCTGGTTCCTGCCTTGGTGGTCTGCTCTTGACAGCAAGCACCCTGGATAAGCAGACAACAGTGCTGCAGGTGTATCTGATAAGACCTAAGAGGTAGGTGTGAAGTATCCTGTAGTGCTTGTATGTATGGTTCTGCACCAGTTGCTATAGCTATCAATGAGCTTGGAACTTTCCTACAGCCCTAAAGCTTTTCCCAGTCTAATCTGCCTACTCTATCAGATCCACCCCAGGACTTAAATGCCACCTATCTGTATGTGGATATCTTGAAAGTTGCCACTTCTTTCCAGCCCATTGCCATCACCTTAATCCAAGCCAACCTCATCGCTTGCTTAGTGTATGAGTCAGCTATTGGTATGATAAAGCTGCATAACAAACACTCCCTCCCCCCAATCCCAGTGACTGGCCACAACAAGCCTTTGTTTTTCTTGCTGATCAGTATGTGAGTCATTTGGAATAGTTCTTTAGGCTCCAGGTCAGATTCTGATCTTCTCTATAGGTCACTTCATTCTCTGTGGACCAACAACTACCCAAGGCATGTCCTTTCCATGGCAAGTGGCAAACACATAAGAGGGTAAGCCAAACTGTGCAAGTACTTTAAAACCTCTGCTTGTATTCCATCTACCAACAATCTACTAATTAAAACAAGTTTTATGACTAAGACCATGGGGTGGAAAAGTATATTCTTCCCATGAAAGAGAAGCCATGGCAAGGGCCAGGGAAGGAGAAAGAAATGAAGGCAAGTACTATATACTGTCCTGGGCCACCATGACAGCCAAATGGGCATCCCTCCCAAAACCATCAGAAGAGCAATCTTTTAAGAGGGAAATTTGTTCAAACTGTCTTTCTGCTTAAAATCCCTTGGTGGTTTCCCATGACTTGTAGGAAAATGTTTAGATTCTTACTGCTGCCTACAAGGTTCTGTGTGACCTGCCACCTGTCTGCCATTGACATAATTTGCCCTCTTCTCACTCTACCCTAGCCACCTGCCCCTCTTTTAATTCCTTGAACTCACCAAGAGACTTCCTAGCTCTTGGCCTTTTCCCATCTGCTTCCTCTCCCTAGAGATCCATTTCCATCCCATCCCCACGTTTCTGAAGCACTCCTTCTAGTCCTTCAAGTCTTGACTGAGATGACAGTTCTTCAGGAAAGCCTTCCTTGCCCCTCTCCCACCCTGATACCTTGGGATATCCCGCCCTGACACCTCTTATACATTCTCACTTCCTGTCATGGGTTGAATTGTGTTCCCCCTAAATCCATATGTTGAAGTCAGTATTGCAGAACATGACTGTATTTGGAGATAGGGTCCTTAAAGAGGTTAGGTTAAAAGAGATCATCAGAGTGGGCCCTGATCCAGTATGACTGATGTCCTTATAAGAAAAAAAAATTAAGACACAGGAACACACGGAGAGAAGACTAGGTGAAGATATAAGGAGAAGGCAAGCCAAGGAGAGAGGCCTCAGAAGAGACCAACCTGCCAATACCTTCATCTTGGACTTCAAGCCTCCAGAATTGCAAGAAAATAAATTTCTGCTGTTTCAGTCCTCCAGTCTGTGTATTCTGTTATGGCAACCCTAGCAAACTGACATACTTCTGACACTAGGCTGATACTAGACTGTAAATTCGGTGCAGCCATGCAGGAACCTCATCTGTTTTACCTTGCATGGTACCTGGCACATAGTAGGTGCTCAAAAAATTATTCAAATGAATGCATGAGCAAATGAGCCTCTTCTTAGGTGACAGAGCAAAGGAAGAAACAGGAGATGGCCGCAGTACAGATCCACCCTCAACTTCCCTTGCTGCATCAACTCTTTCCTCCTTCCTACCAACCCTTCCAAAGTAGAGCTGTTCCGCTGTTAGATTTGCAATTTGATTTACTTCCGAGTGACATCATAGCCATCACCATGGCAACACCCAGCGATGCCTGTCTGCAGACAAAGCCTCTTCCATCAGGAAAGAGCAAATGGACACCCAGGTTGGAGAGGAGCCATTTGCGAGGCACAAGCGTCAGCCTTCAGTGCCCCCAGCCAGGCTCTGATGGAGCTGTGGCTGGTATTGCCAAGGGGTTGTGTGTTCCTGTGAGGGGTGACCAGGACTGCCTTCTTTGCCACTGGAGAGTTCTTTATCTCTGACACAGGCCAGCCAAAAGTAAAATCATGTGGAGGGGACCAAATATAGCACAGGCATCTCTGACTGGCTTACCTGTGGAATCTGCCCTTCGTCTCTCAAAACACCTGAGCAGTAGACAATGCTATTGTTTTTCTGTCTCTCTGTTCATCTCTCTCTTCCTCTTCCTGATTTCTTCCTTTCTCTCCTGCCTGCCTTTCTACCCTCTCTTTCTCTTACTCCTCCCCCCATCATTTTCTCTTTGTCAATGGCTATCGAGACTCTGCTGTGTGCCAGGCACTGTTATGGTCAGATGTGGAGAATTAACCAATGTCCAGAGTGGGGTCTCTACTTTGTGGGAAAAGGAGCAAACCTTCCCCCCTTTGCCTTTTGGGAGGAGTTCTGAGGTTGCAGCTCGGTGGGGGCATTGAAGAGGAGAGACATTGCTGTTATCATGAGTAAAACCTCAGAACACATTTCTTGCAGCAACAGAGTTATAAGTAACAGTTGGGTGTGGTTAGAACACTACTTGCAACCCTCCAAGAATGTAGGTGTCAAATGGATTTTGTGGACCTGTCTGGAAATGCCACCAGCACCTTACCTAGGTAAATGGAATCCCAGATTCCAAAATTTTAGACACTATCTTCATATAAACCAAGAACTGTATCTAGTGATCTTCCATTTCCCTCTCTGTGCCTTTCAGGGGCATTTAGCTCTCCTTCATCCCCAGAACCAAAGGGACCAGAAATTTAGAAGGTGTCACAATTTTGCATAACAACACAGTCAAGGAAAAAGATGGCACATAACGGAGTCAATACAGGTTTGGGTCACACAGGCCCACGCTCCCACGCCTGCAGTACCATGCCTGGCTGTGTGGTCTCCCGCAACAAGCCTCAGTTTTTTTCATCTGCAAAATGGGGCTAATATGTACATTCCAGAATCATCGTTAGGAGTGAAGACATCACATATACAGAATCTGGTTCACAGAAGGCATGGAATACATGCCAGCTGTCACAGTCACTTCTGTAGGAAGGCAGGGCTCACCTCACAGCCACCCCACTGACAGACGTGTCAGTAGGAAGAGTGAGGTGTTGAGAGATGCCTCCTGAGCTGATGCCGACAGAGGAACTGTGACAATCTGCCTCTAGAAAAATCTCAGCAAGCTGCCTAGCCCTGGAGAAATCCAACCATGATGACTTTGCCCAGACTCTGCAAGATGCTTTCTAATTGTTGGTATTCATGAGGGACAATCAACAGCTGAGCTAATTGCTTTCCCATCAATTTGCAACATCTGCCCCAGCCTTTACTGACAGTAGAAAAAAATAAGGACTTTCTGAGCACGCCTTTAAGCCACCAACCTTCGACTAGTTGCTGGACCCTCCCAGAATCAGATTTTCTAACTGGTCCCTGCATTGGCCCAGGCAGCTTTGGAGTATGAGTGCTGTCCCTTTGAAGAAACTGTGGGCTCCTTGAGGGCCTTGCCTTTTTGTTCTTTGTAGCCCTAGCACATAGTAGGGCACAGCACACAGTGGGTCTGATAAATGTTGGATGGATGGATGGATGGATGGATGGATGGATGGATGGATGGATGGATGGAGCATAGTGAACTAAAGTGAAAATTACCTCCTAACCGCAGGGAATTCGAGAAGCATGTGAAGGCCCTGGGTTGGGGGAGCAGGGGCTCAGGCTCTGGAAAGCCATGAGGGCCACAAAAGTGGCTGGGCCCCTAATGACCTTGAGATCCAGGGCAAGTCATGTCTTATACACATGCAAAGCATATTTCATGGATGTAAGGACAGTGGGCTTGGGGCCCAGAGCGGCCTCTCTTTTTGTAAACGAGGGCTTGAGCTTTAATTCGGGCACCTTCCTTGCAGAGTTCTCATAAAGTTTTTGTTGAGTTCATGCTAGTTAAGCAGTTCACATAGCATCTGACACGTAGACATACTCATAATACGGTCATACTATGTTCATGTTGTTAATATCATTGTCTAAGACAGAGGAGCCTGTAGAAGAAGTGGTCACAGAGCATGCTTTCCTAGTTCCTTCCCTCTCCAGGTACAACAACCCCCCCAGGAGGCCCAGTGGAACCCCCATCCTAACCCAACTCAGGGAGGGGCAGCTGCTGTGGCATAAAGAGCATGGATTTTTAGGGTAGACAGACCCCGACTCTGCTACACACACCTTGCTGCATGAGAGAGTTATTTCCCTTCTCTGAGCCTCCGTTTCCTCATTGATAAAATATAAATAATATTTTCTTTACATGAAAATTGTTATGGATTAAAAGGATTTATGTAGTTTTAAGAGCCTGGTCTAGGTAAATGTTCCAATCAATTCTCTCCCTCCTCCAAAGGGCAGCATGGAAATAAATCAGAATCTGGCTCAATGGACAGGAGAGAGATGGTCAACCAGGGGCGGGCTGTCAGGGAGCGGTCGGCTCTTGGAGGATGAGGCAGAGCATTGCAGGCAGAGAGCAGTGCCTGGGGATAAAGTCGCCCTGTGTTCCAGAAGCTGAAGGGAGCATGAGGAGGCGAGGCCGGGGAGGAAGTGTAACCACAGTGAGAGAGCCCCACGTTTCAGGCTGAGAGGAGGAAGACACAGGAAACAGCTCCTGATCATGGAGAACGTGCTGAGTTGGAGTTCTGAATGGGAATTTGCCCACCACATGCGAGAAGGCTGACAGATAGGAAATGGCAGAGGTCATACATCCAGTGTGAAGGAGATGAGGGGTCCTGGGCCAAGGCGGTGGCAGTGGGGATGGGGATGAAGGATGGATTTTAAAAATAGGTTTAAAATATCTGTTGAGCATTTTCCCCACCACCTCCAATCTCTTCAAAATCCACTAAAGCCCTCCCTCCAAAGCTTTACTCGACAGCCACATGGCCATTTCAAAATGGATCTCACCACATTTCCCTGCTTAACAGTTTGCTGATGGCTTCCAGTCACCCTTGAGATATAAGCTAGATTCCTTAGCATGATCTGAAGGCCCTGTAGAGTCTGGTCCTCAGTTGGTTCCATTTTGCTCCTTGCTCTGACTGCTCCAGCCACACTTATAGTTCATGAGCTCCTCTACCACAGGGCCGTTGGACATGCCATTCCCTCTACTGAGAGGCTCTTTCTTCTCTTTCTCCTCCTCCTCCTTAAATTAACACTCACTCATTCCAATCTCAACTCAAATAGACTTCCCGGCCTCTCTGATTAGGTTAAATTCCCCTATGACAAGCATGCAACATGTGGCTCTCTTGGTGGCATTTGTCATCACAGTTGTTCTTATATTAATTAATTACTCCCTCATCCACTAAAATGTAAGCTCCATGAGGGTCAGCATGGTATGTGTTTTTACTCTGTCTTTATATCCCCGGTGCTTGGCTATAGATGTACTCAATAAACATGGGTTGAATGTATGAGTGAATGCATGACCATGGACTGTATGCCAGGCACTGTGTTAGGCACTGCAGGGGACAGCAACAAGCGGAGACTCTCAGGAGCAGAGGATCAGCCCCTGCGAGAGTGTGGGCCTTCTTTTTTCTTTTTTATTTTTTTGAGTTGGAGTTTCACTCTATCGCCCAGGCTGGAGTGCAGTGGCATACTCACAGTCACTCCAGCGTCGACCTGCTAGGCTCCGGTGATCCTTCCACCTCAGTTTTCCAGGTAGCTGGAACTACAGGCACGTGCTACCACACCCAGCTAATTTTTGATTTATTGTAGAGACGAGGTCTTGCCAAGTTGCCCAGGTTGATCTCAAACCCACGGGCTCAGGTAATCCGCTCACTTTAGCATCCCAAAGTGCTGGGATTACAGGCTGAGCCACCAAGCCCGGCCGAGTGCAGTCCTTCTGAACTTCTGTCTCTATCTCCCATTGGCTTCTCTCCTGTGTTCACAGGGCCAGAGGATCTCAGGGGCTGCCATCCCCCTGGCAACGTTGTCACCAGTCAGGCATGAACTGATGCTTATCTGGACCGCGCCAGCTGGGCCCAGCCTCGGAAGAGCTAAGGCGGACGCCATGGCAACAACCTAGCTCCTCAGAGGCCCTGGATTGCTCCTAGGGATGTCAAGTCAGTCTTCGCTATTCTCTGGGGACTGTGCCCAGGGTCTGAGTTCACAGCAACAAAAACCACCTTCAAACTTACTGGAATGGAATACATTTTTGGGGGAGAAAACCACCTTCAAACTTACTGGAATGGAATACATCATTGCAATCAATTGCCTCTGAGAGCCCAGGGGAGCCACAGATCAATTAACCTGACTCATAGGCCTGTCCACATATCCACAATGACTGCCACCCTGGCGATGACCGCCACCATGGGGCTCTGAGGCTCCTCAGTGGGGAGGGAGAAGTCATACATTAGAGCAGGTCATAGAAAGCTCCCATGGGGGAGAGGCAGCATGGTGCTGTGGAGAGAGGCAGGTATCCTGGGTTCAAATCTAGCCTCTGCCCTATTTCTTCTCGCCTCGCTGCATCCAGTGTCCCCATTGACAAAATGGGGATCGTAATGCAGACTTATCTTGTAGGGCTCTCGTGAGGACTAGATCTGTTCAGGGGTGAACATATCCTGGAGCACAGAGTGTACAACAGATTGTAGCGGCCTTCCTTAGGCAACTGAGACTGTTTGTCTATGAGGATGTTTGTCTATGAGGATGCTCCAATTGGATTGGCCACCTTTTAAGAGGGACCTGCCAAGGTTCTGATTCTTTTGGAAGGGCTGAGACTGAGGGTTACTTTTCCAGGTATTGGAAAGTGAGGCTGTACTGGCCTGGGAGAGGATGGTTTATCAGAAATGAACTGTTTATCTTAAGTCTTGTGCAGTGGAGGGGAGGGAGATTTCTGTGTCTGCTCTGTGTGTGGTGGGGAAAAGGGCAGCTTGGCCTCTGCCAGGTCCTGTGCTGAGCCCTTGACCTAGCTGATTTCTTCCATCTTCACAACAGCCTCATGTGGCAGACATCATTATGCCCACTTTAAAGAGGAGGCTGGGGAGGTCCAGAGAGCTCCAGTAACTGATCCACAGTCCATTAGAGAATAAGTTCATACATTCTCACAAACACAACTGAGAAGATGCAGGAGCAGCTACTGGCCCACTTGCCATGGAAGACCACCATGGGCCATATTTGGCCTGTAAGCCACCAGTCTCAGTGTCTCCCATCCCAGACAGAGTGCCTTTTTTTTTTTTTTAATTGAGGTCTCACATGCTGCCCAGGCTGGAGTGCAGTGGCATGATCACAATGATCATGGATCACGGCAGCCTTGATCTCCTGGGCTCAGGTGATCCTTCCATCACAGCGTCCCAAGTAGCTGGGACTATAGGCATGCACCACCATACCCAGCTAATCTTTTTGTACATTTTGATTTTTTTGTAGTGATGAAATTTTGCTCTTTGCCCAAGCTGGTCTTGAACTCCTGGTCTCAAGCAATCTGCCTGCTGGGATTATAGGCATGAGCCACGGTGCCCAGCTAGATGTGCTTTTTGATAAGGAAGAGGATTACATGATTGCATTTGGCCACACAATGGTCTTGGCTAGACCCTGGGCTCCTCTGCCAGTGTGTGTGGTTCCTTCCAATTCCTGAGCAGGGACCCAGAGCAGACAAGTGCTTACATAGGGCATGTGTGTGAGTTCAGTAGCTGAAAGAACGTCCCTCAGCTTCTAAGCACCATCCCCTCCTTTTTCACTTTGAAAAAGATTCAGTGTGGGCTGGAAACTCCCCACCGGATGCCATTTTAAGGCTATGCTTTTTTGCCCTTGTTACACGTGCCATTGAATGCCTGCAAAAGGGAGGAGCAAAGAAGCAGTTGTGACAGATGATTCTGTTCATGCATTTTCCCCAAAACTAAGTCATATTATTTTGTTAAGGCCGTCTGCCTCTGTCTGAGTTGACTTCAGAAGCCTGTGCTGAGCCGCCTGGCTTTCTGTTTGAGGATCCAGGATGAGGAGGAATACAGATGTGCTTACCAAATTGAAACACAATTTGATTTGCCACTGAGAGCAAAGGGCCATCATGAAGGTGTCTTAGTCCGTTTTGTGTTGCAGTAAAGAAATGTCTGAGGCTGGTGATTTATAAAGAAAAGTAGGTTTATTTTGCTCACAATTCTGATGGTTGGAAAGTTCGTGACTGGGCATCTGCGTCTGATGAGGACCTCAGGCTGCTTCCACTCATGGCAGAAAGTAAAGGGGAGCCAGCTTGTACAGAGGTCACATGGTGAGAGGGGAAGCAAGCAGGGGAGGTGCCAGGCTCTTTTTAACAATAGGGTGAGAACCCACCCGTCCCCCAGGAAGGGTATTAATCTATTTGTGAGGGATTGCCCCATGACTGAACCCCCTCCCATCGGGCCCCACTCCCATATTGGGGATCAATTTCATCTCGAGGTTTCGAGGGGACAAACATCCAAATCAAAGCAGAAGATAAGCAACCATTAGCAAGTGTCATTAACAAGAATACACACAACCCACAGGCATAGGGCTCCCACCAGCTGATGCCCACAAAGCTCCTTCCTTTAAATATTTCTGGAAGTGAGGGGTGGAGGAGGGCTTGCCCCACACACCTCCAAACACGTCCAGGCTAGGTGGGCAGCACCACAGCCTGTGGCTGTCTACCAAGGGTTGGCTTCAGCTGTTGTGGATGTTGAAACAGCCGCCTACACCAGGGTTCTATAGTCCAGTGTTCCCCTAGGTGAAGCCTCGAGAGGTCAAAATGGCCTCTTCCCTTTCTATCCTCCACAGATAGGAGCCATGCAGGGGTCCATGCAGGACGGAAAAAAATTTGTTCTTGCAACAACTATTTATTGATCATCTACTATGTGCCAGGCACTGGGATAAGGTGGTCAAGGAGGTCTTCTCTGAGGAGGTGATTTTTATGCAAAGGTCTAAGTGCCATCCATGCCAAACGTGAGGGGCAGAGCACTTTAGACACAGGACACAGACAAAATGGTGGGGTGGGGTGGGGTGGGGGTGGGGGTGGGGCTGAGGGTTGAGCTTGAGGCACTGAGAAGACATGAGTGGCCAGACCAGAGGTTAGGGGTGGGGAGTTGGGACGTGAAGCTTAGGGAGGAGGCTGAGCCCAGTCATTCAATATCATGGCGAGGAGTTGGAATTTTTTAAGTTTTATTTTTATTTTTTTATTTAATTTTTTGAGTTGGAGTCTCACGCTGTCACCCAGACTGGAGTGCAGTGGCCGCTCCCAGCCACTGCAGCCTCGACCTGCTGGGCTCCGGCGATCCTTCCACCTCAGCCTTCCAAGTAGCCAGAATTACAGGCACGTGCTACCATGCCCGACTGATTTTTTGATTTATTGTAGAGATGAGGTCTCGCTGCCCAGGCGGGTCTCGAACCCGCGGGCTCAGGCAATCCACTCACTTCAGCCTCCCAAAGCGCGGGATTACAGGCTGAGCCACCGAGCCCGGCTTTTTAAATTTATTTTTAATGAGGTCTTGCCAAATTACCCAGGCTGGTCTCGAACCCGTGAGGTCACAATTAAAAAAAAAATTTTAGAGGCAAGGCTTGCTCTGTAATCTCAAACTTCTGGGCTCAAGTGATCCTCCTGCCTCAGCCTCTTGAGTAGCTAGGATTTCAGATATGCTCCACCACACACAGCTCATTTTTTTTTTTTTTTTTGGTAAGATACAGGGTCTCATTATGTTGCCCAGGCTGGTCTTGAACTTCTGGCCTTAAGCAATCCTCCTACCTCAGCCTTTCAAACGCCTGGGATTACAGGTGTGAGCCACTGAGACCAGCAGGGGATTTATTCTGTGTATGGTGTAACCCTCAAAGTGTTTTGGGATATGATTTAATTGATGACTGCTGAGTGATGAGTGCATGGTGGGGTGAGGCATCAAAGGGGAGGGAGAGTCTTGAGAAGCAGTTGCATGGTCCAGGGGGGTACTGAGGCTCAGTGCAGTGGGGAGGCAGGATGAACCTTGAGAGGCAGGTGAACTTGAGAGATATTTTGGAGGGAGAATCCACCATACTTGCTTATAGACCAACCTTGGATAACTTGGTTACTTTTTATACATGCTCAACTTTCCAATGCCTTTCTCAACAGAACCCAGTCCTGGCCCATGTGTCTACACTCAGGACAAGGCATTTTACAAATTTCCCCTCTTCTGGTCCTTGTCATTGGCACCCAAAGCTTGCGGCACATAGTCTTCCTTCCCCAGGCAGAGGTTGTAACTGCCTCTGTGGCCTTTAGTGGCTTCAGCTCAGTGGGGAGCACCACAGCCCCTGAATGAACCCATACAAATTTGTACACGCTACAGACAGCAGGAAGTCAGACATTGAACAGCATTTCTTGGCTATGTTTAGAAGAAACCAAGGCCCAGAGAGGTCAAAAGACTTACTCCAGATTTCACAGCTACCATGCAGTGAGTTTTAAGACCACAAATGTAGTTTTATTGCAATTATATCATCACGCACATAGTAATTCCAAGAAGCATTGCCTAAGAGACATCCTTAGAGAATCTGTTTCAATAAATAACTAAGAATTCACTTACCCAATAAACCCATCATGTTTCCATTATCTATCATGCGCATGAGTTGTCTGTTACCTGTTAGTTGTCTGACACCCAGCCAGCCCCTGGAGTAATAAAGATAAATCAAATAAAGCTCCCTTCCCTCGCAAAGCTCCAAGTTTTGTGGATGGGTGAAGAGTAGGGTGGGGAGTGGAGAAAAAGGATGTTTCCAAACCAAAGGGCTGCTGTGCAATGAGACAAATGCTGTGACAAAGACATGCTCAATATATTACAGAAAAGCAAAATAAATCGTGCATAAACTCATCAACTGTATCTTCTATAGAGCATATGATGGATACTTCTCAAGAGCTTGAAGATAGTTATTCTCAAACTCTTTGAGAGTGTTTTTCTCACAGGTGTACTTAGCTTCTTAATCTGGACACCCACCATGGCAGACTTGTGAGACTAAGGTAAATGTCAACCCTGGGGCACTTGGATGGTCCCTGACTGCAAACCAGTTTGGTGACTGCTCTGTGTACTTGAGACTGTGTTTGTTTCTAGGTGGCCTCACCTAATAGAAACTCCTTGAAGAAAGGGATTATGGCTTTGGCTTTTTTGCATCTTCTCCCTTCAGCCTTCAATAATGACCTAATAAGGAGCCAACAAGGAGCCATCAGTCAGGTCCTTGTTGGCTTTATATGTGCTGAATGGTAGGCACTGGGTGGATGACAGTGAACAAGACAGGCACAGTCCCTGCTCTTATGGAACCTGCAGCTGGTGTCCAACCAACTCTCAGCTCCCAGAGGATCCACCCTGTTGCAGAGTCTTAATTACCCTGTATAGCTCCATGATTCCTGAATTTTATCTCCAGTGCTGTGTCATCTGAGCTCCAAACTTGTACATTCAACTACGAATTCTACCTGGATACATGATGTGCCAAAAACTCATTAGGTCCTAGACAGACTCCTAGATTCCCACCAATGCCACTACACAACTGGTCCTCCCTATCTCTACGAATGGCACCACCACCCGTGGAATTGACAAACCCAAAACCAGGGAGGCACCCTTGATCCTTCCCTTTGCCTTACCCTCACACCCAGATCATCCTCTATTCTCCACTCCCCCAATGCCACAGCTGCCATCTTTTATCTCTGTTACCATAGTAACTTCTCCAGGGACCTTCCTTCAGTTTCTCCCCACTCGAACTCTTTTCTATACAGAGGTCAGGATGATATTATAAAATGCAAAATTAAAACCTCACATATTTCTCCCCTTCTTATAGCCCTTCAGTGACTGTTCATTGCTCTCAGAGTAAAATTCCAACTCCCATAGCGACACCTCGCTCCTTCGGCCTCCTGCCTGCCCCTCTTCTCAGTGTGGGCTGCTCTCAATTTGTTCTAGGCAGTCTTATCCCCTTTTTCTTCCTTGAGTCTATGGATATCCTTCCCACCTTTGCACCTGCTGCTACCTCTGTCTGTGAATGCCCCTCCCACCCCATCCTTTGCACAGCTGGGAGCTAGGTTCTTCTTCATCTTGCATGTTTCAGCTTGGGTGTCACCTCCTCAGAGAAGCCCCCTGACATCTCAGTTCACCATACTAATCCCAATCCTCCCACCAGTGACTGTGTAGCACATCACTCAGATGATCCCCTTTGCAGCATTTACCAAGCCTTTAATGGTCACATTGATACGGAGTGCAGGACTCATGATGGTGGAGACAATATCTATCTTGTTGACCATGGTGGCCCAGTGTCTAACACTGAGGAGATACTCAAATATTGGTTTAATTAAAATGAAATAAACAATAACAAAACACTTCTCGGGGCTGTTTTGAGGAACGCAAGGACTAGTGTGTGTAAAAGCACCTGACACAGTACCAGGCAGGTTATAGGTCCTCAGCACACTCACTCATGCAATCACCCAGGCTGCCCTGAAGATTTCAGGGACTAGAAATGCGTTCTCCTTGTTCCCTGGGGAGATACTGTGAGAGACAAGAGGGCAGGAATCCTACAGAAGTGCTCTTGACCACACGTGAAATAATCTCTTTGTCTTTGTTTTCCTCCTTTCTCTCTTTGCTACGTGTCCTTTTTTAAAGAACTGGAAAAGCACAGTACAAGATTGATAGCTTCAGAGATTCAGCCCTTCTTTGTTCCCTGAGCAGCCCTCCCTTGCCTTGATCAGCCACCTGTTCCAAGGAGTCTGCATCTGCCCTACTCCCCACCTCTCCCTGCCATCAGTGAGCTGCCCAGGGCCCCTGGCCAGGCTGGGCTGTGTTCCTGCCCCCAGGACAGCTGTGAAGTCAGGCGCTGTCACTGCCTATTTGTTTGTATCAAAGGCCCTATGTATGGTAACAGATCATGAATAAGAAGCAGGCACCTGATGACAGAGCAGTCATCTCCCGCCAGCACCGACCCCTGCCAACAGCCACCTGCAAACTCCAGGCAGTCTGCCTCCAGGAGAGGCAGCAGGGTGCAAGGGACAGGGCACTAAAGTTGGAGGCAGAACCCACTTCAGCTCAGTAAACAAGGATCAAGGCCCTTGGTGTGCCAGGAACTACGTCTGGGTTCCAACTCTGGCTCTGCCACTAAGCCAGGAGACACATTTCTTAACTTTTCTGACCTTCATTTTCTCCCCCTGTAAAGTGGGTGTAAAATAATTCAAAATGGATGCCTTTTATTTTTTTATACAAGTCTCTTCCGTCAATTATTTCATTTTGTTTCACTTATTCAGTTCAGCTTGGGTGAATATGTTTTTTGTTTCACTTATTCAGTTTTTGTTTCACTTACTCAGTTCAGCTTGGGTGAATATTTTCTGTGTACCTTCCCAGTGCCAGGAGCTAAGCTAGGTGTGGCAGATTCAGCAGCCAAAAGAGACAAGGTATTGGCCTTCCTCGAGCTTGCATTGTCCTAGAAGAGAAAGACATTAATCAAGTTATCCCATAACAAAATGTTACATTGCAGTCTAGAAAGGGCAAGTACTCAGGGCATGAGAACCTGTGATTTGGGGATCTGGCTTTGAAGGACCCCTGGGGAAGTGATGCTTGAGCTGACACCTGAAGAAGTAGAGGCTTTAGTTGAAGTACGGAGGGAAGAATGTTCTGGGGAAGGGAAAGAGCTTAGACAAAACCTGGGGTCAGGAGACAACTGAGGGCCCTTGAGGGCCTAGAAGGGATCCCATGTTTCTGGAGGGTACAGAGTGGGTGACTGGGCAGGTAAATGAAGTGAGAGCCATCAGTCAGGTCCTTGTTGGCTGGTGAAAAGGAATTGTGTCTGTACCCTGAGGGCAGTGGGACACCTTTTACCAGCTTTATTAGGATGCCATAAGATCAGACTTGATGCTTTACAAGGTTCCCTGTGGCTGTTACATGGAGAACACGCTGGAGATGCCTGAGGGGAAGCAGGGACCAGACACTATCACAGTTTTCCTAGAGGGACATGAGGTGGTTTGGTAGAGGGAGTGGCAGCAGAACTGGAGAAAGCATCCAGGTAGCCGGCACACAGCAGGCTGGCGAGGGCTGCTTTTCACCAAAGGGGAAGCAGGAACGCCCACCCCTATTCTAAAGACAGGAAAATCAAGACTCAGAAAGGGTAAGTGGCCCCCACAAATAGCCAGTGATGAAACCTGGACTCACGTTTGACACGCAGTGGACAAGTGTCAGATGTCATCATTTAGATGAATGCCCAGTGGGTCTCAGTGAAGACTGGTCTTCGAGGCCAGGGATGGTCTCTTTCCTGAGCAACTTTCTGCCAAAGGTAATGAGGGCAGCTTCCAGCTGAGCTGTCGTCTCCTCAGCAAATGCCGAGTCCTCAGCCAAAGCCCAAAGGTGCCAGCAGTGGCCAGAAGGAGATGAACTTGAGGGCCAGTGAAGACAGGACCTGGAGGGGGTGAAGGATGTGAGATTTGGCAGTACACAGACCTGGGCACAGATCCTGTCTGTTACCATCTCATACGTGCCCTGTGGCCCTTCCTGTGGGTGGCTTGCTGGCATCTGGCCTAAACTACATAGCCTCACACCAAGGGTGCAAGCCTTTGTGGCCTGGGCTGGGTATACTGAGTTCATTAGTGTCCCTTGTACAGAGAGCTAACTGCACTGTCTCTCCAAAGATGTATTCTGGTGGGTTAGATTCAACATCAGGGACAGAACAGAGTGTATTCTCCCTATGCGGGGACATCAAGGCAGAGGAGTGATCAGTGGAGAAGGTTATTTTCCCAGTGACGTTGTTTTGACTTACCACCATGAGGTGATAATAAAATGCAAACTGATTTTCAGCCAGTTTAATTGTTTTTAAATTCCTTACAGATAATGCAAATCTTATTGCCTGGACCCAGGACGGGGGCTCCTACCACCCCTGCTCCCTGGCATATCACCACCTCTCTCCTACCTTCTTTCTAGCTATGCTGGGTACTAAAGCCACTTCTCCCACTGCCACCTTTTCTGGGGAAGAGAGAAGTAGCTTGCCATGCCTCTCTGGTGGCACTGAGGTGATAGGGTTATGTGTTCATTCATTCATGCAACAAATATCTATGAAGCTCCATTACATGTCAGGATTAGCATTAGCCACTAGAAATACAGGTGCATGTGAGACAGGATGCTGCCCCCTGAGAAAGGCTTATTCATTCATTCTGTCATTCACTTATTCATCCAATATTGAACACCTGCTGTATACCGGGCCCTGTGCTTGGCATGGGACACGGTGGCTCCTCAGTTGGGTGATCTAATTGGAGGTGATTCTGCTTCCTGGAGGAGGTGGCACTTCATCTCTCCTTAGCAGGGCAAAAAGAAGACAGCTAGATAGAGAAAGGGAAAAGCATTTTCTAAATAGTGGGATCAACATGGGTAAAGTCCCAGAGGTATGAGACAATTGAAGTCCAGGAAACCACAAGTAGTTCTCTGTGGCTGGAATGAAGGTCCACATGGGGAATTGGGCAGAATCAGGGCCAGAGAGATGGAAGGGTAGATCAAAAGGGCCTTGAATGCTCAGCTAACAAGTGGAGCTTTTTACAGGAAGTCATAGGAGAGTCAATGAAGGGCTTTAGGGTAGGTTGAGAAAGGAAGTAACAGATGGGGCCAAATGTCATGAGATATTACAAAGATCTGGGCATGGCTTGGGGACTGGATTGGAATCCATGAGCCTAGAGACAGGGAGACCAGGCAGAAAGTTCTTAGGAGGCTGGAACTGAGGTGAGGGGGATGATAAGGATGTACCCAAAAGAGATTGTGAAGGTGACATCTACAAGAGGTGTTGTATCAGCTATTACCAGAAAATGCTGCATATCAAACCACTTCAAACTCAGTGACTTAAAACAGCAATCATTTATTCTTACAGAGCTCTAGACTCGCTAGGAGCTTATTGGCCTCAACTGGGCTCTGCTGGGTGGCTCTCCTGTGCTGGGCTGAATCTCAACTGGGTTTGACTGAGGTGGTTTGGTCCTGCCCTTTGTATCCCTTATCTTCCTTCTGGGACCAGTGGGCCAATCGGGGCATATCTTTCTTATGACCACAAGGGCAGAGGCCCAAGAGAACAAGCCCAATCAGGCAAGCTTCTTACCAGTCTTTAGTTACATTACACCTGCCAATATTCCACTGATTAAGATATAAGGCTGAACTCAAGGAGAAGAGTCAGGAGTTATAGCCCATCATCTTAAAGGGAGACCAGCCAAGGCACATGGCAAAGGACATGAATGGGGGAGGGGTAGACAGAATTGGAGTTATTTATGCAATTTCCTGTACCAAATGAGAGACTGAACAGGAGAGTAGAGAGAAGGGGAGTTCGTGAGGTTTTTTTTTGTTTTTGTTTGTTTTGTTTTTGTCAAGAATGTGATATATATCAACCCAACTGCCTCCAAAACTTGAGCCTGTTTACCTTCATAACCCACAGTTATATTCAGCTGAGTCCAACCCCTTCAGAAGTTAAGCCTGAGGAAGAGGTCCTCTCAGATGCAATGTCTGTGCAGACTGGCTACTCTGTTCAGGATGTTCTGGGGAAAGAGATACCCCCGGACCTCTGCCCCCCATCTAGACTTTCCCTGGTCTCTCTGCCAGTCCTGCCCTGGCCCCCAGGCTGCATCACTGGGGGACTAGTTTTCCCTTCTTATTCACACTGTGTTGATTACACACTCCAGAAATCTGTTTTCCTCCATGTGGGCAGAAACAGCCAGCCGCACAACTGCTTACAATTCCTGCAAACAGAGGGGTGGGTGGGAAAAAGAGGTGTGTGTTTGGGAGCGGGAGGAATGGTACTGCTGCTTCTGTCCTCTGGGGGGCGTCTTCCCTGCTGTACCCACCTCCTCTTCTCTCGCTGCCTCTCGAGGCCATCCTTGTTTTCTCCAACTGCAGAACAATCAGAAAGGAGATTTAACCTCAGAGGGTAACCCTGGGAGAAAGGAAGCAGAAAAGCCCTTGCTGGCTTAAGTAGGTGACCTGGGGGAGAGATGTCATCTCCCCTTTCTGGAGCCCAGCTTTCACCCTTATAAAACAGAAACACTGGTCTAGGAAACATTTCATGTTTATTTTAACAAACAGTCATATGGTGCTTACTAAGCGCTTTGCAAACATTAACTCATTTAGTCACCATTACAGTGCTGTAAGTCACCACCATTCCACAGAGAGAAGACCGAGGCACAGAGAGGTTAAGTAATTTTTCCAGAGGCACACAGTTAGGGAATGATGGAGTCAGGGTTTGAACCCAGGCATTTTGGCACCAGAGACCACATTTAACTACCATATTATGCTGCTACTTGTTTTCCCATCTTCTCCTAATTTCTAGAAGCCCAAACCACTCCAAACTCAGTGACTTCTTAGGGTCTTGTGTGTCACACATCCTTTATTTCTTCTGAATGGGTGTTGTGGGTTGAATTGTGACCCACCCCCAAAAGATCTGTCCAAGTCTTAGTCCCTGGTACCTGTGAATGTGACCTTACTTGGATTAGGGTCTTGGCAGATGTAATCAAGTTGAGATGTCATACTGGATTAGGATAGGTCCTAATTCAGTGTCTTTTTAAGAGAAAGCAGAGGGAGATTTGGAGACAGAAACACAAAGGGAAGACCACCATGTGAAAATGGAGGCAGAAACCAGATTGATGCAGCTACAAGCCATGGGTTGGCAAGGATGGCCAACAACCACAAGAAAGGAACAATTCCTCTGAAGAGGCTTCAGAGGAAGCACAGCCTCACTGTCACCCAGATTTCAAACTTCTCGCCCCCTGAATTGTGAGAGAATACATTACATGTCTGTCATTTTGATCCACCCAATTTGTGGTAATTTGTATGGCAGACCCAGGAAACTAGCATAACTGGGTCAGGAAATCCTGAAGATTTCAAAGAGGGATTCTGGAAAACCTCTCCACACTAGCAGCCTTCACTGCCCACCCAGTTCATGTCTCAGATCCTGTTTCCTGCCACCCTACTCAACCCGGCTGACATTATGCTTCTAGAGAGTTTGGGTTCTAAATTGCAAACTCTGGGCTTCGGGTGACGGAGCTGAAAGGATGACCAGTGGCTATGGAACCTGAATGGAGGGTAGGCTGGGAGACAGAGATCTTGAACTTCACTTCACGAGAGCTGAGAATTTGGTTCTGGGAGTCTTGGGACAGAGGGGGCCGTTGGAATTCTAAGTGACTATGATCCCAAGCCCCACTCCCCTACCTTCAGGGAACTAGGACTCTGAGCTTAATAGTGCATTGTTGCAAGAGCACTAGACTTAGCAGCCAGAGAAGACTGGATTTGAATCTTGCCTCTGGCACTTCTTGACTTCAGGTAAGTCACTTCACTGCTCATCCTCAGTCCTCAGCCCCCTATGGAACAGAGCCAATTGTCTGTGGGAAGGCTCTAGGGAACTGTTGAGTGCAGCCAGGTCGGGAACCCACGTCCTTCCTCCCACTTTGCCAAGTTCCTGGAAATCTCAGTCTTGTTCATCATCACTTTCCCCAGCACTGGCCCCAAGGCCTGGCTCATTGTGGGCAAGTGTAAGTGTTGAACTGAAATGAATTTTGCCAACTACCTTGGTTAGTCCTGCAACAAGGGCTGCTTTCCATTTCCAAGCCATAATTTTCTACTCGGTCTATGACGGCGGTTTTGCTTCCCTCTTGGCTGATCCAACACCCCAGCAGGCATTCAGAGGTAAGCCAGACAAAACAGCCAAGGCCAAGAAGTGTGTTTTCCATGTCTATCCCCCCTTCCTCCTTAATTCTGCCATACCCTCTACCCAGCAGCCGTTCCCTGACAAGTCCTCCGCTCCAGACTATTCTCCAGACTCTTCCCCTGTAGCTGGCTGACTCCTGTAAGGATGGGAAAGACCTAGGGCTTTAGGCAGCATGTTTAAGGGAGGTCTGAGGGACCTAAGACCCTTTGGGAACCCTAAGGTATGACACTCCCATGGTGGAATCATTGGTTGGTGGACTTCTGGCTAAGATCACATGCCATCTGTTACCCTGGCAGGGAGTTCTTGGACCCCACGTGACATCCCTCTTTTCTTACCCCCATTGCATCCACTCTCCATCCCTATCCCACCCTCAGACTCCATGCTCCTCAGGCAGAGGGTCCTGAGAAAAGTGACAGGTCCTCCGTCCTAAATGAAGCCTGGTGTGCGGTGCAGGAGAGGTGGAATCGGACAGATCTGGGATCCAATTTTTGGCTCTTTCACTTCCTGTGTGGCCTTGGGAAAATCACATCACCTTTCTGAGCTTTTCTTGAAATGAGCGCCGCACCCACCTCCCAGTGTATGGTACAGAGCAAGTGAAAAAGCACTTCTTTCAGGCCTGGGTGCAGTGCCTAGCACAGAGTGACAGCTATAAAAGGCCGACGAGATGCAGTGGAGGGCTTCCAGTGTTGGGATCTGATGGTGTGCATTTGAAACCCTGCTCCATCATTTCCTAACTGTGTACTTTGGGCAAGTCACTCTACCTCTCTAAACCTCAGCTTCTCTGTAACACTGAGATAAAGCCTTTCTTCCTGGGTTTTTAAATAAGGATCAAATGAGATGTGTAGTTGTATGGTCATTAGTGCCATCCTATACCTCCAAGGCATCTGTTTCTCAACTTTGAACCCTTTGGCTCTAGGCTCCAAATTTAGTTTTTGTAGTCCCAACTGGAGGACACTTGACTTCCAGATGTATTTGTCCTCGATCGCGACAAGTCTCTGGCTTTCTGGGCTGCCCGACTTTGTACTCTAAAAGCCAGGCCTCCAGTCTGAAGCCTCCAGGAACTGCACTTAAAATCCTAGAAATTTCTCTTGTGGCTTTGGCATGACCAAGTCCCAAGATGGCCTGGGAACTCTAAGGCTGGACAGGCATGGCCAAAGGCCCTGACAGATGACCTGCCCATGGTCACAGTCACCAAAGTCATCTACCTCACAAGGGAGAATGAATTCACAACTCGTATCACTTGGCTCAAAAATGAGCTCACCAGGGACACGGAGCTGTAAGGGGTCAGCTCTGGGGAGGAAGGTCCCCAGGGCCCAGGCAGGCCCTGCACAGCAATGAATCTCCTGGAGGCAGTCCCATGCCCCAGGGAGGGGCTGCCCGTAGGCCTGTTATCGCTGGCCAGGCCCTTTCGTTCAGCACCAGCAGGAATGATCAGGGGCTGCTAAGTGGCCTCCGGCTTTCTCCTGCACTCAGGAGAAGCAGGGAGGGAAGGGCCAGGGTTGGGGAGGCAGCACCAGCGGTGTGTGGTGTGTGTTCATGGGGTGATTGTCATGGTTACGGTCTGACAAAACAAATGGCTTTGCTTCCTGCAGGCCACCTAAACAGCCATCGCGATGTGGGCATTGATCAAGTCGGCTGCCAGGGCAGCGGGCGCTGGGCTTGGGCACTGAAGCCCAGCCCTGGGTGCCCCCTCTAGCAGCGAGGCAGCCGCTGTGGCCGTGGATAAAGGGTGCGTTTGGCCAGATACATGTTGCTTCTGGGACAAGGTAAGGACTGGTCCAGCCTGTGTGAGGAGGAGAGCCCAGGTAGGAGTGCTGCGCTAGGTATGCGAGGGTGTGTGTGAATGTGTGTATATGGTGAGTTTGTGTTCCTCATGGTAAAGTGTGTGTCCATGGGCAAGTGTGTCGGGGTGTGTACGTTGTATGCGGGCACCAAGGGGAGGGGCTCGAGATGCTCCCGCATAAGAAGTGAGAGAACAGGACCACATGTTGCTGCTCAGGTCCTGCGCTCGCTCGTGCTCTCTCTCTCTCTCTCTCTCTCTCTCTCCCTCTCCACCCTCCCTCCTTCTCCTCCAGCTCCCTGTCTCTCGCTTGCTATCTGTGTGTCCATTTCTCTGTCTTTTTTTCTGTGTGACTCTCTGCATCTCCTTTTCCCCGTGTCTCTGTCTCTCCCTCCTTCTCCCTCAACCACCCATCCCTGCCACCTGTTTCCACCATCTCCTGGTGCCCATCATCTCTTGTCTGTCCTCCAGGGCTCTGGGGCGGTTAGGAGCTCTGCTGGCTGCCCACCCTGGCAGCCGGGCTCAGGTCCGCTGCCCTCCGAGTGCATGTGACTTCCCCAGAGCCACCAGCCAAGTACACACCCTCCTCTGAGCCCAGGGTTCCAGGGCTTCTGCAAGGTAAGGGGGCTCCGGAAGGAGAAGGGGTCCTTGGGCAGAAGGAGACAGCCGGGGGAGGGAGACTCAGCCCCAGGCGCAGCGTGGTGTCTGCTAACACGTCAAGCCTCTGCTGGAAGTCCCGTCATAACATCTCCTGCGGCAGCTCCAACAGTTCCAGTCCGATGCTCCCGCCTGCACCACAGCGGCAGAGGCCTGGGGGCGGGGGCCAGAAGCTTCCCCTCCTCCTCCCCTCCAAGGAGCAACAGGCACTGTCCTGTCTCTATTCTGGCTCCCTTTCCCTTTCTTTTCTTCCTTTCTTTTCTTTTCTTTTCCTTCCTTCCTTCCTTCTTTCTTCCTCTCCTCCCTCCCCTCCCCTCTCCTTCTCTCTCTCTCTCTCTCTCTCTCTCTCTCTCTCTCTGTCTCTCTCTCTCTTTCTTTCCCCCTCCCTCCCTCCCTCTCAGCTTAGAAGGCAGAGCACTCCCTCTCTCCTTCTCTGCTAGGACACAAGCCTATTCCCTGGGTTCACCTGTCTGAGTTCAGTCAGGTCCTGAGAACTGGGCAAGGCTCAAATGGCACCAAACACCAGTCCTCCTGCTCAGGGTAGATTATGAGGGCACATGTCTCTGGTTAGCTAGGATGGACAGTGAGAACTGAGCACATGAGCATGTGTGTGTCTGTGAGATGCCTGTAGGGATGTGTTTAAGAGGTGTAAGGGGGCATGTGTGTACAGGGGATGTCTCTGGTAGTGACTTGTATGGAGTGAGCTACTTGAGTTGGTAAGGGAGCCTGTATGTATATATAAAGTATTTACGTATTCAGGGTGCATGTGAGGGTGCCTGTGTCTACTGGTGTGCAGGTATTTAAGAGTGCAGGAGCATTCATATGTGCACAGGTATGTACATGCTATGTGTACATGCAGAGAATTGTGGGTTGAACCTGATCCAGAGGTTGCTGGCAGGATCCCCAAAACCTGATGTATGGCTGCAGTGCCCTCGTCACCCAGGCTTGGTAGCATCCATCTCCAGGGATACTGCTTTGGCAGTCTCCAATCCAGCCCCACCTAGGTGGTGGTCCAGGGCCCTAAGTGGGTGGCCACTGTGCCCGAGTGAGTGGCCTGCAGACTCCACTGCTTTGCTGGCCTGAGATGGGCCAAGTCTCCTGGCCTGGGGTGGCTGGGGCTCTGAGCATTCTCCCAGCCCTGACTTCAGGAGTTAGGAAACACAGAGGTCTATGGCCTCACAGAAAATAAAGTGAAGGACAGTCCCAAACCTGGGCCAGATGTAGCTTTCAGAAGGTACTCTAGCCATTGGCCATGGGGCTATCAGTAAAGTTGTCCTGGCTGAGGAAGGAGGTAGAAGGCAGGAAGCCCCAGCCAGGGTGATGACACAGGTGCTCTGCTCCAGGGGGTGCTGGGACACTCACTAAGCCCCTTCCTCCCACTAACCAGCGCCCCTGGGCCCAGAGGGAAGCTGCAGCTTTGTGTCTGCATCACTGAGGCCCTGCCCCAGGCTCTTCTGCAAGTGAACATTCTCACTGGCTGGCCTCTCAATACAGGGTGAATTATGCTGATGCTGATGCTGACTGTGGCTCTGGGCGAGGTCAGCTCCACAGGGAAAGGGGCAGCCCTGGGGAAGGGAGGAACCCAGGAGCTCCAGGCAGCAGCCCCTCCAGGCCCAGGTTCCAGTTGTCCCCTCTGCTGAGTGCCTAGGTTTCCCTCAGCACCCCTGGCCAGTTTCCCTAATGACATGACTTCCAGTAACCAATGACCGAGCTGTGCAGACATGGGTTTCTCGTGGTTTCGCAGGTTTTTCCACTCCAGCCAAACTGGAAAGGGGCTTGGACAAGGCCAAGCAGAGGGTCCCCACAAACAAGAAGTCTGCAGACATCCCTGGAGGGATTGGGAACTGCCCAGTGGGGCCAGAGCACTGAGTATGACTCCAGATCACCAGGGGTGCACAAGTCCTTTCATCCCATGAGCCTCCTTTAAATGCATGTGAACACCCGGCCCTCCCTCCTGAAAACCCAGCTGGGAACATTTCCCGACCCAATGCTCACCCAGCAGCGTGGCTGGCTCACAAAATCCTGTGGGCGCCTACATTTCTTAGAGGAAGGAATTGGGATCTGGGATGCTCACGGTGGGGCTAGGAAGGCTTCCTGGAGGAGGTGATGTCAGAATAGATGGATGTGGCAATATGGGCAGAGAGGAGCAGGAAAGATTTTCCTATGTGACCGGGACATAAGGGCAAGCAGGGCTGGGAGGGGCGAGAGGTCTTAGCTGATACATTGATTTGAATGAACAGACAAGTTAGGGTGGAAATAGAGAGAGGACTGAAAACCATCACTGGGTGCCTGCTTCATGCCAAGCGCTGTGCTGGATGTTGAGTCTCTGTCCACAAGAGGCTTGCAGTCTCTCTTGCGAAGCGGGACACTTGCGTAGTTGGCTAACTACACAAGCTTATGTGAAACCCTACCCATGAGAAACGCTCTTGAATTTGAGATCTGTAGCCAGGAGGAGAGAGCCAAAGGGACGTGGGTGGGTCTGAGGCACAGAGGCGAGGGCCGGGTCAGAGGCACATGTTTGTGGTTCTGATGCGCTGGAGAAGGGCAGGGCAAGCTGCTTTGGAAGAGAGCAGAGAGTCAGCAGAGGAGGAAGACCTGAGCTTGAACCTAATGGAATTTTTGCCTTCAGTGTCTGCTCATTTGCTCTCTGGAGTCCTGGCCTAAGGATGAGCCTGCAAAAGCCGCAGGGAAGAGACAGCTGGTTGGGGGTGAGGGGACAGTACCTAACATCTTCCATGCCTTGTGTCATTCCCTGCTACCTTACCCATGGGGTCTTATTAATCTCCACATTACAGATGATGAGGCTGAGTCTTGACGAGCTCAACGAACTAGATGAAGGCCACATAGCAAATGGCAGGGCCATTTCACCAGAAATGACGTTAGAGATGTTGGCAGGTTCGCCAAACATTTCCTGAGCACATGCAACGTGCTGGGTGTTGTGAGAGAAACCAGAATGAGAAGGGCCTTTGTGCCACCTTCCAGAAGAGACCTTTGGACTGCCCCACAAGGAGCTATGGTTATAGTTGAGTGAAACTGCATCCTAGGGGACTCAGAGGAGGAGGCAGTCACTCCCAGATAAAGGGATTGGGAAAGGCATCATGGAGGGGGTGGCATTTGAAATGACCCAGCAGGATAAGTAGGTTTAGAAACACAGAGGTGGGATCATGGGGCTCTGAGCTGAAGGAAGAATGTAAGCAAGGGTGCGAAGTTGGGGTTCATGGGGATCTGAGAAAGAGCACCTGTTCTGCTTTTTCTGAAGTGCAGGGTGGAAGAGAAGTGTGGGACCAGCTGCAATGATGGAAAGAGAGGTGATTATCAGGGAACTGACTGTGACAGGAGGGAATCAGGCTCAGGTCAAGATGTGAACAGTCCTACAGCAGGGAAGCATAGTAGTCAGATCAGGACCTCAAATTAACAGCCTGAGGAATTGAAATTTCACTTCTTGAATCTTCACCAGGGTCTAAGAGGATCCCAGTCCTCAGTATGGGAACAATTTGAGCTTTGCCCATTGGCTCATGCCTATAATTCCAGAACTTTGGGAGACCAAGGGAGAGGATTGCTTGAGTCCAGGAGTTCGAGACCAGCTTGGGCAATATGGCAAAACCTCGTCTCTACAAAAATATAAAAATAAATTAGCCAGGCATGGTGATTTGTGCCTGCAGTCCCATCTACTTGGGAGGCTGAGGTGGGAGGATTGCCTGAACCCAGGAGGTTGAGGCTGTGGTGAGCAGTGATTGTGCCACTGCCCTCCAGCATGGGCAAAGGAGTGAGACCTCAACTAAAACAAAAAACAAACAAACAAAACTTTGCTAGGTACTGGGCCATGAATTTCTCCTGAAGCTAGGCTCCCAGGGGTCTCAGTATGAAGTTCTTCTCCTTTTTCTTATCATCATACTAGGGACCAAAGTGCTGGGTCCAGGAAACTGCCAAGAGGTTCCTTCCATGGTGCCACTCTGGAGACAGTGACAGGACACAGGGCCAGGCAGGCAGTGGGAGTGGATGGTCCCAGCACAGCCAAGAATGGAGCCACGCGTGGGAGTGGCAGGAAAGCAGGGGATGGGGCTACTGGTTTACTTGGTATCCTTCATTCCTTGTTCATACCCCATGCAGGGGCTGCTTAATCATTATCTGAGACCTCACAGATGTGAGGTTGTAGGTTAAAGAGAAAGTCACCCTAACAGAAGAATGATAATGACATGAGCACTTATAAAAGTAGGCCTTGCATAAACATCTGTTCATCCTCAGTGCCAGTATCAATCCCTGCCCACCACACAACATCCATGTCCACCCGTGTCTCCATGGTGGTCCATGTGGGTTAGTAGCTGACCATACAAAGCCAAAGGATCGCCCGGTGACACTGACATCTTGAGAAAGTTGTGGGACTTAATGAGGCCAATCAAAGAGGATGTTGGAACCCTCTTCCAACCTTACACAAAATCATAGATGAACGAGAACCTGGTAGTTAGACCAGTGGACAACAGAAGAAGAGAATGTTGACAACAAAGAGCTTGTGATAGGAGACTTTAATCAGTATGCTGTGACAGTGAAACACAAAGTCTTTTTTAATGTCATATCACGCTAGCATATAATTTTGTTTAAAACATCATGCCCTCTCCACACCAATCAATATTTGATTTGTTCTTTGTTCATTGAAAGTTTTAGCACTTAGTTGTAATTATAATCTTATTTGGTCTAATATAAGATTCTATTTTTATATTTTCATTTCATTTTTCAAAATAAAATCCCAATGGAACTATTTTCTTCATTTATCATTTCTTATGACATTTTGGTCCCTGTTGCAAGTGGATTCACTTGGAGCCGGCTTTTTCTGGTTCAATTACTGAGAGAACACAGAGAGCTTTTATGGTCAGCGTTTTACATTTGCAGAGATCATGAATGAATGAATGTGGAGCCCTTTCCAGAGTCATGCACTTCTGCCTTTCAGATCTCTTGCTTCTGCACTGCTTGCCTCATCTCAGGTCATTCATTCATTCATACATTCATTCATGCACATTTAATGAGCATCTGCTGATTGCCAGGTGCTCTTCTAGGCACTGGGGATACAATTGTCGACAAAAATATTTGCCTTCCTGGAGTTCATAGCAGACCCACTGGCCAGTCTCCCCTTCTTCCACCTCCTCTTCCCTTTCCAATACTGTGGGTTCTGTCCCTGGGATCATCATTTTTGCCTAAAGACCTAAACATTCATGGCTCCACTAGCCAAGTTATAACAGGCTACACTGCAGGAAAAAGCAGCCACATTTTAATTTCTGCATTGCTGCATGTCCAAGCCACTGCATAATGCTTTCACTCTCACATCCTGGTTAATGAAGGCTCCTTGTGGGCATGTGCCTCCAGGGTCATTGTGGCAGGGAACAGGACATGGCCAAACAGGCTGGCTTTTAAAGCTTCCATCCAGAAGTGACACATATCACTTCCACATATTTCATTGGCTGAAGCAAGAGACACATCCCAGCCTTCTATTAATAGGAGGCAAAGAACTGCAGCCTCCATGTACCAAAGGGGAAGTACTGGGAAGATCTGTCCAATGGCAAGAAGGTCACATGCAGGCTTGCTCAAGAGAGGGATGTTATAGCCTTTGTCAGAATACCAACAGGAAAGAGGGAAGAGAGGAGAGGTCATCGTGAGTTGCAGCCCTTCAAGGGTCTTACCTTCCAACTCTGGCCCTTGGCACTCAGCTCTAACCAGCAGATCTGAATACCTCGTGCCAGCAGGATTTGCTTCTGCCACTCTGAAGTCCCAGCTTAGCAAAGTAGTAGGTCGGTTTTAACAGAGAAAACGCAGCCCTGGGAGCTCCAGCCCCCTGGTGTTACTTCCCCTCTGAGCCTCAGTCTCCTAATCCTTAAAATAGGGATAATGATCTATATATTGCCCCTAGTCACAGAATTCTAATGAATTCATGGGTGTGCAAGTGCTTTGGTTATAAAGGGTTATAAAGTTCTTTGTATGAGGCACAGAGGCTTACTATTACTACTTTTGTGACTCAGTGGTAGGCCTGAAAGGGTGCCATCATCAGAAGCTAGAACTCCCTCACTACTTTGAATTCCATTATTTTCAATCCTTTGAACCCTTGAAGACTTTTCTAAGGCATCTTGTTTCTAAGAGATTCTTCATCAGCCTTCCGGGAGGTCTGGCTTTGACCAGCTTCATGCCCTCATCCCATCTTCTCCTACAAGACAAAGCTACCCACTCACCTGTAAAGTTAGTTAGCCAGGCACTGTGCCTAGTACTTTAACACATTACTCCATTTCATCATATGATGCGATGAGATGAGCTCTGCCACTGTCTTTTTCATAGATTAAAAGACTGAGGCTCAGGGAGGTGAAGTAGCTTGCCCATGGCACCCCATGGTATGAGTCAGAGCCTAGTTTCGAGCCTAATTCTGTTGTGTCCCCGGAGCCTGAGCAGGCAAGCTGGCCAGGGATGCTGCAGCTGGCCTCCGATCTCTGCTTCCCTCTCCCTGGTTGTTGTTGTCTCTGGTCAGTCTCTGTTGCTCACAACCCATCTTGTACCTGGGACTGTCTGAAGAGGGCTTTTCTCCTCTGTCTACGGATTTGGATACTGTTGCTACGGACTTGTTATGGCATATGGTAAATGCAAAGGCACCGGCGTGAGACAGCCAAGTTCAATCTCCAGACCTGTCAGTTACAGCTTTATGGTGTTAGGCAGGTTTCCTAACCTCTCTTCTGTGCACTCAGATCACCTGCAAAAAAAATATTATGCTTACAGGGTTATGAGGAATCAGCGTGATGACCCACGTAAATTGCTTAGCCCAGTGCTTGACTCAACAAAAGAGTTTGTTCTAAGTGGAAACCTCTAAACTCTCAGATCCTATCTCCTTGAGCCTGGTTGACAATGGGGAACTCAGCGTCCTAAATGCAGCTTCTCCAACTGTCTCCTGTTAACCATGTCCCTGTTAGTCATCAGCTGACTCTGCACCAGCCAGAGCCCAAGAAAAGGGGCCCTGCCAACCTCACCCAAGGTTCTCCTGAATTACGTTGCCCCATGAGATCCATCCTGAGGCCTCTCCGTGTGTCCACTGTGTTCAATTGGCTTCTTTGTTCAGATGATTTCCCAGTGGGAGTCGCCTCTCGCGAGCTGACTCTGTAGAAGAAAGAAGGCGATGGTGGTGACTGACAGTCTCCACTGGAAGTGTGAGGAAGGATGCTGCCTCTGCACCCCACTCCACACCTCCCCCAACTCCCAGAAGGCACAGAAAAAGGGCAGAGGCCAAGGGAAAGTGGAACCCTGGGGTTTGGCCCAATCTGTGTCGAAGGGTCACTGTCCCTGAGTAAGAGCAGCTGGCTGGCAGGTACGCTGATGAGACCTGGGCACCTGGACCTGGCTTGGAAGAGGCAGACAGCAGAGGGACACGGTTAACAACCCAGGATCTAAGGCAGGACGCTGGGATTCAAATCCCGGTTCTACCGCCAGTGCACTGTGAGATTTACTGAGCCTCTCTCTGTTTTGGTTCCCTCCTCTGTAAAGTAGAATGATCTACCCCCCTCCATAGAGTTGTTAGGGGATTCAATGAGATAATCCCGTTGACACTTAGGAGGTAGAGCCACCTCTGAGAGTAGACTAAGTAGTCAGGCACACAGTCCCCTTAAAAAGGGCAGAGAGCTGAAGGGACTGATACACTTCTTCTGTTTCTCAGGTGTTGGCTCTGGCACAGCTGGGAGCACACCACTGGGCCCTGGACGTCAACTCAGAAGAGAGATGTGGGATTAATTCTCCAGGTTCACCCCTCCTTGTTGTTAGACAAAGATGCTAGGGCCCTCCAGGAACTCCTGGAGGGGTGGCCCTCTCCAGGCTATTTATTTGTTTATTCCGCAAATAAGGATTGAGGGAGTAATTGAGCCTTGTGGTTACAAGTTCCATCTCTGAAGCTGGACCCCAAATCCCAGCTCCACCACTTAATAGTATCACCTTGGGTGAGGGACATAAACACTCTGGGCCTCATTTCCAAATATGCAAAATGGGAATAATAGTCATGCTTACTTCATTGGGTTGTCCTAAGGGTTGCCTGACCTAATCCATGAAAAACATTTAGAGCAGCACCTGAGCAATAGTGATTGCTCAATGTGTTAGCTGCGATTTATGCATTTTTTTTTTTTTTTAGTTGGAGTCTCGCTCTCTTGCCCAGACTGGAGTGCAGTGGCCGCTCCCAGCCACCGCAGCCTCGACCTGCTAGGCTCCGGCAATCCTTCCGCCTCAGCCTTCCAAGTAGCTGGAACTACAGGCACGTGCTACCACGCCCGGCTAGTTTTTCATTTATTGTAGAGATGAGGTCTCGCCAAGTTACCCAGGCGGGTCTCGAACCCACGGGCTCAGGCAATCCACTCACCTCAGCCTCCCAAAGGCGCGGGATTACAGGCTGAGCCACCAAGCCCGGCTTATGCATTTTTTAAACACTGTTTTGGCATTGCTCCTTGTGCTGGAGAAAATAAGGAACAAGGACAGCCTTGGTCCCTACCCCAGGGCTTAGTACCACACGGATCTCTATGCCTCACCAGCTGTGCTATGGCAGGCTGTATGTGTGACAGCAGGATCCCATACTAAGGTCCACGTACAGTGGGTGGCAGAGCTGGCAGTCAGACCTGGGGGTCTTGACTTCCTGTCCAGAGCCGTCTGCCACCTCACACAACCTCTCTGTGCCATCTAGGGGACAGCATGTGCAGGACAGCAGCCTCACAGGTTGACACAACTGATCTGGGACCTCAGAGGGAAGCCAAGACGGTGATTAGATCCTTCAGCCAACACCTAGGCCGGGGCTCTGTGATGGCTGGAGGGCAGGTCTGAGGGCTGTGGGTAGGTGGCCATGGCCACCATGGGTAAATGCAAAAGCTCAAGGACCCAGGTGTAGTCTCAGTGCATGGGAGAGTAAGGCCAGGAGGATGTCCCAAAGAGCAAAGGGGAGTAAAGCAGTAGCCAGCATTTATTGAGACTCAGAAACTGGGATAAGCATTTTATACGCAGCATCTCACTTATAATTCTCACAATAATCCTGAAAAATAAGCTACTTTTTCACCTGCCCATTATGCAGAGGATGAAACCGAGTTTCAAAGAAGCACCCAATAGAAGGCATTGGATAAGGAAGGGAAAGACAGGTCCCAGAGGCAGAAATGAAACCCCTAGTCTCCTGCTTCACCACTTAGAGCTTTGGGGGAAGACACAGTGCAAGGATCACTCAATTCCCCAGGAGTCCCAGTACGCGAGAGCAGCTCTGAGGGAGCCAGAGCTGGATCCCAAAATAGCCTTTCCTTGGCTCCATCATTCCATGAGCCCCTCAGCAGACAGAGAGGTTGTGCTGGAGACAGGGACGAGGCTCAAAGCCACACAGAATTCATTTAGTGCCTTTCCATGGGTCCACAGGGATGCTGACTGCTTGGTGGGTGAGCGCGGCTTACGGACGTGCCCCTGGAAAGGTGGATGTACACCGAATCCGTGTCAAGGGAGTCCAGTGTTCCCAGCGATGTGCAGATTCATTTCTGAGTGACCCACACTGGGATCCAATGCCAGAACCTCACTGGCTCCCCAGGGAATAGACAAGGTTGCATCCTGCTGGCCAGCACCATTTATGTGCATTTAAACCACCCCTGCTTTGATCTTTCTCAACAAGACTCACCTCATTTACCTGGAGAGCTCACATTTGAATGCGCCCAATGCTCCCTTTTTCAGCATGTCTGGACGCAGTCTCTTAGCTGGAAGCCCCATGAATCCTGGGCGGCATGGGCCCCAGCCTCCTGTGGGACTGCCTGCCCTGGGCACCAATGCTGGCTAGACTACATGTCTCCAGCAAGTGCAAGGACACCAAGCATGGAGAAATCTGGACATTTGCTGTCCTGACTATTCTGCCAACCACTGTCCCCCACAAAAGGAATTCGCACTATCTCTGGGATGGAATCTTATGGGCTTTGGGCTGAAGTAGAGGGGTTTTCCCTACCATTCGATTCTTTAAATGAACCAAAAGCCAAAGCCTGGTGCCACCTCCTGACACAAGTCCATTCATTTGTTCATTCACTCATTCATAGGGCACATGCCATCCATTCACTGTTGAGTGCCAACTATGGTCCAGACACAGGGGAGATACAGTTCTTGCCTCGAATTCTAGGAGCTAAGTGCTCCTGGTTGAGGTGGGTGGGGACAGGACACAAGGGCCGTGTCCATCTTGTTTACTGCTGTAGCCCAAGCCTAGCACAGCATCAGGCACAGAGCAGGTCCTCCATATACGTCTATTATGGACACACAACACATGAATGATGCGGTCGATACTATGAGAGTGTATCTGATGATGCTAGTGAGAAGACAGTCTTATGCAGTGCAGGACCCCAAGAAATCTTCATGGAGGTGGCATTGGAGCTAGCCTTGAAGGATGGGTAAGGAGGGAGGAGTAGGAGTGGCATTCCCAGTAAAGCAGACAGCACCAGAAGAGCTAAGGTAAAAGATACCGGGCGTGTTTGGGTGGATAGCAAGAGGTCTTGACTGGCTGGAACTTGGGATAAGCGGCGTGGGTTGGGTTTTAGAAGCATGGATTTATTACTCACATCAGCTAAATGTGGGCCTGAGTGCAGGGCGAGGTTTAGAGGAAGAAGACCAGAATGAGAGAACTGCAGCATTCTAGAAGCTTAGGACAATCAGACCAGATCCAAAGGACCCATCAACTAGGCTCCACTTTGATGTGAGATTTGGTGCTGTCTGTGTGTGGGTGATCCTTGAGCATAGGCTCCTAACAGGGCCATGACAGTGTGAACTTCCTAGAGGGGCTAGAGATGAAGACAGCAGTGAGGACCCCCAGCCACAGGTAAGTGGGCAGGTGGCTAGCCAGAATTGCTCAGTGGTCCCACAGTCTGTATCTTACTCAGGCCCAGCTGAGCCCACTCAGCTGGGGCCCCTGTCTCTGTGGAACAGGGTATGGATGGGATCAGGCTAGGTGAGGACTTGCTGCTGGAGGGAACAGACCTTCAAGTTGTCTCTAGGCCAACCATGAGCTGGGGATACAAAAGGGCAGGGCAGTTTTAGCAGTGAGACCAGAGTCAGGGTCAGAGGCTTCTGAGACGGATGCTGGGCAGAGGCCCGTGGGACCTTCCAGCTGAAGTACAAGGAGATTAAGTAACTTGCTCACGGTCACACAAGTGTGAGTGGTGGAGCCCAGCAGAGTAACTGGGCCAATTACTCTGGAAGTGGTCATCGGGGGCTCTAATCCTGGGCAGTACTCCAGCGACTGGGACCTAATCAGACCTAGCCACTACCCTTCAGGCAAGTTTCTACCTTTCTAGTCTCCTCTGAAAGGCAGATACGTCCTGGCAAGGGGGGCATGAGACCCTCTCCTTGACCCCAGGAGCCTGGATGCTGGCCTTCTCCACCTCGCCGTGATGGCCGAAGCCCAGATGGGCCCAGGTCTTTCTTCTTCCTCTTCTTCCCAGCACATCCTTCCCTCTTGAGCTCAGTGTGGACTGGGATGCAGCCTGAGGATGGGAAAGAACAGGCTTGGAGATGGGGCTGTTCCCAGTCAGCTTGACTGTTCTCAGGCTGTGTGACACTGGGTTCTGGACATCCCCTTTGAACCTGAAAAGTGGGGGTAGGTGCGAGCTTTAGCAATGTCTGCAAAGCACTAGAACCTGGTAGGTGCCCCATTCAGAGCTGCTCCTCTGAACTGAGCCCTGTGCACGAAGCTGGGACACAGGCATCGGAGAAGGTACACCCACTGTTCTTACAGAGCTCACAGCCCCATGGGAAGACAAGGCATTACAGATAGGTGGTTACCATGCCTCTAGAAATGGGATGTGATAGACAGGGGCCCAAAGTCTGTGGAAGCCCAGGAAGGGAATGTCTGGAGGACTAGTGTCAGGGAAGGCTTCCTGGAGGTGACAGCGGAACTGAGCCTTGAATGATGAGCAGGACCTCAAAAAGCAGAGGAAGCAAAGATCGTTCCAGGAAAATATTCCAGGGAGGGAGAGAACTCAATCTGTTCAGGGCATGGTGAGAAAGTCAATGTGTCTGGAGAAAAGCAGACATGCAGGACATAGCAGATGGTGGCGCTGGAGAGAGATGGGGACCCAATGGAGAGAGTTTGACCTGCCCTTTTGGACAAAAGCAATGAGAAGCAATGGAGGCTCGTGTGTGTTGTGTGTGTGTGTGTGTGTGTGTGTGTGTGTGTGTAAACAGAAGGGACCAAAAGGGAGACAGCCTAAGCCTAGAGGTTGAAGGACAGATCAGGAGATGGTAGAGATAGTCCAGGGGAGAAATGAAGCAGCACCAACAGGGAAGGTTAAGGGCAGGATTTCAAGAGAACATTTGGGCCGAATTGGCAGGTCTTGGGAGGAGTTTAATATGGGGGATAGTGTAGCCTCCTGGCTAAGCACAGGGGCTCTGTGGTCCTTCTGCTTTGATTAACTCCTACCCCATCACTTACTGTCTGTGTGACCATGGGCAAGTTGCTTCACTTCTCTGAGTCTCAGTGTTTTCATCTGCAAAACAGGGATAGTAGGAGTAGTATGTCTGAGAGATGCTGCAAAATCATAAAGCACTCACAGTGGTGTTTCACCTGCTCAGCAAGTATTTCTCGAGCATCTATTATGTGCTTGGCACTGGCCTATGGGTAGTGGATAGAGCTATGGATGAACGAAAACAAAATCCTTGCCCTCATGGGAACTGCACTCTAGAGTGTTGTGGAGACACATTAGACAAGATAAATAGTGAAATAAACATCATGTCTGATGGCGACAAGCGCTAAGGAAAAACCAAGGAAGGGATGCTGGGAAGTGTCAGGAGGCTGCGGATTTAGGAGTGAGTGAGCAGTCTTGGAGCAGAGCAAGCAAGGGTGGTGTGTGAAGTTCAAGGCAGGAGTGTGGACATGGAGGCTGAGCTGGAAAGGAAACAGGGGCTCCTGCCATCCAGGTCAAGGGAAAAATGCCAGGGAGTTGATGGAGTCTTGTCATGGATGCTAAAATCACTTGGGATGATGGCAGAGCTTGGGGTAGAGAGGAAGCCATGAGCCAGGCGCCATGCATTTACTAAAAGGAGGGTATGATCAGGACCTCAGAGAGGACAAGTCACAAAGGGCATGGAAGCCAAAAGGCATCACCCTCCAAGGAGGAGGGTCTCTACAGAAGGACAGAGAGTGATGGTCTTGGGGCAGTAACTGGTCCTGAGCTAGCTCCAGGCCACCTCCCGACTCTGAGGGGTGACGAGGGATAAGCGACCCTTCCTGGAAAGGATGCAGGGGAAGCAGGTCCTCAGGCAAGGATACAGAGACTCTTGGGAGAGGCACAGGACATGGGGAAGCTTGCTGGCCATGGGGGGATGGTTGCAGAGGGCACAGTGGGACGTTGGGAGAGGTGGGTGGTGGCCAGGAGCTGGCTCAGGGGTACAGAAACACTGAGCATCCCCTGTGGGTTGATGGTCTGTTAGAAACTGGGTGGCACCTGTGGCCAGCAGGGAGGGTAGATTTGGGTCTTGGCTGATGAACACAAGAATGAGAGCCTAATGGGTTCACCTCAGCAGCTTTTCTGAAGAGCAGCCCTGGGCCTCTTCAGAGAGTTGCCAGAGAATCTCTCTCTCTCCCCCTCAGCTGGACCCAAGCAAGGTCCAGAAATGGCCCAGCCAGCTTGTCATATAGAATCATGCATTCATTCAACAAATACTTATTCATCCCCTGCTGAGGGCAAGCACGATTAAAGGCACTTAGGATATATCAGTGAGGAAAAACAGGCCCCGGCCCCGTCCTTGTGAAGGGAGGCAGATGATACGCAATAAACACAATACATGTTTTCTGTATAACATACAAGTGAGACGAGCTCTGGAAAAAATCCAAACAGAGCAGGGTGAGGGATCAGAAGGAAAGGCGGGGGGAATGGGTTGCAAGTTTAAAGCAAGATGTCAGGGTGGTCTCCCTGAGAAGGCGCCATTGGAGCAAAGACTTGAAGGGGCGAGAGAGCATATCTCGTCAATACCTGGAGGAAGAGCATTCCAGGCTGTGGGAACAGCCAGTGCAAAATTGCTGAGACAGGAGACAGGATGGGGTAGAGTCATTAAGGGAGAGGTCAGAAGGGAAGCCGGGAAGTGTCCAGACCAGTGGGGTCTTGAGGGATGGGGGCAACCACCAGGAGACCTGAGCCACAGAGTCACATGACTGGGTCCTTGTCTTCAGAGGGTCTTTCTGGCTGCTCCACTGAGAATAGAATACAGGGAGACAATGGGGTCGCAGCAGTGAAGGTGACAAGAAGAAGGGGCCAGACTCTGAATCTGCTGCTTTATTTAAAAGCTTTCTCTTCCATTAGTGCCTAGACTCACACCTCCCTGTTCCTACCGCATCCCCAGCGCCTAGTGTCCTTTGACGTCCTTGGCAGGCTGTTGACACTCAGTCATCTGTTTCACTTTAGAAATATTTATTGAGCACCTAGTATGTGCCAGGCACAAACATAAATAATGTACTGCCCAGAAGGACAGCAACCATAGGGAATCTGTATTTTCTAGGCCATTGAGATACAATTGGTAATTAGTAGACACACCAGGATCCTCCTCCAAGCATGTAGAACTCTTTTTTCTTTTTCTGAGTTGGAGTTTTTTTTTTTCTGAGTTGGAGTCTCACTCATTCTCCCAGGCTGGAGTGCAGTGGCATGCACACTCACGGCCACCCCAGTGTCAATCTGCTGGGTTCTGGAAATCTGTCCTCCTCAGCCTTCCAAGTAGCCAGAACTACAGGCACTACCACACCCAGCTAATTTTTGATTTATTGTAGAGATGAGATCTCGCCAAGTTGCCTGGGTGAGTCTCGAACCCACAGGCTCAGGCAATCCACTCACCTCAGCCTCTCAAAGTGCTGGGATTACAGGCTGAGCCACCGAGCCCGGCCATGTAAAACTCTTAGTGTCCAGTTCAGCCCAGCCTCTCATGAAAGAAACACAGGGCAGCGCCCCAAATCATTCTTTCTATGTGCCTCTTAGAGAAAATGAAAGAGGGCCCAATTTATAACTCATGGCACCTCTTCCTAAAAAATCCTCTTTGTCAATCTCCCCAATACTCCCTATGGCTCTAAGGCCCTTGGTGTGTGCGTGTGTGTGTGTGTGTGTGTGTGTGTGTGTGTGTGTCAGAGTCTCACTCTGTCGCCCAGGCTGGAGTGCAGTAGTGTGACCATGGCTCACCACAGTCTTAACCTCCTGGGCTCAGGAGATCCTTTTGCGGCCTCCTGAGTAGCTGGGACTACAAGTGTGCAACACTATGCCCAGTCAATTTTTTTTTTTTTGGTAGAGATGAGATCTTGCTGTGTTGCCCAGGCTAGTCTTGAACTCCTGGGCTCAAACAATCCTCCCACCTCAGCCTCCCAAAGTGCTGGGATTACAGGTGTGAGTCACTGTGCCTACTGGCTCAGACTTTTTAAGCCCTTCCCTCCCTCTTCTCCCAAGCCCCTTCTCCCAGCCTGGCCCCAGCCCCACTGAATCCCTTTCCATTTTCTCTTACCTCACCAGCTCTTTTCCAGATTCATCACCCACAAGTCAGGAAACTGAGCAATGACAGTCTGTGCAGCAGATCAAGGGAGGAGGTGGGAAAGCTAAACATAATAAATAGTGACCTTGACACCCTCAGCCCTGCTCACACCAGACACCATTCTCAAGGCTGAGCCTGCTGATCTAGAGATGCCAGGTAGCTTCGTCCCTATCCCCTGGGTGTTTCCTGTGTCCTGTGCCCCTTGAGGCTCAGGTTGAGGTGGAGCTGGAAGGGAGGACACTCAGCATAATCCACTCTGGTCCCCATCCCTCACAGGGGCAACCCTGGGCTTCTCCAGGAAGAAAGTCCTACACATGCACCCATAGTGCCTCTATGCCCTTCTGGCATCCCAAACTCACATCCAGAACAAAACACAATCCTCTTGAGGTCTCCATGTCCTCATCTGCAGAAGAATAATACCTTATAATATCTTATAAGTTTTTTGAGGGTTAAATGAGATAATATATAGGCCTGGCACATTTTTATTGTTTAATAAATTCCAGGTGTCATCTCCATGATCCTTCCCACTCCCAAATTTCCCCTGCTTCTAGATGATAATCTCCTTGAAATTAGGGCTGTGTCTCCAGTTTGTGTCACCAGTAACTAACTCAGGGCCTGGAATATGGTAGGTGCTTATCAATGCTGAATGAATTGATGAAAAATATGCATTAAATAGGCCCCATAGAGTTTTGTTTCCTCTCTCCAAGAGGAAGTCTCTCAGTGGGAGTCTACCCTTTGTAATCAGACATCTCTCATCTAAGCCCTGCTTCCCAGGAGAGGGACAGTGTGGGAAGACTGGGATGTCCTTGGCAGAACTCCACCCCAAGATGGGTTGAAGCTTAAGTTTGAGTTCACTGTGCATCTCTGAAGTCCCAGTTCACCACACATCCCTAAAGTGGTATTCCCCAATCAGCATTCTGGACAGGAGTGGACCAAGATGAGAAGGAGCGGGCAGAGAGCCTGGGGAGCAGGAGATGTGGCTCTGTCAGGAAATGAACTCCTGCATCCTGTCTTGCCCCCTGGGAGTCGTCAGGCTTTGTTCTGGCCACCAGGACACAGAACTCTGGAAAGGGCCACTGGGGACACAGCAGCTCCCTCCTGGCTCTTTATCTGCCTTCTGCTGTTAGTCAGCCTGACAGGAGATAAGACAGGGTTGAGCACTGTCTGGGCCGGAGCCGAGAGGGAGAAGATAATTAAAAAGCCACTGGTGGCCTGTCAGGGTGTTGGGGTGCGGGGGAGCACCTGAGGATCTCAGCTGGGGACATGAAGAGGACCCAGAGGAGAGCTGTTCCTTCTTTGAGAAAAGGCAGAGTCATCAGCACTCACTGAACAGCTTTGCAAATAAGTAAGGTTATCAGCCCAGGGAAGCCTTCTCCGGCTCCTACACCAGGAGAGGAACTCCCAGAGGACTCTGAACTCAGTCTTGTCTTCTGCAAACTTTGGTTGACTCTGCTTCCCATCCCCACCCCGCCCCGCACAGGTGATTACTTGGGTGGCTCTCGGGAGGCTACAAGGTCACCAAGATGTGGCCCTGAGGAGGCTGGAAAGCCCTTCACGTCAGGAGGATGAAAGCCTTGCATCCTTTTTCATTCAGTCCTCACAGAGGATTTACACAATGGCAGGCCAAAATAGACACGGCCCGTATCTGCATGTGTGGTGCATACACTCTAATGGAGGTGACAGACAGTACAAAATCCTCTCACAGAAACAAAGCATAGCACAACAAATGGGTCAAAATACCCCAGGGGAGAGAAACTTGGCTCAGTGAGATGGATGACAGAGGGTGCTGGGCACCCTGGCCTGACCTCCCTGCAGAGGGGGACTGACCTGACCCTGAAGGATGAGTAAGAGGTAACTAGTCAAGAGAAATGTGAAGTGGGTCTTCCCAGGTGGAGTGGCAAGGACGGAGGTAGAAAGAGCAGGACACGTGAGGGATGGAAGCTGCTGAGATCAACAAGGAGTGTTTGGTGATGATGGACTGGGAGGCCAGCAGGACCTCAGGCCACCCTAAGGTTTGGGTCTCTGTCTCAAGAGTGACGGGAGCCATTGGTGGGTAAATGAGGGTGTGGGAGGTGGGTGGAGACCTCCCCAGTTTGTGAGTCCATATGTTTATTCTGGCCAGTGGGTGAAGAACAGATTCCAGGAGTATATAGTAGAGTCAAGAGACCATTTAGGAGCGGGTGGTGGCCCGGGACAGGGTGCTGGTGGCCAAGGAAGAAAGATATGGATGGATGGATGGATACAAGGGCTTTTCCAGAGATAAGTCATAGTCTCGGCGATGGGTTGGGTGTGGAGGTGGCAAGAGGAGGTGCAGGAATGACTCCCAGGCTTTGGCCTCTACATCTGGGGGCTCCCTCATTTTGGTATCTCTCAAGGGTGTCCCTCACCACCAAAGCGTCAACTGTAGTAGGAAATTCACCGAAGTCAGAGAAGGGGATACACGGTGAGCTTTCCAACACCCTCATTCGGCAGAAAAAAACATCAGAACTCCGGGACTGGGGGATGCACAAAGGATGGGGCATCCCTTAACTCCTCCCAGCAGGGTCTGCTAGGGAGAATTCCAGGTTGGATATGAAGTTCCTTGGGGCCTGTGCTCCAAGCTGTTGAGTTAATTCCAGCAGGTCACATGTCTCTAGCTGTGAAATCGAAAAAGAATGATGGTTTCTCTTCTTCTCAGGGACGATTGATAGTTATCATGGAGTCACTAATGGGGAAGTTCTTGGGGGAAATGAGAATGACGCTTTGATTGCTGGCTAGGGGTCCGATATGCGAAAGCTGAGTTGGGGGATATAGCAGCGGCCTCTACCCACCTCTTGCCCTTCCTGTCTCTTGCAGACCGTGACGGCTGAGTAGCCAGCGGGATGCCCGGTCTGCTGAATCGGATCACAGGGGCAGCCCTGCCCCTCACGGCGTCTGATGTCACCTCCTTCGTCAGTGGTTACGCCCTGGGCCTAACTGCTTCCCTCACCTATGGCAACCTGGAAGCCCAGCCCTTTCAGGGTAAGGACCCCTATTGGGGTTTCCCTGGGGCCACTCCCTCCATGTTGAATCCCTATCCTGATGTTTACTAGCCGATTGACATTGGGCAAGTCGTGTGACCTCTCTGAGTCTCAGTTTCCTGTAAAAGAGGAAGACCATTTACCATTTCTGCTTTGTAGACCTCAAAGTAAATAGCAGGAAGGCCAGGATTTGAGTCGAGAAAGTTTGAGTTCAGCTCCAGACAACTGCCCCAATGGTCCAATGGTCAATCCCACACTCTCTAGGGAGCCCCACAGTAGGAGAGAGGCATCAAGATGCTGTCAAAGCCAGGAGACTCAGTCCTAGGCAGAGCCCTTGCTCCTATGACCTTGGGGAAGCTGCTATCCCCCCTTGAAATCAAGATATCCTCCTCTCTGCTGTCTGGGCACTAGGGGTGGTGGAGGAGCAGATGAGGGGATGCACAAGACAGGACATTGTAAATTGAAAAGCCACGTTCGAATATGAGTCACACCGTGGGCAGTCAGGGGTGTAGACCCATGCTTGTCTGCAAGAGTCACTGGGAAATGAAATGCCCTCCCTCCACTTTGGGAAAGGAGTGACAGGAAGGCTCATCAGGAGGGTGCAGGCCCGGACAGGGACTTCTCATCTGCCATTCTGGGCCTCCTAACCTTTAAACTTCATGTATCTGGACCTCCAGCCCCTCCTAAGGTTCTAAAACCATCTCAGGGCTGCCCTGGTGGCCTACACGACAAAAGAGGACATGTAGAGAACTTTCTTCCCCCTTAAAAAACACCTGGGCAGAGCAAATGGCCCTGTTCCTCTGTTTGAGGAAACCTAGAGGGGCTGGCTTAAAAGAGGACCTACCTGGGGACCCAGAAAACTAAGTTACTGAACAACTGTGAACAGCCCTTTGGCTTTACACCGGCAGAAGGAACACATCCTCCCATTTTATAGATGAGGAGACTGAGGTCCAGAGGGACAGACAGCCAAGGTTAGTGGAGCACATACCATGGACCCAGCTTTGTGCTGCCCCAGCGTCAGAGAGCAGATTGAACAGACCTTGACACTCCAAGTGTGGTCCCCCGAGCCATCAGCATCACTCAGAAGCTGCTTAGAAATGCAAGATCTCAGGCCCCGCCCCAGAACTCCTGAATCCAAATCTGCGGCTTAATAAGACCCAGGCGATTCGGAAGCTTCTAAGGTTTGAGAAGCACTGAGATATAAAAACACATGGCACAGACTTGGGGCATATAACTTAATACATGGCGGCCTTTTTTTTCAATTCTCACATTGACCCTGTGAGTGTGGTTTTATTATCCCCATCTTACAGGAGGGGCTAGGAGGTTTAGAGAAACTAAATGTCTTATCAAAGGTCCTCTGACTAGGAAACATGGCAGGGTCTGGATTAGAGCTCCAGGTCTCTGTGTCACAGGTAGCAAACTGGTGGCCTAGGGACCAAATCCCCACACAGATGTACCTTGTTGAGCCTACAAAGCAAGTCCCATAAAAATCCATGTGTCCACTCTCTTGGGAAATCAGAAGTTCTGGCCACACTAGGCTCACACTCCTGCAAGGAATAGCTGGCCTGCCGCTGCACTTACCGGCCCAGCTCCAGAGCCAGGAGACCCTAGCCTGACTCTCTGCCAAGGCCTCTTGGCATCCACTAAGTGACAGTGAGTACCATCCCTCTGGCAGGCCAGAGGCTGGGGATCCTTTCCAGAAGCAGGGAGTGCAAGGTGAGGCCCAGCACCCCCTGATGCTGGGCCCTCCTCCGGTAGGCCTCTTCGTGTACCCACTGGATGAATACACCACGGTGATCGGCTTCGAGGCGGTCATTGCTGACCGCATCGTAACCGTACAGATCAAAGACAAAGCCAAGCTGGAGAGTGGCCACTTGGATGCCTCCCATGTCAGATCCACAACTGTCACAGGTAAGGAGACCAGAGGGGTTGTGGTGGGGGCTGGGCCTGGCCAGAGGCTGCCTGGGCTGGAGCCTCAGGCAGACTACAAGAGCAGCCATGGGATGGGGGAAGAGAGAGGGAGAGAGCACTGAGCTAGATGGAATCCTGTGCCACCTTGGGCCAATAATTAACTTCTCTGAACCTTGATTTCACTGTCTGTAAAATAGCGGTAATTGACTTCCTGTTCTCACTTCAAAAGTGTAAGGATCAAAGGAGGGAGGCAGCAAAGGGTTTTTAAGATATATTTAGAGAGTCTGCACGTGGTGTCTCACGCCTGTAATCCCAGCACTTTGGGAGGCAGAGGTGGGAGGATAGCTTGGGCCCAGGAGTTCAAGATCAGTCTGAGCAACATATCGAGACCCCATTTCTACAAAAAAATAAGCCAGGCATGGTGGTGCATGCCTGTAGTCCCAGCAACTTAGGAGGCTGAGGTGGAAGGATTGCCTGAGCCCAGGAGGTTGAAGCTGTGGTGAGCTATGATGGTACCACTGCACTTCAACCTGGGCTACAGAGTGAGATCCTAACTAAAAAAAAAAAAAAAAAAAAAAAAACCCTATCTAGGGTGAGTCACACTGGGTCTGACTCTTTTCCACAAGTGGTGTGAGCTTAGATAAGAAAGTCACCTCATCTACGAAATGGAATAAATAAAGCCAGGTGCAGTGGCTCACGCCTGTAATCCCAGCAATTTGGGAGGCTGAGGCAAGAGGATTGCCTGAGCTCTGGGGACTGAGACCAGCCTGGGCAACCTGCCAAGACCTCGTCTCTACAATCAATCAAAAAATTAGCCAGGCATGGTGGCATGCACTCAGCTGTTTGGAATGCTGAGACGAAAGGATCACCTGAGCCCAGTAAGTCATGCAGTGGTCGTGAGTGTGCCACTGCCTTCCAGCCTGGGCGACAGAGTGAGACTCCCACTCAAAAAATTAATTAAATAAATAAAATGGAATAAATAATTATACCCCCTGATGCCCAACCGGGACAATGCATGCAGAGTACCTACATCATAGTAAGTACTCAAAGTATGGTTGCTGATGCCTGCTATTGAGGAACTGAGGCTCAGAGAGGGAGAGTAACTGGTTCAAGTTCACTTGGCATATTAGTGACAGAGCCGGGCCTTGAACCCAGACCAAGTATCCTATGAAATTATCATTGTATCTGTGATCAGAGTGAAGTGTTTTCGCCTGATTATTGAGATATTTCGTAGGCATTTGTGTGTCAGGTACAAAGTTGCCCTTGAATTCTGATTTCTTAGGGCCTAGCAGAATAGTTAAGGTGTGCCTCGAGTAGCGATGATGGCTGTGCCAAGGGAGGCCTTGATGTTAGAGGGGAAAGAGGGGCCCAGATTGGGGACTAGAGAGGTTTTCATGGAGGGGTCGGATGGGCGGGTGGGACTGGCAGACAGGGATGACGGAACGGGTCTTTCAGATAAAAGGAAAGAGCAGGAGCAAAATTGTGGGTCCCAGAGGTGGGGCGTGCTGCCATTTGGCTCTTGAGGGGGGTCACAGTTTGCAGGATAAGTATGTGACCCCCTCTGGGGGTGTCTGTGGATCTGAATCTCCCACTCCCAGCAAGGCAGAGCAGAAAGCATACAGGCCCAGAGTCAAACCCATGTGGGTTCAGATGCTGGTTCATTGAGTTATTCCCCAAGTCACTTAGGCAAGTCATACGCCCTTGCTGAGTCTTGGTTTTCCCATCAGCAAACAGGGACACCTCAAACCTACCACACAGTGAGCTTACAGGGGAACCGAGATAATCCGTGCATAGCCTCTGACTCCAGCCTGGCACTTAGGGGACAATCTGCAAGAGGTGGTTTCCATCGGCCCTCATTCCTGCACACCGGGAAGGGTGGCTTTGGATGAGGATTTGGAGCGAATGCTGTTCGTGGTCAACCTGGGGACCATCGCCCCCATGGAGAACGTCAACGTCTTCATCAGCACGTCCTCAGAGCTCCCGACTCTGCCCAGCGGAGCTGTGAGGGTCCTTCTGCCTGCTGTCTGCGCCCCAACCGTGCCCCAGTTCTGCACTGAGACCACCGGCACCTCCAACCAACAGGCCCAGGGGTAAGGAGGCCCTGCCCAGACCAGGGCCAGTCTCAAGTAGGCTGCAGAGAGTCGGTCAGGCCACATCAGTAAGGGTCGGGGTGGGGGAGGGGGCAGGGAGGAGGAGGTGAGCCGCCCTCTGAGCAATTTGCTCCTCCCACTCACTTTCAGAGCATCTTGATTCTCCCAGCAGTGCCCCTATGTGGGCACTGGCCAGTAGTTGTGAAACTGGGGCAGCTTTGAATCAGCATTTCCAGGATTTATGTTTTAATTCACCAAGGTATTTTCTGAGCACCTACTATGTGCTAGACATTGGGCTGGGTATTCGGGATAGAGAGAAAATGGAATCGGCATGGCTCCTGACCTTCAGGAACTTAGTGGAAGGGATGTTATCCAACCGATAACACAACGAATGTGTGACCAATTGTTTATGTATTGGAATGTATCATTAATTTGTGAAAAGTGCAGTGAAGGAGAAGCTCATTGAGCTAAGACTATCAAAAAGGGAGCCAGCCTGGGGATCCAGGGGCCAGGTTTCTCTGAGGAGTAATATTTCAGCTGAGGACTGAACTACGAGGAAGGTGTAGGCACAGGGAGGAACAGTCAAACAGGTGAGACCAGCAAGGGCAAAGTCCCTGGGGTAGCAAGGACGGGGCCCCAGAGAGGAACAGCAGCACAGGGGGCACATAAAGAGGCTGCAAAGGATGCCCTGTGGCCCAGGTTAAAGTGTTGCATTTCTCCCAGAAACAAGGAGCCATTAAAAGGGTTTCCAGCAGGGCAGGGAGGGGACCATGACACACCAGGTACCTGACAGTTTCCCTGTATTCCAGTGGTGGAGCTGGAGGGAAAGAAAATAGGTCACAGCCTCAGGCACCCAAGCTGAGGTCATTTTTTATGAAAATAAGTGCTAAAGGGGACAAAGGGGGATGTTGTAGGTGAATGCTATTTTAGCTAGACTTGACAAGGATTAGGCAGCACTTGTGTCCTGACCTGAAGGAAGGGAGCAAGCCATGGAAATATTCTGGAGGGAGAATATTTCATGTGGAGAGAGTGGTAAGTGCAAATGCCCTGAGGCAGTAGTGGCCCAGGTGTGTTTGAGTAGCCCCCAGAAAGGTTAGTATGGCTAATGCAGAGTGAGAGAGAAAGGAGAGAGGTCAGAGAGGTGGTGAGGAGTCAGGTCATGTAGGGCCGTGAAGACCAGGATGAGGACACTTGGCACAACAAAGAAGCTGGCAACACAGCTGGTCTCAGACCAGGGAACACCAGCCTGTATGTTGTCTTTATAAGAGCCGCCATTCTAAACTATGCTCCTCGCGCCTTTGAGAGGCAGGGCCTTGCTGGGACATTCAGGACCTCAGTGGATCAGGGAATAAGAGGCTCGGGGGGCCCCTGATGCCTCCAAGTGGGTCTGGTAAGCTCATTCCTGCCCATTCCAGCAGGCAGAGTTAATGGTGACACTCTTGGAGAAAGCCCACACCAAATCCCTGTGAATCTCAAAGTAGCTCAGATAGATTGATGCAAAAGAAAATGAGAAAGACAGATGACAGCAAGTATTAATGAGGACATGAAGGGATGCAAGCTCTCTTCACTGCAGATGGAAATGGGCACTGGGACGGCCATCCCGAAAGCAACCTGGCAATCCCCAGTGTGTCCCTGGACCCAGGGAGCCCAGAGATGTTCTTTCACAAGACCTGAGGGGACATGGACAAGGATATTCATGGTGGTGTCATTTGTGGATGCAGGGAGGTAGAGGCGGGCACAAGCAAGCACAATGCAATGGATGTCCCCAAGCGACACCAAGTTCGCAGCAAGGACTTTGGTTTGCAGTCACCTGGACAGAGCTTAAACATAGCATTGAGTCGACAAAAGTAAGAGATCGAATGAGATAATATAGACAATTGTATATAAGACAAGTTATCAGTTAAAAGCACAATCACGCCCAAATGCCACTGGCCACCCCCTATTTTACAAAGATATGCACATATTCAAGGACACAGATCAAAGATTTTAGAGGCTGTACCTGTGGAGGGGAGGTCGACGGAGCAGGATCGGAGATGGGGTGGAGGATCGCAGAGAAACAAGGCCCCGGAACGTTAGTGTCCAGCAGGTGGCAGACCCTTGGCTAAGCAGCCACTTACAGAATCCCCAAGACAACTGTATAAGTATTATCCCATGTAATGGATGAGAAAGCCAATACTTAGAGGAGAGATGACTTGGCCAAGGGCTCGCAGCTCGCGAAGACAGTGCAGGGATTCGAGACCCGGTATAACGTAGTGCAAACCATCTCACTGTGGAACCAGGTGACTTGGGCCAGCAAGCAAGCTCTGCTGAGTCCTACTTGTGGAAACTTGGGCCAATCACCTCACCTCACTGTGCCTCGGCTTCCCCTTGTGGAAAGTGGGGCCCCGACACAAAGAACTGGCACCCTGGGGCGCCGTGCCTGGTGTCTGGCCCATTGTAGGTGCTCCTTGGAGGTAGCTGGGCCTGGTGTTAGAATCTAGGCTCTCCCTGGGGTGTGGTTGAGTGGGAGAGTCCGGGTCTGGGGGCCCTGTTGGCAGACTGGGCTGCTTAGGACTCACTGCTCTCTCTGTGTCTTCTTGTGCCGGGCCCTTGCCTCTGGCCTAACTACCTGCCTTTCCTCCTCCTGGCCCTTTCCCAGCAAAGACAGGCATTGCTTCAGCACCCGGACCCTGGACTCCTGGAACAAGTTGTGCCTGGCGACTCTCTTGGACACCGATGTGTCCAACCCCATGGAGTATGAGTTCAACTTCCAGCTGGAGATCCGTGGGCCATGTCTGCTCGCAGGTGAGAGGGAGCTGTCCAGGTGGGGTGGGAGAGCTTCAGGCCAAAAGCTGCCGGGGATAGAGAGGAAGGGAGGACAGGGAAGTCGATGGACCCAGACAGAAGGCAAGCCAAACCACACAGGGCCTTATGGGACCCCTGCTTCTCATGCCCCCAGCAAGCAGCCCAAAGATGAGCCCTGTCCTGGGACAGATTCCAGGCCACCCACCTCCACCCCAATGGTTTCCTTGGGAAATATTCGTGGGGAATGATGTTCCCTGGTCCTCTCCTGAAGGCTACAACCATACAGCAGCTTCCTGGTTCTCACCTTATCTGCTTGTCAGAAGTACCCAGGGAGCTCTCAAACATTCTGCAGCCTAGACTTCCCCTCCAGAGATTCTGGGGTATGTCCCGGGAAACATTGAAAAGCTCCCCAGGCAATTCTAACGTGCAGTGAGGCTAGAGCATTGCTCTGATGGTTCTCCTCCCCAGCCTCTCAAGAGTTTTAAAAGGATGCCAGGATGTGGCTTCCTGAGCTTTCTCCTAGAGCAACATAGCATTCTACTGCAGCATGCATTTAAGGAACACCTGCCAAAAGGCACCACTGACAGGGGGTTGAGTTCTCTAGCTGCTTGGAGGCATGCTGTGTGCTTTGTGTTTCCTGCAAGGAAGCAACTCCTCTTACCCCTCCTGGATCCAAGTTCAGGGCAGAAAAAGACATCAGACATCATCAATCTAAGCCCATGTTTTATAGATGGGGAAATTGAGGAGGCCCGTCCATGGTCACATGGCCGGTCAGGGGCCACTGATGAGGCTAGCATGTCAGTTATCTCTGGTCTGGGTCTTGGAGTCCCCCACCGAGTTCCTACCTCCCCCAGGACTCCTGAGCCTACCCCTTTGCCTTCTGTGCCACTCAGGGGTAGAGAGTCCCACCCACGAGATTCGTGCTGATGCAGCCCCATCTGCCCGCTCGGCCAAGAGCATCATCATCACCTTGGCCAACAAGCACACCTTCGACCGGCCCGTGGAGATCCTCATCCACCCCAGCGGTACAGCCTCCACAAGGGCCCCCAGGCTGCCTGTGAGAGGGAGGGAGTGCTCATCCTGTGGGGACAAACATGGCCACCTTACCCAACGGCTAGGCAGGGAGAGGGTAGGGCGTGCATGGTGGAGAGGAGACTGACTACTCACCTCCTGGGAAACTTGGCTCTAGCTGGCGGAATCAAGTGTCTCCTGTCCTGATTCAAGCTCCAGAGGCCTAGGGTCTCATCCACCCATTTGGGACACTGTGCCCCCAGGCCAGCTGGGCAGAGGATCTTTGAAACTCTAAGCTCAGGGAGACCCTGGCATCTCTGCACTCCCAAGGAGCAAATCTCAACTCTCCTAGATGTCACAGAATATGAGGACCTGAAAGGATCAGAGTCATTTAGCTCAGTCCCACTCCCATTTTAGAGATGGATAAACTGAGGCCAAGAGAGGGGCAGTGAGTCACCCATGGCGCCAACCTGCTTCAGGCAGCAAGGGCTTCCACTCCTCTCCAACTGGGAGACCCGGCCCTATGAAGATCTTGCCCCCAAACCAAGGCCCCTGGCATCCCCCTCATGCCTGGACAAGTGCTGAGAGTTGGTCTCATCTCTGCAGAGCCCCACATGCCACATGTCCTGATGGAGAAAGGGGACATGACACTGGGAGAGTTTGATCAGCACTTGAAGGGACGGACAGACTTCATTAAAGGGATGAAGAAGGCCAGCAGTGCAGAGCAGAAGGTGAGGACCCTTGAAGTGGGGCAGATGGCGACAGAGCTGGGGTGATGCTGAGAACCAGTCTCCATTGAGCCAGTGAGGAGACTGAGCCTCAGATGTGCTGGTGAACCGCCACCCAAGATTTCACAGCAAGCTGTAAGCAGAGCCCGGGCAAGAGGGTGTCCTTCATGGGCTAGGGCACTGTAGGGCACTTCCAGATGCAGCCATCACCCTGACCCTGTCACCTGCCTCCTGTCAGACCACCTTCTCCGAGGATCACCCGGATGTCTCAGTCAGGCAAAATTTGCCGCTGGTGGCAGAAATGGCCTTGACCTCCTCCAGGCTACTGCACCCCCAAAGGGCCAGGACCCTCCAGCTGGATGCCTCCCCAGTTTCCCTCTGGACCTCCTGGGCTCCTGCCCTTCCTCCTTCTGGGTCCCTTGCTTGCTATGACATAAAGGATAAGGGCAGAGTGGGAAAGTTGGAGAAAAATTCTTTCCTTCTGCTCCCCTCCCCCATCCATGACACTACAGGACAAGGAGGTGGCCTGGCAAGGGGACAAGGGTAAGAAAGGAGATGGTGGGAGGCTAAGTGACAGCCTCAAGTCATACCCAGTGTGCTGCCTCCCGCATGTGACTCTACACACTGAGCCAGGTCCTGAACGCAAAGATAGGTTTTAGAACAATGGCACACCTCTTTTTATTGCCCCCCCCCCTTTATAAGACGAGATCTCACTATGTTGCCCAGGCTGGTCTCGAACTCCTGGGCTCAAGCGATCCTCCTGCTTTGGCCTCCCAAAGTGCTGGGATTACAGGCATGAGTCACGGCACCTGGCCTGGGCAAATTTTAGATGAGAAAACTGAGATCTAGCACCCAAAGATGACCAGCAAGCTGGAAGAAGGGAAAGAATGTTATCTTGGGAGTTTGATTTGATGACGGGGAGGCTAAGGAATGAGATTCGGTCATGCTAGGGCAATAACGTTGGGTTGAACAGCCCCTCCCACTCTCTACTGACCTAGCTGGCTCCAGAGATGGTGCGGGTGGATGACAGAGAAGTGCAGGTGGTTGGCTGTTCCCATCATCCCCATTGTTACAGAGCCCCCTGGAGGTGCCTGCTTGCCAGAGGGCAGGAGGAATAGTGAGGGGGAATTTCAGAGAGTTCAATGCCCGCCTTATCATCCCCATGTGTAGAAACCCCACTGGAAACACCTGCCTCCCAGCGGTGCCCCTCAGGCAGGGGAGTCCAACGGGAGAAGTTGGAGTCAGGTCCTCAGTGGGGGTGGCAATGCCAGGGGTCCCATGGAGCTTTGAGAACTGCAGCACGTGGACAGGGGGGCCCCGTGGGCCTCCCAGGCCTGGGGCCGACTACCCTGCCTGCCAAGCCTTAAATCAATTAGCTCTGGGACTGCTGAAGCAAATGAGAATTAATTTGCCACCTTGGGTTGGTTATGCAAATAGCCTGCATTCTCATGTGCTCCAGGGATGACAGCGATCAACCCACAGCTGCTGAGAAGTGATGAGTTTATTGTAATTGGATAATGGCAGCTTGAGATATTAGAAAATCCTGAGCAGGGCACCCATCACGTCCCTCTGAGAGGCAGGAATCAGGAAATGAAGTAGCTCCTTTCACTGGTGGCGGCTGCTGCCTTGGGCCCTGTCTTCAAAAGAGTCAGGGTAGGCCATGGCCTTTGTGAGAGGAAGCACGAGATCCCTTGGCAGAAAGGAAAGTGGATTGGGGGCATCCACAGGGTGACCATCCATCAGGAAGAGTGGGTAGGATGAGCTGTCAAAAACCGTGAGTTAGCAAAGAAAGGACAAATAACAGGGAGGGACACACCATGCCCAAGAGACAGAGATGCAGAAGGAAACAGACTGAAAAAAAGCAAAAAGATGCACACACAGGTCAGTGGCAGACAAAAAGACCCACATGGGTTCATTCTCTTGTTTATTCACTCAACAAGCACTAAGTACCCAACAGATGTCAGGCCTTGTTCTAGGGGACAACACTGGAAATGACACATTTCTTGGCCTCATCAAGCTTATATTCTAGAACAGGGAGACAGACAAAAGCAAACAGGTGAACCAGATCAGTTTGGAGAGGGCTGATATACTACTGAGTGATGGGCACTGGGTGCCCTTTAACCAGGCATTTAGCCAAAGCCTGTCTGAGAATGAAACCCGACATATGGCAAAGAGCCCACTGTGAAAGGAGTGGGTAGAGAAAGCACGGTACACGAAGGACCGGAAGCAGAATGATGGCGACCTGTTTAGAGCCAGGAAGAAGGCCAGTGTGGCTGGAATGTAGAGAGCAGAGTGGGTAGCAGTGATGTAGACAGGTAGGCAGGTGTCAGGCCACAGGGGGTTTTGTAAACCCTGGTGTGAAATACACAGGGAGACCATTGCTTAAGCAAGAGGATGACCAGAACAAATAGTCACGGTGGATGCTGTCTGCAGAATGGACCACAGGAAGATAAAAGGAGAAGAAAGAGCCCAGGAAAGGGGCTGGTGCAAAGGTCCAGCAAGAACTGCTCCTCTCCTGAGCTCAGGTGGCGGTTGTGTAGACAGAGCGAAGGGGACAAGCTCTGGGTGTATTTTAGCAGCAGTTCTGGCAGTCCTCTGCTGCAGAATGAAATGTGCAGAGCAAGGAAAAGGGGATTCGAGGACAACTGTTAGATGCTTGGTTCAAACAACTAGGTGGGTGGTGATGTCATCTATTGAAATGGAGAAAGAACCCAAATAGACAAAAACTGAGAAACAGACACAGGGAGCCACGTGTATGCACGGAGACAGATAAAGAGATACAGCGAAAGGGTGGAGAGTGAGGAAGCAGAGTGAAGATGAAGAGAGTGAGATTCTGTGTGAGCACGTGGAGAGTCAAGGAAAGTTCCACAGCCACGTGTGGCCTCCAGGCTAGCTGTGAGGTCACATAAAATGATAAGCACTTAGCTGCTGTCCTTCCTGTAATGCTCACTGATCCAGGCCCCGTGATAAATGCTGGAGATGCAAAAGAGAACAAGGGCTGGCACAGTGGCTCATGCCTGTACAATCCCAACACTTTGGGAAGCTGAGACCGGAGGACCACTTGAGACCAGGAGCTAGAGACCAGCCTGAGCAACATAGTGAGACCTTGTCTTTACAAAAATAAAATTAAAAAATAAAAAATTAGCTGGGCGTGGTGGCACATGCCTGTAGTCACAGCTACTTGGGGGGCTGAGTGGAAGAATCACCGGAGCCCAGGAGGTCAGGTTTGCAGTGAGCTGTGGTTGTGCCTCTGCTCTTCTAGCCAGAGAGACACTAAGGCATGGCCTGCCTTCGAGCAGCATACAGGCTAGAATGGAGGCAGAGATCTGAGCAAAAAAATGCTTTCAGTATGAGCAGTACCTGGGCCCTCAGGAAAAGCACAAGGACAGCAATGGTAATGACAGCTACTGCTTAGAGACCATTGCTGTCCACCAGACAATGATGGCCACTGTTTAAAGACCTCTACCCTCTGCTGGGCAGCAGGCTTCATAAGCATCGTATTCAATCCATCCAACAATTCATGAGGGATGTGCTCTCGTCCTATTTCATGGATGAAGAAACTAAATAACTAAGTCCACCTGGAAGATTGGGGAAGGCTTTGCAAACAGGCAAGATTTGAGGAGTAAGTAGGAATGTATCAGTAGGAGAGAATCAATAAACCAGGAAAACCAAGTTCCCAATCAAGATGAGCCAGAGAGCATCTCACACGCTGAGTGAAAAAGCATGAGCCTGTTATTCGGTTAAGGGCTTCCCATGTGTGTGCTGGCTCCATCCATCCTCACAACCACCCTGAGAAGTAGATATTTCTTTGCCTCATTTTACAAATGAGGAAACAGACCCAGAGGAAGGACTTGCCCAAAAGCACACAGTCAGATGGTGACAGAGCTGGGATTCGAACCCAGGTCATTGTCATTCTGTCTGCAAAGTCCATGTTTGCCGTTGTGACCTGAGAAGGTCGAGTACACAGAGGAGCTGAGAGTACAATCCACCTGGGAATCTTTCGTGCAGAGCCTGAGTGGGATCTGGATACATGTTGAGGGCCGGGGGCCAGCTTGAGCCCCCAGGAGAATCTCTGCACCCCTTGACTGCCCACGTCAGAGTGTTCCTTTCTCCTCCAGGCAGAAATCATCCGGAAACGCCTCCACAAAGACATCCTCCACCATTCTGTCATCATGCTCAACTTCTGTCCTGACCTCCAGTCCGTCCAACCAAGCCTGAGAAAGGCCCACGGAGAGTTCATCTTCCTCATCGACAGGAGCGGCAGCATGAGTGGGACCAGCATCTACCACGTCAAGGTACCTGCTGGGAGGACCCCTCCCCTGGGCCCAGGACTCCAGGGTAAATCAGCTGTGCGCTCCAACCAGGCTTCCTCAGCACTTTCTGTTCCAAGAAACAACTTTTTAAAAATCAGTTTAAATGGAGACACTCAAACTCCATTTGCTCCCAAAATAAAACTCTGAGATGGTGTGCACAGAGACAGAACTGTTGTCCCCTCAAAAAGGATGAAGTCATCCAAAGTTGTCTTTTGCATTCTGCAAACTTTTGTTGTGTGTCTGCTCTGGCTAGAACACCTCACTAGGTGCTGAGCAGAGAGGTGTGTGAAGAAGAGAGGAAGGAAAGTAACATTTGCTGAGGGCTGCTATGTGTCAAGGACAATGCTAGCCACTTGACCCACAGCTTGGAATCTAAAACAAACAATAATCCTATAAGGCTTAGCCAAGTGTCACCATTTTCCAGATGAGTAAACTGGAAAGTTTGTCACCTCCCCAAGGTAACACAGCTAAGGTGGTCTAAGATTAAACTCATTGTCTACATGATTGTTCCCACCACCTGACATGAGAGATTCAGTGGACATGACCCCTGCCATCAAGGAAAGTGTAGAATCCAGTAGAAAAGACTTGGCTCCTCTTTTCTTCAGATGCCTAGCATGTGCGAAGCCCTGTGCTTGCCCATCCAAGGAAAACAGTAGGATGTATACACACAGTTGCTGCTCTCAAGGAGCTTATTGTCAAGGGAAGGACACAATCAGAATGCCTGGGGGCTTGGTCTCCCTGCTTGGGACAGCTCCCTCCTCAGGAGAGTGGAACAAAGAGAGATAGAACCTCCCCCGATCCATCCAGAAGCATCGTATTCCCCTCAGGAGATTATTCGTCTCGATTATGGCATTATTCAACTCTCCCTTGTATTTTTGGTTGTGCAGTTGTCTGTCTTCCCCTCTAGAGTTATGAACTCATTAAGGGAAAAGAAAATCAGCTCTCTTCTCATTTATCTTTTCCCATGGGCCCTAACTCAGTGTTTATGTATTAAAAACCCTTGATCTATTTATTGACCTGGGTAAAGAATCAACTGGATTCAGGAGAACAAGGTTGAGGGCACAAGAAAGGAGTGGGGCTCTTCTGTCATCTGAAAGTTCATCCTCCCCCTAGTTTATTCCCTTGTTTCCAAGCAAGGGAAGCTTCCAAACAAGCAAGCTCTTGTTTCCAGGGCAACAAGCTCACAAGGAGAGGGGGTTAGGTGGGATCTGTGATGCCAGCTATCTCCTCAGGCTTGCTGTGACTAGGTTTTGTCATGAAGTATGGCAGAGAAGGTATGCCTGAGTCCCTATTTCCTGTCTAAGGTCTCTTGACGCTGGGATGCAGGTCTCATCGGTACCTTCTCCCCACCCTGCCCCACCATCAAAGACAAGAGTTGGAGTGGGAGCTGTCCAAAGTTCTGGGTGCTGAAACACGCCAGGCCTCCGTGGCTGCCTGTGTTCCTTTCCACCACCATATCAATTCCTCTGTTACCCCAAAGCATCACGTCATCATAAGCCTAAAACTTCCCCTAGGAAGAATTTAATCCATCGCCCCTCCATTTTCTAGGTAAAGAAACTGAGTCCCCAAGAAGCTAAGTGTGTTTCCCAGCATCACAGGGCTAAGGAGGGAGCCTGAGCCTTCTGTACCTTGCTCCAGTACTCACTTTCCTCCCATCGCTTATGGAGAATTATGCATACTCTTCCACTACAAAAAGCTTTCTTCTCTGATGATGCCATTTCTGCTGCACAGCATTGTGTCAAGAGCAATGGCTGGGTTCCAGGATCAATCCTGCCACTGACTTGATATAAGGCTGTGGACAAGTTGATTCTCAACTCTGGACTTCAGCTGCCCTTTCTGCAAAGTGAGGAGGAAGGATTAATTCAGGCAGGGTGAACACATGTCACATGTTCCTCCACTCCCCTCTCCCAAGTCCAGGCAGACATTAATAATTGATCATGGCAACTTTTTTTCCCTGCTGAACCTGGACTCAGTCTCTATATCTTTCTCATCCCAGTGTTCTAGCCAGTTGCTTTCCATTAAATGGAGCTGGTTTATGAGTAGAATTCCACCTTCTAAACTGAAGACTATTCGGACTTTTGCATTCCAGAATTTTCTTACAATGACTTTCTCTGGCTCTCCCTTCAGCCCCCTTCCCTCCTTGGAGTCTCTCCTGGTCTTCTCCAGTTCAGCTCACCAAGCTCAAGGTCATTCCTTCACAAATGGCTTTGCATTGGTGCAATTCGTTCTGCTAAACATGACCCTTTTAGAGAAAGGCCCAGAAATTACTCTGCCTACACATCCCTTTCCCCATGACAATGAGGCCACTAGGAGACTGCTTGGGTCATTAATTATGACCCATTGAGTTGAAGTATTAGGAAAAACTAGGCTCAGGGAAGAGGGAGAGAATCGAAATGCAAACAGCCCATGCCAAAGGGGAGAGTTCAGCCAATTTAATTTCCTGCAGCTGGTCTCATTCTTCAACTGCCACTTGCTGCCAAAAACATGGTTTTAAAAATTCTAATAGGTGTGAGCAGGGACAATCTGTATGGATCAGCAGAGCCTCCTGCTCACAGGAATATGCATTAGTGCCTAATGACAAAATAAGCAGATATTGACTTCTCTTGTAGAGAAACCAAATGCTTTGACACAAGCAATGAAGAGAGACAGAGAGAACATTAATGTTAATGTTTAATGTTAATGCTTGCAGAGGGGGATGGGAGAGGGGTATGGGCAGCTGTATGGTGTGAAAGTTGCCAGAATCCACTTGCAGCTGCTTCCTTCTAGATTCTGGAGTATTCTGAGATCCCCGGGGTGCCACCAATTAACCATCTGAGGGGGAGGGGGAGACTTTCATTTCTCTGCCAAGGCAGAGCTAACAGGAATAAAGATCCCAGAGCCATGTTTTGAAAGCCTCATCATCCAGTGCAATTCCTAGACTCTCTTGAGCCTCCATTTCCTTATCTGTAAAAAAGGCATATTAACATGTACCTCATTGGGTTGGTAATAATAGCCATTTACTGATGTTTACTATGTGGCAGGTTAAGGCTTAAAGGAATGACAAAACTAGCCCAAGGTCAAGTTAGTAATGGTGCAACTATACTACATTTATATATGTTTATACCCAACTATAAGCATATATAAACATAACTTTAACATGTACCCTCTTAACCACTCTGCTATAATATGTGGTATCGAGATTAAGTGAGATAATTAACACAAATTGCTTAGCACAATGTTTGGCACATAGTAATCACTTTATCATTACATTATATCATTATTATGATTATTAGCACCATCATCATTGTTGTTATCATTGTCATCATCGATTTTGCTTCAATCATCACCTCCACCGGCTTTGTTTTCATTATTTTTTTAATATACCTTTATCAAGGTCTCTTGGTGGTACATACAGGCTTTGGAGGCAGAGTGACAAGTGTTTGAGCCTTGATTTCATTATTTACTACCTAGATGCTCACCAACATGTCAATTAACCTCTCTGTTCCTCAATTTTCTTTTCTATAAAATGGGGATAATAGTGTGCCTGCCTCAAAGGGTTATGGTGAAGATGAGTGTGGTAATGCAAGTAAAAAACATCCTATGCACTCAACAAATATGAGCTGAAGAGACCGGCCCTGGGGATCTGTCTCTAGTTAGTGATAGTTAGCATGAGTCTGATGATGCAGAAAGCCCTGGAACAGAGCCAGAAGCTGTTCCACCAACAGTGTGACCTGGACCAGACCTCTTTCCTCCTAGACATCAATTGTGCTTTGGTAGAGGGAGTGCATGCTCCCTGCTCCCCCTACCTCTCAAGGTCAGCAAGAGGCGAGACAGAACCGGCAAGCCATAATAGAATGGCTTCGAGAAGTCAGACCTGCTACATGGATGAGAAGTTTTATGATGATGGCTTTGGTCCATCCTCTGGCCAGCATCAGCAAATTTCTTGATGTGAAGGAAAGGAGGTCTTGGGTGCAGGCAGAGCAGGGAAAGGCCTGTCTGGCGGCTGCTCCTGTGCTGGGAGTGGGAATACTGGTATGTGGTGGCAGAGGGCAGTAACTCCTGCCTGATCCTGGAAACCTCTTTCTTGTCTGCCAGGATGCCATGATGGTGGCTCTTAAGAGCCTCGTGCCAGCCTGCCTCTTCAACGTCATTGGGTTTGGATCCACATTTAAGACCCTCTTTCCTTCCAGTCAGGCCTACACTGAGGTAAGGTGGGGGCAAGGCTGGGACCAGGAGGTGGGGGGGAATGGGAGCAGAGAAAAGAAGGGAAAAAGAAAGAAGAGGTTAGCCTAGGGCTGGTCTCAGAAGCCGCCACCCGCAGAGAACCCAGGTCACACTGCAGGGGAGAGAACCAAAGAGAAGTGACCAGCATTTTTTTCTGACATCTCAGCTTTCTGGCATTCCATTCTGTAAAATCACACAATATGTTGAATAAAGTATGTGTGTGCACAGAGATGGGGTACAGGGAGAGAGGAGAGAGAGAACATAGCCTAGGTCTGCCACCCTTGAATTTTCTGTCACATGAGGATGATGGACCCCTGTGAGGTGAGCTAAGGAAGTGAATGGGAAGGGGAGTTAGTAGGTGGGTGAGTGGGCATGGACATGGGCTAGGAATGGAGCTCACAAGGCCCAAGCTACAGGGTGAAACAGAGGACTGTGACCCTAGCAACACATTCAACATTAGAGCATCCTACCCAGATCTAAGAAGAGAAAGAAAGAGAGGGAGGGAGGAAGGAAGGAAAGAGGGGAGGGAAGGAGACAGAACAGACATGTGGGCTACTTTTCAACCAAAAATGATTTCATGAATTTTTAAAATATAAGAATGATATATGTTGTGTACACCTGTAGTCCCAGTTACTCAGAAGGATCGCTTGAGTCTAGGAGTTCGAGTACAGCCTGGGCAATATAGCAAGACCCATCTCTTAAAAAAAAAAAAAAGAAAGAAAAAAGAAGAATATATGTTTATTGTCCCACAGTTTTAAAATAGATAAGTGGGCACTTAAAATAAAAATTTTAAAATCTCTCCCATGATTGCACCAGTCAGAAAAAAAAGAAGAAAAGACACATTTACACACCTTTTCAATAAAGATAGGATTAGGCCTTCCATACTCTTCTGTAGCCCACAACAGACTATCATGAATATATTTTCATGCCGGTAAGTATTAATCAGTAACATAATAGTAATGGCTGCCTAGTGTTTCACTACACAGTTAGATTGGTACTTATTTAACAAAACCCCTACAGTCGGGCATTTAAATTCCTTCCATTTCTTTCTATTTAGTCATCTTTGTATCATAGATTTTGCATACACCCTTAATTACTCCCTTGGGATTAATTTCTAGTCTTGCTAACTCAAAGCTACAAATACCTCTTAAGACCTCTGATGTATGCTGTTACTTACAAGTCTCATCCAAGAGCAGATGTTGAAAAAAACATCTTTCTGAGCCAGGAGCAGGAGGTCATTGCATCCAGTGAGAATCTACACTTGCCACAATTACATCCCCCCGGGGCCAGGAATCCTTAACCAGTTGGGTCCCACAGAGCTGCTCCAGGAGGCAGGAAATCTAAAGTCCAGATTAGGGAAATGATTTCTTCAAAACATCATAGGCAGCTAGAGCTGTGCTGGAGTCAGGCTCAGGACCCCGGACTTAAGATTCCAGTGTTCTTTTCACCACATCTCCTACCTCCCCCAGCAGAAACCTCATATGTGCTGAGGAATTAGGGGGTTAATGTGCTACCTTTTCCGGGAGTGCTCATGTTTGTAAAGGGGAACCCAGAAAGGACAACATCAAGTCAATATGCCACAAATGGTGGCGGTTCAGACATTGGTAGGGGGCGCTGTTGAGGGGATCACACCAAATGAGTAGCCGCCTGGTCCTCCTGTAGGTGGGGCTGGGATGAAATCGCGAGCATGGACCGACTCCAGGGAGGCAGAGCCAAGCTCTGGGGAAATGAAGAGCTCATCCCCTGGTGGCTTAGAGTCTCTGTGCCAAAGGGTGACCCCGGGGACTGTCTGCCCTACCCGTGGTCCTTCCCTGCAGGAGAGCTTGGCCATGGCCTGTGATAACATCCAGAGAATGCAGGCCGACATGGGTGGCACCAACGTCCTTTCCCCTCTCAAGTGGGTCATCCGGCAGCCAGTGCACCAAGGCCACCCACGGTTCCTGTTCCTCATCACGGATGGCGCCGTCAGCAACACAGGGAAGGTGCTGGAACTGGTGCGGAACCACGCCTTCTCCACCAGGTGGGCCCGGATTGGGGGTCTGGGCTGGGTTATCTATCCTGGGCCACCAGGCCTGGGAACACCAGAGCCAGAGTTATGTGGAAAATGTCAGAGGGAAGTAGAGGTGCCACAATTCCCATGGTGCTTTGCTTCCAGGATGGTGTGGGCTGATCTCAAAGTTCACCTTTTCCCCTCAAAAGCTCAGAAGGGATGAGTTGCCCACACCTCTGCACACAACTCCCAAAGACTTGGACAACTTTGACTCTGTGCTGGGTGGGAGTGGAGAACCGTTAATGCATAGATGCAAGTGACCACGCTGGTGCTTCTTCCTTTTCTCGCACCCTCTGCCTGGAGGCAGGGCCAGCTCTGCAGCCGCATTTCCAGGCTATGCTCTGTTCCTTTCCCCATCAGGGGGCACAGATGCAGAGAGAATGGCATTAGCCTTCCTCCTTCCCTTCCCCCAGGTGCTATAGCTTTGGAATCGGGCCCAACGTCTGCCACAGACTGGTGAAAGGGCTGGCATCTGTGTCCAAGGGCAGTGCCGAGTTTCTGGCAGAGGGGGAGCGGCTGCAACCCAAGGTAGGTGGCGGCAGAGCCCTCCAGACCCTTCTGGTGCCAGAACACCAGAAGCCCAGCCTATACTGCAACTCTGTGGTAGAGCTGGGAGTTCACCACTAAGCCACACTGCACTCCAGAGAGAACCAGAGAGGTAGAGGCCAGAGTGAGCAGCTCCTGGAGCAGTGCCAAGATGCTAGATCTCTTGGTCTCCAGACACTAGACCACATGCTTCATCCACTGCTCGGGCAAGCCTGGGGTCCCTGAAAGAGCCACCATCTGTACAGATAGGAGTTGTGTTAGGGTCATTTCTGAGCACATTCCTGGTGATGATAAATGTGGCTCAGAAGGGGCCAGAAATAAAGGAAACTGGCTGTAGTCTTCTTTCCATTTCCTGCATGTTTGGCACGAATAATCCCATCCTCAGACAATCCCCTTGTCGGTCCAGGAAGCAGGGACAGGACCGGGGCTAAGAGTGAAGAGATTTCCTGAGGTGGTGTCTGTGAAAGATGGAAGTGTAGGAAGCAGGAAGGAACTCTTCAGGCCATGAGGCAGATCTGACACCTGTGGAAGGAAAGTGGGGGAGCAGAACTGGGCAGATTGAGCAGCTCTGGCTAGGTCTCAACCAAGCCGATGGGCAGCTCTGGAGCAAGCCCTGCCCTTTAGGGAGTCTGCATCAGACTGAAATGGCCAGGTGCTAGGATCCCTGCTGTGCTGAATCCTTGGGTGGAGGCTTCCAGGGAGAGGTGTGGTCTTGGCTCAAAAACTGGGGCACAACTGCACCTGGAAACTGCCACCCATCTGCATTCCTTGCAGCAAAAAGGCATGGTGTTTCTTAAAGGGAGATTTGAGAGCTCACCTCTGAAGCTGTCATAATCCCCAAATCATTTTCTTCAGGCTTGCAGGACATCTGGAAAATTCCTCTAAGTGATGCTAAGCCATAGCTGTCATTTACTGAACACCTGCCATGTGGCGGGTACTTCAGATCCAGGATCTCAGATCATCCTTCAACTGTAACCTCCCACTTTAACAGAAGGGGAAACTGAGGCCCAGGGAGGCAAATTAACTAGCTCAGGATCGTTGTCCAACCCATGCTTTGACACAAACCTTCCATGTGCCGTTGGGCTAGTCACAGCTCTATTTTGAGCCTCGGATTCTTCTCATTTGTAAAACTCTAAGCTTAGAAAAGATGACAGCAAAGATCCTTTTCAACCCTGACATTCTAGGAGTCTTAAGAAGCGCAGAGGTGTGTCCACCACTGGGCAAGCCAGACAAGGGCTGTCGTCCCTTCTTCCCTGCTCACACCCACACAGTCCTCACCATCCTCATCTGTGCACACCCCTGCTCACACAGCCCCCCAACCTGTGCTCTGCCCCTGCCCAACAGATGGTCAAGTCCTTGAAGAAGGCCATGGCCCCAGTCCTGAGCGATGTGACGGTGGAATGGATCTTCCCCGAGACTACTGAGGTCCTGATCTCCCCTGTCAGCACCAGCACCCTCTTCCCTGGAGAACGGCTGGTGGGGTATGGCATTGTATGTGATGCCTCCTTATACATCTCCAATCCCAGATCTGTAAGTATCCTAGAAATTCTGAGGAACACTGGGAGTCTAGAACCTATGCCCACTGATCACCCTTACCTGGAAAGGCTGTTCATGGCAGCTAGGAACAAGCTGGAACTGAATGTTCTGTTGTGGGTATATTTTACCCAGTTATGGGTTTACGGTTGCGATGCCACAGGCATTCAATCATGGTGACACTGCTTAGGTAGATGCCACCATCTCAAAGCATGGTTCTCAAGAGCCCCAGTAGCAGAACCACTTGAAGAACTTGTTTACAATGCGGAGCTCTACTCATGCCTATAACCCCAGCACTTTGGGAAGCCAAGGTGGGAAGACTGCCTGAACCCAGGAGTTTGAGACCAGCTAGGTGACATAATGAGACCTCATCTCTACAAAAAATTTATAAAAGTGGCCAGGCCCTGGTGGTGTGCACCTGTAGTCCCAGCTACACAAGAGCCTGAGGTAGAAGGATCTCCTAAGCCCAGGAGGTCAAGGCTGCAGTGAACTGTGACCATGCCACTGTACTCACTTCAACCTGGGCAACAGAGTTAGACCCTAACTTAAAAAAAAAAAGATGCAGAACCCTAGCTTCAATCCAGGTATAAGAATCCTTGAGGGTAAGGCCCTGGAATCTGCATTTTATACCCATAATCTCCCCTAAGTGATATGATGCACATTCTAGCTCAAAACAACTGCACTTAGCTTTCTTTCCCCAAACACTCTGGTCAGCTCATATCTCCTTAGATGAGTTTGTGTTTTATTTATGTGGCTAATTCTCTTGTATGTGGCGGCAGAAGTTGGATAAAAACAAAGACCTTCTCAAAGAGAGGTGGAATTCATGCTAAAATGTGGGCAATTGCCTGAGAAACTGTCTCCTCACCCATCTTTCCTCTTTAGTGAGTGTCTCCACTCCCCTTGAAGATTTTATCATCTTGCTTTGTTCTTATAAAGTTTAAAACTCAGTGCCTAGAGGAATTTAGCAGGCTTGCGGTGAACAAAGTAGACTTAATGTAAAAAATAAAAGGGCAAATGCCATGATAGTTATCAATGAGCTCACAGTTGAAGAGGCAATAAGGAGTGGTGAGGAGCATGGCAAACTGGATAGCATATACCCTGCCCTGTCTGAATTGGGCAGCCCCTACTCGGATATAACAAACCATTGCCATGCAGGAATATGGGCTCTATGTTAAATGTGTTTCTAGTTTTTCAAGAGAAAAACTCCTTATAAGAATCATGCCTAATGATCCCCACCCCACCCCCTTCTTTCCACCCCCACCCTCTCTACTCCTCACCCCCTACACCCTCCCCCACCTCCACTCCTGGTCCATGGAAAAATTGTCTTCCACGAAACTGGTCCCTGATGCCAAAAAAACTGGGGACTGCTTTTTAAAAATATATATGTACTCTTACGAGATATAGATATAGATATATACACACACATATATATATATACTGTGTGTATGTATATATATAGTGCACATATGTATACCTATACTGTGTGTGTGTGTGTATATATATATTCTATACCATATATACATATATATACTGTAATCTTACAATAAGGTAAGCTAAAGAAAAGAAAATGTTATTAAGAAAACCACAAAGAAGAGATATACATTTACTATTCATTACGCAGGAGTGGATCATCATAAAGGTCTTCATCCTCACTGTCTTAACATTGAGTAAGCTGAGGAGGAGGAAGAGTTGGTCTTGCTGTCTTGGGGTGGCAGAGGTGGAGGAGGCGGGGGGAGGCAGGAGAGGCAGCACATAAATTTTATTGAAAATAAGTCCACATGTAAATGGACCTATGCAGTGTTGTTCAAGGGTCAATTGCGTTTATATCATGGAGATGAAACAGAAGGAATAAATGGTTTATTTTGTTAATTTTACCTATTTGGAGACAGGAGTGGCTTTTAGAATTACATTATTTTAAATTTTAAAGATTAAAGTCAATAATTAAAAACATAAACCACATAAGCGATATGAAAACATAACTCCATTCACCTCCTCTTGGACAGAAATTTGCCTCCGTTTCCTAAGTAAACAAAAAGCTGTTATGTCAGTTTTTCAGATATGAACACCCCCACCCCTTGCTGCCCTGTGGAAGTCCTTCTTGATGTCTAGCTTCATTCCCAGCCCTGTTTTCTCTCCCCCCACTCCAGGACATGAGGCGACAGTATAGCATGCTGCATTCTCAGGAGTCCAGCAGCTCTGTCTTCTACCACTCTCAGGATGAGGGACCTGGCCCAGACAGTGGAGATTGTGCCAAGAATCTGGGGGTGCATTTCAACCTGGGGCAGGCCAAAGATGCCCGGCCAGTCAGCAGAGACTCTACCACCAAGCCCGGTTGGTCTGTTGCTCTGATTCCTACCTCTTACTGAGCACTTATTGCATGCTAAGCACTTTGTATAAACCATTTCACTGAATAGTTAGCAGCAGCAGAGGTAGGTACTATTATACCATTTCACTGATGAGGAAACTGAGACTTGGGAAGAATTAAAGCAACTTGCCTAAGCTCATGGAGCCTGAAAGAGGTAGAGTACAGTCAAAGAGACCTACGTGACTCCAAAGTCCTAATGGAAAGATTCTATTCAAAGGGTAGTTACCAATTCCCTACTAAGGCTGAGTGCAATGTGGGAAGCAGTAACAATTCAGACTTGTCATCTGCCCTTCCAGAGCTCTCCATCTAATGAGAGATATGACTGGCCCTAAGTCTCAGAGAAAGCAGAGTGACAAGGGCCACAGGAAAATTTAACAAACTGAGAATCCCAGGAGAGATAAGCACATCCACTAGAGAATATTAACAAAGATTTCATAGGCTGGGTGTGTTGGCTCACACTTGTAATCCTAGCACTTTGAGAGGCTGAGGCAAGAGAATTGCTTGAGTGCAGGTGTTTGAGACCACCCTGGGCAACATGGCAAGACCTAACTCTCCAAAAAATAAAATAAAAAATTAGCTAGGAGTGATGGTACTTGCCTGTAGTCCCAGCTACTTGGGAGGCTGAGGCAAGAGGATTGCCTGAACCCAGGAGATCAAGGCTGTGGTGATTCATGATTGCACCACTGCACTGTGGCCTGAGTGACAGAGTGAGATCCCGACTCAAAAATTTTTTTAAAAAGTACTTCACAAGGCAAAGCAAAATCCTGGTTCTTAGAAGTAGGGAGGGAAGGGAGCTTCCTGGCAGCAGGAACTGCCAGAGCAAAGATGGTGGAGGTGTGATACTTACACCACTTGTTACTTGCTTAGTATGTCAGGAGCACATTGTACCTTAAAAAGGAGCAGAGGGGAGAGTAGCTGGGGAACTGGATTAGGGCTAAAGTGGGTGGCTCTGGCCACTGGATGAGGCACCCACACATATTTTAGCAGACACACAGCAGAGAACCTAAGACACTTCCAAGCAGGAAGGGGTATGCAAGCCCCTCTCTTTTCCCACTGTATCAGCCTAATGTTTCCCCGTCACTATTCCTGTCCAGCTCTGCACCTCTCCCAGCGACGGAGGGCATACAGCACCAACCAGATCACCAACCCCAAGCCCTGCCCGAGGGCCACCACAGCCAGCGACCCCACAGTGAATACCAAGAGATACCCGCTGCGGAAAGCCAGGCTGCAGGACCTCACCAACCAGATCAGCCTGGATGCCCAGCGGTGGCAGATTGATTTGCAGGTACCCAAGCTGGGCAGGCTGGGGAGAAGCTGGGGATGGTCACGGGTAGGGACAGCTGTGTCTCTTGCTTCAACCACAGGACACGGTCTGCAGCCTACACTGTGAAGTGAGCCACTCCCCCCTCCCTTTTCCGAACCTTCTTCTGCCCCACCCCCAACGTCACCTTCCTAATCATGACACCACTGATCAATGAGCTCACTCATTCCCTGCAAGCAGCACCTCCCACTTGGCAGGAGCATCTGCATCGACTCTCTCATTTGATTTTGCAGCATCCCTGGGAGAGGAGAGAGCTTGTGAGCCAGCCACTCTCACTCAGTGGAAATTGAGGGCCAGAGAGGTAAAGCAACTTATCCAGGGTCGCACAGCCAGTCAGCAGACTGCAACACAGGACCCTCTGCCTTCAAAGTCCTTGCTTCCCCCCACCCCCGCTAGCTCACTGCACCTCCTACAAAAATCCTCAGAGTTATACACTCACCCAGGGTAGAGAGAATTTGAGAGTGAGGCAACCACAGCAGAAAGGGTCACCCACTGTCCCACTAAGTCCAGGGTTTCTCAACCTCAACACTATTAGCATGATAATTCTATGTTATGGGGGGCTGTCCTGTGCATTGCAGACTTTATGGCAGCTTCCCTGACCTCCGCTTGCTAGAGGCTGGTGTTACTACACAGCACCACTCCCAGTCATGACTACCAAAAATATCTGTAGACACTGCCAAATGTCCTCTGGGGGGCAAAATCACCCAGTTGAGAACCACCACCCAACACCAAATGGTTGTCTACCCATTTTCTTATGAGTGGGCTCCCTGTCAATTCATCCTTATAAGTCTCTGGTTCCTTTTCACTCTCCCCTGGATGCCCCCTCCCACCACCTCATCCCTCCATGCCTCCTTATACACATGCACCCACTCCCCAAGGGCAGGGACTCTGCCACCTTGTCCCTCGGGGCCTTCTCTGTGCTTACCCAGAGACCACCTGATGCAGTTGGAAGGCATTGGCCCTGCAGTCAAGCTGACTCTGCTCTTCAGACATGCCACTCAACTCTCTGAGCCCCACCTGCCTCATCTATAAAATGGGAGAATAACTGCTGCAGATGACTGAGCTGCCATCCATCAACAGATAGTTATCGGAAGCCAACCATAAGTGGAGGGCTCTTGCGGGCATTGGCCAATGAGAGCTGAAGTGCCTGGCCCAGCACCTGGCACACAATAACCGTTTTTTGATGGCAGCTCTAGTTGATCAGCGTTCTGGGCAGGCTGGCTCCCCTTTGCTTCCCTCCGCCTGTCCTTAGCTCTTCAGGCCCATCTCTGCTCACCTCTTGCTCCCTCTCCTGCCTAGCTTCTTCCCCAACCTGGGTCTCTCCAACACCACTGTGTACACACACACACACACACACACACACACACCACACACACACTCTCTCTCTCTCTCTCTCTCTCTCTCTCTCTCTCTCTCTCTCTCTCTCTCTCTCTCTCTCTCTCTCTCCCCCTGCAGCCTCTGGTTGGATAAAGGGCTAGATTGTCAACTTGTTCATTGCCATGGAAACCTTAGCAGCTTCCATTTCTGTCTCTGACCTGGTGTGGTCAGAGATGATGAAGAGGCCGGGCTGGGGAAATCCCAGTCTTTGATTGTGGTATGAGGGTTAGGGAATGATCCCTTGGGACTCAGCAGCCCTGGCTGGGGACCAGTTCCCACTGAGGCCATTCTGGGAGTCCATTTCTTCTCCCACACCCTTATACTATCCCTAGGACTTCTGGCCCAGAAAGACAGAAAGGCAGCCCCCATTTAATGGAGGGAGGTAAGGACCATCTTTCTCCCAATAGATACTTGATAGGGATGAAAAAGCTCCCATGGGTAATAGCTGGCCTAAAAAGTTCTGTTACAACTAGTAAGTGCCTTTGCTTCCTCATCCGCTCCCCCTACCAGAGGATGTATATGGTCCCAGAGACTTGAAATTCATTTTTAATTAATTTAATATTCTCCCATTACTAAGTCATACATACTCAGAGTTTGCAATAAAAACCCTCAAACAATTCAGTCAGGTGTAAAGTACAAATAAAAGTTCCCCTGACCTATGTCCAGACCTACTTGGTTCTGAGTGTTTTCTTCTAGAAATGCTACACACACATACATTTTTAAAAATCACAAATATAAGAGCATTTTCTTGAAAATGGTCTTTGTCATGAGTGTTGCAAATATATTTCTCAGTTTATCTTTCACCTTTTGATGTCTGTTGTGTATCAGCATGAGAATAGAGACATTGAATCAGCAAAACAAAAGAAAAAGTCCATTAATTAAGGAGTCTCACTCTGTCTCCCAGGCTGGAGTGCAGTGGCACGCTCACGGCCATTGCAATGTTGACCCGCTGGGCTCCGGCAATCCTTCCGCCTCAGCCTTCCAAGTACTTGGAACTACAGGTGTGCACTACTACACCCGGCTAATTTTTTATTTATTGTAGAGAACGAGGTCTTGCCAAGTTGGCCGGGCTGGTTTCGAACCCGCAGGCTCAGGCAATCCACTCGCCTCGGCCTCTCAAAGTGCTGGAATTACAGGCTGAGCCACCGAGCCCAAACCAATTCACTTTTTAATGCTTTTTTTATTCACTTTTTAAACATATACTATGAAATTACTCTTTTGGTGAACAGTTCTATGAGATTTGACAAACACATATAGTCATGTGGTCATCACCACAATTAAGGCACAGTACAGTCACTATTTTTTTAAAAATACGCTTTATCTTGAACATCTTCCCATTTGGGTATAAGAAACCTATTTCTTTTCACTGTTGTGTGGTGTTTCATTGCATGGATTATTTGCTAATTCCTACTGATGAATATTTAGATAGTTTCCAGATTTTTACTTTTACAAAAAATACTACAGCATATATACAGTATTTGCACATAGATATTTGCACCCTTGTGTATTTCCACAGGATCGAATTCCTAGAAGTAGAATTTCTGGGTCAAAGAGGCTTGTGTATTTTAATTGCTGCTAGATAGCACATTGCTCAATTATTCTGTCTCAACTGTATACCAATTTACACCCCCAACCCCTGACAGTACTTGAGAGATTCTGTCTTCCCATTGACCACACTGGGTGTCATCAAATGGTTATACCCAATCTGCAAGATAGAAAAAAAAAGTAGCTTGCCTTAATTTACATTGCTCAAATTTTTCATGAGGCTGAGCATTTATTCATGGGTTTATTGGATAGTTTTGCTATAAACTGCCTGTAAATGCCTTGAACCCCTTATTCTATTATGTGTATCTTTTATCCCACAGTGATTTATAAGAGCATTTTCTTGAAAATGATCTTTGTCATGAGTGTTGCAAATATATTTCTCAGTTTGTCCCTCGCTTTTTGAAGTCTGTTTGTACCAGCCCAAGAATAGAGAGATTAAATCAACAAAACAGAACAGAAAGTCCATAAATAAAAGCAAATGTGCATGAAAGTTTTGTCGGATTAGAGGTAGAAAACCATACACTGTAGGGACTCAATGGAAAAGCTGCATTGAATAGTGTTGAGATCTGCACCATTTGGAAAACCAAGGAAAGACTGGTTCCTTTCTTCTTACACCAAAATAAATTTTATGTAAATCAAAGATTTAAACACACAAACAAACAAAAATGAAATCCCAAAAATTCTAGCATATTTTTGAGTGAGAAAGACCTTTTAAGCATGACATATGGGAAGACATAAGGAAAAAGGTTGATAATTTTAACCACACACAAAAAAATGTTTAAAACTTTATGGCAAAAAAAAAGCAGGCTTAGAATTATTCATGATGTGTGACTTTCCATCGTGTTCCGTGTTTTGAAATTTATTCGTGGTTTGGGGGTTATTCTTGTTGATGTTTTCCATGGATAATGGAGACCAGGTTATGTATTCCTGGGTACTGGAGGAGCAGTGCCCAGGAGGGGCTGTGATGCCCAGGGAAAGAGCTGTTGGGGAGGGGCGGGTGGGAGGAAGGGGGGTCCAGCCAACCAGGGGCTGTACCTCCTCCGCCTCCTTTTGCATCCCTAGCCCTTGCTGAACAGTGGCCAGGACCTGAGCCAGGGCCCCAAACTCCACGGCCCAGGGGCCCGCAGGCCCTCTCTGCTGCCCCAAGGCTGCCAGTCATTCCTGCCCTTGGGTCAGGAGACCCCAGTCTGGAGCCCCATGAGAGAGCTGGATCCTGGGTCCAGCCTGACACCTGCCTCGGACAGCCGCAGCCCTGGGGATCTGGGTAAGTGACTGCAGGATTCAGGACTTGACTTGGGACATGGAAGAATCTTTGTTGTGGCTCACCTACAGATGACAGGCCCAGGCAGATACCTGTGCCTGTGTCCTTGGGATCTGCTGTGGCTCACCTCTCCCTGAGGACCTCACCCATCCCCTACTTCCCCAATCACCCTAACCCTTGGGTGATCTGTGAGGTTGCAGCTCCATTCTCTCTGCCCAAGTGCTCCATCCCATCCTGTCTGGTCCCCTCAGGTACTGGTTTCCTGGGAGATGGATCTGTCCCTCTCTTGGGGACAAGCCCATGCCATCCCAGCTGTCCTCGGAAAGAAGTTGGAGATGTCTGTTCCCTCGGAAGGTGGAGGGGGTACTTGCTTAGGGGTTCCTAGGGAGAGATGATGTCCCCTGGAAGTTAACTCCCTGTCCCCCAGATCAGCGTTTGGCCCTCTTGTTCTTCCGCCCGCAGAGCCGTCCCATCATTCCTCCGTCTTCGAGACGGAGACGTCCTCGGACTGGGAACCCCTAGCCGAGTCTGAGGAGCGGGCCAGTCCCGGCAGGCCTGCCACCCCAGGCCCGGTGCTGGGCAAGGCCCTGGTCAAGGGCCTACGCGACAACCAACGCCTGCAGTGGGAGGTGAGCTTCGAACTGGGGCCCCCGGCCCGGAGCCGGGCAGCGCGCGCGACTCCGACCTGTGGAATGAAACCTTCCATCACCTGGCGGCCCGCGCCATCATCCGCGACTTCGAGCAGCTGGCGGAGCGCGAGGGGGAGATCGAGCAAGGTAAGCGCCCCGGGCCTGCGCCACCTCCACCCAGCGCCTCCGGACGGCCCCTCCCAACAGCTGCACCAGTGCCCTGCCCACTTCCCTCCAGGACACGCCCACCTCGGCCCCGCCCCCTGCAAGTTGCTCCCAGTCCGGCCCACTCCCTTGGGACCCACCCACCTCCTTCCCGTGCCCCCTCTTCGCCCCACCCCCTCTGCAGAGCCCCGCCCAGCTTCCCGCCCACTCTCCTCCCCGGCCTCTAGGCTCCGCCTCCCCACTCTGCTCAGTGCCGGAGGTCATTCCTTATCCTCAACTCACAGTTCACTGCTCCCCCCACTCCTCCTATTGCTGCCTGGAGGTACCCTCCCTACTCCCAACACTCCCTCTTCCCCCCACACACACACACACACACACACACACACACACACACACACACACCCAGGTTGTCCCTTTCCTCTTGGTCCCCCCCCGCCCCCCGCATTCCCCTGCCTCCAGCCCTAACCTCCTCCAACCCTTCCACCCCCACCCGGTGGTCCTTCCTCTTCTCTCACACCTCCTCCCCTTTTCCTATGACCCCCCACTTGCCCTCACTTCCCAGCCCTGCTCCCCTGCAGCACCCCCTGTAGGGCACCAGAGACAGAACAGTGGCCAAAGCCTACACCTTCCTCATGAAACCCCCAAGTCCAGTCGGTCCACGCACTCATCAACACCTTTTACTTATTGCGGACCAGCTAGAGGCCAGGCTCCCGCTGGGCCCTGTAGAGGCAGCGGAACTGCACAGTGAACAAAGCAATCACTGTCCTTCCTTACCCATGAGTGCTTGGCGGACTAGCAGGGATGGCAGCCCTGTCAAATAATTACACAAATAATGAATAGAATGCATTTGTCCTAAGTGCTATTAAGAAGAAATGCAGGGATCCAGGAGATTGTATAACAGAGATGGTGGGGGAGCTCATTTAGTCCAGGAATTGGGGCAGACTTTACTGAGAAAGTGACTAGTGGGAGCTTGATGGTGCACGCTTGAGAATAGAAATAGGAAAGCGTTATTTCTTTGCTGTAGGTTTATGCTTTATTTATACAGTAATATTATATTGTTTATTTTATTTGTGTCATTTGTGTGTTACTTTTTTTTCTTCTCATGAGCTCCTCATCTTAAGGTTTACAAAGCATGTGTTTACCCTTCATCTCCTTTGCTGCTGGCACAACCTTCTAGACGTTGAGAGTCACCGGGATTGCTCTCCTGTTTAGTGCAAAGGGCCTGGGTTTTAGGGCCAGACCATGCTGAGTCCTGATCTCACATCCCTTACTAACTCACTGTGTGACCCTAGAGTCGCCACTCTCCCTCTCTGATTTTCAGTCTTCTCAGCAGTTAAATGGGTCAGATCAGTGGCTCCTGCCCACCAGTCAGGGGACCCATGAAGTCCTACAGCAGGGTGCCCATTAGACATCTGCAAAATTAAAATATAAAATACAGACAACTTAGTGAGTTGGGCTTTTTAAAAATAACACTGCAGTTATTTAAGGGAAGTAGCTGTCTTGTATTCTGAGATAACATCTTACGTTTTTACATTAAAATATCTTTTATTTTGTGAAATGATGATGTGAAATGATGGGGGTTTTTTTTTAAAGTGTCTTTAATTAGAAAGTTGGCAACACCTTGGTTTTAAGGGCTTCTTTAATCCCAAAGATGGGGACCACTGCTCGAGTGCTCCTGCTGGCTTCCAGAGTTTCCATGTTAGGGAGGACTTTATGAGTCCAAACATAAAAGCCTCTGCCTCCTCAGGGTCCAACCGCCGCTACCAGGTGAACGCCATGCACACCAGCAAGGCCTGTAACATCATCAGCAAATACACAGCCTTCGTGCCTGTGGACGTGAGCAAGAGCCGATACTTGCCCACTGTGGTGGAGTACCCCAACTCCGGTAAGACAGGTGAGCGGCTGCGGTGCCCCTCAGGGCCAAGCAGCCCCCGGGGAATGGGGAAGGGGGCTGAGGTGCAAAGGACCACAGACCTACAGGGAGGGTTCAAGGCGGGGTCTTAAAAACAGAAAGGCCCCCAGCGGATGGCTTGGCTGCCATGAGGTGGGGACACATAGAACACCATCCCATTGCTCTGCAGAGTCTGGGAGACCATTCCTCTCTCTTTTTCCCACCTAATGAAAATGACTTTGTTGTATTTCTCCAGTTGGGATAATGATATGTGTTCATTGTAGAAAATTCAAAAATATAGAAAGACATAGAATAAATAAAATGACTTGGACAGACAGACATTCAGGAGTGAGTACTCGTTATCTCCTTGATGGGACCAGTTTTCCAGACTTCTCTGTATGAATACCTACTTGGAGAGAAACCAAAAGACAGATCATTTTGCACGAATTGGATCTTGCCAATATGTGCTATATTTTACAAAATATGGATGTGGAAAGTATCTCTCCATGAAGGTGAGCCTACAGAATCATTTTAATAGCTCTAACACATTCCACTGCAAGGAGCTGTCATCATCAGAATAGACAGTGTTCCAAAGCACTTTGCATACATTTTAAATCACCTGACCTTAAAACAGCTCTGCATGGTAGATACTATTATTACCCTCATTTCACAGATGGGAAACAGAGGCAGAGGGGGTTAAGTAACTTTCCCGAGGTCACACAGTGGTGTCCTGGCTTTAGAGTCTCTGTTCTCTCCCACTCCTCTCTGCTGCCTCTTAAGATTTATCACAAACTTTTAAACCTATTCAGATCTTTAGTTTATTCTCCGTTTGGTTATTGTAAATTATGTGGCAAAGAACATCTTTGGCCAACTGTCTGGTTATCTCCTCAGGGTTAATTAACTCTTAGAAGTAGGATTGCAGTATCAAGGGTATATCCATTTAAAATTGGGATGGGCCAGGTGTGGTGGCTCACGCCTGCAATCCCAACACTTTGGGAGGCAGAGGCAAGAGGATTGCACGAGCCCAGGGGTTAGAGACCAGTCTGGGCAACTTGACGAGACCTTGTCACTACAATTAATCAAAAAATTAGCCAGGCATGGTGGCACGCACCTGTGGTTCCAACTACTTAGAAGACTGAGGCAGAAGAATCGCTTGAGCCCAGCAGGACGAGGCTGCAGTGGCCATGAGTGTGCCACTGCATTCAGCCTGGGCGACAGAGTGAGACTCCAACTCAAAAAAAAAAAAGAAGAAAATAAAATAATAGGTAAAATAAAATAAAATAAATAGGGATGTATGTTACCAATCTGCCCCGCTTACACAAAGGTCATTCCAATGTCCATCCTCTCCAGCACTGAATATTGTGTATCTTTCTCAACTTAGTCAGACTGATAGGCTAGGAAAGAATCTCTCTTAGGATATTTCTTTAATTTTTTTGTGAGATACTTTTCATGTTCGTGAGTTATTTGTGCTTTTCTTGTTTCTGAATTACATTTTCTTGTCCTTTGTGGTTCCTTTGTTTTCCTAGAAGACCTCCAGAAAGAATTGTGTTTGGGAACAAAATGTGCCCTTCCTCATTCCTCCTGTCCCCCTTTTGGCACCCCGTATCTGTGGTACCAAAGTGATTAGCCACACATCTCACCCTCCTCGATGGCTGCCATTTTAGGCAGTTCAGCAACCAGCCAACCAGCCTGTTGGCTCACTGGGTGGTCTCATTATTCACATTGTTAGGACGATTCTCCTTCCCAAGTCTCTGACCAGCCTGCCAGCACCTGAAGCCATAGCCTGGGAAGACAAGAACCCAACCCATATCTTAACTCAAGTCCCAGAGCCCCCTAAGATCTGGATCAGCGCTTCCCCAAGTGTGTTCCAAGAAACTAGAATCTTCGTTTCATGTCCTGTGAAAAGCCACCTAGCAGAAAAGATGGAAAATATCAGATTAGAAAATATATTTAGGAACTGGATTAAATAAAGCTCAAAAGCTTTCTTTACAGCAGAACTTCTCAGAGCCTTTAGGATGTCAGTGTCCATCAAGAGGCTCAGCAAATGGACTATATCTTATGCAACTTCTCCCAAACTGATTCCCTATTTTTGAGGAACAGTTTACTGACTAGTGTTCTCTGAGAGTGGGGAGCACAACATACTTTAGGGTGCTGTAATTTCATCTCTCTTCCACCCACCCCCTCTTGATGAGGCTCGGGGACTTCAGGGACCTGCCTTGTGGGAGGGAGACCGGGATGATGGGTCTCTGAGACAGCAAACAGAGACAAAGTGTTTTGTTTTTTCATTTAACTAGAAAACATTGCTGCTTCCTGAACATTATCTCAGCAATAGTACCTACCCACAAGGTAGGTATTTATCAACCCCTTTTTCCAGATGAGGGAACTGGTTCAGAGTGGTTAGCACTCCATCCAACTGGTAAAAGATGGCTGGGGCTCAAACCCAGGTCTTTCTGACTCTAAAGCTCATGGTCTTAACTTGTACTATGCCTTTCTGCCTTTGGAAAAATTTGGAAGCCAGAATCATTTCTGCCAGCCTTGGGGAGAAGGCAAATAACTGGCACATTTGGGGAGAAGGTAAAGGATTGGCACGTTTGTACCCAACTGCCCCTTTCTCCTTGTTCTCCATGAAGGTGCTGCTTTGCGGACGGTCAGCTCTCGAGTGCTGACCCGACAGTGTAGAGGCACCCCTGCTGGCTTCAGACAGTCACAGACCATGCTCAGAGAAGACTCAGCAGCAGGAGATGGCAAATTTCAGACCCCAAGTAAGAGCCACCTCTGGCATGTTCAGAAGTCCGGGACCCTGGAATTATGACACAGTCATGTCTGAGGTCCCAGAGACCTCTCTCTGAGTCTGTGCGTGGGGCTTAGGCAGGTCTGGGGCAAAGCCAGGCCTCCAAGGCCCTCTGAGACCTGCGAGGGGCAGAGGGGCTCAGGATGTCTGAGCACACTGACCTGACACAGCTCTCTCTCTGCCAAAGAGCTGCATTGCCTCCCTGCCCATGCCATCCCTCACCTCTCCCCTTCCGCGGGCTGCTGACCCTAGTGGCTGTTCCCTGCCTCTGGCCTCAGAGTCTTCCCAGGCACCAACTGCCAAGAAACCTAATGAACAAGAGAAACAGTGAAGAGCAGAGAGGCAGTTCCATCTGTTTGGGGCCTACCATCTGTTTCCTTCAGGATTCCCGGCGGCCTCCTTGGAACCTTCACCTGATCTCCTTATGCCTGCAGCTTGGCTCCTTGAAGAGCCACGATTTGACCCTCTTGTGACCTTGCACTAGTTTGTAGGATGGCCTTAACCCTCTATGTCCTGCATGGGTGTGTGTCTTTCCATCTCTCTAAAGACAGCCTTACTGCTGCACTAGTCCTAGCCCCTTTCTTGGTGCCCTCACATGCGCAGTGCTATGCATGGGAAGGCCATCAGAGGTCCCACCTGGCCACCAGCCCAGCCACCCAGACCCTAAGAACTGTAATGCTCACAGACATTGATGGGAGAAAAACAAGACAAAACAGAGAAAGTCCTTTAAATTAAGGAGTTCTGCCAACTTCCTGGTCCCTTTGGGCTCCAAAATCCAGGGGAACCAGCTCTGCCCCTGAGCCAAGCTGAGTTTCCAGACCTCAGAAAATTCATGGTCTACCCTTTCCTTTCTTTAAAGCTCAGTTCTTGTGGCCCATGGCTTCCATTAAATCCCAAATCCCTTCCTTTTAATTGTCCTGTTTCATGCCTGCATCTCTGACTTCTAAACTCTCATTCTACCCCAAGCCCTTTCCTTCCCTAAGGATAACAATGGCTAACACTGAGAGTTTTCCATGTGCCAGGCACTGTTTTAAATATCCATGACTCCTCACAGTCATCTTGGGAGAGTTTCTTTTTATTTTCCCCATTAAGAGATGAAGAAACTCAGACTCAGAGTGGTTAAGGGACTTAAGGTCACACAACTGACCATGATGGAGCCAAGGTTTGAACACAGTGTTTGGCCAAGAGTCCATGCAGTTAGGTCAGCATACTCTTTGCCTCCTGGTTGCCTCAGTCATTCAGTCACCAGTTCACTTTTGTGCTGTGTGCTTGGGAGGGTGCAAGCAGAACTCCATGTTGGCCCTCACAGAGCTAATGGTCTCCTGGCGGGAGACAGAGGTTTTGCTGAACATATATGTTCATGAAGCTTTCCCCAATTTGGATTACTCCGCTATAGTAGACTGCCCCATCACTCCCTAACCCTTGAAATAGTAATCAGAACAAAAGTCACCTCAATGATGCATTTTGGACAAAGGATGCACAATTATTATCCCATTTTACAGATGAGAAAACTGAGGCTCAGAGCCCTCTGACATCCAGTGCCTTGTTATAGTGCCTCCTGGAGAACTGGCATGAGCCCCTCCCCAGTGAGGCACAGAGCTGTGAGGAGATGCCCACTCCTTCCCCAACCCCCCCACCCTCAGGTCCTGACAGCTCCTGCTTCCCTGCTGGGTCTGCAGCTCAGGGCTTTATCAAGCACTTAACCATGGATAAGCGCTCTCTGTGTATTATCTCATTTAATCCTTACAGCAACACTGTGAGACAGGTACCATTATCCCTAACTTGCAACCAAAATTTGTGAAGTAACTTTGCCAAAGCCCCACAGCTGGTCAACGAAGAAATCGGGATTTGAACCCAGGCATGTGTGACCTTCTTATGGGGCAATGTTTATATCTTTGGAAGATGAAGAACCATCCAAGCTGGGCTAAAAACCTTGACCTTGCTCCCCAACCCACCCCAGGCCCTGGGAATTAGATTATCACTCTCCTGAGGCGATGGGAGGTGGGAAAGAGAAGGGAGAACCTGGGCCTCACTGTTCCTTCTGTCACAGATGTGGAGGAGAGCCTCCCTACGCCCCTCATCGAGGCTACATCCCCTGGCCACGAGAAGCACGTTGCTTCTGAAGGTGAGTGGGCAGCCAGTGCTGCCTCTCTTCTTAATCAAGAGGGTGACAGTGATTGGTTTTGGAGTCAGGAGCGTGTCCTGGCACCACCACGGGCCTCGAAACTTCATGGATTCCACACCTGTGAGGTGAACAGGATTATTCCCAACTCAAAGATGAGGAAACTGGCCCAAGGTCACATAGCACATTGGAGACAGAGCTGGGCCTGGGCTCAGGCCTCCCAATTCCCAGCTGAGAGACCATTTTGCCACCCCACTCTGCCTAGAGTCCTCCAGTAATGCACCAGGAAGGTCAACTCAGTGTCCTCATTTGAGAATGAGAGAGTTGACCTGAAGCTGTCACTGCCCCTGCAAGTAACTTTCCCCAAGATGCCAGGGCCTGCCTGCCAAGGACACTTGGAGGCAGGTTTTTTTACATGTGGACCACCTATTTCACCCTTCCCCACACCAACAGGGCCAGAAACAGCCCTGCAGCCTAATGGTGAGCTCAGATCCCTAGGGACAAAAGGATCTAGACAAGCCCCTCCCCCCTCTGGGTTTCTGTTTCCCTAGCTGGGCAGTGAGCATTTGAGCAGCTGGACAGGGTCATCTGTCAGCTCTCACCTCTGTCATCCTGTGGCTCTCCAGGTCCCGTGCACAGCCTGGCCACCAATACCCTTTCTTCCATGAAGGCCTCGGAGACTCTCTTTGGATCCAGGTAAGTAGATTTCCAGTGAGGGTACACACTACTGTCACCCATTTTCTTGGGGCTGTCGCTGGTCTGGAAGGCCAAAGAAAGGTCCAACGTGACATTTAGGCAGGTACTAAGAAGGTCCTCCTAGCCAGAGTTACCATTGTCTTCTAGGTCTCACACTGCCTGAGCAGCCCCCCACCAAAACTGGCCCATGGTCTCTTTTCAAATGCAAATACCCCTGGAGGGCTAGCACACCACTCTTCTGACTCCTGGGCTCCACCAGAATACAGTATCAGAATACAGTGGCATAGTGGCTCATGCCTGTAATCCCAGCACTTTGGGAGGCAGAAGTGAGAGGATTTCCTGAACCCAGGGGCTCAAGATGAGCCTGGGCAGCTGGGTGTGGTGGCACACGCCTATAGTTCCAGCTACTTGGAAGGCTGAAGCGGAAGGATCGCCTGAGCCCAGCATGTCGAGGTTGCCGGGTGGCTGTGAGTATGCCACTGCACTCCAGCCTGGGCAACAGAGTGAGACTCCAACTCAAAAAAAAACAAAAAAAAAGAGAGGGTCCAAAGAACACTAACCCGCCCCAATCCTCACTGCTGCTAACTCTAACTTGCTGAGTGCCCTGGGGCAGGGGCCTCTCCCTCCCTCCAGGCCTCCATTTCCTCAGCTGTCAAATATAGAGGCTAGAGGAGGCTATCCGCTGGATCCCTTCTGGCCTTGACTTTCAGAGGCTCCTGGGTGGGCACTGGGGGGTGAGATGATCCGGAACACCTGGCTTCACCTGCACAGGTTGAATCTCCACAAGTCCAGGCTGCTGATGCGAGCAGCCAAGGGCTTCCTGAGCAAGCCACTGGTCAAGGCTCCAGAGGCAACTTCTGCCAACCAGAGTTTCGACTACGTCCTGCTGGTGAGTGCCCCGACCCCCGGCCTCAGTCCTCTACCACCCCACTCAGCAGCAGGGCCTTCCCATGATCACCCCACCCACCCCTCCTCCTTCTCAAAGGGAAGAAGACCTTGGTCTTAGAGCTCAGATCCCCTGAGTTCTGAGCTTCCAAGAGCTTCCCACCCAAGTAGTCAGCCTGAGTCTTTCAGGGGTCTAGGGATATTGCTAGAAGCCAGCACCAGCATCACAAAAATTCTCTGCAATCTGCTGTCTTTGCCTTAAAAATTTGTGGGGGAATTTTACATTCTGCTCCACCGTCTATGTGTATCTGTTTTTTGGTACATAAAAATAATCTTTGAAATGACTCACAAGTGAGTAAAATTAACACCCCAGGGACATGCACCACGTTTAGCAAATGGGTCTGCAGACACCCCAGATGCTGTAGCAGGGTGAGAAGCCCAGGTCTGGAGTGGGCTTCTTTAAATTGAGGAGCAAGGGAGATCTGCTCCTGCCAGATCTGGGGCCCCTCAGGGCTTAGGGGACAGAGAATGCTCAAAGAAGGGGCGTGGTTTGAGTTTCACCCGTCATTCTGAATTTCCAAATATCCAGGGCAACAGAACACTATGCAGCGTTCACTCAACAAGTATTGAGTGAGTCTGGCCCAGTGCTAGACCCTGGGGAGACAACCTTGAGCTAGACAACCATAGTTTTTGTATCCGTGGTGCTAAGCGTCTCATGGGAACCAGGAACCAGGCAATTCTAACCCTTGGGAGCTGTCCACTTTGGTGGAGAAGCACAGGGATTGGACACCTAACCCAGGCTTGGGATGAGGGAGTGGAAATCAGAAATGAATTCCTGAAGAGAGTAGTGGCTAAGTCAAGACTTGAAGAATGCAGAGTTATCCAAGAGCCTACAGAGCTAGAGAGAGAGAGAGAGAGAGAGAGAGAGCTTGGCAGCTGGAAAATGGAGTTTGAGAGGGTAAGAATCAAGGTTAAACCAGAGCTAGGTCATGCAGGACTCTGTTAATCATATTTTGTACTTATTCTGAGAGACATCGAAGCCATTGAACTGAGTGTGATCTATGCTTTGCAAAGAGCCCTCTGGTTGCAGGACAGATTGATTGGGCAGGGACAGAGGGGAGGACAGAGGAGGGAGAAATAGTGTGAGGAGGCACTTGGAGGACTGCAGAGTGATTGAGAAAGTAGACCTGCTGGGACTTGGAAAGTGGCGGAGGAAGAAGGAGGAGAGCTGTCTGAGGCTGCTGCCTAACGAGGGGACAGTCCCAGGGACCGAGCGAGGTTTGGCGTGAAGATGATGACTTGGGCTTGCAGTGTCTGTGGGATAAAGGATGGAGCTACTCAGTTGGCCTGGGTGTCCCAAGCACTCCCCAGGCAGGTGGGGTGGGATGGGTCATGGGGACCTGGACTTTGGCCAGGGCCTGAGACTGCATGGGCTAACACTGGCCCACTGAGGGGCTTTCCCATGCACAGGTATCTCTGCAGCTGGCCTCCGGAGCCTTCCTGCTCAACCAAGCCTTCTGCGAGGCCATCCACATCCCCATGGAGAAACTCAAGTGGACCTCGCCCTTCACCTGCCACCGAGCCTCCCTCACGGCCCGCCAGTCCGAGTCTAAGACCCCGAGTCCCCAGCTGTGCACCAGCCCCCCACCTCAGCCCCCCTCCTGTGGCAGCGTCCCTCTGGAGCCTCCAGCTGAAAGCAAGCCCAGCCTGGAGCCGAGGGCGGTGGTAGAGCACACAGGGAAGCTCTGGGCCACGGTGGTGGGGCTGGCATGGCTGGAGCACAGCTCGGCCTCCTACTTTACCGAGTGGGAGCTGGTGGCCGCCAAAGCCAACTCGTGGCTGGAGCAGCAGGAAGTGCCCGAGGGGCGTACGCGGGGCACGCTCAAGGCCGCTGCCCGCCAGCTGTTTGTACTCCTGCGGCACTGGGATGAAAACCTCGAATTCAATATGCTCTGCTATAACCCAGATTATGTGTAGTGGGGGAGGGGAGGCTGGAGGTAGAGGAGACGGAGGGGCAGGGCCGTTTGGGACTGGTGGGGGGTGTTTTGGGAGCTGTAGCCAATATATCAGTTGCTAGAAAGAGCCCTGGACTGGCAGTCAGGAGGCCTGAGTTCAATCCCAACTTTGCTCCCAGTCTAGCTGTGCAACTTTTGGCCAGTCTCTGCCCCTGTCTGAGCCTCAGTTTTCTCATCTATAAAATATGAGGGTGAGAAGAGGGAGTTGGCCTGGATCTCAGATGGTTTGAAGGTTCCTTTCTGCCCAGATATTCAAACAGTCCTGGGCCTACTGCAACTGTGGGTGGCAAGATAAGATACAGTGGGGGATAAGATACTGTCTTTCTGGAGACAGACCACATAGACACGGAGTAGAAACAACAGTGCCCCCTCAGATAAAAGGGTGGGTGAGAGAAGCCAGCCACTACAAGGAACCGGGCCTACGAGCTTGCCTCTAGGCACAGAGAGACCACCTAGACTGTTGCATTACTGGATAGGCTCTTGTCTCCTTGGTGACAGTCCCGACCCCAAAATCCCACTCAAAAGCTGACTGGAGAAACATTCTTCCCAACATTTGACAAAAGAGTCACTCGGGGCCTTTTTTTCTGGCTAGGAAACTCCTTTTGTACATTTTAGTGTTGATTTGCAGATCATGTGTGACATCCTATCTAAAAAGAGGGGGTGGGCAGGACCGGGGAGACACCTTGTGAGGTGAAGTATTCTATTTAAGTGGCAGGGTGTCCAAAGTAGTCCCCAAAAAATAGGCATGGTCACAGGAGTCAGTAAAGAAACCAGATGACACCTTAAATAATGTACACGCTTTCAGGAATTGGGTAACATGACCTCCATCACTTGTACTGAGGAGCTAGAGAGGTGCCTCCGTGCACTGCATCCTGGGATGGGGGCCCTCTGGAGACATGCCACACTGTGGGAGAGAGGATCCTTCTTGCAACAGAGAACCATGCTGGGCTGCAATGCGTTTGAGGAGAGCAGCTTCATCTCAGAGGCATGATGTGTCTGGTGAAATGAAAGAATTTTGAACTCCAGGGGGTTCCCTCCCTCAGGCCACCATGTGATACCCACATGGGGGTGGGAGCGCTCCAGCCTCAGATTCCCTCATGGCTGGTGTCAAGCTGTCCAGTCTCCTGCTGACTCCTGGGAGGTGGCTCTAGACCTCACCAGGGACGCCCACCAGGTTGGGACCCCAGGCTGAGTCCATGGATACTGTAGCCCCCTCCCTCCAAGGCCTTCCCCTCTCCTCGTCCAGGTGCACCCCCAGGAATGGTTCCCATGGCCCTGGCATGAAGGGAGGGAGGGAGGAGACTCCAGCAGAACACCACCCTCCCCCCGCAGGTATGAAGGGAGAAATGGCAGCCCCAACAAGCTATGGTGCCCTACCTCAAACTCCCATACACCTCAATGCCTAGCCTTCCTGCTATGCTGCAAAATCTCCCGGGAGGGGTTCTCACTGCACAAGCAGCCTTTTTGAAGACTTAAGATAACGTCCGTTTGCTGCTTCAGACTTACCCTTTGGGGAGAAGCCGAGGCAGACATTCTTTGACACTGTGGCCATCATGACCCCAGGTGGGGCAAGATTCCAGTCTGCGGTGTTGGCTCCAAGTCAATGCCACCAAGGGGGAGAAAGGCCTTAGGTTGTCTTGCTTGAGACTTAAGAAAAGAGGAGCAGAGCTGTGTCATCTCACTGCACACCTCCGTCCACACCCCCCAGGAAAAAAAAGACACCTCTGTAGCTGTGCAGGCAGCAGCCCCAGCTTCCGGGTAAGGATGGGGGTGGTGGTGTGTACTTCCTGGCCCACCACTCTTGGAAAAATTGTCAGGTTGTGAATCAGAATGTCTGGACGCAGGTTTCAGCCCTGGTACTGGTTTGAGCAAGCGGCTTCCCCTCCTGGACACGCTGAAGCTGGGGCTTTCTCCTCTGACAGTTCAAGACCCTCTGCCTCAGAGATGTTTCCATCTTAGTGAACATGGCTTTGTTCTAGTTCTCTGTGTGACCTCAAACAAGTCATGTGTACATTCCAAGCCTCTTTCCTCCTTGACATAAACAGATTGGACTGGATTGTCCAGTACTCCCAGGTCTCTAGGCCTTGGTGGAACAATGACCAGGGCTCGAAGTGGCCCAGCCCCTGCCCAGTGTGGAACTCATGCCGCACGATGCCTAGAGGGAGTAACTGAGAAGCCTAACAAGATGGCAGACACACCATCCCCGTCTCCAGGGTAGCTTCTGAGACTCTGCCCCCGTTTCAGCCTGGGAGCTCTGCACCACGCTGGACACATGAGAAAACTGCCGATTTCTGCAAGCCCTAGCTCCCCTGCCCACCATCGAGGATACAGAGGAACAAATCCTCATTGGTTACAAATAACCCAAGAACCGCAGGGGGACATCTGAACAGGAGACATTGAAGCACTTCAGTGCTATTGAGATGACATGCAGCCTTAGGAATCCACCAGCAGGATCACTAAGCAGAGGGCCTATAAGGGACTAGCTTAAAGGAAAAGATAAGAACCTTGGGTAATTAGTACATGCATGGAAGCTAGCGTTCTAAAGGTTCTCGAGTAGGTGACACGTTTTCCTGCAAACTGGCTTAATAGAGATTAGTCAGTTTAGTGTGTTAAACCAGTCCTTGCTTTCGAGGTCATACAAAGGAACACATGCCCCACACTGATTGAAGGAATGCCCAACAGCACTGTCTGACAAAGCCCAGGCTCCGAGTCGCTTCAGTGGGAAAATGCCGTGGGAAAATGCTGAGCCACGAGTTGAGGAACCCAAGTGTTGGTCTCAACTCCACCACCCTGTGCTGTATGACTTCTGGCAAGTTGTTTGCTTTCTTTGAGCCCCGTTTCATGTTTTGAGGAATGATGGGGTTAAGCTAGATCGGCACTTCTAAACCTTTTCCTTAGGTGAGATGTAAATAAGCAACCCATGAGAAACCATTCCTAGGCAGACATGTTGAGGGCACGCTAGGAAAACAACCTCCTCCTGGTTGGGACAATTCATCTGTGACTGTGTGACTGTGCGGTGTCAGACCCCAATGGCATGATCCAGCATGCCGCTCTGCCCAGGTTACTCAATTGAAAATGCTGATCTAGGTCTCCCTTAGTGTTCTTGAAACACTAGAAAGCCTTTATTGAGTGCCTGCTGTATGCCAGGCATACTGGGGTACAAGAGAACACATGAGGTACTGTCTCTGTCCTTTTGGTAGGTTGGCAGGAAGCATTCTAAGAGCCTCTGTTCCGTGAAGCATTTTCCCACTCCCCGGTGCTCCTAGTGGGTTCGTCTTGACTGGTCCTCGAATGTCCTGCCGTGTAGGTGTGGCCTCAGTCATGTGCTATCAGGTACCCTGTGGACGAGCGACCAGCCCCCTGAACTTTCAGACACTCACTCACGGTGTGGGTGCTGCTGGCCACAATAGCACACGGTGTGGCACGGCCAGAGGGAGGCTCCTCCTAGGGGCTTCCCTCTCCTGGTGGAGCAGCGGTGTCCCTGCAACAGAGTGCCCTGAGGGTCCAACCTCCTGCTACACATAGACGCAGAGCCCCGGCTCTGAGCCCCCTCAGTCCAGGAGACCAACTCCAGATGCTGAGAAAACTGGGCCCCACACTCGGGCAGCCTTCCACTGGACTTGTCCATAAGCAGCCTCAGTTTCCGGCCTGCCCCAGTGTTTTCCCAGCCGGTCCCCTCCCTCCGTGTGGCAGATGAATGGTGTCTGCTGGCCTCCACTGACCTGACTGCCACTTGTTGTGACTGATGACAGGAGCAGCTGATTCCAAGACCAGCTCCTGATGGGTTTTCACCTGCTCTTCGGATATACGAAAAGGGCCTCACCTCCTCCCTTCTAGCAGCTTCACCTGGCCCAGCTGTCAACAAAGATTTCTGGAAGTTTCCTCTAAATCCTGACTTGCCCCCTGTGGGTCCCTACCCTTATTTGAAAGCCACGTTCCCTCCTCTCTTGGCTACTGTTCCCCTTCTCTCTTCCTTGGCAGGGACTCCCCACGAGAGGGCGTGGGGAAAGGGGTCTTCCCCATCTGCGTGCAGCCTGCCCCCTGGCAATTGATTGCCCATCGACCTGCCAGGCTGGAACCTTCATGACACCCCAGTACCTTTCAATCAGGGAGCTCAGTGCTGCCTCTCACTATTTGCTCATTGTACAATCTCCAAGTGGTCCCCAGATCACGCCTAGTGCCCTGGCAAGGGACAGGGACTGGTACCACTACCCCAGGAATAGGGCAGGCGTCCACTGCCATGGCACTTGGAAAATCTTTTTTCTCCCTTCACCATTCTAGCAGGGACTAGAAAAGTCAACAGAAACAAAATGGGCTCATTCTTCAGCTGTAACATAGTGTGCTCCACAATGCCAGTGTAAAAATAACCAGGGCAGGGGTGTGTGTGTCATTTTGCAGCTGGATAATCTGATCTGCAGAGATCTGTCCCAAGGTCAGGGGCTTGGCAGCAACTCCTGGCCAGGCCTACAGCCCCCTACTGCGGAGCATGTGACCCATGTGCCCACCCCTGCCCCTAGCCCATTGACTTTAGCCTCTCAACAGCACTGCCTCCCCAGGTTATCTGACAAGATGGGATTTCTCCTGTTCATGCTGCAAATCTCCTTGGCTCAGGGCCAGCTGTCTTGAGCTTAGAGCTGCGTCCCCTGGCAAAGCGCCTCATCTCAATGCAGCTGACCGTGGCGACGCACGTGAGGTAGTTTCACTATTCACCCAGGTGGCATGGCTGGTGCTTGTCCCGTCAGAGCCTCAAGTGCCTACAATGTGCTGCCTGTCCCCTCGCCTGCTCACCTGTACTGTCCCCACGGTGCCTGTGATACTTCCGTGTTCTTGGAATACACGTCACCTGCTTGCCTTGGTAGCCAGTTACGTAGATGTTATAGGCAACCCAAATGTCGGCCGTCTGTGCCCACCAACACTTAGTAAATCCTACCCTGGGTCCGCGTATGTTTGTTCTCAGAGGAATGGCTTCTTTGTACATGGTGGCTACTGTTCTTTTCTAGGCTTTGAGCTCATAAAATCTGTTGACTCTGACAATATGACAAAATTATACTTGTGTCTGCTCTTTTGTTCTCAAAGCCAAGAACACTTGGCTTTCAAACTAGTGGTTTAGTGATTTGTTTGTCTCACTTAATGTGTCACATCTGTCTTGGTTTGGGTTCCCCATAAGATGACCAGCTGTCCCAGTTTGCTCAGAACTAAGGAAGACTGCCAGGATGTGGGACTTCCAGTTTTAAAACTGTGACTGCCCTGATCAAGCTGGGACAAGTTGGTCACCATAGTTCCCCCCAAAGCAGAGCCTAAGACAAGGATTCTGTGCAAATACTTTATTTTAGGTAATTCTAGGAAACACCCTTAGGAAAGTGTGGAAATAAACCAGGGACACGAAGAACACCAATCAAGGGCATGTTACTAAGCTGACTGCTGCTACAGGTGTGGACCCTATCCTGCTGGGAACTCTGGGAGCTAGAGGAGACACCTACTACCTCAAGCTCACAGTGAAGGAACAGGGAATGTGTACCCCAGCTCCTCTGAGCTACTGGTTGAGGGCCACTGCGGGCATTAATTCCTTGGTGCTTCTGGCCTGCCATAGGTACCCAGTAGGATCCTGTAGCCCGAGGAAGCCATCAGGCAAAGATATGCAGGTGCCGGCACTAGTGAAAGGGGGAGCATGGTGCAGGGTCTCCCACGCATTTCCTCCAGCTCTTGCACAAATAACTGAGATACGCATACAGTATCTCTGCGGATTTCAAGTTTCAATATGCTATATACTAAGAACTCTGTAATTGTAAGTGAGCAGGAGGCATCATTACCAAAACACAGATAGTCCAAATTGCAACGGGTGACGTGTGTGTGTGTGTGTGTGTGTGTGTGTGTGTGTGTGTGTGTGTGTAGTATTTTTGACTTGGTTTGAAATTAGGAAGATGAACCGTGAAATTAATTTTTTTGAATTTTTTTTAAAAGGAAGAAAGGTGCTGGCAGATGGGAGGCAGGCCCAAGTGCACTGACCTGAAATGCACCAAGGGGCTGCGGCCAGGCACTGACCACCTGCTGCAGTGTGTCTCTGGGCCACGTTCCACATTTCAGACTTTGCTCTGGAGCAATTCGTGATCACAAAATATATTTATCTGAAAATCGTCCCCAGCCACCATCTTGTCCTGGAACCCACACAGACTGACCCCAGAATCAAACACGAGGCTCATTTGGAAATTTTTTCGTCATTTACCTTGTTTCCTCAAAATCAATCATCCTCTTTTCAGAACAATGAACTAATATAGGAATTTCCAATAGGCCAAACACGTTGCTGTGGTGCTAATGGCCCCTAATAGGAACAATCAGCAGAACCAACAGGCTGAGACCAAAATGGTCAACAGGAACACTGTTACAGGCATGGCCCTCCTGGGTGAATTTTGGCTGGGTAATGGGCTGTCACTGAATGAGACAAGCCCTTTCCCAGCTCCCACCACAGCTCTAGGTCCCTCACTGACTTCTACAAGCCTGTCACTGCCTCTGCCTTTGTAAGAAGTCTGCTTCTTTGTCCTCTTCTCCCATTGACCATCCTGTAAAGACCAGTTGTGCGCGTGTGTGCAATAAAGCTCTCCTAGCTCCTTATACTGTGAAGCATATGCTGGGGAAAGCCGGTGCTCAGGGCTCCTCTCCTGGGTTCTCTCCAAGAACTCTGTAGAAGAAAATGACATGAGGTTCAAGTTTCCGGGTTTCCTGGGTCCTCTGTCCTATGGTAGCTAGTTTTCTCCATGGCACTGCTTGTCTCTCCTAGAATACCTGAGCTTCCCTGGGCTTAATTCATCTTCAGCCTGATCTGCAACAATGAGAAAATACCACGTGGAATCCCAGCCTAGCTCTGCCAAGCTCCTTTGTTCCGCCGACAAGCGGCAGTTGCCCTCATTTCCACCTGAGCATCGCCTAGAATCCCCCATCATGATTCCCTCCCAGAAGCATATAGACCACCCACACTCAGAGTCCGGGTGCCCCAGATCCAGAGCCTTGGCCGAAGAAAGGGGCACACACCCTCTATGATACAGTGAGATATGGGTAATCTGGGGTAGCATCTGCTGGGAGGGGTCCCTCTCCTAACCTGGGGAAATGGGGGCCCTGGGTACCCAGGAGGACGGCCATCCCAGCTCCTGAGCCCCCAGAAAGATCTAAGGGAATGTTGTTTACGGTGGCTTCCTCAGCCATCCCAAGCTAAAATAACCGCCGCTACACTACTCCCAGGATCTTCCAGGCTGCAGCTTTGGGCCCTCCTAGGCGCTAACCCTCTTCCTGTCTTCCGAATCTGGGGCTTCCCCAGAGCAGGCGGCCAGGGGCTGTTTGCAGGCATTGCCTTGGCCTGAATAGCCTGCGGTGCCGTTCTGATACCGTTCAGCAGAGGGCGCTATGGGTGCGCACTGCCTCCCAGGCCCAGGGCCGGCTCCTACCAAAGATAAGTGGAGAAAGAGGAACGTCAGGGATGAAGGGAGGCTTCGGAAGCTATTCCTGTCACCTGTCAACAGTCTTTCTTCTCTGCTAAAAGTGGTGATTCATGATGGCTAGGAAGTCCACTGAAAGGCTGTTCTGGTCACACATTCGCCTGTGTGTCCAGACACTAGGCTAGCTCCCCACCCCACCCCCGGAGGGAAAGAGAAGGTGACTATTTGATCCTTCCCTGCTTGGCGTGCTCCTCCTCCTCCAAAGTTCACGCAAAGCCACTTCTTTCAGGAAGGCTTCCCAGACCTGCTCTCAGCAGCAGTTTCATAATGGAATATTTCAGTAGTATATGTACGAGGGAAGACCCCCAAACTCCCAGAATTTATTAATTAAAAATTGTGTACTTATTCTTGCATGTTTAAACTCCAGTCACCTTCCAAGTACTCTCCTTTTAGTGCTTCTGCCGTTTTTTGTTTGTTTGTTTCACATTGGCAAAACCTTTCCCTTTGAGGACTTTTTTCATCAGGGAAACAAACAAACAAAAAAAGCCACTCAAGGTTGATCAGGTGAGTGGGGAAGGTAGGGCATGGGGGTGAGGTTGTTTTTAGTCAAAAAACTGCTGAACACTCAACACGGTATGGGGAGATTGTTCTTGTAAATCACCCATCGTGAAATGGGCAAACGTGTTGAAAGAATCTCCAAAAAAAATTCACTGAAGCGGAATGCAACTTCTCATAACAATGCTAGCCAGGTTTCTAGAACACTTACCTATCAGGGTATCGTTTTGGTGCGGGTCCCCTGTACATGTGCTCTGCCTCCCCCATCAAACTGAGAGCTCCCACTCCATACTTGGGAATCTCCTCCAGGGGGCCTGTATACTCCCTATCAGATTGGAAGCTCTCCAAGGGCAGAGATCTTATCTCCCCCATCAGACCAGAGGTTTCCCAAATAGAGTTGTCTCCTCCATCAGACTATGGACTCTTTGAGGCTCCTTTCTGTTGCACCTGTGGCACTCTGTCCCCGGACAGTTTGGGGACAGTCCTCTCCCCCACTTGTCCAAGAAGGGATCTGAGATGATCCCCGAGGCTCATGAGCCTTGCACATTGGGTAGGAGAGAGATGGAATTTGGTCCAGGCAGAAGATCACTACTTTGGGAAATAAGAACAGAACAGGGGCAGACTGTAGGGGATTGAAGACACCTCCCTATCTGCACCACACCTATGCCCTATTTGGTGGGTCCCTCTCCATCACATTGTCACACAAGACCCTGCCCTCATCACTGCTTACCTGTATATTTACTGCAACCCCCACCCTATTCTCCCTGCTTCCAGTTCAGCCCCTCTGCATCCAGCCTCCACCCTGTAGCCAGGAAAACCCTCTAAAACACCTTCAGTGGCTTCCCACTGCCTGTGTTGGAATGGTCAAAACTCTTGCCCTGCCAATCAAGACCTTCTACTATCTTGCTCAGTCTAGATCTCTGGTCTCATTTCTTTCACTTCCTGTGTGTCACAGCCAAGATTCATTTATTCAAGAACTATGGGCTGAGTTACAGGCCCTGCTCTAGATGCTGGAATGCAGCAATGAACAAAAGCCTCCGCTTTGTTAGTTTCCTAGGGCTGCCCTAACAAAATGCCACAGCCTTGGGAGCCAAAGAAAGGAATTTATCATCTCACAGTTCTGGAGGCCGAAAGCCCAAGATCAAGGAGTCAGCAGGGTTGGTTTCTGCTAGGGCTGTGAGGGAAGAATCTGTTTCAGCGTTCTCCCAGATTCTGGGAGTTCCTTGACTTGTGGCATCAGAACTCAAATCTTCACACCACATTCTTCCAGTGTACCTACCTGCTTCCACTTTTCCCCTTTTTATAAGGACGCCAGGCCAGTACTTCACACCTGTAATCCCAGCATTTTGGGAGGCCAAGGTGGAAGGATTGCTTGAGCCCAGAAGTTTGAAACCAGCCTAGACAACATAGCAAGACCTCATATCTACAAAAATTAAAATAAAATTAGTCAGGCATGGTGGCATGCACCTGTAGTCACAGTAACTTGGGAGGCTGGAGCAGAATGAGGCTGAGCCCAGGAGGTCAAGGCTGTGGTGAGCTGTGATCATGCCACTGCACTCCAGCCTGAGTGACAGAGATTCCCATTCAAAAATAAATAAATAAAAATAAAAGCATAAGGATGCCAGTCATACTGGTTAGGGCCTACCATTTTTACTTAATTACCTCTTTAAAGATTCAGTCTCCAAATGACATCATATTCTGAGGTCCAGGAGGTTAAGACTTCACCATATGAATGTTTAGAGGGACACAATTCAACCTATAACACTACCCTCATGGGGCTGATGTTCTGATGGAGAGGGACAGACAAGAAACCCCAAATCAAGTAAAAATACACTGTAGTAAAAGGTGACAGGGCAGAGAAATCAAGCAATGGTGGGGGGTACAGGGAGCAGCCCCTGTGGAAAGATTTGAAGGTCCCTTAGAAGGTGGGGCAGCGTCGGCGATTATTCTGGAGAGAGGGGAAAAAGAAAGAGACTGGACTCCTGCTCAGGTGACCAGAAGCTGTTTAATGGGTGTAATCTCAGGGCTTTTATCCCCAAACTCTGCAAAGTTATCATCACGGGAACTCCTGCTGCTATGGTTACACAAAAGGTAGTATGTGCCTTTCACATGAACAGGTCCAGGTGCACACAGGACACCCCCTCTCTCAAGCAGATGTATTTTTCAAACATAAGGAAAAGCATGAAGTTCTTATCCAGTTTCTATGTACCCTTAATTGTTTATAGCTACATAACATCGTTCAATGCTTACACCTAAAACCAACATAATGATATATTGCCTTTTACTATTCTATGCTAATTCAAACTAGTTTCTATAAAACAGTTGGTGCTATGATTACTCTCTCTTAGAACTAGCCAGCCTAATACAAACTTCACTGGCCCCTCTAAATCAAACTGAACTAACCACACTTCTATAATAAAATAGTTACTTCATTTTTCTTAATCTATATAAACTATTTTCTTAAAACCTATATCTATAAATTTCTAAAGGTCGCATCAAGAGAACCTGTGACCTGTACTAAGCCTCCTCAATGTGACTCAAAGCCAAACTTAAATTGTGATAAAGCAAAAGACCATAAGCTGTGGGGGAATGGGAACAATAAACTCCTAGGTTAGCTGTGTACATTCCGGTCTCAGAGTTTTCTGTTAGAGCCAACTGGAGCTTTTCTTGGTAGTTTGTGCCAAATGGAAAGGAGGGAGGGAATGAGTCAACAGCTCCCGAACACATCCTAGTGGTCTCGGGGTCAATGGCCCTTCCTGATCCCTAACGCTCAGCAGGCCTCCGTGGCCAGCTCCCAACATCGGAGGAGGGGAGGATGCACTTTAATCTAGGACAGTTAGAGAAGACCTCCCAACAAAGTAACATAGGCGCAGAGACCAGACTCTCAGGAGCCTCCAAATAAGCCACTCCAGTCCGTGCTGTGTTTTCTCTGCCTAGGATGGACATTTCCCAGGGGCAAACTCCTGCCATCCTTCAAAGTTCAGTGTACAGCCTACCTCCTTCAGGAAGACTTCCTTGACCTACACCCCCAGGGGAGATCGGATCTCTCCAGCCTCTGTTCCCACAACCCTTTGTCTGTACTCTAGGTAATGACTGTCACAAGCACTCTCCAGAGGTATTTCAGGGCTGTGTAGCCACATGTTGTTTCCAACCAACTATAAGCAACTTGAGAGCAGAGATTGAGTCTCAATCATCTCTAGGCTTTCTGTAGGGCCTGGAACATCCTAGATGCTAAGTAAATATATGCTGAAGTGCAAAGTTAGAAGCTGACCTAAGTCATTCCATTGTTAGTGAAAATAATCAGAAGTTAAAACTTGGGGAGTCCTAAATGTCACATAGGATTCTAGGGTCTTTCCATTGAGTTATCTCACTTGCTTCTCACAATTCTCTGGAGTACCATTTTGGTGTTATAAATAAGGAAACTCCAGTTCAGAGACATCAAGTGATCTGCCCAAGGTCACCCAGCTAGAACCTGGTGGGGACAGGCTTCAAACCCAGGTCTGCCCGCCTCTGAGGCCACATCTTTACTGCAAGGCATTCATTCAGGCATTCATTCACTCCATCTGGAAATTCACTTCACACCTACTGAGAGCCAGGTACTACCAGGCTAGGCTAACTGGCCCGAGTAGGGGAAAGAGAATGAAACACTAGTTACTGAGTTTTTCATTTGTGGGACTGCAGGCTTGCTCCTCCCTTGTCCACCAAGTCTCCTCTCCCCACATCATCCCCAGAAGACAAATGCAACCCAGCTCTCCCTGCCCCTCCCCAGGGAGGCAGCCTGGAACCAGGAGGCTCAAGACACAGGTGGAGACTCAGTAAAAAAAATCTTCCTGCCTTTCCCTGCTCATCACACACTGCTCACGGGGACCAGAAGGGGGAGCAGTGATGGGCCCCACCCAGGTCCCAGCCACTCCTGCTGTGGGCAGTCCCAAGCTGTCAGAGCTAAACAAAGTGCTCAGAAACCTCCAAATGCCCACCCTCATTTTACAGATGGAGATATTGAGGTCCAGGGAGTGACAGGGCCTGGACCAAGGTCACACAGGCCCCCGAACACCTACTCTAAGGTAATGTTGAAATTTAATCCCCAACATGGCAGTATTGAGAGGTGGGGCCTTTCACAGGTGACTGGACCATAAGGGGTCTGCCCTTGTAAATGGATTAATCCATGAATAGGCCTGTCAACCCCCATCATAGGCTGTCATGTGAGGGGGATAAATGACTTTATAAGAAGAGGAAGAGAGACCTGGTCTAGCAGGTCAGCAGGCTCAGACCCTCGGCTTATGGTGCCCTGTGCCACCTGAAGATACCACAGAGAGTTCCCCCATCAAGAAGGCCCTCGCCAGATGCATATCCTCGACCTTGGACTTCCCAGTCTCCATAACCATAAGAAATAAATTCATTTTCTTTAAATTACCCAGTTCCAGGTGTCCTATTATAAGCAACTGAAAAGGAACTAACACAGGTAATATCTCCTGAAGGGCCAGCGTGAAATGTATGTGTATGCACATACAGGTGAGAGCTGGAGTTAAGCTGGACCCTTGGGCTGGGGGAGCCATGCCTTAGGGCAATGCAGAGCTCTAAAGGGAGGGGAACAATAGCTGGAAATGGGCTGGAAGCAATGCTGGGGGGCACAGAAGACAAATCCTGCCACCTTCCACATTCTGTAGGAAAACCTAGACTCCTTGATGCTGCCATAAGATGGGGGCAAGGGCTGACCACAACTTCCAACAATCATTCAGAGAAGGAACAAGTCCTTCCAGGTGCACAGACTGTATGCCTTAGGCAAGTCCTGCCTCTCTCTGGGTCTCAGTTTCCCCATTTGTTAAGAGAGGAAGGTGGACTGGATAACTCCAGCTCTGAGGCTGTGAGCTGAAATACCCCGATTCCAGACCCCCAAACCTTGGAGGATGAGAGGGTGTGAGATGGCCTCCACCCCCACCCTCACCCCTGTGAGGCTGTGTCTTGTCTTCTGGAGACAAGGATTCTTCCACCAGCCAAAAGGCCCAGATTTCAGACAGTAGGGTCCAGCATGGGGAAGTGGTCCAAAACTGAAGAAATGAGCTCCAGGAACCCAGGGAACATCCAGAGCCAACAGCCACCTGAGCCCCGGGCAACCACCAACTGGCAGATCAACTGGATTCGATGCCAGAAGGCTCCATAACCACCAGGACACCATCCTTCCAGACACAGGGACCTGAAGATCTTATAACCACCATCGATCTGAGGCTTGGCCCTGGGTCGTGGGAAAAACAAGCTTCTGGACTGTCTCCCCAGGCAGCCAGCATCTCTGCCTCTCACTTGCTGGGTAAGTGACTTCCTCTCAGTGCCTTGGGCATCCCATCTGGAAAACCACCATGTCTACCTCACCCCTGTTCACACACAGAAGGTGCTAGCCCCCGTGTGGCAGGCAGAAGGTCCCAGGGGGCCCTGTACAGCTGACTTTGAATCCGTCTTTATTGAGGGAGAGAGGAGGCCCAGTGTAGGGCACAGTTCCCTGGGTTTCATTAAACTGTGACTCCCAGTCTGTGACAACAGCAAGGCCTGGGAGCTGGCAAACACTAACACCCCCGCCAGTAATTAAATAAATACAGTTCCCCCAGTTAGCCCCTTCCCTAACCAAGGCTGCTGCCTGGGCCAGGGCTGTGCTAATGTGAGGAGGTCAGGTGGCCCCAGGTGAGAGGGGCAGGAGGGGCAAGGCCTGGCTCCCTTCTGAGTCTCCCCAGCCTCCATTTCCCTCCTCATCTGTTTCTCTCTCCCAAGCGGTTGCCCACCCCTGCCTTTGCCTCTTCTCTGGAGTCACCCTGCCAGGGTCTTCCCCTACCCTCCCTCTCCCACCAGCACCCTCGTCCACCCCCAAGAGCGACTCCACCTCCAAACCCCGAAGCCACAGCTGTCCTTAACCCAAAATCCTGCCAATTAAACCTCTCCCTCCGGCTCGGTGGCGGCTGCTGCCGACGTCTGGAGATCCAGGCGAGGCGACGATGCCGCGCCGCCGCAGGTGGGGTGGGGGGAGGCGACAGCCCCCTCCTCAGGCCCCTTGGCCATCGGCCTGTCTGCCCACAGCCACACAAGCCTGCGCCAGACCCCAGCGCCGCCCATCCCAACCTCATTCCGTCCAGTCTCGCGCTCTGGGCCCCCATCCCCCCCAGAGACCCCACCCCCACCCCCCGCACCGCCTTTGGTCCTCAAGTCCCAAACTTGCTCCAAGATCCCGTCTGGGCCCTCAACACCGCCCCTGGCGTCGGGGTTCCCTACCCCCGCCAAACCCCACCTGGGCCCCCAGTACCGCCTCTGGCCCTCAGGGTCCCCCAAACTGCCCCTCGTTCTCGGGATCCCCCAACCTTGCCAAAACCCCGATCTGGGGCTCCAACCTGCCCTTTGTCCTCAGAGTCCCCCACCCCCACCAAACCCTACCTAGGCCCCCCGCACCGCCCTCACCCTCGGGGTCCTCCAGCCCCGCCAAGCCTGCAAACTGCGCCCATGGCTCTGCCTCTTGCCCTCCAGCTCCGCGACCGCCCCCCCGCGGGCCCGCATCCCCTGGTCACCCCCAGCGCCCTTCGCGCCCCAACAGCGCTGGGCCTGCTCCTCCTACACCGGTCCTCGGCAGGTTCCCCGCGCTCCCGGCCTCTGCCACTGCCACCACGAAGGCGTCGCCGTGGGAACCGGGAGGGGGGGCATTAAGAACAATTAGCCTGCACGCAGTTGGCAGCGATATCTTAATAAATAATAGTCAGAAAGGCATGTAAATAAATATTAGAGCGCATTAGCGGGCAGGGGGTGCGGCACAGGCCCGCGAGCTGCTGCCGCGCCGCCAGGAGATTGGCACATGCGGGGGTTGCCGGAGAGCCGCCCCCGGGGCCTCCAGGAGTGGAGGGAGTAGCTGGAGGAGTCCAGGGGAAACAGAGAAGGCCACAGAAAGAGAGAGAGAGGAAAAAAAAGAGATGGAAGCAGTGAGGTCGCAAGGAGGGCGGCGCCTCTCTCACTAGGTGGACACAGCCCGCAGGACACTCTCAGCAACCCCTGCCTGTGAGGCTCCCACATGCAGAACTGTGTCCTCTGACCCCAGGCTAATACCGCCCTTGAGTGGCTGGATCTCAATTGGCCAGACACTGGACACTTACCCTGCCCTCTGAAACCTGCCTCTCCCACATTCTGACCCAGGTCAGTAACCACAGCTCTATATTTCCAGGTGTAGGGGCCAAAAACCTGGGTGTCTTTCTTGAGGCCTTTCCAGTGCCTCACACCCAGCCCATCAGAGAATCCTGCCATCTCTGCCATGCACCTGTCTCCAGAATCCTTCCACTCCACCTGCACCACAGCTGCCCCCTAGCCCAAGCCCCCATCACCTCTCACTGGATTGTGGCAACAATCCTCCTCCTTGGGCCTCTGCTCCCACCTGGACCCCAACAGTCGCTGTGGACAGAGTGGCATTTTAAAAAGTACAAGTTGGGTCAAATGCTTCATTCAGAGAAAAAGTCAAAGTCCTTAAAATGTCCCACCAGCCTCCGCCTGCCACCCCTCCCTGATGACTCTTACCTCCTCACCCACCTCTCTCCCCTCACTGGCTCTGCTCCAGCCAGCCTGGCCTCTCTGGTCCTCAAACACGTCAGACCTGCTCCCACCTTCGGACCTTGGTGCCGCTATTTCCTCTTCCTGGAACACTCCCTGGGTATCACCCAGTCACCCCAGTTGTCCCAGCTCCTTTAAAGTCTTTGCTTGGATGTCCCACTCTCCATGAGGATCCCTGAAGCCATCATCACCTTAAAACTGTGAATTTCTATACATTCCCCTCCACCAAGAAAACCTCCTCATCTTTACCCTGCTTTCTGTTCCTCCATAGATCCAAACCCCTAATACACCACTAATTTATTTCGTTCACTCTCTCTTCCAAGTAGGAAGCACATGCCATGAAAGCATGGGTTCTGCCTTCTCCTTCCCCTACTGTTGTATCCCCATCACTTAGAATAGTGCCAGGAACACAGAAGAGACTCAGTAAACATTTAAAGGAAGGAGAGAGGGAGGATAGGAGGTTGGCAGGACAGAACGAGGAAAAGGAGGAGAGAAGATTCAGGAGGAGGGCCCAGCATGGCACAGGCAGGGTGGCCTGGACAAGCACACCAGGTATGCTAGAAATGACGCTGAAGGGTGGGAGCCTGGGGCAGCCTGGGCTGGCAGGCGGGAGCAACCCCTTCACCAACAAGCTGGGGATCCAAGATGCAGCAGGCCCACCTCAGCCGGCACTCCCAGCCCTATGGCAGGGGGCATCAGCTCCACCTCAGGCCCCAGCTGGAGGTTGGATGCTGATGTTGTGGCCAGACTGCATGGGTAGGCCCCTGGTAACAGCCACGGTAATTACTGGTTGTATGCAATGAGGGGATAATTACGCTTAATAAGTCCAAAAGTAATTACCATGCAGGCTGCTTGCTGCTTTAGAAAACAGAGGCCTCTGGTGAGCAGGAACCAGGGAGTTGGGGAAAGGGAGAGTGTGCCACTTGGACATCAGAGTGCTGGCCCATTTCTCTGGCAGATGCCTGAATCCTCCTGGTGGCACTCCCACCAGGGGCTTACTCACCTCTGGTGATGAGCAGCTCACTCTAACATACCTCCATCCTTGGGGGCCTGCATATGCTAGTTTGCACACAATTTTGGCTTTTCCTGGCCATATCGTAACCTTTCACTTTCTTGCTCAAACATCTTAGCATGCGAATAGACACAGCACTGAAGTCTCATTCATAAAAGAAGCAAAGTGCATCACCGGTGGTATCGCCATGGACTATTTGACTCACAACAACACTGAGGTAGTGCTTCTCATTAGCCCCTCTGCATGGTGCAGAAACTGAGGCTCTGGGGGCCACGAGCATAGCGGTGGAGGGCAGCGGTCCAAACTCACACTGCAGTCTGCTGCTGAGATCCGTGTTCCCAACCCCTTGGCTATACTGCTACCCCTGGGCCCCACAGAACTGAACCAATCCACCTGCCCAGACACTATCCCATGTCTCCTTGAGGCTTTTCTATGCTCTGGACAGACGCCAGTGACTGGAGTCATTGCACCCTGCCTAGGAGGCCTCATGGCGCATTGCAAAGGCTGCCTTGATTCTGCCGCCAACTAACCCTGTGGTCTTGAGCGAAGTTGCTTGAACCCTTTTCCTTACATGCACAAAGGGGGTGGGGGGCAGTTCTGCCCCCTCAGGCCAACCCCAAGACCTGAACAGCTCAGACACACATCAGGGGCCAAGGGAGCATCAGTGACCTTTTCCAACCCTGGGACAGTTTTCTCATGGGCTGCCCATCAGAGGCACCTTGGGCAGATGCCCAAGAAAGGGCAGTGATCGACACTCTGGCCTGGACACACAACATGCAACCCTGCCCTTCCATGGCTTCACATGTCTGCCTTCAACAGCATCCTTAGAACTCAGTTTTCACTCAGTCAAGGATCAGAAATCTGCAGGACTCCAAGAATAGCATATGAAAATGTAAATGTCCTCCTGAAGTGTGCCATCATCACCTGGGTAGAGATCTGTCTGTATGATTATAAGTTACGATGGTGTATAGGATGACATTTGATGTAAGTTTTCTTACTTGACCTCTACTTCTGCCAGGCTGAGGCATGGTTCCATATTTTATACATTAGGTGACTTTCCTAATGTGAAAAAAACAAACTTGTCCAAGGTCACAAGGCTGGCAAAAGGCAGAAACAGGATTTGAACTCAGGTCTGGCTCCAAAGCCCATGCTTGTAATCACTACTGTTGCTTCCTCATAGCCTCCAAGCTCCCTACTCTGGCATCTGGAACATCAGGTAAGAGGATGAGACAGGATGCAAGGCTAAACTCCACCCTCCATCCTTTTCCACAGCACTGAAGCCTAGGGGTGTTGTCACAGGTTAACGATGCTCTCTGGTCCCATCTCGCTAGCCTCCATCTTGGCAGAATGCCCAATGCAACTGTTTCTTCACCAAGGAGGATTTCCCTCAGCCTCCCAGAGGGAAGGAGTGACTGAAAGAACAAACACCACAACAGAGGCTCCTCATCTATGCCTGGAGCAGGACAAGACAGAGAACATGTGAACATAATTAAGGCCACTCCAGCTCCCTAAACCACCAGGCCTGAGGGTCAAGGGAAGGAATGAAGTGAGAATGGCCTCTCTTTGCCCCCGCGGGCTTTAGAGTGCCACAGATATGAATTCATGAGGGATCTGCACCCTGCGGCCCCCAGAGTGGGAAGAAATTGCTACTGCCATAAAAGTAATAGAACTGCCAACAGCCATACGATCTGCTCCATTAATATGAAACATATATCACGAATTTACATTTTTCTGTGAGACCATACAAATTACAATTTTTTCCAGAAAATCAGAAAAATAATATCACTGAAAAACAATGATCTATGGGAGAAGTAGACTAAGCTTGGGATACACAAAGACTCTCCAAAATAGTGGGGTCCCAAAACACCCCTCAGGTGATTTTCAAACCTACAGGAGGCAGGCGCTGACCCCAGGGGCTTCTGATCCAGCAGGTGAGGTGCGAGCCCTTGGAATCACAGAATTAAGTACACCTCCCCCCACTCCCCAAGAGATTCTGCAACCACCATTCCTGCCAGAGCTGAGGTTGGGGACCACTGCCCAGGGGCCCAAGTGATGTTTCAGCACCAGGGACAGGGACACATGCGGTACTTGGTCATTCTGCCTACATGGGAAGCTATTTTTAAAAAATCTTTGGTCTTTAAAAAATCTTCTTTCGGTAGATGGGGAAGAGTGGGCACTCCTCCCCTCCTCCCTCACTCTGATTTGGAGAAAAGTGCATGCTCTGGGTGAACACTGTGGCCCAAGTCTTGCTGGGCACAAGAAGCCAACTGCGAATGGGGGCAGACTCACTTCAGTCTCAGGGATGAGGGATGGTTGCCCGGCAACAATGATCAAAAGGACCTTCTGCATTTGCTTGATAATGAGGGAGAGAAGAGGAGGGAGATGGAAGGCTCTAGGTCTGGCAATTCCATGTAATAATCTTGAGTCTCCCTTAGCTGTCTGTGTGGCCTTGGGCAAGCCATTTTTCCTCTCTGAGCCTGGTCACAACACTCCCTGGGCCCTGTGGTAGAGCTGACATTTGACCAGATCTTTCTGATGACTCAGAAAATGCTTTCTCCCTCCACCTCACTCAACATAGTCTCAAAACAGTGAGTAATCCCAAACCAGCATTTCTCAAAGTGGGAGTGTCCTAAGAGACAGGTGTTTTGTGCACACAAAGAGGAAAGAGGGAGTCTTATAGCAAAACAGTAAAAATGAATAAAATAGTAAAAATAAGTTTGAGGATTATTAAGGTAAACAAAGTCACCAGGCATGGTGGCTCACACTTGTAATCCTAAGCACTTTGGGAGGCCAAGGCAAGAGGATTATCTGAGCGTAGGATTTTGAGACCAGCCTGGGCAACTTGGTGGGACCTTGTCTCTACAGTAAATCAAAAAATTAGCCAAGTGTGGTGGTGCTCCCTGTAGTTCTAGCTACTAGGAAGGTTGAGGCAGAAGGATCGCCTGAGCCCAACAGGTTGAGGCTGTGCAGTGAGACCCTGACTCAAAAAACAACAAAAAAAAAAAAAAAGGAAAAGAGAAAAAAGAATATCAAACAGGTGTTTTTGCTGTAAGACTTCCAGCTGCCAATATGTGATAGTGTGTTGACTACTTCCAAGATGGTGGGCAAGAATTATTAAGCATTTCTTAAGCTTCCTTTCTTAGATCACCTATAGGAATAGCTAACACTTATATAGCACTTAACAATTGTCAGACATCCTTCTAAGATCTTTTTGGTTTTGAGAAAGGGTCTTGTTCTGTTGCCCAGGCTGGAGTAGAGTGGCATGATCATGGCTCATCACAGCCTCAACCTCATAGGCTCAGACAATCCTCCTACCTCAGTCTTCCAAGTAGTTGGGACTATAGGCATGCACCACTATGCTTAGCTAATTTTTGTTTTTAGATAGAGTCTCACTTTGTTGCCCAGGCTGGTCTTGAACTCTTGGCCTCAAGTGATCCTTCACCTCAGCCTCTCAAAGTGCTGAGATTATAGGCATAAGCCACCATGCCTGGCACAGCTTTCCATTTTAAGGCACTTTATCTTCACAACAACCTGTGAAGCCAGTATTATTATCATCACCATTTTTGAGAGAAGGAAACTGAGGCAGAGAGGGACTAAGTCTTTGCCCAAAGTCACATGACTAGTGTGCTGCAGAGCAGGAATTTGAACCCATGCGATGGGCTCCAGAGTCTGTGCTTTTAATCTCATCATTTTAACCTCTTCCAGCTTGAAGGCCTGGTGTTCACAAGCCACAGTTTGGGAAATGCTGTCCTAAATACATGTTTATTTAGCTTTGGAATTTTTTTTAGAGCTAGGGTGTCCCTCTATTTCCCAGGCTAAAGTGCAGTGGCATTCACAGGTGTGATCATAGCTCACTGCAGTCTTACCTGCCCTTAAGCAGTCCCTCTGCCTCAGCCTCCTGAGTAGCTGGCACTGCCTGGCTGCAGACATTTTTAACAATAGATTTTTTAAATGTTTTGTTTGATTTGGGATGGTGTTTAGATACCCTGAGCACACAGTGGCAGATCCAGGTGATGGCTGGGAGGCAGGGGAGGCCATTGTGGTTTGTTTTATTTTTGTTGGTGCTGTTTATTTATAATTAAGATTGACTTTTCTGTATGCGAGGCAGAGAACAGTTACATTTCTTTTTTGTTAAATTTTTATAGATACATAATGATTGTACATATTTCTGGGGTACATGTGATATTTCGATGCATGCATATAATGTGTAGTCATCAAATAGGGGTAATTGGGATGCATTTCTAATCATCTGGTTGAGGACAGGAAAGAAAGCTTAGCTCGGGAAGGAGGGAAGGAGGAGAGAGGAGATAAAAGGAAAGATGAGAGGGAAAGCGGAGGAAGAATGACAGCAGGAGAGAAGGAAGAAAAGGCCCTGGAGAGGAAGAGAGGAAAGAGATGGCTGAGGAGAAGAAAGGTGGATAACAAGGAAGGAAAACACGAGAGAACAGAAAAAGGACTGAGAATGAGGCAAGCAACTGTGGCATCAGCCTCTGTACTCTGGGGCCTTCCACCCCCTCCCCTGCTTCCCCCCAGTCTCTCCTCACATGTCTCTGCTCTCTCTGCCTAGAGCAGCTGGGGGGTGATGACCTCCTTCTTCCACCCCAATCCAGGTGAGCACCCCCACCACCACAACTGTGTGGGGGCAGTGCTCTGTGGGCTCCTAGGAGGCAGGTGTGGGGGCTGGTCCTGCCTGTAGGAACCCAGGACTGGGTTTTGGGAGCTCCTTCCATCCCCTGTGCCCCATTCTGGTTCAGCCCCCTCTCCGGCACTTTTCTGTGCTGTCTCCCCAGAACAAATCAGCGTCTGTCACCTGCCACCAGAAGCCTCGGCTCTCTTGTTCCCTCCCTGAAACTTCAAAAAGGCCTGACACGGTGTCTCTGCAGAAGTTCCTCCCTCTTAGGTGGCTCCGTCTGCTCCAGGACTCAGCTGTGCCTCTCATCTTCTGGTCTTAAAAAAAAAAAAGTGAAACATGGATCCTGCTTCTCTTTGCACGGGGAACATCAGCACCAAACTGGAGCATCATTAGTGACAGTGCTCTGGACCCAGCCCTGGGGCTACCTGGAGGGCACCAGGGTGATGTCATCGCACTGGCCTGAGCCCAGTGGACTCCAGCCCCATTCAGGTCAGCCCCCACCCCAGCCACAGGCCCCTCACAGTCCAAGCCCCCACTCCCATCACCTCTAGGAGGACATTTGGGACCAGTGTTGCCATGGCAACTATGGGACCAATGATTGTTCTTGATTATGCTCAGGAGGTAGAATTATATGACCTGGAATCTAAAAAACACAAGGCAGCCAACACTGTAGAAAGAGCAGTGGAGTCAAGGAGTCTGTGTCTGGGCTCAGTAAAGTGACTCTTGGGCACAGTGACTCTAAACAAGTTACCAGTCCCTGCTGGGACTCAGTCACCCCGCCTGTCAAAGGACACACCTGTGATGTGATGATCTTCACATTCTCTCAATTGGTAGATCACTCCAGAAGCCCAGTGTAAGGTAAGTGCATGAAGGGCCCCTCAACACACACCCACCAGCTCTTACGAGAGGGTTGGAGGAACAGTCAAAAGGATGTCATCAAAATCTGTGTTTCAGGTCCAACCTCCAGTCTGTTAGTCCGGAGGAAAGCCGCTCTCCCTTAGAAAGAAACTACCTCCTCGGGGTGGACTGCTGAGAATGCTTGATCCTCTTCCCATCCACCAGTCCCAAGAGCAACTCTGCCTTTAGCTCAATCATTCCGCTCCCAGAAATCTCTGCTCAGGGATGCTCCTGACAAATAGAAAAAGCATGAACATAGCCAGGCACAGTGGCTCAGAACTATAATCCTGGCAGTTTGTGGGATGGAGATGTGAGGATTGCTTGGGTTCAGGAGTTCGAGACCAGCCTGAGCAACATGGTGAGACCTCGTCTCTACACTAAATAAAAAAAAATTAGCTGGGCATAGTGGTACATGCCTGTAGTTCCAGCTACTTGGAAGACTAGGCAGAAGGATCACCTGAGCCCAGCAGGTCGAGGATGCAGTGGCTATGAACATGCCACTGCACTCCAACCTGGGCAACAGAGTGAAACTCTGCAAAAAAATGCATCACAGAGTTGGTAACAATAAAACATTGGAGCGTATGCCAATGTCCAAGCACAGAGGAATGGCGAAGGAAATGAGGGCATATTTCGCCTCCCAGAATATCATGACAGCCACTGAAAATATGCTCACTAAGAGTTTTTATTCCCATGGGAAAATGCTTAGGCTCTGATGTTAAGGAGGAAAAACACAAAGCCAACTGGTATGTGCTATATGGTTTTGTTTTTGTTTTTATGGGTATAGAAAAAAATACTTGGTTTAGGGTAAATTCTATGTTCTTTTTTGAATCCTACTTTCTAATGTGTCTACAGCTAGCATATATTATTATATTCCAGGAGATCAGTTACCCATTTCTAAAAGGTCAGCCTTGACAGGAGGTCACAGGGTGTGACTGTCTTTGGTTCAGAACTCGACTCTGACTTTTTTCTAGCCGTGGGCTCGAGGATTTCTGAGCTCTCCAAGCTGTGGTTTGCTCACATGGAGATGATCGTGACACCTATGCCAGAAGGCTGGTATGAGGATGGAATGAGACAAGGTCCCTAGTGCCCCTAGCACATGTCAGAGACCAGGCACATAGTAGGTGCACAGTAAATGGCAGTCACTGGCTGAGTCCTTATGGCCATCATCTCAGATGAGAGCTGGCCTAGGGTCTTGGCCTCTGTCCCTCAGCCTGTAGAGTGTTCTTTCAACCCTGTCTCCAGCCCCATCTGGAGTATCTCCCCCTTTCCCTTCCAGCCCAAGCACATCCACAGATACCAGCCTCCCTGGATTCTGCTCAAGCAATTGCCCACAAGATTGCTCCAGAATTCCCAACTGAGTTGGAGCTCCCTCAGCTCACATAGGCTAGACCACCATCCAGCCCCTTCCAGCATCCGGGGGTCTCCCTGCCACTAAACCAAGCGGTTCTCTGGCCTCACTTGCTCAGAAAGAAAGTCTCCAGCCCCAGGGACCATGCCCTTCTCATTGTCTGTGCTAATTTCCCTGGATCTCTGGGGAAAACTCAGCTGGGACCTCAAGGAAGAAGCAGCCAGGGCTGAGTCAGCCTCTGCACCCCGAGTCTGGGAAAGGAGCATCTTTCGATGAATCAGCCCCACCATGCCTGGTGACAGACGCACTTTACCTCTGATAATTCCACCATTTTGGCACCTATGAGGCAGGGAGAGGCAGAGCAGAGCAGGCAAGAGAACAATGAATATTTTGTGGGAGACGGAGGCAACGGAAGGCCTGGCGGAGTGACAGGCAGAGAGAAGCTGGCAGGATGGGGAGGGTGGTGCTGAGGTGTCAGCACTGGGGTAGGGGAGGAGGGGGTCCTAGGAGACTCAGCCTGAGACCACCTCCCTCTCTGCCTTCTTTTCTCTCATTTCTTTTTTAACCGTCTTTCTTACCTTCTTTTCTTCTCCTTTTCCTTTATTTTTCTTTTATCCTCCCTCTGAGCTTTTCTTCCTTCCTTCCTCTACTCATTAATTCATTCCTTTTTTTAATTCCTTCTTTCATGTGTTTATTGAAGTGACATTCCTTTTGCTCCTGCTCTGTGCTGAGTCCTGCACTGGATGCTGGGGACACTGAGAATGACAAAATACAGCCCCAGTCCACACACACTGACCACTACAGACCTCAACACTCTAGCAGAGAAGCCAGGATGGACTCACCCCCAAGGGTGTCTGGGAAGGCTTCCTCGAGGAGTACCCACCACATAGAAGGAAGAGATCTTTGTCTAGTTGGCAAGGCAGAGCAAGGCATCCAGGCAGAGAACAGCCTGGTGGAAGAGCTGGCCGGGCATGGCCAGAGGTGAAGGTATGACTGTATGGTGAGCGGCTGGTGATATGCTGCTTGCTGACTTACTCTGGGCAGGGCACTTTGAAAAGCACCCCCTTTTACTGATGGGAAAACTGAAGATCGGAGGTCAGAGGGTTAGTAACTCACCCAGCATCACACAGCCAGTCAGTGTCAGCGCTGGGGCTTAAATCCAGACCCAGGCGGTTCCAGTAGCCATGATCTTGCCCTTGACCACCATGAGCCTCAGCTCAGACGTTCCAAGAGGTGCAGGAAGCTTCTGCAGCCTCTGGGCTCATGGGGTACTTCTCTGCTACCCACAGAGGGGCCTTGGTGCTGTGGGAAAAAGGCTTAGACACATGCTATGCCACTAGGGAGAAAGACTGGGAAAGGAGTCTGAATGGCTTGAAAGGCAACACTCTCTCGCGTACTGCTGTGCCCCATTCTGACTGCTCACGTCCTCTGCCAGCTGCTGGAGGTGGCGGGTGGACCATGCAACAGGCATTTGCTCTCAGTCCTGCCCAGAGCTCCCTGGAATCAGAGTGGCAGACAGTGGGAACCAGGAATGGGCCTGGAAGCATTACCACCAAAGGCCTGTAGGTGGCAGTGCTGAGCGCCACCAGGCAGGAGCCAGTGACTTCACCCGTAGCCATCACCTCCTCATCCCTAAAATGTGAACAGTACCCCCCAGCTCTTCAAGGCCGGCGCCTCCTCTTTGCTTGGCAAAGGGTGGGTCACTCTGGGGTGATGGAAAGATGAAGACAGAGCCCTGGGTCCAGGTCCCAGCTGTGTGGCCTCACCTCTGGGAACCTCAGTTTTCTTACATGTTGGGTACGGATGGTAACGTCTCCCTCAAGCCTAATGAGAACGAATGTTTATGATACCTGCATCACGTAACACAAATTAAGGATCAACTACTGGAGCTGCATTTATTCATTTGTGTGTTCATTTTATTCAGCAAACCAGTATTGAGTCTCTCTGTGTGCCAGGCACTGACATGGGGGCGAGGGTGAAGAACAAGGTTCCTGCTTTAATGGAGCACCCATGCCAGTGGGGGAGTAGGGTGGCAAAAAATAAAACCGGGTGATGTGATAGCAAGAGCTGAGTGAGAAGCTACCTGAGGCAGAGTGTTCATGGAAGTCTTCTTGAAAATGTAAATGGCAAGAAGGAGCCAGCCAGGCAAAGACCAGGGGAAACACATGCAGCAACAACAGCACATGCAAAGGCCCTGAGGCGGGAAAGGGCTTGGTGAACACAAGACTGGAGAGGCTGAAAGACAGAGAGTGGTGGGGAAAGTGTCAGGGGCTGAGGATGGACTGGTGAGTAAGGCCAGTTCAGGATGGAGTCCTGGGAGACCCAAGAAAGAACTGTGACACATAGCAGAAGATTTTGCCTTTTTGTGTGTGTGAGAGAGAGAGACAGGGTCTCACTCTGTCACCCAGGCTGGAGTACAGTGACATGGTCACAGCTCACTGTAGTCTTGAAATCCTGGGTTTAAGCCATCCTTCCTCCTCAGTCTCCCAAGTAGCTGGAACTACAGGCATGAGCCATCACGCCCAGCTAATTTGTGTGCTTTTTTGTAGAGACAGGTCATGCTATATTGCCCAGGCTGGTGTTGAACTCCTGGGCTCAAATAATTCTCCTGCCTTGGCCTCCCAAAGTGCTGGGATTACAGGTGTGAGTCACCGCACCTGGCCGGGAGCTTAATATTAGTAGCAGTTAGTATGATCTTCTGGTCTTATGCCCTCATCTTCTAGCTGGGGAGATGGAGGCTGGCCCATCAGTGTACCCTTTCCCCATAGGTGACCCCCTCTGGTCCACATGACTGCCAGTTCATTTGCTGATGGCCCAGATGCAGATGACCCCTGGGGCCACTGCAGCTCAGGTCTTGAGCTCTGAATATGATAAAACAGAGCCCAGGCCTCCACTGGGCCTGACATGGCCGCCCCTCCCGGCCTCCCCAGCCTTGCCTGCTTTATTCACCTCAAAACTGTAAAATGATCAGAGCCGGGGAGGAAGGTGACCCCCCGCCTCAACACCTGCAAGCTGTGCTCATGTGTGACCTCGCCAGCCCTCTCCAAGAATGGCTGGGAAAACCAGTGCCTTTCTGTCCGATGCCTAGAACTGCCACTGCTCAGGCCCGTCCCTCCAGGACCATCCCATCCTCACTGTCAGCGCTGTCTCTCCCCTTCAGCCTCTTGCCATCTCTGTTCTCTCCCTCTTTCTCCTCCCAAGCCTCATCTCCATCCTCAGGCTCTCCCTCCATCTCTTCTCCTATTTCACCTTCTTCGCGTGTCTCCACTCTCTCCTATTCTTTCCTTCTTCTCTGGCTTGGCTAATTGGTTGGTTGGAGGATTGATGGACTGATTTCTCTCTCTCTCTCTCTCTCTCTCTCTCTCTCACTCTCATTCTCTCTCTCTCCTGGTTCCTGGCAGGTTTCTAGGCAGTTTACAGAATATTTACAGCTCAAGGTCCACTGTGGTCCAGTCCAGTTTCTCAAGTGGCCAGGCTCAGTCCAGGAACTGACGACAACAATCCCAAAGGAGGAGAGGGCTGTGCGTAGGCAGCATTGGAAAATCCTCTGCCAAGAGGGTTTCTCTCCACGTGCTGTGGATAAACACCAGGACAGGGGCCGCGAGCCCACCGTGTGTCCCCAGCCAGTGCCTGCAGGGCAGCACCCCCACCCCTTGCTGCCCATTAAAAACCAAACACCTGGCTTCTGTGAGTGCCAAGGGACAGCCTGGCAAAGTCCGAATCATCTGGGAAGCTTCCCGAAAATGCAGGTTCCCAGGACCAGTCAAGAATTACTAAACTGGATTTTCCAGGGCGGGAGCTCCTGCAAGTCCATTTTTAACAATTCCCCAGGGAATTTTGATGGACATTAGGCACTAAGGAAGCCAAGTGGGCTGAGGGCTGGAGTTCACTCCCTCTTTATTTGGTCACTCACCAGACCACACCACTGGGCATCTCCCATGTGCCAGGCAGGGTGCTCAGAACCGGAGGCACATGGGTGAAGAAGCAGACACAATGCCTGCCCCTGCAAAGCTGTTCTGCTGAGATCCTGACTAAACCCCTGACGCTCCTTCTAGGCCCATGCAGTCTGGCTCTGTCCAGCCCCCAACCCCCACACTTGACCCTTGATCCTGGCTGCCCTGGCCGAATCTGCTTTCTTGAGTGCTCTGTGTTCTTCCCACCACCAGGCATTTTCCATGGAGCTCTGTTCCATCTGCTTAAAAGTCACCCCATCCCAGGCATGCTCCATCACTGCCTTGTTAAACTTACACTGCCACCAGAAACATTAGGAGTAGAATGGTAAAAAAGCCAGATTCGGAAGCCAGGGGACCTGAGTTCAAGCCCTCACCCCGCTAATTACTATAATAGCTGCATGTTATTAGAAAATTTGCTCAATCTTTCTGTGCCTCAGTTTTCTAACCTGTAAAATCATGATAGTTTATCTCATGAGGTAAAGACGAAATGAGTGGATATATACAAATACGCACTTAGAATGATGTGTGGCCCTGGGGATGATAAAATATTGATACGACATATTACAACCAATTAACCAAATTAACAACCAAGGCTCCGGCTGAAACTCAGCCCATCCAGACCAATTAGCACTTGCGTGTCACCATTGCGATGCCCCCAAACACTTATGGGTCCCTGTCCCGTGCTTTCTCTCAGAAGCCCCTGCTTCTTTGGGGTAGAGCTTAAGAATATTTGTAATTGGCCATTGCCAGACCATCACCGCCATTGCGTTGCTAGACTCTGGTGTGGCCATGTGCTCTTTGAGCTATGGCTGTCGCCATGCTTCCTGGTTTTGGCCCCTTCCCCTGCCTTGGGGAGGTGAATCTCCTCTTCTCTCTCTCTCTCTCTCTCTCTCTCTCTCTCTCTCTCTCTAATTTACTTTCTAAATAAACTATATTTTCTAATCTTAAAAAAAATAGAATGTTTGTAATTGTTTCCATTCGTGTAACTATTGGAGTCACGTCTGTCTTCCCTTCTTCCCCATAAGGGCAGAAACCACATCTACTCTGTCCTCACCACTGGTCCCCCTCCCAGCACAATACCTGACACTTTGTGAGAGGTCAAAAACTATTTGTTGAATGAGCAAATGAAGGAATCATAACCATCTTAGAGCCAGGCCATTTCGCCTCCTCCTTGAAGTCAACCCCAGCATGAGTCATGTTCAAAGAAACATTAGTCTCATACCCAGAAATCATCAAAAGGCGAGTTGGAGGCTTTACTGCAGTCTCTTGAGAGAATGCCAAAAGGTGGGGGTTACAGTCATCACTCAGGCGAAACATCTTTAAATCCTTCAACTCTCCCTCTTGCCTGTGCCAGGTTCTCGGGAACAGGGCCAGTCTGCTACTCCAGGAGATAGCGCAGGCTGAAATGCTACCCCTCGCTGCTCTGATGAGGGGTCTGGAGACCGAGCCCTGTACCCTGGGATCTTCCCTCTCTAGGGAGGAATTCCCGGAGCAGCCATGGGGCCAGTATAGCCATGGGGAGTATGATGTCCTGAAGTCGGATGAAGAACTCACAGCCCCCTCCTCCAGGACAACCTAGCTGCCCTGAGGTCCCCTTGGAAAGGACCGAGGGAGGAGTGCCTCAGGGGACCCGGAGACCCTCTCCCCCACCCCCGCCACCATTTACTTTCTAAACCAGCCAGTGAGGAAAGAGTGCTCTAATGGGGTGTTTCCGCTTTCATCCTTGATATACTTAGAGTACACACAGCCTCACAGAATGACTGAGCTGCCAAAGAACTGAAAGGAAGTTTACTCTCTGCCTTCAACAAGCTCCTTTTCGTCTCTGAGCCTCAATTTTCTTCATGTATAAAAGGGCTGCTAAACTCCCTTCCAGCTGGAAACCAAGATGGCGGTCCTGGCAAACCTTGAGCAGCAAGAAAAACTGGCTCAGGGCATAGGCATGAGGAGTTAGAGAGGCAGCCAAGACTCCCCTTGAGTTGGTCATACTCCTGGAGCAGTCATAAAGACAAGGAGGATCTTAAGTGACCAAAAAGCCTAGGACAAAATGTTTGTATTACGGGGGCGGGGTGCCCCTAAGTATGGGTCTCAACCACAAATGATCTTTCTTCCCCCACAGCCCTCAGAGTAGCTTGCCTTATCTCTCAAAGACACATCTTCAGGTTGTTTGGTATTGATTATAAGTGTCTAGTCTCCCTCAAAGAGCTGTAAAGATCTCTAGGAAACATATTCATTTTGGAGTCCTGGAAGGGAGGTACTGTATACCACATGCTAACGAACACTCATTAAATGTCTGCTGATTTGAGTTTAAAGGGAAAAAAACAACTTTACTGCTTGCTGGCTGTGTGATGTTAGAAAAGATTCTCAACCTCTCTTCAGTTTTCTTCAGTTTTCTCATCTGCAAAGCAAGGATTTAAATTATACCTGCCTCTAAGCTCATTTTGAGGCTTGAACACAGTTATGTGTATAAGGGGCTTAGTTCTACATCTATCATAGAGCTCTTAATAAATGCGAATTCATAGTATTGATTGGGATAGCGATATCGTGATGATGATAATAACGGTGATGACGGTGGTGGCGATGGTGATAATGGAGGTGATGATGTGGCTGTGCAGACGGCAGTGGTCATCATCGCAGCAAAGCTGGTAGTAATGGTGGCAGTGCTGGTGGGGATGGTGGTGATGGTGCTGGTGGGTTGATGGTGGTGGTGATGGTGGTGAGGGTGGAGTTACAGTGGTAACGGTAGTAGTGACAGTGGTGGTGGTGATGGTGATAGTGATGGCAGTGATAGTGATGGTGGCAATGGTGATGGCGATGGTGGTTATAGTGGTGGTGGTGGTGGTGGTGGTGGTGATGGTGATGGTGATGGTGGTGGTGACTGTGGTGCTGGTTGGTTTATGGCGGTGGTGATGGTGGTGATGGAATTATAGTGGTGGTGGTGATAGTGATGATGGTGTGATGATGGTGATGGTGACGGTGATGGTGATAGTGGTGAGAGTAATGATGGCAATGGCAATGGTGATGGTGACAGTGGTTATAGTGGTGGTGGTGGTGGTGGTGATTGGTGGTGGTTATAGTGGTGGTGGTGATAGGTAGTGATGGTGCTAATAATGATGGCAATGGTGGTGGTAGTGACAGTGGTGATGGTGGCTATAGCAGTGATGATGGTAGTGTTGGCGGCGGTGGTGTCAGTGATGAAGACGAAGATGTGATGGTAATGACAGCCCTGGCTGGGTCAGCTCTGGTTAACCCCACCGGCGTCTTGGGTTCAGCTGGTACTTGGCCAGCCAGGCACCTGGAACCCTGACAAGGCCTTTTGGCCCCAGCACTGCTGTTGAGGTGGAAGCAGACAGAAGACACCCACACTCAATAAGAGGGTGGGATGTTTGCTATGACATGTTCTGCCAACAAAAGGTGAATGTAATAATTTTGAAAGGAATGTTTATGCACTTGAGCTGCAGAACAGCCATTCAATACGGTGCTCGGCAGGGGAGGCAAGACTCGTGGGCAATAAGAAATATGGATCCATTACAGCCGGGGGTGGCGGAGGCACGTGTGGAGCAGAGCCAGTTGCTACGTGTTTGGGAAGGGCCAGCCTGCAGAAATAAACTGTCGACCTGGATTGAGCACCTACTGTATATAGGCCTGGCTCTGTGAAGGGCACTGCCGAGCACGAAACCCAGTTATTGCTTTTGAAAAGCTAAGCGCTGGGAAGGTAAGCAAAAGATACAGAATCATATCTCTGGCATCTGTCCATTCATTCAATAATCATGCACTGAACACCCAGACTGTATCAGGCCTGCAGTGGGTACTAGGAATGCTGAAGTAAAAGACAGGCTGTGTCCTCAAGGAGTTCCCAGCATGGTGGGGAGGATGAGTACGTAAACACTTACATGCAGTGGGCGGCATGCCACGGAACATCCACTGCTCGTCAGGGGCTCACCATGTGCCAACCGTCGCGTCACTCAGCTCATTAAGTTAGTCTCCTGTGAGCCTGCAAAGTCAGTGCCGTCAGGTTCCCCACTTCACAGAGAAGCAAACTGAGACCCAGAGAGGTTAAGTAGCTTGCCCTAGGTCACTGAGTTTCTAAGCAGAGGAGTCAGAATTCAAACCCAGCCTTGCGGCTTTTAGGCTGATCCAGGAAAGGGAAGGCTTGGCTCTGCCCAGAGGATCACAGGGGACCCCCAAGCTGGTTCACAAAGGACACAAGGGAGTCCGCTGCAGCTGGGATGTGGAGAGCGGGCAGGGCTTGGGCAGAACAAGGCCTTCTGGAAGGAACTGTGGCAGGAGCCAAGTGCCTTTGGGAGGGGGAAGGGGAGAAAGCCCTCAGCATTCCCAGGGGACAGTGAGAAGGGCAGGGTTGGCAGAGGAGTGCCAGTTGGGAATGGGGGATTCCTGCAGGTGAAGGGGCAGTTGAAGCTGCTAAGTTAGGGGTGAGACCGGGGTGCAGACTCCTGGACTGAGGGAGCTCAGCTCTGGGCCCCTGCGGGACAGATAGTGCAAAAGAGTAAGATGATCTCTGCCTGCTGAGCACTGGGTCCTTAAGGGAGCCGAATCCTTCCCGGGCCCCGATTAAAACCCCACTTTCAGTTACTGCTGGTGTGGTGGAAAGAACATAAGCACTCGAGTTATGCAGGTCTGGGTTAGAATTCCAGCTCCCACTGGTACTAGCTGTGCAACCTGGGGCAATTTAGCTAACCTTAGTTTTCTCATCTGTAAAATGGGTTCAGTAATACTTACCTTACTTTTGAGAAAATTAAATGACATGGTACCGGTAAAAATGAAAAACTAGTCTAAGGCCTCTTTCCTTCTCTTCTGATTTTCCCAGTTCCTATAGAGCATGAAAGACCATAATGCTTGGGGCTCCTGGAAGTAGCCTGAAAATCCTTTGTGGGTGCTGTCTTGGCATTCAGAAAATACAGTCCCCATTTAGGGAGGATGCGAGCTTCATGACGAGGGATGGGAAATGCCACAGCATTTCCCAGTGTTCTGCCTACCCTTAGATTGGAAAGAAGTCTAACATACTCCTCTAAAGAGAGATGAGGCTGGGTACATCTGGAAGGGGCAGAATGCAGGGAGTTCCCTGCCTGTGGCTGGGAGTCATGAGCCGGGAGGAGGACACAACAGTTCAATCCACCGTCTTCCTGAGCTCCAGACCCTTCTCCCCACCTGCCACTAGGATACCTCAAAGGCAACGCAAACTCAAGTTGGCCATAACTCAGTTCCCGCTTTTTATCCCCAACCCGGGTTCCCCCAGCCCCATGTTCACCATTGCCATCAACGGCTCACCTTCCTGTCCAGTATCTTGTTCAGAAATCTAGAGGTCATGGTCCACACCTCCCCGGCCATAGTCCATCTCCCACCAAGCCTTGTGTATGTTACACTTGATGACCTCACCGCCTCTCCCCCTCCTCTCCTTCTCCTCCTTCATGAGCCTAACTCAAACCCTCACCCTCTCTCACCTGGACAACCCTGCATGATGCTTCCAGCGGATGCTCCCATTTTGCTCCATTCATTCTTCACACTCTCTTAGTGATGCTTGCGTAGTGGCTCCCACTGCTCTCAGAATAAGGACATCACTGCTTAAAGACAACCTTCCTCCCACAACCTGGGGAGTTGGCCCACCTTCCTGTATATTCTCGCATCACATCCCTCTCCACTCAGTCACACCACCTTCTTCTCCCTTCTACATACTCTTCCTGCTCCTTCTCACCCCAGGGCCTTTGCACATGCTTCTCTTCTAACTGCAAAGCTCCTCTTGCCCCTCTTTACCTATATAGCATCTCAACTGAAGGACACTTTCTCCATGAAGTCTTCCATGACTTTCCAGACTAACTCTGGGCTTCCATATTGCACCACGTGTGTCTGTGTGGCACTTATCAAAGCTGCAATTATATACTGATTTGTCATTTGATTAAAGCCACTCTCCCTGAAACTCCCCAAGGGCAGGGATCTTGGCTGACTTTGCTCATTCCAGAACTGATTCCCACTCATTCCAGAACTGATTCCTGAACTGATTCCAGAACTCATTCACACAATGAATGCAATCAGATGAATGAATGAATGAATGAAGCTTCATTCTTCAGATGATACACTCTCCACTCCCTCATCCCATCTTGGGTAAACCCCAGACTCAAACAAAGGCAGGCGGAAACACTGAGAGAAAAGTGACCTGCCCAAGTCACACAGCAAATATGCAGCTGAGCTAGGACCAGAAAAATCCAGGCTTTCTGGGTGGAATAGCTCTTCTGGCCCTGCTGACTTGAGGTCTAAGCTCCACAGTTGGGGGGTGATTCAGGAAGTGGGGGTGGGAGGCAGGATCCATTGAGGGCCAAAGGAGAGAGAAGTTGCACAGCCTTGGTCTCCACGTACCTGGGCTCTAATCCAGGTTGCAAAGCACCCTGGTGAGAAAAATGTGTTTTCTGCATGTTATGCTGGGCCCTGCGACACCACATGCAAATGTATGCAAATTATGTGCAAACACAGTCTCTGGCTTGGATGAGAAAAACCAAAAGCCTTGTACCAGGGGAGCCTTCTAAGATAGACCGTGCTAGCAGGTCCTTCTGGCCTGTAAGGCTCTGACACAGCCTACAAGGCTCTGTGAGCTACACAACTAAAGTGGGGTGAAGAGGGTACAAGCAGGTGGGAACAAGTCTCCTGGGTGATTATTTGTCCCCTCCATTCTTCAGAAATACAGCCCACCAACCCCAGGGGATTTGGATGCTATGAAGTTTGGGCTAATTTTCCAGGAATGGGGTCACTCCCCAGCCCATCCTCAGCTCAGCTGTAAAGGGGTCTGTTCTGGGGGCCACCCCACAGCCCCTGCAGAGATAGTTCTGTCAGTAGATTCCGCATAGCCCCACTCTTTGGTCTGTGACTGAACCGCCTGTGATGCATACTCAAACAGACTCCATGGCCCCTTCAGAGACAAAACTTGCAGGTCCAAGAGCCCCCCACCCACCTCTCTCCACACACTCTTGTTCCTTCCTCCTGGAGATGCAACTCCAGGTCCCCTGTGAAGCACACCCCAGACTCCCTCACTCTCCCTATCAGCATGGCCCCCTGCACTCCTTAAGGCTCCACTGCGCTGCTGCCTCTGGCAGAACCTTGACCACTCTGGAGGCATGTTCTGGGTAAGACTTTCTCTCTCCCACTGCACTGAGAAGGCCTTGGGGCACATGACCTACAGGAAGGGTTTGGTGAGTGAATGAAGAATGAATGAATGAATAAATGAATGAATGAAGGTGAGTGATGGAGAAACAAGGAGAGAATAAATGCTGCATCAATGATCTCTTTAGGAAAACCTCAAGGGTCTGAGAGGGCCAGTGAGGCCCAGACAGTGTGGGCAGGGTGGGTCTGGCCTCCTGCTTTCAGATGGCCTGAGGCTCAGTTCCCTGGCTCCTGCCCACCCCTACCCCTAACCCGTCATCCCTCACGCCCGCCTCCCAGCATCAGCCTGATAGGCTGTCAGCCCTGAAAAGAGCTGTTCCTTGAAACCTCACAGCCCGTGATTAGATCTATGGCAGCTTTCTAAGCTGTTCAGTGGTTCCCATGGCAACCCGGCTGGTACCCGGCTGGCAGCGGGCCACCTGGAGGAGAGGGAGGGAGGAGGAGGAGACAGGTGTGGGGTTGCTGCCCGAGGCAGGGCTGTGGGAGAGGATGAAGGGAGAGTCAGAGAGGGTAAAGAAACCCGGAGAGCCCTCAGCAGAGGAAAAGGCCAGGAGTCATGGGGAGATTGGCGAGGGGGGTAGATGCAGAGGCTGGGAGGGGTCAGATGGGAGTCTGGGAGCTAAGGAGAAGATGGGGACTTCAAGGGGAGACATGGAGGGAGGGTCTGCAGCGCCATGGAAGCTGGGCGGGAGGTAGGGCAAGCCAAGTGGAGCAAGACAGAAGGCTGAGGAATGGCTGGGATGAGGATGGAAGCAGAAAGCCCGAGGCCCACCTGGGGAAACTAAAGCAGAAAATGGCTTCTGACCCTGCGCCACATGACACACACCTTGAATAAGGAAAAGAGATGGGCGCAATCGCTGCCACGAGGGGCCTCTTCCTCTGACCTCAGCCCTTCTCCAAGCTTGGGCTCGTGGCCTTGATCTTACCACGACAGAGCCCAGTGGCAGCCACAGAGGGGCCTGGCAGAGGAATGTCTGTTTGACATTCGAAAGGCCAAGGAGCCTCATCAGAAAACCCTCGTTTGGCTAAAGTGCCCTGATCATGAGGAGACAATGTGGAGCTTGGACTGCAGGCGGAAGCTCCCCCATCCCTCCCAGGCAAACGGCGATGTTGGCAAAGAAATTCAGTGTGCAGGGCCAGCCTTCAGATACCTGCCCCAGAGACCCAACAGGTGAGGGCTGGGAGATGAGGTCTGGGTCGCCTTGTCAGGACAAGACAATGCAGAAGAGGTAACAGATGGGGACAAGGAATTCAAGCACTACCTCAACTCACTGGCCTTGGACTCGTAGCCTAAGCCAGATTAGGCACTTGGCAGAAGTCATTCATGTGTGACTAACAGGAGTCCAACTCAAAGTGGCTTAAGCCCAAATGAAATGTATTTACTTACAAAATTGACAGGTCCCGGTGGTTTCAGGCACAAATCCAGGAGCTCCAAAAATGCACTCAGGGAAGCCCTCTCCCCTTTTCTTCCTGCTTGGTTGCTCTATCCTCAGGCAAGCTTTCCCCCAAGGTGGCATGTGGTCACAAGCAGCTCCAGATTGACACCTAACCCCAGCAGAAAGAGGCACTTTGTTCCTAATGGTGCCTGCAAGAGTCCCAGGACTGATGCTCACTGGGTAAGGTTGGGTCACATGCCAATCACCGCAGAATGTCAGTGACAGTGAGTCCCCCAGCAACTAGTCACATGCCAGGGACTGCTCTAGTCCCCATGTATGTATTAACCCACTTAATCCTCGAAAAGGTCAGGACTACCATTATTTCTGCTTTGCGGATGTGGACACTGAGGCATAGAAAGCTTTTAAAACTTGTCAATAGCTAATGAGCAGTAGAGCTGGAATTCCTTCCCCAACCCAAGCAATGAGGCTTCAGAATCCAAGTTCTCAAGTGCTTGAGGATCAACTGAAGGGTTTGTAAAAGCACAGATTCCTGGGTCCCCGCCCCAGAGATTCTAATTCCAGAGATCTGGGGGTGAGACCCAGAGAATTGATACCACCTGCAAACCACGTTTTGACTAAAAATTACCCTCAATGCTCCTCATGAGCAGGTGCAGCTGTGACTCTGACTTGCCACACCTGGGTCTCATAGCCAATTTAGGTGTGGAGAGAGTTGGGGAACCAATAACCAAGCCATATGGACCAAAAATGCATGGTATAAAGAAAGAAAACAGGTCCTGTGATCACACGAAGGGATGTCTGGGCAACTCGGCACCCTCTCTGTGCCTTAATTTCCTTATCTATGATTTGAGGATACTAATGGCACCTACCTCCTAAGATTGTTGTAAGGATAAAATTAGTTGATGTCTGTAAAGCACTCACAATTGTCCCTGGAACTTAGTAAGTACCCCATAAAAATTAGACACACACTTAATGTAGGGTAGCATGAACACACACATATATGCCGATACCTGTGAACAAGAACACAAAAGCACCCACTCACTTGCAAACACACGTGAGGATACAACCATGTGCAGAACACACGCAACACAACTGTGAGCACACATAAGGACACACATGTGAACACACAAATGGTCACGTGCTCAAAGGCATCTGCTCGGAGTCCACTACTGCTGTCTGCTCCCCCAGATAGGCTCTCTTTGATAAATGTCAGAGGGAGGAGGCAGGTCTGGGCAGGGTAGCATCCTGGCTAAGAGTCCGGTGTTTTAATCAGTCAGAGTTAGGTCTGGGATTGTTTCTACCAATTATTAGCCGGGTGAACCTTGAGTGAGTTGCTTAACCTCTCTGAGCCTGTTTCCACCTTCATAAAATGGGAATGACAAAGTGCCTACTTGTCAGAATTGTGAGATTAAGGAATCAGTGCAGCTTCTGGGCTAGAGAAAGTGTTCAGTGCGCATTAACTGTGATGATTATTTGACGATGATGACCATCTTTGATTTCTGGTATGGCCTCCAGACGTGGGAAAAAAATCAATGTGTATCTGTACAAATGGCCAGGACAGGTCAGCCCTAAAAGCCACCACAGAACCAGGTCCTCCCACCTGCCACTGAAGGACTGGAGGCAGCAAGAGTGCTGAGTGACTGCCACCGCGCCCAGGGGGCCCAAGATCTGCTGACAACTTTCTGCAAACACTCAGCGTCTCCCCCTGCGACTGTGAGTGGCAGGGTGGTGTTTCTAAATTACAGCAATATGTAATTTTTATTCAGTGATTTGTGTAAACTTATAGGATCCATAATGGATGTAGGCAGACACGACTGGCATTCCTGAATGGCCTCCTCGGTGGGCAGGCAACAGAGAGCCTGGCTCGGTAGGTCTGCCTGAAGCCACCAATGACAGCTCCACACTCGGAGACAAGAGTGTCAGGGCCAAAGTGGCATCTGGGACAGCTCTCCAAAGCTCCTGGAGACCCCTCCTGCCACTCCTTCCACCCTTCCCGGCAACAGAGCCAAGTGGTTAAGAACTCAGACTCTGGTTCTAAACAGATCAGGATTCAAGTCCTGATTCTGCTGCCTTCTCCCTGCATGACCTTGGGCAAGTCACACCATGACCAGCTCCTGGGCCCTTCAGTTCCTCCTCTACAAAACAGAGCAAATATAAGAGCCTTCCTCACAGGGTGATTGGAGAACTCAGGGAGATAAACACACACCATACATGCACTGGCATGTAGAAGGTGCTCAGTAAATGGTAGTTGGGATTCTCACCAGTCTCGGCTCCTCAGTAGATTCTGTCCTGTCTTCACCCCTTTTTCCCAGAAACTATGAGCAGGTCTTGGCTCCAAGACACCATCACCCACTGGCACCTTCAAGCATCACTGGGCACAGGCCCTCAGCAAACAACAGCAGCAGTAAATGAGCTATGAGATGTGTGAGTCACTTTTGCATTTTTTAAGCACATTGAGTACCAAACTGAGACCTGTGATGACGGAGCATTTGTTTTGCCTTCTGTTACACCTTCGCTCCTGGAACAATGCCTGGCGCATAGTAGGCACTCAGTATTTGTTGACTGATGGATATATTTATCCACTCATTCATTTTATGAATGTTACCGAGTGTCCCCTGTGTTTCAGACACTGGAATCACAGAAATCAAGCATGGGTGGGGTGGGGGACATGAAGGCAAGGATGGGGTGAAAAATGGTTGCTCCTCCAGCAGGCCTGGCCCCCTTTCAGCCCCAGGCTTGGCTTTGACCCTGAAGAGCCACTTGGAATCTCTACTTGAAGGCAAGAGCACTTGAAAGTCACTGCCTCCCACATTATGTATTCATTCAAAAAGTATTTGTTACTCAGCCCTGAACCCAACAATGATGCCAGAGAGCCTGACTGGGTATTCTCCCCTTCAAGAACTTTTGAGACCAGTCAATCCAGATAATTCCATCCACTGCCCTGCACTCTAGAGTTAGTATACTCTGGGTTAATAAGTACATAATCCAGGTGTTTTGCTCACAAGATTAGCTGTATCCCATCTGGTCCCCAACTCCCTCTAAAACTGTCATGGTGGAACTGAGAATCCCTTCCTGAAGTGCCTCGGTCTCATGTGCTCCCGGATCTGCAGAGTACACACATTTAAGCTCTAGTTAGCTTCCAGCATGCTCTTGGGCTGTTCCTGCAAATTAACCTCTCTTTGGCAGCTACCACGAAAGATATCTTGCAGTCCAACATCCTGAGGCTGGCATTCGACAACCATGTACAATCTGGTCCCAATCCCACAGCTCCTCCATGGAGGGATGAGTGGATAAATGGATGTGTGGATGGATGGATGAATGGATAGGTAGATGAACGGATGGATTAACTGTAGATTCTGTCTCTACCTCTGCCCTCTCAGTGGCTCCTCTTCTCTGGGCATGAAAACATGCACAGTCTGGCCCCAACCCTGGAGAAGTGGGAAGATGGGTAGATGGATGAATGGATGAGTGGGTAGATGAAAGGATGAATGGGTGGATGGGTGGGTACATAGTTAAGTAAATGGGCTGATGGGTCATTGGGCAGGGATGAACTGTTAACTCCCAGTTCTCTTCTTCCCTCTCAATGGGCACACCCCTCTGAGCATGAAAATCTGTGCCCCACTGCCTTGAGGGTTCCAAACAGGCTACTTACCCAGAGCCCCCAGAGGGCAAGCCTCCAACATTTTCCCATTCATGGGGCACTTCCAGTCAGTAACATCTAGTGAAGTAGGTGGTGCAACACGAATAAACACTCATTCGCTCACTTATTCATTTATCCATTCCTTCTTTCAATAAATATTTATTGAATACCCACTGTGAGCCAGGCACTGTGTAAGGTGTGGAGTGACAAGTCAACCACTTACTGGCTTCAGGAACCTAAGTGGGATTGGCAGGAAAAACAAAAGGCTTGCATTCCTCCACATTCTCATACACACATTTGGATTTACACATTTATCCAAATGTCCAGCTCTTCTTCCCCTTCTCCCACCCCACTTAGACCTCCACCAAATCCAACCCCTGAGTGGGTACCTTCCTTGAGGTTGTCTGTATTTCCCCTAGGTGGTAGCACAAAGCAGTCTTCTTCCAGGTCTAAATTAGACTTGTCCACTCACCACTTCCTATCATCATCATCACATGTGCAGCGGTGGATGTGCTGTGCTGCTTTGCTCTTGTAATGACAGCCCTGACACCAAGGGTTTGCCAACCACATATGGTTCCCTGCTCAAAACCTTGCAAACCATCATTTACTTTTGGTTTCATCCTACAGATGCCAAATTACATTCAATTGATCTATCACTTTTTACTTTCTAACCAAGGCTTGTTTCTCTTGGCTTAGATCTACTAGTTTTTTAAAAACACTATAAAGAACGAAGCTCTTTTGGTTCTGAACCAAGAGAGGTTCCAGAACCATCTGGTTCTGAACCAAAACGGAGTAGATGCACATCTCCCTATTCCTCCTGCTAAGCATAGCTATGAATCTTGGACATTGTGTCTAAAACAAGCATAAGTAGACTCTGGAAGGTGGAAGGCAGAAGGACGACTGACTGGGGACCTCAGAAGCTAAGGGATGACATGGTGAGTTCCTTGAATTCCTTTTTGCCGCCTGTATCTCAGACTGGGTGCTGGAGAAGCCGACAACCTGGAAATGCCACTGGGAGCAGATTAAAATTCCGCAAGGAAATCTTGCTATCTCTAGCCAAGGGACCAGGAAGACCAAGAACCAACTACCCAGAAAACTTCTATATGATAAATGCCCCACACCAGTAGAAGACCAAGAGGGAAAAAATGCAGCCCAATCCCCAACCCTTTCAGCAAAGGGCAAGTGGGAGCCTAGCTGTCCACCCTCACCACACCCCTACTCCACTCCCACCAAGTGATGTCAGAGAAGACTCAGTGGACAGCCAGGACGTTCATGTCTCCCTGGTGGTATCATCCCTCCTTACCCCATCAGGGCATCAGTGGGGGCCATATGAGGATTGTGGGCTTTCACCCTTCCTCTTCCCCTGGTAGTGAGGCACCCCTACCCTCCCTGTCGGGGTGAAGTTAGGGGAGACTGAGTAGAAACTGAAATTTTCACTATCATTAAGCAGAAAGGAAGACTTCTCCAGCTCCAGTGTCAGTGGAGGCTATGTGGGGCGCAGTAATGAGGTGCCCTTCCCTCTCCTAGGCTGAGTAGTATCCAAGGAGATAAAGTGGAAGGCCTAGAATCCCACCTCTGACCAACAGTCGCAAGCCACCTCCCTCCCCTGGAGTGTCAAAGAATGTGTCAAAAAGTAGTATCAAAGGATGAGTGGGGTCCTGAACTCTCATTTACCTGGCAGTAATGAGAAGTCACTCCTCTTTCCCTACCAAATGTCCAATATATAACTGAAGATCATTCATCATACCAGGAACTGGGAAAATCTCAACTCGAATGAGAAGTCACCTCCCTTTCCCTACTGGCATAGAGTCAGATTTAAATAAGATCCAGAACCTTAAAACATAGCACCCAAAATGTCCAATATATAACAGATCATTCAATACACCAGGAACTGGGAAAATCTCAACTTGAATGAGAAAAGACAATCAACAGATGCCAACACTGAGAAGACACAGATGTTGAAATTATCTAACAAATTTTCAAGCAGCCACCATTGAAAAATTCTCCAACAAGCAATTTCCAAAACTCTCCAACAAGCAATTTCCAAAACTTTTGAGACATGTGGAAAAAAAATAAAAGTCTCAGGAAATAAATAGAAGATATAAAGAAGAACCAAAAGGAAAATTTTAGAATTGAAATATATAATAAAAGAAATTCTTTAAAAATACAATAAATGGGCTCAGTAGCAAACCAGAGAGTGAAGAGGAAATAAACAGTGAATCTGAAGATAGAACAATAGCAATTGCCCAATCTGAACGACAGAAAAGATAGACTGAAAAAAAAATGAGACTCGTGGACCTATGGGACTATTAAAAAAAAAATTTAGCATTCATGTAGTCAGAATCCCAGGAAAAGAGAAAGAGGGGCAGATCTGAAGAAGTATTCAAAGAAATAATAACTAAAATTTTCCTGAATTTATTCAAAGATATACACTTATAGATTCAAGAAAGTGGGTGAGACTAAGAATAAACCTAAAGAAATTCACATTAAGACACATCACAATCAAACTTCAATGAATCAAAGACAATGAAAAAATATTGAAAGCAGTGAGAGAAATGACACCTTATCTAAAAGAAAAAGGAAAAAAAAAACAGTTCAGGTGACAATGGTTTATCAGAAATCATGGGGCCCAGAATAAAGTGGCACAGTACTTTTCAAGTACTTAAAAAAAAAGACTGTCTCTGGGAGCAGTGGCTCACACCTGTAATCTCAGCACTTTGTGGGGTGGAGGTGAAACGATTGCCTGAGCCCATGGGTTCAAGACCAGCCTGGACAATATGGTGAGACCTCGTCTCTACAATAAATCAAAAAATTAGCCGGGCGTGGTAGTGCGCACCTGTAGTTCCAGCTACTGGGAAGGCTGAGGTGGAAGGATCGCCTGAGCCCAACAGGTCGAGGCTGAGGTGGCTGTGAGCATACCACTGCACTCCAACCTGGGTGACAGAGTGAGATCCCCCCCCCAAAAAAAGACCAGGCTCGGTGGCTCAACTTGTAATCCCAGCACTTTGGGAGGTTGAGGCGAGTGGATTGTCTGAGAGCAGCTCGGGCAGCACTGTAGTGCACACCTGTAGTTCCAGCTACCTGGAAGGCTGAGGTGGAAGGATCACTGGAGCCCAGCAGGTCGAGGCTGGGGTGGCCGTGAGCATGCCCCTGCACTCCAGTCTGGGCAACAGAGTGAGACTCCAACTCACAAAAAAAAAGAAGAACTGTCAATCCTGAATTCTATATCTGGTGAAATCAAGGGGGAAAAAAGTCTTTCAGGAATCAAGGAAACATCAAGACAGCATCAGACAAAGGAAAAATAAGAGAATTTGTCACCAGCAGACTTAACCTACAATAATGGCTAGAGGAAGTTCTTGAAATAGTAAGGAAATGAAAGAATCTTGGAATAGCAGGAAGGAAGGAAGAATAACATAAAGAACAGAAATATGAATATACATAAAAAAACTTATGTTCTCTTCTAGGGTTTTCCAAGTTATACTGGGTAATCAAGCAAATAGCAAAGCATTGTTTATGTAGTTCTCAATATATGTAGAGAAAATACTTTTTAAAAATTATATTTTAAACAAGGAAGTAAAATTTCTACATGGTACTCATACTGGGAAAATGTCAACATCAGAAGACTATTATAAGTTATGTATGCGGCCGGGCTTAGTGGCTCAGCCTGTGATCCCAGTGCTTTGGGAGGCCGAGGTGAGCGACCGGATTGCTGAGCCCGCGGGTTCGAGACCCGCCTGGGCAGTGAGACCTCATCTCTACAATAAATCAAAAAATCAGCCGGGCGGTAGCGTGCGCCTGTAATTCTGGCTACTCGGAAGGCTGAGGCGAAGGATCGCCGGAGCCCAGCAGGTCGAGGCTGCGGTGGCCGGGAGCGGCCACTGCACTCCAGTCTGGGCGACAGAGTGAGACTCCAACTCAAAAAAAAATAAAAAAAGTTATGTATGCAACATCTGGAAAGTTAGGTAATATAATACATAGAAAAGCTACTAAAAAAGATCTTTATAAAGAGATACACTCAAACACACTATAGATAAAACAAAATAGAACTCTAAAAAATGCTCAAATAACTCAGAGGAAGGCAAGAAAAAGAAAACAGTAATGAAAGACAGAGGAGATAAAAAGAAAGCAAAAAAAAAAAATGGCAGACTTAAGCCTAACATATAAATTATATTAAATGTAAATGGTCTGAACATATCAATTAAAAGACAGAGATTAGAAGAGTAGATTTTAAAAGCAAGCATAATCTAACTATATATGACCTACAGGAGATTTACTTCAAATATAGTGATAGAGATAAGATGAAAGAATGGAAAGGATATATCATGCAAACAATGATCAAAAGAAAGCAGAAGTTATCGCATTAATGTCAGATAAAGTGGCACAGCAGCTTTATTTGTAATAACCAAAAACGAGAAACAGCCAAATGCCTTTCAATAGGCAAGTGGTTAAACTTGGTACATTCATACCATGGAATACTACTCAGCAGTAAAACAAACAAACAGGCTACTGATACATGCAACAACTTAGAGGGACCTCCAGGACATTATGATGAATGGGAGATAAACCCATCTCAAAAGGTCACATACTATAGTATTTCACTTATATAATATTCTCAAAATTATAAAACTATAGAGCTAGAGAAGAGATTAGTAGTTGCCAAGGTTTTGGGGTGGTGGGGAAGGGGGGCAAGGTAAGTGTGACTATGTAATAGAATCTGGTTGTATTTTTGATGTTTGACAGTTGACAGTACCCAAGCCTACCGCTCCCGCTCCCCCTTCTGCCCCACATTTAGGCAAGATAATAAAACCTAAGTGCTCCTTCCTTTGGCACCAGAAGGACGTTCAAAGCATAAGGTTGCAGGCTGTGTACCAGGAACCCTCGTCCCAACCCTTGAGGACTGAAAAAACTTTACAATACCCTTGAGTTTCATCCATCTATAAAAACTGCAAGCCAGTCTCCTTTTCCTGCTCCCTCATTTTTGGACTTTGCTTGAGAATTTCTCTGCTCTTTCTTGAGAGTCTCATTATGTGAGTAATAAAACCTTTAATACCTTCCTGGTGTGTGTGTGTGTGTATGTGTGTCTGTGTGTGTGTGTGTGTGTGTGTGTGTGTTTCTTCAATCTCTATAAAGACACAGCAGTGTCTGCTTAACACAGCTCAACACATAGTAGGGTCTCAACCTCAGAATTGTAAGTCAGGTGTAGACAGGGAGAAAATATTAGGAATATTGCATAGTAATAGGGTGCACACAAAAGGATTGGCGGACCCCTGGGAAGGGGATCAGGGCTGAGGCTTCCCAAGTCTATGCCTTAAATCAGAGTTACACAGCGATGTCTATTCTCATTTAGCTCAGCTCAGTTCCGTACTAAAAAATGTTCTCTGAAAGCTCTTCTGTACTCAGCTGTGCGGGATAAAAGATGGGTCCCTGCCCTTAGGCACACCCAGAACAAATACTAGGGACTTGGGAAGGGTCCAGCTCCTGCTAGAGATTCAAATGGGATGAAGGCTCCTCCAAGCAGCGTCGGGTGTGGGTTATCTCCAGGTCCTCATAATTGTCGTAATTGTGTCACACAGTGAGTGATCAACATAGATTTGAAGAATGAATGAACCCACGAGTGTCTCTCTTTTGACTCCCACTAGACCTCCCCTGGAAAAAGTCAACATAGAAATTGTTATTCCAACTTCAAAGACGCCGGTGATGCTTCTCCAGAAGGAAGGAAGGCAGGATGAGAAGGGACAGAAAGTGGGCAGGGAGTGGGGGTGGAGTTTCTCTGAAACCGGCCCTGTGAGTCTAGAGTAATGACTGTGTGCCTAGATGAGCGAGAGAGTGCGCGGATACCCAAGGCTGGTGCTTCTAAGCCCGCCATGCTTCCTCTAGCTTCCCGGTATCTTTGTGTATGTCCCATTTTTGTTTCTCTAGATGTTAAGTAAATCCCTCAGTGGAAATACTGTGTTTCTCTGCTGGGCCCAGGGGACTCAGGAAAGAGCTGAAAACACACTCTGCAGGGAGAGCTAGCAGCGGGAAGGAAATCAGGAGAGCCCTAAAGGAAAGTGAACGTGGGAGCCCAAAGCAGCTCCATGTTGCTAAAAGTGCTCACCAGAGCTTGAGTCCGGCTCCACTGCTTATCAGCTAGGGTATGATTTTTTACTACTCAGGGCCTTGATTTATCTACCTGTAAAATAGGGATCATGAGAGCAACTCGTATGGTGGAAATGAGGATTCTCCATGGGAAAGAAGTGAATCTTCTTTGTGTTTTTATTTGGAGGTGAGAATGAAATAGAATGATGAAAGAAAATAATTTGCCCAGTTTCTGGCACATGGCTGGCACCTCATTCGTGCAGAATCTCCAGTGTTCGTGCAGGGAAAGAAGAAGAGAGACCTCAGGAATGATGAAGAAGATGATAATGGCGATGATGATGATGGTGGTGGTGTTGGTGGTGGCAGTGATGAAGGTGATGAAGACGTGGTGGCGATGATGATGGTGGTGATGGTGATGATGATGCGGATAACAGCAAGAGGACAGAAGAAACCTTTACTAAGCACCTACCTTATTGCAGCGGAAGCTCTTCTGTTCTAAAAGTTTCTCATAAACTATCTTACTGAATCTCTTATCAGCCATCTTGTCAGCCCATTTCACAAATGAAGAACCAGACTCAGGGAAGTTAAGTGACTTACCCAAGATCACAGAGCTCAATTTCAGGTCTGTCCAACTGTGGGACATTAGCTCTCAACCTCAGTGAGTGGGGTACAGACAAAGCTGTTCTGGAACCCGGGCCTGTGCCTCTACCCAGAAATAACTTTTTCTGAACTACCTTCCTCTACAGCTTCCTGGTCCACTCTCTGGAGCCATCCAGTCAGCAACACACGTTCACTGTGTCCAGCCTTGGGGCTGGGGAGACCAGAGTGGCTCACATCGTTCCTCTCCTCCAGGGATACTCAGGTGGTCTCAGGTGAGGTGGAGGACAGTGCCACATAAAAAAATCACTACAAAACAAGGTGACAAGAACCATGCTTAAGACAATGGTAGCGGGAGTAACATTTCACCAGGGCCAGTGGAAGAAGAAGGCTTCATGGAAGACATGACTTTCGTGGTTACACTAAAAGCCCAGACGTCACCATTGTGCAATACACCCATGTAACAAAACTACACTTGTGCCCCTTAACTTACACAAATAAAATAAGAAGTAACCTTGGGTTGGTTTCAAGGGATGAATAGAAGTGTGAGGACAAGGTGAAATGGCCTAGGAACTGCCTGAGTTAAGGCATTGGGTGGGAGAGGGGAAGAAAGCCCATCCAGAGACTGGTGTGGCTAGAGTAGAGGGTCCATGGAGAGACGGCAAGGGGCTGGATTATTAAAAGGCCCTGAATGCCAAGTTATACTGTTTGGACTTTCCCCAAGGGCAGGGGAGAGCCATGGAAGGGTGTCAAACTGGGGACTGAGATGATCGGGTCTGTGTTTTCTAAGGTCAGTGCTGGTGGCAGAGATGTGGAGAAGGGATTGGGCAGTGGTGGGCAAGAAAGAATCTGGAGAGAAGCCTGGCTAGGTCTGGGCCTCCTTTGCCTGGAGGAAGGCAGAGAAGGAAGCTAGTAACACCCGGGTTGTGTCCATCTCCGGTCCTCCTCTCCAAAGCCCTTTGTCTCACTATTTGTCTTTCACTGGAGTAACCTGGCACCCTGGGTGGAGGTATCGGGTGCTGGTTAAGCACCTGAGTTCTGAAAACAGACCCAAGTTCTGCCACTTACCAGCTAAGTGGCCTTGGACATGCCATTGAACCTCTGTGAGCCTCAGTTTCTTCATCTGAAAAATGAATCATCTCAACGCTGAATAAAATAACATGTTAGAAGGATTAGTTCGGGGTTGTCTAAATCAGTCCTTGGAAAAGGCTAATGATTGTCCCCATTTGATAAATGAAAAAACTGAAGCCCAGAAAGGCACTATGACAAAGTTGTGCAGCCCCGAGAGCCCCGGAAGCCGGAGCGGAGGCCAGCTCTTCCCACACCCTGCCCCTTCAGCTTCATCATGCTTCCCCCGTAAATAGCGTCCACCCCTCACTTCCCTGCTCTACACAATGTATGAGGAACCTTCTAGGATCCAGGGATCAGGGCAGGAAAACCAGTGGATTCATCCTATCAGAGGCAATGGCATCCCCAGATGGGTTGGCAAATTTTTCTTCACTCCCCAGCCACACCCTCATGCTCCCATTTCTCCTCTGCCACCCTCTGGCCTCCCCCGCTTATGAAACCCTCCCCTGGCTCTCTCAACAGGGAGGCATTCGTGGACACAGGAGGGGTCTCCTCCACATCCTCCTCCTCCTCCCCTGCCTTCCTACAGGGCAGACAAAACTCCCCTCCGCAAGGGTAGAGTCCCCATGAACAGGCCTACCCTAGGGGCCAGGACATGCCATTGAACCTCTGTGAGCCAGTCTGCAATCATGTGTGCTTGGGTATGTTCTGGCTCTGCCACTGAACTTGCAATGGGATCGGCATATTTTCCTGTTCAGGACCTCAGCGTCCCCTTCTGGAAGTGAGTGGGTTGGATTCGGCGCTTGAAGGGTCCTCCCACCTCGGTCCTCTGGCTCCTTTGCCTTCCATTTGGCCCTCCTCCCTCTTCTCCTCTCCCGGGCCCATTCCTTCCAAGTCACAGCCTCAGACCTGCCCACTGAGCTTTGCTCAGGCTGCCTGGGGCTCCCGGGATGCAGGGGATTCAGACCTACCCACTGCGAGTACCCTCTCCCCGACTGGCATGCCTCCTGACACCAGTGGACCCACCCTCCCACTCGGAGTCAATGGAGCCCACAGGAAAACCCCTCGGCCCTGCACAAGCCATCTGCAGAGGTGGCCAAAGCCGAGGTTTAAAAATACTAGAGCCCAAGTACCCTTGGTGCCAACTGCCCACACAGCCTGCAGGCTGTGCTGCCCACTTCACAGATGCCATCGTGGCCACTGTGGGTGGCACAAAGGGAACGCGGTGGGGGGGGTGAGTCCAGAGAGGCCCGGGGGTGGCTAGTGAGGGGGATGGACATTCCTCAGAGCCTAGACCACAGAATGGGGCTGTTTATGCCATCTGGCCATACCCGCTGCTTTGGTCTCCAGAGAGAACTAGGCCAATTCTGTTCAGATTCACAGTGTCGTAGGCACTGGACCCTATCAAGCCTGGAAGCAAATCCTCAGGTGGCCCCTTACTGGCTGTGAGTCTGGGCAGGTCACTTGCCCCCCTCTGAGCCTCAGCCCCTATCTGTCAAATGGGGATGATAAAAGTACCCACTTCAGAGGGCTTTTCTGAAAATTCAAGAGACGGCATTGGCAAAGGGCTCAGCACAGATCCCGACCCCTAGTGAATGCTCAATCAGGTGGCATCGTCTTTTTGTTACTGCCACCACGATGTGGTGGGCTGGTTTCCATTAGAACTCCATCCAAGAGCGGAGAAGAGAGCAGATGAGATGCCCTCACTCCACTCTCTTGCCACCGGCAGAGCTCCCAAAGTCCAGGCACACCTGGCACCCATGAAGCTAATCTTGCTCCCTGTGGGGCACACCTGCAAATTGGGGCCCAGAGAGGGAACGGGCCCTGCTCACACAAGCTGGCAATGGAGTACAAGCCAGAATTTAGAACTGTGGCACTCTCTCTCCAAGGCAAGAAAAACATAGCAGCCCTGGAACGGGAAGGGCCCCTAAAGATTACCCAGGCCACCCCTCCTCTTCTTTCCAGAAAGGGAAACTGAGTCCCAGAGAGTGGACGGATTTTGTCCATGTCATGAGGGAGCTAGATGCAAGGCAGGGCTTCCGCCTCCCCGGCCAGCGTTCTCTTGCTCGTGCCACCTCGCCCTGCGCACGCCTGCCAGGCCCCGGCTGCAGTGCTCAGGCCCCGGGTGGGCGCTGGGAGTGCAGGAGCGAGGAGGCCAGCCCTGCTCTGTCGGGGGCTTCTGCTGGAGACTGGGGGCTGCTCTGTTCCCCCAGTCCCACCGGGGCCTGCTACATCCTTACGTAACATGCTGCTGCTTACATAACCGACTGCCGCTTCCTTCTGGAGTGGGAGCTCCGGGAGCAGATTCGAGCGTGGGGAGACCATGAGCTGCCTCCACATAAAAACAGGGTCATTACCGGTGCTTGGGCTCCAGTGCCTGCTAATGGCCTTCTCATTGCGGCCTGGGTTCTGCCAGCCTCCCCTAGCTCCTGGGAAGAAGACTAGAGACCCACGCCAAGCAGGGCACAGAGGGAGGCACCCCTCTTGTGGCGGGGTGGGGAGTTTCTGCTGCTCGCGTAACCTGGGGTGAGACCAGCCCCAGACTTCGAAGTCCCAAACAAAAGTCTATCAGCCTAAAGGATTCCCGAGAGGGAGACCTGCAGGCAGACACGCAGGGGTATGGGGGGATCAGGAATCTCAGGATGAAGTTGGAGCATCCTGGTCACTAGGCAAGTCACTGTAGACATGTCTGTTCCCACTGCTCTGTGTCTTAGTTCACTTATCTGGAGAATGGGACCAAAAGGCTCCCCCTCATTGGTTGCAGGGAATAGTAAATGAAATCGTGACTGGCAGGTGCCTGACCCAAAAGAAGTGCCGAGTAGACAGCATCCCCACTTGGCAGATGAATAAACTGAGGCCCAGACAGGTGATGGGATTTTAGGGGCATGTGTCATCAGTCAGCAGCGAAGCCATATATAAAATGGCAAACTCACCATACGCTGGGCACATGCTGTACATACACTGACTGGGCCACGCCCCAAAACAGTCCTTGGGATAGGTGCTATTATTATCCCCATTTGACAGATGAAGAATCCAGGCTCAAAGGGACTAAGTGACTTCCTTAAGGCACATGTCCAGGAAGTGGCAGAGCCAGGATTTGAACCCAGGCATCTGGCGTCAGAGTCTGGGTTCTTCATCTCCCCCACAAAACAATCGGGACCAACACTGAGTCTGCAACTAGTAGGAGTTAAGCTAGACGGAGGTTAGGAAGGATGTCCCTACAGCTTGTCACCATCCTTTAGAAACACAGCCGCCTTCCACATTCATTCCCTCTGGCCCCTGCTGTGCTGTGTGACCTTGGCTGCGCCAGTTAACCTCTCTGGGCTTTCATCTCCTCTGCTGAAACCGAGAGCTTGATCCCTGGGCTAACAATTACCAGGGTTATTGTGAGGACGCATTAAGATAACGAGTTAGAAACTGCTTTTCAGCCGAGAAAGTATCACACAGCTGCGATGGCTCATCACTCCCCTGGCTTCCAACTCCCTCCGACTCAGCAGGAACTGGCTAATGGACACCAGGGGCCTCTCAGCGCCTCTGGCTGTTCAAGCAAACACCTCTCCCCTCTGCTGCCCCTGCCCTGGGCTGCCCTTTGAATACAGTGGCAAAGCTTACCCTCTTCTCTCCAGTGCTGGGGTGGACCAGGCTGGACACCAAGTCACATCCTGCCTTCCTTCAAAAGGGCATTGATTCTAGCTGAGCCCCCACTACGTGGTCCATGGGCACCCCTCACACTCAACCCTCATGATTACCTCCATGATTCTGGAATTCATCCCCCTCACTTTACAGATAAGGAAACTTAAGCTCCAAGAGGTGCAGTTACTAGCCTAGAGTCCCATAGCTGTCAACCCAGCTGAGCCAAAATTCAAATGAGCTCTCCACACTCTTACCAGCCTCACTAACCGACTTCATGAAATGGGTCTTGTGCCCATTTTGCAGAGGAAGAGACTGATGCTCAAAACTCTTGTCCAAGAAGCCAGGAAGAGGATGCGCCAGCTGCAAACTCAGGGTGGCTGCCTGGGGCGATGCCCCTGCTCCTTCCCTGCCATTCCACGTCTTGACCAGGATGCTAGACGAAGCTGTGACTTCCAGCCCTCAGGGGGAGCCAGGATAACGGGCTCCACGACTTTTGAAGGAGAAGCCGACAGGCCAAGAAGTTCGCCCAGACACATGGCAGGGAGTGACAGAGTTAGCACTGGACCAAGTCATGTCACCTCTCTGGACCTCAGTCTCCCCAAGTGTACAAGGGCCAGACCCTAGGTTGCCCAAGGAGACCCGTTAAAGCCCCTCCAACTCCAGAAGGTTGTGGCCTGAGCAGAAATCCCTAAACCTGGAGGATCACCAGAATTCCCTGGGAACTTGTTACAACCCCCAAAATTGGGCCATGCCCCTAGAGAGTCTGATTCAGTAGCTCAAAGGAGGGGCCAGGAAACCTGTATTATTTTACCCACCACGACCACCTCAGCGCCCCATCACAAGCTTCTGTAATCAGGCAAGTCCAAGGCTCCCAAATTAGGATGATTTTCCCAATTCCAGACTAAAACCAGTCCCCTACCTGCTTTCACACAGTTCACAGCTAGGCTGGGAAGTATACCCAGGGTCACGTGGGGGGCTGGGGTAGGTCAGAGAGGCATCAAGGGGTCTCAGATGCAGGCTCTGCTGGAATTCTAACTGTTGAATTGGAGGAAGACCTCGAGATGTCCCCACTTCTTACTTGACTAGATCTTCATCTAGCAAATATATATCAGCACCTACTACGTGCCAGGCATTTTTTCGGGGCTGGGTTCGCAGCAGTGGATCCAAGGTCTTTGCTCTCGTGTTGCTTCTGTGCTGCTGCGGAAGATAGTCAGAAAAGCCAGAACCGGCATGGCCTTCTGCAGCTCCCAGCAGCTCTCCTCCTGGATGACTCCTTTGAATCTTACCCTAAGGGTGAGCTGGGAGCTTAGTCCCCATTTCACAGATGAGTCACTGAGCCTCAGAAGGCATTTCAACAGCCTGTCTCCCCACTCCAGGCAAGCTATGCCGCTGAAGCTTCCCAACCAACCCTGTGTGTCTGCTGCTGATTAGAACTTTCCCTGTTGCCACGGCAACCCCCCTGGGGAGGCCTGCCCTACTTTGAGTCCCTGGCATAGGGCGGGCAGCCTCACCCCACCCCCCGAGACAGAGAGATGGGATTTATCCCGCTCACTTCAAGAATAGGTCCCACTGGAAAAAGAACTGGGCTCCCTCATTCAGATATTCAATCAACATTTAGCAGCGCCAACAATGTGCCAGGAACTGAACCAGGTCCTAGGACAGAAGGAGAAATAAGTCGTGGTCCCTGTCCTCACAAAGCACACCGACTCACAAGGGATGCTGACAAATAACCGAGCAACATCATGTCCATAAGGGCTAGAACAACAACTATAACAACAGTAGCTAAGTGCTCATTTCTAAGCCCTGTCCACTAGTAACTCATATAACCCTCCCATTAAGTCTTGGGATAGACATCGACATTATTTCCATTTTACAGATGAGGAAAACTGAGGCTCAGAGACGTTACCAAACTTGTCCAAGGTCACACGGCTGAGAAGCAGCAGAGCCAGCCCCGGGAGCCAGTAGGTTCCTTAAGCCACTCTGTGGGAGCTCAGAGAAGAGTTCAGCAAGACAGTCCGGGAAGGCTTCCCAGGGAAGGCATCTGTCCTCAAAAATGGTCTTAGTCAGAGGAGACGAGGGTAGGGATGGAAGCATGGCAAAGCAGGGGCTCTTAGAGCTGCCCGATCACTCCATGTTGGGGCAAGTGGCCTGATGGCTCCACTCCCAACCTGGTGGGACTCACCTAGGCCTTGGGACCTGTGACTTGAGAAAATAAAATACAATCCGAAGTAGTCAGCACTTAAGAGGGGCAGCCTCAGGGCGTGTCCCCTCCCCTGCCTCCCAACCCCGGAAGAGCCAAAGTGCTCCTGGAGTTCCTGAGGGGGCAGCTTGGGGCAGGTGTGCACACACTCCATCACCAGCCTGTCTTCACACCTGTGGGCAAAATCGCCATAAATCTACACAGCCCAGCAGGAGACTGGCTCAGTCCTTGCAGGACTTTCACAAGATGATTTTTATTTCCAAGTTAGTGTAGCGGTTATGCAAGTGGACTGTGGAATGAACCGCCCTGGTTCAAACCCCTGCACTCTTACTTCCTGACTGCGAGAATGGGAGCAAGCTATGTAACCTCCTCGGGCCTCAGTTTCCACATCCCTGAAAATGGGGATATTAATTATTCAGTCATACAGTCCTATGGATATCACAGTGTTGTTGTCCGGACTCAATGAATCAATGTCCCCAAAGTACACAGAGCTTGGCACAGAGGGTGTGTATCTGTCAGCCACAATTATGTTTTTGTGGCACCTGGACATAACATGTTTACACGGATAGGTGTATGTGGGCAGATAAGCACACAGTGAGTGCATGCTGATGACAGACCCCTGCCTCTGTACCAATGTGCGTGGCTTGGGTGGACATCCGTAGCTATGAGGGGTAGCAGCGAGGTGCCACTAAACAAATGCTCGGGGCAGGGATGCCCGTGCAAGGGTGACTGCAGGGCATGAAGGCTCATGTCCACTCATCCCATGTGAGTACGTGTGCACACACCTGGGCCTGTATATGGGGAAGGGGTACATGTAGTTTGAGACTGACACATGTTACAAACGTGCTTTAATTTATGTTGAGATGAGAAAGAACTGGCTGTTTTATCTCCTAGAACCACCGTGATGTAAAGAAATCTCAGCTCTGGAAAACAAAGATCAATCAGCAGGGGAAGAAAAAGGCAGTAAGGCTTAAACCTCCCACCACAGGTCCCCAGGGAGTGTGAAAGCCACAGTTCAGGAAAGAGAAACATGATTAAGATTAGAGTCAGGAGCCCACAGAGGAGGAGGTAAGCCAGCCAAGAGCTTTCCAGTTTTCCCAGAAAGGAGGCTGTCCCCGAGGAAGGCACATCCCCTCGGAAAATACTCACAAGCCTGTCTAGGCCCCAGGTGACCCCAGCCAATTGAGGAAATGAGTCTTCTTGGGAGAAAAACAGACCCTGTTTGTCCCACCACCACCTTAGATCTTACTTGGAGGGAAGAGACTAGAAAGAAAAGGCCACTTAGAAGACTGCCCTGAAGCAAGACCACCCCCTGCGCCTCCCCTCCCTCCTCCTCCTGGAGTCATCTGTGTCTTAAGCCATCAGCAGTGACACAAGACCCCCAGCCAAGCAGCCAGGAGAGACACAGATCCTAAAATGCAGAAGACCCCTCCTGTTCTTACTTCAGAGTTTGCAAGACACTGCCTCAGGATTCTGCACCGCACTCCTCTGATTCAGAGAGGTTTGATTCCTTGCTCAAGATCACCACAATTTTTCATCGGTAAAACTAAGACTTAATCCCTTGTCCAACTCCCCTTTGCCTGACCCCACATCTCATGGCATTTTGTTTACATCACATCACAGGTAATCGTGGGAGACCAGAGTATGCCACCCCCAAATATGAAGAATTGTTGAACTAAAGGCAATTAAGATGCAGCAGAGGCCGGCCCGGTGACTCAGCCTGTAATCTCAGCACTTTGGGAGGCTGAGGCGAGGGGATTGCCTGAGCCTGCGGGTTCGAGACCCACCTGAGCAACTTGGCGAGACCTCATCTCTACAATAAATCAAAAAATTAGCCGGGCGTGGTAGCTCGCGCCTGTAGTTCCAGCCACTTGGAAGGCTGAGGCGGAAGGATCGCTGGAGCCCAGCAGATCGAGGCTGTGGTGGCCGGGAGTGTGCCACTGCCCTCCAGTCTGGGCAACAGAATGAAGCTCCAACTCAAAAAAAGATGCAGCAGAGATGGGGAAGTGCTCCATCCTCCCTCCATATGCCTAAAACCGGAACACAGATTAACAAAGACAAAGGGAGTCCTGCCCAGGAGGATGAAGATTAACCACTGGAGACCACTACACATCCAGATCATGTGGAGATGATACCAGAGGAACCGACATGACCCAGCTTCACTAACTACCCTTAATCTGTCAGTTACCCTTCCCCCGGGTGCCACCCCCGCAGACTCAAAGTTCTTTCACTTTGTCTTGTCACTTCTCTAGAAAGACTGTTCTCTGTTGAAGATGCTCTGGAAACTGAATTAATTCAAAGTCACCTCTTTGAGAACTACTCATTTCCTGGGTGTCTCCCATGTATATGTGAAATATATATGTTAATAAATATCTGACTGTTTTTCTCTTGTTAATCTGTCTTTTGTAATAGGACTCCTTTCCAACGAAGAGCCTATAGGGATTGAAGAAAACCCCATACATCAACAACGGTGCCCCTAATAAAATGGCATAGGACCTGCCTCAGGGAGTGTATTGGGGACAAAACTAAACAGTCAGAAAATTCCTGGGCAAAGGGTCATGGAAAAAGGAGGGCTCAGAAGGCCTGGGCGGGCTGGAGCATTCATAGAGCATAGGGAGTTTTTTCTGGTGGCCTTAAAGGATAAGTAGAGTTTGGATAAGTTGTGAGGTGCAGGGACATTCTAAGTAAGGTGGCATCATGAGCAAAAGGGCAGAAATCAGAGGGAACTTGGTGTGCTGGTGATGGGATTGCATGATGGACAAGCGTTGGTCTGGATAAGTGACAGGCAGATGGGGAGATGAATGGGAGGAGTGTGGAGGTGTGAACAAATGGCCTAGATTATAAACGGAGGCCCAAGTGAGACAACCATGAGCCTCCTGTAATGTTCAGGCCCAAAGTGGTACGACCCATTCAGCAGGTACTTACTATATTTCTGGATGGATGGATGGATGGATACATGAATAGTATGCAATGGGAGAGGTGAGTGTGACAGCAAGGGCTCTGGGCTAGGAACTGGGAGTCTGAAGTTCAGGTCCCAGCCCTGCCACTAGCCAACCATCAGAGGGATGCCTCTAGGCCTCAGTTTCCCCATCTATAAAGCCCAGGTGATTCTCAGGTGTTCTTCACACGTGGCAGTCTATGATTTTGTAGACAGAAGCAGGGGCTGGGGGACAAAAGCCTACTTCAGCAAGTAGCCCTAGTTCAGCAAGTAGCCCCCAGGGGAAACTGGGAGCAGAGGTCATGCCCTACTAGTTAAAAAAAACCACCATTGGGGAAGAGTGGGAGAGCCTAGGCCTGAGGGTTAGAAGACCCAGGCTCAGGCCTGGCTCTGCCATTACCTCATGTCACTTCCCCTCCCTGGACCACAGGTTCAGCAGATGCACTTCAGCACTTTAGAATTCTGCAAGACTTGCCTGAGGGGCCAATTTATAGGCGGAACACAGTCTCGCCCCTCCTATACCTAACTTAGGATGTTAAAGCAACTTGGGAAAAGCACTTATTCTGAGCTCCTAGAATTACCCTTCACTTTCCTGGCAGATAAATGGGGCAAAACAGAAGATGCAGTTGCATTTAAATGGAGTGAGGCAGGTGGAAGTTTATAAGATTTGAATACGCTCTCTGGCTGCTTTTGAATATTCATTTGCCCAAGGGAGAATCGGGCAGCCAGAATCTATGGGTCTAACAGGAGGTTATTTAAGGTTGGGGGGAAGGGAGGCACAAAAACAGGGTTGGCAGGAATCCCTGTTCATCAGACTCTCGGGAGCTAATTGCAATTCTCCACCAGCTAAAATGTCACAGGCTCAGAGTAAATTCTGGGAGTTGATACACCTCATGGTTACTGTTGCCATAGCAACTGCCTCCCTGTAACCATGTGTACCAGCAGATCACAGCTGATAAGACAAACCCAAGGAGGTGAGTGCTGGGAGACAGCCCAGGCCTCCAGCAGGTCCCTAGAGTTCTAAAATATGTCCCAGAATGTCAGAATACACCCTGAGCTTCTAGTACATTCTTGAGAATTTTGAAACAGAGCCCAGGGTTCTGGAACAAGCCTGAAATTCCAAAATACTTTCCCCATGGTCCAGAATACACCCCAGGTATCCAAAGAACATCCTCCATTTCCAGCAGTCTCTACATATTCACTGGGTATGTGCCCCCCAAATCCCAAAACGTGCCCCTGGATAGCTAGAACATGCCTTTTAATGCTTCTCTCCCTCTTGAATTGATTTGTCCTGGGAGTCAGTTTTCTGACTAAACTGTAAGGACTGTGGAGTCCTCAGGCTTGTGTTGGAGAAGACGGTCAGAGGGGGCGACCCGTGAGGTTGAGCAGATGAAGGTCTTGTCCTCAAACCTTAGGAAAAGCAGACTGTCACAGCTGTTCCCCGTCACATGCCAGCCCTCACAGTCAAAGCCGGTTCCCTCACCCCGGCATCCCCAGTGTGCTGCATGCTGTGCCTTGTTCTCTGAAGTGGGGGTGACTCTTCACTGACTCATCCCTGCTCTCTGCCACGACCCCTGTGTGACCGTCAGCACATCCATCCTAAGGCCCTCGGGAGGGCGAAATTGAATATTCCTCTTTGTGCAGGCGGCCAGGCCAGTGGTGGCAGCAGCTGAGTTGAGAAACCTCACCCTCTGGCCTGGTGCTGGGGGAGTATCCTGTCCTAAGTCCCGCCTTCCTCTCATCCCTGCTAACTCCCAGAACATCGCCAGGACAAGGGCATAGTCCCCTAAGCTGGGGGGAGCCTCAGCCCTATCCTAACCTCTTCTCTTCTTTCCCCGCACCCTAATTCACTGCCAAATCAGCTCCATTCTTAGTTTCTTTCTCTCTTGAATCACATCCTTCCTGCCATTCCCATTGCCTTGGTCCAGGCAGGTCTCATCGCTCAGCCTCCCCCCAGGTCTCCCTGCCTCCATTCCAGGTCTATCCATCTTATTGCCTAAATGCAAAGCCCCGATGACTTCACCACCCTGCCCAAAGCATGAGCGCCCGCTCCCATGCTGCAAATCAGGCACAATGCGCTCACCACAGCATTCAAGGCCCCCGATATCTGGTTCTATCCAACATTTAATCTCTCTGACTCTTGCCAACTTGGTGACTGGAATGGCTCCAAATTCCTCCCCTCCCAGACCTTTGCTTCTCCTCTCTTTTTCCTCAAGGGCTCATTGCACTATTTCTAAATCTCTAAACCGGTTGAAGGCCAGCCCCTGGGGGACTCCTGAAACCATTCCTGACCTGGTCCTTCTCTGAAACCCCAGCACTTCTTGGCTGAGCCACTGTTTTGGGAGTTAGCGATGCACTGACAGAACCACTAGGAGTCTTAGAGGTAACTGAGTTCAGGAGTTTTCAGACTTGACTTTGTGACACCCTAATGGGGGTGGGGCCCCAAGACAGCCCCACTTGGTGAGGAGAAAGGAGAGAGAGAGAGAAAGAGAGAGAGAAAGAGAGAGAGAAGAAGAGAAAGAGAGAGGCGGGAGGTCCTGAGAAGGTGGTCCAGCCAGCAAGGACACAGCCCTCCACATTACTCCAACCCAGAGCAGCCTCACCTAGATCTGTCTTAGATAGGCATTCATTCATTCATTCGTCTGTCAGCTGTTTATTGAGCAGCTTTCCTGTGTTGGCTGCTGTCAACAGAACAGCAAACAAAGAGACAACTCACAAGCTAGTGGGGAAAGCAGACAAGAAACACATTAATAAGTAAAGACACAAGAAAATATCAGAACGTGGTGAGAGCTGAGGCCACAGGAGGGCAGGAGCAAGATACAGAATGTCCTGGTGAGTACAGGTATCACTAGATAGACTGTCCAAGGAAGGCTCCCTGAAGAAGTGGCATTTGAGCCGGCCCCTGATGGCAAGCGGGGAGTCAGCTATGCACAGAACATTCCAGGGGAAGAGTAGTTATGCCAAAGAAAAAGCCAGTACAAAGGCCCTGAGGCAGAAACAAGCCTGCCATCTCTAAAAAACAGAGGGACCGGGTGCAGTGGCTCATGCCTGTAATCCCAGCACTTTGGGAGGCTGAGGCAGGAGGATTGCTTGAGCCCAGGAGTTTGAGACCAGCCTGGGCAACATAGCGAGACGTCATGTCTGTAAAAAAATAAAAAATAAAAAAATTAGCTGGGCATGCGCCTGTTGTCCTAGCTACTTGAAAGGTTGAGGTTGGAGGATTGCTTAAGCCCAGGAGTTTGAGGCTGCAGAGAGCCATGATTGTGCCACTGCACTCCAGCATGAATGACAGAGTGAGACCCTGACAAAAAAAAAAAAACACAAAAAAACAGAGAGCAGCAGGGAATAGTGACAGGGCAGTCCAAGGTGAGACTTCTGCAGCCAGTTTCACTTGGTGTTCCACTTGGCGAGATTGAATTTTGCTGCCAGAGAGAGAGAGAGAGAGACAGAGAGAGAAAGAGAAAGAGAGAGAGAGAGAGAGTGAAAGAGAGAGAAAGAGAGGAAGAGAGAGAAAGACAGAGGAGGAGGGAGAAGGAGAGAAAGAGACAGAAAGAGGGGAGAGAGAAGGAGAGGGAGAGAGAGAGAGGAGAAAGGAGAGAAAGAAAGAGAGAGAAAAAGAGAGAAGAAGAGAAAGAGAAAGAGAGAGAGAGAAAAGAGAGAGGAGAGAGAGCACGAGAGAGAAAAGAGAACAAAAGAGAGAAAGAGAGAGAAAGAAAGGAGGAAAGAGAGAAAAAGAAAGAGAAAGAAGAGAGAAAGAAGAGGAGAGAAAAAGAGAGAGAGGGAACAAGAGAGAACCCATTGAGCTGGTCTAATCCTGCCACTTCACAGAAGAAAAACTAAGATCCAATGTGTCCAGGGACGGCCCGAGGTCTAGCTGAGAGCTGGTGTTGCAAATCAGACTCAGGCACCTCAACTGGGACCAGGACTTGGGATCCTGCCCAGGTACCAGCTGTCACTCCTTGTGAGCAGGTCATCCAGGGCAGGCTTCCGTGGCCTCTGGTTTCCCAGACACTCAGCTGACCCAAGCCCGCCCTACCCCTTATGAATGAGACCGTGTCTCCTAGGCCAGCCGCACTCCAGGGAGCAAGCAGTCAGACAAATAAAAGGCTTTACTGGATTTGTTAAACATGCATCCTGTGGCCAAGGGCCTCCTGGCACCAGGCAGCATCTCGGAGGGAAAAAAGAAAAGCAGACAATGAAATTAAAAGGCATTTCATTTCCAGGGCCAAGGCTGACATGCACAAATCAAGAACGTGTTCCTCCCTGATTTCTCACCCATTCATCATCCTGCGTCCCCAGCCTCTGTCTGTGGTTCGGCGACTCTGGCTGAGGTCACAGCTCACATGGGGGCCTAGGGCCTCCTAGGCGGCCATCTCGAGGCACCTGACCCAGGAATCAAGGATCTGGAAGGGATTCTGGGGAAGGAAGAAAACACAAGAGGTGCCTGGGAGGTCATGGAATTCAGCCCACTGTCTTAGAACATGATCTGAACTCGATCACTTCTTCCACAGAAGAGAGCATACCCCAACCTAGGACAGGGCAGCGCAGGCTATGGCCAGAGAAGGGAGCCAGAGGAATGGGCATAGAGAAGAGGTCAGACAGGCTGGGCTCAAGCCCCAGCTCTCTCACAAACCGGCTCTGCAATCTTGGGTAGTGACTGGACTTCCATGCAGTTTCCTCCACTGTAAAAGACAAGGAAATGACTACTGAGAGGATGAAATTTGATGTTTGGGTGTCAACACCTGGCACACAGAAGGCACCAAACAAACATTGCTTTTGAGAGGCACGTGGAGCCCCAGTTTTCCATGTGACCGCCATCGGGCGGGAGATCTCTGTTTTCCCACTCTCCACCCACACCACCAGTCTCATCGAAGTTTCCCCAGAAACAGATCAGAGCGCACTGTTTGTGGCTAATTACATTAAACTGCATAATATTTTCACTGCTTTCCCCAAGCGCATCACCTGATTTCTCTCATTTCTTTCAAAACAGTCAGGCCACCAAGATATTTGTATATAAATAGATGCTGTTTCCTCACCACGACTGGGGTGTGTGTGTGTGTTCACGTGTATGTACATGTGTGTGCGTGTGTGTGTTCGTGTACGTGCATGTGTGTGCATAGGGAGCAATTTTGTTCAATGGAAGCAACCCAAGGCTGAGATCACCCCCCTCCTGTCTGTGCTGCCCTTGAACAAGCATCTATGGGAATTGACAAGCACCGTAAGGAAACAAGATCGCTTGTAAATTTCTTTAGAAAAGATCGTGTCACTCAGTGCAGGCTCTTTTGGGTGTTTTTTCCAACAAACATCTTTTGAGCACTTCTTGTGTGCAAGGCAATGTCTTAAATACATTTAGCTCACATGAGCAAACAAAGCAGACCCATCTGATTTCCTGTCGGAGCCTGCATGTCCGGGCTGAGGGACTAGGTGATTAAGTAGACTCCTGGCTCAGCCTGTAATCCCACGCCTTGGGAGGCTGAGGTGAGTGAATTGCCTGAGCCCGTGGGTTCGAGACCCACCTGGGCAGCTTGGTGAGACCTCATCTCTACCATAAGTCAAAAAATTAGCCAGGTGTGGTAGCGCGTACCTGTAGTTCCAGCTACTTGGAAGGCTGAGGCGGAAGGATTGCTGGAGCCCAGCAGGTCGAGGCTGCAGTGGCCGGGAGTGGCCACTGCACTCCAGTCTGGGTGACAGAGTGAGACTCCAACTCAAAAAAAAAAAAGTAGACTCCTAATCTATCAAATGACTCAATTCAAGGGGCTCTGATCAATGAATCCACGTCAGCCTGAGGGGGTCTCTGAAGGTGTGCCATGGGATTCTATCTCTGGGCCTCCTCCTCAAGGACACAATGACAGAGCATTCATGCACAAATGTTTACAGAGCACCTACTGTACACCTGTGCTGACTGGCACTGCTCTAGGCAACAGGGACACAGCTGTGAACAAGACAGCTCTAAGTCTCAGCCCTCATGGGGCTTACATTCTAGTCAGGGAAGAAAGACAACCAACCAAGAAATAAACAAAATAAAGAAAATATCAGATGCTGGTAAGTTCTATAGAAAAAACAAAGTGGGGGGGCATTAAGAGAGCTGGAAGGCAGAGGCTGAAATTTTAAGTAAAGTGATCAGGAAAGGCCTGGCTGAGAAGATAACATCTCAATCAAGGCCTGAAGTGGGGGAAACAAACCAGGCAAACTAGCCAGGTGGCACAGAGCATTCTGAACAAAGGTGAAGTATGTGCAAAGACCCTGAGGTGCGAGCGTAACTGGCACATTTATGGCTGCAGCAGTGTGATCGGGAAAGTGGGGTAGGAGATGAGGTCAGAAGGGAAACAAAGAGGAGTCCAATGTAGGGCTCCTGATGGCCAATAAGCGTGCCCAGACCGGGGCAGACATACAGCGTAATGGGCCCTACAGCCAGGTTGCTGGGATCAAGACTCAACAGCTACACAACCTTGGGCAAGTTACTTTCATTTCCGTACCTCCGGTTCCTCATCTGTACAATAGACATGGTAAGAGTATCTTCCTCCTAAGGTGGTTGTGAGGGTTAAGTGAGCTACCACCTATAACAGTGTACAGCACATGGCAAACACTTAAATGTTAGCTCTTTAACTTCACAGTGGAGAAACCTGACAAACAGCACCTTAACCAAATTGTCGAGGTTGACATCGCCGGGGCCATCACGTGACAGCGTGCACTTCTGATACAACACAAGAAGGTGTGTCGCCTCTGTGGCATGCTTTCTAAAAACCCATAAGCCCAGCCTAGTCATGAGAAAAACATCAGACAAAGCCAAGTCAAGGGACAGTCAACAAAAATACCTGGCCAACACACCTCAAGGCTGTTAAGTTCTGAAAATCAAGGAAAGACTGAGAAACTGTCACAGACCAGGGGACGCTAAGGAAACCTGAAAGACTAAATGGGATATGGGATCCTGGAACAGACAAGAAATGTAAGTAAAATAACTGGAAAAAACCCAGATAAAGTCTGGAGTGTAGTTAGTGGTAATGTACCAATGTTGGTTTCTTCGTTTGAACAAATGTTGCATGGTCATATGAGATGTTAACAATAGGAGAAACTAGGTGAGGTGGGGGGGCGGGTATTAAACTCCCCAATGGTTAGAAGAGCATCTTTATATTATTCATTCAACAAACATGTAGCTCCCACTTAATGTACCTGATCCCAAGGGAGAAGCAAGAACCAAGCAAGAAAGTAAGGGGTAGAAAGGAGGAGCTTTCTAATAAGGCTGTTCCTCTTTGAAAAGGATGGCTTCTCCACCAGAAGACAGGCTTCAGAGACTGGAGAACCTCTGCCCTGAAACCAGATTCTAGCACCCAAAAAGGGCAAAAGATCCTGAGTGTTCTAGCCCCACTAGAGCACGTGAATCCAGTGGAGTTCCAATTCTGAGTTCAATCACCAAATGAGTTGGCCCAGGTCACACTTTCTCTTCCTGCCCCTGACAAAGGCAGTGGCTGTCAGAAGCGAGCTTCACTGTTGACACACTGCCTTCCATTGCAGGTCATCACTTTCAGTCATTCAACAAACCCTCACTCAATATGGCGGAGGGTGTGACACATAGTTCAGAACACAGGCCTTTGGAGGGGTCAGATCTCAACTGTGCTGCCTCTAGCTGTGTGACCACGACTGGAGCCCTTAACTTCTCTGAGCCTGTTTCTCCATTCAAAAATAGGGATAATAATTGAACCTACCTCAGGGTTGCTCATTAAAAGATAACTATTATCGCTATATTTATGCAGCAAGCCCTGTACTGAACACTAGAGGAGTATAAAATAGCATAGACCCAAATTTGATGACGTCTTGGAGAGAAGTTAACATTGAAAAATTGTTTGCAGGCCAGGTGTGGGGGCTCACGCCTATAATCCCAGCACTTTGGGAAGCCAAGGTGAGAGGATAGACTAAGCCCGCGGGTTCGAGGTCAGCCTGGGTAACTTGGTGAGACCTCATCTCTACAATAAATAAAAAAAAATTAGCCAGGCGTGGTGGCATGTGCCTATAGTTCCAGCTACTTGGAAGGCTGAGGAGGAAGGATCTCCTGAACCCAGCAGGTTGAGGCTGTAATGGCTGGGAGCATACCACTACCCTCTAGCCTAGGTGACAGAGTGAGACTCCAACTCAAAAAAAGAAAAGAAAAGAAAAATTGATTGCAATACAGGAGATAAATACTATCAGTGGGTGTCTATTAGACCAGAGTACCCACTCCAGATTCCCAACCCAAAATCTCAAGGCTTCCATAAAGGAACTCTGAGGTCTCCTCCTTAAAGGTTTGAGAACCCTGACTTTAGTTGGGGGTGACAAGCTGCCAAAGAATACTGACGTTTGAAACTGACTGTCTTGATTAGAGAAAAACCCTTCCTGAATTTGTAAAGGTACAACAGAAAGACAAACTTCCTCAAATCCCCAGGGAAGACCCATGGTCAGTTCCCTCCTCCCCTGCCCAGTCTCCTTGCCAACCTCTGTCTCCTGAGGCATCTCTTTCTAAAGAGCACCCTGAGCTCTACTCCTTGTCTGATGCCCACTGCCCCCTGGCTACTCCTGGGAGGCCTCAGTTGCCCCAGTGATGACTGTGTCCAGCTTGGCCAGCAGGTAAGGAAACAATATGTCAGGGCCAGGCTGCTTGGAGGCCAACATTGAGTGCAGACAGGTCGATCCCTAAATGGCAGAGGACGAGGATGGTGGACCAGGAACTCGGCCACCTGCCCAGGAGGAAGTCACGTGAAGGCACCCATTGCTGGGGATGTGCAGAGCCAGGGAGTCGGGGCCAGGGAAGGCTGGGCAGAGTCACAGTCTTTTTATTGCATGCCTACTCTGTGCCTGGCACTGTGCAAAGCGATTGCATTCATTAGCTCATTGAATCCTCATGGAAAGCCGTACTATTTTTCTTCCAATTTTGTAAAGAAAATGATTGAGAGCCACAGCATGGGGGAACTTCCCCGGGTCCCACAGCTACTGAGTGGCAGAGCTCAGTGTCCAGCTCAGGCCCATATTGGAACCACTTCTCTAGACTGTATCATTTGCCCCTCTAGTGCTTCCTGGGCTGCAGGCTTTGCATGGGCTAGTGGGACACTGAGCTGAGCAAGACCCAGTCCCTGTCCTGAAAGAGCTCATAGTTGAGGGTGGTCAGAGAGCGGCAGCCATTGATAAGAAACCTGATGCTCTCTCTGAGAGAAGAATATACACAGCTCTGACACGCATGCAAGCCTGAGTCAGCCTGAGTCTCAAGCCTGAGTCAGCCTGAGAGGTCCTGGGGTGCTTCCCTGAGGTGGCATCATTGGAGCTGGACCCCACAAGACTATCAAGGGACTGTCCTTCCAGCAAGGAGAACCTTAGGAGCAAGGACTGCCTGAAGCCAGGTTCTGCTCTAACTTCTTACCCCAAGTCAAGATCTTGGTCTTCTCCCATAGGCATTGTGGAAGGTCTGCTTTTAGCATCCAGAAATTTGGAGTCAGATAGGCTGAGGCAGAAGTCCCCATTTGCCCCTTTCTAGCTGTGTAATCTTAACCCTCAAAACAACAATAGTAATGCATGGATGGATAAATGGGTTAATTAATTAATGAGAGGGAGGGCTGTAGAGCCAAAGCTCCTGGCTGGAACAAGGTCAGTCCCAGAGCCTGGGTTAGGCAAGCAAGTATTCATTCACTCATGCAGGCAACACACATATGTTGAGCACCTACTATGTGCCAGGCACCATTCTAGGTGCTGGGGAAATATAAGCTAAAATAATCTAAAATCTCTGCCCTCGAGACAATCTGTTCTAGAAAAGGCAGATGAGCTATAAATAACTTTAAAAGGAAGCGTCAATATGTCAATCACCAGAGTTGCCATGGAGAAAGATGAAAGCAAGGTGGATAGGGAAGACCCAGAGTGAGAAGGGTTTTACCTTTAGGTGGGAGGGTCAGGGATGCCTCACAGGTAACCTGAAGGAGATGAGCCCCGCAGATATTTGTAGGAAGAGTGTCCCAGGTAATGGGGAGAGCAGGGCAGCCTGCCTGTGTGGGGGGGGGAGGTGATCAGGATGCCAGCATGGCTAGGAAGGTGTGTGGCACCGGATCACACAGGGTGTTGGCCTTTGTTGGGATTTGGGCACTCATTCAGAGGGAAATGGCAGCCACAGGGGAGCTTTTGGAAGAGGAGTGACAGGGAATGATGGATAGAGCAGGCTGCTGTGCTAAGTACAAAGACGGAGCGGGGGAGGCCAGAGAGGAGGCTCTTGCAGCATCAAGGTGGGAAACAGTGGTGGCTTGGCCCTGGAGAGTAGCAGTGGAGGTAGCAAATTTGGAATCTGTTTTGAAGCTTGAGCTCACCACATTTGCTGAGAGATTGAAGGTGGGTGAAGGTGAAGAGAAAGAGCAGAGTCAAGGATGATTCCTGAGCTTTGGCCCAAGCAGCTTGGAGCATGGAGCTGCCAAGCTGGGATGGAGAAGGCGGCAAGAAGAATGTCCACGTCAAGATGGCAGCTTGAACACGCACAATTGCTGTGATGCTAAAGTCATCCCTTGGGTGCTCAAACAGCAGTAAAGGGATTTCTCTAAATATTTAAAAGAGGGAGAAGAGGAGAAAAGAAAATAGCAATAAAATTACAGGAATTGGGGAAAAAATGTTCAATTGAGAAAAATGCATCAGGAAACAAGTCCCCCAGTGGCTTGGGATTTGGCAGCGCCAGTTACCTCTGGAAGTTGGGGGTGAAGGATAGTTAAAATAAAGAGGATTCTTTGAAAGGCTGTTCAAGAAGCTGTCATTGTCCCAGCCCAGACACCTCTAGACTACAGGATACCAGGCACAGTGCACACGGTGGCACTCTATTGACGCTGGGAAATTCCATGAATATGAGCAAATTGGATGCCAAGACTCAACCATCTCCCACTCTGCTCCTGGGACTCTGGCTGCCAGAATCACACCCTCCAGACAGACTAGTGGAAGAGACTTCTCTGGGGGAACGTGCTGGACCAGGGAGAAAATGCCTTCAGGAACCTTAGAGATATCAATGTTGGCGCTTCTCCAGTTAAACAGTCTAGCCACACCACCCTGCAAGGAAGCCCACAGCCCGCAAGACCCACCCGTGCACTCAGAGTTCTCATTCGCTCCTCTTTCATATTTTTAATTATGCACAAGATAACTGAGGATTACTAGACATCAGAAGAAAACCTTCAAACTGAAAGATAAAAGAAACAAAGCAAACTTAAAACAACAACTTGAAGGCAACAGAGAATAGCAAGGAAGAGGGAAAAACATCTTAATAGTATCAGACAGATAACAGAAGACGTGCACAGGTGAAATTAAAATAGGATTCTAATTTTAAAAAGACGCACAGAGAGCAAAATAAAAGAGCTTTTAAAATTGAAAATATAAAGACAGAAATTTAAAAGGAAAAGATTGCTTCTCAGTCTTTTGGCTAGATCAAGTATAAAAGGAAAAGTTGGAAGATAAGATTGAGATCTTCTAGAGTGACAGATGTGGAAAATAGGAAAGAAAATGTTTCTAAAATTAGGATCTGTTTAGGAGTTTCATCTTCAAATCATAAGAATGCCAGAAAGAATTGAGAAAATATTAAAAACTATCAATAAAATAATTTTTTTTTAAATTCACATACCCAAAATGGTCTCAAGTGTTCCTCCTGTCTTGACCTCCCAAAGTTCTGGGATTACAGGCATGAGCCACCACACCTGACCAAAGAATAGCTTTCTAGATTTCAAGAGCTCACAGAGGGCTGAGCACAATAAATGAAAATAGACCCACACCAAGGCATATTATTGTGAATTGTCACTACTCTGGAAACTAAGAGAAGACTCTCTAAGCTTCCAGACTTAAAAGATTAGGAATGAGAACAGCTTCCTTCTTACAGCAACACTGAAAGCCAGGAGGCAATGCAGCAAAGCCTTCAAATTTTCTGAAGAAAAGTAATTTCCAACCCAGAATTCCTAACTCCAGTGAAAACAAAAACGTCCAGAGAGAAAGAAAAGAAATCACAGCATTATTGGGAGGACAAGGAAATGAAAGAGCAAGGTAAGACTTGGAAAGGAGAGCAAAGAGAGCTAAATCATCATCTTTATTTTAAAAATAACCACTGACAGTCTCAGGAAATTGTCCTAAGACCATACAGTAAATAGAAAATGTTTATTCAGGAAAACCTACTAAAATTTCTTAAGAACAACAAGAGTCTATGGCATTTGAACTATGACCCACTTCCTCGCTCTCTCTTCCCATCTCAGCAGTATGGAAAGTCCACTCTAGATGTGTATAGACAATAACGCAGGACTTCCTCCCTGCATTCCTCCCATAGCTACCAGTTGGAGGCCTATAGTTTCTTTCCAGAAAGGACAGGATATCAGCGTTTCTCATCCTGCCTCAGCTTGCTGTTGCAGATGCTAAGTTCCAGGTGAGTGCATCTGAGAGGTAGGGGCCTCCCTCATCTGCCCAGTGCCCACCAGTGAGATGGAGGCTCTACCTTGGGTGTGGTAAGCTGAGAACTACTAGGACCCCAATTGCCATCACCCTGGCTCATCTATAAAGCAGAGGTTCCACACCAAGAGAGGGGGTTACAACCAGCCCCCACTTCACCAAGTACCCAACACCTAGAGTAGGGGTGTCATTGTGAGAGAAGCATGCCACTGTCCCCACCCCCATTTCCAAAGCTCCAGCTCAGAGCTCTTGCCCAGGGGACACCCATGAAACAGAAAGTTCAGAGCTTATCTCAAAATAACTGACTTCTGCATATGTTCTCACTCATAAGGTGACTTTGAACAATTATAATGCTATAAGAAAGCAATTGGCAGTAGTGGAATACTGTCAGGGGAGGTGGGGAGGGACTGGCAGTTAAGGGAAACTGCTAGGGGAAGGAGGGGCATACCTCATCAACAAGGGTACCTGCATGATCAATGTTTGTATACCTAACCCTGAATTGTACCTCACATCTTTATAATAAGTAAATAAATTTTAAAATAAATAAATAAAAATAAAAAATTTTAAAAATTAACTGACATCATTTGCAGCAGAGTCTGAGGAAGTTAAAGCCTAAGGGCTCTCTCAGAAACAATAGAGGTTGTGGTAAAAATTGTTCAGAGCAAACAGATTCATCTGAGATATAAGCTAAACCACTGACAAGTTTACCAGAGAGAAATAAGGGAATGAGAGTGTTAAACAGAACCCGCCTGGGATCAAAACAAATTTGAATGACCTCAAAAACTATACTTGAAAAGGAGGCCAGATTTGCTAGAATATATTGTTTTAAGTGTCCTATTGATTACAGAAGAAATTATGAGGCATGCATAGAAGCAAAAAAGTTTGACTCACACATGAAGAAAAATAAAGCAACAAAAGTTGCCTGAGAGAATGACCAGATATCAGATTTTACAGATGAAGATTTCAAAGTTGCTATTATAAATCTTTTCTTTTCTTTTCTTTTTGTTTTTTGTTTGTTTGTTTGTTTTTGTAGTTGGAGTCTCACTCTGTTGCCCAGGCTGCTGGAGTGCAGTAGAACACTCTCGGCCACCGCAGCCTCGACCTGCTGTGCTCAGGCGATCCTTCCCCACTAGCCTTCCAAGTAGCTGGAACTACAGGCACGCACCACCATGCCCAGCTAATTTTTTTATTTATTGTAGAGATGAGGTCCCACCAAGTTGCCCAGGCTGGCCTCGAACCTCGTAATCTTCTCACCTTGGCCTTCCAAAGGGCTGGGATTATAGGCGTGGACCTACACGCCTGACCTTATAAATATTTTCAAAGAACTAAAGAACACCATGCTTAAAGAAGTAAAGGAAGGTATGATAACAGTAACTCACCAAATAGAGAATGTAAATTTAATTTTTTTAAAACTTTAATGTACAGATTTAGAAAACTAAAAAAAAAAAAAAAAACTCCAAATAGATTAAATGCAAAGTAGTAAAAACTCTGAAAGCCAAAGAGAAGGAAAAAATCTTGGAAGCAGCAAGAGAAAAAAAATGATTTTTCTCCTACAAGAGAACCCAATAATATCAACAGCTAATTCCTCTCAGAAACAATGGAGGCCAATAGATAGTGAGAAAATATATTCAACGTGCTTAAAGAAAACAATTGTCAACCAAGAATCCCACAGCCAGAAAAGCTATCTTCAAAAAGGAAAAAGAAATATATTCCCAGCATTACTCTGATACCAAAACCAGGTAAAGGGATCATAAAATACAGACCAATATTTCTGGTAAATATAGATGCAAAATTCTCAATAAAATGTTAGCAAACTAAAAGCAGCAACATATAAAAGAATTATACACCATAACCAAGTGGGATTTCTTCCAGGAATGAAAGTTTGGTTTAACATCTGAAAATCAATTAATGTAATACAATATATCAATAGATATTTTAAAAGCACATAATTGTCTCAACAAACGCAGAAAGATCATTTGACAAAATCCAACAATCTTTTATGCTAAAACCTAAACAAATTAGGAGTATTGGGGAACTTCCCCAACCTAATAATGGGCATCTGTAAAAAACTCACAACTAGCCGGGCTCGGTGGCTCAGCCTGTAATCCTGCACTTTGAGAGGCTGAGGTGAGTGGATTGCCTGAGCCCGCGGGTTCGAGACCTGCCTGGGCAACTGGCGAGACCTCATCTCTACAATAAATCAAATAATTAGCCGGGCGTGGTAACAAGCGCCTGTAGTTCCAGCTACTTGGAAGGCTGAGGCGGAAGGATCGCCGGAGCCCAGCAGGTCGAGGCTGCGGTGGCCGGGAGTGTGCCACTGCACTCCAGTTTGGGCGACAGAGTGAGACTCCAACTCAAAAAAAAAAAAACCAACTCACAACTATCATCACGCTCAGTGATGAAATACTGGATGCTTTTCCCCAAGATATGGGACAAGAATATCCACTCTGATCACTTAGATTTCATATTGTATTTGAGGTTCTGTCCAGGAAAATTAGGCAAGAAAAGAAAGGAAGAAGTAAAAATATATTTACAGGTGACATGATCATGTACATATGAAATCAGAATCCACTAGAAACTATTAGAACAAATGAGTGAATTCAGTATGATTAAAGAAAAAATATCAATATACAAAAATCAGTTGTATTTCCTTATATTTGCAATAAACAATCTGAAAATGAAATTAAGAAAACAAAATTTTCTTTGTTTCTTGTTTCTGCTATTGATGGAGAAAGAACAGTCTTTTTAATAGATGAGGCAGGGACAACCGGATAGCCTCAAACAAAATAATGAAGTTTGACATTTACCTTACACTATACACAAAAAATTAACTTGAAATGCATCAAATAGCTAAATGTAAGAGTCAAAACTATAAACCTCTTAGAAGAAAACAGAAGGATTTGTTTATGACCTTAAATTTGACTATGTATTCTTACACATGATATCAAAAGCACAACAAAAAGAAAAACTACGTAGGTAACTTGGACTTCATCAAAATTTAAAACTCTTGTGCTTCAAAAGACACTATTAGGATTGCTTGAGCCCAGGAATTTAAGAACAACCTGGGCAACATAGTGAAACCTTGTCTCTACAAAAAAATCAAAAATTAGGCATGTGCAGTGGTGCACCTGCAGTCCTAGCTACTTGGGAAGTTGAGGTGGAAGGATTGCCTGAGCCTAGGAGGTCAAGGCCGTGGTGAGCCTGATCTTACCACTGCACTTGAGCCTGGGCCACAGAGTTAAGATCCCCAACTCAAAAAAAAAAAAAAAAAAAGACACTATGAAGATAATGAAAAAGTAAACCCATAGAATGAGAGAAAATTTTTGTAAATCATATGTCTGATAGGGAACTTGAATGTAAGAGGAATTCTTACAACTCAATAATAAGAAGCCAAGTAATCCAAATTAAAAATAGGCAAAGGGTCTGAACAGGCATTTCACCAAAGAAGATTGGTGGAAGATTGGTCCACTGCTTTGTAGATTTTGCTAAAAAGAGACAAGTTTGGATCCCAAGTCCAGCTGTCCCCCAGTCCAGCACTCTAGTCATACTACAGAGTTTTCCAATACAAAGGAGGAGTCAGAGAAGGGGTCTGAGAAAGAGGAGTCCCTTCTTCTCTGGGCAACCGAAGTCATGTTTGAGCCCAGCCTACTACTGAGTTGCAGTGAGGTGCTCAAATTCATCAGCAGACAATGAAGGTTCTGACGTGGAGAATGACTCCACAGACTTTGGGCCCTGGAGCTGCAGACAGTGGCTCAAAACAGGCTGGTCCGGCCCCGCCCGGAGCTTCCAGTACTAGCCAGTCACTAGATGGTTCAGTCCATCACCGCTCGTTTCTGTTCAGGGCCACCCAGATGAAGAACCAGACTTCAAGGCTTGGGCCTCTGATGCCAGTTCCAGCCGCCCCGCTTCAGACTCTAGGTTAAAGAGTCAGCAGTGACTTTTTAATCTGGAAGAGACCTTCACGATCATCTAGTCCACTATTCTTACCACACAGATGGGAGATGAAAACCTCAAAGAGAAAGGATTTGCTCGGGGTCACACAGCCAGTGAGTGAGTAGCTGAGCTGACTCGCCAACCAGTGTTCTGCACGCGGCCTTCCCTGCCTGCTCCCTCGCCTGTCAGGGTCAGTGCCCTCCTGCCACCCATAGCCACACCCTATCCCGGACACCTTCTACTCTCTCCTTAGTCACACACACACCCCTTATTATTTTTTCCTTGCACACCCAAGTGCAGCACCATGAAAGCTACCAACAAGTACTAAAGGGCAAAGGCCGATAGACCCCACTTCCTCCAATCTTTATGTTTTAAAAGAATCTTAGAATCCCTCCCCCTCTCTCCGCACAGCTACCACTCAATTATTACCTCCATGACAGTTTGGAAAGGTGGTAGAGGGTCCATATGCATTTCTGAGTCTTTCTGGACACAGAATGAATGTGTGGGGTCATTCTGGATCTGACATTTAGTAACTACATGACGTTGGGAAAGTCACTCAACTTTTCTGAACCTCAGTTTCTTCATCTATAAAGTGGGGATATCTCCACCTTTCTGAGATGTGGCAAGGGTGTGCTGATATGCAGTCCTTGGCACAGTGCCCAGAGCAGTGAGCCCTTGAAAATGTGGACGTGGAGCCGGGCTCGGTGGCTCAGCCTATAATCCCACGCCTTTGGGAGGCTAAGGTGAGTGGATTGCCTGAGCCTGCAGGTTCGAGACCCGCCTGGGCAACTTGGTGAGACCTCATCTCTACAATAAAATCAAAATGAGCCGGGTGTAGTAGCGCGCGCCTGTAGTTCCAGCTACTTGGAAGGCTGAGGCGGAAGGATCGCCAGAGCCCAGCAGGTCGAGGCTGTGGTGGCCGGGAGCGGCCACTGTATTCCAGTCTGGGTGACAGAGTGAGACTCCAACTCAAAAAAATTAAAAAAAAGAAAATGTGGATATGGACAGTTAAAGATAAGGAGGGAGGCCTGCAGACATGGTTTTCTTTTTTCTATGGCATTCGTAATGATCTTACGCACAAATCTTGTTTCTCCAGCTGATGCTGGAAACACAGCTTCTACTTCTGAGTCCCTCCCTCACCACACCTCACCCAGCATAGAACTGACATCACAGCAGGAGCCCCATAAAACCTTTGTCACCCTGCCCATGGATGCTGCTGAAAGACCGGCTTCATCTAAAGCCCGCAAACCTTGACCATGGCACCAGCAAACCTCCTCTCTGGCAAGGAGTTCAGAGCCTTTTGCAGGAACCCTGAGAAGTAGTCAGGACCAGCTCTCCCCCATTTTATAGGTGGGCAGACAGAGGCCTCAGGCCACAGCCTAGGTGACAAGACTGGAGACTGGGGTCCTGACTCTCAATCCTCCAGGTCCGCCTAGGTCCTCCTCCCACCCACATTTGAGCTCTGGCATGGCGATGGTGCTGCCAGGATGTTCTCTTGATGCCTGCTTTATTTTTAGATGCTCTAAGGCTGTTGAGGAAGAAGAAAAGACCCACTTTCCTGTTCAGAAATGTTGTCATCACTTTGAAAACGCCTCCTGTGTCTGTCATAAAAAGGCAGCTGGGCCGTCCACTTCGCACTTCCGCTGCTCAGCCGCAGGTACCTTGGAGACTCCAGGCAGACCGGCCCCAGCCCCCACACCCCACCCACTCCCCAGTGTGTCTCACAGCCTTTCCTTCCCCCTCAGCACGCTCCCCCCACCACACCCTTGGGGCTGGAATACAGCCTGCTCTCCCTCCCACCCAGGGCTTCGCATCTGCCTTTCCTTCTGCCTGGAAGCTCTTCCCTCTTGCCTCCCTCACGGGAAGGGAGGAACCCATTCACCCTTTAGCTCAGCTGGAACGTCAGACCCAGGCGGGTTTCCCTGATCGCCACTGCACAGCACCCAGAACTACTCTTTCGAAACACATTCCACACATTTGCAATTACTTCAGAATTTACAATCATTTTAAAATAACTTTCACAGTTGACATGGACAGTTAGAGATAAGAAGGGAGGGATTTTATTTCATCCCTGTGAGGGTAAAAGATCCGTAATGCTAAGCCCTGCTCCATCTAGATTCCTCTGGTCCCCCAGTGCCTCGTGGGGCCCCAGAACATTGTAGGCACCTCATAGATATCTGTTGACTGACTGACCAACCTCCTAAGGCAAAGGAAAGCTTCCATTTGTGGGCTTGAGATGTGGTCCGTTCCTATATGTTATCCCACCCAGTTCTCACGACAGCCTCTGAGGTGGGGTTGGCTGCCCCATTTCACAGAAGAGAAAACCACAGCTTGAAGAGAGAAGTGACTTGTGTGGTATCACACCATGAGGAAGTTCAGATACCCTCTTTCAGGTCCCACGGGAACACCCATCCCCTCTAAAACCCCTTTCCCTTAAGGTTGCTGGAGGTGGTCACTGTGGGTCACTGTGCCATTCTCAGCCCTCGGGGGCAGACCAGACCCGCCCTGGAATCAGCCCAGTTGTACTCAGGAGGACCCAGGTGCTGGGTCACCCCGCAAGGCACCCAGGCCTGTCTTAGGCTGATACACCCTGGGACGACCGTGGCATCTCAGCACCCTCTAGTGGTAGCAGGAAAGAGTCTATGGGGGGCTGAGGAAGGGGGAAGGGAAGGAAGACGGGGTAGAGGAGAGGAAAGGGAGAAGGGAGGAGAGATTAGAAGAGAGAAAGCTGGAGTTGAGGAAGGGAGAAGAGAGGAGCAAAGGAGGCAGCCTGGGCCTTGTGTCCTTGGCTCCAGAGTCCCCGACCCCTCCCCCAGTGCTCCCTCTGCCAGCTACAGCTCTGGGGTTCTGCCCTCCAGCCGGGGGCCACAGAGGGACCCCTCCCCAGGGAATTCTCTCCCTCCAGACTCAGACAGTTGGGTCAGAACTGCTGACCTTCTGGGTCAGAACTGCTGACCTGCTCTGGGCAAAGGCCTCTCCCAGCTGAAACTCCATCCCTCTCCTCCTCTCTTCCTCTTCCCCATCAGAGACAGCAGGGGCTCCCAGATGGCCCCCCACATTCACAGGGACACACACAGCCCCGCTCTGCCCCAGCCTTCACCCACTCCTTCTTCGCCTGCCAGCCTCCCCGAAGTCCCAGCAGCTGCAGTTGCCATAGTAACAGCCCCACCCCACCCCCCACCCCCCACCCCCACCCCCTGCACATAAATAAACGGCAACCTGGGGAACGGAGTCGCTGGAAGAGGCCGAATGTACAGAGCCAGCTCATTTCCCGCTCCTCTCACTTCAGGATAATTAGTGCAAATTAAATTTCACACCCCTTCTCCGGAGCAGTTAGAGCTCCCTGGGAATGGATACCCATGATCCGCGGGGAACATGCTCAGATGTCTCTGCGCGAATGTGCAAATGCGAGAGAACATTTCTCGGCTGCGAGTTCCCAATGATTCCCCAAAGTCGGCACTGAGACAGCCATGAACATGGGCACGTTGCCCTGGAGGGAGCATGCCCAAGTGGGGGTGGGGGGGAACGGGACCCCGGAGACAGGAGACTGGAGTCCTGTGCCTAGCTCTGGCAGCCTCCACCCAGGTTCCCTAACCTGGAAAACCAGAAGGATGAGCCGGTTCACCATAGACAGGAAATCCTCTGGTCTCCAGGGCCCTGAGCTCAGGGGGGTTCATGCTTGACTGAAGGCTCTGCTGTCTCATTTTCGAACAAGGGGCCCTGCTTTTGCATTAGATCCTGCAACCTTTCTAGCTGGTCCTCCTCACACTCTTATTTATGTATATTGAGCATCTGGGTAGGCAAGCACGCACAGCACTCCTAGATGCAAGTAATGATCATGGCCCCTGCTGTGGGCCAGATGCTGTTCTAAGCGCTTTCTATGCCTTCATCCTCTCAACAACCCTGTGCGTGGTTCATTCAGAGCTTCTCAGGGATCGAGGTGCCCAAACTTGAGGAGCTTGTCAAAATGCAGGGTCTGAATCAGGTCTGGGAGTGGGACTGTAACTCGGCATTTCTAACAAGCTGTTGGAGAGGACAATGCCACTGTCCCGAAGACCTCATTTGGGAAGCAAGGGCATGGCCTGATGTCAAGCTGGCTATTAAGGATGACATTGGCCCCCTTCCCTGGAAATGCCAAACACTCCTGGTGAAGGTTAGGAGGACACAGCCAGTGGTTAGCAGGTGCAGGCTGTCCCTAAAGGTGGCCAACACTGTGGGACCACTCACGTCCCAAAGCTCCCCAGGTTACAGGCTGAGACTCGATACCAACAGACCACATTCTAGCTGGCCACGTCTCAGCTTGAAGATTCTCCCTCAACTTCGTCCTGTTCAGTAAATCACATGTACGAATGCCTGACTCGGGCTCCGCTTTGAAGCAACCAACCTAAGACAACTGTCCTACCATTGTCCCCATTTTATTGATGCAGAAACTGACTAAGAGGTTAACTTGCCCAGAAAATACAAGTGCAGAGGCGAAGGTCCAGTTTCACAGTGTCTGCATACTTGCATATATGATGCAAATCCAGTTACGAACACATACTCGTGAGAATGCACCTGTTTATAGGCACCTCTCTACACACAGCATATTTTTACATGCATATCAACACTCATATGCACACAAGTGGCTATCGAGTCACTCAAACACCTGCTTACACACCTGCACATACCCTGACACCTCCATCTCCAAAGATGTAGGTGTGCATATTCCTTTATTCAGTCAGTAATTGAATTGTCACTCACGTACTTGGATGTCTTTCTACCAAATCTCAGCTAGGAGATTTTCTCCTGGAGCTTTTTCTCACCCTCTCACCCTCTCCTGGAGCTTTTTCTGCCTCCCTGAGATTAGGACCAGAGTCCCTCAGGCCTATCCTTATTGCTGTTTCCCCTGCCTGTCTGAGAGTTCCACTAGGGTAGAGGACATGGAAGTATCATTGTAGCCACAGGGTCTGGTACAGGGCCTGGCCCTTAGTAAGTGCTACGTCCATATTTGTTGAACTGAATTTAATCCAGCTCAACCATTTACTAGCCATGTGACCCTGGAAGTGTCTCTTCCTTCTCTCAACCTCAACTTCCTCATCTCACCTCCCAGAGAGGTAGTGCTGTGGGGGCCATAGCATGTGGACCCAGTCTAGTCTTAAGGAAGGCACTAGGAAAGACTTATTAAAGGAAAGGAAGGGACACTGAGCTGAAATCTGAAGGAATATCAAGATTTAGCCAGCAGAGGGAAAAGAAGAGTTCCAGGCAGATGGAACAGCATGTGCAGAGGATCAGGGGTAAGAGACTGTGGCTCGTTCAAGGAGCTGAAAGGAGGAACCCATCTGCCTGGAGTGCAGTAGGGAGAGCTACCCATGGAGAGACAGGCGAAATGCTGAGGGTCCACCTGTTCGGATTTTATCTTGAGGGCAATGGAGAGCCATTAAAATTTTTAATGAGGACAATTAATTTGCATTTTTAAAGACCACCCAGTTTGCTACACAGATAATGGGTCCAGGTCAGGGTCAGAGGGCAAGGACAGACGTGCAGACACCATTTGAAAGACTGTTGCCAGTTAGTCAGGTGTGGGAGGACTGGGATTAGGGTGGGCTGAACCAGAGAGAGAGAATTAGAGGGTGGAATCAAGAGGCCTAGTAACCACCTGGATGTAGAAACCCAGAAATAAGGAATAACGGCTTGACACTCCAGACCTCAGACAGACCCACACTGGAGAGATCTTCCTTTGCATACTCCTGTGCCATGCTCACCCCCACGGGCAGCCGGGGAGCCATTTCCCCTTCCTGCCTCTGCTCCCTTTGTGTTCCCCAACCACAGCCAACTCAATCAGGGAATTGTTCCCATAGCCTATCTGGTTCTTCAAGGTCATGGAACTCTTTTCTGTTTCAGCCTCGTCTCCAGGATGGCTCCTCCAGAATGACTCTACCACAATGCCCAACACAAAGACACCAGTGGGCATTCTGCTCAGCCCACGCTGGTCTAACTGGCCCCCAGGCACCAACTGCTGCAGAAAGAGTCCTGAACAAAAAGTTTGTCTTCACTCTTCCACTCACTTGCAGGAGAGTATGCAAATGAGAGATAGGATGCAATGATACCTAAGGCTCTGGCTAATCAGAGCACCAAACCCCTTAGGCTGCCGTAATTGGTTCCAGAGTGGGCACATGATCCAAGCTCAACCAATGAGAGTCCACCCTGGGGTCCCTCAGGAAGTCTGTTGCTCTCTGAAACTGTGTGCCAAGTGTGGGTTTGAATGCATAAGTGCATATTTTGAGGGGGAAAGGTCTATAGTTTTCAACATATTTTCCAATGCTTCTATGACCCAAAGAAAGTTTATAAATGCAGTAGGGATGAAAGTTCAGTATCCAAAAAATGTTAGGGTGAGAAACCTAAGGTTTTGGGTGAAGAGTAAGGGGATAAGACTATAACTGAAAGAACGTGTTCAAGTCTCCATGAATATGTTACATTTACTGAGCTGAGATGCTTTTGATTTCCTGGCAGGTAAGGATTTAGTCTCTGATGAATTCCAGTGACACCAAGTTGATAGCTGTGTGTCCTCAGGCAAGTTACTCAACTGCTCTAACCTCAGGTTCATCTTGTCAAATAGGAAGACTTTCCGGTCTGACTTCACAGAGAGAGGATTAAAAGAGATCATGTAGGAGAAATTCTTGGTCCGAGGTTGGATACAGAATAAACATTAAGCAAAGGTTAGCTAGTACCGTAAAAGCACGATGAAAATCAAACAGGAAAAACAGTCCCTAAATAGAGAGAACAACAATGATCTTCTGCAAATGTTCCCTGAGTAATAAGTGGGAGACCCACACTCCATTTCCTTCTCTCATCTCCTGCCCTCCCACAAGGTGCCCCCAAGATGCTTTTCAGTTCTTCTTACCTTGGGACGGACAGAGGCTGATGTTGGTAGCCAGGTTTCCATTCTGATGCTCACTGACTTTCTTGCTTTTTCTTGAACCTAGGGGCTCATACTCAAGCTAAGGTGGGCAGCCTCTAAGATGGTTCCCAATAGTCCCTAGCTCCTAGTATTCATGTCTTTGTGTAATCCCCTCCCTGTAAGCATGCACTGGACGCAGTGACCTACTCCTAAGGAACAGGATACAACAAACGTGTTGAGATGTCATTTAAATACCAAGTTTAGATTCCTAAAGACACTGGTTTCCTTACTGCTCTCTGTCCCTCTCTGTTCTCTCTCTGGCTTGTTCTCATGGAGGCCGGCTGCCACGTTGAAAGTTAGGGGCCCATGTGGCAAGAAACAGTGGATGGCCTTTGGCCAAAAGAGAACAAAAAAATGAAAACCTTAATCCAACAGCCCGTGAAAAACTGAATTCTGCCAACAGAAGTGATCTTGAAAGCACAGCCTTTCACAGGCAAGCCTTGAGGTGATGCAACCTCAGCTGACATCTTCACTGCAATCTCATGAGGGAACTTGGGCCAGAGGACCCAGCTAAGCCACACCTGGGTTCTCACCCCCAGAAACGGTGAGGTAATGAATGCTGTGTAAAGCCATTCTGTTTGGGGATAATTAGTTACGCAGTAATAGATAACCAATACACCGAGCAAAAAAAGGGGAGTTTTGTGACTTGCTCACCAGGAAAGTCTAGGAGTAGAGTTTGTTTCCGGTATGGCTGCATCCAAATGCTCAAATGTCAACAGGAATCTTTCTTAGTTTGGATTTCTGTAAGAGCAGAGCCTCAGGCAAGGACATGGTTGCAGATGGTTTATTTGGGAGGTGATTGCAGGAAGAGGAATGAGGGAGAGAGGATATTGAGACCCGAAAGAAGAAAAATTCACAAAGGGTATGTTTTCAGATTTTCTGCAATAAGCACCAGGGGTTGGACTCCTCTGAAGCCTCTGAGAAGCACGTTGTCCCCTAGAATTTCTAGTGTCCTTCTGAAGAACAGGAGCCAGGGACAGTTATCCACCAGCTCCCCACCGCACTGATTGAGGGTGTTCCCAAGGGTATTAATCTCCCTGAACTTCAAAGCTGCACCCATGCTCAGGCTAGTGGACTCCTCAGCTCTGGAAACCCTTGGGGGAGAGAGCCTGACAATGAGCCCAGGACTGTCCATTGCAGCTGTGCCTGAGCTCAGGCACAAGGAGAGGATGCAGGATGCTGAAAACATCTGCACACTGTCTCCCTCATCCCTCCCCTCCCCTCCTCTGAGATGCCTGCAGCATCAGACAGCCTCTTCCAGAGTGGCAGGAATGCAGCATGGGCAGCCCTTTACTTTCTTCCCACAGCATAGCAACCCCAGGGAAAAGAGCATCTCTTTCTCAGTCATTCCAGCAAAAGTTTCAGGATTGCATTTCATTGGATGAGAAGGATTACATGCTCATCCCTGAACCGATCGCTGCTTCAGTTGACCAGCCTGGGATTGGACCTGTATCCCAGGAGCCATGGACTAGGGGTAGGAAAAATTTGGGAAGTTGAAGAACAAGAAAAAATGGATGCTGGCTAGAAGACAGACAGACAAACAGACATCTGTTAAATCTACATGAGTCATAACTCATATTAGTAGGTTATAAGGTCAGCTTAGCAGGTGGTAACCAGCATTTCTAAAAAATAGAGTAAAACAGTGATTTTCAAACTTCAGGTGCATCAGAATCACCCAGAAGTTTTGTTAGGACATAAATTGCTAGGCCCTACCTCGGAATTTCTCATTTAGCAGGTCTGGGATGGGCCCCAAGAAACTGAATTTTTAACAAGGTCTCAAGTAACACTGATGTTACTGGCTCAGAGACTACACTTTGTAAACCACTGGAATAGAAAATATCAGAGTATACTGTAGGTAATACAGCTAAGGTTTGTTCCATGAAGCTTTTGTTTCAGTTGCGTATGCAGGTGGGCGTTGTGTAGCCATGCTACAGTGGGTAGCATTTCTTATTGACATTAGCCTAGTGCAGTGGAATTAAGTAAATTTCCCAGAGTCACACAGCTGCTAGGTGAGGGAGCAGAGATATGAAAGCAAGTCTAACAGGCTTTTAGCCACAATGCTATATTGATCGAGGCACTGACTAAACAACCTGTAAGTAACTCACTGCGAGATTTGGGCTACTTGTCAAGCTGTGTTTACCACATGAAGAAGGTAGGATGCAAATAGACCCTAATACATACTGGCTTAAACAAGATAAAAGTTTACTTCTGGCCAGGTGCTGTGGCTCACACCTGTGATCCCAGCACTTTGGGAGTATGAGGCAGGAGAATCATTTGACCCCAGGCCTGGGCAACGTAGTGAGATCTTGTCTCTACAAAAAAATCAAAAACTTAGCTGAACATGGAGGTGCACATCTATAGTCCCAGGTACTTGGGAGGCTGAAGCAGGAGGATGGCTTGAGCCTAGGTGTATGAGGATATAGTAAGCCATGATCATGCCACTGCACTCTAGCCTGGGCAACAGAGTGAGACCCCAACTCAAAAAAAAAAAGTTTACTTCATTCTAATATGACAGTCCAGAGGCCCATGGTCCAGGGCTGGTAGGACAGCTCTGCCAGCCTCCACATGTGCCTTCCATCCTGGGGTCCAAGAGGTTTGTTCCAGCAGCAAGAAATGGGAAAGGAGAGGAGAAACACACTGCTGTCCTTTCAAGAGCACAGCCCAAAGTTGCATGTGTCACTTTCACTCATATCCCATTGGCTGGATCCCATTCACATAGTCAGACTGGCTTCAAAGGAGCCTGGGAAATGTATTCTTGAGCAGGAAGGCTATGACCACTAGAGGCCAACTGATATACTCCACAACAGAGCTCCCCAATCCCCAGGCCACGAGCTGGTCTGTGGCCTATTAGGAACTTGGTCGTACAACAGGAGGTGAGTATCAGGTGAGCTAGCAATGCTTCATCTGCATTTACAGTCACTCCTCATCACTGATAATACCTCCCTAGCTCCATCTACTGTCAGATCAACGGTGGCATTAGATTCTCACAGAAGCGCCCAAACCCTGCTGTGAACTGCTCACATGAGGGATCTAGGTTGTGTGCTCCTTATGAGAATCTAATGCCTGCTGATCTGTGTTGGAGCTGAGGCAGTGATGCTAACACTGAGGAGTGGCTGTAAATACAGATTAGCATTAGCAGTGAGGTTTGACTGCACAGAGACCATAATAAATCAATTGCTTGCAGACTCATTTCAAATCCCTTTCAATGAGTGGCAAGTGGGTTGATGTACGCAATTGTCCAGCTGTGTGTGGTGGAAGGTTTTTAAGTCAGAATCCCACACTTATTTTATTTTATTTTATTTTTGAGTTGGAATCTCACTCCACTACCCAGGCTGGAGTTCAGTGGCACACACTCTCACAGCCACCCCAGTGTCGACCTTCTGGGCTCTGGTGATCCTTCTGCCTCAGCCTTCTAAGTTGCCGGAACTACAGGCACGTGCTACCACACCCGGCTAATTTTTTTATTTATTATAGAGACGAAGTCTCGCCAAGTTGCCCGGGCTGGTCTCAAACCTGCAGGCACAGGCAATCCACTCACCTGAGCCTCCCAAAGTACTGGGATTACAAGATGAGCCACCAAGCCTGGCCATCCTACACTTATTTTAGTTCATGCATGGCCCACTTATTATTTTGCTTACCACTTCTGTCCAAGCCTCTTTTTTTTTAAATGGAGAGTTGTATAATTATTTCATTATATATTGCAATGCAATAATAATAGAAATAAAGTACACAATAAACATTATGCCCTTGAATCATCCCAAAGCCTTCTCCATGCCCCCCGCAATGGTCTGTGGAAAAATTGTCTTCCACAAAACTGGTCCCTGATGCCAAAATGGTCGGGGACCTCTGCTCTACAATACCAGGTAGTGCAGCCCGACTTGCCTGTTCAAGGCATCTGTGCAGAGGAAGGCAGCCCTGGGAGACCCCCCCCCAGGTGGTTTCCTAGTGGCAGTGTCCCCCACAGAAGACAGAACGGTAGCATTACTCCCAGAGACAAGATCCAGCCACCCATCCCCAGTTCTCACCTGTGGATCTAATGCTAAATTTCTACCCAGACCATTCTTGGCTTAACGTTTTCTGACATGTTTCTACAAACAGCATATTTTCCAGTTTATTCTATTATCTCAAGTAGAGCTTTCAATTTTGAACTTCGAAGTTTATTTTCTTAGAAAATATTCGCATTATCAAAAAGGATGCTATGTGGATATTAATAAAGCCATGTACCTCCAGACAGCAAAATAACCTGTACACATGAGATTGTATGCCCGGACTCATTTTTTACCAGTCCTGCCACTGAACTTCACCTCCCTGTCTTATTTCCAAACTGCAGATGCCTCTTTTTCTAATTTTCCCCATAAAGCAGTGACTCATAAACAAGAACAGATTTCTCGTGCTTGCAGAAAAGGTAAATTGCTGGCAGAAATAAATTTGCAGATGCTAGGATTTCACAGGAAAGAGCTCATTGGTGGAAAGGTTTGCTATCCTGCCCTGTCCACCCTTCCCCCACCTATCTTTCCCCTTTATCTCCCTACCAAGCTAAACTGGGTGCTGTTAAGGCCTTGCTGGGCTTGATGTTGGGTGTGATGAGGAGGTGGGCTTTGCCTTCCGAGGAGGACTCCCCTGTTTATCTCTGGGTTTGTCCCAGTTCCTGGGCCTGGGATTGGGCCGGGGGCCCCTGAGGCAGAGGACTCCGGCATCCCTACTCCACACAGTACTCTGACCTCGATTTATGTGGGTTACTCCCTGCCTGTGGACCTGTCACCTGCTGAGGAAAAGGCCTGTGGGACCTGCCCAGGGCCTGCAGGCAGTGGTTCCTCGCTCTGGCAGATTGTGGGTCCTCGCTCAGGCCAGCAGGAGACCAGTTCAGATGCCAGAGCATCCTCCTTCAAAGAGTGAGATCCTGGATGGGGTCTAGAAACCTCCTTCACTGACACAGAATCCACGTCAAAGGGGAAGAGGGTGCAGACTGCCATTTTCTGAGCAGCTGCTGTATGCTCTAACTGTGCCAGGCTTCCGAATGTATCCTCCCTAATCCTTGCAATCATCCCAGCAAGTTCTTGTACCCATTTCACAGATGAGGAAAGTGAGGCACAGAGAGGGGAAGTCCCTCACCCACATTCACATTGCCCTCTAGTGGCAGATTGCAGATTGTCAGACAGACCCCATGACTGGTCTCACTCTCCTTCAACCTTCCCTTCTTTCTCCGTCTCTTCCCACTTCTCCCACCCCATCCCCACCCTCAAGCCCACCCTCCCAACCACCCCCACCCCGCTTCGCCCCTGCCCAGCCTCACCTGAAATCCTGACTTCCTCTTCCCCTCCACTGCTCTTTTCACACTAGCACAGAGCACCCAGGGGAGGATATTTTCCCAAAGAAAACAAATTTAAAGAGCCAGGAGTGCGGGTAGGAAGAATCGCTGAGCCCAATAGGGAAAGTTCAGCCTCACAACAGAGGCAAGGACCTCAGAGATCCAGGCCGGATGGAGCATGGGTACCTCCCCACCCCTTAGCAAGACACCCAAGGACAAGTCACATTCGCAGCGATTCACTGTACACCCAGAGTTACCTTAGCAACTAAGTTTTAAAATGTTTAATATCCCTACACATCTCTTTCCCATGCCTAAAACTTTCCCTGTTGATAATTTGTCAATTGAATCTTCTAATTTCTGTTCAAGTCCAGATTTCTACACTTTCCAACCCTCTGCCCTCCCAGAAGGGGGTAGTCATTTGCACTCTAGTGTGAATAAGTCCCTGGCCCTTTCCTGACAGAGGATGTAACTGGGAGAACCACAGACTCTCCCAACATCCCCTTCTCTCCAGCGGCCAGAGGGACTCCAGGTTGTGTCATCTCCAAACACTCCAGGGCGAGTGGTGCCAGATGTGGCCAGTGACTGCCTTGGAACAGGTCAGGTGCCTTCTAGCACTAATCCCTAGCATGGCAAAGGATGAGGTCCCCACAGGCAGCAGATGGCAAGCCAACTTCTGCGTTGCCATGGCAACCCTGGACCAGGTTGAGGAGACTGTGCTGGGTGTGCACAGACACTTCTGCCTAGATTGCATGAGGGCAACGGCGAGACAGGCGCAGATTTCAGATGTTATCATTCTCTCCCCCAACCCCATCTGGTGGCTGCAGGAGTCTCTGGAGGTGCCCTGGCAGGTGGGGGCAGTGGCTGGGGGTCCAGGACCCAGATGCAAACAGACCTGGGCTCCAGGCTGCCCAGCTCCTCATCCCTGGCTAAATCAAGGCCAACTGTGAGGTCAGGTGCAACAAAAAGGCTGCCGGGAGGCTTGCATCCCCTGCATGGCAGCTCAAGGACTTGCTCTGTGTAGGATGCTCAAGGACAACAGAGGTCCCAGAGGCAGAAAATCTTTGAGGTCAAAGGTCAAAGGGCAGATTGGTCAAGAGAGGCTCCTGGGACCTGCCTTTCCTGCCTCCACCAGGAATCTCTGAGCGGCACAGGGTCTAGTGCCAGGACCCAGCCCCAGGCAATTCACCCTCCTCCAGCTCCTTCCAGGTGAGTCCCAACCCCTGGGCCTGTCTGAGTGCAAGAGTAGGTATCAAGAACCATGACCTGGGCCAGCTAGCTAGATGGAGCAGGACATGAATACAGTGCTGAGCCTTGAAGTCCAGCCCCAGCCCACCCCAGAGCCAAGCCTGCTTCTCAGGGGACTGACCACTGTGTGCATTCACACCCTGCAACACTCTCCGAGTTCTCACAGTGTATACAGGAAGTGCTCAGGGTGTGAGCACATCGTGCTCCGGCTCCGAAGGCTCCCTTATCCAACAGTGCATGCACACACACTGTGCACAACTTGTGCACACGGCACACGCCTAGGAAGCCCACATAAGCAGGCAAAAAAAGGGTACAGTGAGAACTTATGCAAACCCACCCACACACCTCTGTGCCGTGTACACAGTGTGCATATGGAATAAATACAGCAGACGTGAAATAGTGCCCATCCAGTGGACCAGTGGAGAAAGTTCATGATGCATGTGCACACATACACAGCAGCTTTCACACACACCCACATCCCCCCACACACACACACATACACACCGTCCTGAGCCCTAGGGCTGGACCGAGGAAGGGGCAGGAAAATTCCTTCCCTCCTCCTAGGAGGTGAGCTAAGCCCTGGAGGGTCACCCACAGAGGCAGCCTGGGGCCTGGACAATTCCTGATTCAACATCTGTGCTGGCCTCTGCAGACAATGTGGTCATGGCCCTCTCCTCCTGAGAGAGGCCCAGAAGGGAGTGTCTGGGCCACAGCAGCCAGGCCTGGCAGCCCTGCAATCACCTGGGACTGAGGCAGGGCTGGAGGACAGCTCCAGGGAGGTCTCGGAGCCAGGGCGAAGCCTGGGATGCAACAGGTGCCATCTTACCTGACTCCTGCCTTCTTTCTCAGTTACACCCATGAGACCAGGAGCCCAAGATGATGAAGGAAGGAAGCTGAGCAAGAACCTTAGGGTGAGGGCCAGGAGGCCTGGGTCTGCCCCTGCCCAGTTTGGGCATCCTGGACAAGGTCCTGCCTATCCCAAGCCTCGGTTTCCCCATGGACACTCAAAGGGAACCACCTTGGTCCTGCTGTTCTCTGTCTTCCTATTGAAGTATGGGTCACATGGGTCACTTGTGATATCTGACCCCACTGGGTGGTTAGCTCCATGGTCAGGGTGATGCCCCCTCTCTGGGCTCTCCCCAGCACCAGCACTGGGCTCATGGGAAGGGTTGGTAAGAGGCTTTCATCATCTGGGAGACATTGGTCCTCCCATCTGGCCTGTACAGCATAGGGTGGAGAGTCTCACTTGATCTGCTGTTTTGAGCCACCAAGCCCAGAACACGTGTACTCTATAAGAGCACAACAACCCCAGCATCCCAGGCTAGAGTCAGAATGCATAGGTGCCAGCCATTGACTCTGTGACCTTGGGCAGGTCTCACTTTGAGCCTCAGTATCCCCATCTTTAATAAGAGGAGATTGAACCAGAACTGGTCTCCTAGGGACATCCCATTCTAGACTTCCATGCCATCAGAAGAAGCAGATGGCCTGAGCTGGAGTAGGGAAAGAGAATGTGCTGGGGACCCCCTCCCCAAAACTGAGATTCCCACGCACCTCCGGGCAACCACCAGGTTGAAGCCTTTATGTACATGGTCTCATAGATGCAGATGTTAGCAGCATCCCTGATGACAGATCAGCTTGGGAAGGACCCACAGTCAGACTCTGCCATGGTGGGAGAACCAGGATTCAGCCTCACATTTATGTGGTTATTCAGGCATCATTTTTCTAAGTGTTTTATATGCATTATCTCGCTTAATCCACATAACAACTCCAAAGGTGGGTTCTGTGGTTATCTAGAATTTGGAAGCCTCTCTGTTAAATAACTTGACAAGGCCACACAGGAATTTAAACTCCTAACTATTATGCTAAACTCACCCTGCCTGGCCCCCCAAAGGAGAGCAACAGTTCCCAGAGGTCTTATGTTGGCTCAAAGCCACACTTTTTTTTTTCTTTTTGCTATGTGTCTCTGCTACCTATTGGCTCCATAATGCTGTGTGACAAACAAGACCTCCAAGGTACACACAATACACATCTACTTCCTCTCACCCAACCACAGCCCGACTGGGTGGTTCCATAGATCTGGACCAACCTCGACTGATCTCAGCTCATCTTGCTCACATGTCTGCTGACAGCTGGTGGGTGAGGTGGGAGCTGGATGGTCTAGAATGGTCTCACGTGTCTGACAATTGGCTGGCTGCCACTGGGATAATGGGGGTGACTGAGCCATATGTCTGTCATCCTCCAGGCTAGACCAGAATTGATTGCATGGCAGTGGTGAGGGTACCACGGGGAAGGGAAAGGGAAGAGAGGAGGGGGGGAGGTGGCAATTCTTCTTGAGGCCTAAGCTTGGAACCAATACGGTGCCGCCTCCTCCAACTTGGCATCAGCCAAAGCAAATCACCAGGACGGCCAGACCCAAGGACTGGGAAACAGACTCCACCACTCGAGGGAGAAGCTGCCAAGTCATTTTGTAAATGGTGTGATTCTAGAGCAAAGGGAAGGACTTGGCACCTCCTTGCAATCAATCTGCCACACCGTGGGTCTGTTTGTTTCCCACTTGCATTTCTACACATCTTCTTATCCGATCAGAGTCGGAGAAATTCCAAGCTGGGATGGAGGGGCGCTTAAAAATTAGCTAGTCACCCTAGTCACCCATTCTGCAGATGGTGAGACTGAGGCCCAGACAGAGAAAGGAACGTGCCAGGAGCCCCGGCTTTAGGCTCTTCCCTTTGGTTCAGGGAGCTCCTGACTCCGTGCTGCTGGTGTGCTCACTGCCACCCCCCTGAGCTGGCACTTGACACTGAGTGCCAGGTAGATGGTTCTCATTACAACACCCAGTCCCTCCTGCTATCCAGACTGAACTCTTGTATTTATATGAGTCAGCCCAAGTCCTGACATTTGTATAATTGTCTTCCCCATAAAAGTGCCTTCACACATTATCCTATCCCCATGATCACCCTGAAGGGAAGGGTGAAAGTAGTGATAATAATCACCCTTAACACTCAGCACATTCCATGGGCAGGCGTTTTTCTGGGTGCTGACATATAGTCACTCATTTACGGCTCACATCAACCCTATGAAGAAAAGACTATTGTTATCCCAAACTACAAAAGTAGGGAGTGAGTTCAGAGAGGTCGAGTGGCTTACCCAAGGTCACATAGCTGACAAGCGTTAGGACACAAGCCCAGGACTGTCTTGCTCCAACACCAGGCCATGCCAACACACTGGGAGGTGGTGTCTGGCTCCTTTGGCTCTATCTCCCCAGAGTTCTGGTCTGGTGTGGGGCTGGAACTGGGCTCATCTCCTGAAAGAGGAGCTACCCATGAGCCCACCAGGAGTCTGGGTAGCAGAGAGATGTAAGAAATATAAGACAGAAGAAGAGCTCAGCATGTGGAACTAAGCTGCCCAGGTTCAAATTCTCGTCCTGCCAAAATAGCTAGCTATTTGACTTTGGGCAGTATATTTAATCTCTTTGCATCTCAGTTTTCCCATCTAGAAAATGAGTATCATAATAGTACACACCTCATGGAGTTGTTGTGAAGAGTCTATGAGTTAGCATATAAGAGGCAATTACTGGCACATAGTAAATGCTCAATAAACATTGGCGATTATTATCACTAGCTGACACTTTTGGCTTCTGGAATGCAAGAAAGCAGGCAAGTCAGCACTCAAAACTGTCTGGTGAGAATTGAATCTCGTTGTTGGAAGGATGAGAGAGAAGCCGCCCAGGTGTCTCCTCCCCTCCCTTCATGCCCCTGAAGGCTGGGTCCAGACTTTTAAAGACTCTAAGCAATGAGAAGAATATAGTGTCCCATCCCACCCCCATTATGTAAGTCTGAATAAAAACAATACTAAAGCATAAAATGAGCTCAAAGAAGTTTACCACGGCTCTGGCGGTTTTGGATAGTGACTGAGTGGATGCTTTGCCTCAAATGTCATTTGAGTTTATTTGGGTACCGCTTTCTCTGAGTTTATTTGGGTACCGCTTTCTCGTGACTTGATGAGATCCTGCCCAGGGCTCCCGTGTGGCCTGAGGGGTCGGTGGATCCTATGGTTGGAACCGGGAACCCTCAGGAGGTAATAAACAGATTCTTTCCCAAGAGCACCCCATACCACAGGGGATGCTAAAAAAAAAAAAACCCTCCACCAACAATTTGGCAGCTGCGGTTGCCAGGGAGATGGCGAGGGATGCAGGCGGTGCTGACTCTCACTTGGCAGAGCCCCTGCCTCCATCCCACCCCAGGGGGGTATTCTCCTGGTGTCACATGGGGGTGAGAAGCCAGCCCCAGGAAACAGGAGCCTGAAGATCACATTTCTCCATTGTCACCCTTTGTCCTCAGAGCAGAGAGCATGGACCAGACAATGGGCTGATGGACAATAGGGAACAGCAGATGGTCTCTCCCCACCCACCTGCCCCCATCCGAACCCTACCCCCACCCGCCAGCTGGTACCACTGGGTTTGCCAGCCTGCCTGGGAAGTTGGGGTGGGGGCCCAGACCCCAGCCTTGCACCTGCCCACAGTGGGTTTGGGGATGGAGGCTCTGACTGGGAAGTAAAGCCCTGAGTGATGGAAATCAAAGGAAAAATAATAGCAGCTAACACTCACTTGTGTCTAAAATAAATCTGCTCTTCATGTAAAATCCAAACTCCTCCAAGGCACGGCATGAGCAGCTCACAAATCACCCTTCCAGTGTCTGTACCAGTCTCCCTAGATCCCTAGCCCAGGGTGACGCTGCCCTTCCTTCTGTGCCTAACGTACAGTAAGTCCTTTCCAACCTCTGCACATGCTGTTCCCACACCTGGAAACACCAGTCCATGTGGTCAGTTCCTCCTCATCATTCGGGTCCCACCTTCAATATCACCTCTTTGGAAAGACTCTCTGACCATCCTCTCTGAAGTAGAGGGCAATTTGGTACCTTCAAGTAGAGTTTGTCACAGGTTACAATGATTGATTTTGTTTCCTTACTTTTTTTTTTTTTTTTAGTTGGGGTCTCATTCTATCACTCAGGCTGGAGTGCAGTGGCGTGTTCATGGCTCATCACAGCCTCGACCTCCTGGGCTCAGGTGATCCTTCCGCCTCAGCCTCCTAAGTAGCTGGGACTGTAGGCACCAGCCATCGTACTGGGCTAGGTTTTTTATTTTTTTGTAAAGATGAGGTCTCACTATGTTGCCCAGGCTGGTCTTAAACTCTTGGATTCAAGCAATCCTCCCACCTTGGCCTCCCAAAATGCAGAATTACAGGCATGGGCCACTGTGCCCAGCCTTGTTTCCTTACTTACACTCTGTCTCCTCCACTGTGAATAAGCACTATGGGCACAGGAACTATTTTTAACTTACTCTCTGTTATATCCTTTGTACCAAGAACAGTACTGGGCACATAGTAGGTGCTCATTAAATATTTCTTGATGTTCTCACGCTCTAGGCACTCAGCCTTCCCAATCTATGAGGTTGTTTTCATACGCATTTTACAGAAGGAAGAATGGAGGCTCAGCGAGCAGTTAATAACAGGCTAAGCCAAACCTGGTGTTAACAAGGATAGGGAAGAACTCAGACTCTCTTCTGATGCAGATGCAAAACGGTAAAGCCATTTTGGAAAACACTTGCATATGCTTCCCATATGACACAGCAATTTCGTTCCTAGGTATTTATTCAAGAGAAATGGAAATGCATGTCCATGTAGAGGCTCATGTGTGACTGCTCACAGCAGCTTTATTTGTAATAACCAGAAACTGGAAACAACCCAGATGTCTATCACCTGGAGAATGGACAAAATGTGATACAGTCACACAGTAGAATGCTGTTGAGCAGTGAAAAGAAATGAACCACTGATACAAGCAGCAACATGGATGGGTCTCAAAATAATTATACTCAGTGAAAGAAGTCAGACACAAAAGGCATTGGCCCAAGGATTCCATTTATGTGGAATTCAATAAAGGAAAAACAATAAAGACAGAAAGCAGGGTACCTGCATAATGAACATTTGTATACCTAACCCTGAATTGTACCCTGCATTTTTAAAATTAAAAAAATTAAAAGAAAAAAATAAAAGACAGAGGAGACCAGTGGTTACCTGGGCCCAGGTACAGTGGAGGGGATTGACCTCAAAGGCACAGAAAGGGACCCTATGAACCAACGAAAATGTTCTATATTGTTGTGATATTGTGACTATGATAAGAAATACAGATTTGGTTTTTCTCCCAGTTCCTGGCATGAAAGTTTCTAAAGCCCTTGGAATTTCCTGAGTGATGGGGTGAGAGAGACTGTCTTCCTAAGAAGCCCCTTCCAACCACACCTGAGTTTATACTTCAAGGACTCTTGAAGGATGGGTGTGGTTGCCAAGGGAATCAACCCTGTGGTTAGAGGGTTGGAACTTTCAGCTCCATCCCTGACCTCTGGGGAAGGGAGAGGGCTTGGGATTGAGCTGATCACCAATGGCCGGTGATTGAATGAATGGGGATACTTCCGTAAATCCCCTAAACAGAGAACCTCCAGGTTGGTGAATGTATCCATGTGCTGTGAGGGTGGCGCACCCCAAACTCCACAAGGACAGAAGCTCCTGTACTCAGACCTTGCCTGCGTGTCCTGTGTGTCTCTTCATCTGACTGTTCCTCTGTTATATTATCCTCTGGATAATATCTCTCATCATAAACCAGTAATATAAGTAAAGTACTGCCTGGAGTTCCATGAACCCTTATAGCAAAGTATTGCGCCTCAGATGTGCAGTCAAGTCAGACAGAAGTGTGGGTAACCCGAGGACCTCCTCCTTATGATTGGAGTCTGAAGTAGGGGCAGTCTTGTGGGACTGACTCCTTAACCTGTTGGGTCTGTATTAACTCCAAGTAGTTAGTGTAAGAATTGGATTAAATTGTAGGGCATCTAGTTGGTGGCCACAGAGAATTGGAGAATTGCCTGGTGTTAGGGAAGAAGCACACACATTTGATGAGGAGGGTTATGAGTGAAAAAAAAGATCCGAGTAGCAGCAGAGAACATTTTCCTTTCATCATGATTGTGGTCATGGTAGCATGGTTATAGACATTTGTCAAAACTCATCAAAGTGTGCATGAAATTGGAGAGTTTTCTTATATATACATTATACCTCAATAAAGTGGCCATAAAAGGGGAAGAAGGGGTGTCTGGATTTTGATTCAAGCCACTCCTCTCAGCAAAGCCATGGAGTCCACCTGGGATAGAGTCTGGACCTTGCTGACCTGGAGAATGAAGGCCCATGGAGAGCATTTGCAACCCAGCCAAGCCCCTCACTCGGGCAGCCCCTGGCACCCTACTCCCTGGCAGGCCTGGCACTGGATGGGGGCTGGAGCTCCCACCGTCCTGCTCTCCCTGTTCCCTGCTCCCCTGCCCCAGTGGCTCCACCTCACCAGCTCCTGGGCAGAGCCAAAAATTGAACCAGAGTTACAAATGGTACGACAGTCGCTCCCCAGGGCCTCTAGACATCACGCATGGCTGCCCTGCCCCCTAGGGCAGAACACGCCTTCCCCACGGACAGAACAGCCTTCCCTATCCAGAGGTGGTACCAACAGATAGGACAGCTCCAAGCCCAGAGAACAGGAGCATCCCAAACATAGAGGTCTCCAAACCCACACTCACACCTCCCAGCCTCCGCACTGAGTACACTCTTCCCTGAGGGAAGGTGAGGAGGGGCAGGGACAGGGATACTAGACCCACTTCTAACATTCGCAGGGCCCAGGGCTGCCATACAAATGGAGACTGTCTGGGACATCCTCCTACCCCTCCCCCCCACAGCACTGATTTCAAGCTCCTCTACAAGGGTCCTTACATATGCAAGCGTGAACAACACAACCTGCATGTCCGAGCACCATCCACAGGTCTGACAAGTGACCTCCTCTGAGCCATCCCTTGAGCCTAGGGAGGCACACACCATAAGTGTGGTCCACTGCCAAAGGATGACCCAGAAAAGAGGCCCACGAGACCCTGGAAGCAAGCCCAGGGCCATTTGAGCAGGGAATTTGGGGATCCAGGCCCCACAGTACAGTCTAGAAGAGGAGGTGTGGCTTCAGGGTGGACCCATCCCCTTGACCTTGCAGACAGCTTGCCACCTGGGAATGGGCCTGGCCAGAGGAAGCCCAGGCCAGAACCTTCCAAAGCACATGCCCAGGGCAAGGGGCCCAGCTGCCTGGGTCTAAGGGGTATGGGCAGTACTGGAGGGTGGTGATTCTGGGCTCAGAGCACAAGGGATTTCAAATGCCAGGCTAAAGGCTCTTCTCTTCTGAGGAAATGAAGACACATTGGAGAATTTGGGAAGCAGATATGGGTTTTGGAAAGCTTCATTTAACACACATTATTGATCATCTACCATGTGCCAGGAGTTGGGGCTGTGACCATGACCCCAGTGTGACTGTCCAGGTGACTAATCGCACACAGCAGTAAGGAAGGAGTGCTTGGTAGGAGGGTGAAGGGAACACCATCAACTAAGCATTTGCTCTGTGACACGCTCAGTGCTGGGCACTTGAGAGAAGTCATTGTGGTTAACCCTCCCCATAACCTACAAGGGAGGCACTCCTCTCCCCGTTTCACAGATGAGAAAAGTGAGGATCAGAGAAGCAAAGTGAGTTGCTCAAGCTCACACAGTCAGAAAGAGGTTGAGCTTGCTTCAGCGCTGTGTCTGACTCCAAACCCAAGGCTCTTTCTATGTAACTGAGAAAGGGTCCTAGCTCTTCCTGTGGTGCAGGTGGGAGTGAAAAGAGGTGGTGTTCCACAGGAGAAAGAACTGATTGCCCCAAGGACCAGGAAGCCCCACAGTCTGGCCAACTAGAACGTTCACCACCCACCTTTTTAAGAAAGAAAAACTATGCACAGCAATTGGTTCCCGTGGGACCCACCTCCGAATTCCCTGTGATGTCAACAGCCTCGCCTTCCCCGCCCCTCTCTAGTTGGACTTTTCATCACCCTCTCAGAAAAGCTAGAAAGGGGAGTGGGGGGAAGGGAGCCCTTTCCCCTCTAGAGAACTGGCTATTTGCATTCTTTGGAGGCACTGGTTTGGAACCAGCCAGGGGACACCCCAGAAAAAGTTCCCTCAGGATTTACCCATATGGAGACACTAGCCAAGGCATCAGGAAATCCTCTCCAAGACCGTGACCAGTGAGTGGGCATCTGTGTGTTTGTGGATGTATGTGTCTGTGTGGTACACATGTGTCTGTATGTGTATGCAGGTGCGTGACCAGTTAGTGGCAGCAAACGTTCTCCATCAAAGCAGGACCATAGTCTCGTCTGTACCACTTGCCAGTGGTGGGATCCCTTGCTAAGCTGCCTGACTCCGCTAAGCCTCCTTTCCCTCCCCTGGAAACAAGGAGAATAATGCCCTCGCCAGCTAAGTCGAGGGGAGGATTGATTAGACGATGTATTATGTGTATCATTCCAGATGAAAACTGAGTGTTTGACATATGGTAGGTTTTTATGTAATTAAGACCTGTCTCTCCTACTTCCTGCTAACACCACTTCCTTCCATTCATTCAACCGCTACTTATGGGACCACCATTGTGTGCCTGGTGCTCCAGTGCTAGGCACTAAATATGCTTTCTCAGAGGTCACAGAAGAGGAATAGAAACCAGACTTGAATAGACCAAGTTCAAGTTCTTATTTATTCATTCATTCACTATTTAATGTGCCCCTTTCTAGCTGTGTGACCCTAGGTCGGTCGTTTTCCCTGGTAAGCAGCTATTTTCTAATCTGTAAAAAGGACATGGAAACAATTGCCTGCCTTGTTTGGGCATTGGAAGGATGAGTTGAAAACAATGAAATATTGTGCAGTGTTTTAAATGGTCTTTTCCATTTAAAATACTGCACAAATAGTAGTTGTGACTAATGCAGGGGGCCACACCTGCACGTGGGGTACAGTGCTATACCACTGCAGCCAGAGAAAATCTCCAGCTGCAAAGCATATAGGAGGTGAAAGCTTCCAGGTGCCCTGATGAGCCCCAGCAGCTGTCTTGCCAGAATTGAGTATGAGAATTTCACTTTAGCAGGGGCATCCCAACTCCACGCCTACCCAGGTGACCCCTTTCTCTGGGCCTCTATGGGCTTCCTTCCTTGAGACATTCTCCTCTGTGTCTTGGTGGCCTCTACCGCCAAGACACAGTCCTCCTCTTCCTTAGCTTCATATCACCAAACAACTGCCCTCTTCCACTCTGTTATCCTCAGGAGTAACCAACAACACATTCCCCAACAGAAACTCTTCAAGAGCTCATACTCAACTTCAAAAATGTGTTTGGTTGGCCATTTGTCCTGGCCTAAAATATTTCCTTCTCTCCCTCACCCCTGCCTCAAGTCCAATATGAAAACCCAAGTTCAGCCAAACAGAGATGATAGAGGATAGCATCCCAGTGCCACCTCCTAATAACTGAGCATCTTGGTAGGTTGCTCCATTACTATTCCTTCATCTATAAAATGGGGTTAGTATTGGTACCCACCTCACAGAGTTTTTGTGAGAATTCAGTTAGTATCTGTAAAGTGCTTAGAATAATGCCCATGGCATACGGTCCTTGCTCAGGAAATGCTGTTGTATCACTCCATCTTGCAAGACTCAAGTCAAGAAGACTCCCCTGGTTAGCTGATTTCTCCCTCTGAGCTATTGCAACACTTGTGTGGGTATTGACTTTTTCCTAACCTCATCCATTTAGCGAGGATTCATTGGATTCCCCACAGAGAAAAATAAAGCAGGATGCTGGCCCCAAGGAGTCCCAGCCCCAGAGAAGAAGACAAGGAAATGGATCATCAAAATCCGGGGTAAGGGACAGAGAACAGCACAGAGGGCTGGAGAAGCCTAGGGGCTGCTGGGCTTGGTCCAGAAGACTTTCTAGAAGGAGAGTTGCCTGAACAGAGTAAAAAAGGAGGAATAAGTGTTAGTCAGGCCAAGAGGGGAAGAAGAGACTCCTCAGACAGAAGGAACAGCATGAGCAAAGGCCCAGGGGTGAGAGAAACTGTAAGTCGTTCAAGGTGACCGGAACAGAAAGAGGTGAGGGAAGAGGCTAGAGACTGACCAAGAGGTAATCACAGGCCAGCTTGTGAACGCCTTTCAAAGCCCTGTTTAAAGGCTAGAACTTCTCAATGCAACCTTGTATTATGGATCAGAGCCTGCAACAGAAAAAAGGTAACACTGGAAAAACATAAAATCTGAATAAAGTCTATAATTTACTTAAAAATGTGGTACCAGTGCTAATTTATTGGCTTTAACAAGCATATCATGGTTATGTAAGAAGTTAACATTGGGGAAACTGGGTGAAGATATATGGAAACTTTCTGTGATTTCTTCTTAACTCTTCTATAAATCCAAAATGATTTCTAAATGTAAGGTTCTTTAAATAGCTAGACTTTATCTCGGGGGCAATGGGGAGCCATTGAAAGGTTTATAGCCGTGGTGTAACCGTGGTCAGGTTTATGTGCTATAAAGATTACTTTGGCTAAAGTGAGAGATTGGAGGGGGTAAGCCTGGACCCAGAGAGAGAGAGAGAGAGAGAGAGAGAGAGACCCCTGATGCAGGAGGCTGTGGGGACAGAGAGTTGGGAGCAGAAATGAGAGCTCATCAGAAGGTGGAGTTTAAGAAACTGGCTTTGATTGGATCAGCAGGTGAAAGAGAAGGCTGAGCTGAAGAAGATACTTGAGTTGCTGGTCTGGGCAATGCAATTGCTAGGATTCTTTGGTTGCAAGTGACAGAAACCCAATCAAATTATGAGGGAAAGGAGAAGTGTATTACCCACCCATCCCTGTCCTGAAACAAACCAAGGGAATTCAGAGGTGAAGTTGACTTGGGCAAATAGGACCCGGGCCTCATGCTCCTTCAGAACACCCTCTCTCCTCTTGGTGTCTTAGTGTCATTCTCTCTGTCCAACTGCAAAGAGTTCAGGATGCCTATCTTTAAAGCCTTGCAACTACCCAAGAAAACACATTTTCCCTATTAGCTCCAGTTAGAAAAATCCCAAGGAAGAGCTCTGATTGGCAAGACTTGGTCATGTGTCCATCTCTGAACCTGACCTGGCATCTTGGGGAACGATTGGCCCACTTTGAATGCTTCCCATCCCTGTGACCAGGGCTATGCTGATGGGCAGGTCCTCTTAGAATTAGAATGAGAGAAGAACAATTATGCCCCAAAAAGGGGGATGTTGTTATCCAAAGAAGCTGGGAAAGAGAAGTGCAGCAGACAAACGAAAGGATGGATATGGTATCATTTCCAAGAGAGAGAAGAGCAGGGGAGAGGCAAGTGGAGGAGGTAGAGCAGAAATAAATAGAATTTAGCTCCGAATGTGGGAAATTTCAGGTTCCTGGAGGACATACATGGATGGATGGATGGATGGATGGATGGATGGATGGATGGATGGACAGACGAACAAACAATGGATAGATGAATTGTTGCATGAATGGATGACTGTATATATGGATAACTAAGTGGACGGTTTCTTGGACGGATATATGTATGCATGTATGTATATATGTGAATAGATGGGTAGACAGAAAGATGGATGGATGGATGGATGGATGATAGATAACTTGATTGATCTAGCAATCAACTGATGGATTGATTGATGAATGAATTGATGATTGGTTGGACAGATATGTAGATTAATGGGTGGTTGGGTGAATATTTGGTTAGATGGATGAATGAATCATGGATGGTACTGTGGTTTGAAGATTTTCCCCAAAGTTCATGTGTTGGAAATTTAAACCTTAATGCAACCGTGTTGAGAAAAGCCCCACAAGCTCAGGAGGAGTCTTCTATGTGAACTCCTCTATGTAAATTCAATTTGACTTCCCATGAGCCTGCCACAATGAAACATTCTTATCCTAAAGCCCCCAGGGCTTATGGGCCAATGCTTTTGTCATTGGCTGGCCCTCCCTGTCCCTTCCTGCCACACTGACTCATCACTGCCCACTCACAGGAGAGCTACATGCCTCCTGCTGCTGTGACCCTCCCAAGAAGAAGAGAGAGAGATGCCAATGAAGAGTTTTGTCTTCTTCTTCACCTGAGTTCACTTGCTTGGAAAGCCCTCCCAAGCCTTTCTTATTATCCCTCTCTCTCCCAGGGTTAAGATCAGAAAGCACACTCCCTATTAGGAGGAAGTGGGGTAAGGAAGCAAGTCAGGTGGCTGAGCTTGAGGAGATGAGTTTGGGTGTGGGGATGTTTATGGTGTTGGGAGGAGGATGTGCAGGTCAGTGCACATCAATTCAAAAAAAAATTTTTTCCCACTATAGGGAAACAAAAGATCATGGGCTCTGGAGTCAGACACCTTAAAACTCACTTTGCCATTTATTAGCCATGGGACTTTGGGCAAGTCACTAAAACTCTCTCAACCTCACTTTCATCATCTGAAATATGAGGATAATACCCCAACCTCTCAGAATCTTTGGGAGATTTAGCTTCCCTTACTTGATTAGTTAATATATGTGCTACACTTAGCACACTGCTTGGGACAAAGTGAACACTGGATGAAGCATAACTACTTATAGTCCATCCTGTTTGGCTTCAGTTGTGCAACTTTCTGAGGTTTCAAAAGAATGGATGGATGGATAGACAGATGGTTGCATAAATAGATGACTGTATAGATGAATAATTGCATGGATGGTTGGACAGACGTATGTATGTATGTATGCATCTGCATGGAGGGGTAGAGGAATAGAGGGATAGAGGGATGGAGAGATGAATGGATGGATAAATGGATGGATTGGTAGATCTGTTGATCAATTGATGGATCAATTGATGAACTGATGGTTGGTTGGACAGATACATAGATGAATGGATGTTTGTTTGGATGGATGGTTGGATCATCGATGGTGCTGTGGTTTGAAGGTGTCCCCCAAAGCTCATGCATTGGAAACATAATCTTCAATGCAACAGTGTTGAGAGGTGGGACTCTTAGAAGGTGATTAGGTCATAAAGGCTCTTCCCTCATGAATGAATTAATGTCATCATGTGGGAATGAACTCATTATCATGAGAGTAGGCTTATTGTAAAAACAAATTAGGCTCCCTACTTACATTGCTCTCTCACCATGTGATGCCTTTCACCATATTATAATGCAGCAAGATGGCACTCATCAGATGTGGCCCCTTGATCTTGGACTTCTCAGCCTCCAGAACCTTGAGCTAAATAAATTCTATTCATTATGAATTACTTAGTCTCAGTTATTCTTCTACAGTACCAGAAGACAGGCTAAGACATATTTTTGGGTGAATGTTTGGTTTGTTGGCTGGTTCGATGATTGAATAGATGGATCATTGTTGTTGGAAGGATGAACAGGTTGATGGATGAGATACTGAAGTATGTTATACACAGTGCCTGTCCTCACTGAGCTCACAGTTCAATGGAGAAAAAAACACAGAACCATAATTATAACAGAGAGAGGTAGAGAATTCAGCTAGAGGAAGCCATGGGCAAGGACAAGCAGGAGTTAGCCTCTCAAAAGAGAAGAAATGAAGGTAGTTCCTGCCCTTGAAGGACTCACAATCTAATTAGATTACTAGTCACTTAAGATTTTTTTGAAACTGAACCAGGTAGAAACAAATCTGTAAACAGAACAGTGAAGTAAACAAGGTGTTCTGTAAAAGGTAGTGAGCTCAGATGTATAACTCCTGAATCAAAGCATCGTTTTCTCCTTGGAACAACCTCAGAGTTAATTTCCCAAATTTGCCAGAACACACGCATTCCTTTGTCTCTGCTGCTGGTCCTCACCTCCTCCTTAGGCTGCCTGTGCCACCATGATAGGAAAATAAATGAGCCCATCTCCACCGTGGGTGCCCACAGCTGGTGTGTTACAAGGTGAAACTGGTCCAGTCATCTTCGATAGAGCTCCACACTCCTCCCCCAGGCAATCAGACATAGAGGACCAAATGTCCATAGTCTTGTGTAACACATGCCTCTCTATTAGTACTTTAGGTTTTCATCTTAAAGGCATGAAATTCATGGCATGAAATTTGAAAAAACCACCCAACCAGGAGTCATTGAACGTACCCCAGTCTCGGCCCCAGCCCCAGCCCCAGCGCCATACCTGCCATTGGTTGTTGAACAGTCTAGGGGAAAGGGGACTCTCAGGGTCTCAGTTTCCCATCTGTCAAACAAATGGATAGGTCAGGATGATTTCTAAGTTCTCTCTCAATTCTAATATTCAGTATCACATACATTGTCATTTGTAGGTTAGAAATGGGGGGATTTCAAGAGTGCTCCAAAGATTGCATGACTTGAGGCAAGCCCTTTCCCTCTCTGAGCCTCTATTTACCTTCTGACACAAAACAGTGGTCATTCCAGCCTCACAGCATTGTAGTGAAGTTCAAATGAGCCCCTGTCTGTGAAGATGCCTAACCAAAAGTAAAGCTCTGAATCAGTGAATAAGGAGATGGCTTTGCACTGACATGGGTGTGGACACCATGACACTGGCTTTGGAAGGGCCCTTAGAAGTCCACTTCCCAGCTATGGATAGGTAACTGAGGCTCAGAGAAGCACAGAGACCCCTACTAGCCAGTGGGAACATTGAGACTAGAGCCCAGCTCTCATCACAGCCAGGACAGTTACAGTCAAGGTCTGGCCAGAACCTTGGTCCTGCCAGGGTCTCTGTTCTTCTAAGATCTAAGATCTCAGGGTAAAGTGAGATCAGATTCCAAATCCCTCCTCCCGGCAGTCTTCACAGCTGCACCCTCCACATGTGAGGCGGCTCACAGGCAAAGACACCCACCGTGGTGGTGGTGACAATGGTGTTACATTGCCAGCTGGGCAGTGGGTGGCCAAGGGAGGTGTTGTTTTCCACTGCGAGATGCTGGCACGCTGGGAGTCTCATCAAAACTGTGGTTGCTGCTACTATTACGGCTATGGCAAGATGGGGAGCGGGAGAGGGGACACAGGGTCTGAGAGCAAGTGGCAATGGTCCAGAGTCATCCTCAGCCAAACTCTCAGGGCAGGAAGGAGTGTCAACTACTTACCACCCTTTGCCAACTGCCTGGTACCACTCAAGCTCCAGATGGTGGCTCAGAGTTGGAGTCTTGGAGTCAGGTGCCCTGTGTTTAAATCCAAGTTCACTGCTTACTACCTATACAGTTGCAAGCAGAGATTTAATATCTTCACTCTAGTTTCCTTGTGTGTAAAATTGGTTTAATCATGGTACCTTCTTCAAAGGGCTGTTGGGAGGATTATGAGATAGTGCAGGCAAAAGTCAGTCAGATTCCTAGGTCAGATTCCTGAGAAAAGACTTCTAAGATGCATATTTGCATGCAAGAGGCTGTACCTGGGGTGGAGCGTGGGGGAGCACACTGGGCAGAGGGAGACCTTTAATGCTCTGCTGCAGCCACAGACTGGATCTCTGCGACAGGATCACCCTTCCAATTCTCCTACACTGAGGCTGTGGGGCTGCACCCAGGGGAAGGGCTGGGGCCTTGACTTAGGCTGAAGGGAGTTCCAGGGAGGTACTTAGCAGTGAGATTTCAGCAGGGAACACTCCTGGAAATTAGGGGATGAGTGCCCCAGTCCTGAAGATGAATGAAGGTGAATGTGGGACTTCAGTAATGCATGGCACCAGCCACTAAAAGGGTTTAGAACTCAATAACTATTGTCTGTTAATCATCACCACCATCACCACCACCATCATCATCATTATCATCCTGTTTAATTTCCAAAACCACATTGGGAGATAGATGTCATTAAGCCATTTTACAAATAAGTAAACTGAGGCTCAGAGAAGTTAATTGACTTACCCAAGGGTGCACATTTGTGTATGGCAGAGCCAGCACTTAGAAACCAGGTCTGTTTGTCTTCATTCCAGTGATCATGCTTCTTCACTGCAAGGTGAAATTCTGTCCATTCTAATTCCCTTCCTTCCAGAACTGGACAGAAGACCACCCAACTATTCCGGGTACAGGAGCTCGCTAAGGCAGCCAGATCCAGCACTGGGAATCTGTTATGGAATTCAGGTCTGTCTCTTTAAAGTTTTACTCACTGAAGCCCTAGAGCCATACTAAATAAATCTAGTTCCCCCTCACACATGTTGCAATCATGTCTATGTTCACAACCAGGGTGAGATTAGAAGGGGAGTCTAGGGATAGGGACTTAAAAGATCTGAGTGTCAGGTAGACACCCACAGCCCTGATGAAACACTCTTGGCCGGTCTCAAAGTCCTCAATTGTCCCATGACCACAGACGAAATCTGAGCCCACCCACATGGCTGAACCCACCCCTGCCCTACCTCATCTCCCACCTGAGCCTCCTTTCCATCATGCTGGCATGTTCCAATCCCCCCACATACCCTGATTGCCCTCACTCTCCACGTCTGCAGAGACCCTTCTATCCTCTGGTGCTTCCTTCCTCTGCCTCCTCTTCTGGCTTCCTCCTATTCACCCTTTGGGTCTCAGCTTAGACATCAGTATCCCCAGGAAGCCTTCTCTGATCTCCAAAGCCCAGGTCAGGGGCCTTTCCTCAGTGTCCCTAGCACCCTATGCTTGTCCCTCCCCACCACACTGGGAGCTTTGTGAGGGCAGAGACTGTGTCTTTGCTGTACACAGCACAGCACTGTTCATTTGATAAATATAATAATTAATAGTGAACAAGTGAATGAATGATTGAATGAATGATGGAGTGATAGAAGAAGGAGAGGCATTTGGTGCAATTTGCTCTAGGCCTCTAGAGATGATGATTCAAAAAGGAGAGAGCCCTTGACCCAAAGTTTGGATACTCCAGCCTTGCCCTAGTCCCCTCTCTGCTGCCTCACATCACTTCCCAATATGATATCCAAGGAATTTCCTCCAGCCCAACCCAGTGTGAACTGAATCTGGTCCTAAAATTGCATCTGTTTTAAAATCATAGCTTCTAAGGGTCCTTAACAACTTGTGAAAGCCAGAGAAGGAAGCTGAGACCCAGAACAGGTACAGGAGCTACACGAGGTCGCACAGTAAGCTATTGGCCAAGTTCAACTGACAGCTCTGGTCAGCCATCCCTCTCCCAACTCAAGCAAATCCAACTGGCTTTTTTCACAGTCGTGCTGGACTAGCAGCCCTGTTGTTCTCTCTCTCTGGGAGCAGCAAGTGGAGACACATCTCGTCTCCCCAGCCCACCTATCAAGAGAACACTTGGAAATTCTCAGGGGGCTGCAGATCCCTCTGGCCCTCCTGCTTACCTCCGCCTCCACCCTGTCCTTTCCCCTGGCCTCGCCCTGTCTCTCTGGCTGTCAAGCTTCGACAGGGGCTGCGAGTGTGGGAGGTTGACACCAGGGAGGCTGCAGGTTGGAAATAAATTCTAATCAAACACAGAATCATTCCATCTTCTCCCTCAGCTCAGAGGACAGCATTTTTGCCGGGTATTACTCATATGTTCGGAGAGAAATCTTCTGAGGCTTCTCAGAGCCAGAGGGGAACTTTGCAGGGTTGGGAGGATAAAAATCTTTTCTTTTTCCCCCCAGGCTGGTTCTTGCTTTTATTATCTTCTCTCTCTGCCTCTCATTATGGCAGGCCTTTGAGATTTCATTTGTCCCTTCTCTCCTAATCTTAAAGGCATGGAGCTGGGGATGCTGACAGGAGCCCCAAAGCAGAGGACAGTCAAGGGGGGTTGGGGGATGACAGCAGGGGCCAGCCCTGTATATTGGAGAGGAGGGGATGGATTCTCATAACCGATTAGTACAAAGGCCACTAACAAGGAAGCCACTAGGGAAGGGACAGGCTTTCCCAGAAGCAAGGATCAAGGGAGCTCAGGATAATACCTCTACTATTTTTGAGGACCTTGATACCTCTCTATCATTCATCACACAAACCCACCTCAAGCCAATTTCTATCCCTAAAATGGATCCAGAATCCAATCCCCCTCCTCCCAGTTACCACACCCATTCTAACTGTCATCATCTCTTTAGACTACTGTGGTAGCCCCCTCACCCACCCCACCCACTTCCAGTCTTCCCCACCCCCCCAGTCCCTCATCCACCCAGCAGCACAAATGAGCTTTCACAACTTATTCATGCCACATCACTGCCCTGTTTAGAACTCCTCCCCCCACTGCAACCAGAATCAAATCCAGTACCCATGATGGCCTGTGGAGTTCTACCCCGCTCTATCCTGCTGCCTTGCAGACTTGATTTCCCACACACACACACGTTTCCCATCCCCATGCCTCTGCCTGCCCTTCGTCCTGGCCCTGGAGCTTGCCCAGCTATTCCCCCAGCTCTGATGGCAAATGCCACATCCTTGCAGGGACTTTACTCATCCAATTTAGCTAAAGCAACACCCTAGCCCTGCCACTCTGGCCCACGTTGTCCTACTTCATCTCTGGGCCAGCTTTACACTGCGTCAGCACAGCTAACAGTGCAATCGAGTAACCAACCAGGAACGATGGTTCCCGAAATACCCTTCCCTGGATGGTGGCGGGTGGTGCGGGGAGCCAGAGGCATCTCGTGCGAGGTTCGGAAGGTGGGGGTGATGCAGCAGCAGCTCCGTGTTCTAACTGTGCTCTGAAGTTCAGGGCAGGATGTACTGTAGTTGCTGTCATGAGCCATCTCATTGACAAGGCGCAGCACCTGGCCTGCAGATCCTCCACTCCACTAGAGCGCCCCCTGCCACCTCCCCAAGTCCTGAGCCAAGTGTGCGTGCAGCGTCATGGTGAGGGGGCCAGCCTCCGTGGCAGCTCACCCTGGCATCGGGGTGGGAGGTCACGAGAGACAGATGCGGGTTCCAGTTGTCCCCATCCAGCTGTCGCCTCCTGAAGGCCAGTCTGACTGACTTACAGAGAGCCAGGCCTAACCCCAGGTGCAGAAACAGCAGCTTGCACACACTGCCCACGAGTTCCCCCACCATTTGGCCCATTGCCTACACATCTGTAACAATGCTGCTCCTCAAATTGAAGCCCGGTGAATCTATCCCCAGGTTAGCCTTTGTGCGGATACCCAGTCTTTTTATTTTTTATTTTCTTAGGGTCAGGGTCTCACTCAGTAGTGTGATCATCACTCACTGCAACCTCAAATTCCTGGTCTCAAGTGATCCTCCCACCTCAGCCTCCTAAGTAGCTAGGACTACAGGCACCCACCACCATACCAGCTAATTTTTAAATATATTTTTGTAGAGATGGGAGTCTCACAATGTTGCCCAGGTTGATCTTGAACTCCTGGTCTCAAGTGATCCTCCCACCTCAGCCTCCCAAAGCACTGAGAGAGGTACCCAGTCTTCTTAGTTAGTGTAAGTTCATTGCCATTCTAACCGCTCAATATGGAAAAAGCCTTGATGGCAGGGATCTAGGCTTTTCAGCAGCATTCCCAGTTCAAAGAACAGAACCTGGTACTTAGTGCTCAGGAGTTATCAAGGGGCAGACTAGGACTAAGAGCTCACAGGATTTGGTGAATAAGATGCCACAGGAAATATGAAAAGATGGCCAATCAACCCATACTGTGTTCACACCTAGTATACACACAGCCCCTGAGAGAGCCTTCCCCTCTGCCTCGAATGGCACCCTACCCTCAGCTGTCTCCAGCCCCAAGAGCACCCCTCCTTCTCACTGCTCACCTCCTCCAAAGAACGCCAAGACCCTGCCTCCTTCTAATCCTTACATACAGGTTTCTGCCTCATGGTCACAGTGGAGGCCACACTGTGATCACCAATGCCCAGCTGGCATTCTGGCCCTCAGACTCTGCTGACCATCGTACTTTCCTGAGGTTCTTCTCCCGTCTGGTTCTCCCATCTCTCAGAATATGCCACCTCTGGGCAGCCAATCTTTCAGCTGGGTGTTCCCAGAGTTCTCCCTTCATCCCCTCCTCTCTCCCCTTCCCCTCACTCCTCTCTCTATTTCCTCATTCCCCTGCCCCAGCCCAGGCAATAGCACCCGCCCCATCATTTGACTCACTGCCTGCAAATGCATAATCTCAAATCTGTGTCCAGCTCCAGCAGCTCTCCATAGTTCTCCATTTCCAATGGTCTGAGAGAGTTGTGACATTCAGACCGTTTTTGAACATAGACGCATCAAAGTGGGTGTACCAAATTGTAAGTTTATTATCCAACCCCCTCATTGACCCTGAACCCACTGTGTCATGTGAACAGACTATGGAAAGGCGGGGAGCACCTGAAACCATTCATCAGACACTTCCAAAGCTCAGCCCCCATCTCTCACGACACCCTGTTTCACATAAAGAGCTCAGGGCATGGTAGGACTCATAAAGGTTTGCTGAATGAATGCATGAATGAATAAGTGCATGAGGGCTCAGGCCTCTCCAAAGGGATCTCATGAAAGGAAAATGGTCTTTTTCGCCAATTCAAAATCAAGGAAGTGACTGAGAATAGTGATCCATTCCTGTGATCCCATTGCTTTGGGAGGCTGAGGCAGGAGGATCACTTGAGGCCAGGAGTTCAAGACCAGCCTGGGCAACATAACAAGACTTCAACTCTACAAAAAAAATTTGTTTTTAATTATCCAGGCATGGTGACAGGCACCTTTAGTCCCAGCTACTCAGGAGGCTTAGGCAGGAGGATCACTTGAGCTCAGGAGTTTGAGACTGCAGTGAGCTATGATCGTACCACTGCCCTCCAGCCTAGGTGACAAAGTGAGACCTTGTCTCTTAAAAAAAAAAGAATCTGGCTGGGCACAGTTACTCAAGCCTGTAATCCTAGCACTCTGGGAGGCTGAGGTGAGGGAATTGCCTAAGCCCACGTTTCGAGAACAGCCTAGACAGCTTGGCAAAACCTCATCTCTAAGTCTCTACAATAAAGCAAAAAAAGCCAGGCATGGTAGCACATGCCTGTAGTTCCAGCTACTTGGAAGGCTGAGGCAGAAGGATCACCTGAGTCCAGCAGGTCGATGCTGGGGAGGTTCTGAGCATGCCACTGCACTCCAGCCTGGGCGAAGGAGTGATACTCCAACTCAAAAAAAAATCCAAGTAAGAGAGTTGGGGTACTTGGTAGGAGGCCAAAGCACCCCTTCAGGCAAGGAACATAGATCCAGGGATAGCAGAGATCCCCAGGGAAGGAAGTAAGGGGGGTACCCAGCAATGGTGACAGGGACGTAGAAGACACTGGGGTGGTGAAATCTTGCAAGATTTCCTGCAAAGCCCTGCATAATTAGACCTAGGGGAGAAGAATCTGATGCCAATCACTCTTAGGTCATGCTCTGTGGTGATATGCCACACCCCTGGATGCTGGTCACACTCAGCCCAGGCTGCAGTCCTAGGGATCCCGGCCTACTCTGAAAGCCCCCTGCCCCTCAAATACCTGGGCCTCTGTCTCTGCAGAAGAAGTACCTGTCCAGCATTCATGGGGGATGCTCCTGGAATGACTATCATAGTAGCATGGGGCTTGCAATGACCCCTTTACATGTTGTCCTGTAACCCTCTCCACTGTCCTGCTAGATAGGTTGAGCATTACTACCTCTGTCTAACAAATGAGGAGACTGGGACTCAGAGTTGTTCAATGACTTGTCCAGGGGCAAGGAGTTTGCAAGAGGTTTAAACTCAGGTGAGATTTAAACCCAGGCTTGTCTGACCTCACCCTCTCCACTCCCGTGCTGTCTTTTGTGGAAAGTTAAAACCTATACCCAGTTGAAACTCACAGGAGAGGCACATGTTCTGTGTTCAATTATGCAGTCAGTGCACACAGTTGGTGCTCAAAATACCTAGTAATTGCACACAAACAGTACCGAGTGATGCACAATGTTCACAGTAGTTGGTTTCTCTGTGCACAGTAGATTCAATTACTAGGTGCACGATGGTGATGACAAGTATGTCCAGGGAAGGGTGTCATATGCTTATGGTTGTGCCCACCATTTACAGCTTGTACCACTTACAAACTGGTAATCAGTCTAATTAGATGTCATCTAACAAGAAGCAGGGCTCTGGGGATGGGTACATTTGACAGGTGGGGGTAGAGATGGAAGAGTCAGGGGAGAGTGAAGAACAGGCTTAGGGAAGGCAGTAGAGTAGAAAATAGAGGCCAGAGGTAGGAGAGTCAGGGGGTTGAGGACGAGGAGGCATGCCAGGCTGAGGTTCACAGGTTAGCTTTGCCAATGATTCCACTTGGTCGCAGCCCCATCGCTAGTCAAAGAAATCTCAGTGATGATGATGGTGGTGACAAGGTGTCCTCTTCTAAGACCCCTTCTCTCTAAACCCACAGCACCCTGAACTTGCCCTGTAGCCTCAGTGTCTTACCACTGGTCCTCCTCTCAGACCACAAATGACTTAAGACCAGGCAATCTGGCTCTAGGGTCTAATTATTTCTCAACCATGACACTGCTTCACCATGGATGGATGGATAGAATGGATGGTCAGGTGGTGTCTTCATTTGTTTTCTGCTGCTATAAGAGAATATCAGAGAGTGGGTACTTTATAAGGAACAGAGATTCTGTTCTTACAGTTCTGGAATCTGGGCAGTCCAAGGGTGAGAGGCTGGCATCTGGCAAGGACCTTCTTGATGTTTCATCCCACAGCAGAAGACAGAAGGGCAAGAGACCACAAAAGGGTCCCAAACTCACTTTTATAACAAACTTACCACCCCAATAATAGCATTGTCTTAAGGTCCCACCTCTCAGTACTGTTGCATTTGGTATTAAGTTTCTAACAAATGAGCTTTGTGGGGGGCACACTCAACCCAAAGTTGATGGAGTAGATGCATAGATGGACAGACGGACATATGGTTGGATGGGTGGATGGATAAATGAATGAAAAAATAAAGGAATGGGGAGGTGAGAGGTTCTAAGCTACTGACAATGATGTTGTCATAGTCATTCAAACCCAAATCCCAAGAAAGTTCAGGAAAAAAATTAATCAAGGTCTAGCATGGACTCCTAGACCAGGGGCCACTTTCCCAAAAGTCTAGAACTCATGAAACTCTCAGTAGAAAGGCTTGAAGGGATCTATTGGTCCTTACTCCTTAAAGGGGAAGATCACCCCTAGCATCTCCCTATCCTGGCCACGACATACTCACACTTCCCAGAATATAGTTGCACACATTGGTGGGAACCAACTAAATTCCAATTGAATTTGATGAGGAGTTGCTGAACACCTACTATGTGTGTGGCACAGTCATTTGCTGACCAGGTGGTCAGTCGGCTGGCTTTCTCTGGCAGGCTGCTGGCCTGGCCAGCCAACAGACGGAGTCTATATCAGCTTACACAGCAGTTGGCTTTTTTTTTTTTTTTCACTGTAAATGCCCTTGTCTGCCTGGATAGAGGGAGAGTGTGATGATGATGGGGCTGGTCGGGATGATTTAGTTTCATTTCTGATGCACCTCACCTAGGGAATTCTCATTGTCCTCAGGTGGTGACAGTTTATGGCTGTGGGTATTTAAACAACCTGGCTATTTGTTTCAATAGGCATCATATAAAATTATTAAACAAGCAGATGAGAGCTGAAAGGCATGGCCTCATCTGTTTGAATAAAGATTACCTGGGAGCTGCCCTTTCAGGTAATGAAAAATATTGACATGGGTGTGTTCCCAGGGTGTCCCAGGTCTTAACAAGGGAGGTGACTCCCTGCCATCACCCATCATCCCCTTGTGTCCAAAAAGAAAGTACTCCTGAGTCTGTCTCCAGTTCTTTGGGAGAAATAAAGTTTATTCTTTATTTCCCCACTGTAAAATATTTATAGAATTCAGAGAAGTGGGGGGGAGGCGAGTAAAAAACCACCCATTAACTCACATCCCAAAGAAAACACCATTAACATTCACTTTTCAATTTTTTTCTTATACATAGTTGACATAGTTGAATGAGAACCATAATTAAGAATAATAAAGAGGCCGGGCTCAGTGGCTCAGCCTGTAATGCCAGCACTTTGGGAGGCCGAGGTGAGTGGATTGCCTGAGCCTACAGATTTGAGATCAGCAGGGCAACTTGGCGAGACCTTGTCCCTACAATAAATCAAAAATTAGCCAGGCATGGGAATGTACGCCTGTAGTTCCGGCTACTTGGAAGGCTGAGGCGGAAGGATCGCCAGAGCCCAGCTGGTGGACGCTGGGGTGGTCGTGAGTATGCCACTGCACTCCAGGCTGGGGGACAGAGTGAGACTCCAACTCAAAAAAAAAAAAGACGAATAAAAAAATCTTGATGGAGCCGGTCTCGGTGGCTCAGCCCGTAATCCCACGCCTTTGGGAGGCTGAGGTGAGTGGATTGCCTGAGCCCGTGGGTTCGAGACCCACCTGGGCAGGCGAGACCTCAACTCTACAACAAATCAAAAAATCAGCCGGACGTGGTAGCGCATGCCTGTAATTCCAGCTACTCGGAAGGCTGAGGCGGAAGGATCGCCGGAGCCCAGCAGGCGAGGCTGCGGTGGCCGGGAGCGGCCACTGCACTCCAGTCTGGGCGACCGAGTGAGACTCCGATTCAAAAAATAAAAATAAAAATCTTGATGATATATGCTAGGCATGAAGTGCTTTACAAGTATTAACTCATTTACTCCTCCCAACACCTTCCAAGATAGGATTATTACTTTGTCTAGTTTACAGATGAGGAAACCAAGGCACAGAGAGGTTAGCTTGCCTGAGTTCACGGCCAACAAGTGGCAGAGCTGGGACTCAAACCGTTCCATGACACTGCCTGTCCCGCCACAGGCACAATTCGTGTTTTCCTTTGGCCTCAGACATCGTGCACATGCGGGTGCCCTTTCCTGTATGCCCGCACGAACTGCAGAAACATTATTCGCAGTGGCTGCCAAATGTTGCAAGTCTGTGGACAACAGTTTACTTTGTCATTCCCGTTTGGGATTTTTTTTTCTCCTGAATTTTTGGTGTTGTGTACCACCAACAGCATGGTGGCGACTGAACCTTCACGGGAGAAAGCCGCTCCCTCCTATAATCTCCCCTCCAGGGAGCATGCCCATCCCATCCCCACCACCTCACAAGGCTGGTCCAGCTCCCCACTCAGCCTTGAAAGCAGCAACTCCCAGTCCCTACTCTCCAACCTCCACTCTCCAGACAGAAAGCCTCGACTCAGAACTCAGGAACCTCCCACTCCAAACCAAATATATCACAGACACAGCCATGTATCTGCTCAGGCAGACATGTGGGCAGGGGGGGCCTGTCCCACCGGCCACCTGGGCAAGGAACCTAATTTCCTCCAGTCTCATGTTCTTCCCTATAAAATGGAAACACCAATTCAAACCCTAGCTACCTCCAACAAGTTTTCTGTGGCGCTCAGATGACATGGTTGCATAAAAAGGCTTTTGAAACTGGAAAAGAGCTCTGCATGTGCAAGAGATTGTTATTATTATGACATTAATTCAGCAACATTCCCTGAGGAGCTGCTATGTGCCAGGCATTCGTTCAAAGCCCTGGGGATACGGGAGCCAATGAGAGAGCTCCAGAGCCCGGCCCGGGAGGGAAACATGGCCTGATGGAGGAGGGCTGATCAGCAATGACACATGGTGCTTGTTCAGAGAAAAGCACTAGGACTGCAATAGCCTAAATGAGGGAGTTAGTTCAGGTGGAGGGGTCTCAGGGAAGGCTTCCTGGAGGAGATGACATCTCGGCTGAAACTTGGGGGATGTGGCTAAACAGAAGGGAGGGCGCTGAAAGAACAGCATATGCAAAAATGAAGAGGCATTAAAAGTATGACATTCTGGAAAAACCAGCATGGCCAGGGCCTCGAAGTGGGCTTGTAGAGAAGTGGAGGGAGATGAAGCCTGCAGTGCAGACCCACCCTATCTGCTCTTTTAGCTGCCAGTGATCCCGGTAACTGTTTGGAGAATGGAGAAGGTATGCACAGCCCCCTTCCCAGGAGGATGTCTGCACTGAGCATACCTGTGGATGATGAATAACAGAGCCCACTTACAGCTAAAGGCAGCACAGCATGACAGAAGGTAGCAGTGGAGACAGTTGAGGCCCTGCTTCATAGAGCAGTATGGACAGTCTTTAGAGGCCTCCCAAGTTTCTGCCTCCCCTGCACCCCCTCCTCTAATACCAGCTCCACTGCGCCCCCCACAGTCCCCTCCAAAGCTATCCCAAAGCTCAGACTTGAGGACAGAGCCCCAGGCAGCTTATGGAAAGAATCCGTCATTTATTGAGCACCTACTAGATGCTAGATAATTTATCGTTGTTATCACCTTTCCAACAATCCTCTGAGGCCTGGATTCTTGGTCTCATTTCACAGATGAGAGTCAGAGAAGTAAAGGACTAGGTCAGAGGTCAGTCATGGAATTCATGTGAGGGTTCAGGTTAATGATGGCATCAGAGAGGCCAGGCTTAATCACTGGCCTGCAGCCACCCCGTTGGCAACCACTCCCTAGACCTTGATGGGGTAATGACTATGACACTGCTTCTGACAGCTGCTGTGAGGCCTCGCTGAGATGTGTACCCAAGGCGTGTAGCATGTAGACAGCACGGTAGCTACAACGACTAACTTAGGTCATTCCCTTCCCCCTTATGTCCCACAGGGACCCACTTTCCCTGAGGTCGAGACTAGGATTGAGTTACATCTGAAATCTCTCCACAGTCGAGGGAGCAGACCAGAGCAATCCCAGGCACCAGGGCCACTCCCGGCTGGGTCACCCTTCAAGACACTAAAGCTTTCCAGCTCAGTGGGGTTCCGGGGAAAGCCCTGGCCCCATCACTCTCTGGGCATCTCAAAAATGCCCCCACCACACAGCAGCTTCTCTCTTGCCAGTGGTGAGAGCAGAGCCAGATTTCAGTGACTCAGAGTAACTGCCCAGGGGCTTTCCCAAGACCTCGGTGGGAAGGCCCCACTGTGTGACTCCAATCAAGACACTCTTTCTTTCTATGCCCCAGTTTCTTCCCAATTACAGGAGCTGGGTGGACCCACTGAAGCCCATGGAGGGTTTATTTATTTCCTTCTTAACAAGTATGTATTTAGCCACCATTCTAGATAGAGCCGCAAACAGAACATTGCACTTAGGAAGCTTCTACTCTCTCATGCCTCTGTTTCTCCGTCTGTCAAATGGAGATTATAATAGTGCCTACCTTCTAGAGTTGTGGGGAGTGAATAAATTAATACATGTAAAGAGCTTAATGCAGACCTGGCCCTACCTAAAAGCCCCCGGGGCGTTTAGTGGTAGTAGTAGCAACAGCATCCTTCAGTGGGCCATAAGGATGAGATGGGCTGACAGATGTGAAGCATTTAGGGTCGTGACTGGCATACAGTAAGCATGACAAAGACAGCAGGTATTTCCTCCAATGTGATAATCGGCCCATTTTAGAGAGGAGACAACCGAGGCGTGAGAAGTGACTTGCCTCAATCTCAACTTTAACGTCTCTTAAACATGTTCTAAACTAGGATTTCCTAACCTCAGCACATTGATGTTTGGACTGGATAATTCTTTGTGGTGGGGACTGCCTTGTGCACTGAAGGGTGTTGGCAGCATCCCTGGCCTCTACCCGGCGAATGCCAGTAGCATTATCCCCTTCTCCACATTGTAACAACTATAATGTCTCCAAACCTTGCCAAAGTTCCCTGGAAGGCCAAATTGTTCCAGTTGAGAATCACTGCTCTAAACTGACCTTTGAACTCATAGTTCAAGAACCCCCATGTCCTATCCCTAACCCTCTTTCCCCAATCCCAGCACCATCATAAATGTCTTGTTCTAACCACTCCCCAAAGGATCTGCCCTTTCTCAAGCAAACCTTGGCAACCTCTGTCCCATGATCCTCCCTACACCAAGAGTGCCCTTCCCAACCCTACATCCTACTCGAAGGCCCCGCTGAAATCCCACCTTCTCTTCAAAGGGTTTCCCCACCCCAGAACACAATGCTGCCGTGCCCTGCCCTCACCATGACGGGCACTCCATCTTGTATCATAACTAGTCATGAACATGTCTATCCTTCCCTGAGCCCTATCCTTCCCTGAGCCCTGTCCCCACCCCCCACCCCCAACTCCGTACAGAAGCAACTTGAGGACAGGGGCAGTGCCTGACTCATCAATGTGTCCCTAAGCACCCAGCACAGGGCCAGACACACGGGCTGGGTCGTTATTCTGTGCGCATGGCTGTCACCAATAAGACTGGTACCTGGCCAGGCTCAGTGGCACAGCCTGTAATCCCAGCACTTTGGGAAGCCAAGGCGAGTGGACTGCTTGCACCCGCGGGTTCGAGATCCACCAGGGCAACTTGGCAAAACCTCATCTCTACAATAAATCAAAATTTAGCTGGGCGTAGTAGCGCATGCCTGTAGTTCCAGCTACTTGGAAGGCTGAGGTGGGAGGATCGCCAGAGTCCAGCAGGTTGAGGCTGCTGTGGCCGGGAGCATGCCACTGCACTCCAGTCTGGGCAACAGAATAAGGCTCCAACTCAAAAAAAAAAAAAAAAAGACTGGTACCCAAGCAGCGTCTTGGGTGCTGGTGAAAGGTCCTCAGATTAAAGACACCATGTGGCTTCCAGCCTAGGAGTGGTTAAGAGTTCAAAGCGTAGGCCAGACTCAGGTTCAGTTTTTACCTCTGGTTCCTGCCCACCGAAACTGGGCCTCAGTTTCTCTGTATGCGAAATGGGATAAAATTCAATGTCCCTGATTCGTAGGATTGCTGTGAGAATTAAATAAGAAAATGTATGCAGAACACTTAGCATTGTGGCACACAATAAGACAATTAATAAAATAAAAATAATGGAAAAAGTTAAAACACTGGTAATGACAACACTGTGCAGGCCCAGAATGTTTTGCATTGCAGAGGCCATTCCTCCACAGCACCGTGTGGGGTTTGATGAGCAGTTCTGGAATCACCACCCCAGAGTCACAGATGAGGACGCTGAGGTTTAAGGAGACCCTAGCAGAGAAGCAGGTGCCCTAACTCCCAACTCAGTGCTCTCTGGTTCCAGGACAAGAATTCCAAGTGAAGGCAGGAGGGGTGGGAAACTCCTTCCCTCCAGCTCCCCTGGGGTCTAACACTGGAACTTCTTGGACTGTTGGGGGTGGGGGACCCTTCGAAAACCAGGATGTGAAACACTGCAGGGCCAGGGAGGGCGGAGGAGGCAGGCGGGCAGGGAGGCCGCCAGACACAGTAAATAATTCACACAGATGAACTGGAGATAAGGGCGGCTTCACAGGGGATTGAGTTCAGGACGAGGAGGCTCAGACAGCTTGTGGAGGGGGGCTTGTGGTCTCCCCTGTCTGCGAGGGGAAAATTCACATGGGTCTGGCTGCCAGGAAAACACAGCCCCAGGTGCAGGCTCCGTACTACTCCCTGCCATTGGAGGGAGGGAGCTCCCCGGAACTGCCCCGCGGGGCAACCGGCCTGGCCAGCCGCCTCCGCCCAGCTGTCCCCATGGCAACTGGCTGGCCTGGTCCCGGGTTCACGGCCAACTGGATCCTGGGCCTCTCCTCCCCCGTGAGAGGACGGGCTTCTTCGACTCCCAATCCTGTGCTCTTTCGGAGCTTCCAGCTGCCAGAGCCCCAGAAGACCATCTTGTCTGACCCCCTCCTTATATGGGAGTGACTGAGACAACCGACTCTTGGGGCCCACCTATCTGGGTCTCATTCCCAGCTCCACCACTTTCCAGCTGTGGGATCTTAAGCAGGTAACTTCACAGCTCTGAGCCTCGGTGTTGCTTGACTGTAAAATTAAGATATGTAGTAACCACCTTAAAGGGTTGTGAAAATTGATTGAACTAAATGCAAGGAGTTCACAACAGTTACTGGTCTGTAGCCAGCACTGAGTAAATATTATTTTCCACATCGGGAAACAGAGTCCCAAAAAGGCAAAATACGTGCCCACAGTCATGATCCGCGCTGTCGGCAAATTTGAAATGAGAAGGCTGGCAGCATCCTATTGGGGTTCCCCAAGGGCTGCCTGTGGTTCTTGCAGGCCCACCCAGTCCTCCTAATCTCTTGAATTCATAGTCGTTTAATGGTCATTGACCAGGCAGTGAGGTCCCTGAACTGAAAAGGTCTTGCTGTAGCCAGCCCTGCTTCCCCAGTGCCAAGCAAAACCCCCACCCACCCCGACATCTCCCACCCCTGTCTGGCAGAGGAGTTGTTGAGTGAATCCGGATTTCATGAATTAATTAGTGCATTCTCTACCCAAGAACCCCTTACCCCCACCCAGGGCAAGCTCCCAGCTCTTGCTGCCTCACAGGACACCCCTTTTCCTGACCACTTCCTGTCATCACTGCCTGTCCCCTCACCCCCATCACCCTTCTGTTAGGAGTTCCCATGGCGCATTGCCTGGGTCTCCCTCCTCCCTTCAGCCTGTCCTCCCTGACTTCCCTCCCACTTAATGACCCTTTGTCCTCAGAACTGCTGTTTCTGGGTCAAGGACCCTCCTCTTGGCCCAGGAGTGTGTACTTCCCCTGGCATAAGAACAAACCCTCCCATGGGTTAAAGACAAACCCTCTGATGGCAACAAGATAAGCCAAATCTTCATCTCAGAACCTGGGGAAAGCCGATGGGGTCCCAGCGCTGGGGAGGTGGAGTGGGAGTGACCCAGCAGCTGTCTTTCTGGGACCCTGGGTCCTGCTGGCAAGGTGGCTGCAGTTTCGGACCCAGAATCTCTGTCCTTGGGGGCCTCCCCACAAGCTCCAGCCCAGCTGCCAGGTTTCCTCAGATACAGCCCCAGTCACCACGGATTTATTTTTGCATATGGTTTGGGAGAATCTCTGTTACTGGAATAATGACAACCTTTTTTTTTCTCTCTCTTCTCCTTTCCTCCAATAGGCAGATTTTATAAACCAGAGCAGCTGCCTGAAGGTTTCCAAGAAAAAATTCTGCACAGTTTCTAAGCAGGGTGACAGTTCTCCACAGGAAGTCGCTTTTATTAATTTTTTAATCTCTTTTTTTGTAAGACTCCATCTATCGGTCATCAGGAAGCACCTTGGGCACTCTGGACATTCTCATTCCACCCTCCTCTCCCATTTGCCTGGAATTCATGGTTACATCTAAATCACAGTGGGCTCGCCCAACATGGGGGCAAAGTTCGAACTACTGAAAAATAGGTCACTCAAATCGCCTGTGCAGAAGAATCCCAAATAATTTATGGAGAAATTCTTCCCTGAAGGAGGTAGGAAGGAACTCCCTGTCCCCTAAGTGTGAGCTGTGCATAATGATTTCCTTCCATAGAGAAGAGTATGGAAAGGGAAGGAAAAGTCTAACTTTGCAGTAGAGAAGTCTGGCAACACTAGCTCAGCCAGATGGTGAAGGTCAACATCAACAGTGATAAGTCATGTCTATAGTATGGACCCCATGACAGGATGTAATGAGAACAGCACATTTCCTCCAGGGTCCTCCTCCCAAAACCCACATCCCCATTTGAACCAAAGGAAGACATCGCATACCCCAAATGACAGTCTACAAAATACTTGACCAGGACTCCACTAGAAACAAGAAAAGTCTGAGAAACTATCACAGCCAAGAGGCGCCTAAGGAAACAAGATGACTACGTGTAATGTGGTATCCTGAGTGGAATCCTGGAACAGAGAAAGGACATTAGGTAAATGCTAATATTAATACAATCTGGATAAACTGTGGAGTTTAGTTCATGGTAATATACAGTGTTGGTTCCTTGGTTGTAAAGAATATACCACAGTAATGTCAGGTGTGAACAATAGGAGAAACTAAGTCAGGGGTACGTGGCAACTCTATCTTCATAACTTTTCTATAAATCTAAAACTATTCTAAAATCGCAAGTTTATTTTTTAAAAACTGGGGCACATGCTTGTGTTTCAGGCAGTCCCCAACCCCAGCTCTCTTTGATTCCCTCTTGATGCCAGTACCAAGGATCTGAGCTTCTGATGCTGGGTTATCCAAGCCCTTAGATCCCAACCTCATTGCCATAGGTCCTATCATATTCAAGATCAGGAAAAGTTCCCATTTTGTTCACCAATGTATACCCAGTTCGCCTAGAAGAGTACTAGGTACATAGTAGGTGCTAAATTGGTATTTCTCAAATGAATGAAACTTAGGGAGGTCTTGTCAAAGAAAATGACCAAGCATGGTAGCCTACACCTGTAATCTTAGCACTCTGAGAGACCAAAGTGGGAGGATCACTTGATCCCAGGATTTTAAGACCTGCCTGGACAACAAAACGGGACCCCATCTCATGTTTTAAAAAATGGGGGGTGGGGTAAAATATGATCCAAGCAGAACAGAAAACCAGGCTCCTCCCTTCCCAGGACAAGAAGTCGGCACCTCCTCGTCTCCATTCAGAGAAGAATGACTCTGGCAATCCAGTTAGAAGTGAGTACGAGACCCCTGTTGACGCTGCCTTTGGGAAGCAAGCACACGAGTTTACTTAGGACTGTTATCAGGGGCTTTGGGGAGATGATGGAGAGAATGAGAAGCAGGCTGACTCCCTCAAACTACTCCCCACCTCCTTACCCAACCCGCCACCCTTCCCATCCCCAAGATACCTCCACTGACTCTCCGTGAGGCTGCCAAAAACTATCTGCAAAGAAGCTTCATGCAATAAGAACTGTTGGCTAGGTCTTAAAAGTTCATTGGCACACAGTAGGCACTTCATATATGTTCAGATTGATGACTTCCATTTATTATGCAATAGGCCCTATGGTGGGCAGGGAGGGGTTCTCATCTAATGCTTTGTGAAAATTGCCATCATCCTCATTTTATATAAGAAACAGAGGCCCAAAGAGCTTGACACCCCAAGTCACAGCTAGAATGTGTAGGAGAAGGGTTTCAAATCCAAGTTCTCTGTGTCCTAAACCTGTGCATCAGCCACCCTACTGTCGATCCCTCCCTCTAGGCCAGAACTTCCTACCAGGCCCCAAGCACCTGGGAACCCCCTGCCTGTTCTCTGCAGAGTCACCTCTCGATCATCCCTTCCTCTCTGGCCTCCAGACAGCAGTCATTTTCAGATCTCTTTCTTTCAAAACTTAATTTGCCAATTTCCCCCTTGGAGGTGCTTTTTGATATTCCTTCAGGCTGTCAGCCTGGACAAGCCCTGGAAGCAGAATCCAGGGAGATGTATGATTACAAGCATTCAATTAGTTAAGTTTGAATAGTGCAGCCCTGGCATGCTCCGATCGATGCTTGGAGGCTTCTAGACACCCTCCCCCACTTTGGTCTTTTAATAGCCTTTTCCATATTTATTGCCACCTAACCAGATACTTCAAACATATCCTGCACTTGGTATAATTTGATATCTGTCCAGCCCCCAAAGTGCCCTCTCAACAAATGTTTACCCGATGCTATAGCATGTGTAAAAAGATTTATATTCCTTTTTGCTGAATGAAGTCCTTGGGAAAGGCAGACTGTCTTCCCTAGCAGAAGACCCAGCATTGGCTGGCAGGGTGACTTCTCGCTGGAACATTTTAATACATCACTTATTAAAATGGACCTGGGGCCTTGGCTGAGGGCTCCTGGGCTCCCCCTTCCCAGCAGAGGACAGCCCCAGGCCTTAACTGACCACATCCAAGCCCTGCCCCCTTTCTGAACCCTTACACAGTGAATAGTCAGAAAGGACAGAGCCTCAAAACAACAAACCAACAAAGGATCTTTAAGGCTGAAAGACAATGGCTGCAGCTGGGACTGAGCCAGGGTCTGAGGTCAGATGATTCTGCATCCCCATCCTGATCACGGGCTCTGGATTCAAGTTCTGTCTCAGTGACTTACTAGCTTGTGCAAGTTACCTAACCTTTCTGAGCCCTGGTTTCTCCTATACAATTAGGGCAGGAGTAGTACCTATTTCATCGGGCTATTGTAAGCCTGGGATTCAGTAAAAGCTCAATTAATGCAGACGCTGCGTGATCCTTTTAGCCTTTCTAGGGCCTCAACTTCCTCGCCTACTGAAGAGAGTGACTTGCTGTGGGTTTCCAGGGGTGCTGAGATGATTGTGCGAGAAAATAGGAGGGAAAGCACCTTGTAATTGCACAGCGCTTTGATCATGTAAGTGGCAATTACTCCTGGGTGCAGACAGAATCCGTGCCTTCTGAAAGAATCTGTTCATGTGGCTTCTGGCCCTCTCAGCAGATTGATGTCTGGACAGAAGGTGGGCCCTGCCCCCAGCTCTCTGCAAGGCCCCCCTCGGCCGACTCAGGAGAAAGCACAGGGGATCACTGAGCTCCATGAAGCCTATCAGCTCCAAAGCGTGGGGAGTCCTTGGGTCAGCAGGGAGGAGACCCAGACTCTGGAAGAGGGTCCCACACCTGGGAAAATCATCCTGCTGGCCTGCCAGCCCAGCCCTCCTTCCCCCCTCCCCTAATAATGCCTGCTTTCACGAGGAGCTTTCTGCTGGGACCTCCTGGGGCCTCCAGGCCTCCACTGCCTGGAAAGGAGGATGACACACCACCCCCCCATGGGTCCTCCGCCCGCACCCCCCCCATGCCTCTTACCTGATGTCTGAGTCATACTCAGGCTCCTGTCACTATGAGCTGTGTTGTGACTCCCGGCTGACAGTTTTACAACAAACACATTAAAAGCTCTCGGCACTGAGGCTTCTGGGTACATTAACAGCCCAGAAGAAAAATCTCTCCCAGCCTTTCTTCAAAATCCTCCTCCTAAACCCTCCCCCCACCCAGGGGCCTGTTCTGCCATCTTTAACCGACCCAAGCCTAACAAGGGGCTGAGATTGTATTGATAACAAACCTTTTTAAGTGGATTGGAGAAAGACTGCTGGGTGTGGATGTCCCAGAAGGGGCTTAGTCCCCAAGCAGGGACCTGTGAAGGTCCAGGGAAGGACTCCTTCCTCTTCAGCCCTGTCTTCCCTAGCAGAGGACCTGGGGACAGGTGGCTCTTGCTAGAGGGATCGAGTAGGCGGATAGCGGCCTGATACTGAGTGCTCCTATGCACTGGGTGTTGTATTAATCTTCCCAGGAACCTGACGAGGCAGGGGCTGAGCTAGTCCACTTACAAACTGGGAAACTGAGGCTTCAAGAAGTTGAGTCCACAGAGCTGGGAAGTCAAGGACCTGGGATTCACATCCCTGGGATTGGGTTCCCTGCAAACGTTGATGTTATGGAGACTGACTCCCTCCCTCCTTCTCTCCCCAATCCACCTGGGATGACAGAAACCTCAGGGAAACAGAGAGAGCCTGACCTGCAAATCCAAAATGGAATAAATTATCTCTTGGGAATGACCATGCCAGCCCAGCCCATCTTTCCTCCCATCTGAGCCCACCCAGTGACTTTTTGCCTCACAGACCAAAGTCACCATCCCCTTCCAGTCTGCAACCAGCAAACAGTAAGTCCTCCCCAGCCCCCACCAACCCACCCCAACCGAACCAGAGAAAAGACAGGAGTGAGACACAGGAAGTTCTTTTATTGTACATTGGAGAAATAGCCCTGTGTACTGGTTCAAGGTGCAACATACAGAATACCGAATTAAGAAAAAAGGAACAGGGAAGGGAAGGGAAACCTCTCAAGGTCCAAAGTTGCAAACAAAAAATGGTAAAAGATTTCCTCACGCAAAAGGCATTTTTGCAAATACCATGCAAAACAGGCAGCTGGTGTGCCTTAAGAGAATCCCTATAAATAACAGAAAAGACACTCCAAGCATTCCTGTACGTGGACTCAGAGCACAGGGAAAAGAAACCAAAATGCCTTTTGGCATTTCAAGATATTTGGCACTCTTGTGATTACATTTTTTTTACAGTCCATTAAAGAGAATAAACTGACATAATATTAGAGAAAAAAACAGGCTGCTCACACAACAGACTGCAGGGGGAGGTTCGAAAAAGCTCAAGCATTTTTTTCTTTGTTTTTCGTGTGTGTGTGTGTGTGTGTGTGTGTGTGTGTGTGTGTGTGTGTTTTCTGACATCTAAAATGTGTCCATTTGCATTAACTTGGGCAAATAGCTTGCAGCAACAAAGAAACACAAGCTTTACAATTCATTTTAAAATAAAACAAGGATCCTTTCTATGTGTCATTCCTTAGAAAAGTTATCTTCTCGTTTTAAACGCACTCCTGATAACTTCAAAAGATGACCAAAATAAAACAGAATATCTACAGAGATCATTTTCTGAATGTTTTGTACATCCAAGGATAACAACATAAAAAAATAAAACTGGACAGCATTTCACATCCAAGTGCACAGAACCATTTTTGCAAGGTTAAATAATGTAAACATTGGGAATAGCCAAATCAGAGAAGAATGCCAACACCCCAAAACACCCGGTGTTGCCTCTTCATTAAGTGGTTCAAAGTCCAGATCTATAATTGCGCAATATTCACCGTATATATAAAAAGAAATGGATATTAATTTTGACAAATAGCTGCAACTGAGACTTTTTTATTTCTTTATATGTGTGTATATAGTGATTTTTTTTATTTTTTATTTTATTTGTTTATTTTTGCAGAGGAGCTCAGACCCTCCTCCTCTTCCTCCTCCTCCTCCTCCTCCTCCTCCTCCTGCCTCATCTGTCTCCCGGCCTGACACCAGATACAGGTTGTTGATTTCATCGTGGGTAGCAAGCTAGCAAGACATTTCAAAGTGCTTTCTCTTTTCATGCTTTTTTGCCAGTAACTGTCACCGCCGTTCTTATCCTCTCCCTTAACTCATTGTCTTTGGGGGAGTTAGACACCAGGAGGTGCCTTGTCGGTCATATTTTTCAGCACGTCATCAATCCTATCATCTTCAATAACAACTGCAAAAAAGGGAGGGAAAGAGAGGTGAGTGCGCTTGGGCCTGAGGGGGTCTCCGATGATTCACGCCCAGAGTGCCCGAGAGGGGGTGAGAGCGAAGGAGCAGGGCTCACCGAGCGGCAAAACAGCCCATCCTCCTCTGCTCCTGCCGGGGTCCCTTCGGTGCCTTCCTCTGAACCATCCCACCCCCCACCCCGCCTCCATCTGAGCAAAGGAAGCCGAGAGGGCACAAACCCAGCCGCCCCGGCTGCAGTCAGGGCGCGCACCGGCCGCGTCCTCCCCATCCCGGGGCGCACTGACTTGGAAGGGTGAGGAGCGGGAGCCGAGGTCTCCAGGTCTCTGGGACCCCCGGGGAGCTCTGAGCGCAGCGGTGGGAGAAGGCTGGCTGCGGAGGTGCAGAAAGCCAGAAGGGGACTCCGGGGCCGGTTCCCACGCGTGCAGCGGGTGGAGGGTTCGGGCCTGGCCTGGGCGGGCGCCCTCTCCGCGCCGCGGGCCGGGCAGGAGGAGACTCGGCCGCTCCGTGCTTCCCGCCGCTGCACAGGTCGGAGCCCTCCGCTGCCTGCCCGGGACTCTGCCTCTCGTCGCCACCTCCGCCTCTCTCGCAGTCTCTACCTAGCCTCGCCTTTCTCAGTCCCTCCGTCAGTCCCTCGGCGCGACAGTCGCCGATCGAAGTCTCCGGGTCTCTGTGTCCAGGGCGTCGTCGCCCTTACCGCTGCGGCTGCTCCTCTAGCCTCCTCGGCTCGCCTTCTCTCCCGCTGCTGCTCCCTCTCCGGAGCTCTGTCTCGGCCTCTCTGCCTCCCTTGGTCTCCCGTGGGCCTCCTCCCGCCATCTCTGCGTCTGCGTCCCTCCCGGCAGCCGTCGGTCTCCCCCATTGTCCCCGCGCCCGGCGCTCCCCTCGGAGCCTCTCCGCGCCGCCGCCTTCCGGGGCTTTTCCAGCTCTCGCGCCGAAGGCTCCGGCTCGGCACCCCGCCCCCCACCTCGCCGCCCAGGGACAACGAAAAGCCGGCGCGACCCGAACGCCCTCGCCTTCCGCGCAGGAAGGGGGTCTTCCCCCGCAGGTCGCCACGCGCCCCTTGGAGCCCTGGGACCCCTCCCCCCAGGGCGGTATAGCCAGCGCGTCCGCGACCACGCTGCGCAAAAGGGGGAGGGGGCGGAAATCCACAAGCAAAGTTTGGCGCGGGTGGGGACCCGGGTGTAACCCCGCAGCCCCGCTGCAGCTAAGAGCCGCCACGCCCCCGGAGTGACCCAGCCGGGGACCGGGCTGAGGGCGGCGCGTGCCTGCGGCCCGCCTCAGACGGACCCGCAGTGCGGGATCCCCTGTTCTGCGGGAAGGGATTCCGTCGGGTCACCCGCTCCCCGGCCCGGCCGCAGCGCCGCAGAAAGGGGATGTCAGGGACGGGGCCGCCAGCTCACCCCGCTTGCTCCGACCGATCTGGCCCAGCTTGGGCGGCCGCTTGTTCTGCCCGGCGCCGAAGAAGTTGTTGGTGTCCTGCAGGCGGCAGGAGAAGATCTGGCCCACGTCGCCGCCGTCGCCGTAGGGGCTCAGCTTCTCGTCGCCGTAGGGCAGCACCTCCGACATGGTCGCGTCCGGGGGCTCCGCCGCGGCGCCTCCTCCGCCCGCGTCCCCGCCCGCGGCGGACAGGGTCAGCGGCGCTGGGGCCGGGGGCGGCCGGCCGGGGACGGCCCGCGGGCAGCTGCGGCGGTGGCGCCGGCGAGAGGCCGGGGGACGCCGCTAGGGCAGGAGCGCGGCACCCGCGCAAGCGGCCCGGAGAGCGCCCGCGGCTGCGCTGCGCTGCGCTCCGGCTCCGCGCGCGAGTGGCTGCTGCTCGGGCAGAGGCGGGCAGGACTCACATCCTCGGCGCGCGCGGGCGGGGGCCGGGCCGGGCGGGCGGGGCCGCGAGCCGCGGGGGGCGGGGGGAGTCCCTGCGAGCCCGGAGGGCGCGGGACCCGGGAGGCGTACCCCGGGGAGCCGGGCGGGCCGGTCCTGCGGCGGGTGCGGGCGGCGGCGCCGGCTCGCGGAGGCTGACTGCGAGCAGCGAGCGGCGGGGCTGCGCGGGGCGGAGGGGGAGGGGAGCGAGGGCGGAGGGAGGGCGGGGGGAGGAACCCCGGAGGGGGGCGCGGGACCGAGGGAGACGGGGAGAAAGAAAGAGAGGGAGGCAGGGGAAACGACGGGCACTGAAGACAGGGAGAGAGGAAGGAGCGAGGGAGAAGGGGGAAGAGGAGGGGACTCGATGCAGACCGGGAGACGGAGGGAGACGAGAGGAGGAGGGAGTGGGTCGGCAGGGAGAGAAAGGGGTCGGGGGGGGAGAGAGCGGGGGAAGAGGCAGGGGCGAGGGAGCCAGCCAGCGAGCGCGCGGCGAGCGAGCAATGCCGGCCGCGGCGCCGAGGCGAGGCGCGGCGAGGCGCGGGAGGAGGGCCGGGGCGGGCGGGGGGACGCGCGGGCCTCGGGGAGAGATCCCTGCGAGCGCAGCGACGTCACGGGGCCGCGCCGGCCGGCCCGGGCCGCGGCTCGCTTCCTGCCCCGCCCCCGGCCCCGCCGTGCCGCCCGCGCGGAGGGGCCCGGGCGCGCCCGCCCCCCCGGCCCCGCGGCCTCCGGGCGCCTCCCCTCGGCCTCCTCCTTCGGGGTGTTTACCCGGCCCCGAGCCGGCTCCGCGCCCGACCCGCCGCGGGCTGTGCCTCGCAAGAGGACCCGGGGTGGGGGTTCCGGGAGCGGGAGCGCACCCGGGCTGCACACGCGGGGAAGGGCAGGCGGATGCCAACCGCCCCGGGGGCCGGATGCTGGCGGGAAAGGTCGGACACCGGGGGGACCCGCGGACACCGCCTCCCTCGCGCAACCAGGGAGCCCCTCCCCCACCGCACTCGCTCCCGCCTTGAGCCCGAAGGCCCCGCGGCTGGGGCCTCACACCCCTCCCCGCCCCGCCCCCGCTCGGTCGGACCTGGAAGGCCTCGCTCCCCCGCCCCGCGGTGCTGGACTCCGGATCCCGCGGGGCCTCCGTGGGGGAGGGTGAGAGGGAAGGGGCGGCCCCGCCTCCCGCTAGAGAGGGGAGCGCCTCCTTACGCCGGGCTCGCCCGGGATGCCCGGCTCCAGCGCCCTCTGCCTCCGCTGGGGACGCCACGGGCCTGCCGCCCTCTGCCCTCGGGGACCTCCCTTCCAGCAACAGCCATGAGCCCTCGGGAGAGACTGGGGGCTCCGGGCGGAGGAGCGGACTCCCGGATCCCGGGAGGGAGCCTGGAGCAGCTCCCTAGGCCGGGGAGGCGCGCGCCTGCCAAGCAGATGGTAACTCCGAGGGGCAAGGTGCGTGAGGAGCCCTCGTTGTCCGCGCCGGGAGCCTGTGGCACTTGCTCTCCCCCTGGAGACCATCTTTGCTCAGCAGAACTGGCCTGACCACAGAGAGGGGCACCCAGCCCACAGTCATGTGATCTGTGGAGGCGAGGCTAGGGAGCGCATCCAGGTGGCCCAGGTGAGTCTCGCCTGGCTCAACCTGCTGCCCTGCAAAGGATCCTCTCAACAGTGAAAGAGCACCTTCAGGGGCGCTCTCCCCTCTAATCTAGAACTCGGGTGGGTGGAGACTGGAGAGAAAGGAGGAGGCTTTTTAGTGGTATGACATCTGGCATAGCAGCTGCCCCAGGAGCCAGCCCAGCCCCTTCTCCAAACTGTGTAAAAGTGTTGGCTGGCCTCCAGGGCCCAGACCCCCTGGGGAGAGAGGAGGAAAGGGACTGAGAAAGGGGAGACTCTGGCAATGTGGCTGATGGACTGAGCACGGCCTTTGGACTCAGGCCTGGGCTTGGATCCCAGCTCCATCATTTGCTAGCTGTGTGACTCTGGACAAGTCATCTCTCCTTTCTGTACCTCCGTGATCTCCACTGTAAAATGGGGTGTATGGCGAGCTAGTTACTTGGGTACCTTGCAGGACAGTTATGAGAAAAAACCGAAATCAGGGTCCTGAAACCTGACTGAATGGGTGTGCAATAAGCGTTTGAGAACTAACTTAATGAGTGAGAGAGAACAGTAGCACTTCATTCGTTCCCAGTTCAGAGCCTGGGGGGGGAGTGCTGCAGTCCTTAGAGATTACCTAGTCCAACAACCCCCTCATTTCCACTGGGGAAACCAAAACCCAGAGGTCTAGGGGCCAGCCTGAGTCCCACAGCACATCCTGGCAGAGCAGCAGGTCTCCAGCCTCCCCCTGCTCCTCCAACAGCTGCCCTGTCCATCCATGGGGCTTTCCTGAGTACCCCATCTGAGGTTAGCTTTGAGGCCGAGCACTACGAGGAAAACAAAAGCTTCACAAGCGGGATGACAAAATTACAAGCAGCTCACATTTGTAGTGCCTGCTCTTTTCCCCCAAAGTGTTTTCACATCCATTATTGACCTTGCTTCTCAAAATAAATACCTTTCGAGGTAGAAAGAGGAGACGTTGCATCCCCGTTTAACTGATGTAGTAGAAAGAGGATAAGCGACTTGTCTGAGGTCACAGGCTAGTGATGGAGCCAGGAGGAGCCACTCTTCCTGGCTGGGATTCCTACGGGACTCCCTGTAGCAGTGACAGCACGCAGGGCCAGGACCACCCCCCTCATCTCACATTCACCCGGTTCCTTCTGCTGCTGAGGGGTACAAAGCAAGCTGCACGCTAAGCACCTGTGGCAATCCCACTGTACAGATCTGTGGGAGGACACAGAGAGTGTTGGTGAATCCCTGCACACACAATGAGAGCAAGCAGAGAGGCCGGTTATCCACTGGTCTTGTGTGTACCTGACCTTGTTCCAAATAAGGCTTGAGACAGCAGCATCCCACCTTCCCAACTCAGTACCCCTTAATGAACCACACACCCCTCTCAGGCACATGGCTCTGTACAGTTTGAAAGACATCTCCAAGACTATTATCTCCTTAAGTAACCCTGCAGAAGTGAACAGGACTGGGACTGGCAGGCCCATTTCACAGATAAGGTCTCCCATTCAAATACTAACCAGGCCCGACCCTGCTTAGCTTCTGAGATCAGATGAGATCGGGTGCGTTCAGGGTCATATGGCCGCAGACTTCACAGACAAGGTACCTGAAGTGGGAGTGTTGTCTCCAAGGTCACACAGTTCTGCAAGGAAGTTCAACTCAGTAGGGCATCCCTCCACCTCTGACCCTTCCAGCTGTCTTCATCATGAAGTCCTCACACAATCCTCACATGCCCCGGAACTCCTGCCCCTCTCCCACCCCCAAAAGCCAAGGGACTGGCTCTGAGTCAGATGCCAGGCGGTGCTGAAGATGCCAGATCCTGGTGAAGGAACCAGAAACCAAGTAAGGCAGGAGTGGAAGCCTGCCCTCCCCCCCCCCAAGGAAGACTGGTGATAAGCGGTCTGGGCAGTAGCCCAGGTAAGGAGCTCACTGGGACAGTCAGGTTCAAGCCCTGCTCTGTCATTTCCCAGCTCTGTGATACTTTCAACTCTTTGTGCCTCTGTTTCCTCATCTGTAAGTGGGGATAATAATCACTACCATTTGGCAGTTTATTCTGGGGCAAGAGATCATGCCTAGCACATGGTAAGACCTTAATAAATGGAGTTGTTATTGTTAGGGTACTGCGGGGACAGGGTGAGGGTGGAGAGGCGCAGCAGAGAGGGGCGCAGCACCACCGGGGCCAGCAAGCCGAAGGTGCACGCCGAGAACCCAGAGATTAGAGTAAATTGCAAAGAATTGCAACACACAAAAAGGTTAAGAAAAGTTTATTTAAAAAGTAAATTAAAGAGAGAAAGAGAGGGAAGAAAGAAGATTCACCTGCCAAGGTGGGGGAGGGGCACCAAAGCCAGGAAGCATGGCGACAGCCATGGCTCAAAGAACACACGGCCACACCAGACTCTAGCAAGGCAATGGCCCCGGTTGCTTGTGGTTGAGTCCTTTTAACCATTCCCCTAGATGGGGGAGGATCATTAAGGTGATTGGGTGGTGGTCTGCCTCCACGTCATCACAAAGGGGTAGGCAAGCGCAGGTACCTATGATGTCAGGTGATGGACAGCAGGCAGACGGGTGGGTTAGTCACATGATTGCTGCCATGGTGGGGCTTCTTTGTGTCACTTAGGTTAGCCCTGGGCGGGGGGGAGTGATTCCTGCAAGAGACTTGTTAGACATTTGTAATTCACAAATTCCTTGACCAAAGGTGGGGTGGTCATTTGGGCTGTCCTGATCTTGTATCTGAAGGAGATATGCCTAGGGGGGATGGGATAGGCTGCTGTTTGTCCTGCAGTAGAACGTCTGAATGCTTGCTAATGGAGTAGAACGTCTGAATGCTTGCTAAACTGAGGCAAAAAGACTAAGAATAAGCTAAGTGTCTTCTAGGTTTCTATAGGTACCTTTCAGTTATTACTTATTGACTCCTTTTGTGGCTGCAGAAGAGCTGCTTCTCCCTCTTGGCCTCTGACTTTGGCGAGCACATCTTTTCAGTTGCAAAACCAGTTCTCCCAAATCTAAAGTTGGTAAAACCTGCTCGAAGCAAAAGCGGGGGTTCCAGAGCCTTGAGCTCAGCTGCCTCCTCGAACTTCACCCGACCAAACCAAATGCTGCACTTAAGAACCACAGGACTGGACCATCTCCAAGGAATTTCAGCACAGACATTATAGGATCAAAAATCCTTATTTGAAAGCCCCTTTGGTACACTGAGCCCCACACTAGAGCTGGTGGGAGAGAAAAAGGGAAATTCTACCCCAGCAGGGCCCAGCATGGAAGGGAGGCTCAGCACACATCCGCTCCCTCTGTTCCCATCCTCCTCCTGACAGTCCAGGTGGGGAAACTGAGGCGCTGGCAGCAGCATCAAACAGTGACAGCAACATGGAGGGAAGAATGCGGCTGTGGGGCATCCCAGTCCAGACCTCCACTCCTACCTCACTTGGTCCATTCCTTCTCCTGAGCATCAGCTGGCAGGCCAAGCCCAGGCTCCCGCAGGGATGGGGCACTGAGAATGCCAAGGCTTGTAGGTGCTGGCTCAGACCCGAGACGGTCAGCAAGGAAGGCCAGGATGCAGTGCTGTGTCATGCCAGCTGGTCACCTCCAGAGAAGCTAAGTGGCCACCCAGCAGGGAATCACCACGCTGAGCCAGGGCTGGATAAAAACCCAAGTCACCCCCACCCCTCTCAGCTCAGCAACTGGATCCTGGGTGCAGCCAGTTCCCCACCCTCCCTGAAAGGCAGGGCCTTGGGCCCCCACCCCACCTCCTGACCACACACACACAGTATAAAAGAAGGGCACATTAACTAACTAGACGTACCTTTCATCCAGAATCAGGTAATCATGAGAGAAGAATCCATCCGTTTAGCAAACTCATTGAAGAGTTTTGTGGCAGACACAGTCCTGTCCCCCAATATAACTCTAGGATGTTAACTTCTTTGTTTAATCACTAAGACCCTCTCTTCAAATAAAATTTTAGAAGGAAACTCAATAGATGAAAATTAGATAAAGGGTGAGCAGATGGGGTAACGGGCTCAGAATCCCACCATCCAGGCCCTCCACCCCCAGCTGGTCTTCAAGGGGTTCTCCAAAAAATGTCCAAAGCTCTTCAAGGCTCGGTTTGAAAGGCACTCCTAAAGTTCATCTAATCCAATCCCTCCTCACATGACAATTGGGGAAACTGAGGCCCAGGCAGGGAATGGTGGAGCCCAAATCGCTTAGCCGCCTCCCACATTCCTCCCACTACATCACACTCAGAGCCAGCAATGTGCAATTAGGCATAAAATAAAGGTCTTTTGCTTTTCCAGCAATGAAGTCTGATGTGTTTCTTTAAAATAGAATAAAAAGATCACAGGGTCATTTTAAAAAAATTTATTATCGCACAAGCAACCCACAAGATGAGAGTCCCACAGGCTATTCAAGAAAACTAAGAGCGAGAACGGCTGGGAGGGGTTTAGGAGCCAAGTCTCACCAGGGCATGAGAGGGGGCAGGCACCCAGGTGCCCTTCCACCCCCCACCCCGTCATTTCATGTCAGCAGCATGTGAGGACCAAGGGAGGGAGCCGGGAACTCTGGGTTTGAAACTGTACAACTCCCAGCCCAGATTGAGTTGGTAGCAGGGCTCAGGGCGTTCTGGAAAACTCTCCCGCCTCTCCAGCCCAGCAGGGAGGACAGAACAGCAGACAGACCTGGCACACTCCACTCATGCTTTTACAACCATGGGAGTGTCCTCAAGACCCGGGGGGGGGGGGCAGGCAAGGGCAGGTAGTACTTTAGCCCCAAAGGACGAATGGTGAAACTGAGGCTCAGGTTGGGAAACATGGTCTGAGGCCAAAGCCCAAGCTCTGAAAACTTCACACAAACGATCTGGTTTCTCTTGCCTGGGAGAGACCCTCTAGGCCTCTGACTCTTCATCATAAATGAAAACTTTGGAGACTGCATCTTCTTTTCGGTTGCAGAACAGTTCTCCCAAATCTAAAGTAGACAAAACCTGCTTGAAGCAAAAAGTGGGGGTCCCAGAGCATTGCTCTCAGCTGCCCCCTCAAACTTTACCTGAAATTCCTTCACCAAATTAAACCAAACTGTAGACTTAAGAACCACAGGACTGGACTATTTCTGAGGAATTTCAGCACAGACATTACAGGATCAAAAATTCATATTTGAAAGCCTCTTTGGTGCACTGAGCCCCACACTAGAGCTGGTTGGAGAGAAAATGGGAAGGTCCGCCCCAGCAGGGCCCAGCGTGGGAGAGAGATTCAGCACACATCTGCCTCCTCTGTTCCTATACCCTCCCTCCAATCCAGGCGGGGAAACTGAAGCACCTGCCTGGCGCTTCCAAGAGGCCTGAGGCCTCCCTGACTAAAGAGCCCCTGACTTCACCAGAGCAGTCAACAGAGCCAAACTGTGGCCACTAAACAGGGCTGAGGAGCTGACCTCACCTCAGTTCAGAAGCGGTAGTCGCTGGCTGTAATACTAAACTTGACACCTGCCCAATCATTACTGAGCGATTGCTAAGTCCCAGGGTCCTGTCAATCACTGGACACACAGCTGCACTCCCAATAACCTTAGAAGGGGGCGGTCGGCCAGGCGCAGTAGTTCGTGCCTATGATCCTAGCACTTTGGGAGGTCCAGGCAGAAGGATCACTTGAGGCCAGGAGTTTGAGACCAGCCTGGCCACCATATCGAGAGCCCCATCTCAACAAAAAATTTTAAAATTAGCCTGGTATGGTAGCACTATATCTGTATTCCTGGCTACTCAGGAGGCTGAAATGGGAGGATCACTTGAGCCCAAGAGTTCAAGGTTGCTGTGAGCTGTGATCACATCACTGCGCTCCAGCCTGGGCAACTGAGTGAGACCTTATCTCAAAACAACAACAACACAAAAAACCCAGAAGACAAAAACAAAAAAAGACAAGAAGGTGGCTGTGATTGTCACCTCTCTCCTACAGATGATGGCTCAAAGGCCACCAGTAGAGTCGAGTGATGAGAGTCCAGCAGGTGGGACTCCAGAAGCCAAGCTCTCCGAGACTGGGTGACACGACTTCCCCAGGAGGCCCACGGGTCCCAAAAGCAGGGGCAAGTCTCTTCTAGTCTCTGCACCTCAGCCTGGCCACAGAAGCTGAGGAGGGTGCAGATTAGAGACCACACCTCTCAGGGGTGACCACCCCTTTGGGAATCTGAGAAGAGAGACAATTCTCTTTCCCAAGTATCGAACATTGCGTATACAATTTCCAGGAGATCTGTGAGCCCCAAAGGCCCCTCAGATGAAAGTCTCAGGACTGGATCCCACAAACGGCATTACAGGAGGCCCCATGCAGGGTTCTGAGACAACAGAGAGTGTTTACCCCTCTAGCCCAGGGGCGGCAGAACCCATCAAGGAGGCCCCCAAATCTGGCTCAGACCTGTGAGGGCTCAACCCTGATCAGAGGGGCATAGCCACTAACTGCTCAGCCCAGGTCCCCACCGAGAGGGTGGCTATGCACCTGTCTGGTCCTTCGTTCGGCTCCCAAGCACCTCATTCCACCCGAGGGATGGGATGCATCTGATGTCCAGGGTGGGCAGGACAGAACAAGGTACTTTCCCACTGTGTAGTGGGGAAACTGAGTCCAGGCCAGGAAGATGAGCTACCCACCTGGAGACAGAACCACCAGCACTGAGACCAGGCCTTCCAACAACCGTCAAGGCGCTCTGCTCACTGGACCAGTGCAGAGCCAGTTAAGCGAGGGCTAATCAGGAGAGAGGAGTTCCACTCCTGCTCCACCGGCTCCAAACTGTATGGTCTTGGGGCAGTCACTCTACCCTCTGAGCCAGGATTCCCCTGAGCTATCAAATGAGGGTGACACATGACCCGCTCAGCCTCAGGGAGACCATGAGTCTCAGGTGAGGTGAGGTTGAACACTAGGGTGAGAGCAAGGCACAGCTCCACGTAGTGGGTCCCACTGCCCAAGTCTCAGGGGCCTGCAGGGGTGGACAGAAGGTATCTTCTTCCTAGGAAGTCATCTCCTGTGTACTAGGAAAAGCGTGGTGACAGAAGCCCTCCCCAGCCTGCCCTGCCAGGATCTGGGCTGGGCAGGGGCGGGCCACAGGGTAATCCGATCTGGGAGGTGAGCTCTAGGAAGAATGTGCAGAGACAGACTCACAGAAACAGACAGAAACCGAGAGGCTCAAAAACCTCAGAGAGGAAGGCAGACCCCACACAGAGGAAGAAGCCCTTCCACAGCCTCAAAGGCAAGAAACAACTGGGCAGACAAGAGACTGAACTGCCAAGTAGGGGACAGAACAAAGAGGAAGCAGAGATGGCAGGTGAGAAGGCAGAGAGGGGCACAGGAGGGAGGGTGGGAGGCAAGGACAAGGCAGAGGAGCCAGGAGCGAGGAAGGCAGGCCACGCTGGAGAGGCAGAACTTCTCCACTGAGGAAATCTGGGGGGAAAAAAATCAAAATCTATGCCATACAATTTTTTTCAAGCATCCTTTCCCAGTGTGAAGTCATTTGCATATTTTAAGAATATGCATATCTCGTTTTTGTTTAAAGAAATTATGGTTAGTGTATTTAAAGATGTGAATGCCTGGGAAATTACAGAGGGAGAAATGTGGGGTTTTTTCCCCCCCGAATTTTCTGGGTTTCTCAGAACTTTCACATCTGCAGCCAGCTCCCTGGTGAGCTGGGCAGAGAAAGGAGGAAACGAGAGAGAATTCCTGCTTCGCCCCTTCCGGGCTGTTCCCAGCTGGTTGGTCCTGCCATCCGCAGCCCAGCGTCCTCCGCAGACTCTGCTCTGACTTCCAGGGTCGGTTCTCCACCCCTCAGGGAAGGGAAATCTGCACAGGCCGTTTTGGAAGCACAACCTGTGTCTCCTCCAAGTCCTCCAGCCCTCCTCAACCATAGAGGCACAGCGCCACCTGGAGGTCATAGTAGAGACTGCAGCATTGGGAAGGATCCCACCAAGTCCCAGGGCTGAGGAAAGGTATGACCAAGGCATGAAGGATACGAGCAATTGATTCAACATGCATGGAGCATTGCCTCAAAACTAGGGAAAGCACGAGTCGCCTTAAACAGCTAGGAAATACTGAGGGGTAGAGCCTGCAGATAAAGTAATTTGCACATTAATGGGGTGCCTCACGCCTACAATCCCGCATTTTGGGAAGCCAGTCCGGGTAACTTGGTGAGACCTCACCTCTACAATAAATTTGAAAAAAAAATTAGCTGGGCATGATGGCACATGCCTGTAGTTCCAGTTAGTTGGAAGGCTGAGGCGGAAGGATCAACCGAGGTCAAGGCTGCGGTAGCTGTGAGCGTGCCACTGCACTCCAGCCTGGGCAACAGAGTGAGACTCTGACTCAAAAAAATTTTTAAACATTAAAAATTAGCCGGGCTCATAGGCTCAACTTGTAATCCCGCACTTTGGGAGGCTGAGGTGAGTGGATTACCTGAGCCCGCAGGTTCGAGACCAGCCTGGGTAACTTGGCGAGAACTCTCATCTCTACAATAAATCAAAAAATCAGCCAGGCGTGGTAGCGCGCGCCTGTAGTTCCAGCTACTTGGAAGGCTGAGGTGGAAGGATCGCCAGAGCCCAGCAGGTCGAGGCTGCGGTGGCCGGGAGCAGCCACTGCCCTCCAGCCTGGCGACAGAGTGAGATTCCAACTCAGAAAAAAAAAAACTAAAAATTTTTTTTTAAAAAAGCTAGCATGATCTCATTGGCACCCCTGGGGCCTAGGGCGCATCCGGGTTACAGACGCAAGGTGTCTGGCACACTTCATGCTTAATACATGTTTGTTGAGCTCAGCTGCGGCCCTTCGGGGTCATGGCTCAAGGGCAGTGGAGGTGGCAGAATCTGGATGTGAGGCCCCTAACGGAGGCGACGGCATCAGCAGGGGCTGAGGGCCAAGAGCCGGGGAGCAGGGGCCTCACCAGGCCTGCTCGCCCCTGCCCAGCACCAGGGCCGCTGGCTCGGCCTCACGTGCCCCAGCCTCAGGGAAGGGAAGTGCCAAGTCCCTCGGCTGGCATCTGGAAAACAATAAGGCAGCTGCAGGGGAAGTGACTAATGAGCACTTCGGGGAGCAACTGGGGACATCGTACATGGAAACTTATCTCATTCAAAATTGATAAGTGAACACTATCTAATTAGAGAGAAAATGTACGGAGCTCCTGGCCTTCTGGGAAGGCAGTGGCGAGGCCGTGGCACTCGGCTAGCCTGAAGAGGGGCCTCAAGACTGCCCTCCCGGGCCCCTCACCCACGCTCCATCCATGGACATGCAAAATAGGGCTGAATGGAGGCCAGCAAACCCAACTCGCTTCTTTTAGAGTCAGAACTAAGGCCCAGAGAGGTTAAATCGCTTCATCAAAATCACACAGCGATGGAGTCAGAACCAGAGAGAAAGCCAGCCTTGGGGCTCCCAGTCCAGATCATTTATCACCCTCTGACGACATTGCCCTGTCCTGTGTGGAGCCCTCAAAGCCTGGATAGGTCACTGGACGCAATGTCACTCCTATACGATTCATCCATCTTGGCTTCCAGGTCCTAAAAGTGGTCCTCCCCTCACTTCTTTTATTCAAGCTATAGCTATGGTTCAAAAACCATCTCCTCCAGGCAGCCTTCCGGGATTGTTTCACCCAAATCTACTGTTTCATTCCTGAGTTTTCTCGTTCCATGTACATTCCATGATTAGGAGCTTGGACTCTGGAGGCAGCTGTGTAGGTTTAAATCCTATACCTCTTATGTTCTTGGGCAAGACAATCTCTCTGGGCCATGGTTTTTTATTTAAAGCAAGAATAACACAAATACACATCTCAGAAGTGAGAATTAGATGAGATCATCTTGTACATCACTTATCAGGGCATCAAGCAAAAAGCCAGCCCTGATGTTAGCTCTAATTAGTGCAGACTGACAGCCTACAAGTTGTGCTGGTGGAGGACAAGAAATGACACAGTCCCCAGGCTGGTCTTGAACTCCCTGGCTCAGGCAATCCTCTTGCCTCAGTTTCCCAAAATGCTGGGATTACAGGTGTGAGCCATCTCCTCCAACCTGCAGCTGGGTTTTAAAGAGCGAGTAGACATTAGCAAGGTGAAGAAAGAAGAACCAAGCTCCGAGAGGCAGAAGTCTGCACGGGCAAGACGGAAAACAGCATGGCGTGTTTAAGGCAACTCAGCGGTTCAGTTGCTGGAGTCCCAAGCGTGAGGCAGGTAGGGACGCAGACAAGCTTGGGGCTTCACATGCCTCAGAAGAGGCAGAGCCTGGGCCTATGGCAGCAGGGAGTCTAGAAGCAGACTTGAAGCAGAGGAGAGACATAATGGGTTGGTCTTTCTAGAAAACCAACACTGTGTTTTCTCTGCTTGGCCTCCTTCAATGACACCCCGCCCTTGGTTTGTTTCCTTCTAGTGGTCAGAGAATGTGCGTCACAAAGGCTCCTTTCAGCCACAATCTCTTGTGAACCACGAATGTTCCCAACAACTGAGTGGCCATACCTGTCAGATAGGCTTTACTCCTTTCCAGACCTAAATTAAGATACATGGAAACAACTCTGAGCCCTTCGAGGGCGGGATTGTCTTATCATCTGGTTATCTCCAGGCACAAAATATCCATTCAGCAAATGTTATTAAGCGAATGAATGCCCGCCTGTGACACCAGCTTGACAGGCTCTTCCTTTGGGCATTCCAGAGGTCCTGTGGGACCATGGGCATCGGATCTGTCGCCCAACGGGAGTTTCCATAGCCTAGGACCAGGGCTGCAAAGGATGTCAGAGATTAGCCTAGTTTGTCATGCTGTTGTTTGCTTTTTATTTTCCCACGGGTTGCTGCTTTAAAATTTTTCCATTAGAATTCCAAATGAATTAGGATTCTGAAGACTGCCCTCCAAACCCCTCCCCACTAGGATGAACTGGTGCTGAGTGGTGCTTCTCCGAGTGCTGCTTGGCTTGTACAATGCTGTTTAGGGTAAGACTCAGTTGGCTTGTGTCAACTTCCTTTTCTAGCCTCCCAGGCTTACCATGATAAAAGCACAGGTAGCGGGCTTTATAGTCAGACTGTGGCCTTGAACACGTCACATAACATAAAAGATAACACGGACCCCTTGTTGGTTGGTCATATTAGAAACAGCACCCAGCCGGGCTCAGTGGCTCAGCCTGTAATCCCAGCACTTTGGGAGGCTGAGGTGAGCGGACTGCCTGAGCCCGCGGGTTCAAGACCCGCCTGGGCAGGCGAGACCTCATCTCTACAATAAATCAAAAATTAGCCAGGCGTGGTAGCGCGTGCCTGTAGTTCCAGCTACTTGGAAGGCTGAGGGAGAAGGATCGCCGAGCCCAGCAGGTTGAGGCTGCGGTGGCCGGGAGCGGCCACTGCATTCCAGTCTGTGTGACAGAGTGAGACTCCAACTCAAAAAAAAAAAAATGAAAAAAAAAGAAATAGCACCTGTGAAGAACCTAATGCTGGCTTGTCACAATGTGTGACCACAGCAAAATGTAACCCCAGTGAGCCGCCCTGTTCTCACTTACTGAATCAGGGTAACAATACCCACCATGTAGGACCACAAGCATTAACGTACATGAAGTGCCCAGCATGGACATTCAAAACACTGATAGCAATTACTCCAGATGATTCATGCCTAATGCTGTCTGCCTAGGACTAAAGAGACCAAGCACAGGGTTGGCTTAAGGAAGACTCGTCATTCACAACAATCCCATGGCTGGCTCAGAACTAACTTCCCCCTTATCCCGCCCTCCATGCCAGTCTCACCTGTTTAGGCCTCATCCAATGGCTGGAGATGAGGCTCCTAGAATGGAAGGGGGAACTTCAGCCAAGGTCATGGCTGAAGCAGAGCATGAGGCGGTCTCAGTCCCATCAGGCCAAGACCAAGCAGGGCACATGTGTCTGAGACACGCCGGCTTCCTGAGGCAGGGGCTGCGTGTTCCCGAGTCCCCCACCAAGGAACTGGGCTCAGCTCGGAGGAAACCTTGAGACAGAAGAACTCAAGTCCGCCCAAGGCTTGAGGTGGGCTAGGGTGGAACAGGCAGCCAGCCCTTCTTGTCAGTCTCTCTGGTCGGATTTGCTCATGAAACCTATGCCAAGGGCCAACTCCAATGGACTACCACACAGAGGCCCCCAAGCAGGCCATTCATCCTCCACTAAAGACTGGATCCCTACAAACTGGTTGCCGAGAACACAAGGAAAAGGGGTGATGTTTTCAAGGTGCTCCAAGGTCATTCCTACCAGTGGCTGTTCCATGCTGCTGCCCAGGCACCTGTGGAAACCAGGGTGTTCACACCTCACTGGACGCAACTCAACACTGAAGTCAATTCTCACCACAGCTTCTGCCTGTTCCTCCAGTGCAGCCGTCCCCCTCTACTGACTTGGTGGACACATATCCTGGGGCTGTTCCTGCCAGCACCAAGTGAGTTCATCAGCCCCACTGCTGGTGAGCAGAGATATCAGGATGCTAGAAACAGCATGGAGTTTAAATTCAGGCCCACCACATACTAGCTCTGTGCTTTCAGCCCAGGGAACTTCCCAAGGTTGCCTGTACAAAGGAGACACGAGGACTCAGCCTGCAGGAATGAACACACCTGGAAATCAAAGTTTGAAAGAGCATGGAAGCCAGGCTCAGTGGCTCAGCCTGTAATCCCGTGCTTTGGGAGGCTGAAGTGAGTGGATTGCCTGAGCCCGCGGGTTCGAGACCAGACTGGGCAACTTGGCGAGACCTCATCTCTACAATAAAATAAAAAAAAATTAGCCGGGCATGGTAGCATGCGCCTGTAGTTCCAGCTACTTGGAAGGCTGAGGTGGAAGGATCGCAGGAGCCCAGCAGGTCAAGGCTGCAGTGGCCAGGAGCGGCCACTGCACTTCAGTCTGGGCGACAGAGTGAAACTCCAACTCCAAAATAAAAAAAGAAAGAGCATGGGATGCGATACCAGGTACACAGCAGCACTCGCTAAATGCTGGTTTCCTCCTGGCTGTTCCCAACTACCCACCCCCGTCCCACTCTTCCAGATGGAGGAGTCTCACAGCCCTGGTCAGGACTGTCTCGGTGAAGCCAGGTGTGACCCACGGCTGGCTGTCCAGGACAAGCCTTTCTCAGGCTTGCCAGACTCCTCCCCGGCAGCAGGCACCCCAGCCTCAGCATCAACAAGCTGCACCTCCTGGGTGAGCCCCAAGCCACTCAAGCCAAAGAACAGAACATGGAGGCCTGAGTGCCAGCTTTCACCCTTCCATGGCAGGGGCTTATGCCCCCCTGGGGAAACCTCGGCTTAACCATTTAACCCTGGTTACCGAAGCAACAGGCTACCACTTGGCTGCGACGTGTTTAATTTGTGCTGATCACACCAGACACTGCATAGTGTGAGTGTCGGCCCCTGAGAGCACCCGTCCCCCACACAAAGGAGGATGGGGACAAATAGTCCAAGACAGGGAAATATAAAAGAGCCATAAACACGACTTCTGACTGCTTGGAGCAGGGGGAGACTTCCCCACTTATCTTGTACTCACAGGCACACCATGAACAGGGGAGGAGTGGGGGGTAACATGGGAGGGGACACGGGGAACACAGAGAGTGATGTGATCCCCCCCAAGCGATGTCAGCACTGCAACGGGCTTGGTGGTCAGGGTGCCACTAGCTCCTCCTCGTGAACCTTGCCAGGAAGCCGCAAACCAGGACAGCAGTGTCTACACTGCATCCTCCGGGTGGTGAGGCCCTTGCAGCAGTTTCCAGCAGGAACACCAGAGCCACCTTTGGCCCTCCCGAGCGACAGGAGTTCCCAGTCAGGGCCAGGGCCCTCTCCAGGGCAGCAGTGGCACCAGGAGGGCTCACTGCGCCTCAAGTGATGGCTCTTCATTCTGCTTCCCAGGGTTCCACCATGTGGGCAGAGGCAGATGTGCTATTTTCACTGCTTTGTCCTCTACACACACATGCATGAGCTCAGGAGGCAAGCAGGTGAGGGGAAAGGGACACAGTGACCTGCCCTGACAATTGTGAAGAAAGCCCTTTTCCCAGGGTGAGAGCAAAAGGAAGCAAAGCGTGGCAAAGTCTCTCCAGAGGCAGCTCTGCAAGTGTCCTTCCCACTCAGGGCTGGGCCTCTGAGTCCTCCCCCAAGTCCACAGCAAACGACAATTCACCAGAAAGGACCAGAAGGCACACGAACAGAAGAGCTGAAGACCACTGGCTTTGGTACTTAAGCAAATGATGAGGCGTTCTCAGTCACACACACACTTATCTGTTCCTAGGAAGAGACGCCAGGCTATGGCACCCTCCCAGGGTGAGACTTAGATTCTCACATTCCACATGGACAGGGCTCCCTTTTGGGCAGGAGGTCGTGCTGTTGGAGGTGTGGGTCTGGACAGTTTCTACCCTCTCCCTCCCCCACTCACACCCAAGGTGACAGCCACCCCCACCACAGCTCCTCCCAAGGCCTCGAGATGAAAATCCCTGAAAAGCAAGGGGTCGCTTCCACATCTAACTGTGGCTTCACGCCCGTTAGCTGTTGAACAGGGGGATGACTCGGGTGATGGCCTGTCTGCAGATGGGGCACCTCTTGGGCTCTGGCAGGGCGCGATAGCACTCGGCACAAGAGCAGACGTGCCCACACTCCAGAAAGACGCAGGACTTGAAGCTGCTCAGACACACAACGCAGGCGCTCTTCAGACTCTCCCTGTCCTCGGGCCTGGCTTGGCTCAGCAGCTGGGCCTCGTGCTCCTGGAACTCCTCCTGCATCTGTTTGAGGCGCAGTCGCTCCTGCCTCAGCAGATACTGCTTGCGGAGGATGAAGAAAAGGGTGGCACACGTGGCAAAGCCAAAAACCAGTGCCAGAACCTTCCAGAGCCTGACACTCGACTCCTGCCTCTGCAGCAGGGTGTCAAAGTCCTGGCCGCTTAGGTAGTACTGCATGCCTTGTTTGGGCGGCTGCAGGCGGACGGAGTTGTTGTCCAGAACCAGCTCGCCAACCCCCGTGAGGGTAGCCCCAACCTTCAGCATCTCCTCGGTCTCCTGCATGCCTTTGGGCCGCTCGCCGCTGATGTAGTGGCCGATGACGTCAGTGAAGGACTGGACGGAGGGGTGGAACTTCTCATACACAGTCTCCAGGCCCAGGTCCACCGAGTCCAGGGGCTTCAGCACTCGCACAGCCACGCCCACAGCATCCTCGTGGGGCACCAGGTCAAAGGGCACCGTGTTGGTCCTCTGGTGAATGATCTTTGAACAGTCATTCCTAAAAGAATAAGAGAACTGAGATGAAACGACAGGTAGCAAACACCCAACACCAGGCAGGGAAGAGATCAGTTAAGTGCCAGGAGTACAGAACCAAGTCTGACATCACTGGAAGAACCAGCAGGAATCACTAATCCAAGTACCTCATAATAAAGAGGCTCCATCTCCTGGGTCTTCGGGCAATACCAGTGGGCAACAAATACCCCCACAGACTGCCTACACCACCTGTTTCCCTTCACCACTGTAAAATAACACATCTTAAACAAGCCCACTAGGACCAGCTGGAAAGCTGATACTCCGTGTAATGGCAGAAAATTATTTTAACAAATCCTGAAATCTCTAATCTAAGATCTATCTAAGATCTAATCTAATCTAATCTCGAAGTCAGTGGTTCTCAAACAGTCAAGATTCTAGGCTCTCTATCCTGGAAATTCTAGTTGAGCAGGTCTGGAAGGGAGCCCCGAAATCTGCATTTCAATGAGATGCCCACAGATGCAGGAGGGCCAGAGATCACACCAAGAGTAAGATCAGCAAGAAGAGACTGGCCTTCGACCTGCCTCAGGAGAAGCCAAAGCCGTGGCAACAGCACCTGGGACCCCACATTTGAATGGACCGACAGAAAGGGTCTGGCTTGTGGAGGAAGGCTGCATACCAGAGGTGGGTCGTTCGGTTCCATACCATCTTGTGTTCCTGAAGCGTCAGCCGCTGAATGACCCCCTTGCAGTTTTCCACAAACTGGCTGTTAAGGGTTTCTTTAACCGATCGCACAGCTCCTGAGTGGACACATGTTATTTTATTTTAAGAATTGTTCTGGCCGGGCATGATGGCTCATGCCTATAATCCTAGCACTTTGGGAGACTGAGGTGAGAGGATTGCCTGAGCTCACAGGTTCAAGACCAGCCTGGGCAACTTGGCAAGACCTCATCTCTACAATAAATCAAAAAATTAGCCAGGCATGGTGGCATGTGCCTGTAGTTCCAGCTACTTGGAAGGCTGAGACAGAAGGATCCTCTGAACCCAGCAGGTCGAGGCTGCAGTGGCTATGAGCAGTGTGCCTCTGCACTCCAGCCTGGGCTACAGAGTGAGACTCTGACTCAAAAAATATATATATATTTCTGCCCTCTCCTTGAAGGTCATTTAAAATGTGTTTTTAGTTTGAGCTATGTTAATTCATCAAAATGATGACATTTTTATCATCATAAGTTACATCTTAGGCACATCTGCTAAGCTTTTTTACATGGGTTACATTGTTGAAGTATTAAACAAACCCCTAAGGCAAGTATCATTTTACCAATGAGGCAATAGTGCTTCAGAAAGGTTTGGTAATCTTCCCCAAGATCACGCAACCACCACCCAGGTCTTTCTGACAAAATATGTTCTGAACATGGCCCCGACACCACAAAGGCACTTAATGTTAGCCAAGACAAGCTTTATCAACCTTTTGGAAAGAGGAATTTGCTTTCCATTGACCAATTAACAAACATACCTTCAATAACAGCATAAGGCACACATTTTCCTGGAGCTTCCGAAAGAATACTCTTTAAATCTTCACCCAGGTGGATTTTCCTAGCTCCCTAAATACAAAAAAAATATCACATTGGCCATCGAAGCCTGACATGTTCAATCAAAGCTTAAGGGCAAAAAAAGAAAAGGACTGTTGACTTTTTGCATGTTGAGAGAATGAGGAACTGGGTAGGAATGAGAAGGAGAATCAGATTTCAAAGTTGTGTCCCAGAAGTTTGAACACATCAACAGGCTCTTCTGTCACTGCAGAATGGGGATGCCACATACATTCTTTTTCAGGTTAACCAAAACCTACACTCTTTTTCATGTCAGTATTTTTATTTTTTAATGCAAATATTAAAAAGTAGTAGTCAATGTGAATACCACAGACTGAACATCATTTAATCTCTTCCTGAAAACACAGAGCTATGGTTCAAAGGGTTCAGGTGTAAAGCACCTAGACTGCTGCCTAGTACATGGCAGGGGCTCCATAAATGACAGGTGTTATCACCACACCCCTATGAGTTGCTCGGCATTGTATGCTACAAAAAAGGGGTGCCTTTGCTTTACTAGGCAAGTATCTGCTAACTGGTGCCAAGCACTATTCTACTTTTTGTCTTTCTTCCCTGTCATAATCAAGTGAGCACATTCCTTCTGTTGCTGGCTTCCTCTAACAATCCCTAGTCCTCCCATCCCTTCCAACTCAGAGTGCCCAACCTGCTGCGCTTGGGAAACCAACCAAGCCTGTTACTGCTACATCAAAAATATGAGAAAAGTAGGACAATCAACAAGTATATCCAAAGCATCTCTGTGTCACGCACAGTGCTGGGGGCTAGGGATTCGGGTACAAACAAAGGACCATCTCTGCTCTCAGGATATTCCCACTACCAAAAACCTAAGAATGCAGGCTTTGGTAACTGGTAAAGAGGTGAGGAGAGGTAAGGAGGCCTGGACACACAGGAAGCTCACTCTGAGTTAAGCTACAGAGTAAATGACAGAAGCAAGGTCCATCCACGCTCCTTAACCACTTACTCCATGAAGATATTAAAAATAACAGCAATAATAACTAGCACAACTTACTCACTTATTATGTCTCCCTCCACCAGGCTATTAAACTCTAGGAGGAAACCAGGCACAGTGGCTCATGCCTATAATCCCAGCACCTTGGGAAACTGAGGTGGGAGGATTGTTTGAGGCCAGGAATTTGAGACCAGCCTAGGTAACAAAGCAAGACCCTGCCTCCACAAAAAAAGAAAAAAGAAAAAGAAAAGAAAGAAAGAAAAATTAGCAAGGTATGTTGGCACATGCCTATGGTCCCTGATACTTGGGAGGCTAAGGCAGGAGGACCACTTGAGCCCAGGAATTCAAGGCTGAGGTGAGCCATGATCACGCCACTGCACTCCAGCCTCGGTGACAAAATGAGACTTTGTCTCAAAAATAAAAATAAACAGGGGATGAAATTAACAGTCACAAATATCTGTCTGAGGATGGGGAAATACCTCTTATCAACAGGGTGCCTGAATGAAACGTAATTGTACACCTAACCCTTAACTGTACCCCACAAAATCATAATAAAAAATATCGATTAAAAATAATAATAATAAAAAATAAAATAAAGCAGTTTCACTTAAAAAAAAAAAGTCCCCAGTAAGTCACTCCAGAATGGGAGTTCCCTTAGGTTTTCCCTATGTTGAGTCCCACTGAAGCTCTGACTTAAAATGGATACTCTTCCCCTCCCCCTTCTCCCAATTATTTTGTTCCCTTTGGCCCAACTGAAACTGAACTAATATTTTCTGCTATACTGGTAAATACATATGATTGCATTGCTTTTGAAAAAAATAAAAAATAAATAAAAATAAACTCTAGTAAGATTCAAACATTATCTTGTTCACTGCTGTCCCCCTAGTACTGAGAAGAGTGCCTGACACACAGAACGTACTCATTACATATTTAAGAAATAAAGTGAATAAATAAGCACTAGGATACACTGTGTACCAGGCAATATGCTAAGCACTTTAATGCAAAAACCCATGAAATGTTCATAATATCCCTACACAGAAAACATTCTCACCAATCACAGATAAGGAAACTGGGGCTCAGAGATGAAGTGATTTGCCCAAAGTCACATAGCTAGTAAAGTATCTATCACAGAATGGCCAATCAGAATGTTTAAAAGGGGGATAGGGAAGAATATGATCAAAAAGACCTGGAGTTGAATCAAGCTTTAACACAGCCACTGGGACTTTGGGCAACTGAAACTTTATCTGAGTCTGTTTCCAAAACTGAAAAGGATAGGGAAAAAGCAATCTCCCAGGATTTTTATGTGGGTTAAATTAACTTTAAGGTGTGAAAAAAATCCAACCAGGGGATGCCTTCCCATCACTAAGAGAGATACACAGGGTAAGGAGCAGCTCTACTCTGAAGTTTTGCCATCTGAAAATATTGTAATCTAAATTTCGGGAGTTCCAACTCTTCTTCCAGGAAGGGCTATTTCATCCTCATTTAGGAACTAACTGGCAATACTTTTAAGTCACCCAAAGATGGGACCTGGAGAGTCCACTGCTTCAAACAATCCCACACCCAGCCAACTTGAAGCCAAACTGGTTCTGGAGCCAAAAAGTGAAGTATCAGTTACACTCAAAGCCAATCATGTCAGGTGAACAGCAGGGCAGCTGGATTCTCACTAGAATGCCATTGCACAACAAATCCAATTGCCTTGTAACTTGGTTCTTTCCAGATTCTAAAACTCCCTTCATAGAAGGGATTTCACAGTTTTCTGAACCCTCACTGAATAATGAAGCTAGCTTCAAGAATTCACCTTTTATGTAAATGTGGAATTAGGCCCTTAGCTGTTATATTGTGAAATTTCAACTAAAATGAACCCACAAATATTTACTGAGCATCTATCACCTATCAAGCACTGAGTTATAACCTAGAAGGAAAGAGGAAGAAGAAATAAGACCCTGTCTCTGGTTGAAAGAGGTTTATCTCTCTGAATCAGACATTTACAATAAAGTGATATGATCAATCAGAAACAAACTCCATCTTTGGAATCAAAAGACTTAAGTTTAATTTCCAAGCTGACTAGCTGCAAGACCTCTCCTCTGAATCTCAATTTCCTGATTTGCAATCTGGGGGTAATTGTCATTTCATCTACCACAAAAAAAATTATAGAAGCAAAAAAATGGAGATGCGTTGCATAAATTTTAAAGTGAAGTTCGAAAAGGAGAGTGTTATTTTAAAATAACTATAATAGAAAAAGGAAGGGTATGGAGAAGCAAAGAGCTAAGACGTTAAGTAAATGTTTCTCTGCACTTCCTGTTCCCTGAGTCTGATCTGTTCTTCCCTAGATACCTGCCTGGCCCCCTCGACGCCTAGGTTCTGCTCACATGTCACCTTAGCTAAAATAAGAAGCCCCTTTCGTCCAGCATCCCACTCCCTCTCTTCCTTGTCTCCCTCTAAAGCATTTCGCCCCATCTGCCATCCCACCTGATCCGTGTTTACTGTCTGGTCGCACTAGAATGGAATCTCCGCGAGGGCTTTTCTGTTCTACTCACTGCCTGCGCTCAGCAGGGGCGCAACACAGGTTTTTCGAGCAAAGTAATGAAGCCAAGATTCATTCTGAGCAATGCGAGGGACTCGGGAGAAAAGGCGCCGACCAGGCGTTATCGTGAGATCCGAATTCTGACCCCAGCTCCTCTGTGGACTGGCTGGCGACACCCTTCGGAGGCTGCTTCCTCCCTGGGGCAGCTTCGACAACGGGGCGGCCCAGGTGAGCCGTGGGTTCGCACGGCCCGGGGCGAAGATGAGCCGGCTGAGGCCAGGCCGGCTCAGCACTGACCTTGAGCTCCCGGGCGACCTGGGCCTTCTGCCGGTACACGGAGTACAGGACGGCGGTGACGACAGAGCTGGTGCCCAGGAGGATGAACTGGCCCAGCGAGGGCCGCCCTCCGCTCTCCATGGCGGCGCCGAGCCCCGGGGACAGAGGCTGGTGACGGCGAGGCCAGGACCCGTGACCCTCACCGTCCACCCGGGACCGCACCCCCGGGACGGTTCCGGCCGCCACCCCGTCGCCGGGCGATGACGCAACGCCGGAGCCGGAAGCGCCCGCGGGACCCGAGACCGGAAAGTGGGGTTGCCCGGGTGACTGCCGGGATACTGCGGCCTCTCCCCGGACACCGTCTCTGGAGCCGGGTGTTGAGGAGCCTTTTTGGGCAGCGATCGCCTGCCACCCCGTGACCATTCCCCTCGACACGCGGGCACCGGCCATAACGGAATTGCCCGCGTCGCTCTGGTCTCGGTCCCTTAGGTTTCCTGGGGTTACTCGGCTGTTTGATGGGTTAGTTGATGTCTTCGCCTTCAGATCGGGAGGAAAGAAAAGCATTGTGTATTAAAGGCTTATGAGTATTACACATGTAAATTTCAGAGAAAACTCAAAAGCAAAATCCAAGACTTGGATTTTATTCTGGCCGCTTTACAGATAAGGAAACTGAGGCCAGAGAGGTTAGGGCATGATGTGCTCAAAGCTATACTGCTAACGAATGCTAGAGAGAAATTTACCTGACTCCAGAACCCTTACCTCTACTCCAAGACGGCAGATTGTATCACCAAAGTAGCCCCTTAATCTGCCGTCACCACATAGAACAACATATTTATCAAATAACAATTACAGCTACTTTTAATGAGTGCCTATTATGTGTCAGGTACTGGGCCAAAAAAGTTTTGCAGGCACCATCCCATTTAATCCCCACAACACAGCTACAGTGCAGATTACAGATGAGGAAACTTGCTCAAGGTTATGCAGCTTAAAGCGATAGGGATAGGCTTCAAACCCAGGTGGTTCTTCTTCAGAGACTGGTTTCTAATCTCTGCAGTGTCTCTCCTTCCTAAAATAGACGTCATTAAAATTCTTATCCTAGACATCAACCTGCAAAGTGTGTGTTCATTGCACTGTCTCCTACAGGTTACATTTTAAATTCTTGAAAATACAGGAACCACCCATTGGCCCAAATCAATGTATGTAAAATGTGTCTAAAAACTAGATTACGCCACAGAAGTAAAAGATGTTTATTAAAGCAGCTGGTCCATTTTATTTATGTTGCTGCATTCCTTAAATATGCTTAGGCTCAATTAAGAATTACTTTCTATGAGCATGGGGTTAGAATCTCTAGATTGTCAATACTATGGGATATCTTTGATGATTTTCAACCCAAGGATGGCCACACACACACACACACACACACACACACACTTTAAATTTTTAATTGAACTTGTCAAAAAAGTTTGATAACTCATTGTGTTATCAACAGTGTGGAGAGTCCTATATATTGCTCACGGATGTAAAATTGAGCATTATTTAGTTGGACAATGTTGATCAAGATTAAAAATGCCTACATCCATTGACCTAGCAATTCTACCCTAGAAATTATCTCTAGAAATACACATGTGGACCGAGCACAGTGGCTCACGCCTGTAATCCCAGCACTTTGGGAGGCAGAGGTGAGAGGATTGTCTGAGCTGGGGAGTTTGAGACCAGACTGGGTAACATGGTGAGAACGCGTCTCTACAATAAATCACAAAATTAGTGGGGTATGGTGGCGCATGCCTGTGGTTCCTGCTACTTAGAAGGCTGAGGCAGAAGGATCACCTGAGCCCAGCAGGTCGAGGCTGCGGTGGCCATGAGCACGCCACTACACTCCATCCAGCCTGGGCGACAGAATGAGACTCCAACTCAGAAAAAAAGAAAGAAATACACATGTGAACATGATAAATATACAAGATTACTCACTACAGCATTGTTTTTAATATCAAAAGAATGAAAACAACCTAAATGTTATCAATAATGATGTGTTAAGTGCATTTCAAAAATATATGTACGTTTGTATAGTAAGGCGAAAAAGCAAACTGCAAAGCTATGATCTCATTTTTTTTAAAGATGGAAAAAGAATATTCTGTATATGTCTCATGTTTGCATGTCTTTGAAAGGACTCACAAGAAACCGATATTATTGTTTTGGTTTTTTTTTTTTTTTCATACAAGAGAATTAATGAGTGACTAGAAAACAGAGAGGGTGACTTTTCATTTTGTTGTACCTTTTGAGTATAAATGTATGACATGTTTTGCATTAATAAAATTTGAATTAAAAAAAAAAGGAAAGCCTGCCAGTCACTCCACACTGACCATTGCAGAGGGCCTCCTGCACCCAGAGCTCTGGGCTGAGCACTAGAAGATAACAACCTTAGACAGCCAGCCTCTTCCCTCTGGCTGTTTAGGGTCTTGTGAGGAAGTAGACATGGGCAGTCACCTATTGCCCTAGGCCAGATGGAACTGGGGTAAGCAAAGTGCCACCAGCAGTAAGGAGGTGCTACTTATTCTCACTGGGGAAGGGATCTGAGTTCTGTAAACAGAATGGAGGGTGGAGTGGTTGGATGGGAGTAGGAAAGACATTTCATTCTGAGGGAAAGTACAAAACTACCAAGAGTTAGCCAGTATAGCCAGAGCCCAGGACATGTGACAGAGAGAGGAGCATGTAATTGAAAGAGAGAGTTGAGGCCAGATCCTATAGGCCCCTAAATACCTAACTAAAACTTCATAAATTTCATTATTTTGGGGGAAGGCATCCAGAAAAACTTTTTGAGGGTCAGTCAGGGGATGGTCTAACCTGCTTTATTAATATAATCAAAGTCCTTGTACCCTTGGATCACAGCAGGGAAAAGAACAAAAGTGGGGAATAAAATTGAAAACGGGCAGAGTGCCTCCGCTGTGAACAGGCAAGGGGTCTTTGCTTGTGGGTTCTGACTATTTGGGGCCTTCTTGTTTCATTCTCTGAGCCCTTTTATGGGTTCCTGGGGAGCTCGTTAAAAGACCATCACTCTTAAATGAGACAGTTTGGTTTTAAATAATCTTGCCTTTTTTTTTTTTTTTTCTCCCAAAGGCTGAAATCCCTCATTGGCCATGCTGAGCATGTCCTATTGGGACAGTCTGAAATTTACATCATGTGCACGTTGTTAGGAGTGATGAGAGATGGGCACTTTCTGCTGCAGCCAGATGTCCCCAGGGAGTCATTCCCAGTTTGGAATGAATACTGTTCTCAACAAATCACAGGTTAGAGATGAGCCCATGACTTCGGGAAAGTTAGGCAAAGCCCTAAGGCACCAGGCAGAGCTTCTAGGGTGTGGGGGAGCCAACCTGGGAGAGACAGGGTCACTAAGGACAACGCCACCAAAGGCATTTCACTCCAGATTTAAATTCAGATTTCCTCTCAGAGAAGCAGAATTTCCCTGCACATCACTGGGTAAAGGCCTTTTAGGCATTTGCCATGGTCCGGGGACCAGTTGTGAGGGTACACATCTTAGCACTTGCACTGACACTGCTAGACAGATGTCACAGGAAATAGGCAATGGAAAAGACTGGTTTTTTGTTTGTTTGTTTGTTTGTAGAGACAAGGTCTCACTATGAAGCCCAGGCTGATCTTGAACTCCTAACTTCAAGCAATCCTCCCACCTCCGTTTCCTAAAATGCTGGGATTACAGGCATGAGTCACCGCACCTGGCAGAAAAGTTGTTAATAATAGCATCAAGTGGCCATTGAGTTTCCTTCTAGAACTTTCCCTTGGAATAGCCCTTGACATAATTATTAAAACTTATCTTAGCCAGGCATGGTAGCACACGCCTGTAACCCCGACTACATGGAAGGCTGAGGCGGAAAGATTGCCAGAGCCCAGCAGATCGAGGCTGCGGTGGCCAGGAGCATGCCACTGCCCTCCCAGCCTGGGTGATGGAGTGAGACTCCAACTCAAAAAAAAACAAACAAAAAACTTATCTAATATATTCAACATATTTTTTTTTGAGTCTCACTCCATCGCCCAGGCTGGAGGACAGTGGCATGCTCCCGGCCACCGCAGCCTCGATCTGCTGGGCTCTGGCAATCATTCCGCCTCAGCCTTCCATGTAGCTGGGGTTACAGGCGTGTGCTACCACACCCGGCTAATTTTTTATTTTTATTGTAGAGATGAGGTCTCGCCAAGTTGCTTGGGCAGGTCTCGAACCCGTGGGCTCAGGCAATCCACTCGCCTCGGCCTCCCAAAGTGCTGGGATTACAGGCTGAGCCACGGAGCCCGGCCTCAACATATTTTTAAGGAGCATTTACCCCATGAAATGTACTTTCCCAGATACACAGCAGGACACAGGAAGGATGTGTAGGACATACTCCCTCATGGAGGGCACAGGGAAATTTTTTTTTTTTTTGAGTCAGCATCTCGCTCTGTGGACCAGGCTGGAGTGCAGTGGCATGATCGTGATGATAAAGGCTCATGGCAGCCTCAACCTCCTGGGCTCAGGTGATCCTTCCACCTCAGCATCCCAATTAACTGGGACTGTAAGCGCATGCCACCATGCTTGGCGTATTTGTTTGTTTACTGTAGAGACAAGGTCTCGCTCTGTTACCAAGGCTAGTCTTGAACTCCTGGGCTCAAGCAATCCACCCACCCTGGCCTCCCAAAATGCTGTGACTACAGGCCTAAGACACCACACCCAGCCTCCTCCTCCTCCTTCTTCGAGTCGGATTCTCATTCTATTGCCCAGGCTGGAGTGCAATGACACAATCATGGCTACCATAGCCTCAACCTGCTGGGCTCAGACTATCCTTCCACCTCTCTTCCAAGTAGCTAGGACTATTGGTGTGCACCACCATGCCTGGTTAATTTTTTATTTCTTATGGAGATGAGGTCTCACTATGTTGCCTGGAGGGTCTCAAACTCCTGGGCTCAGGCAGTCTTCTCACCTCAGCATCCCTAAGTGCTGGGATTACAAACATGAGCCACTGTGCCTGGCTCTTTTTTCTTTGTCTTTTGATTGAAATCCCACCTGTTTGTGAAAAAAAAAATCTAAGATGAGTTCATAAAATGGAACACACTGTGATATATTTCAGATATTAAAATAAATAGAGTTAGAAAGAACAGCCGGGCACAGTGGCTTACACATATAATCCCAGCCCTTTGGGAGGCCAAAGTAAGAAGATTGCCTGAGCCCACGGGTTTGAGGCCAGCCCAGGCAACTTGGCGAGGCCTCATTTTTACAATAAATCAAGAAAAATTAGCTGGGCATGGTGGCGCATCCTTCTAGTGCCAGCTACTTGGAAGGCTGAGGTGGAAGGATCACCTGAGCCCAGCAGCTCAAGGCTGTGGTGGCCGTGAACATGCTACCACACTCCAGCCTAGGTGACAGAGTGGAACTCCTACAGAAAGGGAGAGAGAGAGAGAGAGAGAGAAACCCAGCTAAAAGGAGAAGGAAACTACCTGGTGATAGACACCTAGGATGAGTTAATCATGCAATGGAATACTAACCTTGACTGTGAGCTTCCCAGTAGCCATGGCAAAAAGGAAATGTGTTGGGGCACAACTTAATAAAGATGGGGCAAGCCGGGCTCAGTGGTTCAGCCTATAATCCCGCAATTTGGGAGGCTGAGGTGAGTGGATTGCCTGAGCCTGCGGGTTCGAGACCCGCCCGGGCAATTTGGCGAGACCTCATCTCTACAATAAATCAAAAAATTAGCTGGGCGTGGTAGCGCGCACCTGTAGTTCCAGCTACTTGGAAGGCTGAAGCGGAAAGATCGCCGGAGCCCAGCAGGTCGAGGCTGCGTTGGCTGGGAGCATGCCACTGCACTCCAATCTGGGCCACGGAGTGAGACTCCAACTAAAAAAAAAAAAAAAGGATGGGGCATGTGCCCGAAAGATTATAATTCAAGGCAGCTTGTGAAAAATTCGACAAAAGGGTCATGATCCACTGTCCATCCCAGAGGATGCTGTTGTCAGAAGTTCCTAGAAGGATGTAGGCTTTGAGGATTTCCTAAAAGTGGCCGCAGCCAGTAGGGGTTATACAGGGTGGGTTCACTTTCTCGGTCTCCTTTGGGCCAGTGAGACTTACCATTGACTAGCCCCAGGTTCCAGCAGCAGACAAAATGAGAGATCTCATGGACAGAAAAGTAGTTCGTGAGGATGGAGCAACAGGCTTTGCCCTCATGAGGACCAAAAACCACAGGGGAAAGGAACATCTCTGCAGAGTAACCACCCACTCCTTCATTTGAAATTCCACGATTCCAGGCACTACACTTTTCTTTTTTAAACAGTTTTACCGACAAACAACAAACCGCATGTATTTAAAACGTGCAATTTGATATGGGTTTGTTTTATTTCATTTTACTCCTAGAGGCAGGGTCTCACTGTCACCCCTGCTGGAGTGCAATGACACAACCATAGCTCACTGCATCCTCAGTCTCCTGGGCTCAAGCCATCCTCCCACCTCAGCCTCCTGAGTAGCTGGGACTACAGGCATGAGTTTTGACATATGTCTGCACCTGTGAAACCATTGCCACAATCAAGACAGTGAACAAAGCCATCACACCCCAAAGTTTCCTAGTAATCCTTTGAAATCCCACTTCTATACCCCACCCCCACCCATCACCAGGCAATCACTGACCTGCTTTCTGTCCCTATAAATTAGTTTGCATTTGCTAAAAGTATCTACAAATGGAATCAAACAGTATGTACTCTCTCTTCTCTGGCTTACAATAAAATAACTTCACTCAGAATAATTATTTTGAGATGTTTTTCCATGTTATTGCATATATCGATAATAGTTCATTCCATTTTTACTACCCAATAGTATTCCCTTGCAGAAATATACCACAATTTGTTTATCCATTGACCTGTTGATGAACATTTGGGTTGTTTCCGGTTTTATTTTATTTTTTATTTTTTTTGAGTTGGAGTCTCACTCTGTCACCCAGGCTGGACTGCAGTGGCATGCTCACGGCCACTGCAACCTCAACCTGCTGGGCTCAGGTGATCCTTCCGCCTCAGACTTCCAAGTAGCTGGAATTACAGGCACATGCCACCATGCCCAGCTAATTTTTTGATTTATTGTAGAGATGAGGTTTTGCCAAGTTGCCCAGGCAGGTCTCGAACTCGCAGGCTCAGGCAATCCACTCACCTCAGCCTCCCAAGGTGCGGGATTACAGGTTGAGCCACCGAGCCCGGCTATCTTCTAAAAGTTTTATGGTTTTAGGTCTTACATTTAGGTCTGTGGTCTATTTTGGAGTTAAGTTTTGCATCCGGTGTGCCAGACACTGAGTTTTCCATGCACCATCTCAGGCCATTCTCACATCATCCCTGAAAAGTAGTTAGGTACAATTTTTATTCCGATTTAACAGATGAGGAAACTGAGGCTCCATGGGGTGAAGTTGCAGGATTTAATCAGCTCCATCTTTATCCAGAGCTATATGCTTAAGCATGAAACTATGCTGACTTATTTAACTCATACTGTTGACCCTGAAAACAACTTGATAGACCAAGTTGAATCAGCAACTTGATTGATTGAGACATTTTCTTTCTATTCATATTTAGTCAATGACAGCCCATTTGGGGAACTGGTCTAGAAAGCAGGATTCCTAGATTCCAATCTGGGCTCGGGTCAATCTCAGCACTGGGAAAAATGCAAATCATATATAAAATACTCTCTAAAGTTCCTTCAATCTTTGTATCAAAGGATCTCTGGGATTCTCCTGGGAACATTTCAGTCATGGCTGCAGTTGACACCTTTGGCCACAAGGAGGCGCAAGGAGCACAGGATGCAGACTGTAAAGCGGGAAGAAGGGACTGGGGCCTGGGAAAAGGAGGTGAAGGTCGAAGGAAGGTCTGCAGATTTAAGGAGGGCACTGAGACCAACTGTGACCCCAGGCGGGGCTGCATCCAGGGGCCTAGTTAAGCCTCAGGCTTAGTATTTGCCAGCAGGCCCTGTGACCATCACCTGGAACTACCTTTACCTCTAGCCTCACCTGGGAAGGGCAGAACCTTCTTCATTACCAAGCCAGTTGGTCAAATGAAACCCGGGCCCTGGGAGTTGGGGAAAGGGTGGATCAGGACAGGCTGGAGGGCAGAAGCCCTGAGTCCTGGATCCGCTCTGCCATCTACCAGCCATGCCATCCCTGGCAAGTCCCATCACTTCCTTGAGTCTCTATTTCTCATCTGTAAAATGGGGACATAGAAGGAGATAACTTCTTGGGTGTCTTTCAGCCAGGATTCAATTCAAGCTGCCTGAAAGCTAGAGAGAGGAACGCATTCTCCTCTCTGGGTGCTGGGCAACCCACGTCAACATTGTGAGCTTCCATTTCCTCAGCTAGAAAGAAGGAGCAACATTCCCTGCTTTTTTCACAGGACTGCCATAGGCCTGGAGAAGCCAATGTGTGGACCATTGCGACAGGTGAGTTAAGAATTTTCCTCTCACCAAGTTGCCCAGGCTGGTCTTGAACCCATGAAAAATTAAAAAAGAAAAAAGAAAAGCTGGGCCCTTGGCTCAGCCTGTAATCCCGCGCCTTGGGAGGCTGAGGTGAGTGGATTGCCTGAGCCCGCGGGTTCGAGACCCGCCTGGGCAACTTGGTGAGACCTCATCTCTACAATAAATCAAAAATTAACCGGGTGTGGTAGCGCGCGCCTGTAGTTCCAGCTACTTGGAAGGCTGAGGCGGAAGGATCGCCGGAGCCCAGCAGGTCGAGGCTGCAGTGTCCGGGAGCAGCCATTGCACTCCATTCCAGTCCAGACCCCAACTCAAAAAAAAAAAAAATTAAAAAAGAATTTTCCTTTTTATTGTTATTTGTGCTCTTGGCTTACAAAATGTAGGTATATTCACCACATTTAGCATAGTACCTGGTACATATATAGTAGGTGTTCCATAAATATTTGTTGAATGAGTGAATAAACCTGGTCCAAACTCACTCCCAGCAGGTGAAGTACTTCTGCAGTGACTCAGAGAGAGTCATCTAGACTTTAAAAAAAAATTTTTTTTTAATATATTTTATCGGCCAGGCTCGGTAGCTCAGCCTGTAATCCCAGCACTTTAGGAGTCTGAGGCGAGTGGATTGCCTGAGCCCGCGGGTTCAAGACCCGCCCAGGCAACTTGGCAAGCCCTCGTCTCTACAATAAATAAAAAACTAGTCGGGCGTGGTAGCGCGCGCCTGTTGTTCCAGCTTCTTGGAAGGCTGAGGCCGAAGGATCGCAGGAGCCTAGCAGGTCGAGGCTGCAGTGACCAGGAGCGTGCCACTGCCCTCCAGCCTGGGTGCCAGAGTGAGACTCCAACGCAAATGTATATATATATAAAATTTTAAAGATGTAGGGCACTGACCGGGCACCCTGGCTCAAACCTATAATCCCAGTACTTTGGGAGACCGAGGTAAGAGGATTGCCTGAGCCCGTGGGTTCACGAACGGCCCGGGCAACATGGTGAGACCTCATCTCTACAACAAATCAAAAAATTAGCTAGGTGTGTCCGCTTATGTCTGTAGTTCCAGCTACTTGGAAGATTGAGGTAGAAGGATTGCCTGAGCCCAGCAGGTCGAGGCAGTGGCCAGGAGCATGCCACTGCACTCCAGCCTGGGCAACAGAGTGAGACTCCGACTCAAAAAAAAAATAAAGATGTAGGGCACAATTCAAGATTAGGTATACAAGTGGGCTTGTGCAAGTAATGTCTCTGCCTCCACTTTGGTCCCCACTTTGCCTGGTTCATCCAGATTTTGCTTGAACACTTCCTTTGGTGGAAAACTCACCACCTCTCAACATGTCTATTGTTGGCCATCTTGAATCCCTGATCTTTTTAGCTTTGTTTCTGCCGTCTAAAGCCTTTGTCTATCCTGAACATAAAGCCCTTCTGCACACCTTAGTAACCTCCTTTGAGTCCTGTCAACCATGAGCCCACCTAATTCTGATAGAAGGAAGCAGAGAAATATTATGGTTGCTGAAAAGGGGACAAGGTCAAATGAAGAGTTTTCCTGGAGGTAGGAGGAAGTTGTCTGTGTAATATGAGATGGAACCATAAGAGCCAACAGACTGCAGATCCTGGAGAGGAATGGATAAATATAGGCCCAGGCCCCTCTGTGATGCTATGCTATAGGGAGGTGGGCCTTGGCTTCAACCCCAGACAAACATGGCGGTCTGTCCTCCTTGCCAGGGACTGGCTTAGGAATGAGCATGTGACTCAAGTGTGTCCAGTGAAATGGGAGATGAAGTCTGTTGAGGGGCTTCAGGGAAAAGTCTTCCTTTATTTTTTTATTTTAATTTTTTTTGAGTTGGAGTCTCACTCTGTCGCCCAGACTGGAGTGCAGTGGCCGCTCCCGGCCACCGCAGCCTCGACCTGCTGGGCTCTGGCAATCCTTCCACCTCAGCCTTCCAAGTAGTCAGAATTATAGGCATGCGCTACCACGCCCGGCTGATTTTTTTATTTTATTGTAGAGATGAGGTCTCGCTGCCCAGGCGGGTCTCGAACCCGCGGGCTCAGGCAATCCACTCACCTCAGCCTCCCAAAGGCGTGGGATTACAGGCTGAGCCACCGAGCCCGGCTTGAAAAGTCTTCCTTTAGAAGGCACAGAGAGACAGTCCCTTTTTTGCCACTGACTGGTGTATCTGAATGTGTCGCTACTATCCAAGTCATTTTGCTGCCACCAAGACCAATATATGGAGAGAAGTGGAGCTAAGGGAGTCACAGAGAAGTGGAGCTGGAGCGTTGATCAAACTGTGCCTGAAGGTGCTCTATCCCTGACCGCTTGTGAGATCATAAACCTTATTGTGTAATCCCAATGATTTGGCCATTGGTAAGTATCACCGTCACAGCATCCTAGCAGTCACATAGATTTAAAACAAACAAACAACAATAACAACAACAACAACAAACCTAACTGCTCACATAATCCCAGCACTTTGGAAGGCTGAGACAGGAGGACTACTTAAGGCCAGGAGTTCAAGACCAGCCTGAGCAACATAGTGAGACCCTGTCACTATAAAAAATAAATAAGCTGCGCATGGTGACTCGGGCTACTTGAGAGGCTGAAGCAGAGGATTGCTTGAGCCCAAGAGTTCGAGGTCGAAGTGAGCTATGATTCTGCCACTGCACTCCAGCCTGGGTGATAGAACAAGACCCTGTCTCTAAAAAAATTAAAAATAAAAAAAACTAACTGTATTAGCCAGGCGTGGTGGCTCATGCCTGTCATCCCAGCACTTTGGGAGGAGGAGGCAAGAGGCTTGCCTGAGCTCACTGGTTCAAGAACAGCCTGAGCAACACGGCAAGACCTTGTTCTACAATAAAAATTAAAAATTAAGCCAGGTGTGGTGGCACACACCTGTGGTTCCAGCTACTTGGAAGGCTGAGGCAGAAGGATCACCTGAGCCCAGCAAGTCGAGGCTGTGGTGGCCGTGAGCATGCCACTGCACTCCAGCCTGGGTGACAGAGTGAGACCTCAACTCAAAAAAACAAAAAATTAACTATTAATGAGGGCTCTTTTTCAGGGACAAGTGCAGAAGCCCAATTCTAGTTCACTAAAGAAAAGAAAAAAACAGAATTTGTTGGCTCAAATAACTGAAAAGTACAGGGATGGCTGGATTCGAATAATGTCATTAGGACACATCTTTCTCTGTCTTTACTTCATTATCACTGATCTTAGGCAGTCACTCCCAGGTCATAAAATGGCCACTGGACCCACATATTCAGTCTTTTGCAACCCCAGTAGAAAAGGACTTTCATTTCCCAACAGTTTCAACAAAAGTCCTGGGATTTGAGTCTCATGAACTGCTGTAGATCACACATCCACCTGTAAGCTAATTTGCCAAGGCTAGCAGAGAAAAAGCACTAACTGGTCAAAAATGTGTATTAGATGTGTACAGGGTGACGGGTGGTCAGAAATCAGGGTGTTGTTCAGTTCAATTCAACAAATATTTATTGAGTGTCTTCTACGTGACAAGCACTATCCTAGGCGCTTTTACCCAAAGAAGGGGTAATGAGTTCTCAGTGTCTATTCCACCAACCCTAAGACAAGTCAGAATGACGAGAATGCTGAGAAAGTTAAAACTGACATCCAACCTGGTTATAGCCAACACACACCGTGTTAGTGTTAGAGACACGTCGTTGTTGGCCGTTTTGAAATGGGCTATGGTTTACTTTTTAGGCAAGAAACCCACTGACTACTTTGATCCAGTTGTCTGTGTTCTTCAGATTATATTCATAGGTGTATTTGGACAATTAATTGTATTTGGCCAATTAGATCATAATATAATGTTTTAAACTTGCAATTAGAAAATACAAGTCGAGCTTACATTGGCCAAGAAGTCACTTGGTACAAATTATTGAAACTCAACTCAAGGTCAAGACTAAGGGGAGGCCAGTGGGTCACTAAATTGTAACCATAATAGGTCCCATTGCCTGATGCTCATGACAAATCACCAGGTTGCAGCAGAGAAAGGGGTTTAAATCATAGGGCAGCTGAACAAGGAAATGGAAAGAAACCTCAAATTTGTGTCCCAGAGGAGTTTGGGGCTGGAGTTTTTAAGGGTTTTGGAGTGGGCAGGCTGTTAAGATCACTGACTGGTGAAAAGTGTAGGGTGAAATAAAGAAACTGAATTCTCATGCTGATTGTCTCTTCTGTGGAGGAGAGGGCTTCAAACCTGTTGGCATAGGCTGTTTCGCTGGAATTTGGAATCTGAAAAACATCTTAAGCAATTCTTCAGGGATCTTACCTATGGGAACAATGGAGACATAAGTCAACTTTTTTTTTTTTTCCGAGTTGGAATCTCTGTCACCCAGGCTGGAGTGCAGTGGCACACTCACGGCCACCACAGCCTCAACCTGCTGGGCTCAGGAGACCCTCCCACCTCAGCCTTCCAAGTAGCTGGAACCACAGGCACGCACCACCACACCTGGCTAATTTTCTTGATTTATTGTAGAGACAAGGTCTCACCAAGTTGCCTAGGCTGGTTTTGAAACCCTAAACTCAGGCAATCCTCTCACCTCCACCTCCATAAATGCTGGGATTACAGGCGTGAGCCACCATGCCCAGCCACATGTTTTGTTTTGTTTTGTTTTAATTTGGAATCTCACTCTTTGTCACCCAGGTTGGAGTGCAGTGGCACTCACGGCCACCGCAGCCTGGATCTGCTAGGCTCAGGCAATCCTTCTGCCTCAGTCTTCCAAGTAGTTGGAACTACAGGCACATGCCACCGTGCCGGCTAGGTTTTTTCTATGATTTATTTTAGAGAGCAGGTCTCACCAAGTTGCCCTGGCTGGTCTCAAACCTCAGCTCTGGCAATCCTCTTGCCTCGGCCTCCCAAAGTGCTGGGATTGCAGGCTGAGCCACTGCACCTGGCCCATAAATCAATTCTTAAAAATTTCTTGATTCTAACGTCAGAAATCCTATCTGTAGGAACAATGGGGATGCAATGGTCAGTATCTAGTGCTGTGTGACTTTTGTTTACAAGGAAGTGGGCCAAAGTGCACCCTGATCAATGCTTACTTATAACTATATTTCAGTCCAGAATTCTTGTTAATCCTGGTGAGTGGCTTCATACGGATCTCAGGCTGCAGTATTTAAGGAGGTCCTGTCAGGATTATATAGATGCCTCCTTAAATTCTGTGCCTTGGCCGGGCGTGGTGGCTCACACCTATAATTCCAGCACTTTGGGAGGCCGAGGTGAGAGAACTGCCTGAGCCCAAGGGTTCGAGACCAGCCTAGGAAGCTTGGTGAGACCTCATCTCCACAATAAATCAAAAAATTAGCTGAGCGTGGTGGTGCGTGACTGTAGTTCCAGCTACTTGGAAGGCTGAGGCGGAAGGATCATCTGAATCCAGCAGGTCGAGGCTGAAGTGGACGTGGGCGTGCCACTCCCCTCCATCCTGGGCGACAGAGTGAGACTCCAACTCAAAAAAAAAGTTCTGCGCCTTTAGTGCCTCATTTGACTTGCTCTGGTCTCAGTCCTGATCCAACTCAAGCGAGCTTAAGTTAAAAAGGAAAAACTGCAGGCTCAGCAGTCTAACTAGGAAAGGCACAGTGGTGAGGCGGGCCTCCAGCACACGTAGACCCAGGGCTCAAACGCACCAGTATTTATTCACTCTTCTCCTTTCCTTTTTGCCTTCTCGCTCCCTCTTCTTTCTGCTTTTCGCTGACCATTTGCTTCAGTCTACCCTAACACCATTAGTCTTCTTCCTTACAATTAGTTCACAGTTGCAAATAGTATCAGATTAAGCTCTTCATACTGCAAGAAGAACTACGGGGGGGCGGGGGGGGAGGATTGAGAGAGTCACTTCCCATTGGCTATCTTGGGTCATGTGTCCGTGCCTGGACCAATCACTGTGGCCAAGAGGCGGGGTAATATGGTTGCCCAGTCTGAGACACTACTCACCCCTGTGGCCCAGGGGGCTGAGCCGGGAAGAGGCAAGGGTGTGATGAGCAGATCAGGACGACTCTTAGTGTCTTAAGTCTGAAACACTCCAGCCTGTATTTTTTTTTCCTATTGAGACAATTATTTTTAAATAACACAGTCTGATCGCCTGAAGTTTCTTTAAAAGTGCAACTATTAGTTACAAAATAATAGATTCCACTGAGGGACAGGAAGAGGTACTGGGAAAAGAGGTTGAAAGATAAATTAGAGCCAGATCACAAGGCGCTTTAAGTCATTATTTTAATACATTTGCACCAATAAGTGCTAGGAACTGTGTGAAGCATGGATTCTCTTCTGTAGGCGGCAGGAATTTTTTTGTTTTAACAGAGGCATATCAGAGCAAGAGAAACTGCTCTGAAAAGTCAACAAGCCATGGTGATCCTGGAAGAGAGAGAACAAGCCCACCCACTGGAGAGCATGCCCCAGGCCAGAAACCAGGGTCAGCACTTGCTGAGCCCATCCTCAGTGCCCCACCCATCAGGGCATCACTTGGGGCATGGTACCCAAGATCTCTATGCCCACAGGACAGAACCTGCCACCTTCCAATTCTGTGGCCACAAGCCAGTCACTTAAAACCCTTGTGCTTCTATTTTCCTATCTGGTCAATGTTTACCATGTACAAATAGCTCCCGAGAACACATACATTGAGCAAACGTTGTGTTAAAATATAGCTAATATTTATGGAGTGCTTATTCTGTGCCAAATCCTTTGCATGTATCATTTAATCAAATCTTTATGATAACCAGAGACAGCTAATTGTACCCCAATATTTGTTCTATTCATTCTTTCCTGGTAATAAAATCTCTCAATTTTGGGGTGAGCACATAAAAACTACATTTCCCAGTTCTCTTTAGAGAGATATAACCATGTGACTAAGTTCTGGTCAAAGAGAAAGAAAGGGAAGTGTCACATGGAATGTCCACAGAATATTTTTAAAGGGAAAGAGGTACATCTTCTTTCTACTGCTGACTGGAATGTTGTCAAGATAGCTGGAGCTACAGCAGTCGTCTTTGACTACGAGGTAGTATCCAGGTGTTAAGGATGGCAGAACAAGCCAGGCTCGGTGGCTCAGCCTGTAATCCCAGCGCTTTGGGAGGCTGAGGTGAGTGGATTGCCTGAGCCTGCGGGTTCAAGACCCACCTGGGCAACTTGGCAAGACCTCATCTCTACATAAAGTTAAAAAAAAAAATTAGTCGGGTGTGGTAGTGCGCGCCTGTAGTTCCGGCTACTTGGAAGGCTGAGGCAGAAAGATCACCAGAGCCCAGCAGGTCGAGGCTGCGGTGGCCAGGAGCGGCCACTGCACTCCAGTCTGGGCAACTGAGTGAGACTCCAACTCAAAAAAAAAAAAAAAAAAAGGATGACAAAACAACAAGATAAAAGAAGCTGGGCCTCCAGTGGCTGTAAAGCCACCCTGGATTTCCCATATTTGCTATAGAAAAAATGAACTTTTGTCTCTTTTGAGCCACTATCGTTTGGCTTTTTGTTACTCCCAGCTGAAACTAATCTCAACTGCGAATCCTAACTCCCTGCTCTGGCTGTCCCTACTGACTTCCCCATTTTATTTTTCTCCAGAACACTTATTACCATCTGATGTACTATATTTTTTGCATGTTTATCATTGGTCTCCGCCAACAGAATGTAAGCTCACAAGAGCAAGGACTTTGTGTGTTTTGTCTACCATGACATTCCCAGGGCTTCAATAGTGCCTGACATACGGTAAACACTCAGTACATATTTGCTGAATGGAAGAACTGAGGGATAATCGACTCTAATTATGGGTCACATTATGATCCTTTTTTTTTTTTTTTCTTTGAGTTGGCGTCTCACTCTGTTGCCCAGGATGGAGTGCAGTGGCACGCTCATGGCCACCGTCACCTCGACCTGCTGGGCTCAGGTGATCCTTCCGCCTCAGCCTTCTGAGAAGCCGGAACTACAGGCACGCACTACCACGCCCGGCTTATTTTTTGATTTATTGTAGAGACAAGGTCTGGCCAAGTTGCCCAGGCTGGCCTCAAACTCATGGGCTCAGGCAGTCCTCTCATCTTGGCCTCCCAAAGTACTGGGATTGTAGACGTGAGCCACTGCACCAGGCCACATTATGATCTTATAGATAAGGATCTGAGGCTTAGGGAGGGCCACATCGCCTGAAGGTGATGGCTTCCGGATGTTAACCCAGACAGTCTGGCTACAGAATGCAACACTCTTAAACACTGCCACCAAATACAGAGAAGCCCCTCAAAATCCCTCTAACCGGGGCAATGCCCTGCCTTTAGTGGGAAAAGCTGCATGTCTTCAGGGAGAAAATGCGAGCAGGAGGCCAAGGCTAAAAAGATTATCTGAGGTCGCAGGCTTAGTTACTTGTGAATAATGGGCATAAAGAGGGAATAAATCACACATCCTTGATTCTAAGACGCCATTGATGATGAGACATGCCATCAATTCATTCAAGGATAGGAAAGTAAACACTACCTTAAATATATATACATTGATCATAAGACACAAACTTAGCCAGGCTCGGTGGCTCAGCCTGTCATCCCGCACCTTTGGGAGGCTGAGGTGAGTGGATTGCCTGAGCCCGCGGGTTGGAGACCCGCCTGGGCAGCGAGACCTCATCTCTACAATAAAATCAAAAAATCAGCCGGGCGTGGTAGCGCACGCCTGTAATTCCGGCCACTCGGAGGCTGAGGTGGAAGGATCGCCGGAGCCCAGCAGGTCGAGGCTGCGGTGGCCGGGAGTGGCCACTGCACTCCAGTCTGGGCGACAGAGTGAGACCGACTCAAAAAAAAAAAAAAAGACGCAAACTTGACAATGGAGAAAGTAGCTCCTTCAATTGAGGGAGCAGAGTAAAGATGCCTTCAAGACACTTATTAGAGGCGTTCTTTTAAATCTTCCTGGAGTGAATACAGTTTGGCTAATCTTTTCTGAAAAATAACCTAAAACAAGGCTGGGTTCTTTGATTCTCATGCCTCCACCTACACCTCCACCAGAGTTAATCACTCCCTTCCTTCCTTCCCGTGAATACACACGCCTTCTTTCAAGCTGCAGTGTAATTTACGTGTTTATTTATCTCAGTAAGACTGCTGGAGAGCAAGGATCACATCCTTAACTGTGCTCTGTTTCCTTCCAAGCCCTCAGCAGAGAGCCAGACACACAGTAGGCACTTAATAAGTATTTACTGAGGGAATTCACAGATGAATCAAGGCTGGGCGTGGTAGCTCATGCCTGTAATCCTAGCACTTTGGGAGGCTGAGGCAGGAGGATTGTTTGAGCCCAGGAGTTTAAGACCAGCTTAGGTAACTTAGTGAAACTTCATCTCTACAGAAAAATCACAAAAATTAGCCAGGTGTGGTGGTGTGTACATGTAATCCAAGTTACTTGGGAGGCTGAGGCAAAAGGATCGCTTGAGCCTAGGAGGTCGAGATTGCAGTGAGCCATGATCATGCCACTGCACTCCAGCCTGGCCTAAGAGTGAGACCCTGGCAGAAACAAAATAAAACAAAATTAAAAATGAATGAATCAATGAGCAGATACATGGATATGAGAGAATGGGTGAATGCACCTTCACCTGTCAGATCCTTAGCGCACAGGTAGGGGTGTGTGTGTGTGTGTGTGTGTGTGTGTGTGTGTGTGGTGTGTGTGTGTTTCTCATGTGTGTTTCTGGTAGAACCCAAGCAAGTCACCAGGAATTTGAGCAGCATCAAAGAAGGGAGCGGCCGAAGACAGACCTCTTTCCAAGCACCGGTTATGTGACCTTGTAAAAGAGAGCTGCTTTCACACTGGAGGGTCCAGCCTCCAACCCCACTATTACCCAAAACCTCAGTAGCTCGTCAATTCTAGAAAGAAACCTGGTGCTGCTAACCTCACCTCCCCCCTGCCCAACACACAAGCAGGAAGAAGGCAGGACAACATTTTCTTCCCCCAAAATATGCAGAATGGCGGTTGCCATGAGCACTGGGATCGCATGTTACTTGACATTCGCTTTTTAGAAGTCCAGTTGCCATGGTAACAAAATTCCATTTTCCAGACTGAAGATGAATCTCTGGTTCAAATCTGAGGGAGATAAGACTCTTTCTAGACATCTCCTGGAGTGGTGGGGTGGGACCAAGCCTTCCGCCTCAGGGCTCGATAAACAAGGAATTCGATCGAATTGCACAGAAGCAGCCTATGAAAAGCTGACTGGTGGAAGGGGACTACAGCTGCCCAGGTTGAAGGGCTGCCCAGTACCCTCCTCGCAACCACCCAGGCACTGTTGACACTGCCTACCACATAAGTAGCAGGTGCTTTCAAAGACCAGTGGCTGGTGCTGGTGGCACATATATCAAGAACAGGAAAACACAGCCATAGCCAAAAAGTCAACTGTTCATTCATATATATATATATATATATTCATTGATCAGCTACTGTTATCTATGCATATTCCTAGGCACTGTGGACACAGTCAAAAGTCCTCCTTAAGGAGTCTATATCCTGCCCTCAAGAAGACCGTGTAGCCGGGCTCGGTGGCTCAGCCTATAATCCCGCGCCTTGGGAGGCTGAGGTGAGTGGATTGCCTGAGCTCGCAGGTTCGAGACCCACCTGGGCAACTTAGCGAGGCCTCATCTCTACAATAAATCAAAAATGAGCCGGGCGTGGTAGTGCACGCCTGTAATTCCAGCTACTCGGAAGCCTGAGGTGGAAGGATCGCTGGAGCTCAGCAGTCGAGGCTGCGGTGGCCGGAAGCAGCCACTGCACTCCAGTTTGGGCAACAAAGTGAGACTCCAGCTCAAAAAAAAAAAAGAAGACAGTGTACTTGGTAAAGATGGTAAGCAAATAAAGAAGTATACTATGGTTTATCACAGGCTGTCACTGTGGCATTGTTGGTCATTGCCAAACAATGACCTACACCCCCAGAATGTCCCCATTGCAATCCCTGTGAATTATGTAAATAAATTACATAATTTTGCAGGATTTTACAGATGTGATTAAGTTCAGGATCTTGAGATGAAAATATTATCGTGGATTCTCTGGGTGGGCCCAAGGTAGTCACTAGAGACCTTATAAGAAGGAGCAAGACAGAGCGCGGTGGCTCATGCCTATAATACCAACACTTTGGGAGGCCAAACCAACAGGACTGCTTGAGCCCAGGATTTCAAGACCAGCCTCCAGAATTTGGTGAGACTTCGTCTCACCAAAGTGCTAAGCGTGGTGGTGCTGCCTGTAGTCCCAGCCACTCAGGAAGCTGAGATGGAAAGATCACCTGAGCCCAGGAGGTTGAGGCTGCAGTAAGCCATGATCATGTCACTGCCCTCTGCAGCATGAGTGGGACCCTGACGAAAAAAAAAAAAAAGGCCAGCCGTGGTAACTCATGCCTGTTAATCCCAGCACTTTGGGAGGTGAAGGCAAGAGTACTCCCTGAGCCCACAGGTTCAGGTTTGAGATCAGCCAGGGCAACATGGAGAGACCTTGTCTCTACAATAAATAAATAAATAAAAATTAGCTGGGCCTGGTGGCTCATGCCTGTAGTTCCAGCTACTTGGAAGGCTGAGGCAGAAGGATCTCCTGAGCCCAGCAGGTCAAGGCTGCAGTGGTTATGAGCATACCACTGTGCTCTAGCCTGAGCAACATAGTGAGACTCCAACTCAAAAAAAAAAAAAAAAAGGCAGAAGCCAAGCCTGATGACACATGCCTATAGTCCCCAGCTATTTGGGATGCTAGGAAGGAGTAGGATCTCTTGAGGCCAGGAGTTTGAGTACAGCCTGGGCAACATAATAAGACCCTATCTCTTAAAAAAAAGAAAAAAGAGGCAGGAGAGAGGTGCTCTACTGCTGCTTCTAAAGACGGAGGAAGGGACTACAAGCCCAGGAATGCAGGCACCTTCTAGAAGCTGGAAGAAGAAGCAGATTCTCCCCTAGAGCCTCCAAAAGCAACGCAGCCTTCTCTTCTGATCTCTAGAAAGGTAGAATAATAAATGGTGTCATTTTATGCCACTGTTTGTGGTATTTGTTATAGGGAAATAGGACACTAACACAGATGGTAACGAGTGTAACTGGAGAACATTCCAGCACAGACTGAGGGCAGAGCTTGTCAGTGCAGGACAGGCAAGGTGGCAGCTTTAAGTGTGGTGGCCAGTATGCTGCTCTGAGAAGGTGACATTTGTCAGGTTTGGTGGCTCACACCTGTAATCTCAACACTTTGGAAGGCAGAGGTGAGAGGATTGCCTGAGCCCAGGGGTTCTAGACCAGTGTGGCAACTGGCAAGACCTTGTCTCCAGAATTAAAAAAGAAAATCAGCCAGGTGTGGTGGCACACCTGTGATTCCTGCTACTTGGAAGGCTAAGGCAGAAGAAACACCTGAGCCCAGCAGGCTGTGGTGGTGGTGAGCATGCCATTGTATTCCAGCCTGGGTGACAGAGTAAGACTCTAACTCAAAAAAAAAAAAAGAGAGAGAGAGAGAGAGAGAAGATGGCATTTGGGCCAGATGTAAAGGCAGTGGTGAGGGAGACCATTGGGGTGTCTGAAGAATAGCTGAGAGGAATCTGAGTAAAAAAGAGACATGATTAGACTTAGCTTCCAAGGACTTAGCTTAATTAAAGTGTTCGATTAGCACTCAGTGGATGTAGCATAGTCTTGCAGTCATAAAAGGGTCCCTCTGCTGAGAACAGACTGTCTAGAGGCCTGGGGAGAAGGAACATAGGGAGGAGGTAGCTGCATTAATCCAGGTGAGAGAGGATGCTGGATTGAGCCAGGGCGGGAGCAGCAGACATGATGAGAAGGGTTGAACTTGGAGGCAGAGCAGACGTGAATTGAGTCAGGCTGGTTAAGGGATATGAGGGAAGAGGAGTCAAGATTGATGCTAAAACTCTTGGCCTGAGCGACAGGGAAGCTGGCATTGCCATTGTTGGTTTTGGTCATTTTATTTTTGAGTTTATTTGCCCTCCAAGTGGAGGAAAGAGTCCAAAGTTGAGAGGAGGATGGCGCAGTGGCTCATGCTTATTATCCCAGTACTTTGGGAGTCTGAGGCAAGAGGATTGCTTGGGTCCAGGAGTTCAAGACCAACCTGGACAACATAGAGAGACCTCGTCTCTACAAAAAAAATTTAAAAATTAGCCAGGCGTGGTGGTGGGCGCCTGTAGTCTCTGCTACTCGGGAGGTTGAGTCCAGGAGGTCAAGGCTGCAGTGAGCAGTGATGGTGCCACAGCACTCCAGCCTGGGCAACAGAGAGAGACCCCAACTCAAACTAACAAATAAATAAATGAAGTTGAGAGGAGAAGTCCCAACTACAGATATAATGTAGAGGTCAGCTGGGCTCGGTGGCTCAGCCTATAATCCCGCACCCTGGGAGGCTGAGGTGAGTGGATTGCCTGAGCCCGCGGGTTTGAGACCCGCCTGGGCAACTTGGCAAGACCTCATCTCTACAATAAATAAAAAATCAGCCGGGCGTGGTAGTGCATGCCTGTAATTCCAGCTACTCGGAAGGCTGAGGTGAAAGGCTCGCTGGAGCCCAGCAGGTCGAGGCTGGCCACTACACTCCAGTCTGGGCAACAGAGTGAGACTCCAACTCAAAAAAAAATAAAAATAAAATAATGTGGAGGTCATTCGCTTACAAAATGGTGTTTTGAGCTAAGAGCCTGATGTGCTCACCGAGGGAGTGTGAGGCACTCTAGCATCTTAAGGTCAAGAAGATGAAAAGTCAGTCAAGGAACCTGAAATGGAGCTACTGCTGAGAAAGAAGGAACTGGAGAGAGGACGAAAGAAAATGTATTCAGGAGGAAGGAGTGATCCGCTGTATCAGATGCTGCTGAAAGCTCGGGAGGATGAAGACTGAGAATCAACTGCTGGGTTTACCATTGTCGGTGACCTTGGGAAGCACAGTGGAAGCCAAGGATAGATAGGAGCGGGCCCAAGAGAGTGAGAGAGGGGAAATTGGATCCCATAGGCAGAGAGCTTTTTTTTCCCCCCAAGGTTTCCTGTAAAGAAAAGCAGAGAAATTAGGCAATGGCTGGAGAGGGAATGTCAGGAACAGAGAGGGGTTTATTTTGTTTTTGTCTTTTTTTTTTGGTTGTTCAGTTTTGTATGATGGAAGAAATTATAACACATATGTATGCTGTTGGGAAAATGGTCTGGGAGTGTGCAGGGGTGGGAATGGATAACACAGAAGAAAGCGCAAGCGCTCTCTGGAGGAGCTCCTTGTGAGCAGAGAGGGGCCCGGGGCAGGGCTGACTTCAGACCGTATATCCCCAGGACCACAGGGAAGGCCGTGCCTGAGCACAGAGGCAGGTGGGCACTGCTGAGTCTGGAGAAGTTCTCTTCCAATGGCTCCAATTTTCTCCACGAAGCAGGAATCAAGAGAGACAGCTGAGAATAAGAGAATGAGGAAAGGAAGTGTGGGGGTTTGAAGAGAGGAGGAGGTGTGGAATCAGCATCTAGGAGCGAGGGAGTGTGAATGGACTAAGGAAACATTGTAGGATTGCCTGGCAGTCCTGGGAGTTTACTGGAGATGTGAATGCTTGTGAATTTGGAGTTAGATGGGGTTTCTGTGTTTCTCCACTGGGCTTAGCCGCTTGGATGCAGGCGTGGAGCAGGTGGATAGTTGGAGTCAATCAGGTGTGGGATTTTGCTGAGGCTAACGCAATAAACAGCGAGGGGCAAAGCATCTGAGGAGCTATTGGAGGCAGAATAACGGCCCCCCAAAGATATTCACCTCCTAATCCCTGGAATCTCTGAATATGTTAAGTTATGTGGCAAAGGGGAATTAGAATGAGGGCTGCAGATAGAATTAAAGTAGCTAATCAATCAGGCATAGTGACGCCCCTGTAGTCCTAGCTCCATGGGAGGCAGAGGCAGGAGGATCACTTGAGCCCAGGGGTTTGAGACCAGCCTGGGCAATATCACAAGACCCTCGTCTTTTTTTTTTTTTTTTTTTTTTTGAGTTGGAGTCTCACTCTGTCGCCCAGACTGGAGTGCAGTGGCCGCTCCCGGCCACCGCAGCCTCGACCTGCTAGGCTCTGGTGATCTTTCCGCCTCAGCCTTCCAAGTAGCTGGAACTACAGACGCACGCTACCACACCTGGCTAATTTTTTTATTTATTGTAGAGATGAGGTCTCCCCAGGTTGCCCAGGCAGGTCTCGAACACGCGGGCTCAGGCAATCCACTCACCTCAGCCTCCCAAAGGCGCGGGATTACAGGCTGAGCAACCGAGCCCGGCTATCTTTTTTTTTTTTTAAAGCAGCTAATCAGTTGACCCCAAGATGGGGAGATTATCTTGCATTATTAACATGGGCCCAATATAATCACAGGAGTACTTATAAGTGAAAGAAGAAGGCAGAAGAGAGAGAACCATAAAGAAGCATGGTGAGAAAGATTCAATCCAGTGCTGCCGACTTTGAAGGTGGAAAGAGAGGCAATGAGCCCAGGAATTTGGATGACCTCTAGACAGTGGAAAAGGCAAGGAAACAGATTCTTCCCTGAAGCTTCCAGAAGGAACCCAGCCCTGCCAACAGCTTAATGTTAGCCCAGTGAGTCCCACTTTGGAATTCTGACCTCCAGAACTATAAGATAATAAATGTGTATTTTAAGTCATTAGGTTTGGGCTCATTTGTTATAGCAGCAACAGAAAACATATACGGGGGTATACAAGGAAGTCATGTGATTTCTACTGAATAAGGTGGGAAATGAACTATGAGAAGAAGGAAAAGGTAGAAAGGCCAAAGAGCTGGAGGCCCAGGAGGGGTCAAAGAGTTGTGGGAGATGGTAAATGCTTATACTGGGGAATGCTTTAAATTGATGTCATGAAGGCGTTGCAGTTATTGATAAAGACAAGGTCAAGAGAGATGACAACGGAGATGAGTGCTAAGGTGGGTGGAGGACATGACTGTCAGGAGAACTGGGAGCCCAGATGTTGAAGGATCATCTTGGTAGGTGTTGAAATCATCAAGAATCCAGCAGGGCTGGTGCTTCAGAGTGGGCCAGGGATTCAAATCTTTAGGCAAGGAGAAGGGCCCCTGGGGCTAGGAGGTGACTGACTGCAGCCAAGAGGAGAGGTGGGTGGTGTGATCCAATGACATGTGAGTTTCTAGAAAGGAAAAAGGGATTTTGATGTGTGAACAACACTGGGAAGCAACAACATCTGCCCTCCTGCAGGTCCAGTGGTTTGAGAATGTGGGGCAAGAACCAGCTACCCAAGAGAGGGCTGCAGTCAAACGTAACAGTGCCAAAATGTAACCCCCATTGATTTACCATTCTTTTGTTGTTGTTGTTGAGTTGGAGTCTCACTCTGTCACCCAGACTGGAGTGCAGGGGCCACTCCCAGCCACCGCAGCCTCAACCTGCTGGGCTCCGGCGATCCTTCCGCTCAGCCTTCCAAGTAGCTGGAACTACAGGCGAGCGCTACCACACCTGGCTAATTTTTGATTTATTGTAGAGATAAGGTCTCCCAAGTGGGTCTCGAACCCATGGGCTCAGGCAATTCACTCACCTCGGCCTCCCAAAGTGCGGGATTACAGGCTGAGCCACCGAGCCCAGCCTACACATAGATTATTAATACCTAGTTTCAGCCCAGGCTCGGTGGCTCAGCCTGTAATCCCAGCACTTTGGGAGGCCGAGGCGAGTGGATTGCCTGAGCCTGCGGGTTCAAGACTCACCCAGGCGACTTGGTGTGACCGCATCTCTACAATAAATCAAAAATTAGCCGCATGGTAGCGCACACCTATAGTTTCAGCTACTTGGAAGGCTGAGGTGGAAGGATCGCTGGAGCCCAGCAAGTCAAGGCTGGGGTGGCTGCGAGCGTGCCACTGCACTCCAGTCTGGGCAAGAGAGTGAAACTCCAACTCAAAAAAAAAACAAACAAACCCTTTTTTTTAAATAAACCCTTCTCTGGCCATACCTCTAAGTTTCAAATGAAATTACTTCCTCAGACAGGTTGCCTTTGATTATCTTGATTAAACTAGGAGTCCCTTTCACAGCGCTCTGTTCTTCTCACTGCATAATTAAGTAATTATTTGCAAGGCTGGGCACCGTGGCTCATGCCTGCAATCTCAGCACTTTGGGAGGCCAAGGTGGGAGGATTGCTTGAGCCCAGGAGTTCGAGACCAGCCAGGGTAATACAAGACCTCATATCTACAAACCCAAAAAATTAGCTGGGTATGGTGGCTTGCATCTATAGTCCCAGCTACTCAGGAGGCTAAGATGAAAGAATCACTTGAGCCCAGGAAGTCAGGGCTGCAGTGAGCTGTGATTGTGTCACTGCACTCCAGCCTGGGCATTAGAGTGAGACTCTGACTCAAAAAAGAAAATTGCATAATCATTTGTTTAATGTATGCATCTCCCTGATACACATCTCTCTCCCAAACAAGACTGCAAGCTCCATAAGGATAGGGATATTTATTTCCCTTGTTCTCTTCTGTACCCCCTGGTTCACACAATACCTGACTCATAGCAAGTGTCTGGAAAACATTTGTTGAATGGCTAATAGAACTAAATGTGGTTAGATTTGGGGATCAAATGGAGGGATCTACGTTAGCATCAGTTTCAGCACAAGATAGAGCCAGTCTCCACATGCCCTCCTCTGGCCCTGTCTTTGATCATCTGCTCTGGCTCAGGGCCTGGCGGGCTGCAGGCATCTCCTCTTATCTGCATTCCTAAGATCTAGCTGTGTCCAAATACTGGTCTCTGTTCTGTTGTTACGAAACATGATTTTGCTTTGAACTGGACTGTCATTTGATGGATGCACCAAGAGCTTATCTCATGAGTACAGGTGCACTGCAGATAGCATTTCCACCAGTTTTGCCCACCTCCTCCATTCATACTACTCAGTACCTGAGCATCCGACTGTAGACAAATGCTATTCTAAAGTCTCCGTTACAATTAAAATCCTTGAGAAGTAAGAGTCATTTTGTCACATTCCTTTTTCCCCCTTATTTTCTTTTCTTTTTTTTTTTTTTTGAGTTGGAGTCTCACTCTGTCACCCAGACTGGAGTGCAGTGGCCGCTCCCGGCCACCGCAGCCTCGACCTGCTGGGCTCCGGCAATCCTTCTGCCTCAGCCTTACGAGTAGCTGGAATTACAGGCGTACGCTACCGCCCGACTGATTTTTTGATTTATTGTAGAGATGAGGTCTCGCTGCCCAGGCAGTTCTCGAATCCGCCGGCTCAGGCAATCCGCTCACCTCGGCCTCCCAAAGCGCTGGGATTACAGGCTGAGCCACCGAGCCCGGCCTCCCCTTATTTTCTTAATCACCAATATATGTGCATAATTTTGCCAAAGATTAAGTGCATGCCACACAGATTTTAGTTATTGTTCTGCCCGTTATTACTGTGTGACCTTAGGCAAGTTATTTAACCTCTCTGGGCTTCAGTGCCCTCGTCTGTAATATAGGGATTATAATAGTTGCTACCTTACAAAAGTAATTGTGAAGGTGGGCTATTAGGAAGGAAAAGTGTTCTGCATACTACCTGGCACACAGTAACTTTAAGTCAATATTGGTTTGTTATTATTAGAAATGAATATAGCTTCAAAATCAAACAATTACATCTTCAAATAGGTCTGCACCAGAATTGAAGATATTCATTTGAGCATTCTAGAACAAACATAGACTCTTTAAAAATATACACATGCACACAGCCTGGACAACGTAGCGAGCTCTTGTCCCTACAAAAAAATTCAAAAAGTGACAAGTGCCTTTATTCCCAGCTACTCAGGAGGCTGGGGAGGAAGGATCATTTGGGCCCAGGAGGTCAAAGCTGCAGTGAGCCATGATCGTTTGGGTCCCCCCTCATGTATATGTGCACACACACACGCGCGCACACACACACACACACACACACACACACACACACACACACAAAAGTGTATACCAATCTAGCACCACAAAGCCTACACACACACACCCTACTTCTTAGATACATCCACATAGTAAATCATAGTTCATTTCCTTTTGTTTTTTGGAGGTGGAGTCTTGCTCTCCCAGGCTGGAGTGCAGTGGCATGCTCATGGCCACCGCAGCCTCGACCTGCTGGGCTCAGGCAATCCTTCCGCCTCAGCCTTCCAAGTAGCTGGAACTACAGGCATGTGCAACCACACCTGGTCAATTTTTTGATTTATTGTAGAGATGAGGGCTTGTCAAGTTTTCCAGGCTGGTCTCCAACCCATGGGTTCAGACAGTCCTCTCACCTCTTTCTCCCAAAGTGTTGGGATTACAGGCGTGAGCCACCGTGCCCAGACCTAGAGTTCATTTCTATTTATCACTTATATAATCACGCACAACCACCTGGATTTTTTTTTTTTAATTTTAACTTTAAGAGCATTGAAGCCACTGCCAAAATCTCTCTAAATGAAACAGTTCCCAGCCTTCAAGAGAAGCACCGTACCAATTGTTATCTACGTGTTTAAGAAGAAAGGCAAGCAGCCCAAGGTCAAAAAATGAGTCACTGCCAGAAGTGAGACTTTCAAAAAATAAGGGTATGTGCTGTTCTTTAAGAATAACATACTGATCTGCCATCAATTAGAGATTTGCTCTAAGCTGTTTTCTTGTAGTTGCAATGATTAAAACAGTCAGATGGCAGTGGTTCTCATTCAACTATTCAGCAATGATCTTTTGAGTACCTACTATGTTCTAGATGCCATCTTGGGCACTGTGGAGTGAGCAGTGTTTAAGATAAATACATATCTGCCCTCAGAGTGGTTTTTTTAAATTTTACTTTATTTCATTTTATTTTTTGAGTCAAGGTCTCACTTTGTCACCCAGGCTGGTGTGTAGTGGCATGATTACAGCACACACAGCCTCAATCTCCTGGGCTCAGACGATCCTTCTGCTTCAGCCTCCTGAGTAGCTGAGACTATAGGCGTGTGCCACCATGCCTGGCTTTTTTGTTGTAGTTGTAGAGATGAGTTCCTGCTATTTTTCCCAGGCTGGTCTCAAACTCCTAGGCTCAAGTGATCCTCCTGCCTCAGCTTCCTAAAATGCTGAGATTACAGGCATGGACCACTGCGCCCAGCCCCTCGGAGTATTTAGTCTTGGGAGTCGGAGGAGATAGGCATTAAATAAATGATTACGTAAGCAATTAATTGATCATAATTCTGGTAGAAGCTTTGAAAGGGGGCAGGGCCAGTAGAAGTCAGGAGGAGTCAGGAAACAATTTTCCTAGAGCAGTGACATTCAAGCTGAATAGGCTAGAAAAAGAAGAGATGTGAAGAAGGAAGGATGGGGACGGGGGAACAGCATGTGGAAAGGACCTAGGTTAGAGGGTACCCAGTGGTTAGAGGGACTAGAAGGAGGATGGCATAGCAAAGCTGGGGCAAAAGGGCATTGGCAGAGAGGGGTTCACAAGGAAACTGAGGAGGGGCAATCATAGAGAGCTCTTGGGGCCAGTGTGACAGGGTAGGATGGTATTTATCTTTTGCTGAGAGACAAACTGTCCCAAAGCTTAGCAACTTAAGTTAACGATAAACATGTATTATCTCACAGTTTCTGTGGGTCAGTAATTTGGGAATAACTTAGCCACATGGATCTGGCTCAGGGTTTCTGAAAGGAAGGACCCCGAGAAACTTAGAATAAACTTAGTTCACATTTTGCTTCAGGATAGTCATTTTTGCTTAGACTGACATGCTTTGAATTTAGCACAGGTCAGACATAGATAAATTTCCAATAGACAGGTTTTAGGAAGCATTCCGACATTTTACTGCAGGCCAAGCTGGCAGCCTACCCTGCACCCTTGGCAAATCTCCATCAGATGCAAGACAAGGACAGTCCAACCTTTCAATTCATGGTTTAGCATAATAATCTCTAAGAAACTTTCAGGTTCCTTGTGGAAGACAGAAGGTCAAAGATCACCACTTAGCTGGCCCAAGTCATAGAAATAATAATAGGGCCAGCACAGTGGCTCATGCCTGTAATCCCACCACTTTGGGAGGCAAAGGCCAGAGGATTGCCTGAGCTCAGGGGTTCTAGACCAGTCTGAGCAACATGGTGAGATCTTGTTTCTACAATAAATCAAAAAATCAGTTGGGCATGGTGGCATATGCCTGTGATTCCAGCTACTTGGAAGGCTGAGGTGGAAGGATTGCCTGAGCCCAGCAGGTTGAGGCTGTGGTGGCCATGAGCATGCCACTGCGTTCCAGACTGGGTGACAGAATGAGACTCTGACTCAAAAAAAAAAAAAGGACAAGAAGACCGCCTTTTTGCTAAGGAACTTGTGAACTGGAAAGTCTGACAGTTCTCTTGCAGGAAAACCCCTCCCCTTGTCTCCTCCCATCTAGTCCACCACCATGGCAGCAATCACGTGACTAACCCACCCATCTGCCGACTGTCCATCACTTGACGTCAGTACCTGCACTTACCTGCCCCTTTTGATGACATGCAGCAGACCACCACCCAATCACTTTAATGACCTTCCTCCATCAAAGGGAAGGATTACAAGGACTCAACCAACTGCCACTGTCTTGCTAAACTAGGATGTGATCATGTGCTCTTTAAGCTACGGCCGGGCCATGTTTCTTGGCTTTAGTCTCCTCCCCTACCTTTGGGAGGTGAATCTCCTCTTTCTCTCTCTCTAATTTACTTTCTAAATAAATTATATTTTCTAATCTAACTTCTGTACAATTGTTTGCATCTGTCTTGTGGCACTGGATCTTACACCAGACACCCACACCCCTAGCGGGCCTGACCTGACATTCTGGAGGCGCCGCTGGGAGTATGACCTAACATTTTTGGAGGTCCCACAAAGATCATGACCTAATAGTCTCTCACAAAGTTTGGTCTAGATGTGAACTGGGGCCATAGTCAACTGAAGGTGTGACTGGGGTGGAAAGATTCACTTCCAAAATAGCTCACTCACAGGGATGGCGACTTGGTGTTCCGGGCGGGCCATGTGGATGTCTCTGTAAAGTTGCCTGAATGTTCTCATAATGTGGTAGCTGGTTTCTACCACAGCAAGTGATCCAAGAGAGATCAAAGCAAAAGCTACAGTGAGCTTCATGTCCTAGCCTTGGAAATCACACAGTGACACTCCATAATATCTTATTCATTACTTAACCACAGTCAATGTGATGTAAATCAAAAATAAAATTTAAGTCCCCCAGCAGGCTAAACAGAGCTCCTCTGGACTGAGGGAAATCTGAAAAACTAAATTCCAGACTAGGACAGAAAAGGAGGTCAGACGTGCCTCCTGACACCCCTCCCTCATTGAGTTTTAGGTACAACTGACCAGAATTAAAGCAGAGATCATAAGACTAACCAAATAAGCCAGGTGCAGTAGCTCACACCTGTAATCCCAGCACTTTGGGAGGCGAAGGCGAGGACTGCCTGAGCTCAGGGGTTCAACGTCGTCTCTACAATAAATCAAAAAATTAGCTGGGCATGGTGGCGCATGCCTGTATTCCAGCTACTTGGAAGGCTGAAGCAGAAGGATAAACTGAGCCTAGCAGGTTGAGGCTACGGTGGCCGTGAGCGTGCCACTGCACTCCAGCCTGGGCAATAGAGTGAGACTTTCGATTAAAAAAAAAAAAAAAGACTGACCAAACACTCTGTGGCTATAAGAAACAAAATTCCAACCTGACTCTGGTACAGCATCACATGGCAGACAGCAGGCCCTAAAGAAAATAAAAATATTTTACCCCAAAATACTTTTCTTTGACATGTTTTGAAATAACCCAGCAAAGCCATCTCTTGGGGAAATTTGCATATGTAGAGACTCCCTCCCTAGGAAAAGTCTGAACCCATTTAAGACAATCACCATCTTTCTCTTTGGAGTCTGCTACTTAGAGGCTTCATCCACATAACAAGAACCTTGGCTTCCATAACCCTCCCTTATCTTAACACAAGCATTTCTTTCCACTAGTTTCAGATTCTTTAGACAGAAATTAACTCTTTCAACCAACTGCCAATCAAAAAAATCTCTGAATTCACCTATGACCTATAAGCCCTCCTCCTTATGGTGACATTCACATGCGAAGGAACAGAGGCCTCTGGTCAACAGCCAGCACCAAGTCACCATCCCTATGAGTGAGCTGTCTTAGAAGTGAACCTTCCAGCCCCAGTGAAACCTTCAGATGACTACGGCTTCCGCTTACATCTAGACCATAACTTCATGAAAGACCCTGAGTCAGAACCATGCAGCTATGTTGCTGCATGTATTGATTTATGTTTTTCCCTGTAACTTCTGTCTCCCTAAAATGTATAAAACCAAGCAGTAACCCAACTACCTTGGGTTCTCAGGACCTCTTGGGACAGTGCATCGGGACTTGGTCACTCATATTTGGTTCAGAATAAACTTTTTTTTTTTTCAGTTGGAGTCTTATTCTGACACCCAGGCTGGAGTGCAGTGGCACACTCATGGCCACCCAGCGTCGACCTGCTGGGCTCTGGCAATCCTTCCACCTCAGTCTTTAAAGTAGCCAGAACCACAGGCGTGTGCTACCACGCCTGGCTAATTTTTTATTTATTGTAAAAATGAAGTCTCGCCAAGTTGCCCAGGCTGGTCTCAAACCCGTGGGCTCAAGCAGTCCACTTGCCTCGGCCTCCCAAAGTGCTGGAATTACAGACTGAGTCACCAAATCTGGCCCAGAATAAACTTTTTTTTTTTTTTTTTGTTGGAGTCTCACTCTGTCACCCAGACTGGAGTGCAGTGGCCGCTCCCGGCCACCGCAGCCTCGACCTGCTGGGCTCCGGCGATGCTCCGGCGATCCTTCTGCCTCAGTCTTCCAAGTAGCCGGAATTACAGGCATGTGCTACCACGCCCGGCTGATTTTTTTTTTTTTTTTTTTTGAGTTGGAGTCTCTCTCTGTCTCCCAGACTGGAGTGCAGTGGCCGCTTCCGGCCACCACAGCCTCGACCTGCTGGGCTCCGGTGATCCTTCCGCCTCAGCCTTCCGAGTAGCTGGAACTACAGACGCGCACTACCACGCCCGGCTCATTTTTTTGATTTATTGTAGAGACGAGGTCTCACCAAGTTGCCCAGGTGGGTCTCGAACCCGCGGGCTCAGGCAATCCACTCACCTCAGCCTCCCAAAGGCGCAGGATTACAGGCTGAGCCACCGAGCCCGGCTCAGAATAAACTTTTAAAAACATTTTACACCTCTTAGCAACAAGAGTGCCTGAACGAAGCATATTTGTATACCTAACCCTTAACTGTACCCCACAATATCATAATAAAAAATATTGATTATAAAAAAAATTAAAAATAACAAAAATAACAAAACAAAGAATTATAAATTAAAAAAAAAAACATTTTACAGAGTTTGGCTTTTTTTGTCAACATGGGAGGGGAATACACAGGCACTCATACCAGAAATGAGGATCACTGCCATCCTGGAATCTGACCACAGCAGGAATGTCTTCCATTTCTCTATGTGCATCCCATCCTTGATATCTAGTTTTTAACTAACTACCCATGTAATAAAATGATGCCTAAGACAGTAGAATTTACAGACCAGAAAAGGCTACGGCAATGAATCGCACTTTCCCATTCGTTTGGCAGAAAAAAATTGCAGAGTGAATGCATGAATAAATATGGGATTAATTAATTAATATGTATTGTTTGGAAAAAAAAAACTCAGACCATGTTTTACTTTGCTCTTACACCACAACAACAATCATCAACACAGAAGACTTCTCTGACCAAATGTGTGAGGGTTTTCCCCCACACACCAAGTAGCAGACACCAGCCAGCTGCCCTCCAATTTCATTCTGACACAATCTACCTGAAAACAGCATCAGATCCCACAGGTAAGGGCTCTGTCCCCAAGATTGTCCTATACCTTCAGATACCAGTCACACGTCCAGTCCTCTGGAACTTCTGAGCAACTAGCTTCAAGTTTGGGGTACTCTTGAATTCCACTTTTGGGTTCAATGAATTCGTTGGAGCAGTTCACAGAACTCAGGGAAATATTTACATTTACAGGTATGTAAAGGATTTTACAAAGGATACAGATGAAGACCTGTGAAGGACGAAGTATCTGGACATGCCGCCTCCAGGAACCCACATGTTCAGGAACTATCCAGAAGCTCTCCAAAACCAGTCCTCTTGGGTTTTCATGGAAGCTTCATGACATCAGCATTACTTCCTTAGGAAGGGTAGGACCCTCTCTGGAATGAGGGTCTTATGAACCACAATCAGAAAGGTGGGGAAGATTCCTTGTGGCAGGTGAAAGAAGGGTATAGTTGAAGGTCAGAGAGATTCTGTTACCTGAGGCCTGACATACCCAACATTGTAACAAAAGACTGTAACAAGGAGCAGGGCATGGTGGCTCATGTCTGTAATCCCAGTACCTTGGGAGGCCAAAGATTACTGTGGTCAGGAGTTTGAGACCAGCCTGGGCAACAAAACAGAAAAATTAGTCAGGCATGGTGGTATGCACCTGCAGTCCCAGCTACTTGGGAGGCTGCAGCAGGAGGATTGCTTGAGCCTAGGAGTTCGAGGCTGTGGCGAACCATACTTATGGCACTGCACTCCAGCCTGGGTGACAGATTGAAACTCTCTCAAGAGCCAGGCTCAGTGGCTCAGCCTGTAATCCCGCACTTTGGGAGGCTGAGGTGAGTGGATTGCCTGAGCCCGCAGGTTCGAGACCCTCCTGGGCAGCGAGACCTCGTCTCTACAATAAATCAAAAAATTAACCAGGCGTGGTAGCGTGTGCCTGTAGTTCCAGCTACTTGGAAGGCTGAGGAGGAAGGATCGCCAGAGCCCAGCAGGTCAAGGCTGCGGTGGCCAGGAGCGTGCCACTGCACTCCAACTCCAGTCTGGGCGACAGAGTGAGACTCCAACTCAAAAAAAAAAAAAAAAAGAAAAGAAACCCTCTCAGAAAAAAAAAAGGCCAGGCACAGCGGCTCATGCCTATAGTCCCAGCACTTTGGGAGGACAAGGTGAGAGGATTGCCTGAGCCCACAGGTTCAAGACCAGCCTGGACAAGTTGGCAAGACCTCATCTCTACAACAAATCAAAAAATTAGCCAGGCATGGTGGTGCATGCCCGTGGTTCCAGCTACTTGGAAGACTGAGGCGGAAGGATCTCCTGAGCCCAGCAGGTCAAGACTGCGGTGGCCAGGAGCATGCCCCTGCCCTCCAGCCTGGGTGACAGAGTGAGACTCTAACTGAAAAAAATAAAAATAAAAAATAAATAAATCTATTCATATATATATATATATATGTGTATATATATATATATATATATGCATATATATGTCATAATACCACAGCACTGAGGTACATTTACCTTCCCAGCAACATTTGCTAATGAGATCAAGTAAATGTGATACATGAGTCCTGAGCACAAAATGAACCATCAGGAAACTACCAAGAAAAGACTTCTCATTAGACAAGGCAAATGGAGACGCATATCCCATTCTTTCCCCAAGCCTCACTAAAACAACAAAAGAATAAAAGTGGCCTAACTGACAAAGAACACAGAGCCAGAGTAGCAGCTGAGGGGTGTGAACACTCTGGAGGATGGAGAACAAGTTACAACAAGCTCAGCAGAGTGGAGAAGCCCGGACCCCAACAAGGGTCAGCCACATTGTGCAAAGAAGCCCCAGACACCCAGAAATTCCAGTGGCAGACTATCTCTGGTGATGAGGCTGCGGGTGGTGAGTAGAAAGAGGATCAGTAGGAAGCTTGTGGTGAGAGCCCCAGACACCCTCCCCTATCCTGAGCAGCATGGAGATCCCCACTTTACCTTGCACCGGAAGCCTGGAGCTTTACCTTGGGGGACTGAACCAAAAAGCACCAGACAGAAGCCCCAGGTACAGCCAAAGGTGTGGGAGGCGCAATACTGAACACAGGCTTGACTTATCAGTGAGACATCCTGGGTTCATCTCCAGTTCACCCTCCAGGCCACTGAGCCCGGCCTAATTAATTTAACAACAACAAAAAAAACAACTGAGTCGGCTGGGTGTCTCAGCTTGTAATCCCGCGCCTTTGGGAGACTGAGGTGAGTGGATTGCCTGAGCCCGCGGGTTCGAGACCCGCCTGGGCAGTGAGACCTCATCTCTACAATAAATCAAAAAATCAGCTGGGCGTGGTAGCGCGCGTCTGTAGTTCCAGCTACTCGGAAGGCTGAGGTGGAAGGGTCGCCGGAGCCCAGCAGGTCGAGGCTGCGGTGGCCGGGAGCAGCCACTGAACTCCAGTCTGGGCGACACAGTGAGACTTCAACTAAAAAAAAAAAAAAAAAAACAGGAAAAAGACTGGGTTCGGTGGCTCAGCTTGTAATCCCGCGCCTTTGGGAGTCTGAGGTGAGTGGATTGCCTGAGCCCGCGGGTTCGAGACCCGCCTGGGCAGCGAGACCTCATCTCTACAATAAATCAAAAAATCAGCTGGGCGTGGTAGCGCGCGCCTGTAGTTCTGGCTACTTGGAAGGCTGAGGTGGAAGGATCGCCGGAGCCCAACAGGTTGAGGCTGCAGTGGCCGGAAGCGGCCACTGCACTCCAGTCTGGGTGACAGAGTGAGACTCTAACTCAAAAATAAAAATAAATAAAAATAAAAACAGGAAAAAAAGAACACAGTGAGCAGATCAATGCAGAAAACTGAAGAAGACTTAAAAAAAAAAAACACCGGGCTGCACAGTGAGACTCCAACTCAAAAAAAAAATTCACTGAAGCCGAATGCAACCTCTCACCGCAACAGTAGCTGACACACTGACGCTGATGGGTTCCCAGAACACTTATGTAGTGGGAGAAAGTCTGTACTACAAGAAGTCCACCTCTAAAAAAAAAAAAAGAAACCCCCGCTTAAAAAAAAAAAAAAACTACAGGTAGTCACAGTGGCTCACGCCTGTAATTCCAGCACTTTGGGAGGCGGAGGTGAAAAGTTTGCCTAAGTCCATGGGTTCGAGACCAGCTTGGGCAACTTGGCAAGACCTTGTCTCTACAATAAATAAATAAATAAATAAGCCAGGTGTAGTGGTACACGCCTGTGGTTCCAACTACATGGAAGGCTGAGGTGGAAGAATTGCCTGAGCCCAGCCAAGGTTGCAGTGGCCATGAGTGTGGCACTGCACTCCAGCCTGGGTGACAGAGTGAGATTGCTACTCAAAAATACAAAACAAAACAAAACAAAACAAAAAAAACTCTAATTAGAAAACCCTAGAGTCCACCAAAATAACCTAGAACATAAATTTAGCAAAGTTGCAAGATGCAAAGTTAACACACAAAAGTCAGTTGTGTGTCTATACATTAACTGTGAACAATCAAAAAAGGAAATTAACAAAAGCAGTTCCAATGGCAATAACACCAAAAAGAATAAAATACTTAGGAATAAACTTCACCAAGAAGGCAAAACACTTGTACACTGGAAAATATAAAACGCTGCTGAAAGAAATTACGGACACACATTTTTAAAAGACATCTCATTTTTGTCAGTTAGAAGATTTAATATAGTTAAGATGTCAATATTTATTACCCAAAGAGATCTGCAAATGTAATGCAATCCTTATCAAAATTCCAGTGCCATTTTTTTTCAGAAATGAAAAAAATTCAGCCTAAAATTAATATGGAATCTCAAGGAAACCCAAATAGCTAAGGAAAATAAAGTTAGAAGTCTCAAACTTCCTGATTTCAAAACTGATTACAAAGCTACAATAATTAAAACAGCTTGGTAGTGACATAAAAACAGCTATATAGTCCAGGCACAGTGATTCAACACCTGTAATTCCAGCACTTTGGGAGGCCAAGGCAGGAGGATTGCTGGAGGCCAGGAGTTCAAAACAAGTCTGGGCAACATAGTGAGACCTCATATCTACAAAAAAATCACAGAAATTAGCTGGGCATGGTGGCGCCCACTTGTAGTCCCAGCTACTCAGGAAGCTGAGATAGAAGGATCACCTGAGCACAAGAGGTTGAAGCTGCGGTAAGCTGTAATGGTGCCACTGCACTCCAGCCTGAGTGACAGAATGAGACCCTGTCTCAAAAATAAGTTAAAGGCCAGGGCTCAGTGGTTCAGCCTGTAATCCCAGCACTTTGGAAGGCCAAGGCGAGTGGATTGCCTGAGCCCACAGGTTCGAGACCAGCCCGGGCAAATTGGAGAGACCTCAACTCCACAATAAACCAAAAAATTAGCCGGGTGTGGTAGCACACACCTGTAGTTCCAGCTACTTGGAAGGCTGAGGTGGAAGGATTGCTGGAGCCCAGAAGGTTGATGCTGGGGTGGCCATGAGTGTACCACTGCACTCCAGCCTGGGCGACAGAGTGAGACTCCAACCCAAAAAATAATAAAAAAATAAAATAAAATAAAAATGGGCAAAAGACTGGAATAGAACATTTTCTCTGGAAGATATACAATAGTAAGAATATGAAAAGATACTCAACATCACTTATCATTTGACAAATGCAACTCAAAACCACAGTAGGATATCTTATATCCACCAGGATGACTTCGATTAAAAAAAATACAGAAAATAATAAGTGTTGATAAGGATGTGGAGAAATTGGAACCGTTGTCCACCATTGGTGGGAATGTAAAATGGTGCAACTGCTATGAAAAACAGTACAGTGGGTCTCAAAAAATTAAAAATACAATTACCATACGATCCAGTAATTTCTTCCACTGTGGGCATGTATCCAAAACAACTGAAAGCAGGGTATCGAACATATATTTGCACACCCCTGTTCACAGTAGCATTATTCACAATAGTCAAAAGGGGAAGTAATCCAAGCATCCATCAACAGATAAATGGATAATCAAAGTGTGGCATATACACATCAATGGAATACTATTTGATCTTAAAAAGAAAGGAAATTCTGACACATAATACAACACGGATGAATTTTTAGGACATTGTGCTAAGTGAAATAACTAAATTACAAAAAGACAAATACTATATGATATCACTTACATGAAGTATCTAGAGTCACCAAATTCATAGAAATAGAAAGTAGAATAATAGTTGCCAGGGGCTAGGGAGAGGTGGAAATGAAGAGTTGTTGTTTAATGAGTATAAAGTTTCAATTTTGCCAGATGAGAAAGTTTTGCAGATTGGCTGCACAATAATGTGAATATACTTAATACTGAATTGTATACTTAAAAATGCTTATGATGGTAAATTTTATGTTATGTGAATTTTATTACAATCAAAAATAAAAATACCAAAAGGCAACTATCATTAATATTCTTGGAGACATAGGAGATAATATGTTCTAGAAACAAGAATAGGATGCTATAAAAAAGAACAAGAAATTGCTCTTAGAAGTGAAAAATTGCTGGGCTCGGTGGCTCAGCCTGTAATCCCGCGCCTTTGGGAGGCTGAGGTGAGTGGATTGCCTGAGCCCACGGGTTCAAGACCCGCCTGGGAAGGCGAGACCGCATCTCTACAATAAATCAAAAAATTAGCCAGGCTTGGTAGCATGCACCTGTAACTCCGGCTACTCGGAAGGCTGAGGCGGAAGGATCGCCGGAGCCCAGCAGGTCGAGGTTGCAGTGGCCGGGAGCAGCCACTGCACTCCAGTCTGGGCAACAGAGTGAGACTCCAACTCCAAAAAAAAAAAAAAAAAAAAAGAAGTGAAAAATTATGAGAAGAAGGATTTTAAAAATCTAGTAGACAGCCTGGCATGGTGGTTCATGCCTGCAAGCCTAGCACTTAGGGAGGCAGAGGCAAGAGGATTGCCTGAGCCCAGGAGTTCAAGACCAGTCTGGGCAACTTGGCAAGACCTCATCTCTACAATAAATCAAAAAAATTAGCCAGGTGTGGTGGCACACACCTATACTTCCAGTTACTTGGAAGTCTGAGGGAGAAGGATTACCTGAGCCCTGCAGGTTGAGGCCGCAGTGGCTGTGAATGTGCCACTGCACTCCAGCCTGGATGACAGAGTGAGACTCTGACTTAAAAAAAAAAAATCCAGTAGACTAGTTGGAAGAGAAAGTTGAGGTAATATCCCAGAAAATAGAACAAGCATTTTTTTTAAATGAAAAATTGGAAGGAACATATTGAAAAATTAGAGGATCAATCCAAGAGATCTAACTAAAATAGACCTAGTAAGGAAAAAAAAAAACAGAAACAGAGAAAATGGAATGGAAGAAATTAGCACAAAGAAATTTCCCCAGAATTGATTTCTAGATTAAAAGAGACTGCTTTCCAGAATAAAGGGCCCACCAATGCCCACAGTAAATGTACATCAACATGAAACTTTAGACTTCTGGAAGATCCTTAAAATGTCCAGAGAGAACAATATGCCCAAGATCGGGTATCAGAATGTCATTTGACTTTTCAACAGCAACCATGAATCATGCTTTCAAAATTCTGAGGCAAATTTATTTCCAATCTAGAATTCAACACCAAGGCAAACTATCAATCACAGCTGCTGAAGTACCCACTCCGACAAAACAAGGAAATAAATTAAAAAACAAGGGCTCCAACACAGGAAAGAAGCAAAGGAAACTCCCAGTATGTTAGTAGAGCATAGTCCCAGGACAATAGCTCCCCTAATCTCTGGACTCCACATAGGAACCTAGGTAGTGCCTTCTGGACGGACGACTCTGGAAGCACAAAGGACTGGAAAGATCACCTGGTGTGTTTAACCAGGCTAAGAGGAGTTTTATGGTTCTGTTGGAGCACTGGAGGGTAAATTAGTGATAGGTACATAAGGAAGTTTTTTTTAAACAATGAGGCAATTACTAACTTCCGGGGTGAGGAAGATGTCCAATAAGGAAAATGGAATCATGGTGCACTTTAAGGTTCCACTTTAAACAATATTAACACAGTCATAATAACTAAACACTGAATACGGGTGCAACAAAAACAACCAAATATTCTTACTAAACTGGAAGGGAAGAATGGGGGGAAATGTGTGGGATGAGGTAGATAAAAGGGCAATAAGCTTCATCTTCTGTAACAGGGAGACAACACACAAGGATTTCAAAACAGAAATACTGGCCAGGTGCAGTGACTGATGCCTGTATAAGACCTCATCTCTACAAAAATTAAGAATTAGCTGTAATCCCAGAACTTTTGGAAGCAGAGGAGAGAGGATTGCCTGAACCCAGGGGTTTAAGACCAGCCTGGGCAACTTGGCAAGCCCTTGTCTTTACAATAAATCAAAAAATTAGCCAGGTGTGGTGGCTCACATCTATAGTTCCAGCTACTTGGAAGGCCGAGGTAGAAGGATTGCCTGAGCCCAGCACGACGAGGCTGCAGTGGCCATGAGCATGCCACCACACTCCAGCCTGGGCAATCAAGTGAGACTCAGACTCAAAACAAAACAAGACAAAAAAATCAAGAATTAGCCAAGCATGGTAGTGCACACTTTAGTTCTAGTTACTCAGGAGGCTGAGTCAGGAAGATCACTTTGGCCAGGGAGTTCAAGACTGCAGTGAGCTATGACTATACCCCTGCACTCCAGCCTGGGTAACAGAACGATACCCTGTCTAAAAACAAAACAAAAAACCCCTGAAATATTTTAATTAGAAGTGTTATTTAGAGATATGGAAGCATATAACAGAAATGCCATCTAAAATGTGTAAAAGAATGGTTGTCTTTGGAAGTGAGAACTGAAACTAGAAAAGGGTGGGGTGAAGGATTGATATTTTTAAAATTATAAGCCTACTATAGTCCAGGTATTTGACTTTTTTTTTTTTTTTTTTTTGAGTTGGAGTCTCACTCGGTTGCCCAGACTGGCGTGCAATGGCCACTCCCGACCACCGCAGCCTCGCCTGCTGGGCTCCAGCGATCTTTCCGCCTCAGCCTTTATTTGACTTTTTAAACTAGTATAAGTATAAATATGGTAGAAATAAAAATTGAATTCTAAAAAGAAAAGATGATCCAGCTGCATGCCGGTCTATGAAGTAGCGGTGACCTGGTGTCAGATTGGGAGCTCTTACCATGGACAGGAGTGAAGAGAGAGCTTAGCAGAGAAGACGGCCCTGAGTTCTGCCTCTGTGAATGGGACTAGGCCAGCTTTTCCAGACATCTAAATAGAAGGAGGGTGGACGCTCTGGGCCAGCCGAGCTCTCTAAAGCAGCAGTCTTCAGCCCTTTTTGGCATCAGAGACTGGTTTTGAGGAAGACAATTTTTCCATGGACAGGGAGGAGGGGATCACAAGGCATTCGATTCTCATAAGGAGCACGCAAACTAGATCCTTCGCATGCACAGTTCACAATAGGGTTCGAGGACCTATGAGAATCTAATGCCGCCTCTGATCTGACAGAGGCGGAGCTCCGTTCACCCACCACTCACCTCCTGCTATAAGGCCCAGTTCATAACAGGCCTGTTCATAACAGGCCACAGATGAGTACCGGTCCACGGCCCAGGGGTTGGGGACCCCTGCTTTAAAGGAACAAGTTTAGAGGAAGAACAGAATGCCCAAGACCAAGCTTGGGGTGTAAGAAGGCACCTGGGAGGAGACAGGGAACTGGGAGGGGGCAGGGAGAATCAGGCCAAGAAGGTCATATGAGTTATTAATAATGAACTAAAGCCAGGCGTGGGGGCTCACACCTATAATCCTAGTACTTTGGGAAGTCGAGGCAGGAGGGCTGCTTGAACCCAGGAATTCGAGACCAGCCTGGGCAACAGAGCAAGACCTTGTCTCTACCAAAAAAAAAAATTAGCCAGGTGTGGTAGTGCACACCTGTAGTCCCAGCTACTTGAGAAGCTGAGGTGGAAGGATCGCCTTAGCTTAGGGGGCGAAGACTGCGTGAGCCGTGATCATGCCACTGCACTCCAGCCTGGGCAACAAGTGAAACCCTGACTCAAAACAAAGGGGTTAACAATGTCAAATGCTGTTTTGACTTAAAGGGGTCTTATGATCTTACACAGTCCCAGGTGACCACCCCCAGCCTGGGAATTTTTCCAAAGAGCAACAGCAATCAAAATCACACCACCAGGATTAGGGAACGTGAGCAAGGCTCAGGAGGGAGCAGAGGCCCTAGTGTGCACATGCACCAACCCGTGGCTCCCTGATCTCGAGTCCTCTGGCAGGCAAGAGTCTTAGGATTGCAGATAAAATACATGCAACACTTAGGACATACACTGAAAAAAATCATTATCTGAAATTCAGATTTAATTAGGTGTCTTGTGTCTTTACACATTAAACTCTAGCAACCCTATGGAACTGGCTATACCTTCCTTCCTTCCTTCCTTCAAAAGCTTGGCATTTTCTTGGCCTTGTAAGATGAGACTTTGCTCCTGACCACTCCCACCAGCCTCTTGCCATGAACCTCCAGTGGCGTAGTCCAGAGGGTGGCCCTAGGAGACCCAAGACAGGACACAGCAGAATGTTTCAGTGAGTGGACTTTCAGGTCGAAACCACATGAAGTCCTTTCCATAAAGGGATTTAGTTGAGTTAATGTCTCCATTGGCCCAAGAGTCAAATCTGGTGCCATGAAAAGCACTGCCATGATCACTGGCTTCTCAGAGCCGAAATGAGGCCACATCTGTGGTGGGGGTGGGGGGGCGGGGGAGAGAGGGGTCAGTGGGAAACTTACTTTCATGTCCTTCTTGTGTGAATTTTTACCACAAGCACATATTCCTTTTATAATGAGCAAAAAGCAATAAAGACATTTCCATATTAAAAATGAACCCAGGCTGCAGCAGACCAAATCATCTGTGTGGCGCTCTCCAAAGCAAAGATTCTGCAATTCTGAGTAATTTCCTGTTCTTTATTTGCATATTATTTTCTTGACAAGGTTTGTTATTTTACTTCTATTCCCCCAGGGATTCTGAACCCAGTCACTCACCACTCCTGCCTGCTGGCCCAGAATGTTGCTGGGGGGGACACAGCACACCATCTTCCCACTGTCCCCACTCTTGGAGGTCACATGGTTTAATTTAGCCCAGTCCAAGCTCTGAATTCAGCCCCAGCCCAGACCTGGGCTCAATCCTGACATGGACAGCACCCCAAATAACCTACCTGTTCAGGAGCCAAGGAATGAGTGTGAGTGTTGGTTCTGCGGTCCCAAGGCAAAAAGACTCCTGGGCCCACATCAGAGCAGTCCCCAAATTCTAGGGAGCTTGTGGTTTAACCAATCCTGAAAGGAGGAAATGTGTCCCCACACCCAGGGACCACATCTCTCAGTACACTTCATCCCTCTCTAGTAGGAGCTAGTCACTTCTCATTGTGTGGGGGAGGAAGGAGGGTGGGGGTCACCCAGACCAGAGTGGAGCCTGGTGACCTTGGGCCAGTCATTTAACTGAGCCTGGGTTTAATCCTAAGGATTAAGTGAGATTATGAATGCTAAACACCTGGGAACTCACAAATAAGAGCTTATCTATTTAATCTCCCCAGAGCCCAGAGACTGCCCTTTGTACAGAAGGAGCTTTTCATCTGCAATTCCCAAAGACCCAGGAATGCTCTGGAAGGTTCCCCCACCCTCAAAGAGTACTCTCCACTTCAGGCGAGGGGCACTGCCATCCGCTGGAGCAGTAACTGGTCTCTCAGCTCCGGCTCAGAGGCCTGGCCCACGACCTTGGAGGAACCTGGGAGAAAGCTTCACCAAGTGACAGTAGTTTTCCACTGCACTTCGCGGCCACCCCAGCTGGCTTTGTGCTGTGCAGACAGGAGGCAAAGTGCCCGAGACCGGCCACTTCAGGAGCCCACCTCGGATCCTACTCCTAGGGACGGGCGTATTGTGGGTGAGGGGAAGCAGGAATCCTAGGGACGAGTGGGGGTGTCACCGAATGCGCCATGGGGAGCTTGGAGACCACTAGACAGGCCAGAGAAAATTGCATTGACAAAGCCCTCCAGTACATTCCGAGGGATTCCTACTCCTTAAAAGCCCTGTCTTCCCACACCTCGCCAATAATAATGATTAAACCCGTTCCACCGCGCCTGTGCTGGGTCCGGGCAGCCCGAGCCTGCGCGGGGGGAGGGAAGAGGAGGGCGAGGGGAGGGGACAAGAGAGCTAGCGGTCCCGCCCGGTGATGTAGGCAGCCGGGGGAGGTGGAGCCGCGACGCCTGAAGGAGTCCCCACCGCAGCCGCGCTCTCGGTCTACCCCACCGTGCAGCCGCCAACCCCGGCTCCGGCGACTTCCCTGCCGCCGCAATCTGGGCGGCGGGGACCCCGGGAATCCCCCCGTTCGGGCTTGGGGGCGTCCATTACCCCCAGCCCCTAGCCCTCCTTGCTTCCCAGACGGCTTGGAGCCACTCCTGGGGGAAGCTGTTCCCGGCCACTCGGCCGCCGCCCGCGCATCTCGGCTGCCGGCCCGGCCGGGCACCGGGCATCTGCGAAGCCAGCCCCGCCTGCCACTGGACATCTCCCGGCACTAACCGTATCCGCTCCGCTCGGCTCTCGCGACTCCGGGGCGGTGGGCGTCAGCGCGCCGGCCCTCCCCAGCCGCCCGACAGGACGCCCGAAAGCCCCCAGCGACCCCAGCCCCTTTGGCCGCCGCCGCGATGCTGCCCTGGAGACGTAACAAATTCGTGCTGGTGGAGGACGAGGCCAAGTGCAAGGCGAAGAGCCTGAGTCCGGGGCTCGCCTACACGTCGCTGCTCTCCAGCTTCCTGCGCTCCTGCCCGGACCTGCTGCCCGACTGGCCGCTGGAGCGCCTGGGCCGCGTGTTCCGCAGCCGGCGCCAGAAAGTGGAGCTCAACAAGGAGGACCCGACCTACACCGTGTGGTACCTGGGCAACGCCGTCACCCTGCACGCCAAGGGCGACGGCTGCACCGACGACGCCGTGGGCAAGATCTGGGCGCGCTGCGGGCCTGGCGGGGGCACCAAGATGAAGCTGACGCTGGGACCGCACGGCATCCGCATGCAGCCGAGCGAGCGCGGCGCCGCCGGGGGCTCGGGGGGGCGCAGGCCGGCGCACGCCTACCTGCTGCCGCGCATCACCTACTGCACGGCGGACGGGCGCCACCCGCGCGTCTTCGCCTGGGTCTACCGCCATCAGGCGCGCCACAAGGCCGTGGTGCTGCGCTGCCACGCCGTGCTGCTGGCGCGGGCGCACAAGGCGCGCGCCCTGGCCCGCCTGCTCCGCCAGACCGCGCTGGCGGCCTTCAGCGACTTCAAGCGCCTGCAGCGCCAGAGCGACGCGCGCCACGTGCGCCAGCAGCACCTCCGCGCGGGGGGCGCCGCCGCCTCGGTGCCCCGCGCCCCGCTGCGCCGCCTGCTCAACGCCAAGTGCGCCTACCGGCCGCCGCCGAGCGAGCGGGGCCGTGGGGCGCCGCGCCTCAGCAGCATCCAGGAGGAGGAAGAGGAGGAGGAGGACGCGGAGGAGCGCGAGGGAGGCGCCCCCCAGCGCGAGCGGCCCGAGGTGCTCAGCCTGGCCCGGGAGCTGAGGACGTGCAGCCTGCGGGGCGCCCCGGCGCCCCCGCCGCCCGCGCAGCCCCGCCGCTGGAAGGCCGGCCCCAGGGAGCGGGCGGGCCAGGCGCGCTGAGAGCGCAGCGGGCGGGACTCGCGGCCCCAGATCCGGCCCGGCAGACTGCAGTCTCCAACCCCAGCCCTGCCCGCTTCGGCTCCCGCTGGTTCCCGGCCCTTGGCTCCCTTGTGGTCTCCGTTGTCGTCCGCCCCACCGCCTCATTCTGGCTCAGGGTGATGCCTGATACGCCCTTGATTATTGGGGGGTGTTTGCCTCTCCCCACACCCGGAGCTTTCTGGGCCCTCCTTTGTGGAACTGCCCCCTACGCTTTACACCAAGTCTCTGCCCAAAGACCTCCCCGCTCCCTCCCAAACATCAAGAGAAAGGGGGAGAAGTTTCCAGAAATCCAGGAGGGTGGGTCTGGACCCTGGCCGGGGTAGAGGCAGTGGCCCTGCCCTTGGACCCTCCAGCCTTCTTCCCTGTATAAGAATGATGCTTGAAAAGCATTCTTGTAGGGAAAGTCTAGTGACCCGGGAGAATTGAGATGGGGCCCACCATGGGCATTGAGTCCGCTGCCATACACACAGGGAAGAATTCACGGCCCTGTGCCGGCCTCTCTATCCCTTGGAGGACTCCTGGGACTTCAATGCTCTGCCTCTGCACAAGACTGGGATGGCCCTACCAACGTTCAAACATCAGGTTAGGCCAGGTAACAGCTCTGCACCAGGCAGCCGCCCACGCCTCTGCCCTGGCACCCCCACAGGATTTCTCATCCACCCCATCTCTCTGCAGATAGATGTGTGTGGTCCCCCTCTAGGTGCCCCACAACCAGGACCGAGATGGGCCCTCCAAGGAGGTAAGGAGAACCTTTGGCAGGTGCTTGGGGACATTGACTACCCAAAAAGTAGACACAGCAGAGGTACCCCAAGCCAAAGCCCGGCAGAGCAGGTGGTCCTGACAGCAGCTGGATTCTCCCAGCAGGATGAGGAGTGGCCCTGCCGAGGCGACTCCACAAGGCCACAAAGGCCCAAAGATCTGTGTCACCAACTGATCATTGTAAATAAAGTGAACCTGCTTTTTCAGCCCTGTCACCACCCCTGTGTTGTGTTTGATGCCAGGCCTGCTGGGGGGTGGGGAGGATAGATTCTCGTGGTTGCCCAAGAGAAGCCCCCAGGAAGTAGCCTTTTTGTAGCCAAGCCCCAGGATTGGGAGGGGTTGGGGTTGCTGCCAGGGAGCTGTTCCTTTAATATCAGGAGAGGAGGCAGTAACTTGTGCCTGGTCTGAAAATCACATGTGCTAAGCTCCCTGGAGGGATGTTGGCTGTCTGTCTCAGTCTCCCAGAATGTCTAGGCCTGGGCGCTGAGACACAAGTGTCTGGGAAATCTGGCAGGGAGGGGGCCCTGCGCCGGGGGCTTCTCATAAGCCATGTATCTTTAAGAAGGTTCAAGTGTAAGTCAAAGCATGTGTAATAGACTGTACCTCAGGGGTGACCGCAGAGCAGGTTGTAAGGGAATAGGGTGGGCAACCCAATTTCTTTCAAAGTCGCTGGAAAAACTTGTCCAGACCCTGTGACAGTGTGAGTCTTGAGCTCCCTATCTTCGTTATTCCTTTGCGGAGTTGGGCATGGATCCCAGAGTTACCCAGAGCCCAAGTGAGTGGCCTCTGCATTGCCAACAATCGGAACACTTCTGTTTCCTGGAACTGCCGGGACAGAGAGCACCACTCTCACCTCACCCTGGCTCATCCCAGGCAACGTCGGGGGCTTCAAAAGGAAAAGCTGGAGTCGACTCCACATGTCGGGGGTGGCAAGGATCCACTGGGCGAGGCTTGCCCACATGTTCCTTGCTTCCCTCTCACACATTGCCAGGGCTTTTGTTGGTGTTTCTCCCCGTTTGCAGAAGAGGAAGTGGGAAGATGTCAGGCTTGGGAGTGGACAATGGGCTGCAGGGCAGCCTCTGGTGTTGGCTGAGACAGCCTCATCCAGAAAGAAGGTAATAGCACAGCCTCTTTGATCAGATCTATGCAGTAGATATTTCCTAAGTGCCTGCCTTGCGACAGGCACTGTGAGGGTCCTGTGAGGGTCCGGAGTCCCTCTCCCTCTTACATTCACAATCAGATGTATCTAGCTAAAGGAGTAGTTTCTATAATACATAACCAAAGGCCTGCGGTCAGTCTCAGCCCCTGCTCCTCACTGTTCTCTGGCAATTTCTCAGCACATACACACAGCCTCCCTCCTTCCCTTGCTCTCACTAGATCTCTAGACCTGGAATTAGAAGGCTGGATGAGAGGACTCTGAGCCTCACCTTTAACAAATGTAGGATAATATCTTCTCTCACAACCTCACATCCTGGCTGTGAGAATTAAGCGAAATCATGTCTGTAAAAAGCCTTGGTTAATAGTAAAATGCCCGCACGTGTGAAGAGAAGCCATTTCATCCATTTGGCCCTCTCTTTAGATTAGTATTTCAGTGTGCCACCACCCCCTGCCACCAGCTCCTCTACCCCCAGCAACAGCGTGAGTTGTTACTGAGTTGTTACTGGCCGCACCTCCATCTTGATGTGTGTGAGGGGTTGAGAATCAGATAAGCCACAGCTGGGTCTGCATAGTTCCCGCTGCCACCAAGCTGCAGTGTTGGGTGATTGGGGCTGCTCCAGCCACCAGGCCCCTGGCAGCATTGCTACCCAGGGAAGGGAGACATGTCCTGGGGAATCACAGCTGCCTCATCTATGCACTTGAGCATTCTCCACTGACCTTAGGCACAAGATGGAGTCAGTGGCTATGTGGCCTCATCCCCTGGGTCCCTCCTCCCAGCTGTAAAAGGAAAATGGGCTTCAGTGGACCAGTGGTTTTCAAAGCACTTTCCTTGATTTCCCCGGGTGCCCTAGGAGCTGCTGTGGGGAGTGATGGGGAGATGGAGTGGGAAACCCACCCCCCTTGCTCTAACTGGAGCAGTATGTGTTTCCTGATGCAGGCTCTGTGATTCCATCTGAATAATGGAATTCTGCAGATTTTTTTTTTTTTTGAGTCAGGGTCTCATTCTGTTGCCCAGGCTAAAGTGCAATGGCATGATCATGGCTCTCACTACAGCCTCAGCCTCCTGGGCTCAGGCGATCTCTTGCCTCAACCTCCCAAGTAGCGGGGACTACAAGCGTGCAACACTACGCTTGGCTAATTTTTTGTTTGTTTGTTTGTAGAGATGAGGTCTTGCTATATTGCCCATGTTGGTCTTGAACGCTTGGGCTCAAGCAGTCCTTTGGCCTTGGCCTCCCAAAGTGCTGGGATTACAGGCGTGAGCCACCACGCCCACCGGGCATATTTTTCTTAAATTGAAATCATCAGACAAGATGCTCTCTAAATCTCCCTTTCAGCTCTTAGGCCTGTTGGCCTGACTGAGCCTGAGAAGTATTGTTGGAGCATGTCAGAGATTCTCAGATGTGACAGTGAAGGAAGAGATTTTTTTTTTTTTTTTTTTTGAGTTGGAGTTTCACTCCATCACCCAGACTGGAGTGCAGTGGCCGCTCCTGGTCACCGCAGCCTCGACCCACTGGGCTCCGGCAATCCTTCCACCTCAGCCTTCTGAGTAGCTGGAATTACAGGCGCGCACTACCACACCCGGCTGATTTTTGATGTATTGTAGAGATGAGGTCTCGCCAAGTTGCTCAGGCGGGTCTTGAACCGGCGGGCTCAGGCAATCCACTCACCTCAGACTCCCAAAGGCGCGGGATTACAGGCTGAGCCACCGAACCCGGATAGGAAGGGATTTTTAAGAGCAACAGGCAAGTGGGCTCACTCCTATAATCCTAACACTATGGGAGGTCAAGGCAGGCAGATTGCATAAGCCCAGGAGTTGGAGACCAGCCGGGGCAACATAGCGAAACCTCATTGCTACAAAATAAAATAAACAAAATAAAGTAAAATGAAAATAAATAATAAAAATAAAAACCAGGTATCATGGCGCATGCCTGTAGTCCTAACTACTTGGGATGCTGAGGTGGAAGGATTGCCCAAGCCCCAGGAAATCGAGACTGCTGTGAGCCGTGATCGTCATGATCATGCCACTGCACTCTAATCTGGGCAACAGAGTGAGATTTCAAAAAAAAAAAAAATAACAGGCAGCCAAGGACAATGTGGAAGTGTGCCCCCAGTGAGGCCAGCAACTCAGGAGTCAAGACTCCTCCTGAAGTCTGGGCACAGTAGCTTATACCTATAATTCTAGCATTTTGGGAGGCTGAGGAGGGAGGATCACTTGAGGCTAGGAGTTCAAGACCAGCCTGGGCAACATAATGAGACCCCCTCATCTCTATCTTTAAAAAACAAAAAACTCTTCCTGGAACCTTGGAGCTTATCTTCATCTCTCCTGATCCCACTTCAGAGAGGATGGGCTGTGACCAATGTGACTTGCTACAGTGCATAGCTCACAAAATAAAGTTGACTGACCCACCTGCCAATTCCATCTTGGCCCCCACCAGTTGACTCCACCCTGCAACCCTGCCACAAGAACTGGGTTCCCACTCCCCAGACACCACCATGCATTCGCACCTTCAAGCCATTGCTCATGCTGTTCTCCCTACCTGGAATGCCCTTCCCTGTGGCTACACATTTTCAAATCTTGCCCTTTCTTTGAGGCCTGGCTCCAATTCTACCTCTTTCCTTAGTGTATGCCCCTCCTCCACTCCTGCTGAATCTGAGGGTGATCTCTCCCCTCAGACTCACATAGGTCTTATCTGTGCTTTCACGGTCTTCATCATGTTATTTCTTGGGTTACTCTTTCATCTACGCTGGAGTACAGTGGTACAATCATGGTTTGCCACAGCCTTGACCTCCTGAGCTCAGGCAATCCTTCCACCTCAGCTTTCCTAGTAGGTGGGACTACAGGCATGTGCCACTACACCCAGCTAATTTGGGGATTTTTTTGTAGAGACATGGTCTTGCTATATTGCTCAGGCTGGTCTCAAACTCCTGGGCTCAAGTGATCCTCCCGCCTTGGCCTCCGAAAGCTTTGGGATTACGGGCATGAGCCACCACGCCTGGCAGAATTACTCTTTTTATGTAAGCGTCTTATCTCTCACACCGATCCATCTTCATTTTTCTATCTCCTTTCGTACCTTGTCCATGGCAGGGCAGAGAGTCGGTACTCAGTAATGATTTGTTGAATGAATACATGAATGAATGAGCCAGATGGAAGAGCCATCATAGGACAGGAAACCAAGTGGGTGGAAAAATGTTCCCTCTGCCAAGCTTCTGCCTGGAGATGCGGAAGAACTGTCCTCAGGCGCCCCATTTAGATGGTTGGCCCTTCTCGGGGAGATGAGGCCAAAAGAGGAAACTGAGGCCTCTGTCTCTCAAGTCTTCCCCAAGCTCCCAAGGCCCAGGACTGGGCCCTCTCACTCTCTGGGATAGTCCGGCCCCCAACAGAGCTGACCCTTGAATTACAGAGCAGCTCCAGTGGTGACCAGCCTCTCTAAACACACTGGCTATGATTTGCAGATTCGGGATGGGTGGCAAGAGGACCGTCTGCCAAGTTCAGGCTCTAATTTAACACACAGGCAGTCGAACCTGGGCTTTGGCATCAGGCAGACCTGAAAGCCAGCCCCAGCACTGCCACTTGATGGCTGTGTGACTTTGGGCAGGTTCCTGAAGGCTTCTGGAGACTTGGATTTCCATCTGTGAGTTTATGTCTTCTGTGGCTGTTGGGGGAATGATGTAAGGCATTGCACTTGGATAATTTATTTGCCACAGTGTCTCATGCACCGAGTGAGTGGTGACTGTTGCTATTCTGTTTATTATTATCGTTTTGCCTGGAGCTCTCCTGACAGATGGCTCTGGGCTGAGATCAGGTGACTATCCACCTAAAGTCCCATTCATCCCTAAGCCATGGTAGGAGATTCAATCACAGCTTGCCTTATTAACAACTTTTCTCTTGTTGTCCAAGCCTGATGGCCTTGACACGAGATCAGATACAATTTTTTTCTGAGTTGGAGTCTTACTCTGTCACCCAGGTTGGAGTGCAGTGGCACACTCACAGCTACCACAAGCCTCGGCCTACTGGGCTCAGGCGATCCTTCCACCTCAGTCTTCCAAGTAGCTGGAACAACAGGCACGTGCCACCATGCCCAGCTAACTTTTTGATTTATTGTAGAGATGAGGTCTTGCCAGTTGCTCAGGCTGATCTTGAACCCCTGGGCTCAGGCAATTCTCTGGCCTTTGCCTCCCTAAGTGCTGGGATTACAGGCATGAGCCACCATGCCCACTCCAGATAAAATATTTTATACTAGCTGGGCTTGGTGGCTCAGCCTGTAATCCTAGCGCTTTGGGAGGCCGAGGTGAGTGGATTGCCTGAGCCCGCGGGTTCGAGACCCGCCTGGGCAACTTGGCAAGACCTCATCTCTACAATAAATTAAAAACTAGCCGGGCGTGGTAGCGCGTGCCTGTAGTTCCAGCTACTTGGAAGGCTGAGGTGGGAGGATCGCCAGAGTCCAGCAGGTCGAGGCTGCAATGGCCGGAAGTGGCCACTGCACTCCAGTCTGGGTGACAGAGTGAGACTCCAACTCAAAAAAAACAAACAAACAATATCTTATACTTCATGTACCTTTTCGCCTTAGCACCCAGCACAATGCTAGGTACACAGTAAACACTCAGAATGAATAAATGAATGATTGAGTGATAAGCTGCTCCTGACATAGTACCGACACACAACCTTCCCAGCCAATGTCTTCAGATGGCTGGGATGCCATTCCTCTATGAGTCATGGTTCAGCGTCCCTTCCTGGTCCCTATGTTCCCTTAACTCCAGGTAAAGAAGAAGAGGAAGAGGATGCTGACTGAGGTGAAGAAACACAGAAGAGAATCGAGGCAGAGAATCAAGTCTCTGGACCAGAACGGTCGACTCTCACCCACTGCTCCACTCCCACCCAATGCTCCACTCCCAGAGCATTAGAATGGGAATGAGGTGGGCTTGGTGGCTCAGCCTGTAATCCCAGCACTTTGGGAGCCTGAGGAGAGTGGATTGTCTAAGCCCGCAGGTTTGAGACCCCCCAGGCAACTTGGCTAGACCTTGTCTCTACAATAAGTCAAAAATTAGCTGGGCGTGTTAGTGCACACCTATAGTTCTGGCTACTTGGAAAGCTGAGGCAGAAGGATCACCGGAGCACAGCAGGTCAAGGCTGCGGTGGCCAAGAACGTGCCACTGCCCTCCAGCCTGGGTGACGGAGTGAGACTGTAACCAAAAAAAAAAAAAAAAAGAAAGAAAAGAAATTGGAATGAGGCTAGACAGACAAGGATCAGAGCAGGAGCTGGAGTCCAAGTCATCAAAAAGGGAACCTCAAGCTGGGTGCAGTGGCTCATACCTGTAATCCCAGCACTTTGGGAGGCAGAGGCGAAAGAATTGCCTGAGCCCATGGATTCAAGACCGGACTGGGCAATATAGCGAGACCTCGTCTCTACAATAAATCAAAAAATTAACCGGGCATCATGGCACATGCCTGTAGTTCCAGCTATTTGGAAGGCTGAAGCAGAAGGATCACCTGAGCCCAGCGGGTCCAGGCTGCAGTGGCCCCAAGCAGTACTCCAGCCTGGGCAACCAAGTGAGACGCTGACTAAAAAAAAAAAAAAAAAACGGGTAGGTACCTCAGCTGGGAAGATTGGGCCAATACGGCTGCATGCTGGGACCTCTTGACAAAAAGGCCAGAGGAGTTGGGCTGGACTAGAAAAACTCTTGCTTTTGCCTGCCCAGCCTCCACCTACTCCTTGTTTACAGTGAAGACTGCTTCCTCTTCCTCCAGAGCACCCAAGTCAACTGGATCTCCAGTCTCTTCTATACGAGGGGGACCCAAAAAACCCGGAATTATTTTTTGGAATCTTTATAGTACAGGCTTCCTCCACTAGGTAAGTGTTCTAGAAACCCATCAGCATCGGTGTACTAGCTAGCATTGTTGTGAGAGGCTGCATTTGGCTTCAGGGAATGTGTTTTTGGAGATACTTTCAATGCATTTGCCCATTTCATGGGTGATTTTTGAGAACACCTGCCCCTACTGTGCTGAGTGTTGAGCAATTTTTGACCATAAACAGCATGACCCCCATGTCCCACCCTCCCCACTCACCTGATCTCACCTGAGTGACTTTTTTTTTGTTTCTCTGGATGAAAAAGGGAAAGTCCTCAGTGGGAAATACTTTGCCAATGTGGAAGAGGTGAAACAAAAAAAGGTATAAGCACTAAAAGGCATCAACATTGACAAGTTCAAAAACTGTTTTGAGCAGTGGAAAAAATGTCCTGATAGGTGTATTGCATCAGACAGAGAGTACTTTGAAGGAGGTGACTGAAATGTGTACATGTAAGAATAAATATGTAATTTTTTATAAACAAATTCTGTTTTTTGGGGGCCCCCTTTGTACTTAGGTGTGATCACATGACTGGGTTCTGGCCAGTAGAATTGATGTCTGCCACTCTTTGGTCATAAAAACATGGCCCTCTCTTTATTCCCCTGCCTGCCTCTGAGTATCATCACCTAGGGTGTCCTTGGAAGATGACAGAGCTTCCATCAGCGTGAGTCCTCAATGACCACATAAGTAGAGCTCTGCCCCTGCTAACATTGTGAGAAGAAATAGATGTTATTCTGTTAGGTCATTAACATGTTGGGGTTGTTTATTGTAGCACATAGCTAAACTTGACTAACACACCCTCCTTGAAACCTGCTACCCTGATGTTTCTGGTGAAACCACCCATTCCCCACTCTCAGTCCCTGGGGGTCTAGTGGAGCTGGGTTCACATGGGTTCTGGAGGAGGACATGAGATCCAGGCGACATATGATCCAGGCCTGACTAATCAGGACATCCCTTCAGCCACAGAGATTGGTTCAAGGATGGATGGGATTTTGATAGAAACCGTTGGAAAGAGACACTCTTTTTGATTGGAGTTGCAGAAAGGGGAGGAGGTGTGTCTGGTGCTGCTGGCAGCCTTCTTGAGCCAGTACAGTGGAAAGCAGAACAGAAGACAGAGAGTGCAAGACCAAAGACCAAGTTCCATGGCATTGCTTGAGCCCTTGGATTCCGCTGAGCCTGCCCAGATCTGCCCCTGGAGTTTTCAGTTCCTTGAACCAATAAGGTACACTTTTAGCTTAGACCACTGAGTTGTCCCTCATGTCTTCAAGAGCCCTAACTCTGGCATTGCTGTTCTCATCAGGTCCCAGTTCTAGAAAATTAAGATGATTGAAAGGCTTCAGTGTCTGTCCCAGTGCCTGACTGTAGGACATCCAGCCAATTCATAGTGTCCTAGGCCCTTTCTCTCTCTGGGTTACATGGTCTTTTATCCCAGCTGCGCCCAAACAGCTGGGATGTTCTCCTCTCTGGACTGGCTTCCTTCCCTATTCATGGCACCTGTTCCTTCATGCCTGCCATCAGCATGTGGCTCTGACACTAGCTCCACGCACTTCCCCAGCTCAGTACACGCAAAGTCTCTGGGCTTCATTCAAATGCTGAGGCACGGGACTGATTGGTGGTCACAGTTCAGCCTCTGGGTGGTCACCAGGTCATGGGTCCACCCACAGCAACTCAGTTGCGACTCGGAGTGAGCTCACCGAGCGTGAATTTGGCTTACTAAGGCACTCTCTTAGGGGATTTCTGATGGGAGGGGCACTTCTGACGATGCAGCCTGAGCTGAACAGGCTGATCTTGGAGTCGGAGCCTGGGACCACCTTTTTACTCATTCTAGCAACTCCCTTAACTGTTCCAGTCTCCATTTTCTTTTCTTTTTTTTTGACTTGAAGTCTCACTTGTCGCCCAGGCTGAAGTGCAGTGGCATGCTCACGGCCACCCCAGTGTCGACCTGCAGGGCTCTGGCGATCCTTCGGTCTCAACCTTCCAAGTAACTGGAACTACAGGCATGCGCTACCATGCCCGCCTCATTTTTTATTTTATTGTAGAGAAGAGGTCTCGCCAAGTTGCCCAGGCTGGTCTTGAGCCCGCGGGCTCAGGCAGTTCACTCACCTCGGCCTCCCAAAGTGCTGGGATTACAGGCTGAGCCACCGAGCCCAGCCCAGTCTCCATTTTCTTTGTCCTAGGGAAGTAATAGCTTCAACTGTTCCTGCCTCAAGGATTATTCTAAGGGGCCACTCAAAGAGGATGGAGCCAGGTGCAGTGGCTCACCCCTGTAATCCCAGCACTTTGGGAGGCAGAGGTGAGAGGATTGTGTGAGTCGAGGGGTTCGAGACCAGCCGGGGCAACTTAGTGAGACCTCATCTCTACAATAAATCAAAAAATTATCCTGTGGTTCCAGTTACTTGGAAGACTGAAGTGGAAGGATCACCTGAGACCAGCAGGGCAAGGCTGTGGTGGCCACAAACGTACTGCTGCACCTCAGCCTTGGTGACAGAGTGAGACTCCGACTCAAAAAAAAAAAGAGGATGGAAAAGCCTCAAGTACTAACCAAGAGTCATGGGTAGTGGGCAGGATGATTCCTCATTGACTCTAAGACAAGAAAACTGGAGGAAGGCAAGTCAGCAAATCCCTCTGCTGAAGGACTCTTGTCGGGAGGATGGAGTCCACTGTAAAGGAAGGAGCACAGACTGCAGCAAGGGAGGTTTAAAATAGCCATCTGCAGGGATTTCCTGGAGGGAGAACAACACGACCGGGAAACAGCTTGTGGAGCTCCCACAATAAGCTCCCCTACCCCTCACCGCCTCCCATGATGGGCCATAGGGGTGGTCGGTGCATCCCCGTCTGCAATCAGAGGAATGCCTAGGAGGCCCGGGAAGACCCCTGCAGCTGGAGTTTCTCATACATAATCATGCCTGTGATATCATATCCCACAGGAATACAGATCAGTCGGCAGCCTTCAAAATGGGGGCAGGGATGCAGGGAGGGGAGGACATCCTGGTGAGATGAAAGTGGATACTGCTCATCCCCCTTCCTCCACCTCCCTCAGTCCCCAAAGGACAGAAGACTCAGAGATCTTGCGCTGCATCAGCGCTCTGCCAGAATTCCACTGCTGCACAGGCCCAGATGGCAGGCTGAGCCGCGGGAGGCCCCTGCTTTTCTCCTTCGGGGAGGCACACCCTGGGACGACTCACGTGGGGTTTGGGCTGGCCCAGGGAGCAGTGCGTGCTCTCAGTGGCCAGTAGAGGTCTGCAAGGTTGTATCCCCCAGCAGTGTGACTCTTTAGAGATGTATTAATTTCTCCTTCCAAGACTATAAAAGCAACACGTTTTTATTTGCAGTGAAACAGCAAATATAAACAAAAAAATGAATCAGCTCGCCCCATCCCTTGTCCCTTCCCCATTCTCCATACTGTCAACACATATACTCCTGAGCGGCATCTGTCACAGTCTGGGATTTGTCCTCCCCTGCATCCCCCCACGTGAATATGAAGAAAGCCAGACATCCATGGACAGAGGTTTTGTTGTTGTTGTTGTTTTCCACAAAAATGGAGTCACGCTCTGACACGTTATTCTGCAAATGACTTTATTCTTATTTGTATCACGCATGTCCCTCCCTCTCAATGGATTTATGTCAAATTCGTTCTTCTTTTCATAAGGACACAATGCATCAGACTGCTCCCTGTTTATGGATGTGCAAGTGATATCCTGTTTTTATTATTTATTTATTTATTTTTGAGTTGGAGTCTCACTCTGTCTCCCAGACTGGAGTCCAGTGGCATGCTCCTGGCCACCGCAGCCTCAACCTGCTGGTAATCCTTCTGCCTCAGCCTTCCAAGTAGCTGTAACTACAGGCGTGCGCTACCATGCCCAGCTAATTTTTGATTTATTGTAGAGATGAGGTCTCACCAACTTGCCCGGGTAGGTCTCAAACCCACAGGCTCAGGCAATCCACTCACCTTGGCCTCCCAAAGTGCTGGGATTACAGGCTGAGCCACCGAGCCCCGCTGGTCTCCTGTTTTTAAAGTGTCTACTATGTGCCTGCTGCACGCAGATCACCTGACTGCACTTCTTGTAAGAAGGAGCAGACGTCCATAAAGCATATGGGCTGGAAAAAAAATAAGACCAGAAAGTGTTTATATGAATTCCTGTGTTGGGTTATCTTAGCCAAGAAGGCCCTTAGAACCTGTGGTACAATTCCCTATTTTGCTGATGAGAAAAAGGATGGATCCAAGGTCAAGGTCTCTCAAATTGCTATAGGAAACGCTGGGGCCAGAATTTAGGTTCTCTGACTCCCCAACCAATGTCCTGTCCCCTGTTCAAAAACTGTTAAAATAAAAGTAGAAATAAGTCCAAGGAAGTTTTTTTGTTTGTTTGTTTGTTTGTTTTTTGGAGTCTCACTCTCTCACCCAGGCTGGAGGGCAGCGGCAAGCTCCTGGCCACAGCAGCCTTGATATGCTGGACTCAGACCATCCTTCCGCCTCAGCCTTCCAAGTAGCTGGAACTTACAGGCACGCGCCACCATGCCCGACTAATTTTTTGATTTATTGTAGAGACGAGGTCTCACTAAGTTGCCCAGGCTGGTCTCGAACCTGTGGGCTCAGGCAATTCTCTTACCTCAGCCTCCCAAAGTGCTGGGATTATAGGCTTGAGCCACCGCGCCCAGCAGAAGGTTTATTTAAACTCACAGATGCTTATAGTTTAGGGGCCAAGTTAGGAGACTGGTTGTACTCCAATCCTGCAGAAAGTTAATGGCAGAGGGTTGGGGCCTCTTTTTATAGTCTTCTTCCTACTGCCCTCACCCACCATATTTCCCCCAACACTCCAAGCTCATTTTGTCTCAGGGCCTTTGCACTTGCCATTCCTCTGCCAGGACCACTCCTCCCTCAGATTTTTGCCTAACTGCCTCCTTCTCCCATACAGATCTCAGCTCAAATATCACTCCTCAGAGAAGCCCTGCTTGTTTCCACATTGCTCCCAATGACAAAGTAATCCTGACCTATCCAGGCTCTGTCTGTCCCTTTTTCTTGCTTGTTGTCTTTACATTACCATCATGATCTGAAATGACTTTGATCACGTACTTGTTTTCTTGTTCATCAACAGTTTCCCCTATTAGAACAGAAGCTCCATGAAGTAGACACCTGCCTTAGGAGAACAGTGCCTGGCATATAGTAGGTGCTTAATAAATATTTGAATTGATAGAGCCTGAGGCTCCTGACTTCTAGTTCAGGGGTGCTTCCTCCATGCCTCTTGGTGTTTTTGCTACATCAGGGCTGCAGAGGCTGGTGGCCCCAGCTCCCAGCGAAAGCATTGGCTGTTGACTTCCGTGGAGGTTGTGGAAGGGGTGGGACTCCTGTAAGGAGTCAAAGCCTCAGGTATGACAAGTCAGGATGCTGTTCTTTCTTCATCCTCCAAGTCAGAGCCAAAGCCCTTCAGGCTACCACCCTATCTGCTGCCACCACCTTGATCCCCAGCCCCCATAGGTGTGCTTCTAGCTGGAGCTCAGAATGGTCTCTCCTTATCTCCCCCCCCACCCCAAGCCATCTCTTTCCCTCTCCTTGTGCATAGACTGTCCCTTCTGCCCACGGGCCTCCCTGGTGCCTGGTCCAAGGAAGGAGTTGAGCAGGGAGGGAGACCTAGAAGCCTTCTCCTTCTCTTAAAAGCCCAGGAGTTCTCAGTCACTAATACACTGGACAACCTTGGCCAAGTCCCTTTATCTCTCTGGGCTTTGTCTCCTTCTCTTGAAAGTGAGGGACACAAAAGCTACACATTCCCTGGATGACTCTAAAGCTTAGATATTCTGAAGCTGCTACCCAATCATCGTGTTTGTCCTACAAAGCTGGAAAAGAAGAACCAGGCTCCTTCCTGTGTTTTAGGCTGCCCTGCAGATAAAGGTAGCATGGGAGTAAGTGAATGGTGCCACAGTCTCCGGTCCAGAGGAGGCTTCTTGGCCAGAGTGGCTCAGGGACCTGGTCCAGAAGAGCCACAGGGAGGAAAGCTGCTGACCTCCAGCAGGATGGGCTGACCGAGTGTGGCCCTGGGAGGTCAGTGCTCAGTCACAGCACCTCCTCTCAGACATGCCTGGCCATCCACTCCCTCCCCAACTGGAATTCTGCCCCACCGTTTTCTCAACAAGCAGAGGAGAGACGTTCCATCTATTAGAGCCTAATGTGCTCTGGAGACTGGGCTGCAGACCCCTCTCCCAGTCATTCAACTTTCTTTTTTGGAAAAATTTTTTAATTGGCCAGGCATGGTGACCCATGCCTATAATCTCAGCACTTTAGGAGGCCAAGGTGAGAGGATTGCTTGAGGCCAGGACTCAGCCTGGTCAATATAGCAAGACCTCAGCTTTACAAAAAAAAATTAAAAATAAATAAACAAATAATATTTTATTGATACATAATACTTGTACATATTTTTCAGAGGTATATGTGATCATTTGATACATTTGTATAAGGTGTAATGATTAAATCAGGGTAATTGGGATTTTCATTGCCTTAATATTTATATTTGAGTTATTCTTTTCTAATTATTTTGAAATGTACAATAGATTAATGTTTTGTTTTGTTTTATTTTGAGTTGGAGTCTCACTCTGTTGCCCAGACTGGAGTGCAGTGGCATGCTCCCGGTCACCGCAGCCTCCACCTGCTGGGCTCCAGCGATCCTTCCGCCGCAGCCTTCCAAGTAGCAGGAACTACAGGTGCGCACTGCCACACCCAGCTAGTTTTTGATTTATAGTAGATATGAGGTCTCGCCAATTTGCCCAGGTGGGTCTCGAACCCATGGGCTCAGGCAATCCAGTCGCCTCGGCCTCCCAAATTGCTGGGATTAGAGGCTGAGCCACCGAGCCCAGCCAGATTAATGTTAACTATAGTCACCCTATTAATCTATCAAACACTAGGTTTTATTTCTTCTATCTAACTGTATATTTGTACCTATTAATCAACCTCTCTTTATTTCCTCTCCCCTTCCCAGCCTCCGATAATCACCAATTTACTCTGTTTTCATGAGATCTACTTTTTCAGCTCCACCATGTGAGTGTGAACATGAAATATTTGCCTTTTTTTTTTTTGCTTGGTTTATTTCACTTAACATAATGTTTCTCATCCACATTGCTACAAATGACAGAATTTCTCTCTTTTTTTTTTCACCGAGCCCAGCTGAATTTTTCTCTTTTTTATGGCTGAATAATATTCCATTGCACGTATAAACCATATTTTCTTTATCCATTCATCCATTGATGGGCTGAGAAACCTGGATAACTATATGCAGAATAATGAAACTAAGCCTCTCTCACCTGATAAAAAAAATCAAATCAAAATGGATTAAGGCCCAGCTGCAATGGCTCACACCAATAATCTCAGCATTTTGGAGGTTGAGCCAGGAGGATTGCTTGAGCCCAGGAGTCCCAGACCAGTCTGGGCAACATAGCAAAACCTCATTTCTACAAAAAATAAAATAAAAATTAGCCAGGCATGATGGTACGTGCCTATAGTCTCAGCTACTCAGGGTGCTGAAGTGGAAGGATCTCCTGAACTCAGGAGGTCGAGGCCACCATAAGCCATGATTGCTGTGATCATACCACTGCACTTCAGCCTGGGCAACAGAGTGAGACCCTGATTTTTTTTTTAAATGGATTAAAGACTTAATTCTGAGGCAGGGTGTGGTGACTCATACCTGTAATTCCATAGTTTTGGGAGGCTGAAGTGGGAGAATCACTTGAGTGCAGGAGTTCAAAACAAGCCTGGGCAACATAATTCGATCCTCATTCCTACAAAAAAAAATTGTTTTTAAATAAGCCAAGCATGATGGTACATGCCTGTGATCCCAGCTACTTGGAAAGCTGAGGTAAGAGGATCACTTGAGCCCAGAGTTCAAGGTTACAATAACCTATGATCTTGTCACTGCACTCCAACCTGAATGACAGAGTGACAACTTGCCTCTAAAAAAAGAGAGAGAGAGACTTAATTGTAATACCTGAAACTATGAAACCACTAGAAGAAAACATTGGAGAAACACTTCAGGACTCTGGTCTGGGCAAAGATTTTTTGGATAGGACCTTGAAAGCATAGGTAACAAAAGCAAAAACAGACAAATGGGATTCCATAAGACTGAAAAGCTTCTGCACAGCAAAGGAAACAACCAACAAAGTGAAAAGACAAACCACAGAATGAGAGAAAATATTTGCAAACTATCCATCTGACAAAGAATTAATAGCCAGAATATATAAGGCACTCAAACAACTCAATAGCAAAAAACCAACCTAATTAAAAATGGGCAAAAGATGTGAATAGACATTTCTCAAAAGAAGACATACAATGGGCCGGGCTCGGTGGCTTAGCCTGTAATCCCAGCACTTTGGGAGGCAGAGGCGAGTAAATTGCCTGAGCCCGCGGGTTCAAGACCCACCAGGGCAACTTGGCAAGACCTCGTCTCTACAATAAAATCAAAAACTAGTTGAGTGTGGTAGCGCACGCCTGTAGCTTCAGCTACTTGGAAGGCTGAGGTGGAAGGATCGCTGGAGCCCAGCAGGTTGAGGCTGCGGTGGCTGGGAACATGCCACTGCACTCCACTCTGGGCAACAGAGTGAGACTCCAACTCAAAAAAAAAAAGAAGACATACAATGGCCAATAGGAACATGAAAAGAAATGCTCGTTATTACTAACATTAAGAGAGATGCAAGCCGGGCTCAGTGGCTCAGCTTGTAATCCCACGCTTTGGGAGGCTGAGGTGAGTGGATTGCCTGAGCCCGCGGGTTCGAGACCCACCTGGGCAACCTGGCGAGACCTCATCTCTACAATAAATCAAAAAATTAGCCCGGTGTGGTGGTGCACGCCTGTAGTTCCAGTTACTTGGAAGGCTGAGGCGGAAGGATCGCTGGAGCCCAGCAGGTCGAGGTTGCAGTGGCCGGGAGCGGCCACTGCACTCCAGTCTGAGTGACAGAGTGAGACTCCAACTCAAAAAAAAAAAAAAAAAGAGAGAGAGAGAGAGAGAGAGAGATGCAAATCAAAACCATAATGAGATATCATCTCACCCCAGTTAAAATGACTTTTATTAAAAAGACTGGGATGCTGATGAGGATGTGGAGGAAAGAGGGTTCTCGTATACTGTTGGTGGAAATACAAATTAGTGCAGCCACTATGGAAAATAGGATGGAACGTCCTCAAAGTACAACATCTAGAGCTGCAATACAATCCAACAGTCCCTCTATTTGGCATCTATGCAAAAGAAGGGAAATCAGGAGGTCAAAGAGATATTTGCACCCCCGTATTTATTGCAGCACTATTCGCAATAGTCAAAATATGGAGTCAACTTTTTTTTGATCAATATCTATTGGGTGTCTACTACATGCCAGGCACTGTCCCAGAGCCCAGGAGACAGTGGTAAATAAAACACACAAAAATCTTTGCCAGGATCAGGCATGGTGGCTCACTCCTGTAATCCCAGCATTTTGTCAGGCCAAGGCGAGAGGATACTTGAGCCCAGGAGTTCAAGACCAATCTGGGCAACATAACAAAACCCCATCTCTACAAAAAAAAAAAAAAATTAGGCTGGCATGGTGGTGTGCACCTGTAGTCCCAGCTACTTGGGAAGCTGAGGTGGGAGGATCACTTGAGCCTGAGAGGTCAAGGCTGCAATAAGCCATGTTTGTGCCACTGTATTCCAGCCTGGAAAAACAGAGTGAGACCCTGACTCAAAATTAAAAAAAAAAAGAAAAGATCTTTGTCAAGAGACTGAGTGAAATATAAAAAATAAATTGAAATTAAATTAAATTAAAGAAAGATCTTTGCCCTCGTAGAGGCATGTCCTGGTGAGGAGAGACCAACAGTAAACAGGAGGTTTGGCCAGGCACAGTGGCTCATCCCTATAATCCTAGCACTTTGGGAGGTTGAGGGGAGAGGATTGCCTGAGCCCAGGAGTTTAAGACCAACCTGGGCAACACAGCAAGACCTCATCTCCAGAAAAAAATAAAAAAATTAGCCAGGTGTGGTGGTACATGCCTATAGTCCCAGTTGCTGAGGTAGAAGGATTGCCTGAGCCCAGGAGGTTGAGTCTGTGGTGAGTACTCCAGCCTGGGTGGCTAAGTGAGACTCTGACTTAAAAAAAAAAAAAAGCCGGGCTCGGTGGCTCAGCCTGTAATCCCAGCGCTTTGGGAGGCCGAGGTGAGTGGATTGCCTGAGCCCGCGGGTTCGAGATCCGCCTGGGCAACTTGGCAAGATCTCATGTCTACAATAAATCAAAAATCAGCTGGGGGTGGTAGCGTATGCCTGTAATTCCGGCTACTTGGAAGGCTGAGGCGTAAGGATCGCCGGAGCCCGGCAGGTTCAGGCTGCGGTGGCCAGGAGCGGCCACTGCACTCCAGTCTGGGCGACAGAGTGAGACTCCAACGCAAAAAAAAAAAAAAATAGAAAACAAAAAACAAGGGACTTTTAAATGAGTAAATTATGTTAGTAGGAGACACATGCAATGAAGGGAGAAAGAAAAAACAGAGTGGTGTAAGACAAAAGGGTGAAAAATTCTAAGGTTATCAAATCTATGTGCTAGAAATTGCAGTCATCACAGAGACTGACTAGTTGTTCACCAAATCCCTCAATTCTTCTTCCAGAGTCAAGGCAAAACATTTCCCAGCCTCCCTTGCAGCTAGCCATGGCCATGTGACTAAGTTCTAGCCAATAGGCTGTGAATTTGTTTCAGACCTGGCCCATAAATATTCCTCAACTCCCTGAGTAGGCCTTGTTCCCTCTTTCCCCATCTTCTGGCTGATTGGAGGGGACACTGAGGACCTAGAGAAGGACAGAGCCACACAATGGAAGGGACCTCACTCCCTAAAGACCGCATAAAGAGGTGACCTCTTTGTTCTCATCTACTAAACTTACACAAGGGGGATTGAAGACCACAGGGCTTGAAAACCAGGGGGATGGTTTGCCAAACATTTCAGGCAGAAAAGAAATGAGGCGCTTTTAGGAATTTCTTTCTTTCTTTTTTTTTCTTTTTGAGTTAGAGTCTCACTCTGTCGCCCAGACAGGAATGCAGTGGAACACTTCCGGTCACTGCAGCCTCCACCTGCTGGGCTCCAGCGAGTCTTCTGCCTCAGGCTTCCAAGTAGCCGGAACTACAGGCGTACACTACCAAGCCCGGCTAATTTTTTTGATTTATTGTAGAGGCGAGGTCTTGCCAAGTTGCCTGGGTGGGTCTTGAACCCACGGGCTCAGGCAATTCACTTGCCTTGGCCTCCCAAAGTACTGGGATTACAGACTGAGCCACTGAGCCCGTCCAGCAATTTCTTTAAGGATTTCTCCAAGTCATGGCTCTATTCTTCTCTCACCTTCTACTTGCTACTCCAAATTCCCCATTCATTTATTGATTCAACAAGTATTTATTAAGAATCTAGTATCTCTCAGACATGTCCTAGGCACTGGAGATGCAGCAGTGACAAAGCAAACAACAACCTTAGCCCTCAAGTTACTTCCATTGTAGTAGGGCAAGAACAGGCAATGAATAAAATAGTCAGAAAAGAGCATTATTACAAAACCCACTTTACAGCTGAGAAGTGGAGCACAGAGACTAAGTGATTTAACTTAAAATAATTTGGGCTGATATAATAAAAGAAGTGCCCCTGGGAGCTTAGTGAAAACAGGCTTGACAGATTTGATTTGCATTTCTCTGATGAACAGTGATGTTGAACATTTTTTTTCATGTGCCTATTGGCCACTGTATGTCTTCTTTTGAGAAATGCCTGATTTTTTGTCCATTTTTAATCTGAATTTTTTTTTTTTTTTTTTTTGCTATCGAGTTGTTTGCACTCCTTATATATTCTGGTTATTAATCCTTTGTCAGATAGATAGTTTGCAAATATTTTCTCCTCCTCTCTATTCTGTAAAGTCAAGGGTGAGGAGTGTTTATGAACCTTGTCCTTTCTTTTTTTTTTCTGAGTCAGAGTCTCACTCTGTTGCCCAGACTGGTGTGCAGTGGCACGCTCCTGGCCACCGCAGCCTCAACCTGCTGGGCTCCAGCAATCCTTCTGCCTCAGCCTTCCAAGTAGCTGGAAATACACGTACTACCATGCCCAGCTAATTTTTTGATTTATTGTAGAAATGAGGTCTTGCCAAGTTGCCCAGGTGGGTCTCGAACCCGCGGCCTCAGGCAATCCACTCACCTCAGCCTCCCAAAGCGTGGATTACGGGCTGAGCCACCAAGCCCAGCAGACCTTGTCATTTCAACGAAGGTGGGGACTTAATTGCCTTTGGAAGGCAGTTGAGGCTGTGAGCAAAGGATTGATGTTCCACTCTGTTTATAGTAGCTCTGGGTCATGGAGCATGTTTCTTGCCCTTTCTGATTCTCAGTTTCCTGACCTGTAAAACATTAATAATAATGTACTCACCTCTGTGGTAGATTGCTTGGTAATAGCCTCTTATAAATTATTTTTCCTAATTCTCCCTCACATCATCTCTGTGTTTGGTGACGTGTCTTCCTTTGGTAACAGGATTTCGGCAAACACAGCCCAAGCAAAGGCTTGGAAAATGCTGCACATCAAGGCTTGCTGTCTTGGAAACTTACCATTATGTAAAAGAAACTCAGACTGGCTGGGTACGGTGGCTCATGCCTGTAATCCCAGAACTCTGAGATGCTGAAGTGGAAAGATCACTTGAGGCCAGGCGTTTAAGACCAACCTGGGCAATTAAGTGAGACCTTGTCTCTACAAAAGAAAAAAATTCGGTAGGTGTGGTGGCACACATCTGTACTCCCAGCTACTGGGGAGGCTGAGGCAGGAGGATTGCTAGAGCCCAGGAGTTCAAGGCTGCAGTGATATGGTGAGCCATGATCATTTGACTGCATTCCAGTCTGGGTGACAGAGTAAGTCCTTGTCTTAAAAAAAGCAGCAGCAGCAGACCAGGATAGCCTGCTGGAGATATGTGACCCAATCAACAGTTAGCACCAACTTCCAGACACATAAGTGAGGCAATTTAAGCCCCAGATGTGCCGCCTGACAATTACAAATGAGTGACCCCAGGGCACCAGCAAAAGAACCATCCAGCTGAGTCCAATCAAAATCACTGGGCCGCAGAATTGTGAGCAAATCAAATGGTCATTCTTTCAAGCCACTCAACTTTAAGGTCATTTGTTATGTAGCAATAGATTCACCAACTTCAAGGGGTGCTTCTGAGGATTGAATGAGAAAATGCGTGGAAAGCATTGAAAATCTTGTTTGGCACAAAATAACAGCCAGCAAAATGGAGTTCTTAATGTTACCATATTATTTGGAGCCAAGTTGGTTTGGGGAGTCTTCCATGGTGTCCTTTTTAGTTAGCTCTTTAGTGTCCTCTTTATTAAAATGAGTTAATACTGGAGAATTCTATGAGGTCACCTTAAATCTGCCCATGATAGCTATGAGCTAAGAGGGCAAGGTTGCCTTGGGTGGGCTTTAGCCCAACTACTTTTAAGTGGAGGGAGAACAAATTTCAGACAAAGAATGAGTGACCTAACAGGGAGTTAAGATTGGCACATATACTATGGACTCTGGTCTCTTAGGGGGCCTCAGTGTTTGCCCTACATATATTTTGGGCATCTCCTCCCTCCTTTCTTTCTTTCTTTCTTTTTTTTTTTTTTTATTTGGAGTCTTACTCTGTCACCCAGACCGGGGTGCAACGGCCGCTCCCGGCCACCGCAGCCTCGACCTGCTGGGCTCCGGTGATCCTTCTGCCTCAGCCTTCCAAGTAGCTGGAACTACAGGCGCGTGCTACTATGCCCGGCTAATTTTTTGATTTATTGTAGAGATGAGGTCTCGCCAAGTTGCCCTGGCGGGTCTCGAACCCACAGGCTCAGGCAATCCACTCACCTCGGCCTCCCAAAGTGCTGGGATTCCAGGCTGAGCCACCGAGCCCGGCCCTCCTCTTTTCTTTTTACATATGCGTATTGAGTCTCTACTGCGTGCCAGGTATGGGTCTAGCTGCCCAGACACAGCAGAATACAAGATAAACATTCATCCATTTTTATAGACAGACAGACAGTAAACCCAGAACTAATGTTACCAGGTAGCAATAAATGCCTGAGGAAAATTGAGCAGGATAGTGGAACAGAGTGAGTGATGGGAGTTGGGGCATGCAGTCTGGGAGGGCCTCTTACGGGAGTTGTCATTTGAAGACCCCAGCGAAGGGACATCCAAGGGTTGAGACTAGCCCGGAAAAAGGCCCTATGGGAAGAACCACCTTGGTATGCCTGAACCCTCCTTGTGGCCAGATGTGGCTGGCAGATGGTAGGAGACTGGCAGGAATGAGGCCAGAGAGGTTCAGACCTCAAAGGGCTGTGTTAAGCCATGGTGAAGGCTTTGGATTCCAGTCTAAGCAGTGGGAGACTTATGGAATGTTTATGTTTTGGAAAGCTCATTCAGGTCACATTTTAAAGAATTGGGAGGGGGAGACTAGAGTGAAGAAACAGTGGGAAAGGAAGCAGGGGAACCGGTTAGCAGGCCTCTCAAGAGTCAAGGTGAAAAATGGCAGTACCTAGGATAAGGGCTCTAGCAGTAAAATTATGAGACGTGGCTGGGTTCAAAACATGTTTTGAAGGTAGAGCCATGGGGCATGGCGATAGTTTGGATGAGGGATGGTGAGGCATCGAGAGTCACTTCTGGTTTTCTAGCTCAAGTAACGAGGTGACTGGTCCCACCTTTAACTGAGGCATAAATGGTGTGAGGGTGGCAGCAGGTTGGGGGTTGGGTGAGGGGAGAAGCCAGAGTCCTGTTGTAGACCTTCCTGCAGTTTAGACCTTCCTGCATTAAGATGCTGATTCCACATCCTCTAATGTGTAGAGGACAAGTGGACAGTTAGATATGCATGACTTTCCAAGAGCAGGGCACGTCAATGTGGGAATGATGACTCCAAAATGGCATTTCAAGCCATAACTCTGGATGAGATCACCCGGGAAAGAAAGAGCAAGTGTAAACAGAAGCCAAGAGACCCCAGAGCCAAGCTGTGAGGTGCCACCATGTTGGGTGACTGAGCAGAAAAGAGCCAAGGATGGAGAAGGCAGAGAAGTAGGAAGAAAACTTGGAGAACGTAGTATTCTAGAAGCCCAGGAAAGAAATGAAACAAGAAAGAGGGAGTCAATGAATCAAATAATAGAATATGCAAAGTCAAATATGGTGATGTCAGAGAATTGACCCTTGGCTTTGGTCAGGTAGAAGCTACCGGTGACCTTAGTGAGAGCATTGTCAATGTCTTGCTGGACATCAAAGTCTTAGCAGAAACACATCAAAGAAAGAAAAGGAAGTAGAAAGAGCTGGGGAGAGGGAGCTTTGCTTTGAGCAGCTAACAGAGGTGGAGGGGGATTGAAGTCAAGGGAGTCATTCTCTCAGTCAACCGCCCCACTTCCTTCTCCAGCACATGGGTTATTAAACACTAGAAAGGCACACTAGAAAGTGTGGGAACCTGGGGACACAGTGGGGCACAGGACAGTCACCTTCTCTGGCCGAGAGGCCTTCTCCATCCTCCCTGCCTGAAGTAGAACCCCTGTGCCAGATACAGCTTGTATTTATGAAATTGGAGAGGCCCCTTTGGCGAGACTGACTTGTTACCTTCTGCATTTGTAATTAGAGTTGTGATTTGGCCCTAAAGAAGAAACAGTTGAGTGCTTGGAGAACAACCCACAAGGGACCCTAGCCTGGTCTGAGTGGTCTGATAAGTCCTTCTGAGGAGCTGACATTTAAGGGGAAGCCTGAAGGACAAAATTTCTCAGGGAAGAGCACCTCAGGCTCGGGGAACAGCAAGTACAATGATTCTGAGGCAGCAAGGAGTTCAGCCCCTGAGAAAGAGAAGGAACATGGGCTCTGGAGAAGGGTGACCAGGACAGTAATATTGGGAGCCACAGCCTGTGAAGGGACATTTGAAAGGAGTGGGATGTGGAACCTAGAGGGAAGAAGATAGTGGGAGGGGAAGAGGGGTCTGGAGGTAGGAGTACTGTTCCTGCCCATCTGCACTATCCTCAAAGCCAACGCTTGGCAAAATGAGTGGCTCACCTCCCAGGCTCATGCCCTTCATCCCCGAGCAGTCCTAGGGTCCAGTAGGGGGCACCCTTGCCCTATCTGGGTGAATGTGGTTTAAAAGACTAACCGGGAAAGAGTGACAACAGACAACTGACACGGGTGGGAGTGGGTCGAAAAGAAGACGAAAGAGGCCATTCTCTAAGGGATCTGAGGAGGGGGCACATCGAGCCTGCTATAGATGGACCTTGGTCCTTTCGCTGGTACCCTCTGGACCCCCTCCAGGACCCCACCCCCATTCCAGGGGAGATTTTCATCTGTGGTTGGGCCTTTTTCTGGGCAAAACTCAGATGGTTAAACTCCCATCTTTGAATCTTCACTGGCAGGAGGGGGATGTCACAGCGTTCCTACCCCTGCCCCTGGTGTGACACCCCCCACCCAGGGGTCCTCTCAACATCCTTCTCTCCTGGTCTTCCCCGGGGTCCCCATTAGCATGGAGACTGTGGGAGGTGGGTATAAGATGTCCTGGACCCTAGAAGGGCCTGGCCTGTATGCCCGACCCCACAGCTGGTATGGCAAAGGGACCCTCTGTGCCTACTCCCAGCCCACACCCCACTCCAGGGGAAGCAGGAAGCACCTCTCTTTAAAGACAAGGGCTTGCTCCAGTCCAGTTTCAACTGAGTTGCACGCACCTAGGAGAAAAGTGCAGCTGCCTATTTTTGTCATGTGTTTTGGGGCCCCTAAAGGGCCCAACTCTGTTGAACCTGCTGTTCTTTCCCTTAATGGCATTCAGGTCCATAAAAGTCTGGGGTCAAATCTTGCCACTCTCTTGCTTTCTGAGGGACCATGCGCCAGAGATTCCACCTCTCCGTGCCTCAATTTACTCATCTGTGCGATGGGCAGCACGCCTACCTTGCAAGGTGGCTGTGAAGATAGTAGGTGTGTCACAACACCCAGCCCATGCCCTGGTACTTGCTGGGCATTCATCAAACTCTGATGTCCTCTCTTTCATAGCCACCCAATTCAGACAATCACTTGGGATGTCTTTTCCCTGGGACTGACCATGGCCTGGAATACTTACCCCTACATCCTCCTTTGCAGGTCTCAGTACAATATCACAAACACCTGACACTTTAAAGGTTTTAACATTAATCTCCATAGGGAAACAAGATTGTGTCAGGAGTGGGGACACCATCTCTGAGCCATTGTTCAAGCTGTTCCGTCTTCTAAGTATGTCCTTCCCTGCTTAACGCTCAGGGAACTATTCATTCTTCAAGATCCAGCAGCAATGTCACCTGCTCTCTGGGGCTTTTCTTGCTGCCCCCCCAAGCAGATGGGCTCCTCCTCCTCTTCCTTCTCTTCCTCGTCTCCTCCTCCTTCTCATTCTCCTCCTCTTCTCCTTGCAGAAATGGCCTAAGAGGGGAGGAGGCACAGGAGACACATTCAGACTCACCTTGGTCAAGGTACACAGAGGGTAACCACAGAGGATACACATTTGTCTCCTGTTCCCCTCCCCTACAGGTCAGACTTTATTCCATCCAGGGACCCCCCATGAGGGAATGGGATCTCACAGGATCTCAGGGGTGGGAGCTGGGCTCTTGGGACTCCCTTAAGTCATGTTAACAATTAATCTCTAAGTGCTTAGTGTTGCCCAGGGTAGACCACACTGCAGAGAGTTCCAGAAGAAGTTGCCCCTGCCCCAGTCCAGCTCTAGCCTACTCTGTCTCTGGACTCTGAGAAGGGGAAGGACACCTAACAACTTTGAGACTGGGGGATGTCTGGAGCATGTAGTTTGTTGCTGCTGGGCCCTGGACTAGGAATGAATAGATGAGATAGGAAGATAGGGTTCAACCAGGCAGGTCCCCCAAATCCCAAGGTTTATATGTATAACATCATCCTCCTCATCAACAGCAATAATAACAATAGCAGCTAACTTGTGCTAAGTGCCTCACATGTACTATCTCATGTAATCCTCACAACGGCCCTGCAAGGGAAGTCCTCATTTTATAGATGAGGAAAGTGAAACTCAGATGGGCTAAGTGATGTTCAAGGCCATGCAGCCAGCCCACTGCTCCCTATGTGTTTCAGCAGTAAACAATTTTTTGAATAATACTGTAAGTAACCCTGATATATAAAACAAAAAAGAGCAACACTTTATTCATGCATGTGCCTTTTTCTGGTGGTTCAAACTTATAAATGTATCTGTTGTAAAGTCAGTCATTGAGAACATTGAGGCTATGTGATTTTTTTTTTTTGAGTTGGAGTCACCCAGGCTGAAGTGCAGTGGCATGTCCATGGCCACTGCAGCCTTGATTTACTGGGCTTAGGTGATCGTTCTGCCTCAGCCTTCCAAGTAGCTGAATTACAAGAGTGTGCTACCATGCCCAGCTAATTTTTTTATTTATCATAGACATGAGGTCTCGCCAAGTTGCCCAGTCTGGTTCTCAAACCCTTGGGCTCAGGCAGTCCTTTCACCTCAGCTTCCCAAAGCACTGGGATTATGGCATGAGCCACTGTGCCTAGTGAGTTTTATTTTTAGATTTGAAGTTGTAGTCCTTCTAGCCAGTTCTATAGGAGACACTTAAAACACTATTAAGCACAGAAGACAGAAAGAAAAAAAGAATGACCACACAATTCCCAAGAGAATGACAGAGCACAGAATCAACAGAGAATACAGCACAACAAGAAACTTGAAAACACACACATACATCTGCCTCAAAGCCAAAAGAAAACAAGCAAACAAAGAAAAAAAATTTTTTTTGAGTTGGAGTCTCACTCCATCGCCCAGACTGGAGTGCAGGGCATGCTCCCAGCCACCGCAGCCTCGACCTGCTGGGCTCCGGCGATTCTTCCACCTCAGCCTTCCAAGTAGCCAGAACTTCAGGCACATGCTACACCCGGCTAATTTTTGATTTATTGTAGAGATGAGGTCTTGCTAAGTTACCCGGGTGGGTCTCAAACCCGCGGGTTCAGGCAATCCATTCACCTTGGCCTCCCAAAGCGCTGGGATTACAAGCTGAGCCGAGCCTGGCCCAAAGAAAAAATGTTATGAGAACCTCATGACAGCAGTAAACAATCACATTTCAATAATCAGCCTGAATGTGAATGGACTAAGTGCACCACGGAAAAGACACAGAATGGCAAACTGGATAAGAAAACATGACCCAATTATTTGCTGCATCCAGGAGACTCATCTCACTACAAGGGACACACACAGACTCAAAGTTAAAGAATGGAGAACGAGTTTCCAGGCAAATGGATCACAAAAGAAGGCAGGAGTTGCGAACTTAGAATCAGACAAAACAACCTTTAAGCTATCAAAAATTTTAAAAGATGCAAAAGGACGTTATATAACAATAAAAGGTTCAATCCATCAACAAGAAATATCCATCCTAAACATATATGCACCCAACACAGAAGCACCAGTATTTATAAAGCAACTACTAAGTAAACTAAAAAAGATATTGACTCTAACACTATTATAGCAGGGGACTTGAATACCCCACTAACAGCCCTAGATAGATCATCAAGGCAAAAAATCATCAAGGAGATTCAGAGCCTAAACTTGACACTTGACTAAATGGACTTAATAGATACCTACAGATTATTCCACCCATCAACCACAGACTATACATTCTACTTATCACCACATGGAACGTACTCCAAGATAGATCACATCCTTGGCCATAAATCAAGCATAAACAAATTCCATAAGGTTGAAATCTTGCCATGCACATTCTTAGACCACAGTGGAATAAAAATAAATAGCAACACCAACAAAATTTTCCCAAAGCCCACAAAGACATGGACGCTAAACAGCACGATGCTGAGCAACTACCAGGTCAACACTGAAATCAAAGCAGAAATTAAAAGATTCCTGGAAACAAATTAAAATGAGGAAACATCTTACTAAAACCTCTGGGATGCCATGAAAACAGTTCTAAGCCGGGCTCGGTGGCTCAGCCTGTAATCCCGAGCCTTTGGGAGGTTGAGGTGAGTGGATTGCCTGAGCCCGCGGGTTCGAGACCCGCCTGGGCAGCGAGACCTCATCTCTACAGTAAATCAAAAAATCAGCCGGGCGTGGTAGCGCATGCCTGTAATTCCAGCTACTCGGAAGGCTGAGGTGGAAGGATCGCCGGAGCCCAGCAGGCAAGGCTGCGGTGGCTGAGAGCGGCCACTGCACTCCAGTCTGGGTGACAGAGTGAGACTCCAACTCAAAAAAAAAAAAAAAAAAAAGAAAACAGTTCTAAGAGGGGAATTTATGTCTCTATGAGCACACATCAAGAAAACGGAAAGCCGGGCTCGGTGGCTTAGCCTGTAATCCCGCGCCTTTGGGAGGCTGAGGTGAGCGGATTGCCTGAGCCCACAGGTTCGAGACCCGCCTGGGCAGTGAGACCTCATCTCTACAATAAATCAAAAAATTAGCCGGGCGTGGCAGCACATGCCTGTAATTCCGGCTACTTGGAAGACTGAGGTGTAAGGATCGCTGGAGCCCAGCAGGTCGAGGCTGCGGTGGCCGGGAGCGGCCACTGCACTCCAGTCTGGGTGACAGAGTGAGACTCCAACTCAAAAAAAAAAAAAAAAAAAAAGAAAAGAAAACAGAAAGGCCACAAGTGGAGAGCCTAACAAATCACCTAAGCGAGCTGGAAAGAGAAGACCAGCAAAACCCCAACTTTAGCAGAAGAATCCAAATCACCAAAATAAGAGCCTAAATACGGGATATAGAAGACAAAAATATCACAGAAAACATCAACAAAATAAAAAGCTGGTTCTTAGAATCAACAAGATTGTCGGACCTCTAGCCAGAATGACCAAGAAAAAGAGAGAAAAAGCCCAAATAAACACAATCAGAAATAGAAAAGATCAAATCACAACTGACCCTGAAGAAATACAAAAGATTATCAGAGATTACTACGTACATCTATATGGAAACAAACAAACTAAATGAAATGGAGGACTTTCTGACATCACACAACCTTCCCAGGTTGAAACAAGAAGACATTGAGACACTAAATAGACCAATAACAACCCAGGAAACTGACTCTGTCATATGAAAACTACCTAAAAAAAAAAAAAAAAAAAAAAAAAAGCCCTGGACTGAATGGCTTTCCAGCAGAATTCTACAAAACATACCAGGAGGAGCTGATATCAATCCTATTGAAAATATTCCAGGCAATTGAGAAAGATGGATTTCTCCCCAAATCATTTTACGAAGCTAACATCACACTGATACCCAAACCGGGTAAAGATCCAACAAAAAAGAGGACTACAAGCCAATATCCCTTTTGAACATAGATGCAAAAATCCCCAACAAGATTCTAGCAAATAGGATCCAAAAATACATCCAAAAATCATCCACCAGGACCAAGTAGGCTTCATCCCCAGGATGCAGGACTGGTTAAACATTCGCAAGACCTTAAATGTAATTAAATACACCAACAGATGTAAAAACAAGAACCATGTGATTAAATCATTAGATGCAGAAAAGGCTTTTGATAAAATCCAGCATCCCTTCTGGATAAAAACCCTCAAACACCTAGGTATAGAAGGAACACACCTCAAAATAGTAAGTGCCATCTATGATAAACCCACATCTAACATATTGCTAAATGGACAGAAACTGGAAACATTTTCCCTGAAAACTGGAACAAGACAAGGCTACCCACTCTTACCCCTCTTGTTTAACATTGTGTTGGAAGTTCTAGCTCGGACAATTAGACAAGAGAAGGAAATCAGGGGTATCCAAATAGGAAAAGAAGAAGTCAAGTTATCCCTCTCTGCTAATTATATGATCCTATAACTTGAAAATCCAAGAAAATCTGTCAAAAACCTGCTTGCACTGATAAAGGACTTTAGCAAAGTCTCAGGGTACAAAATAAATGTGCAAAAGACAATTACATTCCTATACACCAACAACAAGCAGATAGAGACCCAAATTAAAAGCACAATCCCATTCACAATAGCCACAAAAAAAAGAAATACCTCGGCATCTTCCTAACCAGAGGAGTGAAAGACCTTTACAATAAGAACTACAAAACACTGCTCAAAGAAATCCAAGAAGACACAAACAAATAGAAAAGTATTCCATGCTCATGGATAGGAAGAATAAATATTGTTAAAATGTCCATCCTACCAAAGGCAATCTACAGATTCAATGCAATACCCATTAAATTACCAACATCATTCTTCTCAGACCTGGAAATGACAATACAGAAATTCATATGGAAACATAAACGACCACAAATAGCCAAAACAATCCTTAGCAAAAGAAACAAAGCAGGAGGTATTACACTTTCAGACTTCAAACTTTACTATAAGGCTACAGTAATCAAAATAGCTTGGTATTGGTACAAGAACAGTCATATAGACCAATGGAACAGGATAGAGATTCCGGAAGCAAAGCCTCAATTTCTCAACCAACTCATCTTTGACAAAGTCTCCAACAACAACCACTGGGGAGAGGAGAACCTATTCAGTAAATGGTGCTGGGAAAACTGACTGATCACATGTAGAAGATTGAAATGGGACCCCTACCAGTCACCATACACAAAAATTAAATCTAAATGGATCAAAGACCTAAACGTAAAACCTCAAATTATAAGAATCTTAGAAAATGCACCCTTATGGAAATTGGAACTGGCAACCAATTCTTATTCAGAACCCTTAAATACCATACCTTAAGAAATAAGATGGACAAGTGGGACCTCATCAAACTAATGAGCTTCTGCAAGCAAAAGAAACCATCAAGAGAGCAGGGCGACAGCCCACAGAGTGGGAAAAAATATTTGCCAACTGTATATCTGACAAAGGCCTAACATCTAGTATCTACAAGGAACTCAAAAGCACTGAAAGGAAAAAAACAAACAGCCCCAATTAAAAAGTGGGCAAAAGACATGAATAGACACTTCTCAAAAGAAGATATACGGGCAGCCAACAGACACATGAAAAAATGCTCAGTCTCACTCATCATCATAGAAATGCAAATCAAAACCACATTGAGATACCACCTAACCCCAGAAAGAATGGCCATCATTAATAAAACAAACAGCAACAGATGCTGGCAAGGAAGTGGAGAAAAAAGAACTCTTCTACACTGCTGGTGGGAATGCAAACTAGTGCAACCTCTTTAAAAGACAGTGTGGTAGTTTCTAAAAGAACTAGAAATTGACCTTCTATATGATCCAGCAATCCCCCTATTGGGAATATACCTGGAGGAACTCAAATCATTTTACAAAAAAGATGCCTGCACACGTATGTTTGTTGCAGCTCTATTTACAATAGCAAAAACATGGAACCAGCCATGTTGCCCATGGAAGCTGGACAGGAGAAAAAAAAGTGGTACATATACACAATGGAATATTATGCAGCCATAAAGAAGGACAAACATATGGACTTTGCAGCAACTTGGATGGATTTAGAGTCAATCATACTCAGTGATCTATCACGGAAACAAAGAATAGAGTACCACATGTTCTCACTCATAAACGGAACTTGAACAATTATAATACTATAAGAAAGCGATTGGCAGTAGTGGGAAACTGTCAGGGGAGGGAGGATGAGATTGGCAGTTAAGGGAAACTGCTAGGGGAGGGAGGGGCATACCTTATCAACAAGGGTAACTGCATAATCAATATTTGTATACCTAACCATGAATTGTACCTCACATCTTTATAATAAAAAAAAAAGAAAGAAATTGGGGTCTATGCACAGTGGCTGTTGCCTGTAATCTCAACACTTTGGGAGGTTGAGGTGGGAAGACTGCTTGAGCCCAGGAGTTTGAGATCAGCCTAGGCAACATAGTGAAACCTTATCTCTACAGAAAAACATTTTTAAAATTATCCAGGCATGGTGATATCAGCTCACCTGCAGTCCCAGCTACTCAGGAGGCTGAGGCAGAAGGATCACCTGAGCCAGAGAGGTCCAGGCTGTGGTGAGCCGTGGTCATGTCACTGTACTCCAGCCTGGTGACAGAGTGAGATTCTGACTCAAAAAAAATTTTTTTTGGAGCTGGAGGTCATGAAGACTATTCAAATATTACAGCAGTTTTAGCATGTATTGAATACCTATGTTTTGTATGAATGGCCAGTATCAAGGCAATCCTCATTTTCATAGATAAGTATCTGCAAAAGGAACCATTTGTGAACAGTTTGCCTGCAATATCAGGATATGCTTTAATTTTTCTGATTCAGGCATGTGAAAGAGGTCATCTAAGTCTGTTTTGTATTGGTATAACAACACCACAGACTGGGTAATTTAAAGAAAAAAATGTATTGAACTCATGGGTCTGAAGGCTGGGAAGCCCAAGAGCGTGGCACTGGCATCTGCTCAGCACCTTTTGAGGGCCCTCTTGCTGGATCATCTCATGGCAGAAGGCAGAGGACAAACAGGTGTGTGGGGAAGGGAGAGGATGAGGGCCAGACTTCATGCATTTATCAGAAACCCACTTTGGTGATAACTATTCCCATAATAATGGCATTAATTTATTCATAAGGGCATAGTCCTCATGATTTAATCACCTCTTAAAGGTCCCACCTCTTAATACCATCACAATGGCAATTACATTTCACCATGCAATTTGTAGGGGATACTCAAACCATAGCAGAGCTATAATGGGCACATTTTGTTTTAAAGATGAATTAATTATTGAGAAGCCCAGCAGGTCGAGGCTGCAGTGGTCGGGAGCGGCCACTGCACTCCAGTCTGGGTGACAGAATGAGACTCCAGCTCAAAAAAAAAAAAAAAGAAAGAAAAGCTGTTCACATTGCTAGTAGAGTTGGGAGCTATTCAAAATGTACCACAAGCAATAAAATTCACCTTAGACAAAAGGTCACCAGTGGTTGCAAAACTCTATTACTCAGGATTTAGTAGATGAAAACCCATGTAGGTATTTCAAAGCAGAAATGGATTTAATGCAGAGAGCTGATTATTACAAAATAACTGGAGGAGCTGGAGTAGCAGAGGTCTGGGACCTCCTTGTTTTTAAGGTTTTACCACAATTGCTATCAAGGTCACTGATACTACCACTGCTGCTGTTCAATTGTCCCAAACCCATGAAGTTGGTGACTAGATTCCAGATATACCATCACACTAGTCAGAACTTGCTTACCAGCTACTGTTGTCACAGGGAGACAACCTCAGTCTCATGTGAGGCTTCCATATCTCACATGAGTGAGTCTCACTGGCAGGACTTACATCCCATCCAGACCCTAGCTGCAAGAGAGTCCAGAAAAAAATGTTTTTTAGCTACTTAGCCTCTGAAATAGAGGTCAGACCACAGGAGGGGGTCAGAATGTCCATGGACAATATCTAGCCCAGTGGTGCAGGGCACTTTAAAATGTAATGGCCTACACTTGCCTGGGGTGTTTAATTAAGCATGGTAAACAGTGTATACTGCTTATATACTTTTACATAAGCAGAAATTTGATGGCCTGAATTCAAGAAAAAAGAAACGTGTTTCTCCATGGTATATTTAAAATAAGATAAAATGTACCAATCTTGCCCCAGGTCTCACAGCCCTTGTGCGGCTGTTTCTTCTACTTCTCTACATATCTGCTCAGCTCACCCCCTCACTGCTTCAGGTCTTAGCTTCTCAGTGAGACTCACGCTGCCCATGTGATTGAATACCATGACCTGTCCCCTCTCCCCAGGCATGACCTATCTCCCTGACTCTGCCGGCTTGTCCTTTTTTCTAGAGGACTTACCACCTTCTCACATACTATAAAAGGTATGCACTTATTGTAATGGTTTATATTGCCTTTCTTCCCTGCCAGAAGGTAAGCTCCATGAGGCAGGAATCTTTGTTGGCTTTGTTCACTGATGCATTCCAAGACCATGACACAGTGTTTAGCACATAGTAGTTCTTCCATAAACATGTGTTGAATGTTGAATGTATACATGGAAAAGGCAAGAAAAATTTGATTTCAAGGTCTATAGAAAAACAGTGAACCATGTTCCGTGAAATAAGCATTGACTCGCCAGTGTGTTAGCATTCTTACATGATCTATTTGGAGATGTGTTGTTCTTCAGCATAATTTTTTTTTTTTGAGTTGGAGTCTCACTCCGTCACCCACACTGGAGTGCAGTGGCCACTCCCGGCCACCGCAGCCTCGACCTGCCTTCCAAGTAGCCGGAATTACAGGCGCACGCTACCACGCCTGGCTAATTTTTTCATTTATTGTATTATTTCGTGACCTGCCCAGGCGGGTCACGAAAGCATAATTTTTTAAAGAGGTAAAAGTGCATGTTGAAAATGACACACTTCTAGTTCCCAACAATATCACAAACTAACAAGTTTGGCTGCCTCCCTTCCTCAGACCTTGCCCTGGGAGCAACACAGGAAACCAACTTGGTAGTGGGATGGTGGTGACCAGAAGGAAGTAAGAATGTTCGGATGCTGTTTTGTTGGGAAGGAAAATGTAACTGTTGATAAGTTTTAGAAATTGACAGGAGAAACTAACAGAAATATGAATTGTAATAATTATGGATAAGCACAAAGAAAGAAAAAGAAAACAACTTTCAGATGAGATCAGATGCATTCAAGGTGGCATGGTTATAGACAGAAAACATAATTTTCAAATGAGTAGAAGAAAAAGTGTCAATTTAATAAAAGGGAGGAAAAGACAAAAATAAAATACAGTGATTAGTCAGGGTTCCATTGTAGACAACAGTGTCCACCCAGCAGGCTTAACCGGAACAGGTTGACTTAGGTGATTAACTTGGTTTCAGACTCATTAGAAGGACTGAAAAGAAGACTCTAGGCTGAGTTTCCAGGAATAATCCCTGAATCTCACCACAAAACTAGCCTGGCAGGAAAACTTCTGCCATTCCTGCTGACTCAAGAACCCTGCTGCCCATGTAGCAGTCGGGAAAGCTGCCAAGACACGAAACTGCTGACATGCCTGCTCAGCACCAAAGCCAGGGACCGACCTGGCCTGAGGGCCTCTACTACAGCTGCCTCTGAAGAACTGAAACACTTTTACCACAGAGCATCCAAAAGAGCCGCGTGCCCACCTCCTCCAGGGCTCAAGTCTTCCTTCTGCTTCTGGCTCACGTCCATCTTCTTGGCAGAAGCCAGGTGACATGGAAACCCTAGCTGCATGAGAGACTGGAAATGTCCTCTCTAGCCTCCCAGCCTATACAGTACACGAAGTCATGATGGTTTTCAGCACTTTCCACAGCCCACTCCTTAGCCCATATTATATTCACATTATATTCATTTCCACCCTACTTTCCTTTTTTAAACTTCCATTAAACAAACACAGCATGTTACCCCCATCTAAGGCAAACTAAATCAAACATCAACACTCTTATTCTTTCCTCAGAAAGAAACACCCAAAGTCTCGGCAGTTACTGCTTGGGGCTTTGGAAATCTAGTGTGTTCACTTTTCTAGTTTAATCACAATCCCATCTTAATATTCTTCATCCTAATCACCCAAGTCAAACTGTTCCAGTTAGGTCTTCTGTGTGGACACCGTTGTCTGCAATGCAACCCTGATCAATCACTGTGTTTTATTTTTGTTTCTTTTCCTCCCTTGTATTATATTGACACTTTTCTTCTACTCATTTGGAAATTATGTTTTCTGTCTATGGTCATACCACACACTAAATTGCAAAGTTTACCACCAACAAACCACCCTATAACAAAATGGTAGAGGAAGTAAGAGGGACAATTAGCATCATCATAAATATATGTGTCATAGCAAAGAAAGGAGACTATGTAGAGCAGTGCTGGCCAGGCATGGTGGTTCACGCCTATAATCCCAGCACTTTGGGAGGCCGAGGTGAGAGGATTGCCTGAGTTCACGGGTTTGAGACCAGCCTGGGCAACTTGGCAAGACTTCGTCTCTCCAGTAAATCAAAAAATTAGCTGGGTGCCTGTAGTTCCAGCTACACGGAAAGCTGAGGCAGAAGGATCACCTGAGTCCAGCAGGTCAAGGCTGCGGTGGCTGTGAGTGTGCCACTACACTCCAACCTGGGCGACAGAGTGAGACTTCAACTCAAAAAGAAAAGAAAAGAAACGCTAAGGAGAAGTGCTAGAATTCTCATTGCCTCCACACGCCATGAGGCACCGACAACATCCTTCCTCTTCTGCCCATTCCATTTTCCCTTCGCCTTCATATGGTCAGAGGTTTTTACCTCACAGGACCATTCAAACTTCATTCAGGAGGATGCCGAGCCCATGGTTGTTCTGCTCAGACTAAGTTGCTGTCATCTGCTATTAACTTTCAACAGCAGCCATGGAATTAGGAGGTCCCCCTCCAGGGGATTTTACAGGTTCCAAAGGCATGCTTCTTCCTGTCATGCAGCTATCTCTTCCCATCAACAGCTGGGGTCAAATGCTGAGGCCAACATAGAAATTATCCCACTTCCCCTTTTTTATTTGTTCATCCAGGATATGAGGAATCTGAAATAGCCAGACGTTAGCATCAACTTCCAAATCAGGGAAATCTCCGTTGTGTACCTCGATGGAAACATTCTTCTTTTGGATATTAAGACTTCTAAATTGGCAGAGCCTGAGGTCTTGGGAGATTTGAGGGGAGTCATGGGGGTCTGTCTCACTATATTGCCCAGGCTGGCCCCAAACCTCTGGTCCCAAACCCAAATCAAGCAATCCTTCCCTCTCAGCCTCTCATGTAACTGGAACTACAAATGTGCACCACTGTGCCTGGCAGAGGGGCAAAAATTCAATGACTGAGTTATCCAGCTCAAGATTCCCTGACCCATGGACTCCAGAAAACAATCCTTGCATTGTTCACTGATTCAAAGCCAAATCCTCCCGGACCACACTTCAGATTCATTCGAGGTTGTCTTCTAACTGATACTCAGAGACCCATTTGGCCATGTCACCGGCCCCATAAAGCTGGATGACTCTGGTGATGACCCTGGTAAGACCAGTGAATCTCATGCTCCTCTGCCAATTTTTTTACTTCTTTTTCTGAAAAATGAGGTCTTTGGTCAGAAGCAATGTTTTTTGGCCTACCACGATGGTGAATAAGACATTCAGGAAATCCACTGATGATGTTGCTGGCAGAAACCTGGCAGGCAGAGAATGCAAACCAATAGCTAGAATAAATGTCGGTTCCAGTGAGGACAAATCTATGCTGTGTCCATTGTGAAAGCCTCAGGCCGGTCCTCTCATAACCGGCCATATTGAAGGCTCAGAGCCACTGCTGTTGGCAGATGGGCACTCAGCTGTGGTGGAGAGACTAAGGCAGAGGGGCTAATAGACATTCAATATCCACCATCCTCTTCTTCCTTAGTGAGACAACTGATTTTATTCAGGTCACCTACGTACACAGCCAAAACATAACTTTTCCCAGCTTCTTTGTTACTAGTGAGTCCCTATAACTAAGTTCTGGCCAATGAAGTGTGAGAGGAGGTGCCCCCTTTTAACCCTCTTCCAATTCTTCCTTCCTTCCTGCTGCTTGGAATAAGCCTGTGAAGGCCAAAGTTCCAGTGGCCATTGTGGATTGTGAGATGAACTTGAAGATGGACACCCTAGCTGAAAAGGTAGAAACTGAGTCCTTGCTTGGTCCTCAGCAGCAGTGCTTAAGGGTTCCAGTCTCTCCTCATCCTTGCCAACACCTTTTTTTTTTTAGTTGGAGTCTCACTCTGTCACCCAGGCTGGAGTGCAGTAAGTAGCACAATCATGGCTCACCACAGCCTCCACCTCCCAGGCTCAAGCAATCCTTTCGCCTTAGCATCCCTACTAGCTGGGGCTACAGGCACACATCACCACATCTGGCTAATTTTTGATTTTTTTTTTTTTTTGTAGAGACAAGATCTCACTATGTTATCCAAGCTTGCCAACTTTTATCATCCAACTATTTTTTTCTTTTTGCCATGCCGATGGATGTAAGGTGGTATCTCATTGTCTTAATTTCATTACTTTGAATATTTAAGGAGGTTGAGCAAACACTCCCTGGTCATCTGAGTTTCCCCTTCTGTAATTTGCCTATCCATAAATATCCCTTGTCCATTTCCCCATAGAGTTTCTTGTCTTTTTCTTGTTGATTTGCTGGGAGTTCCTCATATAGTCACGATATTAATCATTTGCTATTGTTTCAGCAATAGCAAATTTGAAAAGATCTTTTCCCCCCAGTTTTTTCAAACTTCTACAAGCTTTAACTATGAAGCCCTTAATCAAACAAAACTCTTTAATTTTCATGTGGCCAAGTTTGAAGTCTTGAAAGTTTGTAGAGAAGTTCTTTCCACCTCCATTTCTTCTGTGAATTGCCTGTTCAAGTCTTTTGCCTAATTTTTTTTCTTGGAATGCTTGTCTTTTTCATACTTAGGAATTCCTTTTTTTTTTCATATACTTGCTTATCAGCTTGCAGAAATTCTTGATATATTATAGATCCTAATCCCTCAAGGGGGGTGTTAACTTCCTGACATGTCTGTACTACCTTATGCGTGGGATGAGCATACTTCTCTGCCCAGGAAATGCTTAAGGTAGGAAGACATGTGTGTGTTTAGGAATGATCTATTAAAGCTGGAGGTGACCTCTGGGGTGATTTGTGGATGATGCACTGACAGTATTTGCCATGCCTACTTTGTCCAGGATGAACATCCACCCATCATTTAAGACTCTTGAAGCTGCTTGTCATCCTGGAAGCTTTCCCCAACCTACTTACACCACCGCTCCCTCCAGAGGATTCATTATTCAGTATTGCTATGGGACCCAGTACCTAATGATGTTTTACACCTGTCTGTTGACTTGTCTGTCTCCTTCACTAGAGTATGAAATCCTCTAAGACAGGTATACCGAGTTTCATTCACCTCTGATTCTCTAGTGTCCAGCATCCAGCCTGCCACATAGTATTCATTATGACATGAGCTAGTACCTGTTGAGCACTTACCATGCCAATCACCATGCTAAGAGCTTTGTGTATATTATTCAATTTGATATTTACATCAATCCTAGGAAGCAGTAAGTTACTCTAGATGTCACGGAATGGACAGAAACAAAACTAAAACACATTTAAGATAGAAATGAATGTATTGACTGGGCACGGTGGCTCAACCCTATAATCCCAGGACTTTGGGAGGCTGAGACCACAGGTCTGAGAACAGCCTGGGCAACTTGGTGAAACCTCATCTCTACAATAAAAATCAAAAAATTAGCTGGGTGTGGTAGCGCACACCTGTAGTTCCAGCTACTTGGAAGGCTGAGGCAAAAGGATTGCCTGAGCCCGGCAGGTCAATGCTAGGGTGGCTATGAGCATGCCACTGCCCTCCAGCCTGAGTGACAGAGTGAGACTTCAACTCAAAAAAAAAAAGAATGAAAAAGAAATGAACGTATTGGCTCAATTAAGGGACAATCTAGAAGTATGTCTATAGGCATGGCTGGATCCAAACACTCAGTGAACAATCAGGGTTCTTTCCCTCCATCTCTCAGCTCTGTTTCTCTTCACCTGGTTTCACTTTGCAAGTGAAACTCAGAAAGCTAGCTGTCAGCAATAGTCTACTTAGCTTAACAACTACAATGGGAAAAACCAACATTCTCACTGACTCAGCAGAAAGGTAAGGTCTCTGGATGGCCCATTCCGTGTCGACAGCCTATACCTGCTGACAGGGTAGAAGCACAGTGATTGGTAGCCCACCATGAGGTCGCCACTGCAAGAACCAAAAGATATAGAAAACCTTCCTGAGTAGAATAAAACTCCAGTCACCGTGACCCACCATGAGTGGGTAGTGTCATCCATTTCATAAATGAGGAAAGTGGGGTACAGAGTATGAGTTAACTTGCCTAGGGACACAGCTGGTAACAACCAGCAGAAAAAGGATCTGAACTGATTGACCTGAGACCAAGGTCTGCACCTCTGCCAGTCCATCGTCCTAGCTGCCCTTGATTCTGGAATGAATGAGAGCCCAGGACTCAGATAACATACTCAGGTCTGAGATCCATTTCTGAGACTGTGATCTCCATGAGTTCAAAGGTCCTCATCCATAAATATGGACAAGAACAGTATCTACCTTGTGGTGTAGATTAGATAAAACAATTCAAATGATGCATTTAGCACAGGGTCTGGCATGTAGAGAGAGCTGAATAGACTCAGCTATTATTATAAGTAACTGTTCTTTGAATGAGTAAGTGAGTGGTACGGGATTCTAACACGAAGACTCTGGTGGTTCCCTCACAGAGGGGAGGCCTGAGGACAGTGTTTGGGGGGAAGACTTTGGGCACCTGATAATCTCCACCACTACACAAAACACTCTCCTTAGATATTTCGATTACTTGAGCTGGGCAATTACCTTTTATTAATTTTACATAAAGTAGAAATAAAAACATGTGTAGAGCATGCTAGGTTTGGGGGGGGTTTTTGAGTTGGAGTCTCACTCTGTCGCCCAGGCTGGAGTGCAGTGGCATGCTCATGGCCACCCCAGCATCAACCTGCTGGGCTCAGGCAATCCTTCTGCCTCAGCCTTCCAAGTAGCTGGAACTACAGGTGTGCACTACCATGCCCAGCTAATTTTTAAAAATTTATTGTAGAGACGAGGTCTCATCAAATTGCCGGGGCTTGTCTCGAACCCACAGGCTCAGGCAATCTACTCACCTCGGCCTCCCAAAGCACAGGGATTGCAGGCTGAGGCACCGATCCCAGCCTTTTTTTTTTTAAACTGGAGTCTCACTCTGCTGCCCAGGCTGGATTGCAGAGGCATGATCACAGTTACCGCAGCCTTGACCTCCTAGGCTCAGTCCTTCCTCCTCAACCTTCCAAGTAGCTGGCACTACAGGTGCACACCACCATGCCCAGCTAATTTTTTTTTAATTATAGAGACATGGGCTCACAATGTTGCCCAGGCTGGTCTTGAATCACTGGGTTCAGGCAGTCCTCTTGCCTTAACTTCCCAAAGTGCTGGGATTACAGGTGTGAGCCACTGCACCCAGCTGAGAATGCTGTTACTATTATTGATCTGTAACTCCATCTGGATTACTACTCCAAGGTCTTTCTATTAAGAATTCTCAAGATTTCCAGCAAGATGGTGATGGAACAGGTTGGACTGTTAGATTCTCTGCAAAAGCGAGTGTCCATAAAGACTTTCTGCATGAGTGGGTGTGTGCCAGTGAGTGAGTGAATGTCCGTCTGAGGGGAGAATCAGGTTCATGCACCTGGGGATCTCCACCGGAGGTGACTGCAACCCCCCCCACTGTCCTGAGATTGCATCCCCTGGTGCACAGGATCATCTGCTATTCTCATGGCTCTCTCAAGAAGAGGCAGCAGAAAATAGCTTCCTCACCACCATCTGTGACAGCAGAATGGCATGAGCCCCAGGATCCATGGAGAAAGCAGGTCATGGAAAGCTGGAAAGGAACCCCACCATCGGTGAAGAAACACTGACCGGCGCCATTTTCTCTATCCCGGGACCAGGCAGAGACCTGCATTGCCCCACCCAGCTCCACCCAGCCTCCAACCTGGGACCTAGAAGTTATCTCCTCAACAAACTCAGAGAGACAGATGCCCCTCCCCCATGCTGGAACAGGCACAGACACGTGAGATCTGAGTGGGAGACTTGACAGTAGCAGCAGTGAGTAGAGTGAGCCCGGATCTGATCCATCCTCCTCCCACAGTAGTCCTTGAGGCATCTGACCCATGCTTAAAGCAACCCTATCAGCCTGTACTGAGAGCAGAGGGGAGGGGCTGGAGACGAGAGCTGAAAGGAAGTTGGAGTTACAGGAATGACCTCAGAGCGAGTTTTGGTTTTGTTTTGTTTTGTTTGTTTGTTTTGCTTGTTTTTTGGTTTAGTTTTTTTCGCTTCTCTCTTTCTGTTTTTGCTTACGTTTTCATACTTGCTTTGTTTCTGTTATTTTAATGCTGTTTTTTTAAGACTTCCTGTTTGTATATGGGTATTTTTGAGGAAGAGGACATCAATGGGGGTTTTTTGTCAGTTTGTGTGTTTTCACATTTGTCTGTAGTTTTTGAAAAATATTTTCTGTCATTGTTTGTTTCTCTGTTCATTTGTTAGTTGGTATGCCTGTCTGTTTCCCTGTTCATCTTCTCTCTCTCCACCTTCCTCTCATCTTCCTCTTTCTTTTTACCATTCTTTTCCTTTTTCTTACCTCATTTTGCTTTCGGGGGCAAACCCCCACTGCATGGACAGATTGTAAGGCAGTGAAAACTGGGTTCCAGGGGTCCCACACACCTGTCAGCAGATACTGAGATCTGCAGATAGTTTCTGAATCATAGCTCCCCCCTCAATTAAATCTCAAAACTGCAGAAAGTTCAGCCCCTACTCCCAGTCCAGCTTCAGAATTGAACAAAGCCAGAGGATCTACATAAGGAAGAATAGGAGATTGAGCAAACAGAAGTGAAAGCTACACCCCATCACTGAATAACAGAATTAAAGAAGAGGTTAATAAAAGGGAGGGGGGAAATCTACACAAATGAAGAAAAACCAAAGGAAGAATATGGGTCTCACACAGACCCCTGGTAGTCAACCACTGAGTATACAGACTCTGGAACACAAACAATAAAGAGCCCCCAGAATGACTGGTCTCAAACCATAAATCCAGATATCAAGATATTAATAGAGAGAATTAATAGAAACAAGGAAAGGCAAGAGGAAAGAATGAAGGAGTTGATAACTGAATACAGTGAATGAAATAAATAACAAACTAATAATCATGGAAAACAGAATTAACCAAGCAGAAGAAAGAATCTCAGAGCTTGAGGACTAAAATATGGAACTAACCCAAACTGTTAAAAACATAGAAAAGAAGCTTAAAAAGACAGAACAAAACCTCCAAGAGATGAACAATTATTTCAAGAGGCCAAACCTAAGATTAATTGGAATCCTTGAGGCAGATAGACAGAGACCATCCTGGAACAAACATTCCATGAAATTATCCAAGAAAACTTCCCTCATCTAATCAGTGATGTGACCATTCAAGCACAAGAGATTCAGAGAACCCCTGCAAGACAACAAATGAGAAGACTGACTCCTAAACACATAGTAATTTGCCTACACAAAGTAGATATAAAAAATCCTAAAGGCAGCAAGAGAGAAGTCAGACCACCACCGGGGAAGACCAATTAGAATAGCAGCAGACTTATCTACAGAAACACTTCAGGCTAGGAGAGCTTGGAGGCCAATCTTCAAAGTTCTCAAAGATAAACAATTTCAACCAAGTATTACCTACTCAGCTAATCTAAGCTTCATCAGTGATGGAGAATTAAAATGCTTCCCAGACATTCAATCCCTAAGAATTTACGTTGTCTCCAGACTAGCACTACAAGAAACAATTAAGAAAGTATTAAACACAGAAGAAAGGAAAAAAAGAACAATAAAGCTCTTCCCAAGAATGCAGGAAAAGATAGAAAACACACATGAATCAACCCCCAAATCAAAAGAAAGGCAACAAAGAATTAAACAAACAAACAGCAGCAACAACAACATACTCTATAAGAAACTCTTAGCCGGGCTCGGTGGCTCAGCCTGTAATCCCGCACCTTTGGGAGGCTGAGGTGAGTGGATTGCCTGAGCCCGCAGGTTCGAGACCCGCCTGGGCAGCCGAGACCTCATCTCCACAATAAAATCAAAAAATTGTGGGCAGCGAGACCTCATCTCTACAATAAATCAAAAAATCAGCCGGGCGTGGTAGCGCATGCCTGTAATTCCGGCTACTCGGAAGGCTGAGGCGGAAGGATCGCCGGAGCCCAGCAGGTCGAGGCTGCGGTGGCCAGGAGCGGCCACTGCACTCCAGTCTGGGTGACAGAGTGAGACTCCAACTCAAAAAAAAAATTAGCCTGGCGTGGTAGCGTGAGTCTGTAATTCCGGCTACTCCGAAGGTTGAGGCGGAAGGATCTTCGGGGCCCAGCAGGTCGAGGCTGCGGTGGCCGGGAGCAGCCACTGCACTCCAGTCTGGGCAACAGAGTGAGACTCCAACTCAAAAAAAAAAAAAAGAAACTCTTGACAGGGATAAACTCTCACATCTCAATAATTAGCCTGAATGTGAATGGACTAAATGCACCACTGAAAAGACATAGAATGGCAAAATGGATAAAATATCATGAGGCAACAATATATTGTCTCCAAGAGACTTATCTCACCAGAAAGAACACTCACAGACTCAAAGTAAGAGGATAAGAAACAAAATTTTAGGTGAGCAGAACACAAAAGAAAGCAGGAGTCATGATCTTAATATCAGACAAAATACCCTTTAAGCTATCAAAAATTTAAAAAGATACAGAAGGTCACTACATAATGATAGAAGGTTCAATCCATCAACAAGAAATATCCATCCTCTACATATATGCACCCAACATAAGAGCACCAACTTAAAGCAGCTCCTAGTTAAGCTAAAAAAAAGATATTTTTAGTGAGTGGGGTATTTAAGTCTCCAGCTAACACTATCATAGCTGGAGACTTAAATACCCCACTCACAACCCTAGACAGGTCATCAAGGCAAAAAATCAACAAGGAGATATGGAACCTCAAATGACCCAATAGACTTTATTGATACCTATAGAACACTCCACCCAACAACCGTAGAATATACATTCTACTCATCACCACATGGAACATACTCTAAGATCAGCCATATCCTTGGTCATAATCAAGCATAAACAAATTCCATAAGATTGAAACACTGCCATGTACCTTCTTAGACCACAGTGGAATAATAATAAATATCAACACCAGCCGGGCTCAGTGGCTCAGCCTGTAATCCCATGCCTTGGGAGACTGAGGTGAGTGGATTGTCTGAGCCCGTGGGTTCAAGACCCGCCTGGGCATCTTGGCGAGACCTCATCTCTACAATAAATCAAAAATCAGCCAGGCGTGGTAGCGCGCGCCTGTAGTTCCAGCTACTCGGAAGGCGGAGGCAGAAGGATCACTGGAGCCCAGCAGGTCGAGGCTGCGGCCACTGCACTCCAGTCTGGGCGACAGAGTGAGACTCCGACTCAAAAAAAAAAAAAATCAACACCAACAAAGTTCTCCCAAAACCCACAAAGACATGGACACTAAATAGCATGATGCTAAACAACTCCTGGGTCAACATGGAAATCAAAATAGAGATTAAAAGATACCTGGAAACAAATGAAAATGAAGAAACATCTTACCAAAACCTCAAATCCCTGGGATGCCTTGAAAACAGTACTAAGGGGGAATTAATATCTCTATAAACACACATGAAGAGAATGAAAGATCACAAGTTAACAGACCAGCAAATCACCTAAGGAAGCTGGAAAAGCAAGACCACAAAAAACCTAGCTTTAACAGAAGTATCCAGATCAACAAAATAAAAGCCCAAATTCAGGACATAGAAGACAAAAATATAAGACAAAAAAATCAATGAAACAAAAAGCTAGTTCTTTGAAAAGATAAACAAGACTGATGGACCCCCTAGCTAGACTGACCAAGAAAAAGGGGGGGAAAAGCCCAAATAAACACAATCAGAAATGCAAAAGATGAAGTCACAATTGACCCCGAAGAAATATGAAAGATTATCAGAGACTACTGTGTACACTTTTACGGAAACAAACTTGAAAACCTAAAGGAAATGGAGGACATTCTGACATCATGCAACCTCCCCAGTTTGAAACAAGATGAAATCAAGACCCTAAGTAGACCAATAACAACCCAGGAAATTGACTATGTCATAAGAAAATTACCTACAAAAAAAAGTCCTGGACCAGATGGTTTCTAGCAGAATTCTGCAAAACATACAAGAAGGAACTGATACCAATTCTACTGAAAGTATTCCAGGCAATTGATAAAGATGGAACTCTCCCGAAATCATTTTATGAAGCTAATATCACATTGATACTCAAACCAGGTAAAGATCCAAGAAAGAAAGAGAACTACAGGCCAATATCCTTGATGAACACAGATGCTAAAATTCTCAGCAAGATCCTAGCTAACTGGATCCAACAACACATCTCAAAAATCATCCACCACAACCAAGTAGACTTCATCCCCAGGATGCAGGGCTGGTTCAATATCCACAAGATCATAAATGTAATTAAATACATCAACAGATGTAAAAACAAAAGCCACATGATTATATGTAGTTAGACGCAGAAAAAATTTTTAATAAAATCCAGCACCCCTTCTTGATAAAAAACCCTCGAATATCTAGGCATAGATGGTACATACCTCAAAAGAGTAAACACCATCTATGAGAAACCCACAGCCAACACACTACTAAACAGTCAGAAATTGGAACCATTTTCCCTGAAAACCGGAATAAGACAAGGAAGCCCCTCCTTTTCAACATAATTTTGGAAGTCCTAGCTAGAACAATCAGACAAGAGGAGATCAGGCATATCCAAATAGGAAAAGAGGAAGTCAAGTTATCCTTCTTTGCAGATGATATGATTCTATACCTTGAAAACCCAAGAGAATCTGTCAAAAACCTCCTTGCACCGATAAAGGACTTTGGCAAAGTCTCAGGGTATAAAATAAATGTGCAAAAGACAGCTGCATTTCTATATGCCAACAATAAACAAGCAGAAACCCAAATAAAAAGCATAATCCCATTTACAATAACCACACAAAAAAATGAAATACCTTGACATCTTCCTAACCAGAGATGTGAAAGACCTTTACAACAAAAACTACAATACACTACTCAAAGAAATCAAAGATGGAAGGCTGAGGCGGAAGGATCACCAGAGCCCAGCAGGTCAAGGCTGTGTTGGCCGGGAGCAGCCACTGCACTCCTACTGAGAATATACCCAGAGGAACTCAAATCACTCTATGAAAGAGATACCTGCACACATATGTTTATTGCAGCATTGTTCACAATAGCAAAAACATGGAACCAACCATGCTGCTCAACAAAAGAGGATTGGATGAAAAAAATGTGGTACACATACATGACAGAATATTCTGCAGCCATAAAGAAGGATGAATTTATGAACTTCACGGCAACTTGGATGGACTTGCAGTCTATAATACTGAGTGATCTATTACAGAAACAAAGAACTGAGTATCACATGTTCTCACTCATCAGTAGACCTTGAACAATTATCATAATACTATAAGAAAAGGATTGATAGCAGTGGGAAACTGCAGGGGGAAGGTGGGATTGGCGAAAGTGGGAATCTGCCAGGAGGGAGCATACCTCATCAACAAGGGTACCTGCATAATGAACATTTGTACACCTAACCCTGAATTGCACCCAACATCTTAAAAATTAAAAATTAAAAAAAATAAGAAACCTTCAGCTGTCTCTGGTTCCCAAGCTCCATGCAGTTGGATTTGCAATGGGTGCTGTCCCCATTTATGACCATGTGCTGGTCAAGAGTTTTGAAGGTGGCAAGGGTTGTAATCAGTCCGAGAGGTCATCCGAGTTTTCCTAGCAATGTGGAATCAAGGAGTTCAGAAGTCCAGGCCTGGGCCTGGGCAGGGCTGGGTTGGGTGGATTGACACAGGGCAGGGGACAGGAATGGGACTACTTACTGAAGTCTCCGACAGGCCTGATAGGTCTGCACAGCACCATAACCCTTTTCCCAGCTGTAATGATGCCGGACCCCAGAAAGCTTTAGGATTATTCCCATGACAAGCGGGCAAACATTGTCCCAAGACATCTTTTGCTTTGTCTCAGATTCAGGGAATTTTTCTAGATGCCGACGGTATAGACACAGGAGGAAAGTGCTTCAGGGTGTGGGGCCCTCAGCTCCAGGAGGGAAAACAAGCTGCATCTCTGAGGGCTGAAGCAGTTGGAGAGGGAGGGAATCTGAAGGGGAGGAGGAAGGGGTGGAGAGGAAGAAATGAAGCAATCTTGGCCCGGCTCCTCTGTGGCCCAGCTGGGTGTTTCCTTAGCGGCTACATGTGGCAGAGAGCTCCAGGAACACAGGGAGGCTGGGCTGCCAAGCACAGAGAAGTCAGCATGTGGACGTGAGATGCTGCCTTATTTTCTCCTCCTCCCTCCTGCCCTTCCCCTTCCCCTTTCCCATCCCTCATCCAAGCCCTCAGAGAAGCTGCTGTTTCACTCCTGCTTGCTAGGGGTCTGGGAACATTTGAATGTCTCTGGCCGCTGTTCTCCCCTTCCTATGTGGTCTTGGCCAAGTTATTTAATGGCCAAGTCATCGTGATGTCACCATGTCCTTCAACCATGCCCTCTGTTCACACATTATCTCATTTAATCTTCATGACAACTCTGTGAGATATTGTTCATGCACCCATTTTACAGATGATTAGACTGAGGTTTAGAAGGTATGAACTTCTCAATGTCATACACCTAACAAATGGCAGAACTGGAATTCAAACCAGGGTCTATTAAACTCCGAAGCTGGAGCTCTTCTATAATCTCAGGATCTAGAACAGGGATGATTATCACTGTCCCCACTGTAGAGACGAGGAAACTGTAGCACAGGAAGGTCAAGGTTGTATACGTGGAAACTGGTAGAACCAGGATGCAAATTCATTTTTTTTTACATCTAACCCAATGTCTATTTTGCCAACAAAAAAAGTGAGGGGCCTCTCAGTAGATTATCTCATAGGTTCCCTCCAACTGAGATACTTTTAAATTCTGGGTTGGGACAAAAGTAATTGGAGGTCAAATGAGTGGAAATAAAAAAGCTCCTGGCTGGACTCAGTGACTCAGCCTGTAATCCCAGCACTTTGGGAGGCCGAGGTGAGTGGATTGCCTGAGCCTGCAGGTTCGAGACCAGCCCGGGCAACTTGGTAAGACCTCGTCTCTATAATAAATCAAAAAAATGAGCCTGGTATGGTAGTGTGCACCTATAGTTCCACCTACTTGGAAGGCTGAGGCGGAAGGATCGCCGGAGCCCGGCAGGTTAAGGCTGCAGTGGCTGGGAGCATGCCACTGCACTCCAGCCTGGGCGATGGAGTGAGACTCCAACTCAAAAAGAAAGAAACTCCTCGGTCTCATCGCAGCTTGTTCACACTTCCTGACTCAGGATGGCGTGTGGCTGACCCTAACTTGCTCTTTCAGCCTCATCCTTTCTCTCAGGGAAGGAGATTAAAAGTAATTGAACAAATTGAGGGCTGTCAACCCTTGGAGCCTGGACCTCTGGGATCTCACACTGACCCACCCAGCAGCTTCTTCTCCAAGGAGTGTGTTCACCACCACCCTCTGCCACGTGGCGCCCACACTCTGACTCACACATACCAGCCAGGCTTGCACCCACTCACCCCTCAGTGTGTCAACAGTGTGAGTGGTCCTTAACGGAGTGTGTGAAGGCACAGCACAGCCTTCCACACTGGGACACACACGGGCACAGTCTTTACACAGCACACCTTTGGAGCCCAAGCCCTGGAAAGCTGGCCTCCCAGACCTGGCCCTGCTGGCATCCTGAAAGTTGGCACCTGGGAGCCTGAAGTCTCGCTGCAGGGACACACCCTGAGGGAGGAGGGACACACCCTGGGGGAGGAGCTGCTGGGGAATCATAGAGGCCCAGCCAAGTCTGGCCAGAGCTGCTGTTTCCACTGCTCTGCTGCCTGCCCAGGGGACAGACATGGCCCAGGAGCAACCGGCCTGCGCCATGAAGCCTGAACAGCTCCAGCAGCTGCTGCTCGCCTCCCGGGAGGCCAAGAAGGCAGCTTACTGCCCCTACAGTCACTTTCCCGTGGGGGCCGCCTTGCTCACCCGGGACGGGAAGATCTTCTCGGGTAAGGGCAGGCTGGGCGCTCCAGGATCCTCTTTCCTGGTGGCCCGGGTGGGAAGATCCGAGGAGGACACGCAGGAAGGGTGTGGATCCCTGGCAGGGGGAAGAGCACAGCTCTGTCCCCTCTCCCCTCAGCCTCCAGGCTTGGAGGCTTCTACCCTGCCCACTGCCTCAGGCTGCCCCAAAAACTCTACAGCTGCTTAAGTCCAGGGGCTTTCAGTTCTGAGAGAAATGGGATGAGGAAGGAAGTTTGAAGGGGAGCGAGGAAGGGGAGACTGTAAATCAAGAACATCACCGTGCTGGTGTGCCGGGAGGGGGTGGGTTAATGCTTTCCCAGCTTCCTAAGTACGTAGCACCTTGCTAAGACCTCCACACCAGTCAGTCCTCACCTCCCACCCACTGAGTTGGGTGTTATGCTCATTTGTATTATTTATTTATTATTTTGTTTTTTGAGTCAGAGCCTCACTCTGTCCCCAGACTGGAGTGCAGCGGCATCACTGTTCACCACAGCCTCGGCCTCCTGGCCTCAGGAGATCCTCCTACCTCAGCCTTCTTAGTAGCTGGGACCGCAGGCACTCACCGGGCTACTTTTTGCTGTTGTTGTTGTAGAGACAAGGTCTCTATGTTTCCCAGGCTGGCCTTGAACGCCTGAGCTTAAGCAGTCCTTCTGCCTTGGCTTCTCAAAGTGCTGGGATTACAGGCATGAGCCACTGCACCTGGCCTGTGTTCATTTTTTTTTTTTTTTTGACTTGGAGTCTCACTCAGTTGCCCAGACTGGAGTGCAGTGGCCGCTCCCGGCCACCGCCGCCTCTACCTGCTGGGCTCCGGCGATCCTTCCGCCTCAGCCTTCCGAGTAGCCGGAATTACAGGCACGCACTACCATGCCCAGTTGATTTTTTTTTTTTTTTTGATTTATTCTAGAGATGAGGTCTCGCCAAGTTGCCCAGGCGGGTCTCGAACCCGCGGGCTCAGGCAATACACTCACCTCAGCCTCCCAAAGGTGCCAGATTACAGGCTGAGCCACCGAGTCCGGCTCTGTGTTCATTTTTAAATAAAGAAACCGAGCCGGGTTCAGTGGCTCAGCCTGTAATCCCGCGCCTTGGGAGTCTGAGGTGAGTGAATTGCCTGAGCCCGCGGGTTCGAGACCCGCCTGGGCAACTTGGCGAGACTTCATCTCCACAATAAACCAAAAAATTAGCCGGGCGTGGTAGCGCGTGCCTGTAGTTCCAGCTACTCGGAAGGCTGAGGCGGAAGGATCGCCGGAGCCCAGCAGGTCGAGGCTGTGGTGGCCGGGAGTGGCCACTGCACTCCAGTCTGGGCTACAGAGTGAGACTCCAACTCAAAAAAAAAGAAACTGAGACCTCAAGAGGTGACATGACTTGCCCAAGGTCACACAGGGCACTGTTGGTGACACCCAGGGCCGCGATCCCCAAAGCCCCGCTCTCCTGTCTCTACCCACTGTGCTCGCGGATGGCCAGGACAGAAAGTGGGGAAGTCAGGTGGTGTTGGGGGTGGGGGGGAACTTGCTGAAGGCCTTGGAGGAGAGAAGCTGGCTGGGTTTAGACCCCTGAGATGATCTACTCAGAGCCCTCTTATATTTTTGCTGGAAAAATAGACATTGGGTTAGAGGTAAAAGAAATGGATTTGCATCCTGGTTTTACCACTTTGCACCCTGGGGGCAGGGCGGAAAGGGAACCTGAGTCCACACTCATTTGCTCCTTGGTTTCTTAGTTTTGTAGAAAACCTCACTTGAACAAAAATTCAAACTTGTTTCCGCCAAGCTTAGAGGACTTCTCCCTCAGGACAGTGGGGAACATGGCGCAGAGGTGGCAGGAAGAGTCCACAGTGCCCTTTGAACATACTAGTCTGTTGAGGTCGTTGGGTTTCATGAATCATCTGGGTCTTAAACATCGCTGAAGCAGGAAAAGTCACCTTGACGGAGTGCTAGTTTGTGAAAGGAAGGTGACTGATGCTATCCATTTAATCCTCACAACGCTGCAAGACAGAGGGAGTAACTGAGGCCCAGAGAGGCTAAGTGCCCTATCACAGAGCTGGGGTGGAAATCCGGAGTTCCCTGACTCCAAAGGCAGCTGCGCGGTGGGGAGTAAAGGATCTCCAGGTATCATGTGGAAAGTCAGGTCTATCCTGGTGGAGCCTTGATGTGGAATCAGGCACTGATTCTTTTAACTCCACATGTCCTCCAGATGGTTCAGAAAAGGACCGCTCTACGGTCTCCCAGCACCTACACTGACCCCCCACCCCCCGCCCCCGCCAGCACTTATCCCATGGTGACGTCACCGCCATCATTTCTATACCTGCCTCCTTCATGGGACTTTGTGATGCAGAGGGCAGGGACTGTGTCTTGAATCTTTGTGCCACTGGCTTTCTCCTGCAGCTACCTAGCACCTGCCTGGCCCAGAGATGGCACTCAGTAACTGTTCACTGACTGATTGGACGAAAGAACAAGTTGAGCCTTGAAGATTAGAAAATTTGGAGAGGGAGAGGAGAAAACATTGGAGGTGCTGGTGGTGGTGATTGGGATCCAGCTTGTCAGGCTACAGTATTTCCTGGACGGGGGGGACCAGTGTGGCTTCCATCCGTGTTTTCCAGCACTGGGACGTGGGGTGTCCTGTTGTATCTAACATGAGGTTAGACATCCTCATCACTCCCCCAGAGCCATTGGTGCCAAGTGTCTAATGCTCTGGTCTTTTTTTTTTTTTTTTTTTTTTTAGTTGGAGTCTCACCCTGTCGCCCAGACTGGAGTGCAGTGGCCGCTTCCGGCCACCGCAGCCTCGACCTGCTGGGCTCCGCGATCCTTCCGCCTCAGCCTTTCGAGTAGCCAGAATTACAGGCGCGCGCTACCATGCCTGGCTGATTTTTGTGATTTTATTGTAGAGATGAGGTCTCACTGCCCAGGCGGGTCTTGAACCTTTTTTTTTTTTTTTTTTTTTGAGTTGGAATCTCACTCTGTCACCCAGACTGGAGTGCACTGGCCGCTCCTGGACACCGCAGCCTTGACTGGGGCTCTGGCGATCCTTCCGCCTCATCCTTCCAAGTAGCTGGAATTACAGGCACGTGCTATCACGCCTGGCTAATTTTTTTGATTTATTGTAGAGATGAGTTCTCACAAATTGCCCAGGTGGGTCTCGAACTCACGGCCTCGGCAATTCATTCACCTCAGCCTCCCAAGGCACAGGATTACAGGCTGAACCACTGAGCCCGGCTTGGTCTTTTTTTTTTAATCCACAATAAAGAAGGTACATTGTCACTCATAAGTGACCCCTAGGAACTCTTTTGAGCAGAGTTCATGACTTAGTCAACTGCAACAGAGATTTGCTGAGTACCAACTCTGTGCTTGGCGCTGGGAGCAAAAATGACATAGTCCCTGACCCCATGGAAGTCTCTTCTTGCACAAGCCATGTGTGGCTCAAGGTGGGAGCCCCGACCAATGACTATGGAAGGAGTGCATGAAGGATATGAGGGGGGACATGACCTAGTTCAACTACAGGAAAGGCCAGATGTCACCAGGGAAAGGGTTGTGCGGTGGGGATTTAGAAAGGCCCAACGGCATGGGGTAGAGGCTCTGGAGGCAGAGGCTCTGGTTTGAGTGCTGATGCTTATCACTCTTCTGGATCTCAGTACACACATGAGTAAATTGGGAACTGTAATGCCCACCTTCAGGCTGTCTATGAATAGAGCTGGATCCAACTGGTGTGCTGGTCCAGCATGGCAGCCAGCATCCGCCCTGATGGCTTGATGCCTGTGCTGGATCCGTCCTGGATGTTGGATTTCACCCCTGGCTGTGAGGCTTTAATGAATGAATGCCTACAAAGTGTTTAGCACAGTTTCTGCCTCACAATAAGAATGTCACAAATGGTGGCTGTTTCTACGATTACTACTATTAATGGTATTATTATTATTATTTGGAGGCAGAGTGTGGGATCTTTTGAAGACCAATCAGAGATATTTAAAACATTTTTTTGAGTCTGGGCCTCACTCTGTCACCCAGGCTGGAATGCAGTGGCAGCCTCAATCTCCTGGGCTCAGGTGTTCCCCCTGCCTCAGACTCCCAAGTAGCTGGGACTACAGGTGTACACCAACATGCCTGGCTGATTTTTTTATTTGTTGTAGAGATGAGATCTCACTATGTTGACCAGGCTGGTCTTGAACTCCTGGGTTCAAGCAAGCCTCCCACCTCAGACTTTCAAAGTTCTGGGATTACAGGTGTGAGCCATTGTGCCTAGCGAGAAACATTAAATTTGAAGAGGTAGGAAGTAGGAAGCTGAATAATGTTATTAAGAAGAGTAACATGCTGGGCGCAGTGGCTCACACCTGTAATCCCATCACTTTGGGAGGCAGAGGTGAGAGAATTGCCTGAGTCCAGGAGTTCGAGACCAGCCTGGGCAACTTGGCGAGACCTTGTTTCTATAATCAATTTAAAAAAATTAGCCAGGCATGGTGGCTCTCACCTGTAGTTCCAGCTACTTGAGAGGCTGAGGCAGAAGACTGTAGAGATGAGGTCTCACTATGTTGCCCAGGCTGGTCCTGAATTCCTGGCTTCAAGCAGTCCTCCTGTCTTGGCCTCTCAAAGTGCTAGGATTATAGGTGTGAGCTACCATGCCTGGCCAAACAATGCCTTTCTTTGTCCTCCTGGGTGCTAGTCTCTTTCTTATCCTGAAGATAGGCTTTCTCCAGGCACCTGGGAACAGAGAGCAGGCAACCTCTGGTTTTCATTCTTACTGCCTCTTACTGCCTCAAAACTAGAGAGGAAAGAATCCTTTCCCACCTATTCCAGATGAAAAAATTTCAGGCAAGGGCTCCAGTTGGTTCATCTCCAATCACAGGCATATTCCTGGACAAATTACCATTGCCATGTGCTGTGATTGAGCCGGCTGATTCACATATCCCTCCTCAGAGGGGAGTGGGTGGGTCTGTTACCACAATAAAGGGGGTGTGCCAAGCAGTCCAAAGCAATAGCCAGTGCACCTACATTGGGTAAACAGGACACATGAGGCTCAGTTTATCTGATTCCAAATGCCATGCTCTTTCTGTTGCCCCTTTCTGCATGGGGTGGGGGTGGGTATGTATGTGGAAGGGGGATGAGAGGATTGTGTAGGAGGGCGTTTCCTAGAACCCCCGCATCTCCTTATTGAGACAGGAGTGAGGCCAGGTGTGTGTTCTGGGAGTTAGCTGGGGCTTGGAGGAGGGCTTCTACAGCCAGAGGAAACCAGATGTGGCAATGCTAGGGTAAAGGAGAGTCAGGCAGGAGACAGAAAGGACACAGCTGAATGTAGACACTGAGTTTATAGCCTACAGCGGGACAGGTGTGTGACTTTCTCCAGTCAAATAAAACACCAGCCTCCATGGAGTTTCCACTCTCAGAGGCAGCTGGTGTCCCATCCAGTTCAAAAGCAAGTCTGGCTGCAAAGATAGCCCTGCTGTTACGACCTCATAATAATCATCATTTCCCCTCTATTACTCCCAACCCCAGTAACCCCAGCAACCTCAGTGCATTACGTCCCTCACAGATGGGCCACCCAGGATGGTAATTAACAGCTACAACAATTAAGTTCTCATAATACACCATGGGCTGGTGACATTCTGTGACTGCTTGTGGGGAGAGCGAAGGGCAAGTTGCAGAGAAAGGAAGGGCTCACTGGTGAAGAAAGAGTTGTTAGAGATCAGGGAAATGAAGACACAAAGAGGAGAGTTGAGATTTCACAGAAAGAGGATGGAGAAAGCGAAGAAAAAGGGCAGGGGAAATGAAGTCAGTGCCAGCCTCAGGCATGGTGGAAGCTCATCCCGTGTTTGTACAATGCCAGTTGCAAGCAGGGCAGGGAAGAAGCTGGGGACCACTTCTAACCCCAGGGGTGCTGCACAAGGTGTCCCTGCCCTCACATGGAGAATGCATCTGACAGTGACACCACCACAGCTCCAGAAAGGGTCTTAGGCCAGCACCCAAACCAGGACTTCTTGGTTGTGGCTGCTGTCAACTCTTTGCTGGCACCACCCAAGGAGGATGGGAGAGTGTCCCTTCTTCAGCTCATGACCTTGGGACAGTCGTCCCTCTCCTCTTCATCTGCCATTTAGGGAAAAGTCACTATATTGGACCAGCTGTGATGAATTCTGGGAGGAACAAGTCATATATACACTTTTGAGTTGGAGTCTCACTCTGTCGCCCAGGCCGGAGGGCAGTGTCATGCTCACAGTCAGCTCACTGCAGCCTCAACCTGCTGGGCTCAGGTGATCCTTCCACCTCAGACTTCCAAGTAGCTGGAACCACAGGCACATGCCACCACGCCCAGCTAATTTTTTTGGTTTATTGTAGAGACAAGGTCTCGCCAAGTTGACCAGGCTGGTCTTGAACCCCTGGGCTCAGGCAATCCTCTCACCTCCACCTCCCAAAGTGCCGGGATTACAGGCATGAGCCACCATGCCCAGCACAAAATATATATATATATATATATAATTTTTTGAGTTGGAGTCTCTGTCACCTAGGCCGGAGTGTCGTGGCACACTCACGGCCACTCCAGGGTCAACCTGCTGGGCTCCAGCGATCCTTCCACCTCAGCCTTCCAAGTAGCTGGAACTACAGGTATGCACTACCATGCTCGACTAATTTTTTATTTATTGTAGAGACGAGGTCTTGCCAAGTTGCCCGGGCTGGTCTCGAACTGTGGGCTCAGGCAATCCACTCGCCTCGGCCTCCCAAAGTGCTGGGATTACAGGCTGAACCACTGAGCCCGGCCTAACCATATTTTTAAAAGACACTTAGGATATCCTGGGTGATCGCTGAGTCCAGCTTGTCTTGGCTTAACCCTTAAATCTGACTCTCCCTCTATCTTCCCCCAAACCAGCCCTGCTGTCCTGACTCCCTCCCTGGGATCCCTTTCTCTGCCTACATGCATTTTCCTGGAAGCATTTCCTGATGCTTGATACCAGTCCCTCGCCACAGGGATGGGTGACTGCAGGCCCTGTATCCCACCCCATGGCACTTCCAGACTGGGTCAAAGTAGGCTTCTCTAACCTACTTCTTCACCTTACTGTCCTGCCTCCCCCACCATATCCCATTTCCCACTGTCCCCTTCCCCCAAGGAACATCAAAGTCCTCCTCACTGACACTCAATTGTGGCTCATTACAAAGATGAGCTTTACTAAAATTCCTCAACTCTACAGTTGAGTTAGAATAGAATTCATACATGAAATTGCAAATTTGCAGTGGCAGGAGTTTAGGAACATGGAGAGGGTGTAGTATTTGTTCAAGTTCACGGACATGACATTTCTCTAATCCAATGATTCTCAAATGTGGTCCCAGATCTGTAGCCCCAGCAGCTCCTGGGAACTTGTTAGAAATTTGAGTCCTTGAGCCCCACTCAGCCCAGACCTATTGTACCAGAAACTCCAGGAGAGGGACTTAGAAATGTTTTAAGAAGCTCTCTTCTGAGGAGTCTGACACAGAGGATCACTTGAACCTAGAAGTTCAAATACCATTTGGACAACGTAGCAAGACCCTATTTCTAAAAATAAAAATAAATTTTAAAAAGAAGTCTCTCAAAATGTCCTGAGCTGTGGAGCGCCTCCGCCCTAACATGGCGCCCGAAGCAGCCAGACCACAAGACAAAACAAGCCCTAATAAGGCAACTAAAGGATGTCAGCATACAATCCTCTCTTACGGGCCTATCGGTGCGTGCCGCGTTACCTTAATTGATTGGCAGAGATACTAGATTTAAGGTCACGAATAGGAGAAAGAGGAAGAACGATGTAGTAACCTGGGATTAAAGCAGCTTGCAGAAGAATCGTGTGAGAGTCGTTATTGAAAGCGACAAGTGGTGCCATTCACACTGATGCCCACCCGCTTGAGTGTGAGAATCACTACTCTAACCTTATTAAGATCCCTCAGAAAAGAGAATAGGTACAGTGCTCTCTGGCAGTGGTTTCTTCTCTGGGAGGCTGGGGCAAGATCACCTAATTCTGACATCTTTCTTGGCTAATGACTTGAAAACATCTGACTTCAGCCTTGGCTTAAGCACCAAACCATCTCAAAACATGACTTCCCAGAAATGCCATAGAGAGTAGGAAGAATCCTTTGTATCCGACAGGCGAGGATGCATGTTTTGGCTTCCTGCCATAAGCCTCAGCTTGTACCTTCTATAAAACGGGCTTATAATTGTATCTGCCTTACCTAGTTGTTATAAGGATTAAATGACCTAAAAAAAGTAAAGTGTTCCCTAAGGGCCAGAGATGAATGCCCCTTAAAAGAACACGATTATTAACATTAGCACTATCATCGCTCTATTATTTGGCCCAATCTTATAAGTATGGATTCCTAATCTGGCATCCACCCAGCCTGTTTCTTGTGTGTATTCCAGCGTAAGCAAAGGCAATGCCAGGAATGGAGTGGTTTGCCTGGTCAGATGATAGCCTGTTTTCTGGGCATAGGGAAGCAAAACAAAATTATCTGAGCTTTTAGGATTGCAGCAAATAGGCAGAGCTTCCTTCCTCTTTTCTTCTCTTTCCTTTTTTTTCTGAGCAAAACTAGGAAATTATACTTGAACTTGCTAGAGGCGCCAAATATAATTATTATTTGCATATTTGACATCTAGCATTGAAGCAGGAAATGCTACTTCACTAATGGGTAATTGTGTTAGGGCCTGGTGTGGTTTGAATATTTGCCCAGGGCAGAATGGAACCTAATGGAACCTCTTTCTATAAAGTACTGTTTGATTAGTGTGGTATGTGAGTGCTCTTCCTGCTGTAACAAGCTCTGTCTCTCATTCACTGACCTATTGAAATGTTTGACACCCAACAAAGGAAGATTCCTCCATATGAGGCCTTTCTAAACTTCCAACACAGACACATGCAATCATCCTGAGAGACTGGGTCTACTGCAAGTGTGGCAATTCGCCTTAAAAGCATGCCAGCAAAACCCAAGATCTGTGTGAATCATGCCTAACAGGAAAAGCATTGACCTTAGTCCAGAATAGGATGGGGCAAGGCAACTGCAAGGTCAGGGTCTAGAGGGTTGCTAGACTGGGAGTGAAGCTAGCAGGAACCGTAATCTGGAAGTGAAAAAAGTCAAGTGCAGGGATGTTAGTGAAGGTGGGGTGGTGCGCAATACAAGCAGATAAGAGTGATACTTAAAGAAAGCCATTTCAGGTGAGGATCAGGAACCTGACTGGGGAGATAAGGTGGGAGCAAGAGGGATTCATTTATTCATTCAACTTCCGTTGGCAGAAACTGAACAATAAGGGGCTAGTTATCCTGGCTTTAATAATTAACATTAGCCGGGCTCGGTGGCTCAGCCTGTAATCCCGCGCCTTTGGGAGGCTGAGGTGAGTGGATTGCCTGAGCCCGCGGGTTCGAGACCCGCCTGGGCAGCGAGACCTCATCTCTACAATAAATCAAAAAATCAGCCGGGCGTGGTAGCGCATGCTTGTAATTCCAGCTACTTGGAAGGCTGAGGCGGAGGGATCGCCGGAGCCCAGCAGGTCGAGGCTGCGGTGGCCGGGAGCGGCCACTGCACTCCAGTCTGGGCGACAGAGTGAGACTCCAACTCAAAAAAAAAAAAAAAAAAAAAAAATTAACATTTAAATATGAACAAACACTTGGCCAAAGTAGGCGTTCAATAAATGCTAACCACTACTTTCAGGGTTGCAATTCCCGACTGCTGTCCCATAGCCCAACTGTATCAACTTGATTCCTGTATGGTTGTCAATGATAGAAATATATATGGAGCCGGGCTCGGTGGCTCAGCCTGTAATCCCGCGCCTTTGGGAGGCTGAGGTGAGTGGATTGCCTGAGCCCGCGGGTTTGAGACCCGCCTGGGCAGGCGAGACCTCATCTCTACAATAAATCAAAAAATTAGCCGGGCGTGATAGCGCACGCCTGTAATTCTGGCTACTCGGAAGGCTGAGGAGGAAGGATCACTGGAGCCCAGCAGGTCGAGGCTGCGGTGGCCGGGAGCGGCCACTGCACTCCAGTCTGGGTGACAGAGTGAGACTCCAACTCAAAAAAAAAAAAAAAGAAAAAGAAATACATATGAACTATTCCAGACAAGAGGAGGATGTATTGGCTTATATAACTAAACTGTGGGAAGAGCGCACGTGTAGCTGGATCTCAGGGGCAAATGGCAACAGCCAGACCTTTTTTTTGCTATCTCTCATCTCATCTCTTATCCATTCTTCCCAGTGTCCATTTCATCCTATTATTGAACGGAAACACGGCTGCCCACATTCAGTGTCTCAGAGAGCAATGGAAAGTCCCACACAGAGACCATCTCTGATTGGCCAGTTTGGGTCAGGTGCTCATCCTTAAGCCAATAGCAAGGTCATGTGAGACAAGATGGCATCTCCCATTTAACGACATGCTGGGAAATGAAATGAGGCTCTTTCTCTAGGGGAAAAAAAAGGAATAAGTGGATAACTAAGTTATCAACACAGTAGTGCTCACTATAGTCTACCTTTTGGTAGAATAAATGAATAAACGAATCCCTCTTGCTCCCACCTTATCTCCCAACCAGCTTCCTGATCCTCACCTGAAATGACTTTCTTTAAATATCTTTCTTATCTGCTTGTACCCTGCTCAGATAACCTAGCCTTCTTCCCAAAAGTAGCCCCCACCTAACACTCTACATCCATTTCATGCATGACTGAGAACACATTTACCCTGGCCCCAATAGGGGACCTGCAACTGCTGGTCCCAGCGCTGTCTACTGACATCATCAGTTCTGGACGCGTGTGCCTGTAATCCCGAGAACTATGAACTAAATGATGCATTTAACCTCTCCTAACATTCCAATGTAAATAATGGAGGGAAAGAAAAATACATAAAGAAAAGTATATGAGGAGACAATGACCAATTTCCAAATTTCATAAATACATGAAGAACAAAATACTGCATAATCACAATGAAGACTCAAACTTAGGAAAGGGGAGCATCATAGTTAAGAAACAGACTAGGCTGGGCTTGGTGGCTCAGCCTGTAATCCCAGCAGTTTGGGAGGCTGAGGTGAATGGATTGTCTGAGCCCGCGGGTTCGAGACCAGCCCGGGCAACTTAGTGAGACATCATCTCTACAATAAAACAAAAATTAACTGGGCGTGGTAGAGCCTGCCTGTAGTTCTGGCAACTTGGAAGACTGAGGCAGAAGGATCACTGGAGCCCAGTAGATCGGTGCTAGGGTAGCCGTGAGCTTGCCACTGCACTCCAGCCTGGGCGACGGCGTAAGACTCCAACTCAAAAAAAAAAAAAAAAAAAAAGGAACAGACTAAATTGATGACACAAATACAAATATAGTGACATGAACAAGATGGCTGCTTTTTTCTCTCTCATCTAACAGATCAGGGGTTGGCTGTAGTCTGGGCCATACAGACTCTGTTGCCCAGTCCTGCAAAGTTTTTCTGGAGATCATACTCCTTCTGTTTAGACGACCCATCTAGGGCGAGTGTCCCCATCCACATGTTCAAACTGCCACACATCATCACATCCATATGCCAATCCCAGAGAGGGGGAAAGATGAAGTGGAGAGCAGGTGATAGTCTCATAAAAATGTCACTAGAAGTTGCTCAGAGCACCGTCCCTTCTGCTCACACCTCATTTGGCTAAAACTTCCGGATTAAACAAAGCTTCAAGGAGAGGCTGAGAAATGCCATCTTCAGCTGTTTAGCCCTTCCAAACTCAGGTGGAGTCTATTGGGGGAGTGACGCTGGGAACAATTAGCAGTCTCTGACACAGGGTCGCCTCTGGCCTGTAAGTCACATCCTTCCTCCCACACATAGGACCCCCACTCACCACCTCCCTAAGGGAGGCAACCCAAAGTCCCACCTGGTCTCTGCACCCAGCTCTAAGAGCAGGATCTCGTGGTGCTGCACATCTCTTTCTCTCTCATCCAGACGTGACTCTGCTGGTCTAGTGGTTTGTAAACTAAGAAATAATTATCAGCTGGGCTCAGTGGCTCAGCCTGTAATCCCTTGCCTTGGGAGGCTGAGGCGAGTGAATTGCCTGAGCCCGCGGGTTCAAGAGCCGCCTCGGCAACTTAGTGAGACCTCATCTCTACAATAAATCAAAAAATTAGCCGGTTGTGGTAGCGTGCACCTGTAGTTCCAGCTACTTGGAAGGCTGAGGCGGAAGGGTCACCGGAGCCCAGGAGGTTGAGGCTGCGGTGGCCGGGAGTGGCCACTGCACTCCAGTCTGGGTGACAGAGTGAGACTCCAACTCAACAACAACAACAAAAAAGAAATAATTATCTGCCTCCCATGCCACACCCACTCCCACCATATATAACGTGGACTAAGAAGGGACGGCGATAAAATCTCTCATTAGGAAAGAGGAAGAACAGGGGAAAACATGGTAGTCACCAGTTCATGGCAGTTTTTAACCCCATTGTCAGTGTGAAGGCTCCCTGCCCTGGTTTACACTCCCTGCCCCTTTCTACTCTGGGGTAACCCTTGTTCATCATCTGTTGGGGCCCCTGGCTTTACCCTCTGAGAGCTTCTCCCTTGACCATTATTGTCCTCTAAAGTGGGTATGAAAGACAATGCCCTCCTTGGGAGCACACAGCTCTCTCAGCACATTTATGGTGGAGTTTTAGGGGCCCGGGGATTTCTTTAGAGAATGAAAAAATCACAGATTTTTTTATAGGCTAGACTGTGGCTTTGGTTATCCAATTCTATCAAAAACTCAGAAACCTCCTGATCTGTCTGCTTCCAGACACTTCCATATAGGAGCAAGGAGCACCACGCCCAAAGACCCCTTCTGGACATGGCTCTAAAACCCCGTCAACTCTCCTTCTTACTGACTGGCTTCTGTGCCTGGCCCATCACACTGTCTCATCTTAATAGCAGCCATTGAGGCACCTGGAACAATAGGCTGGGTTGGAAGCTAACACCCTTTTTTTTTTTTTTTTTTTTTGAGTAGGAGTCTCACTCTGTTGCACAGACTGGAGTGCAGTGGCATACTCACAGCCACTGCAACCTCGACCTGCTGGACTCAGGTGATCTTTCCACCTCGGCCATTACCACGGGTCAAAGAGTCTCTCAATGCTTCCTGTCAAATTGTCCTTTCCTTCTCCCCACCTTGTTCAGAATAAGCAGTTCCCTCTTGCACTGGAATGGGGCAAGCCTCTTACTCCACACATGCAGCAGGAAGTGGTTTTATTGGTATAACACTGGACTTCCCTCTCTTCTCAGGGTGCAATGTAGAAAATGCCAGCTACCCACTGGGCATCTGTGCTGAACGGACTGCTATCCAGAAGGCAGTCTCAGAAGGGTCCAAGGATTTTCTGGCAATTGCTGTCTCCAGGTGAGTGGGAAAGCCAGGTTGCAGCAATAACCATTCACCTCTTCAGCCGACATCCCCCTTGCTTCTATCATTTACTCGTTCCTTCCTTCCTTTGAGTATACTTACTGTGCACTTCTTGCATGCCAGGCACTGTATAGCACCCTGGGCCAAGTGCTGAGGATAAAGAGATAAATAAGAAATAGACTCTGCCCTCAGTGAGCCTTCAGAGCAGGTAAACAACCAAGGTAGCTCTCATCCAAGGCCATCATGTTCCTGTTCCAGCAACACAAAATACAGTAGAATTCCTACAAGATACAATAGGAAGGCAACGAAGAAACCTAAAGCTGAAGGGACTCCAAAAACACCTGGTATAGACTCCCTTGCCACCATCCCCATTTTACGGCTGAAAAAACTGAGGCCCAGAGAAGTTGAACAACTTTCCTGGGAGCTAATGGCAGAGCTGGGACAAAACTCAGGTCCCAGAGTCTCACTGCTCATTCTGTTGCATCACTCTGTGCCAGAAGACCGACACTCTTCCCTGCTCTCCTCAACCTGGCACTGGGACCTAAATGAGCCACTCAGCACCTTGAGGTGCCAGAACCCAGGTACAAAGACAAACTGGTGGGGTGGTAGCCAGGTAAACACTAGTTATGCTTCAGACTAATCAGATGCCAGCCCAAGTTCCGGTTGACCAAGAGCTCCCATCAATTCTCCCTAAATACCCCAAACACAAATATCCTAGCTCCCATGAGCTTACCCTGCTGGTGAGCACATTGAATTCTTGTTGGCACTGGACCCAGACTCAATGATTTGGGGATTCAAGCATGTAAATGAGCTGTTTTATTAATTGGGGCCCCATTAATTTAATGACTTAATGGTGAATTGCTCCTGGGTGTACCTTTGCACTGTCTATGAGAGAGTTTTCTCAGCAGGTTAATGGTGCAAAGAATATGACCTGGGAGAGGTTTGCCCCACCCAGAAAGAGGCTGCCTGGCTGACCAAGTTGGTCTCCAGGAACTTCTGGCTGCATGGGTCACATCTGTGAGGGAATCAGCTCTTCACATTGGAGATAACACATGGCGGCAGAGCTGTGGCACCTCTCTGGCTGATGGTCAAGCTGCACAGACACAGGGGCTTAGAGCAAGTCTAGTGGAGGCCGTGTGGCAGAAGTAAGCCCCTGTGCCTTTTCTAAGATCCTAAACTTTGCCTCCGTCTGGCCCGAGGTGGTCCAGCTTTTTCATGGTTTATTTCTGAGTAATTGTAGCCAAGGGTGCGAGTATGGCAAAGGATCTGGCATTTGGGAGCCTTCCCTGTGACCAAGGTCTGCCCTGGCTTCCCTTCAGCCTCTGGAGGAATAAATGAGGCTGTGCTGAGAACATTCTGTACAGATGAGCAAGGATTAGGATGTGAGTTATACTTATGGGAAAAAAAGGAGGGAAATAAATCCATTTCAAAGCTGATCCAAGGAAATAATGATATACTGGGGGGAAAGAGGCCAAAGTTAACCAAAGGATAATGATGCCTTGCTCTGTTTAGAATTTTTCCAAAGGGAAGGCTTTTTCTACTGGTCATGATCTACTTTTAAACATGAGTATTGCTAGTGATGATTTGCAAATGTCCTTATTTACACAAAGCCTGCATTTTTCTACCACCCAACTGCTCTGCTCTGGGTATTCAGCCTGTACCGGCTTTCCCGAACCAGAAATGCAGTCATTATCTCACTAATGACTTGTTAAATTGAGAGCATGGATTTAGAGGATGAATGAGAAGTACCAACTCCCTTGTTACCATTGGACACGTCTGAACAGTCTGCGAGAGCCCCTCCAAGTTCTCTAAGAATGGAAGCTGCACTCAGGAAAGGCCAGTGCGTCGCAGAACCCAGGATGGGACTGCTCACAGAGAGATAAGCTTGCCCCACCAGGGTCCCCGGCAGTAATCAGTAGGTTTCCAGCCTGTCGTGTCTGAGAAGCATGGCCTCAGTATGTGACCAAGGTCAGTACAGGCCAGGAAACTGCAAATACCTGGCAAAAGGCAGGACAGGGTGAAGGGCAGGGGAGAAGGAGAAAGGGGGAAGCGTGAAGAGATGTCCTGGTGCACCTGCACATTCTGGCTTTTATTTATTTTGTATTAATTATTTTTTTAAATTTTAGGATTTTTATTTTTTGGAGACAAGGTCACACTATGTTGCCCAGGCTGGTCTTGAACTCCTGGGCTCAAGCAATTCTCCTGTCTCAGCCTCCCAAAGTGCTGGGATTATAGGCATGAACCACCATGCCCAGTTTACATTCTGGCTTTTAGCACTTACTCTCAGCAGGAATATTGAGTAATGGTTGATCCCAGAGTGAGTGAGACCAGTTTCCAAATCCTGCTGTGTCATCATCTTGGGCATGTGGCTTAGAGTCTCTGAGTCTGGCTTTTTATCTGTGGAAGGGAAGAGATTGGTTTGTTGTGGGAACTCATGAGATTATTTCTGTAAAGTTCTTGACACAGAGTATGAAATAAGTGAAAACTATTGTTTTACAGTTAATCATTGTCACTCCTGCAAGCTGCAAAATGACCAAAGGCAGAGTGCATAGGTTCTGGGTTCAAGACCTGGTTCTGCCTCTCACTAGCTCTGTGACCTTGACCAAGTTGCTTCACCTTCCATGATCTATAACAAACATGCAGGTCATAAGGGTCCCTGCATACCCCTGCCTCTTACAGGGTCATCTGGAGGATTAAATGAGCTAATGCATTTATGGTCCCTAGCATAGTGCCTGGCACAGAGAAGCGCCATATATGTATAGGTCATTATTATTACCAGGTTGTATCCCCATTCTCAGAGCCATGCTGTCTAGTAGCATTATCGTGTGACTTTTGATGGCTGAACCCTAGGCCAAATTCAAGTTCCCAGTAGAATGCATGTGTGTTCCCCTTGACAACCCTGACACAGGCCACCTTGTCCAAGGAACTGTCCACTAGGTAGTGTGCCACGCATGCCACAAGATTGAGAAAGATGAGCCCAGCAGGGGCGAGATCATCTAGGACCTTACAGGCCATGAAAGGGAGGCTGAATTTCATTCAGAGCACTTCTCGCATGTCCCTAACCTTTGTTATAGCATTTACATAGAGACTGGATCCCCCTTCCAGTTGATGCAGGGGATTCTCTAACTTGTCGCTCCTTTCCCTTGCCTGCCTGGCATAGAGCAGGCTTTTGGTCAAATGAAGTGAAAAATAACAATCTCCAAAGCACTTTAGAGAGGCCCCTGGCTGCAACAGCTGTCACCCAGTCATTGCAAGGGCTAACTTAGCTCTTGGGCATCCTGGTCTGGTGTCCCTTCCTTCTCATGTGCCCAGGGGCTTTTCTTCAGAAACCAGAAGTGAGATCAGAGAGGATTTCACCTTTCCATGGATCAGAGCCTTTCTTTGACTGAACCACTTGTGTGTAAAAGGTAGTTATCATGAGGATTCAGCTGCTTGATTCTATTCCTGGCGTCGTCCCTGTCTCCACTTGACTCACGGCTGGCTGCTCGGTCGGCTGGTCAGTCTGCTTTCCTCTAATCTATAAACTCCTGAGCACAGTGAATTTTGTCTATTTTGTTCACTGCCGCACCCTCAGCACCAGTGACAGTGCCTGACACATAGTAGATGCTCAATAAAAATGTGTTGATCGAAATGAGACAATTCTAAGAAGAATGTGTATTCTGTGCAAGAAAAAAAATTAATTTCTCAGACCTAGTGATCCTATTTTTCTCTTTGATCCACATGCATGTTATTCTTCCAGGCCCCAGGGGCTTTGCACACACTGTTTATTTCCTTTGACTACAACACCGAAAAACCCAGGGCTTCAGAGCAGCATCTCTGTTACTTCATCTCACCGAACCTGCTTCCTTACCCTTAAAATGGCCATTCTGACATCCAGGTGGTTCTGAGAATTAAATGAAATAATGGATGTCAAGTGCCTGGTACAGAGCTTGGAGTATCACTAAATGGTGATTCATGAACTCTACACTTCCTCCAAGGACCAATCCAGATGTCGGGTCATCTCTAAAATTTTCTTTCTCACCCCATAGGCAGGGATCGTCTCCCTCTTACTGAATGTTCTCACTGCATTTTGTTTAAAATGATAAATAATTTCATTCCCTACATCAGCCATTGGGCTGAACAATCTCTTGAAGGCCAAAGACAAATCTCCTCAACCTTTGAATCCTCGGGGCCTGGGTGACAATAAATGCTCACCCAATGTTTATGGCACACACTAATGAGAATTCCTGTCCATGGCCTTGCCTCACGGAAGTGTGGAAAGCCGCCAAGTCGCTTTCCGGGCCTCTAGGACACAGTGTGTCTGTGAATCAGGAATTCCTGACGAGGTTTGACCTACTCTGGAACAGGTTGGGACTCAGCACCTGCATCTTAGCAAATGTCCTCCTACCTTGAAAGTGACTGATCTGAGTTTGATTCTTTGCTTCTCCAGTGACGTGCAAGATGATTTTATCGCGCCATGTGGGGCCTGCAGGCAAGTCATGAGAGAGGTAAGCAGCAGCTTCTCTTGCTTTCTGGAATGTAAAGCTGATGCCCCTTTATTGTCCCAGGCAATGGAAACAATGTCAGGCAGCCGGAGAAGAGACACAGCTACTGTCCTGTTTGCTCAGTTGACTGATTTCTAAGGCCTTTCCAACCTTGCATGAAGTGCTGAAAATTATTCCTTCATTCAACAAAAACTTATTGAGTTTGTATCTACTCTGTGCCAGTCTATGGAGAGATAGCAGGGAAAAGCCAGGCTAGGCCCTGCCCTCACAGAGCTTATCATCTAGTACAGAAGACAGACAATAAATAGAAATAGGGAGCAAAATAAATAAACAGTGGCATTTCTGAGAGCTAAGAGGGCACAAAGAAAAACATGCAGGAAAAGTAGTCAAGTGACAGAGGGGCAGCAGACGACGCTGCAGATCACAGGTCAGCAAACTATAGTCCGCAGACCAAATCCAGCCTGCTGCTTATTTTTGCAAATAAAGTTTTATTGGAACACAGCCATACCCATTCGTTCATCTATTTTGTTTTTTTCTTTTCAGAGTCTCACTCTGTCACCCAGGCTAGAGTGCAGTGGCACACTCGTGGCCACCGCGGCCTCGACCTGCCAGCCTCAGGCAATCCTTCTGCTTCAGCCTTTCAAGTAGCTAGAACTACAGGCATGTGCCACCATGCCCGGCTAATTTTTTGATTTAGTGTAGAGACAAGGTCTTGTCAAGTTGCCCAGGCGGGTCTCGAGCCCGTGGGCTCAGGCAAGCCTTTCACCTCGGCCTCCCAAAGTGCTGGGATTATAGGCATGAGCCACCACACCCGGCCTCACCTATTTATGGCTACCTTGGCCTAACAGCAGCAGGGGTAAGCAGTTATGAAAGGGCCACATGGCCTTTAAGCCTAAAATATTTACTACCTGACCCTTGACAAAAGAAACTATCAACCTTGGCTTAGATGACCAGGACAGGCCTCTGTTTGAAAAACAGTAGGATGGGATGTCAGAGGCGTGGGCTGAGCCCGGATCACAAGGGACCTTGTAGGCTGTGGGACAGAGGGTATATTTTATTCCAAGAGTAACAGGAACTTAAGTGTATACTTAAGCATTGTTAAAATGACTAATTTTGTCGTACGCAGTTGCTCACACTTGTAATCCCAGCACTTTGGGAGGCAGAGGCGAGAGGACTGCCTGAGCTCAGGGGTTCAAGACCAGTCTGAGCAACATCTCTACAAGAAATCAAAAAATTAGCCCAGCGTGGTGGTGCATGCCTATGCTTCCAGCAGCTTGGAAGGCTGAGGTGGAAGAATCACCTGAGCCCAGCAGATGGAGGCTGTGGTGGCTACGAGTGTGCCACTGCACTCCAGCCTGCCTGGGTGACAGAGTGAGACTCCTACTCAAAAAAAAAAAAAAGAAAAGAAAAGGCCAATTTTATGTCATGTCTATTTACCACATTTTTTTAATTGGAGGAAAAAGAGAATAAAAAGAAGCCATTGGGTATTTTCAAGAAAGGACTTAAGGGAGCTGATATAGTTTCACAAAAATCAACTTGATGGTAGATTTCAGTTTTTTCAACTCTAAAATCAAAGGGGTAGTTTAGATCATGGATTCTTAAATCAGGCTCGGTAGAAGTCTTTTATGTTTATATGTACATTTGGAGGAGGAAGAATGTCAGTAGCTATTGTGAATTCTTAAAGAAGTCTGTGTTCTCCAGAGTCCCAAAGATGAAAGCCACCTGCTTAGCCGGGCTCAGTGGCTGATCCTGTAATTCCAGAACTTTGGAAGGCCATGCGAGAGGATTGCCTGAGCCAATTTCCCCCCAGGCAACTTGGCGAGGCCGCATCTCTACAATAAATCAAAAATTAACCAGGCGTGGTAGCGCATGCCTGTAGTTCTGGCTACTTGGAAAGCTGAGGTGGAAGGATCACCAGAGCCCAGTAGGTTGAGGCTGCGGTGGCCAGGAGCGTGCCACTGCACTCCAGTCTGGGTGACAGAGTGAGACTCCAACTCAAAAAAAAAAAAAAGAGAGAAAGCCACCTGCTTAGAGAATCCAATAATCCTTGAGCTCTGACATGTTATCAACAGCATCCCCACCCCAGCCTGGGAAGAAAGTGTGTGTTATCATTCCCATTTCCAGATGAGTGCTGGAAAGCTTTGAGACATAAAATGACAGTGGCAAGCTGGCATCCACAGCCCACCAGGCCGACTCCAAAGCCCATGCTCTTCACGGCCGACTCTCTGTCTTTGTTGTTATATAAATTGGTTAAAAATTATTTTCAGCTATGGAGGAAACATAGCAGTCTTTTGCCATTTGTAAGCTGCTTGTTCCACGGGAGTTTCTGCCTTTGGAGCTGCTTGGTTTTTGGGGAAAGAGGGAGTTGCTTCAGCTTTGTTTTTGTGCCATGGGATTTCGAAGCATTTGGAGGATGCAAACATGTCCGTTTTTCTTCTGCTTTTTGCCAGGACTGCAAACCAGACACGTTTTCCAAATCCAGACCAAAAACCAAAAAAAAAAAAAAAAAAGCTACCATGAAACCACTGAATTCACACTTAGGAATTTATCTCACTCAGGAGGGGCAGAACTAACTGCCCTGCATGGTGGCAAAGTCTAAGGTCACCTAAGGAAGCCACCACAGAGTGCCAAGTCCCTGGCTGCCAAGGCCCCGTGGTCCAATTGCTCATTGCTGTTTTCTCCAAACAGATTAGATGTTGGCAAGCAAGAGGAGGCGGGTGAAGCACTGAAGGAGGGAGAGGCGAAACTGAAACCAAAATGCAAATAATAAGTAACTAGGCTTAGACCAGGAACCTAGCATTTCCACTCACCCTCACTCAGCTTTCATCCATACCCTCAGGCAGAGCCTTCCAAGCAGAAAAATCTCCTTCCCTAAAACATTACTTCTAGGCCCAGCGTGGTGGCTCACGCCTGTAATCCCAGCATTTTGGGAGGCCAAGGAAGATGATTGCCTAAGCTCACAGGTTCAAAAGCAGCCTGGTCAACTTGGTGAGACCTCATCCCTACAATAAATCAAAAAATTAGCTGAGCATGATAGTGCATGCCTGTAGTTCCAGCTACTTGGAAGGCTGAGGTAGAGGGATCGCCTGAACCCAGCAGGTCGAGGCTGCAGTGGCTGTGAGCGTGCCACTACACTCCAGCCTGAGCGACAGAGTGACTCCAACTCAAAAAAAAAAAAGCCAGAAGATAGTTTGTGCCTTGGTGATTCAGACAGAAGCATGGAAGAACAGGAGGCTACAGACCTGAGCGGTCACTGGCCACCAACATAATGAATAGGAACGGCTTCCATTAACTGAGCACCTATTGTGTGCCAGAACCTGCATACAGATGCTTTACACACATCATCTCTAAATCTGGCCAGGCAGAGCCTGCATCTGTTGACTCCAGTTCCAGGACTCTTGTCATAATACCACAGCTGATTCAACTCTGCACCTACCTTTCCACAGCTGCCCATCCCTAAAACCACTTCACAGATCCAAGACACTGAGCCTCAAAGAGTTATCACTTGCCCAAGATCACACTGCAAGCGATGTTCCTCATAGCGTAGGAGAAAGATCTGGAGACATATTTGTCTTTGCTGACTTCACCTTGTTAAGCCTCAGTTTCCTCCTCAGTTAAATGAACAGCATAATAAGCACCTACCTCAAAGATACATGAAACGGCCCCTATGCAATAGCAGACAGGCCATGTCACTGGGTGTGAGGAGTCGAGGGGATACTGTGAGGGAAGAAGGTATTAGTTGTCATGGTCATGGCAGAAGGAGGTCTGGCCCTGAGGGTTAGATATTGTTCTTATAGAGCCCCGGGAGAGTCCTTAATGGTGCATTTATTGCCTGTTCACAATGTGTCAAGCACTGTGCTAACATAAAGACACGTCTCCTGATCTTTCTCCCACGCTATGAGGAACATCGCTTGCTACGTGATCTTGGGCAAATGATAACTCTTTGAGGCTCAGTGTCTTGATGGCAAGATTCCTGGAACTGGAGTCAACAGATGTAGGCTCTGCTTGGCCAGATTTAGAGATGATGTGTGTAAAGCATCTGTATGCGGTGTCTGGCACACAGTAGGTGCTCAATTAATGGAAGCCGTTCCTATTCATTATGTTGGTGGCCAGTGACCTCTCAGGTCTGTAGCCTCCTGTTCTTCCATGCTTGTGTCTGAATCACCAAGGCACAAACTATCTTCGGACTTCTTTTTTTTTTTTTGAGTTGGAGTCTCACTCTGTTGCCCAGGCTGGAGTGCAGTGGCACGCTCATGGCCAATGCAGCCTTGACCTGCTGGGTTCAGGCAATCCTTCCACCTCAGCCTTCCAAGTAGCTGGAACGACAGGCATGTTCCACCATGCTCATCTAATTTTCAGTGTGCCAACACTGTACTAACCGTTGAACAGCGTTTTTCATTTGCTCCTCCCTCCAGCTCCACAAGCCAGGTACAATTATCGTCATTCCCATTTTACAGTTGAGAAGACTGAGGCACAGCAAGGAAGGTTAGTCAGTAAGTGGTAGACCCAGCTCCATCCTAACTCCTCAGCTACCCTGCCTCTCTCATGCTGGCTCTGCCTCTTTTCCAGTTTGGCACCAAGTGGGCCGTGTACATGACCAAGCCGGATGGGACGTACGATGTCAAGACAGTCCAGGAGCTGCTTCCTGCCTCCTTTGGGCCCGACGACCTGCAGAAGACCTAGTGATGGCCAGAAAACACCCACTGCCAGAGGGAGCCTAGTCAGCGCCTAGAGAATGTCATGAAGACGTTCTCACAGATCTGGGGACACCTGCGCAGTGGGCCCCAACCCTGTGGGGGCTGGGCAGGAATGATGCTCCCAAATCACACTCCAGCCTGCACTGGCACCCCTCCTTCCAGCACCCCTCCTTATAACCCACCTTGTCCTGCCTGGGACTCAGAACACCCCACCCTTCTTTTCCTTCCTGAGGGCCCTCTTTAAAATTCCAGCCTAGTCTGGACTGCTTTTCTGCCAGCCTTCCCAGGGTTCCATCCTGTTCCGAACAGTTTTTCTAATTATAAACATCACAGAACATCCTGACTCAGAAGAGTGTGTCCTGTCTTTGTCTCCATCGTTGCTTGCAGCTCTTTGGAGGGACAGCTTGATCTGTCTTTATAGGAAGGCCTGGACTCTTTCCCCTGGGAGAGCAAATGGGCACCTTTTTTTTAAAGTCAGGGTCTTACTCTGTCGCCCAGGCTGGAGTGCAGTGGCACAGTCAGGCTCACTGCAGCCTCAAAATTCCAGGCTCAGGCAATCCTCCTGCCTCAGCCTCCTGAGTAGCTGGGACTATAGGTACACGCCACTATGCCTGGCTACGTTTTTTCTTTTTTGTAGAGACGAGGTCTCACCGTGTTGCCTAGGCTGCTCTCAAACTCCTGGGTTCAAGCAGTCCTCCCTCCTCAGTCTCCCAAAGTGCCAGGGTTACAGGCATGAGCCACCGTGCCCCCTCCAGGACTGGATTCCTCTGAAATGGAGAGCTGAGACTTCACGGTTCTTGTCTCTGCATTCTCCAGATGGATGGCCACCCTGGGCTGGGCCTAACTGCCAATTACCATTTCTAGACTCTGTTTTGGGTTCATTATAGACCTGAGCACTGGATAGTGTCCATTTTAGGGAGTGGCTGGGAGATTCTAAAGTTATGAAGGAGGAAGCCCAGGTTTGGCCAGTGTAACAAAGAGTTCTCTCATGACCTACTGTGTGTCAAGTACTTCCGCAGGTTTTCCTTTTTGTTTAAAGTGCTCAACAGTTCTGTGAGGTGGGTATCGCCTCCTTTTACAGCTGAGGGCACTGGGCTTCAGAGTAGCAGAGTGACTTGCTCTGGGACAATGGCCAAGCTCAGAACAGAATCCAGGCCCCTTAAGCCAGGCTACAGGCTCTTTGCCATGTACTATGCTAAGGTGTTTAACATGCACGAACCCACTCCCTTCTCATTTATCAGATTCAAAGGTAAATAATTCTTTATTTCAGTAGCTTCAGGCACTATACAGTTTTGGTCTGGGTTTTAAATATAACCAGCATCCCCATCTGTGCACATTGTATCTGATAGCAATTTTTCATCCCTCTACCCCTAACCTCCTCTCCTTTCTGAGTACCCAGTGTCCATGACACCATTCTCTCTGTCTTTGCAGGTCCCGAGTTTAGGTCCCACTTATAAGTGAGAAAATGCGGAGTTCGGTTTTCAGATCCTGAGTTAGTTCACTCAGGATGATGTTCTCCAATTCCACCCAAGTTGCTGCAAAATACATTATTTCGTTCTTTTTAAATAGCTAAATAGTATTCCATAGTGTACATAGATCACATTTTCTTTTCTTTTTTTTTTTTTTTGAGTTGGAGTTTCACTCTGTCGCCCAGACTGGAGTGCAGTGGCACGCTCCCGGCCACCGCAGCCTCAACCTGCTGGTCTCCGGCGATCCTTCCGCCTCAGCCTTCCGAGTAGCTGGAACTATAGGCATGCGTTACCACGGCCGGCTATTTTTTTGATTTTATTGTAGAGATGAGGTCTCGCCAAGCTGCCCAGGTGGGCTCAACCCGTGGGCTCTTGAACCCGTGGGCTCAGGCAATCCACTCACCTCAGCCTCCCAAAGCGCTGGGATTACAGGCTGACATAGCTCGGCTATGTCACATTTTCATTGTCCACTGATCAATTGAGGGGCATTTAGGTTGATTTCATATCTTTGCAATGGTGAATTGTGCTGCAATGAACATGTGGGTGTAGGTATCCTTTTTATATAACAATTTCTGTTCCAAAGGCAAATATTATTGCCCACACTTTACCAATAAGTAAATTGAAGCTCAGAGAGGTTAAGTCACTCACCCAAAGCCACACAGCTAACATATGGCAGAACTGGAATTTGAACCAGGCCGGTCTGATTCCAAACATAGTTTTCCATTCTTGCACAGCTAATATCTTTATTTACTATCTCTTACATGTCAAATATGCTAAATATTGCAGAGAGAAAGAGGTACAAGAAACGGTCTCTACCCTTGAGGAACTCCCCATCTGACAGGGAGAGAGAGGTGTAAACAGGTCTGCTGCACAGACATGCACTGTGACTCACGCAGAACCAAGTGGAAGGTAGGCATGGTGGGGGACACACTGCTATCTGGGGTGTAAGGAGGGAGAGAGAGGGGACTATTTCTTTTGTTGGTATGGTGGTATCACATACACGCACATACACACGCAAAATTAGGGAGGTCAGGGCTGAACCCGGGAGGGGTAAGGCAGGTCCTTTGGAAGGGATGTGAGAGCTCTGGGTATCCTCCCAGGAGGAGGCCCTGGGGTCAGCTCAGTGGGTGGCATAAGAACAGAGCTTAGGTTTCCTTTTCCCAAGGCAGGCAAGTGGTGGCAAATCATCCCTTCCCTGAAAGTCCTTTCCACCCAGATCCGGAGCACCTGAAGGTGTTGCTGCTGCTAAGATGAGCTTTGCCACAACATGCTCAGACTTCCGTTTCGCCATCTTGGTAGACAGTCAAGGTATCCCAGTGTTGCCGTGTGGCGCTCAGCTCCACTCTGCCTTTCTTTAGAAATGACTTTGAAGCAACTCAGCACAGTCTCCTGAATGTTCTCAACAAAGTGGGGTGAATAAATTAAAAAACAAAAGAGAAAAACCGGAAGAAAATATGCCAAGATGTTAACGTCAGTTACAATTCTGCTTGCTAGGAATAGGAATGATTGGTATTTTTCTTTGTACATATCTGTCTTTTAAAAAATTTTTTATAAAACTTAAAAAGAAATTAACAACAAAAAATAAACAGAAAGAAGTGAAGACATAGCATAATGGTTAAAGATTTGCACATTGGGACTGAACAGACTCCAAACTGTGTGGCTTTGGGCAAATTATTTCATTATTCTGAGCCTCAGTTTCCTCTTCTGCAAAATGGGAATGATAGTACCCTAGCCCCTGGGATTAGTGTGAAGATTGAATAAAATAATGCAATATTAAAAGCCCAGTATTTGACCCTTAGTCAATTCTCAATAAATGTTGGCAGCTAACCTTTATTAAGAGTGAAAAATTTTGGTTCTTTGAGGATTTGATTTTTGCAAACAGCTGCCGAGCATAGCTCCCAGCACATTGGGAGGCAGAGGTGAGAGGACTGCCTGAGTCCATGGGTTAGAGACCAGCCTGGGCAACATGGTGAGACTGCGCCACTGCAATAAATCAAAAAATTAGCCAGGTGTGGTGGCATGCTACTTGGAAGGTGGGCGTGCGAGTGCCTCTGTACTCCAGCCTGGGCGATAGAGTGAGACTCTTACTCAAAAAAACATAAACAAACAGGCAACCATCTTTTACAGCCAATTTGTGCATTATTTTAATAATTATTTCTTGGTGCTTACTGTGTAGTATGCCTGGGAGCAGTTCCCAGGGACATAGCTATAAATAAAACAGTCTCTGCCCTCAAGAGGTTCTCAGTCTATCAGTGGGTAATGAGATATAAGTGATTATAGTATTTCATGACGTGTTACCCAATGGGAAGAAAAATCCCTGAGAGCAAGCAACCCAAAGAACAGAACTTGCCCTGAGGAGAGGATGTTTCAGCCAGAGCAGAGGAAAGTCATCCTAGCAGAGAATAGGGCTTGGGGAGGGTAAAAACAGACTGACCCAAGGACTGAGCTCAGCATTTTAATCCTTCGTGGAAACAGACTGCAGAAGGTAATTCTCAAAGGATTCCAGAAATACTTGAACAGTGTCCGTTTTGAAGAGTGATGCGTATTAGGCTGTAGAAAGACTGGGATGTTTGTTTAAAATGAGAGCATTTTCATCTTCCCGTAGTCCCACCATGCAGAATGCAGTCCTGTGTAGCTGTGTTTTCAGTGCATGGTCTATTGTTCAGCACTGTCTGTGTTTTTAGGACCCTAAAGCACAGTCCCAGATTCCCATGGAAATAAATAGAAACATGGATATTTCTGCTGCTCTTACCAGCTGCTGCTCATTGCGTATGTTAAACCAAACAATTCTTTAGGATTTCCTTCTGGCAGGGAGGAGGACACAACTAAAATTGACAGATACTAGCCAGAAAACACTATTCAGGAAAAAAATATGGAATGGCCTAATATGTGTAATCTCTGATATATAATGATTTGAACACAGAAACAGATATGGAAGTAACACCCAATCTGTTAACATAGTTTTAGATGGGTATGGGAAGGAGGAGTAGAGAGGGGGAAAAAATTCTCAAACTCTATGACAGAATAGAAAAAAGTATGGCATAATAATGATGTTAGTTTTCTATTGCTGTGTAACTAAAATAAGGTGTCAGACAGGGTTGCAGTCTCATCTGAAGACTCAACTGGGGGTAGATCCACTCAAAATCTCACTAGTTGTTGGCAGGATACAGTTTCCTATGAATTGTCACTGTTACTGTTCAGTTTCTTGCTACATAGGCCTCTCTATAGGGCAGTTTACAACATGACAGCTTAGAACAAGCAAGCAAGAGGGTGAGCAAGACAGAAACCATAGTCTTTTTTTTTTAGTTGGAGTCTCACTCCATCGCCCAGACTGTAGTCTAGTGGCCGCGCCCGGCTGATTTTTTAATTTATTGTAGAGATGAGATCTCACCAAATTGCCCAGGTGGGTCTCGAACCCACAGGCTCAGGCAATCCACTCACCTCGGCTTCCCAAAGCAATGGGATTACAGACTGAGCTACCGAACCCAGCCCAGAAACCATAGTCTTTCTGTAACTTAACCATGAAAGTGACATTTTATCACTTTTGACAAATTCTATTTCTTTTTTTTTTTTCCTTTTTGAGTTGGGATCTTACTCTGCCACTGGAATGTGGTGGCAGGATCATGGCTCACTGCATAACCTCAAGCTCCTGGGCTTAGCATTCCTCCTACCTCAGCCTCCCCAGTGGCTGGGACTATAGGCACACACACACACAACACACACACACACACACACACACACACATCTGGTTAATTTATTTCATTTTTAATTTTTATTTTTTTGAGCAAGGTCTCACTCTGTCACCCAGGCTGGAGTGCTGCGGCATTGCTATGGTCTGTAGAAAACACAGCTGCTCTCTCACTCTGCCAGTAAGAGTTAAGAGGCAGGGAACTGGGGAGAAAAAAGTTTATTTCTGAATTCGGAATTCAGGGAGGCAAGCCGGTATAGATACTAAGGCCACCTCACCTCCTTGGTTTATACAATCTGTATTTATAAGCATCAGCATTGAAGTTTGCTATTGATTAACATCAAACCATGTGATTTACAAAACATTGTATAAAATTCCAATTTCAATTACATTTCATCAGTTATAACATTCATTGTCTACATATTTTTGGTACCTATTATCAGGAACCTGTCATTTAGTTTATCAGTAACTCTAAGTAAAAGTGTTACTTACTACAAAGTAGAACATACACCGCTAATCAATGGGTACAACAAAACAAAAGTATACTGGTTACAGTTGCATGATTAATATAATTAAATTTCTAACTTTAACATGGATGAAGAACAACCTGTTTCACTATGTTTCTAAAACCATGAGGTCTATAACTCATTCTGTTCCAGTGAGGGTTAAGATAATCTTACGCATTTAAGGAATGTGTGTGCTGAGCAGTAATCCTAAATAATCCAACATTATTAGTAATAGTGGGTAACTTTAAGAGGGTCTCTTCATCAGCACAAGCACAGCTCACTACGGTCTCAACCTCCTGGGTTCAGGTGATCCTCTCACCTCAGCTTCCCGAGTAGCTGGAACTATAAGGCACCCACCATCACACCCAGCTAATATTTTTGTTTTTTTGTAGAGACAAGGTCTTGCTATGTTGCCTGGATGGTCTCAAATTCCTGGGCTCAAACAGTCCTCTGGCCTGGACCTTCTCAAATGCTGAGATTACAGGTGTGAGCCACTGTGCCCAACCCTAATTTCAAAAACTTTTTTTTAGAGACGAGGTTTCCATATGTTGCCTAGGCTGGTCTTGAACTTCTGGCCTCAAGCAATTCTCTTGCCTTGACCTTCCAAAGTGCTGGGTGGTGACTCATGCCTGTAATCCCAGCACTTTAGGAGGTGGAGGCAAGAGGATTGCCAGAGTCCACGGGTTTGAGACTAACCTGAGCAACATGGCGAGACCTTGTCTGTACAGTAAATCAAAAAATTAGCTGGGTATAGTGGTGCACGCCTGTAGTTCCAGCTACTTGGAAGGCTGAGGTGAAAGGATCTCCTGAGCCCAGCAGGTCAAGGCTGCGGTGGCTATGAGTAGTGCGCCACTGCACTACAACCTAGGCGACAGAGTGAGACTTCCACAGGAAAGAAGGAAGGAAGGAAGGAAGGAAGGAAGGAAAGAAAATGCACATGGACAAAGAAAAGAAAACAAAATGAAAAAGCAGATAAGGATGCAAGAGAGTCAGAAGATGCAGGCCTGGTTAGTCCTGTTACTGAGTTTGATCTTATTCCAAAGGGAAGCCATCAGTTTCGGGGGGTGGGGGGTGGTGGGGGTTGGAGGGTGGTGATATGGTCAGCTTAGTCTGCTAAATCAAAAAATAGTAGAGATATGAAGAAACCTATCAGAAAAAAATAAAAGTGTAAAAAATCATTGTCTCTCGGCTGGGCACTAGGCTTAGGGAGAGTTGGAACAAGAGATTCTTGCTTTTTGTTATGATCCTATCTACAAACAGCGTTAGTGTTTTTTTAAACCATGTATACACATTACTTTTATTTAAAAGAATTTTTAAGTCGGACTCGGTGGCTCACCAGGAGGGTGTAGTGAAGACACAAGAATGCCCTGGGCTGTAGTTTTTGGAGGTTAGAGTAAGACCACAGTGGACAGAGTGTGAGGGGGAAGCATCTCTATTTTTCCTGGAGCAAGACCAGAAGAGAATCCTGTAGCCTCTCCAACAGTCCCTCCCCACCCCCATTCTCGTCTCTTTCTTGTGGCTGAGCATGTCAGAGTCGGCATGGTACATAGTTGATGTTTGACAAATGTTCTGTGAATGAATGAGACTCTCATACAGGATATTAAATCTGCAACATAAACAGATATCAGCATAAAACCATATTCCATATTCCCAATTTCACCTTCCTGTGATACCACTAAAAATGTGGGAGGCTGGGCCCAGTGGCTCAAGCCTGAAATCCTAACATTTTAGGGGGGCCAAGGCAGGAGGATCGCTTGAGGTCAGGAGTTTGAGGCCAGCCTAAGTAACATAACAAGACCCCCATCTCTCTCTCTCAAAAAAAAAAGTTTTTTAATTAGCCAGGTATGGTGGCCTATGCCTGTAAGTCCCAGCTATTTGGGAGGCTGAGACAAGAGGATCGCCAGAGCTCCAGAGTTCATAGGTGCAGTGAGCTATGATCACACTGCACTCAGTGACAGAGTGAGACTTTGTCTCTTAAATGAATATATAAATAAAGAGATGGGCGATGTTATGGGAGAATCTCAAGATGGTCCCCTGAGACCTGACACACATGGTGCCACCATGAAAAGACTTCCTTCTAGGGAGAACAAATGAGGATGAATGGAATCAGGACTATTGTCCCTAAGAGAGGCATCCCCTGCATCCCTGCCACAGCAAGGCTGCGTTTCTGCCCTGAGAGGTGAGTCGGGGAGCCCCTGCCATCCCTGCCGACGCCTCGCTGCTCCAGACCCACTTGCCCTTTCCATCCAGGCATCTGTCAAAGAGTCAAGCTTCCTGCTGTGCGCAGCCAGACCTGTCTGAAGCAACTTCGATTTTTCTACAGATGGAGGAGCCCACCATGGAGGGTTAATTAACATCAGTCTGGAGATTTCATTTCTAGTTGGTAGTTTATGCACCACTGGTCCATAGAGTTTGTTGGCAGCTTAGGGAAACAAATCCTAAGGCTTATCACAGACACACTGTAACTCAAGACAACCAATACAACATCCTTTAACGAACGTATCTTACAAGTTGTGAAGTCATTGTGAGCCTCATGGAAAAGGTTACGTTCCTGAGGGGTTAAAGAAAATCCTTGTAGCTAAAACTCTGAATATCTCAGAGAACCTTTGTTCCTTCTCTGTAAACATTAAAGAGAAGAGCTGGAATGATGATGGAACACAGCAGATGAGTAGATATAAACTTTAAGTGAGACCTTTGCCCCAGTTAAGTTTCCATGGTGAGCCTGTGGTCACTGGAGTGTGAGATTTCTCCAACCTTCTCTTCCCTATCATTCTCCCAAGAATCATTTCAGCAGAACATTTAAAACTGTAATTTAAAATTCTCTGAGGTCAATCAAAATTTAAAGACAATATCTGATATGCTTGTGCCTCTATAAATAAGTTAAAAATCCATCTATTGGCTGGGCGTGGTGACTCACGCCTATAATTCCAGCACTTTGGGTGGCCGAGGTGAGAGGATTGCCTGAGCCCATGTGTTCGAGACCAGACTGGGCAACTTGGCGAGACGTTGTCTCTACAATAAATCAAAAAATTAGCTGGGCATGGTGACGCATGCCTGTAGTTCCAGCTACTTGGAAGGCTGAGGCAGAAGGATCACCTGAGCCCAGCAGGTCAAGGCTGCGGTGGCCTTGAGTGTGCCACTACGTTCCAGCCTGGGCAACAGAGTGAGATTCCAACTCAAAAAAAAAATTTTATTTATGTCTCTCCTAAATAAATATGATTGAATATCACAATAACCCTACCAATTCTTCCCTTAATGAAGATCATAAGCGATCAGAACATTCATATACACATGTGCATGTATACATGCACTCATACTCTCACACACACACACACACACACTTTGCTAAAACAGTTGCAGCCCTGTTCCCTGGCCAGGGTTCCACCCCACAGCCAAGCAAGCCTGGGGAACAGAATTCTTCAGATGATTGAAGATCTCCTTCAGCAACAACATTTAGTTTACATGGGATGTAAAACCGTTGCCTGGGTCAGGCACAGTGACCCAATCCTGTAGTCCCAACTACTTGGGAGGTTGAGGTGGGAGGATTCTTTGAGCCCAGGAGTTCAAGGCTGCAGTGAGCTATGATTGTACCACTGCACTCCAGCCTGGACAATAGAGAGATCATGTCTCTTAAAACAAACCAACAAGTTATCTGTTCTCTTCCTTGTTCTCTTCCTTTCCCATCAGAAGAATCAAAGTTAATACTGGCCCAGGTAGCAGGTGGCACCTAATGTTGACTGGCCCTAACCAATGGAAATTACCATCCTCAGTGTTTCAGAAATAGGGTGACTGAGATGTACACTACTGCAAGGCAAAACTCAACTCAAAGGTAGTGATGCCACAAAGTTCATTATGATCACGTGTTTAAAACCACTAAATGTAAAGACAATTGAGTAAACTTTGTGAATGTTAGCACACTATTAAATAATAAGTTTGTTGTTTTAAAAAGTTAAGAACATAAAAGAGTTAGGTTGAACTTTCAAAAAAGTTTTTATTATATTAAAAAGTTTTTAATGTAAAATGTTTATTGAAATACTACACAATAAAATTGCAAATTATAGTGTACAGTTAAATTTGCATCATGTGAACATGCACTGATCAAGAAACAGAAGTCACTGGCACCCAAAAGTTCCTTTAAGTCCCCCTCTAGTAACTGCCCTCCCAAGGGCAACCACTATCCTGACCTCTAACACTACAGATTAGTTTTACCTTTGAACCTTACATAAATAGAATCACATAGCGTTTACTCTTTTATGTTTGCCTTGAACCCATCAGCAAGTTTATAAAATATATCCGTGGGTTGTTGCACATAGCTGTAGACTGTTCAATCATGGATGCTTAGCATTCCATTGGGTGAATATGCCACTGTTTATCCAGTCTCCTGTAGATGGGCATTTGTTTCCAGTGTTGAACGGTACTGTTGTAAACTTTCTTAAGGAACATATGTATGCATTTCTGTGAGGCTATATCTAGGACTGCAATTACCAGGTCCCCATTATATAGGTACATGTTTTTTCCTTGTATAGCTACATGCATCACATGCATGTATTACATATGTATGTTTCAACATGTTTATATTCACAAATTGAAAGATGCGCCCTTTTGCAGTTGCCCTATTTTTATCTGCAAGCTTCCTATCCTTCCTCATTACTCTACAGTGTAGAACAAGGGCTGTGCTGAAGGATGCAAGTGAATTAGACTGTGCCTTTCTACTCAAGCAATGCTGCACTGAAATGGGTCTCGGATTAGACAGATGTCTCCTTCACTGGAAAGAGACACATGACCACACCTACAAAAAAGTTTGACATGTCTTCCAAGGCCTCTTCTCCATAGCCAGCCCTTGGGTAAGGAATCAAGGTATCCATGACTGCCGGAATGTTTGAAAAATGACAGTGCCACAAAATATACCTTCCCAGCTTAGGGAGGACTTAGTCCCTTGTTAAAGAATAACCCACAAACCAAATAGATCGTGTAAATCTTGTAGGATTCCAATTTGAATAGCTGTTAAAAAAAGGGGGGGGGGAGGGAGGAGAGTGGGGAACACATGGCATACAAAGGTACCTGGTCCACTACTGGGAGGATGAGGGCCAGTTGGAAGCCCAAATTTCACATGCGAGCAACCTACTTATGTCATTAACCGTCACTTGTATTCCACATTTCTATAATTAAATTAAAATCTTAAAATCTAGACTAATGGGGAAATTTGAATACTCACTAGATATTAAATGATATGGATGTAATGGCAATTGTTTAGAGGTGATAATGTTTTTTGGGTTTTTTTGGTTTTTTTTTGAAAGCAGGATTTGAGAGGGCAGAGAAGCTCCTACAGTAAGAGGGGACATGAAGGGGCCCAGTTTTTTTGTTTTTATTTTTGAGTTGGAGTCTTACTCTGTCGCCCAGACTGGAGTGCAGTGGCCGCTCCCGGCCACCGCAGCCTTGACCTGCTGGGCTCCGGTGATCCTTCCGCCTCAGACTTCCACGTAGCCGGAATTACAGGCATGCGCTACCACGCCCGGCTGATTTTTTGATTTACTGTAGAGATGAGGTCTCGCCAAGTTGCCCAGGCGGGTCTCAAACCCATGGGCTCAGGCAATCCACTCACCTTGGCCTCCCAAAGTGCGGGATTACAGGCTAAGCCACCAAGCCTGGCTCCCAGTTTTTTTTAAAGGAGAGTTCTTCTTCTTTTTTTTTAACCCTCCGTTTCCTTTAGATTTTCTATTTCTTAATTGGCATTTTTATTTATTTATTTATATTTTTAAATGAGGAAGCAGGATTTATTGAGGGGACAGACAAGCTTCCAAAGTGGTAGATGACCTGAAGGGGTTGCCCTAAAGAGAGTTCTTATCTCTTAGAAATAGATTCTGAAATATTTACAAGTGAAATAATATGATGTCTGGGATTTGCTTTAAAACAATAGAGCAGGGAATAGACAAGCTGAGGTGAAAAAAATAAATGGCCACTTGTTGATAATAGGTGAAGCCAGATGAGTACAAGAGGTTCATTATACTATTCTATTTATATTTTTGCCTATGTTGGAAAATTCCCTTTTTTTTTTTTGAGTTGGAGTCTCACTCTGTCGCCCAGACTGGAGGGCAGTGGCCGCCGCAGCCTCGACCTGCTGGGCTTCGGCGATCCTTCCACCTCAGCCTTCCAAATAGCCAGAATTACAGGCATGCGCTACCATGCCCGGCTGATTTTTTGATTTATTGTAGAGATGAGGTCTCGCTGCCCAGGCGGGTCTCGAACCCGCGGGCTCAGGCATCCACTCACCTCAGCCTCCCAAAGGCGCGGGATTACAGGCTGAGCCACCAAGCCCGACTGAAAGTTCCCATTTTCAAGAAAAGGCCATCAGTCAGTATGAATTCACTTATCAGCCATTCCTAACAGCAGGTTTGGGTGACGCGACTCTGTCATTAACAAACTGTATGACTTTGGGCAAATTGCACAATATCTTGGGACCTCAGCTCACTGATGGGTAATTGTAAATTGTGGCCTTTACTTAAGATTTCTCTTGGGATGCTAAGAAGCCCAGGGACTGTGGATATGTAGAAGAGCCTAGGGATACTGAGGAGGGCAAGAACTCAAGGGGACAACGTGAACTTTAACCTCAGCTCTGACACTTATCTTCATGTGACTTGGAACACTGCCATTTCGATGCCTCAGTTTCTTACCTATAAAGACATTCCTATCTCATTGGTGAGAATGGTAAATAAATTAAAAGATGTGAAGGGTCTGGCACAGTGGTTGACAATAAATCTTAGTTTCCTTCTCAACTTCTCGATTTTGTTCAGGACCGGTGATGTTCACTCTCAGGACCCGCCTGAATGCGCAACCTTCCACTCGAGTCCAAGGTGCAAAAGAACAAGAAGCTACACGCGGCGCAGATGCGCTCACAGCGCCCTCGCGTGCAGAGCTGGGGAACCGGCACGGGCGTCGGCCCCGCCCCCCCAGCGCCCGCGCCTGCGCGGAGGCGACGCCCCCGAAGTTTTGTTGTTGTGACCCGAGTCCCGGCTGCGCGTCACGGCGGCGGCGGGACCCGGCCGCGGCGTGACCCGGCCGCGGCGTCACCATGGCGGTGCGACAAGCGTTAGGTCGGGCCTGCAGCTGGGTCGAGCGCTGCTGCTGCGCCTCACGGCGAAGCCCGGCCCGGCCTACGGCTGGGGGCGGCCCGGTCCGGCGGCGGGCTGGGGCCGTGGGGAGCGCCGGGGCTGGACCGCAGGACCCTGCGCAGCGCCGCGCAGGCTCGGGCCGGGGCTCCCCGGCCGCTACCGCTTCTTCCGCCAGTCGGTGACCGGGCTGGCGGCGCGGCTGCAGCGGCAGTTCACGGTGCGGGCCCGGGGCGGCGCGGGCCCTCGCGGCCGGGCCGTCTTTCTGGCCTTCGGGCTGGGGCTGGGCCTCATCGAGGAGAAGCAGGCGGAGGGCCGGCGGGCGGCCTCGGCCTGTCAGGCGATCCAGGTGAGCGGGGCCGCGGGCGGGAGTGGGGCTCGGAGCTAAATGCGGGGCCTGGATCACCGGAAGGGGGCGGGGTCAGGAATGGGGCGGGTCTGACCCAGAGCGGGGGCGGCCGAGTAGCGCGGGCCGGTTGAGGGGCGGGGCATCAGGCTAGAGACGGGGCTAGATGCGGGGGTGGGGCCCTGAGGCGGAGTGGAGGCGGGCCGAGGGGCGGGACATTCGTCCAGAGGTTGGGCTTTAGGTTGGAGGTGGGGGATTAAGGTCCATCTTCTTCCGGGAGATCATCACTTAAGATTCGTTTATTGGCCGGGCGCAGTGGCTCAAGCCTGTAATCCCAGCACTTTGGGAGACCGAGGTAAGAGGATTGCCTGAACCCACGGGTTCAAGACCAGCCTGGTCAACTTGGCGAGGGCTCATCTCTACAATAAGTCAAAAACATTAGCCACGCGTAGTTCTGGCTACTTGGAAGGCTGACCGGAAGGATCACCTGAGCCCAGCGGGTCGACGCTGGAGTGACCGTGAGCGTGACACTGAACACCAGCCTGGGCGACGGAGTGAGACTCCAGCTCTGAAAAAAAATTCATTTATTTCACCGTTACTTATCACATTTGTTTTACCGTTTATCTTCCTCGAATAGCATGTTTTAGAAGATGTGTTGCTAATTTTAGCTCCAGTGGCACCATAGCTAACAGCTTTGTGTGTATCTTCTAAACTTTAATAACAGCCAAATCCTAACACTCCTATCCCTCAAGGTAGTTGCCATTTCCAATTAACAGAGGAGAAACGTATGAAGAGAGGTGAAGCCACTAACTGGAAGTCACACAGCTAACAAAGGGCAGTGCCCAAAGTCTGACTCTTCAAAGCCTGTGCTCCTAACCACAGAGCCAGATGGCCACACTTTAGCCAAACCATTAGCCAGTGGCATCAGAGTAAAGAAACCAGAGTAAAAACTATGAAGGCCAAAAAGAAAAAAAAACAAGCTATGAGTGGCAAGAAAAAAACCACAGACCTAACATTTTAGTTAACTTTTGTAGTATGTAGGGTTATACCTGGTGACTGGGTACATAAGAGCTCTTGGTCTTTTTAATGCTTAAAATAGCACAGAGACTTCTGTTTCTGCTCAGCCAAAGCCCATATTAGTCAGGGTTCTCCAAACAGAACCAGTAGGATGTGTCTATTTAGAGAGAGAGATTTACTCCAAGGACTTGGCTTACCGTGGAGCCTGGCAAGTCTGAACGCTGCAGGATAGGCTGGCAGCTGGCTGGAGACCCGCAAGAGCCAGTGCTGCAGGTCAGGTCTGAAGGCTGTCTGCTGGCAGGATTCCATCTTCTTCCAGGAGTCCCTGGGTGTGGAGCCACTCCAAGTTGGTACAGCCTCTGCACTTCACAGTTGAAGTCTGAGAGATGGAAGATGGAGTCGCTTGCCCAAAGACACTACTGTTAGGACCAAGCAGCGTCTTCCGTGTGGCCTGGTTGTCAGTCCAGTTGTTGTTGCTCATCACCAGTGTCTCAGGTTTGAGCTCTGGCCAGTTTGGGGCGACAGGTGACATCTGGCCTAGTCCCCAGTCCCTGTCCTTATCTTTTGCCATAGCTTAATGGCAGAAGCCAAGGATGGAAGACTTGAGTCTTCACTAATACTGCTTAAAACTAGAAAGGCTTTTTTTTTTTTTAGCTGAGAAGTTGAGCCTCCTAAGCTTACCATTCACACACCCTTTTCTCACACTTTGCCTTCCTGTGCCTTAACATTTTTAATTGGTTATCACTTAATTTCACATTAAAAAAAAATTCAGGTGTTGGAATTCTTTTGACAAAATCACCATATCTGGCAATTCAAGTTTAAAATTCCTTGTGGTTCAGACTGGTGTAGAATAGCAGCTGCTTCCTTTAGATAGAGCAGGTTTTAAAAATTCAGTTATAAAATAGGTGAAACACATGAGTATATATTTTACCAAGGGGAGATGCAGATGCCAGATACGCATATGAAATGATATTCAACATCACTAACCACTAGAAAAATGCAAACTTAAAACACAATGAGATAGCACTGCAGGGGAGGGAGTGAAAGAGGTGGAGAGGAACCGAGGGGCGAGGGGAGGGAGTTTAAAAAAAAGCAATGTATCACTGCAAACTGGAACAACTAAAATAAAAAACAGTGACAGTATTAAACACTGGTGAAGATGCAGAGAAACTGGCTCTCTTATACGTTGTTGGTGGCGGGCTCGGTGGCTCAGCCTGTAATCCCGCGCCTTTGGGAGGCTGAGGTGAGTGGATTGCCTGAGCCCACGGGTTCAAGACCCGCCTGGGCAGCGAGACCTCATCTCTACAATAAATCAAAAAATCAGCTGGGCGTGGTTTTGTAATCCTGCGCCTTTGGGAGGCTGAGGCGAGTGGATTGCCTGAGCCCGCGGGTTCGAGACCCACCTGGGCAACTTGGTGAGACCTCATCTCTACAATAAATCAAAAAAATGAGCCGGGCGTGGTAGCGCGCGCCTGTAATTCCGGCTACTCGGAAGGCTGAGGTGGAAGGATCGCCAAAGTCCAGCAGGTCGAGGCTGCGGTGGCCGGGAGTGGCCACTGCACTCCAGTCTGGGCGACAGAGTGAGACTCCAACTCAAAAAAAAAAAAAAAAAAAAAAAAGGAAAATAATTTGACAGTTTCTTACAAAACTACACATGCATTTATGATACAACCCAGTCATTTTAGTCTTAGGCATTTACCAAGAGAAATGAAAACTTATTTTCATACAAAAACCTGTACGCAAGCAGCTACTGTAAAAAACAGTATGGCAAATTCCTCTAAAAGTTAAAAAATAGATTTACCATACGATCCAGTATCAGGGACGCAAATGGGTATTGGTAGATCCGTGTTCATAGCAGCATATTCATAATAGTCAGAAGGTGGGAAGCAACCCAAGTGTCCGTCAATAGATGGATAGATCAACAAAACGTGGTCTATACACAGTGGAACAGTATTCACCCTAAAAGGGAAGGAAATCTTGATATGTGTCACAACATGGATGAACCCTGAGGACATTATGCAGCGTGAAATAAGCCAGTCATAAAAAGACAGGCAAGGTATGACTCTACTCATGTGAGGTACTTAGAATAGTTAAAGTCAGAGACAGAAAATGGGACAGTGATTACCAGGGACTGGCAGGAGGGAGAAATGTGGAGTTATTGCAGAGAGTTTCAGTTTTGCAAGACGAAAAGGTTCTGGAGATGATGGTTCTGGTGGTGATGGTTGCATGACAATGTGAATGTACTTCATGCTGCCGAACTGTACACTTAAAAATGGCTAAAATGGTAAATGTTTTATATATATATATATTTTTACCACAATTTAATTAAATACTTTTAAGCCCTGTACATAAATGTTCATATCAGCATTATTCATAATACTAAAAACAACCCAAATGTCCTTCATTACATAAACTCTGGTACATCTATCATGTTCTCTTCAGCAGTAACAAGGGATCTACTATAGACATAAGTAACAACCTAAGTGGAGCTCAAGGACATCATGCTTAGCGAAAATAGTCCCAAAGGTTACAGCCTGTATGATTCCACTTAAATAGTATTCTTGACATGACAAGCTGTAGCAGTGGAGCACAGATCAGTGGTTGCTAGGGGTCAGGACTAGGGATGGAGGTGGTGCAAATACAGAAATAGCACAAGGGAGTGCTTTGGCAGTGACAGAAGAGTTCTACATCTTGATCGTGGTGGTGCTTACACAGACCCGTATGCGGAATATAATTGCATAGGTCTGCACACACAAATGGATGCAGGATTTTTAAATGGTGACAGCTAAGTCGAGTCTGCAGCTGGACAGTGTGCCAGTGTCACTTTCCTGCTTCTGATACTGTGCTACCACTGTATGTCACCTTTGGAGGAAGCTGGGGGAAGGTACAAAGGACACTTTGTACTATTTTTTGCAACTTCTTGTGAGTCTGTTATTCTTTCCAAATAAAAAGTTAAAAAATTTGCCGGGCGTGGTGACTCAAGCCTGTAATCCCAGCACTTTGGGAGGCCAAGGTGAGGGGATTGCCTGAGCCCATGGGTTCAAGAACAGCCTGGCAACTTGGTGAGACCTCATCTCTTCAATAAATCAAAAAATTAGCCAGGTGTGGTAGCCCACTCCTGTAGTTCCAGCTACTTGGAAGACTGAGGTGGAAGGATCACCGGAGTCCAGCAGGTTGACACTGGGGTGACTGTGAGCGTGCCATTGCACTCCAGCCTGGGCGATGGAGTGAGACTCCAACTCAAAAATAATAATAATAATAATTAGGCTCGGTGAGGTGGTTCACATCTATAATCCTAGCACTTTGGGAAGTGGAGAGAGGAAGATCATTGAGCCCAGGAATTCAAGACCAGCCTGGGCAGTATAGCAAGACTTCATCTCTACAAGAAAATAAAAAAATTACCCAGGCATGATGGTGCACACCTGTGGTTCCAGCTACTCGGGAGGCTGAAGCAGAAGGATTACCTGAGCCCAGGAGGTCGAGGCTGTGGTGAGCCATGATCATTCCACTGCACTCCAGCCTGGGTAACAGAGTGAGACCCTCAACTCAAAAAACACACAAACTGTATATATAATTTTATCATAACTGTAATGATAATTTTATATATCCTTCATGTATGTAATATGCGTATTTCATTCTCAAAATCACAGTTGATATGGTATTACACTAGAAAATACTGCTTCTGCTCCATGGAGTTTAAAAGTAGTTGGCAGGGAAAATGGACTTTTTTGAGTTGGAGTCTCAGTCGCCCAGACTGGAGTGCAGTGGCTGCTCCCGGCCACCGCAGCCTTGACTTGCTGGGCTCCAGCAACCCTTCTGCCTCAGCCTTCCAAGTAGCTGGAACTACAGGCACGTGCTACCATGGTCAGCTAATTTTTTTGATTTATTGTAGAGATGAGGTCTCGCCAAGTTGCCTAGGCGGGTCTTGAACCCGCGGGCTCAGGCAATTCACTCACCTTCCGAAGTGTGGGATTACAGGCTGAGCCACCGAGCCCGGCAACTTCTTTTTTTTTTTTTTTAATTCAAAGTTATAGTGCAAGGCGTATTTGCTTCTAGACACTAAGCGCTCTAGGAATCCTCCAGGACAGTTGTTATGGACTGGATCATCAGGGCTGGTTAAGAAGGAAGGAGGAGCTTGAGTTGGGCTTGATGGATGACCAGGGCTGAGCCGGGTAGAGAAATACCATAGAAGTAGGGGCTGGAGAGGATGGTGTGCAGCGGTCCAGAGGTGTCCAAAGGGTAACGCAGATGGACTAGGCTGCAAAGTGCCAGGTCAAGGCACCGAACAACCTCCCAGACAGTTTTATGACCAGCAGCGTGACACATGAAAGCAACAGGGGTTATTGTGGCTCAGAAGCGGTGAAGGGATGGTGTGAGAGTGGGGGGTGCTAGAGATGATACCCAAGCAGGCTGCTGCCAAGGGGGTATACAGTGCTGTGTCTGACACCCCTGGGTGATTAGCAATGGAGTTGGAAAGGTGAAAAGTGGTCAGCAGATCAGACCACAAGAGGGGGAAGATGGAGCCTGGGTGGCTGAGAAAGACATCACCGTAGCCTGAAGCAGAGAAGGACCCAGATTTTTGGCAAATGTCCTGTCTTTCCCAGTGCAGCACAGCTCACACCACCACACCTCCATCCATTTCTGTTGGAACTCTTGTACTCACGTTAACTTTCTGGACAGAATAACCCATTAGAGTCCCAAGAGGCAGAAATGGGAAGACAGGACTTCGACTTGGCTCTAGAGATACTCCTGGTCTCACCCCTTTGCCTGCGAAAGCCACCTGAGGTCACTGTCAATCACATTCCTGCATGCTGTCCAGGAGCTGTCAGCCAAGGTCTTTGCAGAGAGAGAGCTGTCTCCCCATGAGACACCTCCAGAACCAAGCCAGACAGCAAAGACAGCAGAGGAGTGACATACCAGCCGCAGGACTCAGGATTTCTGACCCTAGTCAACTCAGTGTTGGGAGCACAGTGAAGCGACAGTTTGAGAACAGTTGTTCAGGATCTTGAGAGAGAGAGGCAGGGTGAATGAACTGAACCCAGGAGAGCAATAAAACCCAACGGGGCTGTGTTGTATTGGCTCTTGATCTGCGTGGTGAGGACCAGGCCTCATTGTACCTCTGCCCTCCTCCTGCCCCCGTCCTCGGCCTCCACAGGCCCCCAGCTCACAGTGCATTCTTGTTTCCTTATAGGCAATCTTTAGTCAGAAAAACAAGCAGGTGCCTGACCCGTTGGACACGAGACGCTGGCAGGGCTTCCGGCTGGAAGAGTATCTGATAGGGCAGTCCATTGGCAAGGGCTGCAGCGCCGCTGTGTATGAGGCCACCACGCCCACCCTGCCCCAGAACCTGGAGGTGGCAAAGAGCATCGGGCTTCTTCCAGAGAGAAGCCCAGACACCATTCCACGGGAAGAGGAGTGTGTACCAGGTGCCCCAGCCTTCCCCTTAGCCATTAAGATGATGTGGAACATCTCGGTAAGGACCCAGCCTTCCACCCTTCAAGTGGGCATTTCTCAAAATGCCAGTTGTAGTGGACCTGGTGGTGACTGTTTCCAGGAAGTGGGTAGCAAAAACATAGATTCTCCCCGGGAAAGGAGCCCAGATAGTTAGGCTTTCTCCCAGTCATACACAAAATCCAAGGCAGACGGTCTCAAATTGTGAGGTGCCAACATATCACCCAGGATCAGGTACAAAAGCAGATTCTGAGAAAGCAGGTCAGTGTGGGGGCCTGAGTTCTGCGTTGCCAACAAGCTTCCAGGTGATGCTGGCGCTGCTGGTCTATGACCCACACGTTGAGTAGGTCTGCCTAAACCATTGGCTTCTGCCCTATTCAGTTAGTCCATTCCAGGTCTGCCTTTACCACCACCCCTTCCTCCCATGACCTACCCTGCTGGAGAGGAGGAGCCGTCCTCCTCCCCTAATCTCACCCTTCAAGCCCACCTCCACATCAGGGGCTTGTCGTCTCTGCACTCAACTCTTAGAAGGACTCAAGGTTTTAGAAAATTGAGAAGTATTCTTCCCCCACAAAAACAAAGATTTCTGTTTATTTAGAGTAATTTCTTTCTTTCTGTCTTTCTTAACTGAGATGGGGTCTTGCTTTGTTGCCCACACTGGAGTACAGTGGTACAATCATAGCTCACTGCAGCCTCGACCTCCCGGGTTCAAGTGATACTACCACCTTAGCCTCTCAAGTAGCTGGGACTACAGGTGCACATCACCACACCTGACTTTTTTTTTTTTTTTTTTTGGAGAGATGAGGTCTCACTATGTTGCCCAGGCTAGTCTCAAACTCCTGGGCTCAAGTGATCTTCCTGCCTCAGCCTCCCAAAGTGCTAGGATTACAGGTGTGAGCCACTGTGCCCAGCCTAGAGTAATTTCTTTTACCATGCCATTGATAGATGGGTTTGGAAAATTAATTAAGACTTGACGTTTTGTCTCCTGCCCAGAACATCCATCCAAGGCTGAGGTGGAAAACAGCTACAGCAGTTCATGCTGGATATTGAAAAACGCAGTTTCTTGTTTTGACTTTGGGAATGGATCATTAAACTGTTGCACTCCACACTGAGTTAATCGCTAACAAGTAGCCAACTCCTTTGCCTAGGAAACATCCAACTTAGGAGCAAAACTCCTTGGGGTGTGACACCTGTTTACATTCACAAAAGCTGTTGATTCTTATAGGATCTTCTTGATACTTAACAGGTTTCACAGGTCCTGAAAGCCATTCATAATTAAATAAGGAAAATAAGGTACTTCCCCCACCTTGGGTTTTTGTGTATTTATTTTGGGGGATAGGAGAAAGCTGTTCTGTGATTCAGCACAACTTTGTCCAGGGTGGAGTGTGTTGGGCTCCAGCCTGTCTGCTGAAGGGAGGCTGCAGGATGAGTCTCAGTGATCCAGTGGTCAGTTCAAGCTGGTAGAGACCAGAGGCATCACAGTCAGGAAGAAGCATCCCATGCCCTCATCATCTTGATGTTGCCTCCTGTGCCCGGGTACCAAGGTTGCAAGTTTGAGGTGTGGGAAGTGTCCTCTGAGTTGGCATGGAGGGCACCTCTACCTCTCCGCCTCCCAGGAGGAACTAGTCTTGGCTTGCCACTTGAGTGAAGTGATGTTATCTTGAAGGTCAGAGCCCATTCTAGGCAGTAGCTGACCTGGTCCAGGTTACAAACAGGTCTTGTGAGGAACTTGCCATTACACTCTGGTCTGTGTAACCAGGGCTCTTTGCGGATGTGTTCCAGGCGGGCTCTTCCAGTGAAGCCATCTTGAGTAGAATGAGCCAGGAGCTCGTCCCAGCTAGCCAAGTGGCCCTAGCTGGGGAATATGGAGCAGTCACTTGCAGGTAAGTGCCCTCTGCCCACCAGATTGACTGAGAGTTCTGAGAGCAAAATCATAAATCTGTGAGCCCAGCACTCAGCACAATGTCAGACACCAAACCAAAATTAATAAAAGCTGAGTGATGTTGTTGATGACATATTTTCAGTTAGTAGATAATTTGGTTTGAAAAAGATTGCAAGTCATCTGACCCCAAATGATGATGCATATAGGAAATTCACATGGGAGCAGGGCCATCCAAACGCCCAATTTGGAATGTTGGAAAATTGATCGGTTCCTCCTAAGCAATGCATGGGTGGAGCGCCACCTGCCGGTACCAACAACTGTGTCCACAGGAGGGAGCATTCCACTAATAGTTACAGCACCGTTGATGGTGTCAAGAGATTTTTTAAAAGGTGGTTTGTTTCCCACAAGTTCTCAGTGTGACAGCAGAACCCGCCAGTGGGGTGAGTACTAGAATAGAGTATGCTGGGGAACCGAGGGAGCCCTGGGAGGCGTGTGTGCTGCAGAGGAGAGGGCCACTCAGAAGAGCAGTTTGTGCTGCCTTTTGAAGAATGACTAGGCATTACCGAGGCCAGGAAGTAGGGAAGAGGTGTTCCCATCAGAGGGAAGGCAGGTGGATGGCAGCTGCACCTTCGGCTTGGTAAAGCCCCCATCTACAGGTGTGAAGGTTGCTACTTGGGCTCATGACAAAGGATACACTTGTGCTCACCTGAGTATTTGTAGCCCACAGGAAGAGGCGGGACTGCTGCATTCTTGGTGATTTACTAGAGGGCTGGCACACGGACCGGGACCAAGTTCTGTCAGAGATACCATCAGCGTTGGCTGGGAGCAGGGCTACTCACAGCAGGCAGAGCCACTTGATCTAAAATGAGCCACTGTGTCTCAGCAGGGCTGCAGGCGGGGGCTTCTCAGAGGCGCAGGAGAGGGTAGGGCAGCAGGTGACACCACTACTGCTAACTACAACTGGATCCATCCAGTCATTCAGAAGTGTTTCCTAAGCTCCCATTTCATACCAACTGTTAAGCTAGCATGACCTGGAGAAATGTAGGCATGGTCCCTGCTTTATTCAGTGAATGTCTGTCACCTGTTAGACTGCAATGCTATGAGGGCAGGGACTCCACAGCATCGCAGCATGTCCAGTACTTGGTGGGAAAATGATAAATTTTAGTTGGATGGATAATAGTAACAGCTAATATGTGCTGAGTGCTTACTCTGATAAACATGATTCCAGATACTTCCCATGTAAGAACAGCCTATGTGACATGTTACCACCCTATTCTTGCACTGGAAACTGAGCACAGAAGTATGAGAGTCCCTCTTATCCCGATAGATACATTTCAAGACCCCCAGTGGATGCCTGAAACCACAGATACTACCAGTCCCTAGAGATATTGTTTTTTTTCCTATTCAAGTACATACATACCTGTGATAAAGTGTAATTTATAAATTAGGCACAGTAAGAGATCAACAATAAGACTGAATAATTTTAACAATATACTATAATAAAAGTTATGTCAATGTGGTCTCTCTCAAAATATCTTGTCCTGTACTCACCTGCTTTTGGACTGTGGAAAACTGAAATCACAGAAAACAAAACCATGGATAAGGAGGGACCACTGTCACTTGGCCAGGGACTCAAAGGGTAAACCTGGAATTCAAACCTAGGCAGCTAGCCTCCAGGGTCAATTAACCCCTGTGTTCTACCACATGGAAGAACACATGGGAGGGAGGGATGAACGGTCAAATAGATTGAAGGATGGGTAGAGGGGGTCATCAAATGTGTTCCCCAACACTGTGTACAGTACTGGGCACATAGCAAATCTGTTATAAACATTTGCTAAATAAATGAGTGAATAAATGAATGTCAGTGTTGGTTGTGGCCTTAGATGATCCAACTGTTGTATCTGACACTGGCCTCATGTTTTTCCTGCTTGGCTGAATAGAAAATCCAAGGGCGGTCCCAAGCAACTAGCCCCTCACCCCAACATCATCCGTGTTTTCCGTGCCTTCACCTCATCTGTGCCACTGCTGCCAGGGGCCCTGGTCGACTACCCCGATGTGTTGCCCCCTCGTCTCCACCCTGAAGGCCTGGGTCATGGCCGGACGCTGTTCCTCGTTATGAAGAAGTAAGTGGGGGCAGGGGTGACAGGACCCTGGAGCTGGTCCCTGCCCTCCACATGCACTTTGAGCATGGGGTTTCAGTAAAGAGGGTCCTCATCCTTTGGGAGAGTAAGACCAAGCTGAGGGAGCACATCTGCCCTGGAGAGCAGGTTCTCTTTAGGACGGTTTTTTATAAAAACAAAATCTCATCTTCATCCAGAACATACTTTTACTGTAATAAAAGTTATGTGAATATGGTCTCTCTCTCTCAAAATATCTTAGGGTCCTGTACTTACCTGTTTTCGGACTGCAGATAACTGAAACCATGGATAAGAGGGAACTGCTGTCACTTGGCCAGGGACCCAAGGGGACTCACAGCTTGCCTGGCCTGTTTTTAACATCAAAACAGTTCTCCTTCCTCACCCTCTGTACCGCCTGACTTTGCTGTGATGGATGTTCATTACTTTGAACATGGGGAGCCCCAGCTCTTTCCTAATTTCAGGATGGTGGGTGGGACAGAAAGGATGCACAGGAAAGAAAGAGACCAGGGAATGGGGAAGAGGAGCCTACTGGTGAATAAGTGCTAGAGGGCACTGACACGTGTCCAGAAGCCCTGTCTTCTCTCCACCAGCTATCCCTGCACCCTGCGCCAGTACTTGCACATGAACACACCCAGCCCCCGCCTGGCCGCCATGATGGTCCTGCAGTTACTAGAAGGTGTGGACCATCTGGTTCAACAGGGCATCGCACACAGAGACTTGAAATCTGACAACATCCTTGTGGAGCTGGATGCAGGTAGGTGTCTGTCACAGCCTCTGTGCCCTCTGGGGGCACCAGCTGGGAGGTCGGGAGCATGAGGGTACTTCAGGCCCTCTCTGGCTGTTGTGTTCTAAGTCACTGAGTCTTCAATCAGCTCAGACACAACAGATGAGCAGTCTCCTGCAGAAGGGACGCTTTTGTTCTTATGGAGAGTCTGAACATTCTCTCTCCGTGGAGAGTTAAAAGTTCCCAGTCCCTTCCCGGTGCCTACTTACAAGAACCTCAGTGCAGTAAATGTTTGTGAATAAAGTAAAAGAAAGGTAGCTCATTATAAAAAATAATTTTCAAACAATGAAAGCTATCCAAATGTAATCCCAGCTGCCTCTGGAAATGAGTTCCCCATCACTGGAAGCTGAATGATCACTTGTAATATTTTATCATCATTATTATGATAGTGTCACTCTGTTGCCCAGGCTGGAGTGCAAGTGGCACACCTGCTGGGCTCAGGTGATGCTTCTGCCATAGCCTTCCAAGTAGCTGGAACTACAGACACGTGCCACCATGCCCAGCTAATTTTTTATTTATTGTAGAGATGAGGTCTCGCCAAGTTGCTCGGGCTGGTCTCGAACTTGTGGGCTCAGGCAATCCTCTCACCTTGGCCTTCCAAAGTGATGGGATTATAGGCATGAGCCACCACGTCCAGCCACCTGATGATATTTTAAAGGAAATTCATATATCTGGTAAATTTTTTAGCTAGATTTAAAACAATGGCTTTCTAAAGGAATTCTGCATGAATCCATTTACAAATAACTGATTCCTAATGTACCTGCTTCTTAGGTTTGGATTTGGGATTTAAAATTAAATCAAAGACTCTTGGGGTATAAGGGGTCCTAAGAGGTTATCTGAGCCAAGCTCCAGCTCCTTTGTCTTGGGGACAGCTCCAGTTACCAGACAGTTACTGAGATTGTCAAACTCTTACTTAGTCCTTTACCATGCCCATGTAACTGGCCCTCCTGTTCAGCTGTCTTGCTGGCCTGTGCTCCTGGGCCAACCCTGAGTCCCTGCTAGTGCTGCTCATCCATGTCTCACTGATGGCTTTAGTAGGGACAGAGGACCCTCAGAGGGAAGGAGAAGGGAAGAGAGTGGGTCATTCACATCTGCCTGCTTCTTAGATGGCTGCCCCTGGCTGGTGATCACAGATTTCGGCTGCTGCCTGGCTGATGAGCGCATTGGCCTGCGGTTGCCTTTTACCAGCTGGTACGTGGATCTGGGCGGAAACAGCTGCCTGATGGCTCCTGAGGTGAGTCCCGCTGGTGTGTCATCCTCCATCAGCAGCTCTTCCACCGAGCTCCCACTAAGTGATTAGAACAGGACTTGATGCCTCATTATTTGCTCAATACCTCCATCTTTTCTGACCCATAATTTGGCACAAGTTCCTTGCCTACCATTTTGCTTTACTCTAGATTTTCCTAATGCTCCAGGGAGATGTGAGTTCTGTCAGCATAAACTGGGCAGTCTAAGCAGATTCTCATGGGTCTGTGCCAGATTCTGGGTTCCTTGGGACAGAGTTCACATTAGCCCATGAATCAGATGGTACACAGGAGCATGAAAAAGTTAAGACATGCTGACAGTATGACATCTCATCCATTGCTTTCTGAGCAGGTGTCCACAGCCCGTCCTGGCCCCAGGGCAGTGATTGACTACAGCAAGGCTGATGCCTGGGCCGTGGGAGCAATCGCCTACGAAATCTTTGGGCTCACCAATCCCTTTTATGGCCAGGGCAAGGCCCACCTTGAAAGCCGCAGCTACCAAGAGGCTCAGCTCCCTGCACTGCCTGAGTCGGTGCCTCTAGACACAAGACAGCTGGTGAGGTCACTGCTACAGCGAGAGGCTGGCAAGGTGAGGCTATTCCCAGGCTTCATAGGAACTGTGTGGGTGGAAACCTCCGTTCACATTCCAGGGTGAAGGTCAGGCTTGGGCTGGTACCACAGTGACAGAGCCTCTGTCTTACAAAGGCGAAGGCCAATTACAGGAGAACACAAAAGATTTTAGTACAAATAAGAGCAGGGGAGCTAGTCACCAAATCATCAGTCAGAATTCTAGCAATTTGACTTTAGTTGCTTTTACTCAGAAAAGGTGCATTTTTGAGAAATGTTTAATAGGAATGTAGCTTATGGAAATAACCGAGAGCAAATCAGAACAATAGATGGGAAAACATCTCCTGAGAGCAGATCCTGCCATTGTGAAATTAACATAAAGGCATCTAAAGGCAGACCTATGTGAGCCATGGCTGGGGTGGCAGATCTGGCTCAGACAGCAGGCTTAGTGCAGAGAGTCAAGCCAGATGTGTCCCAGCACTGTTCTGCCTCTCACTGCTTACCTCTCTGCATGTGACTGCCATCCTGGTCACAGCTGGTGTTCAGTGAAGGTTGGCTAGAATAACTGTAACCAGTTATGAAGTGATAGGAGGCAGCCTACCCTGGTTCAGGGGACCAGGCAGAGCTGTACATGAGGCAGGGCCTCTCACGAGGAGCAAGGCTGTTCCAATGATGCATACTATACACATGAAAAAGCCTGGGGTATGTCTAGTGAGCAGCCAGTACTGGTCAGCTGAGTGAAGGGCATGCATGGGAGAGAGAGGGTGAAGAACCAGGGTGGGCCAGAGAAGGGGAGATCCTGAAGTGACAGTTCACAGTGAAACGGGTTGTGGGCTGAGCCGTGTTGTAGCTGTTCTAGGCTTCGGCTTCCCTTCCTGTTACAGAGACCATCTGCCCGTGTAGCTGCAAATGTGCTTCATCTGAGCCTCTGGGGTGAACACATCCTAGCCCTGAAGAATCTGAAGTTAGACAAGATGACTGGCTGGCTCCTCCAACATTCGGCTGTCACTCTGTTGGCCGACAGGCTCACAGAGAAGAGTTGTGTGGAGACGAAAATGAAGATGCTCTTTCTGGCTAACCTGGAGTGTGAAGCGCTTTGCCAGGCTGCCCTCCTCCTTGGCTCATGGAGGGCAGCCCCATGATGGCTGTGCATGGGGCTGGTGAATTACTAAAAGAACGTAGCAGCATTTGTGTTGTGATAATCTGTGAATGTTGAGGGAGTGTCGTAGGTGTGAGAGGTGGGGGCCAGGAGGCAAGATGGCACAGAGAGGGCTGGTCAGCCAGAGAAGGCTTCAGGCTTGGCAGGTGGAAGAACTTGAGTCAGAGTTCATGGTCTGCAGTTACTAACTTTAGCTGTGAGATTTGGGAAGACTCCTATCACCTGTATGGACTTAAGTTCTCTTACCTGTAAAATGAAGAACTTGGTCTAAGTCAGGAGCTGGCCAACTTTCTGTAGAGGACCAGGTAGTAGATACTTTGAAGTTGTCACAACTACTCAACTCTGTCACGGCACAAAAGCAGCCTTAAATCTGTATACAAACAAGCACGGCTGTGTTCCAGCAGAGCTTTATTTATGGACACTGAAATGCTATTTACATGTGGCACTAAATAGATTTTTACTGTTTTTTTAACTATTTAAAAATGCAAAAACCATTTTTGGCTTGCAGGCCATCCAAAGACAGGTGGCAGGCCAGATTGGCCCATGGGCCAGTCTGCCAACCCTTTGGTCTAGATAAATTAAAAGGCCTAAGTCTAAAAAAAATGCTGACCGATCACTAGGTCCATTTGTGTATCAGTGCTAAAAATAATGTGATAAGATTATCCCTTTGTACAAATCCAAAGGAACACATTCTCTGAGCAGGCAAGAAGGTAACTCAGGCGTGACTGCTGACCAGAAAGCACCATCTTAAACCCTGGTCCTGCCCTTACAGACCTCTGAAAAGGGAATGGCCAACCTGGGATGTCAGAAGAGGCTAGGCTTAGGAGGGTTAGACCTATGTCCACACTGTAGAGAAGCCAGGCCAAGACAGTGGTTGCTGGTGACAGAATTTGGCTGTGACTTGAACATTGTTTGAAAGAGGCAGCACTGCACTAGTTCACATGTGTTACCTGGGCTAAGGCAGCCATGTGCACGGGCCAACATACTCAGGTATCAGAGGGAAACAGCCAAGTGCGGCCCTGTGGTGGGGAGCCTCTGCACTTGTAGTTAGGCATTCTGGACCAGCTGAGTGTCTTTGGAAAGTATCTCTTGCAGGTAGTGAGTTAATCTAGCATGGCTAAAGTGCATGATGAGATGGAAATTAATAGTGTGGTGATACATACTCACAGACTCCCCTGGTGACTAGCTATTCTAACAAGAATTGAGAAATATTAAATGTAGAATATTAAATTAAATACAACTGCAAAATACACATATTCCTTGAACTGAATATTTGGCTTTAGGAATGACTCTTCTACCCCAAAGATGAGGACATCTTGCAGGCAGATATCAACACTGGGGTGATTTCTCATATAATTTTAAACATGCCTTCTGAGAACACAGCTATTGCTTAAAGCAAGGTGAACATCTAATGATGGATCTTTTCAGCCAAGCCATTCTGATTCTAGGCTTCCCATCTTCATGATTCCCCATGCCCTCAGTGTACTAACTGCTTTATTTTACCCCTTGTGAGGTTATGAAGCGCTGTCATTTCACAGTCAAAGAAAAGACCATCCCATCTTAGACCAGCCAGTCTTAGGTCAAGTTCAGCGAAACCACTTAAGATTTTGAATCCAAATAGCACCCCACCGTTAGCAAAGCATGGCATGGTCAGCTGAGGCTCGAGGACAATGTTTCTCTTTATTTTAGAAATGAGAGTGACTGCACATATGAAAAATACCACTTGGCGATTCAAGGTGGAAAACCTCACGCAAAAATGATTCCCTGACTCCCACCCTTGTTACCCAGTGTTGCGTCTCCCACAGAGGTAAAGTTGTGCCATTTTCCCACGGCTTTAAGAAACAAAACCTCACCCCTAATAAACTCCTGGCTCTGTGTTGTAGAGTCCCAGGGCTCTGGCCCTCAGTCAGACTTCTCCTTCTCCTTCATGTGTAAGAAGACGATGCTGAAGAGGAAGAGCCCCACCATCATGGAAAAGGCGCTGGCATAGTAGGGGAAGGCCGAAGGGATGAAGCGCTCGTACTGCGTGTGCTGGAGTGGCCTCACTGACACCTGGGACAGGACGGAAGTGACAGCACAGTGGCCTGGCCACTGGCAAGCCTGAGCAGGGCACACATTGGCTGAAAACGGGACTGCCACCTGTGCTTACCTGAGTGGAAGAGTACAGGTGAGTGTAGCCTAGCCGGTTGTAATCCACTTTAAACTGGAACACACCATACACGTCGGGCAGCTTGAACTGAACGCTGTATTTGCCACCTGGGAAGAAGTAACACAAGCAACCAGGTGGGATTTCCAGAGCATTTCCCAGCTGAGCCTCTGGAGAGCATGCAAGGGGTGGGGGTGTCTCCCTGCAGCATCCTCTCGAGGGAACTACCTACCTTTCCTCTTCAAGAAGGTCCTCACAAAAGGATCGATGCGGACAAACTCCAGCTGAATGTCATCGCCATCAAAGGGGATCCACCTTCCATTTGAGAGCTGCTCGATCACGATGCTATACTCCTGAGACAGAAGGTCACGTTAGCCAGGGTGGCCAGTGGCTGCAAGGCTGCCCTTCATTTCCATCCCATGAACATGGCAAGCATGCCCAGGAGTTCTGAAACCCTGCAATGGCTCTGCCACCCAGCCCTGACAGTGACTGACCATACCCCTTGGCAAGGTTCATGTCTCCAGCTGAGCAGCCCTACCTTGTCACAGGCCCCAATCCCTTTGCACAGTATGCATACCAATCAAAGTCTGGACCTGAAGCACCCTCCTGGGCTGGGATGTGTCAGGCACTCTCAAACATGCATGCTTCCACATGCGCTGCTCTCTTGCCTGACAAATTCATCCTTAAGACCCAACTGAAGCCAGGCTTGGTGGCTCAGCCCGTAATCCTGCGCTTTGGGAGGCTGAGGTGAGTGGATTGCCTGAGCCCGCAGGTTCAAGACCCGCATGGGCAACTTGGCGAGACCTCATCTCTACAATAAATAAAAAATTAGCTGGGCATGGTGGCGTGTGCCTGTAGTTCCAGCTACTTGGAAGGCTGAGGTGGAAGGATCGCCAGAGCCCAGCAGGTTGAGGCTGCAGTGGCCAGGAGTGGCCACTGCACTCCAGTCTGGATGACAGAGTGAGACACCAACTCAAAAAAAAAAAAAAGACCCAACTGAAACATCACTTCTGTAAATCCAACTTCCTGGGCAGAGTGAAGCCCCTCCCACTGCTGCTTCTCCCCCATAGCAAAACATACCTCTTGAAAAGAAGGTCTCCTAAGAGGACTGGTTTACATGCCCGTACCTGTACCTAAATTGACTGTTTCGGGTGTACAGATTAACTTATTCATCCTTACTTATGCTCTTTAGGCCCGGCACAGAACTGTTCAATAAATGCTTTTGAGCTGAGTTCAATCAACTTGGCCAAAACCTCAGGGCCCTCTCACCCCAAGAAGATCTTACCACCAGGTCAGTAACAGTGTAGGCATTGGGTGGGGCTGTCTCGCCCACTCGATGATGGGACACAGGTCCCACACGGAGGACACCCTCCTCTTTGAACACCCAGCGGGAGAGGGCCACAGCTAGCTCATAGTTGCCTGTCTGGGAATACCTGCAGGAGCGAAACAGAAGCAGCTAGGACACCAGCGCCACCTTTCTGGCGGTATCTGGTGGCCAAGATCACTCATGTCCACAAGATAGTTCTGCCTATGGGCTGCATGTACCTGGGACCTCGGGTTAGAGGGAACACAGGAAAAAATGAAAAGACATGGGTGGTGGTGGTCTGGGTTTCAGCTGCACAATAAATACACAACTTTCTAAAAGAAACAGTGGAGGTTAGACAAATCGTTGCTACCTTAAAAAGGTGAGAGTGCCAACACCAGCAATATAGCATGAAAGTCAAGTCCTAAAATAATCGACAGCACCTGACAGCCTCTGACCCATTCGCAGAAGGCTCCTTTCTCCCCATCTGAGTCATACACACACCGTTCCACACAGACACAAGCCCCTGGCAGCTACCTCTGGGAGCCGGGTATGGCCTTCTGCACTGCTGAGTTGAAGAAAGCATCACTGAAGAAGTCAAGGGAGCCGCTGAAGATGACCCGGGCGTTGTTCCTGGCCTGGAGCCCAGCAATCAGAAGGGTGTTCTTCCCCACCGCATGGGGATACTGAGAAAAAAATGAGGCTGTCACCCAAGCAGTTCCAAGTAAAGGAAAAGCTGCCAGGCCTCCAGAGCAAGAGGACAGAGAGTCAGACCTAAACCACCTTCATCCCCACCCACGGGAGAAGCCTGCTTCTGCCCCCTTCTGTCCCTATTCCTACCAACATGTCATGTCCTCTGCCTCAGCAAAGTGTGCTTTCCCGCTCCATTCTTATTTCCAGTAAGAAAGTGTTCTGCTGCTGGGCCAAGAGCTGGAGGCCTGGAGGCTGCAAGGCCCTTACCTGGGTGATAGGTTTGTCTGGGAAGAAGGAGTAAGAGGTAGAAGAGCCTGTCAGGATGTCCAGCACCAAAGGATTGTCGGGATCAGCCACCATCCTGCAGAAGGAGCAGAGAGCAGCCCAACAATTACCCCAAGAACCAAGCCCGAAGGTCATGGGATCCCCAGGACCAGTTCTCCCAGGAATGAATCCTTCTTTCTTAACAGCCACACAGCTCTCGTCTTGCTGTAACAACGGAGTCTGACTCTTAGTATGCCTCCCCCCGCTCACTCACCCGACACCTCGAAAGAGGATGGGGTTTAGAGATGACTTGCCAACGATGGTCGGAGCCTTCAGCAGGTTCTCAGTGTCAGCCACGATGAGTGTGTGCTGCGAGGAGCAGATGGAAGAATGAGTGGGCAGAGAAAGGTTCCCCGCACTGGGGAGCCCTTTCTCACTCCCTCCTGGTTTCCAGGCTAAGCCGAGCTCTGCTGTGCACGCCTAAAACCTGGACAGTGATAGGTCTGATTACCTGGCCAAGGTCGGAGATGTCATAGTTGTGATGGTCAATGACAGCTGTTTTCTCCTCATCAAACTCAATCCCACACTCACTGCCCAGCTCTCGAAGAGGGTCACCTGCAGAGACCCAAGAGATGCCTGGCTGAGCCCTTCCATGGGGCTTTGGGCCAAATGTCCTGGCTTCCTCACAACTCTCTCTCTGCTGGGCAGCCTTAGTGCCCTGTGGCTTCATCTGCTGGGTGCATCCCCCAGTGGACCCCTGGACAAGAGTACAGTATCCTGCTTCCAGGGGTCAGAGTCTGCACTGGTAAAATAGTTCCCTCACTGACTCCCTGGCCAAGGCCCACCCAGCAAATACCCATTTGGCAGCCTCTGTGTGTAAAGCACTCCAAGTTCCCTGGCAAGATAGTAGAACACACCAGCATTTCCCAGGTTAGAGACTCACCAATGTCCGAGCTAGCAGCTACCAGGACGCTGCCTCCACCATCAATAAAGGCACTGATGGTCTCCACATTGATGTTGCCTCCAAAATCTGAAAGAAGGTACCAGACAAGTGACCCAGAGGTCTCTCACTGCTCCTCTGACACTGCTCCTCTGACACATGTCGGGAGGGAAGCAGTGAAGTGCAGACCAGCCATGATCCATCATGGAGCTGCTCCCTCTGGAGGCGGGAATGAGAGGGAGGTTTACCAGGCGACAGCAGGCAAGTCACTCTCTGGCATGAAGACTCAAATAACAGCTCAGCTTTATTAACTTTTAAAGGTTTAGATGAAACAACAGTCAAACAGCTACTACTCACATTTGTCAAGTTAGTTGTACACATTTCAAGTCACACATGAAATATTCATTTGTCAATGCTGCATTATCCACACATTTCATGAAACAATGCAATTCACACTGCTAACCTGAACTTTTCACACCAGTATCCCTGATCGCTGGAGCCACGTCTGAGGCCACCCACCCGTTTTCCAGAGCCTGTCAATTCCACTTCATTTAATCTTTCACACCAGTATCCCTGATCGCTGGAGCCACATCTGGGGCCTCCCACCCTGGCTTTCCAGAGCCCGTCAATTCCATTTTGTCTAAGTTGTTTGAGAAAGAGCACTTTTGAATCTGAGTACGATGCCATCACTTGATACTAGTACTTACTGGCTTAGTATTAACAGTTCTATTAGTTCTACAGATTTATATTTATGGTATCCACAACAGAGCCACTCAGTATATTTTAAAACAGAGATCAGCCAGCTCGGTGGCTTAGACTGTAACCCAGCGCTTTGGGAGACTGAGCTGAGTGGATTGTCTGAGCCCGCGGGTTCGAGACCCGCCTGGGCAACTTGGTGAGACCGCATCTCTACAATAAATCAAAAAATCAGCCAGGCATGGTAGTGCATGCCTGTAATTCCGGCTACTCGGAAGGCTAAGGCGGAAGGATCGCCGGAGCCCAGTGGGTTGAGGCTGCAGTGGCTGGGAGCGGCCACTGCACTCCAGTCTGGGTGACAGAGTGAGACTCCAACTCAAAAAAAAACAGAGATCACCAAAAGGGTGAACATTTATAACTGCAATCCTATCCTGTTTTGTTCAATTAGGTCAGGTGACTACTGCCAAAAGCATCCAAAATTAGCACCGAGTGGGGCTCTTTTAGGCTCAAGAATCTCCCCAAAGCATATTCTGATGTTCAACATAAAGTACTGTGGGAGTGCTCAGTGATTTTCGTGTGAGCTAGAAAGAAAAATAAAGGGGATGATGTGGGAGGAAGCTATTATGCCAAGGTTAAGGGAAGACCTGACAAGCGACGTGTGAGGAGACGTGAGTGACCCAGGCAGTACATGGGGTCAGAGGATCCTAGGCATCAAGGACGACAGGTACATGTTCCTAATGCAGGTGGGCAGTCACCAGCAAGGGGCCCAGTGTGGCTCTACTGGAGAGAAAGGGGTAAGGCCAGGGGCAGGTCACATAGGCTTTGCGTGGCACGTGAGGGCTCTGCCATGGGGAGCCACTGGCGGGCTCAAGGCAAGAGACTGACAGGATCTCATTTATGTTTTGGGTTTTTTTTTGAGTTGGAGTCTCACTCTGTCACCCAGGCTGGAGTACAGTGGCACACTCCTGGCCACAGCAAACTTGACCTGCTGGGCTCAGGTGATCCTTCCACCTTAGCCTTCCAAGTAGCCAGAACTACAAGTGTGCACTACCATGCCCGGCTCTCTCTCGTTTATGTTTTTAAAGAATGAATCTGGCGGCTGGATGGAGACTAGGGTATGAGGGTGGGCGTGATGATGGGTTAGAAGGTCACGGTGAAAAGCCAGGCAGTGAAGGGCACTAACCAGACCTCAGGGGCAGCGGTGGAGGTAGGCGGAGTGGCAAGCCTCCCATACCTTCTGACAGTACAACCCCACAGCATGGGGACAGACTGACACAGGCATTAGAATAGCCCCAAGGAGTCTGGCCCGAGCAACTACGAGGATGGATGTGCCAGTTTGCTGAGACTGAACACAGAAGTGTGTCCTTCAGACATCTACTAGGCAGTTGGAAATGAGTCCATAAAATGACTTTGTAAAGATCTGAAATGAGAAGAGCCCTCTATTCTGAGGAATAATCTTCAGCAAAAATTTCAAAAACACCTTTTCTTCAGGTATACGCAGAGCCTCTTGTACCTGGGACTCTCCACCTCCCACACTCATTCAAAAAGCCATTTAGCCACTCTCGTACATGAGGCCAGGAAGCCTTAGACAGTCCAAAAGCAGCCCATTGGTGAAGGACAGTAGCTTTCAACCTGGGGCAATTTTGCCCCTTAGAGCAATGTCTGGAGACATTCCTGGTTTCACGATGAGGGGGAGGTGGCTACTGGCATCGAGTGATTGAAGGCCCTGGATGCCGCTAAACACCCTACAGTGTTTAGGGGGCACAGGACAGCCCCCACCCTAAAGAATTATCCAGTCTGAAATGTCAAGTGCCCCTGTTAAGAAACCTTCGTGTAGAGGTAAGAACACGGGCTTTGAAACTGAGGAAGCCTGGGGTTCAAACTAGGCAAATCCCTTCACCCCCAGAGTAGGGGCCAAACCCCTTCCATGAAGCCTTCCCAGGATTCCTGCAGCAGCACCTCCCGAAGTGTGGGACCCACTCCACCAGGGGCAGGAAGGGTGACAACAGTGAGGTGGGGACAGAGATTAAATAATGGTGAAGCTCGAAGCTTCCCTTTCCATTCTTTTCAAGCTTTATCAAAGAGAATGTCTTGGCTTGATAGTTTTTAGAACATCCCTAGCACTTGCTAATTTCTTCTAAGAGGAAACCTCAGGTTCAAAGCCTTCAGCAAGCAGCAGTATCCAGCTGGAACCCAACAGTGTTATGCCCTATTTATAGTCACTTTCTACTTCTATCAAGTGATGAAACTGGCCTTCCATTTTCTTTTTTTGAGTTGAGATCTCACTCTGTCACCCAGGCTGGAGCGCAGTGGCACGCTCCTGGCCACCGCAGCCTTGACCTGCTCAGCTCAGGCAATCCTTCCACCTCAACCTTCCAAGTAGCTGGAACCAAAGGCACGCAGCACCATGCCTGGCTAATTTTTTGATCTATTGTAGAGATGAGGTCTCGCCAAGTTGCCCAGGTTGGTCTCAAACCCGTGGGTTCAGGCAAGCCTCTCACCTCAGCCTCCCAAAGTGCTGGGATTGTAGGCGTTAGCCATCACGCTTGGCCTGGCCTTCCATTTTCTGTGGTGATACTGGGCTCATTTTTGGCTCCCCTCTAAAATGTTACTTTAATTTTTCTTTTTTTAGGTCAATTTGAAGAAAATTATTAGGTAATTATTAGCACAAGTCATCTGTAATATAACAAAAACCATGAAGGATGTGTGCAAATGACTAACATTTGGGAAATATTGTTTTACGCTTTCTGATGTTTTTCCCACCAACAATATCCTCTCTCAACCTTCTCCTCATCTGTCTCATTCATGCTTCTTTCCTTCCTTATCTATCTCCAGAAGCACATCTTAGAGAGTTCCTCCAGTTCATCTTACTTCCCAACATAGGATTTGGTAACTCATTTCAATTCTTTAGTTTTATTTCCTCAAGACAGACTGAAAACACTACTTAAGGGTAAACTGCCTGTCCTTAATATCTCACCCAATCCACCATATCTCAGAGTTCCAAACACAGTAAACATTTGGCAAACGCCCTTTAGTCTGCTGAAGGCTCCATTCATCTGCCCAGTCATTTGAAGATTTCAACTTGTACTCGGGTCACATCCACCCAACTACTCTTGCCCCCAAAAAGCCAAGTCCAAAAGCACATGTTGCAGGGTAGTTGGTAGTTGGTAAGTGACAGTAGCCTAAGGAAAATACTTCAGGGATTTGATGGAACTCAATTTCATGTGAATTACAAGAATAAAGTAGCTGCCAATGAAAGGAAAGACTTCATGAGCTTCACTGCAGGGAGAATGGTGGTCCTTTACCCCAAACAGGAACAAATTAAGTTCCTGGAGAAAAAGATAATCCAAAGCAAATGAAGAGAATGACTAGTATGCTCACCAAAAAAGCATGGCAAACACAAAGTAGCCAAAGGAACAGGGGATATTTAGTCTGGAGAAAAAACAATCAAATAGGCTATGATAATTGTGAAGGTTATGCCTCTAAGCAAGATTTATCCTCTAAGGCTCTGGGGCAGGTAAGAACAAAATAAAATAAGATAAATTTCATTTACTATAAGAATCCTTAACAGAATTATCCAGTGGTGGAGTGGGTTATCTCATAAAACAGGAACACTCAAATATAAATTGGGTAATCTGGCCAGGCATGGTGGCTCTCACCTGCAATCCCAGCACTTTGGGAGGCCAAGGCAAGAGGATTGTCTGTGCCCAGGAGTTCGAGACCAGCCTGGGTAACTTGGCGAGACCTCGTCGCCACAATAAACCAAAATATTATCCAAGTGTGGTGGGGCGTGCCTGTAGTCCCAGCTACTTGGAAGGCTGAGGCAGAAGAATCACCTGAGCCCAGCAGGTTGAGGCTACCGTGGTGGTGACCATGCCACTGCCTTCCAGCCTGGGCGACAGAGTGAGAGTCCGACTCAAAAACAATTTTTTAAAAAAACCTGGCCAAGACATTCATTCTGTTCAACAATTAGCCCTCTGCTAGGCCGCTGGACATATCCAGTCTGCCTCAAATGAGGGGAGGAGGACTTAAATAATTGCTAAGGCTCTTTTTTCAGTCTGAGACTATGAGTCTATCTGAATTCTTACGATCAATTGCCAAAATACACAACGTTCCTTTCCAGCAGTCCATATTAATAAAATGCTATTTCCTCTCTCAACACAGGCAAACCCAACCAAGGAGTTCTCATCTACGAAGCCCTTTACAGAGAAAATTCCATTCTCAGTGGAAGAGCAGGCCCTAGATTTCACGGACTGTGGCAACACTTGACCCCACCATCCTTAGCTGTGTCTTTTAGAAAGATGTTCCCTCCTGGGTTAACGTCAGAAATTAACATTTTCCTCTTCTCTGCAGCAGCAGCGCCCAGAGGTGGCAACCCATCCTGTGACCGAGGAACATGCCCAAGGACCAGAAGAAAGTGAACCATCAGTCCCGGGCTGCGAATCCCAGTTCTGGAGGGCGACGCGGAGCCCTTACCTTCTACCGAAGGGGAGAAGATGATGAGATTGTCATAGAGGAACTCCCCATATTTAATAAGGGACAGGCTGGGGTCATCAGCGGTCTTGAATGTGAGTTCAAAGCCCCGGTCTGGACGAAAAGAAAACAGGGAGTTGAGGCAGACGGGGCACAAAGGGAAATCCCAGCTGCGGACATCGCGACCCCCACTCCAAGCGGCAGCCCAGACTAGGCGGCCAGCTCCAGGAAAAATCGTGGGAGGGAGGGTGGTCGGCCTCCGGATCCTGCGCTCACCCTTCAGGCTCCGGAAGAAAAGCGAGTGCGTCTCCCGCAGGTTGAGGTTGTCCAGCAGCACTAAGGTGCGTGGCCCGCTGGCGCAGACCGAGCCAAGCAAGGGCAGCAGCAGCCATAAAAGGGCCCGAGCACCGGCCGCAGCGCTGGGCTCCATCTTCCTCCTGCCAAAGAACCCAGCACCTGGGCACCGGAAGTGTCCCGTCTACGGTGGCTCGAGGCTGTGGGGCACCACCCGGAAGTGATCGGGATACGCCGGGGCGAGTCCCGGAGCCGCGGCTTTGGCGGCAAGAAGCGGAGAGCATCGCCGGAAGTGTCTCGGTTGAAGGCGGATCCTTTGAACCCTATTGGTGGGAAGGGGACAAGACCCAGCCCTCCCCAAGGAAAAAGCTCAATCCTAGAGAGACAGCTCTGCAACCGCGGCCAATCAACAAGACTGAGCACCCCTTGGCCCCGCCCACGTCCCGAGCCCGCTTTTGGTGGGTGCCGGGCAGCTGGGCAGGGTCGTCGCGTCGCGGACGAGGATCTCCTTACTGGCGCGTCCTCGCTGGTCCAGAGCTGACTCGAAACAGGGAACCAGACTCCACCTCCTCCTCTAGGGAGCAAGGACGTGGAAATAAGATGGGGCCAGGGCACTTGGAGCCTCCTGCCTGCGCGAGCCTGGCCTGCCCAGCTTGGTGGCCTACGCTGGAGACGGCGAACGGGCGCTGGACTAGCTTTGGAATCAGCTGGGCTCAGTTTTCCAAGCTCCGTCTCTCACTAGCCCTGTTACCCCGGCATTGCGCTTGTCTCCAGATCAGTTTCCTTGGCTGTAAATACCGAAAATGACGAGGTCCAGCTCTCCTACTTCTGTCTGTCTTTGGAACAGTCGTTTAGTTATGTCTTCTCTGGGCTCTTGGGAAGACTAAGGCAGGTTTTGAAGCACTTAGCACAGGGCTAGGCCGAGCATCCAGTCAGTAATGCAGGTCTCCAGGTCAATACCGAGACCACCTGGACTCCTCAGACCTGCCTCTGTCCCACTACGGGTCTACTACCCCCAGCAGCTTCGAGACTTCACCTGTTCTCTGGGTCCCAGCCACAATCTTAGGGCCAACGGTGGAGGTAATTGTGGAGAGAGAAGGTAGTTGTTCTTTTCTGACACGTGTCCACCAACCCAAGAATGAGGCAAAAGTGAAAACCTCCCTCCAGGCATCTCCTAAACAGACTCCACCCGCTCCATTTCCACCGGCTCAACCCCAAGTTAAGCTTGTTGCTTTCACTCCTGCTCCGAAGCCAAGGCCTCCCACCCTCTACACACAATGTCACATAAATCCACCTTTAACTCAGATCTGACACTAGCCTGTTTAGGAGTCTGCCATAGCTCAGGGACACCCTGAGACTCTTCACTCCCAGGTCTCCACTTCAGTTCATCTCAGCAGCCCCATCCTCCTCTGAGCCTGCTCAGGCTTCCATGGAACAGGAATGGTCAGGCCTTCAACATCCCCTGAGCTTTCCCACTTACTGCCTTTTGCTCATGCAACTCCCTCTACCAGGAGCACCCTCCCCACACTTCCCTCTTAAACCTTGCAGGGGCCAGGCGCAGCAGCTCACACCTGTAATTCCAGCATTTTGGAAAGCCATGGCAGGAGGATTGCTTGGGCCCAGGAGTTCCAGACCAGCCTGGGCAACATAGACCTCATCTCTACAAAATACCAAAAAATGCCAGGCGTGGTGGTGTGCCCCTGTAGTTCCAGCTACTCAGGAAGCTGAGGCAAAAGGATCACCTGAGCCCAGGAGTCTGAGGCTGTGGGCAAGCTGTGATTGGCACTGCGAGTTGAATGAGACCACAACTCAAAAATAAATTAATAAATAATACATAAATAAAAGAAACCTTGCAGGATCTTCTCCGTCCTCACTGAGAGCCACACCCAGCTCTGCTACCTACAGAAAGGCACTCTCTGTTCCCCATAAAAACTTGACCTCTCTTCCTCTGACGCAGGATGCGCCGCATCCCACCTCTGGCTAGACTCATCTCTGTAGTTGTCTAAGCATCATCCACCTCAACTTCTCAAGAACTCCTTGACCTAGTCTCCTTGATTCCTTGACCCAGGCTTGATTGGATCAAAATTGAGACGAAATAGGAGGAAGAATGAGGAGGACTGACACAGAGCACCTTCTATGCCCCAGGAGCTTTGCATACTATCTCATTTAATCTTCACAGTAATTTCATGAGGTGGGTGTTATCCCCATTTCACAGATAAGGCTCAGAGGGCAATGAGGCTTGGGACAGCACCAAAGCCCAAGCCTTTCCCCTCAGACTGTGGGGTCCCCCTCAGGGCAGACCTAGGATGCAACTGGCAAGGGTAGCCCTCTAGGTGGAAACAAACAGGGGGGCCCGGATTCACTTCCGGCTCAGGACACCCAGTTCCAGCACAACCCCTGAGGACTGTCAAAACCTGGACCCTTTCCCGGCCTCAGTGAGACATGGTCCTATCTTCCAGAGCAAGGGCTCCATTTTCCTGGGTCACAAATCCTTTGAGAACTTAATGAAACTTCAGGTACTGTCCCTAGAAAAATGCACCTGTACTCATGATTGCAGGGAGCTGAAGCAACCCTGGAGCCTATTTGTTCTAAAGGTCTCAGGCAGTTAAGAACCCCTGTTTCAGACAGCCAGGCAGCTAGGTAGCAGAAGCAGGGAGGGGCCTCCAAGTGATGCCTCAGAGGGCCAGTGAAGGGGAGCTTGTCCTAAAAGGCAGTTTATTGGGCAACGTAATGTGAAGTGGCCTGCCCTGGGCCACAGACCAGCCAGGAGTAGGCAGCATGGGAAGAGCTGCTCAGGACTCCAGTGCCATCTCGCAAGGCGGGGCTGCCCACAGAAAGGGGCCAGTCGACAGAGGCATGATGCTCAGCTGCCAAGAAGTTGGAGTGTCAAGCCTGCGGCAGTTGCTGCCCCATCAGGGCTGCTGGTGGGGGCCGTGAAGCAGGTCAGAGGCTTCTGAGGCCGAAGACCAACACTAGTGGACACGAGAAGCAGGCTCCGTGGCAGCAAAGCGGTGGAAACACTGATGTGGTGTGGACAGCTGAAGCAGGCCTCTTCAACCTCCGAGGAGCTCATGCCCCAGGCGGAGAGGACCTCTCTGAGGAACAGGGAAGGGGATGTGTCTTCCCAGGGCTGAGAGACCCCGCAGGCTCCCAGATCACTGTGGGGGCAGGTGGGAGGAGGCCTGGTTGGGGCTGCCTTGGGAGGGCTTGGCAGTCCTGGAAGGCTAAAGGGATGGCAGCAGGAAGCTGTGTTCACAGAGGCTCACTGCCAAAGTTGCTTTTTGCTTTTCTTACGCTTGGCCTTGGCGAAGGGGATGTCAAGGGACTCGAGGCGGAAGGGCCGGGGCTGGGGCATTTCAGGAGCCGGGCTGGGTGGGATGGCAGAGTTGTTGCTGAGTGGGGAGCTGAGGCCTGGCGGCGAGCTGTGGTGCGCTGTGGAGAGGGCAGAGGGCATTGGTGAGCCAGGAGAGCAGGAGAGAGAGAAGATGCCCCGGTGGGCAGTGTGGAAAGTCTGCCCCACCCCCACCCAGCAGAGCCCTGGCCTTGTGGCTTAAACCCCAGGCCCTGTAAGGCTGCTCGGGTTGAGGGCTCAGACCCAGCAATACAACATCTGCATCCCAAGGGGCTGGGCCAGGGATTTGGGGTTTCAAAGCCTCAGACAGAGGCAGCCTGGGATCTCAAGCCAGACAAGCCCAGCTCTGCCACTGCCTATAACCTTGAGCAAAGCACTATGCCTCTCTGAGCCTCGGTGTGCTCGTCTGTATCACGGGCACAATGCAGGGCACTCAGCTGATCCTGTTTCCCCGCTTATTCCTCCACTCCACCCACCCTCTGTCTCTCAGCCTCAATACAGAGCTAAGATGTGCTTGTGCTGATATTCTTCTGGAAGCTCTGAGGGCTTCGCGTTTAGTTTCAAAAGTCAAAAAATGAAGTGATGCTCAATTGTTGAAATTGTGCTTTGCTTTTGTGGCCCTTGGTAGGTAAAGTCCGTCATCCTCATCTGGAGAAGTCATGATGCTGATGTTGGAGGAAGCTGCCAAGTAACTAGTATGACCCAGACCTGGCTGGGCGCAGTGGCTCAAGCCTGTAATCCCAGCACTTTGGGAGACTGAGGCAAGAGGATTGCCTGAGCCCAGGGGTTTGAGACCAGCCTGGGCAACTTGGTGAGACCTCACCTCTGCAATAAATCAAAAAAATTAGCCAGGCATGGTAGCACACGCCTGTAGTTCTGGCTACTTGGAAGCCTGAGGTGGAAGGAACACCGGAGCCTAGCAGGCTAATGCTAGGGTGGCCGTGAGTGTGCCACTGCACTCCAGCCTGGGTGACAGAGTGAGACTCCAACTCAAAAAAAAAAAAAGACTCAGACCCGAGCAACCCCGGGTCAGGGCCTACTGTGTGTGCTAAGGGCCTACTGAGTATCAGGGGAGACAGCCCCTCCCCACAGGAGACAAAGGGGTGGAGGAAAGAGGAGAGTCTGTACTGAGCACCTACTATGTGCCAGACCCTGGACTGGCCATTTCCCCACCTCATCGCATCTAATCCTGAGACATAGGTGCGATCCCCCTCATGTTATAGCTGAGGAAACAGGCTCAGAGAGGGAAAGACGTTTTGGAACCCAGGTCTGTCTGACTCTCAAACCCCTTCAAGTCTCTCCCAGCTGGGGGAGGAGCACCAGGGAGGCGCTGGAGGAGGGCCAGTGGGAAGACACTCACTGAGGCTCTTGATGAGGTCTGTGCTGAGGATCTGGCTGGCCCGCTTAGACCGGAAGTAGTTGCTGGCAGTATTCTCACTGTCGCTGCGACTGAGCATCAGCTTGTAGCGGTCTTCCTCCTGCTGAGAGTCCAGAGTCTCAGGGGTCCAGATCCCAGGTCTGTGCAGTCCTTACCTGGGCCCCTGGCCTAGGGCTCAGCATTATCTGGAAGCCCAGTGGGGTGGGGGCTGCCCTGAGCCTTCCCTAGTCCTGTCCTGGGGCTGAAGCAGTCATTGCCCACGTTGATACACCCACTACAGACTCTGGACTCCTGGGATGGGATCCCAGGCAGCTCAGGGCCAGGAAGTCACCATCTCCAGCCAAGCCTACACCCTACCTCTCCTTCCTTGAGATGAGAAGTGTCTTGCTTCCTCCTGCAAAGCTCAAAACAGGGTGTCATGCCAGCCCCAACAGGGGCAAGGGCAATACTACATACCCAAATCTATCAGGACATAGTCCTAGAAATGGCACCACAGTACTGTACTCAACTCACAGGTACATTTATGATCATTAGACCTGGGGTCAACCTTTTCATCACCAAGGACTATTGTTTTCCACTGCTTTCACGGATGTGTTTTCTTCAGTCTCTTTTTTCAAGGAACTACTTGTTCCCACCTGACATGGTCCCGGGAGGTGATCATTCACAGTGCTCTATACCACACAGCTGGACATGTGACACCCCTTCGACACTTGTGACCCACACTGCACCAATCACAGAACTACGTCTTTCTGAACATGGTAACTCATCCTAGCATAGCCCCATGAGCCAGGCAGGGCCAATCAGAATCTTCCCCCAAGCTGTGATCCCAGGAAGTTTCAAGAGGCCTTCTCTTTGGATCATCCCCTGCCAGCAGCCATCTTTCCTGCCATGTGGAGAAAGCCCAAAGCTGGCATACCAGGAGAAGCAGAAACAAGAGGTGAAGACAGACACAGAACCCTGACTGTGCAAGCCCCTAGATCCAGCCATGCCTGAAGCTGTTGCATTTACATGAACCAAACATGCCCTATTTCGCTTATAATTGTTTGCTTGTAATCTATCCCTTGAAACTAAAAGCAGGTCCCAGGTTAAGAATTTTTTTTTTCAGGGCAGCAACTTTCCCTTTCTTATGAAATTAAACTATCAAAGCTGCCAATCAAGCCTTAGACCACCATGAGACAGTCCCTGCAGCGACTCTGAGTTGCCTAGACAGAGATGCTTGGAATTCATTAAGCTCCGAGTGGCCCTATTATAACTGTAAAGGTATGTTTCGTGTGGACTTTCTGAGATATTTGTAATGGTTTAAGGCAGAATTAGCAAATTTTGGCATATGTATCAAATCTGGGCCACAGACTGTTTTGTTTGTTTGTTTGTTTGTTTTTTGAGTCAGAGTCTCACTCTGTCGCCCAGACTGGAGTGCAGTGGCTGCTCCCGGCCACCACAGCCTCGACCTGCTGGGCTCTGGCGATCCTTCCGCCTCAGCCTTCCAAGTAGCCAGAACTACAGGCGCGCGCTACCACACCTGGCTGATTTTTGATTTATTGTAGAGATGAGGTCTTGCCAAGTTGCCCAGGCGGGTCTTGAACCCGCGGGCTCAGGCAATCCACTCACCTCAGCCTCCCAAAGGCACGGGATTACAGGCTGAGCCACCAAGCCCGGCTCACAGACTGTTTTTGTAAATAAAATTTTATTGGAACATACCATTCATGTATGTATTATCTATGGCTGTTTTGTGCCACAGTGGCAGAGTTGAGCAGCTGCAACAGAGACCTCGGGGCCCACAAAGCCTGCAATATTTACAACAGGATCCTTCACAGAAAAAGTTTGCTGACCCCCTGTTTTTGAACAAAACTCTTTGAGTTTCTCTATTAAGGTCACTGGTAGCTGCTGTCCCCAGCAGCCACCAGAGGCTCAGACAGGAGAGCACCAGCAGAGGATCCAGCTGCCATGGGTCCCTCTCTGGTCACCCTACCCAGCTGGAGGATCTGTAAGTAATAACTCTTAGGCTTTCACATTGTGGTTGTGTCATTGAAGCCACACCTGCAATCCAACCCCTTATGGTGAGGCCACCCCTGCTGGAGCTCTTCTCTCTGAGCCTCTGGGGGCTGCTGGGGAACAGTAGCTATCAGCAAAGCAAATAGAGAAACTTGAAGAGTTTCGTTCAAAACATCCCTGCTTTAAGGACACACATTTCTATCGCACTATAAAAATGGTAGATAGGAAAATAAAGTGACCTGAGAATCCTAGTTACTGTCTCACAAACCCTTTGAGGATCCTTTTGGTCTGAGGAACCAGAATGTGCTGCTTGTCCCCTAGGTTGTTCTTCACCAGCAGGATGGGCCCCTGGGAACCATCTACTTGTCCCGTAGTGTTTTTTTGTTTTTTGTTTTTTTGAGTTGGAGTCTCAGTCGGTCGCCCAGACTGGAGTGCAGTGGCCGCTCCCGGCCACCGCAGCCTCGCCTGCTGGGCTCGGGCGATCCTTCTGCCTCAGCCTTCCGAGTAGCCAGAATTACAGGCATGCGCTACCACGCCCGGCTGATTTTTTGATTTATTGTAGAGATGAGGTCTCGCTGCCCAGGCGGGTCTCGAGCCCGCGGGCACAGGCAGTCCACTCACCTCAGCCTCCCAAAGGCGTGGGATTACAGGCTGAGCCACCGAGCCTGGCTGTCCCATGGTGTTTATGATTGTACGTGCCTTTGAATGAGGGCCAGAGGGGGTTGAGGGTCCAGATGCCAATGAGGTGACATAGAAAAGGGTCCAGCCTCAGCCTCCTGCTCCAGTCCTTAGGCGGGAGGAAAGTAGATCAGCTCCCTGAAGTCGTGCTGACCCACGGCACTCTGGCACAAAGCCCTGCCCATTGCCCTGGCCCGCTCCTTCTCATGGGGCCTTACCGCACATGGCTCGCTGTTGTCCACTGCAGAGCTTCTGTGAGCTGGTTTGCTCTGTGGCCCAGTTGAAACTGCTTTGAGAAAACAAAAGCTGAAGTCATTGATGCCCCATGCGAGGCCCAGAGGGCACAGGTGAAGGTGGGATCAGGCCTGGCTCAAGCTTAAACAGGGGAGGGCACTTCCCAGCCCAAGCCAAGGGATGGTTTTGGGAAACAGGCCACAGGAGGGCCAGACATCTAAGAAGCTGCTCCCCTGCTTCCAGACAAAATAGCCTGCACGTGGGGCAGGCAGGAGACTGCTGCTGCCCAGAGCACCTGGGAAAGGGGCTGGCTGGAGTCTCGGCAGGGATGGTGTCAACGCCATACGTAAACGTCAGGGACATAGGCCCTGGATGAACACTGACTGGTGGGGGACTGATGGGGGATGCTGCTTGCCCCCCAAACGGGCAGAGCCTGATCTGTGGCTGGAGAAAGATCCCTGGCAAATACGACTTTACTCTGAGACACATAAGAGATGAAGAGCCTTCAAGGTCATCTTATCCAACCTCTTCTTTGTAAACAAGCCCAGAGAGGGACATTGACCTTCATAAACTCACATAGGCAGTCAGCAGCAAAAGCAGAAGTAGAACCAAGCCAGAAACTCAGACTAGCTGGTTTCTATCCATACTCACTGCTATGACTGTGACTTTGACCAAGTCACTGACACTCTCCGAGCTTCAGTTTCCTCATATGTAAAAATGGGCATAATCATCTTTATCCTTCACATGATGATGTATACCAAGCACTTACTATGTACCAGGCATTGCTCTTAGGGTTTTACATACATTAACACATTTTTAGCCTCACAGCACCTTGACGGAAGGTACTGTTATCCATCCCCCTTTCACAATGAGGACACTGAGTCCCAAAGAAGTCACACAAGGAATGGTGCAGCCAGAATTCCCACCATATCTGTCTGCCTCCAGAACACACCCTCTCTCAGAGCCCCAACATGTCAAATACCCGAGGTCACATGTCTGCTGCACCCACAGCCTGCGGGTCAAGGCCCAGGATCTCATCAGGCTGCAGGATGGTGGCAGTAGAGGGTGGGAAGAGGGCAAGGGGGAGCCAAGCTCCTGACCTACTGGGAGGCTGGTTTTTATGATGATGGGCTCCGGGATCTTCCAGAAGCTGTTATCCTCGTCCCAGTAGGACTCACGCCGAATCTTGCTGAGGTTGCTATAGTTGCAGTCCCTGCGAATCAGCGGCTGCACCTTCTCCAGGAGCTGCTGGAAGAACACGGAGTCACGTTCCAGCCGACGGATGGTGGCCAAGTAGTCGATCTTCTCCAGCTCAAACTCTGACTGCAGATCTTTGATCTCCACCTCTGCTGCCCGAAGCTGAAGGCAAAGGATAACAAGCAGTGAGCAGGACAAGACACCTTCCATGTGTCTGATCACCACACCCACTCGCTGTCCTGCCAGCAGCCACTCCTCAGGTGCTCACTAGTCCACCCATCCATCTATCCATTCTTTTTTTTTTTTGAGGTGGACTCTCACTCTGTCACCCAGGCTGGAGTGCAATGGCATGCTCATGGCCACTACAGCCCGACCTGCTGGGCTCAGGTGATCTTTCCACCTCAGTCTTTCAAGTAGCCAGAACTACAGGCATGTACCACCACACCCAGCTAACTTTTTTTATTTGTTGTAGAGGTCTCACCAGTTGCCCAGGCTGGTCTTGAGCCCACAGACTCAGGCAGTCCTCTCATCTTGGCTTCCCAAAGTGCTGGGATTATAGGTACGAGTCACTATGCCATCCATTCTTTTTTTTTTTTTGGAGTTGGAGTCTCACTCTGTCACCCAGACTGGAGTGCAGTGGCCGCTCCCAGCCACTGCAGCCTCAACCTGCTGGGCTCCAGCGATCCTTCCACCTCAGCCTTCCGAGTAGCCGGAATTACAGGCATGCACTACCACGCCCAACTGATTTTTTGATGTATTGTAGAGATGAGGTCTCGCTGCCCAGGCAGGTCTCGAACCCGCGGGCTCAGGCAATCCACTCACCTCAGCCTCCCAAAGTGCTGGGATTACAGGCTGAGCCACCAAGCCCGGCTGCCATCCATTCTTATCTCCACCATTCATCCAGCTGTCCCTCCATTCATCTCTCCACCCACCTTCTCCAACACCTACCCATCCTTCCATCTATCTATTTACCCTCCCACTTCTCCACCCCACATTTAAGTGAGCACCTATTGTGTCCCCAGTCCTGCAAAATGTAGGGAAAATGTTGATTATCAAAGCCCAACTGCCAGCCCTCAGTCACTATCCCTTGCTTGTACATTGTATCCAGGAGCCTTTTGGAAGTACCTATATACAACGCCACAGTCCTAAAAGGCCTTAGAGGACTGCATGAGTGACTTTTCTAAGGGGGCAATAGGCACAAACTCTCAGATTGGACAGCCCTTGCTCTTCCACTGCCACAGTCATAACCAACACGACTTAAGAGTCAGGTGAGGCTGAGTTCGGTGGCCCAGCCTGTAATCCTAGCACTTTGGGAGGCCGAGGCAAGTGAATTGCCTGAGCCCGCAGGTTTGAGACCAACCCAGGCAACTTAGTGAGGCCTCGTCTCTACAATAAATCAAAAATTAGCCGGGTATGATAGTGTGCACCCATAGTTCTGGCTATTTGGAAGGCTGAAGTGGAAGAATCACCAGAGCACAGCAGGTGGATGCTGGGGTGGCCGTGAGCGTGTCACTGCACTCCAGCCTGGGCCACAGAGTGAGACTCCATCTCAAAAAAAAAAAAAGAAGAGAATAACAACAACAAAAAAACTTTAAAAGAGTCAGATGCACCTTGATTTGACCACAGATTCCAGGTTGCAGAGTCCAGAAGGCCCTCACCAGATGCTGATCTTCTGCCTCCAGACTATGATCAAGGAAACCTCTTTGTAAATTACCCAGTCTCCAGTATTCTCATATAACAGCAGGAAATGGACTAAGGGCTATTGCGAATAATGCTGCTATCACATTAGTGTACAAGTTTTTATATGGACATATTTTCATTCTCTTGAGTATAATAGCTGGGTTACATGGTAACACTGTGTTTAACCAATTGGGGAATGGTTAGATTGCTTTCCAAAGCACCTGTACCCTTTTACATATCCACTGGTGATTGAGGGCTCCAATTTCTCCACATCCTCATCAACATTTGTTAGCTGTCTTTTTTTTTTTTTTTTTTTTGTAGAGGTGAGGTCTCACTATGTTGCCCAGGCTGTTCTTGAACTCCTGGCCCTCCTGCTTCAGCCTCCCAAAATGCTGAGATTATAGACATAAGTCATCACAACTTGCCTGTCTTTTTTTTTTATTATAGTTATTCTATTGGGTGTGGAGTGGTAGCTCACTGTGGTTTTGAGTTCCATTTCCCTGATGGCTAATGATGTTGAGCATCTTTTCATGTGCTTATTGCCCATTTGTATATTTTCTTTCGAGAAATGTCTGTTGAGATATTTTGCTCATTTTGAGAAATGTCTGTTGAGATATTTTGCTCATTTTTTTTCATTTATTTGGGTGTGGTGGTGCACACCTGTAGTTCCAGCTACTTGGAAGACTGAGGCAGAAGTATTGCCTGAGCCTAGCAGATCGAGACTGCAGTAGCCATGATAGTGCCACTGTACTACAGCCTGGGCAACAGAATAAGACTCCAACAAAAAAAAAAAAAAAAGAAAGAAAACTTTTAGGCTTCAAAAGATACTATAAAAAAAGAAAAAGCCCACAGAATGAGAGAAAATATTAATAAGTCATATATCTCATAATGTATTTGTATCTAGAATATATGAAGAATCCTTGCAACTCAATAATAAAAAGACAAACAACACAATTTTAAAATGGACAATGGTTAGGCATGGTGGCTTATGCCTGTAATCCCAGAATTTTGGGAGGCTAAAGCAGTAGGATCACTTGAGCCCAGGAGTTTGAGACCAGCCTAGGCAACATAGTGATACCTTGTCTCTACAAAAAATCAAAAATACTAGCTGGGTGTGGTAGCATGTGCCTGTAGTCCCCTCTACTCAGGAGGCTGAGGCAGGAGAGTCACCTAGGGTTGAGGTTGTAGTGAGCCATGATCATGCCACTGCACTCCAGCCTGGGCAACAGAGTAAGACCCCGACTCCAAAAAAAAAAAAAAAAGGAGAGAGAGGCTGAAAGCCAGGCTGGGAGGTCTAAACAGTTAGCTGTGACTGCAAAGGAAAAGTTCAGTTGTTGAAGGAAATTAAAAGTGCTTCTCCTGAAAACACATGAATTATAAGAAAGCAAAACCACCTTATTGCTTATCTGGAGAAAGCTCGAGTGGTCTGGATAGAAGATCAAACCAACCATAAAACTCCTTTAAGCCAAAGTCTCATTCAGAGCAAGGCCCTAACCCCCTTCAATTCTGTGAAGGCTGAGAAAGGTAAGGAAGCTGCAGAAGGAGAGTGTAAGCTAGCAGAGGTTGCTTCGTGAGGTTTAAGGAAAGAAGCCGTCTGCAGACACAAAAGGGCAAGGCAAAACAGCAAGAGCTGATGAAGAAGCAGCAGCAAGCTACCCAGAAGTGCTTGCTCAGATAACTGAGGAAGGCGGCTGCACTAAATAGATTTTTCAGTGTAGATGAAACAGCCTTCTATAGGAAGAAGATGCCATGTAGTACTTTCATAGCTGAGAGGAGAAGTCAATGCCTGAATCAGAGCTTCAAAGGACAGGCTGATTCTCCTGCTAGAGGCTAATGTGCCTGGTGATTTTAACTTGAAGTCAGTGCTTATTTGCGACCAGGTGGGTGGCTCACATCTGTAATCTCAACACTTTGGGAGGCTGAGGTGAGAGGATAGCTTGAGCCTAGGAGTTCAAGACTGGACAATATAGCAAGATCTCATCTCGACAAGAAATACAAAAATTAGTCAGGTGTAGTGGCACATGCCTGTAGCCCAGTTACTCAGGAGGCTGAGGTGGAAGGATCTCCTGCAACCAGTAGGTCGAAGCTGTGGTGAACTATGATTGCGCCACTGCACTCCAGCTGGAGCAACAGAGCAAGACCCTGACTCAAAAAAAAAAAAAAAGGTTATTTGCCATTACAAAAATCGTAGGACCCTTAAGAAGTATGCTAAATCTACTCTGCCTGAGCTTATAAATGAAACGACAAAGCCTGGATAACAGCACATCTGTTTACAGCATGGTTTACTGAATATTTTAAGCCCACTGTTGAGAACTGCTCAGAAAAAAAGGTTATTTTCAAACTATTACTGCTCACTGATGATGTACCTAGTCTCCCAAGAGTTCTGAGGAAGATGTACAAAGAGATTAATGTTATTTTCCTGCCTGTTAACACAACATTTATTCTGCAGCCTATGGATCAAGAAGTGATTTTGACTTTCAAGCCTTATTACTTAAGAAATACATCTTGGAAGATTATAGTTGCCATAGATAATGATTCCTCTGATGGATCTAGGCAAAGTAAACTGAAAACTTTCTAGGCTGGGCGCAGTGGCTCACACCTAATAATACCAGTACTTTGGGAGGCCAAGGTTAGAGGATTGCCTGAGCCCATGGGTTTAAGACCAGCCTGGGCAACTTGGCAAGACCTCATCTCTACATTAAATCAAAAAATTAAGCTGGGCTCAGTGGCTCAGCCTGTAATCCCGTGCTTTGGGAGGCTGAGGTGAGTGGACTGCCTGAGCCCGCGGGTTCGAGACCCACCTGGGCAACTTGGCGAGACCTCATCTCTACAATAAATCAAACAATTAGCCGGGCATGGTAGCACGTGCCTGTAGTTCCAGCTACTTGGAAGAGTGAGGCGGAAGGATCGCTGGAGCCCAGCAGGTCAAGGCTGCAGTGGCTAGGAGCGTGCCACTGCCCTCCAGCCTGGGTGACAAAGTGAGACCCCACCTCAAAAAAGAAAAGAAAAGAAAACCTTCTAGATGCCATTAAGAACATTTGCAGGTATGGTGGTATGCACCTGTAGACCCAGAAACTCAGGAGGCTGAGACAGAAGGATCACTTGAACCCAGGAATTCAGAGCCAGTCTGGACAACATAGTGAGACATTCATCTCTTAAATTAAAAAAAGAGAGGGGCACAGTGGCTCACACCTGTAATCCCAGTACTTTGGGAGGTGGAGGCAAGAGAATTGCCTGAGCCCAGGCGTTCAAGACCAGCCTGGGCAACTTGGTGAGACCTCATCTCTACAGTAAATCAAAAAATTAGCTGGGCATGGTGGTACGTGCCTGTAGTTCCAGCTACTTGGAAGACTGAGGTGAAAGGATTGCCTGAGCCAGCAGGTCGAAGTTGAGGCTGCAGTGGCCGTGAGCATGCCACTGTATTTCAGCCTGAGAAACAGAGTGAGACTCTGACTCAAAAAAAAAAAAAAAAAAAAAGGGAACATGTGTGATTCATGGGAGGAGATCAAAATATCAACATCAGCTGGAGTTTGGAAGAAGCTGATTCCAGCCTTCATGAGATAGTTTGAGGGGTTCAGGCCCTTCAAATGGAGGAAGTAAATGCAGATGCGATGGAATCAGTAAGCGAACTAAAATTAGAAGTGGAGCCTGAAGATGGAACTGAATTGCTGTAATCTCATGATAAAACTCGAATGGCTGAAGAGTTGCTTCTTATGGATGAGGAAAGAAAGTGGTCCTTCAGATGAAATCTACTCTGGTGAAGATGCTATGAGCACTGTCAAGATGATAGTAAAGGATTTAGAGTGTTACATAAACTTAGCTGAGAAAGGGTTTGAGAGGACTCGATTCTGAAAGTAGTTCTACTGTGGGTAAAATGCTATCAAACAGCACTACATCCTGCAGAAAAGCCTTCTGGGAAAGGAAAAGTCCACTGATGCAACAGGCTTCACTGTGGTCTTACTTTAAGAAACTGCCAAGCCGGGCTCGGTGGCTCAGCCTGTAATCCCGCGCCTTTGGGAGGCTGAGGTGAGTGGATTGCCTGAGCCCGCGGGTTCGAGACCCGCCTGGGCAGCGAGACCTCATCTCTACAATAAATCAAAAAAAAATCAGCCGGGCATGGTAGTGCATGCCTGTAATTCCGGCTACTCGGAAGGCTGAGGCGGAAGGATCGCCGGAGCCCAGCAGGTCGAGGCTGCGGTGGCCGGAAGCGGCCACTGCACTCCAGTCTGGGCGACAGAGTGAGACTCCAACTCAAAAAAAAAAAAAAAAAAAAGAAACTGCCGGTTGGGTGCAGTGTCTCACACCTATAGTCCCAGCACTTTGGGAGGATGAGGCAGGAGGATCACTTCAGGCCAGGAGTTTGAGATCTGCCTGGGAAGCATAGCAAAACCCTGTCTCTACCAAAATGAAAAAAAATATTATTAAAAAAGATCAAGGCAGGAAGAGTATTTGGGCCCAGGAGTTCGAGACCAGCCTAAGCAACATAGCGAGACCTCATCTCTACAAAAATAAAAATAAAAAGGCTAGTCAGGTGTGGTGGTATATGGCTGTACTCTCAACTGTTTGGGAGGCTGAGGAGCGAAGATTGCTTAAGCCCAGGAGTTCAAGACTGTGGTAAGCCATGATCGTGCCACTGCACTCCAGTCTGGATGACAGAATGAGACCTCCCAACTCAAAAAACTAAAAAGAAAAAAAAAGAAAATAAATTGCCACAGCCACCACAACCTTCAGAAACTACCACCCTGATCAATCAATACTGAGACAAGACCTCCATCAGGAAAAAGACTGTGACTCACAGAAGTCTCAGGTGATTATTAGCATTTTTAGCAATAAATATCTTTTTTTTTTTTTTGAGTTGGGAGTCTCACTCAGTCGCCCAGACTGGAGTGCAGCGGCTGCTCCCGGCCACCGCAGCCTCGCCTGCTGGGCTCCGGCGATCCTTCCACCGCAGCCTTCCGAGTAGCCAGAATTACAGGCGTGCACTACCACGCCCAGCTGATTTTTTGATTTATTGTAGAGATGAGGTCTCGCTGCCCAGGCGGGTCTCGAACCCGCGGGCTCAGGCAATCTACTCACCTCGGCCTCCCAAAGGCGCGGGATTACAGGCTGAGCCACCGAGCCCGGCTGATAAATATCTTAATTATCAGCCAGGCGTGGTAGCACACGACTGTAATTCTGGCTACTCGGAAGGCTGAGACGGAAGGATCCCCGGAGCCCAGCAGGCGAGGCTGCGGTGGCCGGGAGTGGCCACTGCACTCCAGTCTGGGCGACCGAGTGAGACTCCAACTCAAACAAACAAACAAAATCTTAATTAAGGTACATACATTGCTTTTTAGACATAATATTACTGCACACTTAATAGACTATAGTAGAGAGTAAAAATATAACTTGTATATATGCACTTGGAAGCCACACAGTTTGTGTGACTCACCTTATTGGGATATTAACTTTAGGTGGTCTGGACCCAAACTTGCAATATCTCTGTGATATGCCTGTATATCTTTATGTTTAAAAAGCTAGATGGGGGAAAGTGCATATTTATTTATTTATTTATGAGTTAGGGCTTCACTCTGTCACCCAGGCTGGAGTGCAGTGGCACAATCACAGCTCACTGCAACCTTGAACTCATAGGCTCAAGTGACCCTCCTGCATCAGTCTCCTGAGTAGCTCAGACTACAGGCACACACCACCACACCTGGCAAATTTAAAAAAAAAAAATTTTGTGGGCCGGGCTCGGTGGCTCAGCCTGTAACCCAGCACTTTGGGAGGCTGAGGCGAGAGGATTGCCTGAGCCCGAGGGTTCGAGACCCACCCGGGGAACTTGACGAGACCTCGTCTCTACAATAAATCAAAAACTAGCCGGGCATGGTAGTGCATGCCTGTAGTTCTGGCTACTTGGAAGGCTGAGGCGGAAGGATCGCCGGAGCCCAGAGGGTCAAGCCTTCAGTGGCCAGGAGCGTGCCACTGGCCTTCAGCCTGGGTGACAGAGTGAGACTCAAGTCAAAAAAAAAAATTTTTTTTTTGTGGAGACAAGGTCTTGCTATGTTGTCCAGGCTGGTTTCAAACTCCCGGCCTCAAGTGATCCTCTCACTTTGGCCTCCCAAAGTGCTGAGATGACAGGCATGAGCCACCATGCCCAGCCCAAAAGTGCATACTGTAGCTATGTTTACCTGAGGAGAGAGAGTGTGTGTGTGTGTGTGTGTGTGTCTGTGGGGGGGGAGGGGGCATGCATGTGTGCAATTGTATAGAAACACATATTTCTTTATGCTAAAAAAAATACACAAAGAATCCTAGGTACTTATAGATGAAGACAAACATCTAAATCTGAATCTCTCCAGCAAAATCCTCCAAAAAGCACACAGAACAACAAGGCGAGAAAATAAAAGCACCGTGGCAAGCCCAAGAATTGTGGCTGTGACTCTCTCTCTCTCTCTCTCTCTCCCTCTCTCTCTCTCTCTCTCTCTCTCTCTCTCTCTTTAACTTATTTGAGTTAAGGTCTCATTCTGTCGCCCAGACTAAAGTACAATGGCATGATCACAGCTCACCACAGCCTCGAACTCCTGGGCTCAAGCAATCCTCCCTCCTCAGCATGACAAGAAGACAGAGAACACTAGAAGCTTTGAATGACATGTAAGTAGAGAGAAGAGCCCTCATGCCCGGCAGACAGCCCTGGAGCCACACCACAGTGTGGGTGCAGAGGCCTCAGGACAGCGGGAAGGAGGAGGGTAAGGGAGGTAGCAGATGCGAACCCTACCTAGAGAGCAAGTCCCACTCCAAGGGAGAAAGTCCTGAAAACGGATCTGGAACCCGAAACTGGGAGACAGGTGGAAGAGACCAAAATGTGTGCAGGACCAGTGGAACTCGCCTTTGGAGGGCCATTGGAGGGCATTTAGAATTGGAGGCACCCTTGAGGTGAAATGGAAAGTCCTGCAGAAATGAGAGAATCACAAAAGACACACAGACCCTAGCCACCACCACCAAAAAGACCCACAAAGGTATCACCTCCAGGGTTTTGACCCCTACGTTTATGCCTGTGGATATATTATCTTACTTGGCAAAGGGGACTTTGCAAACAATTAATGTTGTTCATCAATTGACCTTAACATGAGGAGGTGATCTGGATTACCCATGTGAGGCCAGTGAAATCCCAGGGGGCTTCGAAAGCAAAAGAGGACAGCGGAGAGGCAGGTAGAGAGGTGTGTCAAGAGAGATGCTTCTGAAGTGAGGCAGGAGCGGAATCAGAGAGATCCCGAGCATGAAAGGGACAGTCTCCACCCCAGCTGTCTCTGAAGGGGCCGTGAGCAGGGAATGCAGACAGCATCCAGAAGCAAGTATGACCCACGGCTGACAGTCCTACATTAACCTCACCATACTAAATTCTACCAACAGCTGGATAGGCCTGGATGTGGACTCTCCCCTGGAACTTCCAGAAAGAAACGCGACCCTACTCATCCCTTGATTTCATCCCTGGAAAATTCTGAACACAGCAACTAGCTCTGCTGTGCCCATTCTTTGACCTACAGAACTGTGAGGTAATAAATTTGCTGTTTTGGCCAGGCGTGGTAGCTCATGCCTATAATCCCAGCACTTTGGGAGGTAGAGGCGAGACGATTGCCTGAGCCCAGCAGGTCAAGGTTGCAGTAGCTGAGAGCGTGCCACTGCCCTCCAGCCTGGGCAACAGAGTGAGACTTCAATTCAAAAATAAATACAAAAATAAATTTATATTTTTAAGCAAGTAAATTTGTGGTGATTTGTTGGAGCAGCAAGAGGAAACAAATCAGAGCTCTAGTGAAGACGACACTTCCCTGTACAAACAGAAGAGTGTGCCCCAGACCTTCACCTCTGGCTCCACCGGTTATGGACAACCCAGACAAACCAAACGTTACAAAATAAACAGGAAAGAGCACATACATCCAACCAAAGCTACTATGAAGAAACAGAAACAGAAAATCAAAACATTTCAGTGAAGAAAACTCTCCCCCAAGCACAATGAATCAAACAAGCACATTAAAAATGCAACACAACACCCCAACTTGAACAAAGTACAAGAATCAAACAAGCACATTAAAAATGCAACACAACACCCCAACTTGAACAAAATGTCCTTAAACCGGCATTCATAGATATGAATATTTCCAATTCAGAATTGAAAAACTTAAAACAGAAATGGACCAAAAAATCAAGACGTGAAATGGGACACTGACAGAACGAAGGGAACAGGAAATATAGAAATGTAGATCAAATGACAAGCATGGGAGAACAAATTTGACTGAAAACATAACTGGCATAAAAAAAGATATGAAAACCCACTGGGTGCGGTGGTTCACGCCTATAATTCCCATGCTTTGGGAGGCTGATGCAGGAGGATCATTTGAGGCAAAGAGCTCAAGACCAGCTTCGACTTCTACAAAAAATAATTAGCTGGGTGATGCATCTGTAGTCCCAGCTACTTAAGAGGCTGAGGCAGGAGGATTGTTTGAGCCCAGGAGTTCCAGGCCACTGCACTCCAGCCTGGGCAACAAAGCAAAACCTTAACTCTAAAAAAAAGAAGTATGAAAATAGCCAAGGGGAAAAAAAAAAAGAGGTTAAAAAGGAACAATGTATCAGCTTTATGCTTTGGCGAGCTCCTCTGGCTGCTGGTGTCCTGGTGGAGGCACCCTGCAGGTGGCCAAGCAAAAGGAGGCTCAGAAGGATGCATGGTGACCCTCAGGGAGGGAAGCACGGGACTCCTTGCCCAACCCCACCTCCAGCCACAGCCACACTCTTTCTGTTCCTAGACGTGCTGACCTCACTCCTGCGTCAGGCTCTGCTCGATGCTCACATCACCTCAGGGCTGGCTCTCTCTCTCTCAGGTCCCCCTAGGAATCTCCACCCCCTCAAGAACCTCCCTGTCCCCCACCAGTGATCACCCCAGGTACTTTTGGGCTCTGGTAACCTTCTTCTTCCCGATGTGGGTACTGGTTTTCTGGGTACAATCACTTTGTGGAGATGAACCCAGGCATGCCTTTGTGATGTGTGCACTTAGCCAGCCACAAGAATGAAAACCCTGCCAAGGTATTCCCTCCATACTGCTGATTACCCCGATATTCTCTTATTTCTCCCCTCTGCTACTTATTGCACACACCCACCCACTGAGAGGTCAGCTCCACAGGAGCAGGGGCATATCTGTCACTGTGACCACTGTGCCACCAGCATCAGAACAGAGCGCAACACACAGCAGGCACTTAGTAAATGCTTGCATGAAGCATGGAGGGATGCTGGCCGGGTGCAGTGGCCCATGCCTGGAATCCCAGCACTTTGGGAGGCCAAAGTGAAAGGATTGCTTGAGCCCAGGAATTCGAGACCTCGTCTCTACACAAATCAAAAAATAAGGTGGGCATGGTGTTACGAGCCTGTAGTCAAAGCTACTTGGGAGGCTGCGGTGGAAGAATCACCTGCGCAGAGGAGGTCGAGGCTGCGGTGAGCCGTGGTCATGCCACTGCACTCCAGCCTGGGCAACAGAGTGAATCTGACTCAAAAAAAAAAAAAAAAGATGGAGGGACGTCTGCCTGCCCGCAGGATGTAGCGATGCCCGGGTTGGGGGTTCTCCCCTCTTTGGGCAGACAGGCGTGGGGGCTGCCCTGAGGGCCTCACCTTCCTCTGCATCTTCTCCAGCAGCTTGCTCTTGGCCCTCACTTCCTCCTGGATGGAGTCGTAGACGTTGAGGAGCACCCAGTCCCCGCTGTCCTCGTCCGCGTTCTGCAAGGCGGCCACCAGCTGCTGCTTGCGCTCATCCGCATAGCGCTTCCGCCATTTGTGCTTTTCCCTCAGGTCCTTGTTCTTGGCCTGCTCTCCTCCCACCACCTGCTGCTCCAGCAGCTGCAAACTGCCGGTGCGGAGGAGAAAGTGAACGTGACAGTACCTGTCCGTCGCTGACACTTGCCACCCAGCAGGCTCCAGGCTAAGCTTGGTCCCACCAAATCCTTCCAGCAGCCCACTTCACAGGGAGGGAGACCGAGGCTGGGAGAGGACCCACTGCTTGCTCAGGGTCGGGACCAGGATTCCTACCAGACCCGCCCAATCCATGCCTGTGCACTCGACCCCTGCAGGAGGTCTGCCCATCAGTCAGGGAGGACAGTTAATCCATCCCTGGCCCATCTACTTCCCAATGCCAGTGGTCCCTGCAGCTGAACAGGCCTGGGTCTGTACTCAGGGGCAGCCAGCATGATTAGAATAACCCGGGTTGTGAAAAATGTTCATTCAACACATTCAGTGCACAGTGTTTAATCAGGCAGGGACACACACAATGCTTGTTGAAAATGCTTCTATCCAGCCAGGCACTGTGACCCACACCTGTAATCCCCGAACTTTGGGAGGCCAAGGTGAGAGGATTGCCTGAGTCCAGGGGTTCGAGACCAGCCTGGGCAACTTGGTGAGACCTCTTCTCTACAATTAAAAAAAAAATTAGCTGGGCATGGTGGCCCATGCCTATAGTTCCAGCTACTTGGAAGACTGAGGCAGAAGGATCACCTGAGCCCAGCAGGTGGAGGCTGTGGTAACTGTGAGTGTACCACTGCATTCCAGCCTGCACAAAAGAGTGAGACTCTAACTCAAAAAAAAATTCTATCCAAAATGCTAAAAAATGTTTAGAACCTCTGCCTTTTAAAGGAACAACTGTTAAATAACTACAGAGAAAGGCTTATGTGGCACTCCCCACTATTGAATAAGGCCCCATGAAAATGTCTCAGCCCCTGCCTCTTCCCAGAAGGATGGAGGGAGCTGGTCTGAGGCATTCTCAGGTTTCATAAAAGGAGAGAGATTTACTCAAGGAAAAGAAGGTGCCATCACCCGAGTAGCCAGGCTCTGACTCAACAGAGCAGAAGGGCAAGCAGAAGGGAGCTATGTCCATGTCACTCCTCCATTTAAAATCCTGCAGTGGGCACCGTGGGAAAGAAGCCCAAGTGCCCAAGGAGGGCATGCAGGGTGCCCCCATCCTGTCTCCCTCTGCAGCCTGGTGCCTTCTGCTCACTCTAACTGGAGCTCGCTGCCACACCTCCCAACACCCAGGCCGTCTCCCACCTCCATGCCTTTGCAGATGCTGCGCTTATATCTAGAATGCCACCCCTGGGGCATGTGTCTTGCAAAGCTCCTGCAGGGGTCCCCTCTTCTGGGAGGTCTTTCCCAACTTTCACTCCACACACCACATGGTGAAAACAGCCACAACACGTGTCAGTGCTTTCTGTGTGCCCATTGCTGGACTGCCACTCCTGCAGGCATTGCCACGCTTGATCTCACCCCAAGCTTCTCAGGCTGGGACTTTCACTATCACCCATGTTGTAGATGAGAAGCCAAGGCACAGAGAGGTATAAAGTCCACCCAAAGTGGTGGAGCTAGTGGAGGAGGCCAGATGGGCCCCACTTACTTCTAACTGCTACAGAACATGGCCTCCCTGGCCTCTGTGCCTGCTTCCCACCCTGGACTGTGGCCCCCGGAAGGCCAAGGCAGCATCGCATTCATCTTGTCATCCTGGTGCCCAGCATGCAGTAGTTGCTCAGTTAATGTTGAACTGTGGCCTCTGGCCTCTCACTGCTGGGAGGAGGCTGAACCCCTGGCTGACTCTGACATGGAGGTAGGACTGACATGATCATCACTGACAGAAGAATCAAGGCTTAGGAAAGTTCAGTGACTTGCACAAAGCCACACAGCGAGTGAGAAAAAGCCCAGCTCCCCAGGCGGTCCTAATAGGTGCCTGGAGGTGTCTTGTCCTAGGGTGAATGAGTCTCACATCAGGGAAGGCACTGGAGGCCAGGAGGTCAGGGCCTTGGTTGGGACCTGAGGAAAGCCTGTGTCTCCCTGCCCTGGGATTCCTGAAGCCTGAGGGCCAGGCCCAGTGAAGGCTGTGCGGGCGGCGGGCCCTTCACTTCCCTCTCCTGGAGCAGCTGGGAGAAAGGCGCCTGGCTGGACTCTGGTGCAGCCTGTGTCCCTTCTAGAGCAAATCCCTGCTTGCCTGGCCCCCTGCACTGGCAGAGGAGATCAGGGCTGCCTTGCCATAGGGGGGAGAGTTGGGAAAAAGTATGGGCACCCCCACTCTCGATCCTGGGACACAGCTCCTTCCCACCCCATCACAGGGTCCCGCCATCCCACTTTGTGCTTACCGGGCCAGCACCTGCTGCTGGTCCATGACGGGCAGCAGGTCATCAGTCAGCACCGCTGCCTCCACGTCCATGCCCACCCTCCTCATACTGGCTGTGGCCAGCAGGGGTTGAGGCTGAGAGGCCACCAGGGCCTCAGCCTCTACCCACATGCCAGGTTCTGCTGCTGACACCACCTCCTCGGCCACTTCCAGATCAGCCTCCTGAGCACAAAGAGAAACCCAGATGGAGGTGGGAGGGCCAGCCCTGGACACAGCTCACAGGAGCTCAGTCCCAGAAGGGGACATCTGGCCACCACAACCCAGGACAGATCACCTCTGGCTGGGAGATACTAGTTACACAAAAATGCAGCAACCTATTTCCACTGACACCCCCAGAACAGTCTCCCAGCTTTCTCTCTCATCCTGCAATTCAGTCTCCACATGGCAGCCAGGGCAAGCTTCTTAAAATATACACCGATCAGCCGGGCTCAGGGGCTCAGTCTGTAATTCCAGCACTTTGAGAGTCCGAGGTGAGTGGATTGCCTGAGCCCACAGGTTCAAGATCAGCCTGGGCAACTTGGCAAGCTCTCGTCTCTACAATAAATAAAAAATTAGCCGGGTGTGGTAGTGCACGCCTGCAGTTCCAGCTACTTGGAAGGCTGAGGCGGAAGGATCACCGGAGCCCAGCAGGTTGACGCTGGGGTGGCCATGAGTGTGCCACTGCACTCCAACCTGGGCAACAGAGTGAGTCTCCAACTAAAAAAAAATATATATACCGATCACATCCCTTTCCCCATTCAAACCTTCCCATAATGTTCACCGGGAAGCCCAGGTCCTCCAAGTCTCCTGTACCCTCTGTGCCTGCTCCCTCCTCCCCTGCTATCCCACCACCCTGTCCTCCTTTGCTGTTGCTAGGAAAGTCAAGATCTTTCCAGTTACAGGCTTGTGCTGTCCCTTCTGCTTGCTGCTGCCCCAGGCACTCCGTCTTGCCTGGATCACTTTCTAACTCATGGCTGCTCTGGCTACTCCATCTACCACCACCGAGAGCCTGTGTGTGCTCAAGGCCAGACTGTCCTCCTCCATAAATGGCGGCGGAGGGAGTTGTAAAGCCTCTCACTTCCCTGGTCTTGCTTTGCTCTCTCAAGTAGAGGGGATGAGTCCAAGGGCAAGGGTGTTCAAACTGTTCCACAATCCCACAGGGGTTCCCGAACAGTGCCTCAGGGGCCGCCAACCCAGACCTGCAGCTCATCCTCTGCACACGCTGGGCCTCCACTCATTAGACAAAGGGCTCCAAGGCCAAGGGAGGTTTGAAAGTCGCCATCTAGAACAACGGGTCTTATTCGCACCCACATAAGAGGGATGATGAGCCTCCGATTGTACATTGCCGGGCCATGGCCGTCTGCTGCAAGCCTGTGGAAGGCTAGTCTCGTGGATGAGGAAACGGAGGCCCAGGGAGGGAGGAGGCAAGCTGGAGTTTCCCAGGAAGTAGAACAGAACCAGGTCCTCCCCACAGAGGGTCTGGCCCAGGAAGGTACTCACAGTCCTAGGCAGGAAGTCGTCGGCCACCTCAACTTCGGAGCAGGTGTCACCAGGAGCCAGCTGGTCTGTCAGGGCGGGGTGCTTGGAGGAGACAAGGTGGGGGAGGAAGAGGGCTGGTTTGAGCTGGAATCATCCCCAAGGGTGCTCACCACCCCACAACCTCCTGCCTATTACTGCTGAGAGAAGGGGAGCAAAGGGTGAAGAGCTGAGAGGGAGGAGGGTATATGAGGGGAGTGTTGTGTTCTGGGAGTGTCACCTGCAGCATCCAGCTCACGCACACACCAGCACCCCAGAAAGATGACTGCCCAAATTATACAACTAAGTAAGCAGTGGAGCTGCGATCTCTCTCTCTCTCTCTCTCTCTCTCTCTCACACACACACACGACAGGATAGGAAAGTAGAGAACAAAGAGGGGAGAAAAAGGAAAATTGTTTAAACAAAGAAGCCAGACAGAGGGGCAGGGTGGAGAGAAAGCAGTAGCCTGGGAGCCCCCGGTGGTCGCTGAAGGGTGGCTGGATTCCCACAGACCCCCACCCGCTCACTGCCCCAAGCCCATGAGAGCATGAGGGTTTTCCAAGTCTCCCTCAGCTCCTTCAGGCCTGGAAGCTCATGTAGCCATGGCAACTCAGCAAACTCCCTGTACGGGCGTCCCTCTCTCTGCAGAACAGGTGCCCGCCCGCACAACCTTGTAGCTAGACCCCAACGCTCCTATTAATTTACAGAGTGTCAATGGCGCTTCTCCTTCCCAGCTCCTGGACACCAGCACCCCTGAGCCAGCCACCAGCACCAGAGCGCGGCTCGAGCAGAAGGGAAAGAGATCCTGTGGCTCATGTGCATGGTGACCTCCATGCCCTCAAGAGCTCGGTCTGCTCAGTGTTTGAGGGCCTCATGCATGACACGGCTACCTGCATGGGGACCTGGGAGACGTCCGCCTGGAGTGCATCTGTCCTGGCCACAGTGGAGCCGAGGAGGCACAGCTTGGCTGCCACCTCGGTGAACGGGTCCAGCAGGCCTGGTATCACCTGCGGGGGCATCTGCTGCGGCTCCTCTTCCTGGAGGCAGTCCTCTTCCTCCAGCTGCCCCTCAGGCACATAGTACCCCACATTGGCAGGCTCCTCAGGTCCCAGGAAGGCCTCAGACACAGAGGTTTCTTCGTGTGTGGATGACTCGCTGGACCCAAGAAGACTCTCAGACTTGGAGGGCTCCACATTGGACAGCTCCTCAAACCTGGAAGAAATCTCTGTCCTGGAGCCGGTGTCACTGGGCAGAGTGTCGGGCATGTAAAAGACCTCGGGTCTCATGGCCGTCTCGTACTGGAGAGCAGGCGAGTACTCAGACCTGCGGGCACACTCAGCTGTGGACATGACCTCAGCCTTGTAGAGGACGTCTGCCTTCAGGACAGTCTCTGCAGAATGGAGAACTTCCTTCAGTTGTTTAAAGGGTCACCATGAGGGGACACGTCCCTAGAAGTTGACCCCAAGCCCGCTGTCTCCAAAAGACTAGCTTAAGGGTCAGAGCCTCCCAGGTCTCCCGGAGTCCGGCTGCAGCCAGTCTGCCTCCCCATCTCTGTCCCATTTCCATCCTCTCCTAACAAGACTCAAAAAAACCTGCTTCCTTCCACCTCTTTCAGGAAGCCCTACCTGACCAGCACCATGATCTCTCTTCCCTGATTTCCCCAGCCACTAGGTGCTGGACTCTGACTGCCCTGCCTTGGACTGCCCTTCCCATCTTAGCAGCTGCCCTGCAGGTCTTACTGCCTTCCAAGGTTGAGCGCTCCTGGTCAGCAGGTTCACTACCCAAGACCCCGAGGTGTCCCCTGGAGAGACCCAGTCCCGGGCTCTTGTCCACAGGCTATGCTAGATCCGTGGAGTTAAATGAACACATGGGCAAATGTTAGAGGCACAAAAACTAAGTAAAGACCACTTGGGGGACTAATATTCAAACTGGACTGGAGGAAACATTCTGAAGGACAGAAAATGCTAGAATCTGCCCCTTCCCTCTTTCTCTGGGGCATCTTGCTCCCAGCTGGGATGGGATCCTTCATGCTCCCAGCTCAGGGGCTCCCGGCCCCTCTCTTACATCCCATCGTGTCTTTACCATCTGCATCCTGGGCTCCCCCAAGAGGGTCTTGATGTTCCCTTTGTTGAAGCATGACATCCACTCCCTAGGGAGGTGGCCTGAACCTCCCTCAGCCTCGGTTTCCACACCTGTTATGTGAGGGTTCTGGGAGTCCTACCTCACTGGACTGGGAGAGCTCGGTGAGGGGATATGGGTAACACACCTACACAGCGTGGCAGGTGTTACACTGAACAGAGTGATCAGTGTCACCATCACTACAAGACTGGGCTTGACGTGATTGTCATGAGTGCAGGGAAGTCCGACTCCCCAGGAGCATGGGTGTTTGAAGGAGAATGGTGGGGCAGAACAACCTAGAAAAGGCAAAAAAGACAAAAACCTGCAGACAGGTGAAAGTTCTGAGACCTCATTATGGGATGTGGTAACAGAGAGGCTCAGTGGTGGGACTATGGGCAACACAGAACCTCGGGGCAGGGGTTCACCTCTAAAACAAGGGTGATATGCCACAGCTGTAAGTCAGCCTGGAGCTGGGGCCCAGCATTGTGGGTGAGAACACGAGCTCTGGGACCAGACTGCCTGCACTCAAATCCTGCCTCTACCAGCTGTGTGACCACGGCCAAGTTACTTATCCTCTCTGTGTTTCCTCTATAAAATGAGGGTGATTGTGTTACCTACCTCACTGGACCGTTGCAAGGATCAAACAGAACTGAGCCTGGTGAGCAGAAAGAGCTCTATACATGTGGCTGGCAAAACGAGACAGCCAGGGGAAGAGGGTGCCTACCCGCCTCCTTCCTCAGGCTCTCCTCCAGCGTAGACAGCTTCACGTCGCGCGAGTTGTGCATGGCAGCGATGTCCTCCTCCAGCCTGGCCCGAGACGCATGCTCGGCCTCGTAGTCTGCCTTCAGCCGAGCCAGGCGCTCTTCGTACTCCTGGGAGCAGACGGAGGGCACCAGGGAGAGGCAGCGTTTACAACCATTTTGAAACCCAACCTTCTTTTTCCTTTGTTGTTACTCAAACCTTACAGAACACAGAAGCATGCCCAAAGAATCCAGTTATGAAACATCGATAATTGCTTGCTAGCGAAGATGCTTCTGAACTGCCCTCTACACATTTTTCACATGCCAATAACAACACATGTATATGTGTTTGAACCTATTTTTCCCACACAGCAATATATCATGAACACCTTTCTGCATCGGCAAATACCTTTCTACTCAATAGTCCTCAACCCAGCAGTGGTAAAATATATTTTAATTCATCTGCTTTTCTCTCCGTCTTTACTATCACTGCCAGCTTATATTCAAACAGAGCTTGGTCCCCACCTCCATTCTCACTTCTGTTCCAAACCTCTGACCATCAGCCGTACCCATCACACTAGGTTTCTCCTCTGCTTTGGATCTGCTCATGGCATACCATGTTCATGGATAAAGTCTGAGTTCCTCAACTTGACCTGAGTCCCCACGTGATCTGTCCTCCCCTTTGACTGCACTGCATTTTCACTGCATTTGGGATCTCCTAGACACACTTACTTCCTCCCTGCCTTGGGGCCTTTGACCAGTCCCCTAGCAAGTCCCTCCCTGGACCTTAGCTTAGTAACATGCCCTCACAGAGTCCTTCCCTGATCACACTCTCAGAAGACCCTGTGGCTACCACTCTGTCACTTCCCCTGTGTGCTAGCACGCATTCTGAGCTTCTGTTATTCTCTTTATTATTGTATGTGTGTGTTCATTTGCTTTTGTTTTTGTTGTTTTGAGTCAGGGTCTCATTCTGTTACCCAGGCTGGAGTGCAGTGGCATGTTCACAGCTCACCACAGGCTCAAACTCCTGGGCTCAGGCAATCTTTCTGCTTCAGTCACCCAAGTAGCTGGGACTATGGTATATGCCACCATACCCAGTTAATGTTTTAATTTTTTGTAGATCCAAGGTCTCACTATGTTGTCCAGGCTAGTGTCAAACTCCTGGCCTCAAGTGATTCTCCCATCTCAGCCTCCCAAAGTGTTGGGTTTACAGGCATGAGCTATTGTACCTGACTGCATTTGTTTTTATTGGGGTAGAGGACACAGGTTGGGAAATGTCACCATACTCCCCCTCCACCCCAGGTAATGTCCATTCCAATCTTCTTGGAATGGTTTGTGGAACTTTTCTTCTTCTTGGAGTCACTCCTGTTGCCTGCCTCTTCCAAGTCACTGACTGTTTTCTCCCTGGGTAAAGATGTCTTCCTCCTGGGGAGACTTGTGCTCCCCAAGGATCACTACTAACTAGCTCCTCCTTGGAAATGGTTTCTTTTTCTTGGGTTTGAGGAAGGAGATAGATGGGGTCTCCCATTCTTCTTCTGAAGAAACTTCTGGGGCTTTTACTTTTGTGTCTTTTGGGTTTTTCACCCATCTCACTACCCTGGGGTTGAGGACTCCTGGGAGGCAGCCCAGGGCAGAACACACTTGCTGAGGGAATGGGTGTGGACAGGCATGAACAAGTGTGAATGGGTATGATCAGATATGAATGGGTGTGAATGGGTATGAATAAATGTGAACAGGTGTGAACAGGAGCCACAATCAGCTTCCTGGGCTCTCAAGTAAGTTCTCTCAGCACCTCTCTCTTCCCCCACACTCCTTCAGAGTGCTACTAATGTTTCCTGAAGATGTGAGGACAAGCACAGTCATTTCTTTTCCTTCTTTGAGAGCTTCTCCTGTTTCTCTAACTTCCTTGTAATCTCCACACTGCTTCCACTGCCCGAACATTGCTTCCTTCATGATATCCTCTATATATTTGATTACAGGTTCATTGTCAAACTCTGCTAGTAGAATGCACACTTCTAGAAAGCAAGGACCATCCTGCCTTGTACCCTCAGCACCTGGCACAGAGTCGAGACTTGAAAAACACCCACTGAACCAGGAAATGACAGAAGCAGAACTGCACATTAAAGAGCATGCAAAATATCCAGGCTTCTGGTACACATGATCCAAGAGCAGGGCACGATATTCATGAACTCATGAAGTCTGGGACTCTCTTTTAAAGTTGCTGCTGACAGAAGAACCTGCAAGCCAGAGAGTGGGTGAGGGATAAGGGTGGAACAGGGACAGGGGTGGGCAAGTGCCATTGCACACTCCTGCCTCGCCATGTCCCTTCTGGGAGTACAAAACCGACATAGACAGCACTGACTTGGGCTTTCAGGGAGAGGGAAAAGGGGACAGAGAACGATTCAAATGTAACTGCTTTCTTCAGCACATTTGTAGATACACTTGAGCCTCCTGGCAATACATCTGCAATGTCCCTGAAGCCCAGGAGGGTTCCAGCACCAAGCAGCTCTGAGAGCCTCGTGGAGTGCTTCAGTCTCCTCCTCCACTGCCTTCACTCTCATTTCTTTCCTCATCCAGCTGAGATCCCAGGCTCAGCTCTTCAGGCAGGAAGCACCTCTGACCCCCTTCCTAGCCCTTCCATCATTTTCTCCCAGCACAACCCTGACCTTGGTTAAACCCAGGCCTCTGCCCACACATCCCTGCCCCTAGCAACACCTGGCTGGAAACATGTATACACACACACACACACACACACACACACACACACACACACACACGTGTGGCAGCACCAACTCCATTCTCACTTTTTAAAAAATGTTTTAGAGTCATAGGGTTCATGATTCTAAAGATTTGCAACATAAGAATATTGCATGAAGGTGAGGTTTGGGCTTCTGACAACCCGCCCCCCCCAGTGGTGGAGATGGTACCAACAGGAGCTTTGGTATCCCTTATCCTCCCTCCTTTAGCAGTGCCCAGCATCTGTTGCTGCTGTCCTTGGGCCCGTGTGCTCAGTGTTTAGTGCCCACTTATAAGTGAGAACATGTGATATTTGGATTTTTGTTTCGTGGTCATTTGCTTGGAATGATGGTCTCCAACTGTATCCATGTTGCTGTAGAGGACATGATTTTGTTCTTGTTTATGGTTGCATAGTATTCCATTGTGTATATTACCACATTTTCTTTATCCAGTTCGCTTTTGATTGGCATCTGTGTCAGTTCCATATTTTTGATATTGTGGATTGTGCTGCAATAAACATACATGTGCAGGTGTATTTTGGGGTGTTTTTTTTAGAGCGATTTGTGTTCTTTTGGATATATTCCCAGAAGTAGGATTGCTGGGTCAAATGGGAGCTCTATTTTCAGTTCTTTGAGATATCTTCAATCTGCTTTCCATAAAGGCTGAACTAGCATATATTCCCACCAACAATGTAGAAGTGTTCCCTTTTCTTTACAGACTTGCTAACACTTGTGTTTTGACTTTTTGATGATAGCCATCCTAACTGGTGTGAGGTGGTATCTCACTGTAGTTTTGATTTGCATTTCTCTGATAATTAGTGATGCTGAGTATTTTTTCATGTCTGTTGGCTGCTTGTATGTCTTCCTTTGAGAAGCATCTGTTCATGTTTATGTCCTTTGCCCGCTTTTTAATGAGGTTACTCGCTTTTTCAGGTCAATTCATTTGAGTTCCATATAGATCCTGGATGTTAGACCCTTGTCAGATACATAGCCTGCAAATATTTTTTTTCCTATTGTGTGTTGTCTCTTTGATCTCTTGATGGTTTCTTTTGCTATGCAAACACTTTTTAGCTTGATAAGGTCCCACCTGTCGATTTTAGTTTTTGCTGCATTTACTTTTGAGGACTTGGCCATGAATTCATTGCCTAGGCTGATGTCCAGGAGTGTGCTTCCTAGGTTTTCTTCTAAGAGTCCTTTTTGTTTTTTTGAGTTGGAGTCTCACTCCATCGCCCCGGCTGGAGTGCAGTGGCATGCTCATGGCCACTCCAGCGTCGACCTGCTGGGCTCTGGTGTTCTGCCTCAGCCTTCCAAGTAGCTGAAACTACCACACCAGGCTAATTTTTTATTTATTGTAGAGACAAGACCTCACCAAGTTGCCCAGACTGGTCTCAAACCCGCAGGCTCAGGCAATCTACTTACTTCGGCCTCCCAAAGTGCTGGAATTACAGGCTGAGCCACTGAGCCTGGCCTCTTCTAAGATTCTTATAGTTTGAGGTTTCACATTTAAGTTCTTGATCCATTTTTAGTTAATTTTTGTATATGGTGATAGGTAGGGGGTCAAGTTTTATTCTTCTGCATGTGGTTAGCACCATTTGCTTAATAGGGTTTCCTTTCCCAATGTTTGTCAGCTTTGTCAAAGATGAGTTGATTGAAAGTCTGTAAGTCTGTGGCTTTATTTCTGGGTTCTGTTGGCTCTTAACCTGTTCCATTGGTCTACGTGTATGTGTGGGTTTTTTTTTTGTTGTTGTTCCAGTACCATGCTCTTTTGTCTACTGTAGCCTTATAGTAAAGTTTGAAGTCTGGGAGTGTGATGCCAACAACTTTGTTCTTTTTTTTTTTTTTTTTTTTTTTGAGTTGGAGTATCACTCTGTCGCCCAGACTGGAGTGCAGTGGCCGCTCCTGGCCACCGCAGCCTCAACCTGCTGGGCTCCGGCGATCCTTCCGCCTCAGCCTTCCAAGTAGCTGGAACTACAGGCGCGCGCTACCACGCCCAGCTAACTTTTTGATTTATTTGTAGAGATGAGGTCTCGTCAAGTTGCCCAGGCGGGTCTTGAACCCGCGGCTCAGACAATCCACTCACCTCAGCCTCCCAAAGGCGCGGGATTACAGGCTGAGCCACCGAGTCCAGCTCAGCTTTGCTCTTTTTCTGAGTATTGCTTTAGCTATTCAGGCTCTTTTTTGCTTCGATATGTCTTTATTGTTCCATATTGTCTTTTCTAGATCTGTGGGAAATGTTCCTGGTAGTTTGATAGGGATTGTGTTGAATCTGTAGATTGCCTTGGGGAGAAAGTATATCTTGACGATATTCCTTCTTCCAGTCCATGAGCATAGGATGTTCTTCCATTTGTTTGTGTCATCTTTGATTTTTTGGAGCAGTGTTTTGTAGTTCTCAATGTAAAGATCTTTCACCTCTTTGGTTAGATAAATACCGAGGTATTTGTGTGTGTGTGGCTACTGTGAATGAGACTGTGGTTTTGATTTGGTTCTCAGCTTACTTGTTGTTGGTGCATAGAAATGTAACTAATTTTTGCTCATTGCTTTTGTATCCTGAGCCTTTACTGAAGTTGTGTATCAGTTCAAAGAGGCTTTTGGCAGACTCTCTAGGATTTTCTATGTATATAATCAGATCATCGGCAAAGATGGATAATTTAACTTCCTCTTGTCCTACATGATTGCTCTGGCTAGGACTTCCAGTACTATGTTAGATAGTGGTAATGATAGTGGACATTCTTGTCTTGTTCCAGTTCTTAGGGGGATTGCTTCCAGCTTCTTCCTGTTAAGTACAACGTTGGCTGCAGGCTTGTCATAGATGGCTCTTATTATTTTGAGAAATATTTCTTTGGTGCTTAGGTATTTGAGGATTTTTATCAAGATGAAGTGTTGGATTTTATCAAATGCTTTTTCTGCATCTACTGAGGTAATCATGTGGGTATTGGTTTTATATCAGTTTGTGTGGGGATTGTATTTATTGATCTTCATATGCTGAACCAGATTTGCTTCCTGGGAATGAAGCCCACCTAGTCATGATAAATGATCCTTATAATGTACTGTTGGATGTGATTTGCTAGTGTCTTATTGACAATTTTTGCAGAGGTATATATCAATCTCATTTGCCCATTCACAGCACCAACTTTTCAACTTGTTAAACCTTTGTATGATATTTTTGGTCTCTTTCATTAAGTTCTGATTTTATTCTTATAATTTTTATTTTTCTACTGGCATTAAGATTTGATTGTTCTTGTCTTTCCAGCTTCCTTAGGTGTGACATTAGACTGTTTATTTGATATCTATTTTTTAATGTGTGTGTAAAATGTTATAAATTTCCTTCTCAGTACTGAATTCATGACATCTCATAGGTTTTTTAATGTTGTGTCTTTGTTTTTGCTTATTTCTAGGAATCTTTTTATTTGTCTTAATTTCTGGGTGAACCCAAAAGTCATTCAGAAGCATGTTGTTTAATTTCCATGTATTTTGTGTTTAGGGGGATTCCTGTTGGAGATTATATCTATTTTTATTGGGCTGTGATCTGAGAAGATGCTTGGTATGATTTTAACCTTTTGAAATTTGTTCATGCCTGTGTCCAAGGAGGTGGTCAATTTTACAATATATTCCATGTGCTGATAAGAAGAATGTATATTTTGTGGTTGTTGGGCAGAGTGTTCTGTAGATGTCTATTAGGTCTAATTGATCCAGTGTCGAGTTAAGGTTCCAGATTTCTTGGTTAGTTTTTTGCCTCGATGATCTGTCTACAGCTGTTAGCAGGGCATTGACATCTTAAACTATTATTGTATGGCTGTCTACATCTTCTCTTAGATTAATTAGTAATTGTTTTGTAAATCTGGGTGCTCCTATGTTGGGGTGCATATACATTCAAGAAGGATATTTCTTGCTGGTGAATTGAGTTCTTTATTATTATGGAGTGCCCTTCACTGTCCTTTTTAACTTTTGTTGGTTTAAAATCTGTCTTACCTAATGTAAGAATAGCTACTCCTGCTCTTTTTTGTTTTGTATTTTCCTGGAAGACCTTTCTCCAGCTCTTTACCTTGAGCCTGTGGATGTCATTTGCAGTGAGATGGGATTCCTGAAGGCAGTAGAAGAATAGATCGTTCTTTATCCAACTTGACACTCTGTGCCTTTTGAGTGGCACATTTCATCCATTCATATTTAAGTGAATTACTGAGGTGTAGGGGTTTTTTCCTGTCATACTGTTGTTAAGAAGCTGCTTTGCATGTTAGGCTGTGAGGTTGATTTGTATGCTCTGTAAACTCTGTGCTAACCTAAACTTTTGCAATGAATGGAAACATTCTTTCATCTCTGTGCTTAGAATTTTCTTAAGCCTCTCCTGAAGGTCTGGTCTGGAGGGGGCACATTCTCTTAGGGACTGCATGTCTGAGAAGGATTTTAATTCTCATTAATTGATGATGCTTAGCTTGGTGGGGTAGAAAATTCTTGAAATTGCTTTTCTTTAAGAATGTTAAAGATGGGTCTCCAGTCCCTTCTGGCTTGTCCCAGTCTGCCACAATTCTGTTGGATCTCCCTTGGTAGGTAGTTTGATCCTTCTCTCTAGCTGCCTTTAGAATTTTTTCTTTCATGCTCACCTTGGCAAATCTGATTATTATGTGCCATGGGGATGATCTTCTTGTGTAATACCTCACAAAAATTTTCTGAATTTCTTGTGTCTGGCAAGATAGAAGAAGTTTTCTTGGATGACATATTGGAGGACTTGTTCCAGGGTATTCTCAGTTTCCCCTTCTCTCTCAAGAATATCAATAAGCTGTAGATTTGATCTCTTTGCATAGGCAGGCCCCCTGGCTGTCCAGGTCCCAGGACAGTGTCTAATGGGGGCATCATTTAGTCTCTCCCCAAACAATAGAAGCCTCTGCTTTCCACAGGTGTCACCTGATGGATTTGGTCCCATCTTTGGTGGATTTCTTATGCCCTCAAGCCCACAGGATTGAGATCTCAGACCTCTCATAGGCTTTGTTCATTTTTTCCAATTCTTTTTATTTTTGTCAGACTGGGTTAATTCAGTGATCCAATCTTCAAGCTCTGAGATTTGTTCATCTGTCTGGTGAATTCTGCTGTTAAGGCTTGCTGCTGTGTTTTGAAATTCCAGGAGAGAATTCTTCATTTCTAGAAGTTCTTTTCTAGAATAGCCAGGTCAGCTCTCGCTATCTGTACTGCTTCCGTGGCCTTGTTGATTTGCATGTACACATTTTTCTGGATCATGTTGAATCTCTTTGCCATCCATAGTTTGAATTCTGTCATCTGGGACAGGTTATTCTGGATGGGCTCCATTGTTTGGGATCTGAGAAGCTCCTTTGTGGGTGTCGATTTGTTAAGGTTTTGAGGATTGTCAGTATTTTTTGATTGTTTGGTTTTTGAGTCAGGGTCTTGTTCTGTCGCCCAGGCTGGAGTGCAGTAGCATGATCACAGCCCACCACAGCCTCGACTTCCTGAGCTCAGTCTCCCAAGTAGCTGGAACTTAGTCTCACAAGTAGCTGGGATTACAGACACACGCCACAATGCCCAGCTCATTTTTTGTTTGTTTGTTTCTTGTAGAGACGAGGTCTTGCTATGCTGTCCAGGCTGGTCTCAAACTCCTGAACTTAATCAATCCTCCTGCTTCCATCTCCCAAAGTGCTGGGATTAAGGCATGACCATAGTGTTTGTTGGTGTTTTTTCACTGCTTCTTCCTCATCTGTGAGGATAGTCTCTTCTCTTTTTATGTTTTGCTGTTTTTTAATTTGATAAAGTTGCTATTATTGGGATGACAATTTGTGTTGTTTTCTTACTTGACCTCCCTCCTCTGGTCCACCTGTGATATGGGGCAGAGTTGGCAGGGAGGGTGAGGTTTCCAAGCCGACCCTCACGGCACCAGGCTCACTCCTTTTAGGCTTCTCTGCTGAGAGCAGCAGCACTCACTGTCTCCTGTTGGCCACCTTCGAGACCACAGCCATTCTCACTTTTATACATGGGACCCAAATCTCAGGTGGGTCTCTATGCCCTGTGCACATCTCCCCAGTCCTCACCCTCTCCCTCTGCCTCCACGACCCTCTATTCCACTCACATCCCTGTCTTATACTTCACAGAGGACGTTGAGGCAGCTGGACTCCCTCGCTTCCTGTCTACCTGCAGGTCTGCGGGAAGCCTCACCTTCTCTGGAGGCAGTGGACCAACCACCTGAAGCCCAGTCACCTGCTTAAGGACTTTGTGCATCCAATCCCACCTCCCTCCTATACTGCAACCTCTCCCTCTACTGGATTGTTCCTGAAAGTCTACAAGATGCATGATATCCCTTCCAATATTTAAAACAAGCAACCCCTTCCTTGACCTCCAGCTATAGTGCCCAGCGTCCAGGATTGAATGGAGGGGCTGGAGTGCAGGCCTAGCCTACTCGGTACACCATACACAGCCCAGCGATAGGAAGACAACCCTTCACCCTCTTACAGTCCACGAGAAGCAGCAGGAAAGCCACTATGATGCCCATTCTACAGATGAGGAGACAGAGGCTCAGAGAGTTTGAACAACCTGCCCAAGGCCACAGAACACACAAGAGCTGGACTTGTAGAATGTGAAATCTTGGTGGACCTTGGGATCCTTCTGGTCCAAATGTCCCGGTACAGACTAGAGACCAAAGCCCAGAGTCACTGACTCTGGTCTGTGCCCTCTCCACTCCACAGAGGGTCTCCTCCCTTGTCCTGGACATTCCTACTGATTCTGGAATGGAAAGAAAAGCACAGCCTCAGGCATGCAATAGGTACTCAATAAATATGAGCGTCACGAGAAAGAACAGATGGGAGGGAGGGGCAGACATCCTCAACGCTCCCTCCAAGCATGGCTCATGGAAGAACTCCAGGGTTTCTTGGAATCTTGGAGGCGGTGGCAGGCAGAGCACCCAATGCAGCGTCCACTAGGCTGCTAGAGGAGTCTAGGAGTAGGCAGGTGACCCCATCCCCAGAGCAGATGCTCCATCTCTGGTACCTCAGGGGGCTGCCTGGAACCAGTGACGCCTCTCCCTGGAGACCACTAGGGGGCGGCAGCGCCCTGCTATCTGGACAACCCAGGGCTAGCCAGGCCAACCAGGTCTGGGGAAGACATTCCCATCAGGCTCTGGCGCAGTCCTCCTCTCTCCCCTTCAATCTGTAACCAAAGTCCACCAGTTGCTGTGTGAATCCATGCCCATCCTAAGCCCCAAAGTGTTACCTCTCTTGTTTCTGTGGGCCATGCTCAGCCATCCATCCCCAAAGGCCTTCTTCTCGCCAAAATGCCCAGGAGCTCGGCCCAGGGCTCCAGAGAAGGACCTGACACCCCAGCTCTGCCCCGGAGGCAGGTGACAAGGCAGCACCAAGCAGCTCCCAGAGCCTCCAGGGCCCAGGGCGGTGTTCACCAGGGGTATCATTTAGACTCTCCCCAAACAGCAAATGCTTCCGCTAACCACAGACAGCACCCAGGGGCTCTTTGGTGTATTTCTCATGCCCCTCTCAGCCCAGAGGACTGAGACCCCAGGCCTTGCCCAGTCTCCCCCAGAGATTGGGCCCCAGGCCTCCACAGCCTATCATGGGCTTCTGGGGCCTGAGGGCTGATTCCACCCATGGCCATATCGAGTGGCAAGGGCCCAGCTGCGAAACACCCAGGCCCCAGTCCCTGAAGGCAACAGGGTCACCATCAGGAAAAGCCAGCGCTCTCGAGGGACTGTCAGTGTCACGCTCCACCACCTTCTCAGGTCTCATGAGGCAGCCTTCAACTGGCAAGGACCTCTTGAAACCAACAGAGCCTGGAGTCTCTCTGCCACATCTGGCTGTGGGCGTCCCCTCAGGGGACCCACTCCACACCTGGAAATCAGGGTGTCACCTGCCCTGCTGCTTCCCAGGAATGTCGGGAGGCACACACATGGGGGAACTCAGGTGCCCCAGGTAACAGCTTTTGCTGGGAGGCCAACACCACACCACCCACTATCAGGTGGGTTGCTCTGCTCTCAGACATGGGAGCACAGAGTCCTCCCTGCTGACCACCTGCCACTGTACAGGCCATTCCCTTGGCCAGGAAGGCCCTTTCCGCTTCCATCAACCCACAGCCGCCCCTTCCTGAGGGCCGAGGGAGACCGCACTCCTGGAGATGCTCCCGCGCCCCCTCTGTTCTTGCCACGCAGGCGCTGACATGGCTTGGACTGCAGCCTGGAGTGGGAACTTGTTTCACTCCTGGCTCAGATTCCCCTTCGCTGTGTGGCCTTGGGCAAGTCATGGCATCTCCCTGAGCCTCAGCTTCCTCAGCTACAAAAGAGGGTCACAGGGCCAAGCCCAAGGTGGCAGCAAAGGGGTGACGTCGCGTGCGGGTCTCACCTCCCGGATCAGCTGCTTCTCGGCTTCCATGTCATGCTGGGTCACAGCAGGGAGTGACACCTTCTCCTCTCCCTGAGCAGGGGGTGCCTGACCGGACAGCAGGGCTGGGAGAGAAACAGAAATGGGCAGACGAGACAATATGCACATGGCTTGTGGGAACTAAGCAGAAACCTGTAGGAAATGACTTCATGGTCACTCCAAACAAGACCTTAAAGCACTGGACTGATTTCAAACACATCCACGTGGAATACTAAGTGATCGGCCAACAATATGTATGGAGCACCTCAGTGTTCCAGACCCTGGGTACGCAGCTCTGAACAAAGATCCAGCTCCACACCCAGCTTAAATCGGTGTGAAAGATCTCCAAGTCAAGGCAAGAAGAAAGCGGGAACCTGAGGGAAGTGAGGGAGACAGACGGCAGAGCTGGCTAGACTGTGAGCAGTGAGTGCAACGGCCCCGGAGCAGACATGGGCCTGCCCAGCTCCAGGCACAGCCAGGAGGCCAGTGGCTGGAGTGCAGGGAAACAGAGCGGGTGGAAAGAGGTCAGAGAGGAAACAGGCCAGGTTCCTTTGGGCTTTACTCTGGGTTAGACTTGGCCATTGGCAGGTGTGTGCAGGGCCGTCAGAGTCCTGCATTTGGAGAGGATCTCCCCAGCTGCTGCGTGGTGAACACGCTGAGGGGGACCCTGACAGACCTGTTAGGGACCTGCAGCAACTTAGGGAGAGACGTGGGGGCTCAGGCCAGAGGGCAGCAAGGGATGGACTCAGCCAGGTTTTGAAGGCCGAGGCAACAGGATCTGCGGACAGACTGGGTGTGGCTTTGAGAGAAGCCAAGCACTATCCCAAGGTTTCTGGTCTGAACACCTGGAAGGCCTGAGCTGCCATCAGCTGGTGGGCAAAGTTCTATGACTAGCAGATCCAGGGGCCTGTCGAGAGCTGACTGTGGGGTGTGTTGAGTTTGAAATGTTTATCAGACAGCTGCATATTCAAATCTGGGATTCAAAAGACACATTATGTTATGCTTTAAAAAAATTATCGGCCGGGTTCGGTGGCTCAGCCTGTAATCCCAGCACTTTGGGAGGCCGAGGCAAGGGGATTGCCTGAGCCTGCAGGCTTGAGACCAGCCCAAGCAACTTGGCAAGACCTCATCTCTACAATAAATCAAAAATTAGCCAGGTGTGGCAGCGTGCTCCTGTAGTTCCAGCTACTTGGAAGGTTGAGGTGGAAGGATCGTTGGAGTCCAGCAGGTTGATACTGGGGTGGCCATGAATGTGCCACTACACTCCAGCTTGGGTGACAGAGTGAGATTCCAACTAAAAAAAAATTATCTTTATTATTTTGAGAGAGGGTCTCTCTCTGTCACTCAGTCTGGAGTGCAATGGTGCAATCACAACTCACTGTAGCCTCAAACTCTTTGGTTCAAGTAATCCTCCCGCCTCAGCCTCCTGAGTAGCTGGGACTACAGGCATGTGCTACCACGCCTAATTTTTTAAAACTTTTTTTTGTTTGGAGATGAGGTTTCACTGTGTTGCCCACACTGATCTCAAACTCCTGGCCTCAAACAATCTTTGTGCCTCGGCCTTTCAAAGCACTGGGATGACAGGTGTGAGCCACTGAATCTGGCTATTTTTTTCTAATTTTCTATATTTTATGTAGATGTTTTGTCATCTTGAAGGACTTGCTGGCCAGGGGGAGACTGCTCCTCCAGGGCTAGTTAATTCCTCCTAGACAGTAAACCAGTTGTCAGTGAGTCCATCTTTGACATATACACCAACCGGCCCCAGTCACATCACCAGTCACCTGCTTTATCTAACTCTCACACCCCAAGCCAAGATTTCCCTGCCCTCAACAAACCCAGATCCAGGCACCAGAAAACCAGGAATAGGCAGCAAAGCCCACCAGAATTATTCACACTGGCCAGTTCTGACCTGTCTCCCATGCCCTGCCATGTCTTTCCAGGGAAACCCCAAGAAAGGCTGGGGCCTAGGCCTTCCCTCACTCCCTGTTTCTAGAGAAGCTGTAATGATAAACTTCCTTTTCAGTGGCACTGATCTCCTCATGCTGTCATTTAGTCACCCTCATGTTCTAAGTTTTTAAATTATTTTTAAAGTTGGGGGGTCTTGCTCTGTTGCCCAGGTTGGAGTGCAGTGGCACAATCATAGCTCACTGCAGCCTCAAGCTCTTGGGATCAAGTGATCCTCCTGCCTTGGCTTCCCAAAGTGATGGGATTGCAGGTGTGGGCCACTGCACCCAGCTTCAGTCACCTTTATAAATTAGGACTCGGACACAAATGGCACAGCCAGGTCCATGTGGGAAAGTGATGAGCAGAGGGGGTGTCTAACACCCTGAGCCCAGAGGAAGTCGCCTTAGCAGCCGGTGCAGAGAGGAGAGGACAGGGAACTACCATGAGACAGCCTGGCATTAGGGGCTTGAGACCAAAAAAGAGCAGGCAGAGACATCAAAGGAGAACCAGGATGGAGGGTGTCCAGGAGGCAGGGGTGTCCAGAAGGGAAGGGGTCAGCTGAGCCACCTGGTGCTAGCAGGACAGGGGAGGCCTGCCCAAGGACTCGTCAAGGTGGCCACCAAACAAGGGCATCTTCAGTGGGTGGGGGCAGGGTACCGGGTGAGGGTGAGACCTCGAGGGAGGAGAAACTGGCACCAGTAGGAGCAGACAGATGCTTCAAGTTTTGCTAAAAGGGAACGAGAAATATGCTAGGCCCAGAGGGAGACCAGAGCTGAGGGTAATGTCCAGTGGACCATGGGCAGGGCAAGTGCGTGGAGCTTTGGGTCAGACATGCCTGGTGTCAGGGCCTGGCCTGGACACCTGGAGTAGCACCGTTGAGTCCTCCATGCCAGGCCCCGGGCTGGGCCCACACACGTGGGACCTCGGGGCACTCTCCCAACTGTCTCCCAGCTACAAGGTAGGGCTCGTGACTGTCGCCACTTTACAGCTGAGGAGACTGAAGCTCACAGGGGCTGAGTCACTTGCCAGAGGAGCCAGGAGGTGAACTGGCCATGACCCGCTCAGCTCTCCGCTTGGCACTGTTCCATCATCCAGCCAAGCCCCATGCTCATCCAGGAAGACGGGGTGCTGACGGCCCCGGGAGGCTGTGCATGTGTCAGCTGCCGGTTCTGGGGTCTCGCCAGCAGAGTTGCCCCGCTCCCTCCTGGCACCCCTCACCATTCCTGCCTCTGTTCCCCGCTCTTAACAACCTTGGGGTGAGTAGGGTTGGATGGGGAGTAGTGACAGAGGAGGAAGGTGGATTGCCAAAGTGGGGTGCCTCGTTGAGGTGCTCAGGGCCCTCGACTCCAGCTCCGGCCTGACCACCTTGCGCCACCGCTAGTCCACAGGCAGCCAGTGGGATTTGCAGTTCCCCAAGAGCACCTTAGAGTTTTGTGCATCTTTGCACACACTGGCCACTCTCATCCCAACAGAGACTTTCTCATCCTTCAAGATTCAATCACCACCTTCTCTGGGAAGCCTTCCCTGAGATAGACCTAACTCACACTTCCTTCTGTCCTGTTCAGCTGTCTGCCCCACAGTGTGTCTTGCTGCATGTGATGGCCTGCTACAGTGTCCTTCCCCAGGAGATAAGGTACCCCATAAGGCAGACCTTGGATCTGATTCGTCTCTGTGTTCCCCCTGGCCAGCACACAGAGGTGGTGCTCTGAATGGATGGATGCTCTGAACTGTAGATGGATGGATGGAGGGTGAGTGGAAAGATAGATAAAAGAGTGAACGATAGGATGGAGTGAATGAATGGGTGATAGATGGAATGGTACGGTGGATGGACTCCATGTGGGGTCAGCATGGGTAATGGATGGTGGATTAAATGAATGTAAGGGTGGGTGGATGGAAGAAAGGAGGAATTGAAAGAATGGATGGGTGGGTGAACAGGTGGAGGGCAGATGAACGGGTGAGTGGATGGATGGACAGGTAGACAGATGGGTAGATGGTGGATGGATGGATGGATGGTGGATGGTTGTGTGGATGGGTGGTGGGTGGATGGGTGGATGGATGCGTGGATGGGTAGATGATGAGTGGATGGGTGAATGGTGAATGGATGGGTGGATGGTGGGTGGGTGACGATGGTGAGTGGGTGGGAAGACAGGTGGACAGGTGGGTGGTAAGTGGGAGGATGGTGACGGATAGGTGGATGATGGGTGAGTGGGTGGGTGGACGAATGAAGGGGTGGGTGGGTAGATGTGAATGGATGGGTGGATGGTGAGGGGATGGGCGGGGATAGCGAGTGGATGGTTGGGTAGATGCGTGAGAGGGTAGACGAATAAATAACAGAGTGGGTGGAGAGGCAGGTGGGTAGATGAAAAGGCAGGTGGGCAAATGGGGAAACGGGTGGGTGGCAGATAGGTGGACAAATTGTGGAGTGGATGGAGACGAAGGTGCACGAAGGGACAGACAGACCCAAGCTCTCGTGCTTCCTCCCCAGAGGACCCTGAGACAAGGACCATCCTGGAGTCCCTCAGTTCCAAAGGCCATCAGGCCTGGGCCCCAGCATGGATTTATAGGTGACAGCCATATGCCTGAGCACTGCAGTAACAGGTGGGTAATGAGAGACCGGGGTGGGATGCGGGGGTGAGTCACCAGCTGCTGAGCGCAGTGTCCCGATGCTGTCACAGAGACAGGAGGGATGACAAGTGGGCAGGTTGGAGGTGGAGAGTGGGTGACAGAGCCTGAGGCCGGAGGGACAGGCCAGACAGACGGGCCTCCTCCTCAGGCCAGTGACAAGCAGACGCATCGGGGCCGTCACCCACCAGGGCTCGCCCCAGCTGCTCACGGGGCCGGTTCACACGAGGCGCAGGGGAGGTGGGGACATGGCCCTACCATCTCAGGGGGGAAGTGGAGGCCAGAGACAAGGGTCAGGGCTGGCTTCTCACCGCGCGCCCTCCCACCAGCCCCCTGCCGGCCCACCTGACAGGTCGCCGGGGCACATCTGCTGGGCCAGGATGGCCCTGAGTTTCTTGATCTCCTCCTGGTACTCGCGAAGGAGGGCGTCCTTGGGGTCCTCGTTGATGTGAGGCTTGTTCTTGATGTTCTTGGCTCTGCTGGCATAGCGCAGCGTGCTGAGGGTCTCGCAGTAGTTGTCGTCGGCGGGCGACAGGCAGGCCACCATCAGCGTCTTGGTGTTGCCACCCAGCGAGTCCTGCAGCAGCCGCGTCAGCTTCGAGTCCCGGTAGGGGATGTGCTTGCAGCGCCCGTCCACCAGTGCCGAGATGACGTTGCCCAGCGCCGACAGCGACAGGTTGATTTTGGTGGCCTCCTTCAGCCGCTCCCCCGTGGCCCCCGTCTTGGACTGCCGCTCGCTGCCCGCCAGGTCCACCAGGTTCAGCTTGCCCGCCCGGAGGTGGTCCTTGCCTCCCTCGTCTGCAGACCGACCAGGCAGGGGGCGAGGATGAGTCACAGTGGTGAGGGCAGGTGGTGCAGCACCCAGCACTCACCATCCCCCAGGCAGGAGCCCCATGGAGGAGGTGCTCTTGTTGCGCCCATTTTACAGGTGAGGAGACCGAGGCTCAGAGAGGGCATGGAACTTGCCCCAGGTCACACAGCTGCTAATGTCTGACTCCAGGCAGCAGCTGGGAGCTAGACTGCTCTCTGAGTGCAGCAGGCCTCCTTTTGGCTGTCACGACAGCCCCTGCAGACTTCCTGTGAGGCCAAAGGCGGAGAATGTGGGGCTATAACTGAGTCATCAGGGAGTTGTGTCCTTCAACACAGAAAACGTCAGCTTTGGAGACTCAAAATGTCGGCTTTGGAGACTCGGACCGGTTCCCAAACCAGACCTGCCTCCTCCTCGCTGTGTGACATTAGCAGAGCTATGCACCACAGTTTGTTTTGTTTTTGTTTTTAGTCAAGTCTCACTCCCTCGTCCAGGCTGGAATGCAGTGGCATGTTCACAGCCACTGCAGCCTCAACCTGCTGGGCTCAGGCAAACCTTCCACCTCAGCCTTTCTTTCTTTTTTTTTTTTTGTGAGTTGGAGTCTCACTCTGCCGCCCAGACTGGAGTGCAGTGGCTGCTCCCGGTCACTGCAGCCTCGACCTGCTGGGCTCCGGCTAACCTTCTGCCTCAGCCTTCCAAGTAGCCGGAATTACAGGCATGCGCTACCACGCCTGGCTGATTTTTTGATTTATTGTAGAGATGAGGTCTCGCTGCCCAGGCGGGTCTCGAACCCGCGGGCTCAGGCAATCCACTCACCTCAGCCTCCCAAAGGCGCGGGATTACAGGCTGAGCCACCGAGCCCGGCTTCAGCCTTTCAAGTAGCTGGAACTACAGGCATGTGCCACCACGCCCGGCTAATTTTTTGATTTACTGTAGAGACAAGATCTCGCCAAGTTGCCTAGGCTGGTCTCGAACCCCTGGGCTCAGGCAATCCTCTCACCTCTGCCTCCCAAAGTGCTGGGATGACAGGCGTGAGCACCATGCCCAGCTGCACCTGTTTCTCACATCAACAACATGAGACTAACAAACCCCCAGAGGGTTTGTGAGACAAAGTAGCGGATGTAAGAAGCCTTGTCTGCTCTTTGCTGCTTGCCAGCACGATTCATAGAGCCGCCACCTCTGTGACGACTGCAGCGCTGCAGAAGATGCTTTGAAGACAAAACAGGATGAAGTACTCAGCGCCCACGGCTCTTGCCTGAGTCACTGCATTCCCTAAAAGCTAAACGCTCCGAGTTCTCACCTTTTCCTACACGTACGATAGTGTCCGGCGGAAATGGCGGAGATGTGCTCCGGTCCATACCCAGGTGTGCCCTCACACCCAAAGCTCAATGTGAGTCCCTTCTATGTATCCCAGTAAAGAGTGCTGTGATGTGATCACAGCTCTCTGCAGCCTTGACCTCCTGGGCTCAAGCAATCCTCTCACCTCAGCCTCCTGAGTAGCTTTTTGTAGAGATGAGGATCTCGCTATGTGGCCTAGGCTAGGCTCAAACCCCTGATCTCAAGTGATCCTCCTGCCTCTGCCTCCCAAAGCGCTGGGATTACAGGTGTGAGCCACCGTGCCCAACCCAGAGCAAGCTTGTTGTGACTTTGCAGGTACTGAATCTTCACCACCTGTGAACTGAAACATTGTGCTGGAGGGTCTGACAGAACAACCCCCAGGCTGTAGGCTTCAGTCTATGGCCCTCAGTGAGACTTCTGAATACAATGAATTTAACTTCTTTAAAAGCTGGATTTCTCAGCTGGGCTTGGTGGCTCACACCTGTAATCCCAGCGCTTTGGGAGGTGGAGGTGAGAGAATTGCCTGAGTTCAGGGGTTCAAGACCAGCCTGAACAACTTGGCAAAACCTCATCTCTACAAAAATCAAAAAAATTACCCGGGCATGGTGACGTGGGCCTGTGGTTCCAGCTACTTGGAAGGCTGAGGTGGAAGGATTGCCTGAGCCCAACAGGTTGAAGCTGCAGTGACCACGAGCGTGCCACTGCACACCAGCCTGGGTGACAGAGTGAGACTCCAACTCAAATAAATAAATAAATTAATAAATAAACAAATAAAGGCTGGATTTATCTTTCTTTCACCAACAGGTTGGTTGTTGGGAAGAGTAAACTAAACTGGCAATCCTTTTTTTTTTTTCTGTCGCCCAGGCTGGAGTGCAGTGGCCGCTCCCGGCCACTGCAGCCTCGCCATATGCCATTCCCCCAAGAACGAGCCCGAGTTGGTGGAGGCTGTGGCTGTGCAGGCAGCCCCTGGTGCTGAGGGTGATGGGGGACCGGGCACTGGCTGGTAATGCTGGGCTCCGAGCACAGATGTTGAAGACACAGACGGCGGCAGTCTCATCTGTATCCTGTCCCTCAGCTGTGGAACTCGGGGGAGTAGCATCACTTGACTCTCAGCCCCGGCCCTTCCCTCAGGAAAATGGGGCTGAACCCTGCCTTGAAGGGTCGCTGTGAGGATCACATTGAGAGCATAACGCAAAGAGTGCCTGGCACATGGCGAGCGCTCATTCGGGGACAGCATGCCTCTCTCGGTACTAGTCATAATTCGGATTGTCACTAGACTACACCATAAACCCAATGAGATGGAGGTAAGCATCCTTCACTTCAGATCTGGGCCCGGGCCCAAACCCCTAGGGCAGAGAGGGGTAGAGACAGGGGAAGGGGTGTCTTCCTTGGTTTCCCACTGGCTGAACCCAGTGGCGCAAGCTATGCCCATGAGCACAGCAATCTGAAGTAGAAAAAGGGTTGGCTGGCATTCAGCAGAGATGGACACGTGAAGGGCTTGGTTGTTCGGGCTATTAACAAACAAACAATAAATAAATAAAACAAGATCCAAGTGCAGTGGCTTGTGTCTGTAGTCTCAGCCACGCGGGAGGCTGAGGTGGGAAGATCGCTTGAACCCAAGAGGTCGAGGCTGCAGTGAGTCATGATCGTCACTACACTCTGACCTGGGTGACTGAGCAAGACCTGTCTCTTCAAGAAATAAAAGGAATGCAGTGTATGGAGGACTCAGCGCCAGAGCTGGCTGATAGGTGGCCTCAAATGAACACAGGTGCCTCTTCTTCCTCTTCTCTCAGGAACTTCCAGAAAGAAAGAATGAGGTAGCTGGGGGCGGTGGCTCACACCTGTAATCCCAGCACTTTGGGAGGCGGAGGCGAGAGGATAGCCCGAGCCCAGGGGTTCGAGACCAGCCTGGGCAACTTGGCGAGACTTCATCTCTACAATAAATCCAAAAATTAGCCGGGTGTGGCAGCGCGTGTCTGTAGTTCCAGCTACTTGGAAGGCTGAGGCGGAAGGATTGCCTGAGCCTAACAGGTGGAGGCTGCGGTGGCCGTGAGCGTGCCACTGCACTCCAGCCTGGACGACAGAGTGAGACTCCGACTCAAAAATAGATAAATAAATAAAGTGACTGAACAACAGAGAACATGACAGAGAAAGAGGAGAATCCCACATGGCTGAGCGACACACACTCCGCGGGCAGACCCCCCGGGATAGGAGCTTGGCTGCGACACCTCCCAATTGCGTGACCTCGAGGTCCTCATCTGCAAAATGGGGCCGCTGTAAGGCGTGGATGGATAACGCGCGTGCGTCGTGCGGCGCCTCGCAAGTGCTGGGCGTCGGCTGCCAGCACCGCCCGGGTTGCCGCGAAGGCGAGGGGCGCCGCGCCAGCACCGGGAGAACCCTCCTGTGTTTCAGAGCGTCCCTCCCGGTCCCGGGGGCGGGGGGCGGGGGGCGGGGGGCGGGGGCTCCGGGCCCGGGGGGCGAGCGTCTCGGCGTACCCACGGCACAGATCTCGATGCTGATGGAGAAGATGGCGTGCGAGCGCGAACGAGTCCTTGTTCATCAGCGTGTGGCCCACCGTGCGGTTCTTCCAGCCCGCCTCCATGAGGCGCTCGCACTGCGCCACGCTGTGCACCGTGTGCCTGGACAGTCCCTTCACGTAGGTGCCCAGCTCCGGGTGCTCCTTCAGCTGCGGGAGGAACGAGTCAGGGCGGACCTCCTGCCTTCGCGGGCTGGGGCCGGGGATCCCGAGGACTCAGACCACCCCTGCCCTCCTGCACCTCGGACGCCCGGGAACAGGGAGGGGTGCGTTCAGGTGTGGAGCCGGCCTCAAACTCACCCCCACCTCCTACTTGTGGTGGGGTCTGGGGCGAGTGACTTAACCCGAGCCTCAGTTTCCACATCTGCAAAACGGGCGTGATACTGATCTCATAGGGATGTGCTGAGGATTCGGTAAAATAAGGCACACGCAGTGCTTAGCCGGTGCCTGGGGCACACATTAGGCACCCCGTGTTGTTGTTTGTGCTGTTATTACTAGGGTGGCTTTCAGCATGGAACCTCCGATCTGTGGGGCTGACCCTGCAGTCACCCAAGGGCACTGGGTGCTGTCTCCCTCGCCCTGTCAATGGGGCTCCTGCCGACACCGGGGCAATGGAGCTTTTCCTAGACCCTGGACCAGGTGGATGGCCATTTGCTGCCCAGAACCTCCGAAGGCTCACGGCTCAGGTGGCCCCCAGCCCTCGGGGCAGAGCGACAAGTAAATTAATTTATCTGATTGCTCCCTGCTGGCTTTCCAGGCAGCCAAGTTGTTTGTTGCTGACACGGAGCTGTGAAAAGCAATATTTTTCAAGTGTGAGAGGAAATTAAACCACTCTGGCAAGAGCAGAGCCAGCTAGGACAAAAGGCGTCCGTCTGCCAAATGCTCTGCATCAGGGCTGCAGAAAGCTCAGGTGCTTTGCTCCGGATGGCTTCAGGGGTCTCAGATGGGGTCCGGCCCCTGCTGCAGGAGGGAGTTTGGGAGGGCACGCACAGACTGGCCTTTCCGCTAATGCGCAGTGTGGAGAAACAGCCAGAGCCAGCCGAGGCATCGGGCTTCAGGGAACAGACGAGTGACAGGCGCAGAAAGGTTAAATGACTGGCTGAAGGTCATTCAGCTATGAATGGGGTCACAGGTCATGGAAGGCCCCAGAGGTGGGGTGCAGAGAAAGGCTAGAGCAATAACAACGCTTGAAATGACAAAGGGTGGACCCTGACCTAGGAGGTGGCTGGGAGGGTGGAGCCTGCAAGCCACTGAGGCCAGCAGAAGCTGCGGCAGTGCCTGAGGCTTTGTCACAGCGGCCCGCCTGGAGAGCCACCTGCTTGGATCACTGCCACACCCAGAGCCCAGAACCCCAGCAGGAGGCCCAGGTGGGGAATTGCACTCTGGGCTGGAGACTGGCTCTGTCATTTGCTAGCTGGGGAAGTCAATTAGTCTCTCCAGGCCTCAATTTCCCCTTCTGTAAAGGGGGGATAATAAGCCAGGCATGGTGGCTCACACCTATAATCTCAGCACTTTGGGAGGCAGAGGTGAGAGGATTGTCTGAGCCCAGGGGTTTGAGACCAGGCTAGGCAACTTAGGCACGTGGAGCTTCAGTGTCCTCATCTGTAATAAAGGGTAAGAACCTGGTCTCTATAATAAGTCAAAAAATTAGTTGTGCGTGGTGGCATGAGCCTGTAGTTCCAGCTACTTGGAAGGCTGAGGCGGGAGGATTGCCTGAGCCCAGCAGGTCGAGGCTGCAGTGGCCATGAGTGTGCTACTGCACTCCAGCCTAGGTGACAGAGTGAGACTCCAACTCAAAAAGCATAAAATAAAAAATAATAAATTCTATTTCTACAAGACTGTTATGAAGATTAAGATGATAATGGATCTAAAGAAAAAAGTTCTGTGGGTGTTTAGCGGGAGCTCAGTGAATGCCTGTCAAAAGAGGATGAGGACGCTGTCTCGGCCTGGGCAACCTCAGGAGATGATGCCTCACCCAAGGCGTCTCCTGCTGCTCTATTTTCAGGCCCACGAAGGCTCTCTCACCACCTCATGATGCTCCCAGGGGTTCTTCCCACCCCACCCCCAACACCTGGAGAGTCGCCGAGTGACTGCTTCCAGCTGCACACACTCCTTGGTAACTTCTCATCTTGGCTGCGAAGGCCAGAGCTGGGTTGCCATGGCAACCAGCTGAGATGTGGCAGGGATGGAAAGGGGCACACGGGCAGGGACGTGTCCCTGGCTGCCACGGGAGGGGGGCCCTTGACACTCTGCCCAGACACGGGCTGGGGAGAACCCACCAGAGAAGCTCCCCGGGGAACCACCCCACCAGGCAATCCTGGCCTGGGTTCCATGACAGTGGTTCATAGTGGCTGGGGGAGGGGCAGGTTACCGCTTCTCCAAACCTCTCTCTGGCCTCAGCTGACCGAATAACCTCTAACTACAACCATTCCCAAGCCCTGCATCGAGCACAGGTTAGAAGCTTGTGCTGCGGAGCCAGGCCCCAGGTTCAGATCCCATCTCCACTCTCTTGTGTACCCATGGCTTGGTCTTTCTTAGGCACATGGGCCTCGTTTCCTCACATGTTATAAAGTTTAAAAACCGTACCTCTTTCCAAGGCTGCCGGGAGGTTTACACAAGAGCTATCTGTTCATCATTCACAAGGGAGCATGTCAAAGCCCAGTGTCCCCTGGGGTGTGTTTCACAGAGTACATCTGTCACTGCAGTCCCCAGGCAGCCTGGCCTGGCGGCCTGAGGCCCGTGGCTCAGCTGCAGTGAGTTCATGCAGCCGCCAGCCTTCAGCCCCTCAGGCCTGGGTAACCGAGGCCTTTCTAGGATCCAGGGTAGTGAGGAAGGGGAGGAGGCCTCCCAGCCACCCTAGTGCAGGTTGGAAGGAGGCTTGCAGGGGGGCAGGGTGCCCAACCCCACAGATTGGCCTTTTGGGGCTGATGTGTGGGAGGAGACCCCTGACCTGCCTCCTCTGCCTATTTCCCTTTCTAGGGACTGAGCTATGATTCAGCTGCACTAGGGAAAGAGAAGACAGTAGAAAACTCTAGGTGGGCGGTGGAGGCGCCTGCATAAATAGGGCAGAGCAGCCGAGTGGTGGCATGTGCCTGTAGTCATCCTAGCTACTCGGTAGGCTGAGTGGGAGGATCGCATAAGCCCAGGAGTTCAAGGCCAGCCGGGGCAACATAGTGAGACCTGTCTCTTAAGATAAACAAAGAATTAAAAACAAAAGTCCCCACCACTCCAGTCTGCCAGCACGGGGGTGCCCTCAGGATACCTTCTCCACATTTCCGAGGGAGCACCACCAGAGGCCAACCTCCCCCACCAGCCCCACCATTTGCACCCGGTCTGCACCCACCTCCAGCTTCTGCTTGGTGTCAGCCCCCAGCAGGTCACGGACATCCTCATTGTAGATCTCCAGGTAGGAGGCCTGGACTAGGAACTTGGTGTTCTCTGCACACTGCAGGGGCCCACAGACACAACTGAGACCTCTGAGCAGCAAGCCCACCTGCTGGGCACCACCCCGGTCCTGGAGCCCTCCACAGCTAGGAGAGTGTGGGAAGAGAGGGGGCGTCATGGCGAGGGAGTCCCAATTCCAGGGCCTGGCAAGCTCGCCCCTCCTCTCCAGCTTGGTGGGATCTCAGGCCTCTCCGAGTTGCATGATTCTCCTCTCAATATTTGTCTACTGCTCTGTCTTCAAGCCTCAAAAGGGACGGAAAGAGAGGCCTCGCCATCATTCAGGTAGAAAACCAAGGCCATGGGAAAGGCCTGGACCAAGCACTGGCTCTGGGCTTGCCGCAGGCAGCCCTCCCAGCTCCTAGATGTTGCGGTGGCTGCCACAGCGAGTCCTGGGAGTGGACACAGTGGACTCTGCTGTTGACCAGAGCTATAGCTCCAACTGGCCCGTTTCTCAGAGGCGGGACTGCCTCCAGAATGGTAACCAGGGCAATTCTCACCTGCACCTTGGACACTGGGATGTGTTTAGAGCCCAGTCTTCACCCAGTCTCTAAGGGGTTGGAGTCTCAGCCTCCCTGCCTCAAAAATGGGACTATCAGCTACCTCCTGGCTCATCTGGGGATTCCATGAGATCATCGTGCAAGGGGCTTCACACAGGACTTGTTCCACAACAACCGTTCATAAAAGGGAAGCCGTGGTTGTCACAGCCACTTCCTCAGCAGGGTCATATCCTCAGGAATTGCTAAGTGCAATGTCAAAGTCCAAAAATGACAGGAGAGAAGCAGGAATTGGTAGATCTGTTTTAAGTTTCCCCCACCACCTTTTCAGAAATCAGAGCCTTCTCTGCTGATCTGTGTGTGCCGAGTCAGGCTGGGCTCCGACTGTATCCTATGGCCCCTGCCTCAGGACGGCTGGGAACACCTGTGGCTCTAGGCCCGCCCCTTCCCTCCTGGAGGCCCATACCTGGACACTTTCGAAAATGTGCTCGAAGGCCCTGGGGATGATGCCTCTCTGGGTGGCTGGGTGTGGCAGGCCCTGCATGGTGAAGGACTTCCCGCTGCCCGTCTGGCCGTAGGCAAAGATGGTGCCATTGTAGCCCTCAGTGACGCCCTGCATGGGAGGAAGACACAACCGGTGTTCAGCTAACTGAGCACAGCAGGGCCTCCTAACTCAGAGCCTCAGGGTCCCTCCCTGGCTCTCCCGCCACGGTGGCTCTGGAGAGCAGAGACGAAGAAGCACGTCTGCCTCCAAGAGTTCACCATCTGGTGGGGTAGGAGACCATCCTGATGGGTGCTAAGAGTCTGTGCCATAGAGCCTGGCCACCTGGGCTCACATCCATCTCTACCCTTCCTGTCTGTGTTCCCCTTGGGCTGGTCTTACTGAGGCATGTGGAGCCTCAGCTTCCTCCTCTGGAATAAAGGGTCAAGGCAGCACCTCCCGTGAAGGCTGTTGCCAGGGCAGCAGGAAGATCATGTCACACATGAGTTGGCACACGTGAAGTGCCAGCACACACAGGTGCTCCCTCGGTGTCTGCCTGCGATGTGGGAGAAGGATGCCGATGAGTGGTTCTCTTCCTGAGCAACGGAGGGAGGGCGGGGCCAGAAGCCCAGGCGGTGGGCGAGGAGAAGGGGTGCAGAGAAGGGGAAAGGAGACAGCGCGGGGAGAACCAGGCAAAGCCTTCTGGGTGGAACTGGTGGAGCTGAAAGGATGGCTTGGGTTTCAACCCATGAAGGGGAGGGGAAGACATTCCAGGCCGAGGGGACAGCTTGAGCAAAGCCACGGAGGGGAGATGCTGAGGGTAGGAGGGGTTGGGGCGAGGGGGAAGTTGAGGCTGGGAGGGGAGGGAGGAGGCGAGCCAAGGGCCTTGTGTGTTCTCCCTGCCGGGAACTGTGCTGGCTGGGGGCAGAGTGGTGAACAGGGAAGACAGGGTTGCTACTCTCACAGAGCTCCTGAGGTCACAAATCTAGACTTAGTCTGGGGGTGGGGGTAGAGAACTGCTCCCAGGCCCCGAGGGCCCACATGGCATGTTCGCCCGGTTCCACGGCGGAGACCCAGGCTGGAGGCCAAAACAGGGCTCAGCGTGCTGGGAACTGCTGGCGAGGGAGGGATGAAGTCCCTTTCACAGCTCCCTGAGAGGACGGGCTTCCTGTTCATGGGCAGAAATGGACAAGCACTCCCTCTAGCTGGAGAAGACCGTGATAGCACTGTGGGTCCCTCTAGCTCATTAGAGAGCAGTGGGCTACACACGTGGCTGGGACCTCCCCGAGTGGAGACAGGCAGTGGCAGAGAGATCACTCAACTGGGAGCGCAAGGCTGGGCTTCTCGAACCCACGTGAGGAGAAAGCAGAGACACACAAAACCCCTGAATAAGGTGGGGCAGCTGTGGGAGGCTCAGTGTTACCCAAGCATGGGAAGGGGAATATATATATATATGAAACTATCCCAGCACTTTGAGAGGCCAAGGTGGGAGGATCACTTGAGCCCAGGAGTTTGCGGTTATGATTGTGTACCACTGCACTCCAGCTTGGGTGACAAGGCGAGACCCTGTCTGTAATAAATTTAAAATAAAATACGTTTTTTAAAAAGGACATAAATACAGTTGCACTGTCCATTATGGGAGCCAGTGGTTGCACTAGAAATGTGCCCTATGTGAATGAAGAACTGAATTTATTTTATTTTAATTTAAATTTTAAAACTGAAGCAGTATAAAATATTTTTCCACTAAACACAACTTTCTTTTTATTTTTTTTGAGTCAGAGTCTCATTCTGTCACCAGGCTGGAGGGCAGTGGCACGCTCTCCTGGCCACCACAGCCTCGACCTGCTGGGCTCAGGAGATCTTTCCATCTCAGCTTTCCAAGTAGCTGGAACTACAGGTGTGCACCACCATGCCTGGCTAATTTTTTTATTTATTGTAGACACAAGTCTCGCCAAGTTGCTTGGGCTAGTCTTGAACCACTGGGCTCAGGCAATCCTCTCACCTCTGCCTCCCAAAGTGCTGGGATGACAGTTATGAGCCACTGCACCTGACCCATAACTTTATTTTCTGTGTTTCATTTCTTTCTTTTTCTTTTCTTTTCTTTTTTTTTTTTGAGTCAGGGGTTTCACTCTGTTGCCTATACTGGATTAGTGGCATGATCATGGCTCACTGCAGCCTCAGCCTCCCAGACAACAGGGACCATACCCAGTCAATTTTTAAATTTTTTGTAGAGACCAGGTCTTGCTATGTTGCCCAAGCTGGACTCGAACTTCTGGGCTCAAGCAATCCTCCCACCTCAGCCTCCCAAAGTGCTAGAATTATAGCCATGAGCCATCACACCCAGCCTCAAAGTTTCCATTAAAATGAAATAAAGGCTGGGTGCTGCGGCTCATGCCTGTAATCCCAGCACTTTTGGAGGATAAGGAGAGAAGATTGTTTTAGCCCAGGAATTCGAGACCAGACTGGGCAACATGGTGAGACCTCATCTCTATAAAACAACAAAAAATTAGCTGGACATGGTGGTGCACACCTGTAGTCCCAGCTGCTCAGCAAGTTGAAGTGGGAGGATTGCCTGAGCCCGGAGGTCAAGGCTGTCGTGACTGCACTCTAGCATGAGCAACAGAGTGAGACCTCAACTAAAAAAATGAAATAGTTTTACTTGTTCCTTTTGACTTCTTAAAATGTGGCTCCTAGAAAAATATAAGTTATGTGCATGACTCATTATACGAGGGGGGAGGCCCCCAAAAATGGAATTATTTTTTGGAGGGTGGGCCCCTTGACATAGAGGCCTCCTCCAATAGGTTTAAGTGTTCTAGGAACCCATTGGCATCAGTGTATCTGCCAGGATTGTGAGAGGCTGTGCTCGGGAATGTGTTTGCCCATTTCATGATGGATGATTGTGAGCACACCTGCCCACACCACACTGAGTGTTCAGCAGTTTTGGGTCAAAAATGGCATGACTTCCCAGGCCCCACACTCCCTATTCACCCAATCTTGCCCTGAATGACTTTTTGTTTTCCCAGATTTAAAAAAAGTCCTCAAAGGGGAGGTGAAACAAAAAAAGGCAGCAGCTCTAAAAGGCATCAAAATTGACGAGTTCAAAACTGTTTTGAGCAGTGGAAAAAGCATCTCGATAAGCGTGTTGCATCTAACAGAGAGTACTTTGAAGGTGATTGAAACTTAAACATGTAAGAATACACAATTATAAATAAATCCCAAGGTTTTTTGAGTCGCCTTGTATTTGTATTGGAAAGCTTCGCTCTGGGGCCGTGCTGTTCAATATGGTAGCCACTGGCCACGTGGGGTTATTTAAATTTAACTTAATTACTTGTATACCTAACCCTGAGTTGTACCCCCACAGCCTTAAAATAAAAATTAAAAAAGAAATAAATTTAACTTAATTAAACTTAAATAAAACTATGATTCAGTTCCTTAGTTGCACTACCCCTATTCCAAGCATCCACTTGCCACCTCATTGAACAGCACAAAATCAAAACATGCCCACCATCCCCAGGAGTTCCATAGGACAGTGCTGCTTTGGAGCTAAGTAGAAAGCACCTTGACGTGTATTTTTTCTTTTTTTGAGTAGGAGTCTCTCTCTGTCGCTCAGGCTGGAGTGCAGTGGCACACTCCGGCCACTGCAGCCTTGACCTGCTGGGCTCAGGCAATCCCTTCCACCTCAGCCTTCCAAGTAGCTAGAACCACAGGCCTGTGCCACCATTCCTGGATAATTTTTTTGATTTTTGTAGAGACAAGGTCTCACCAAGTTGCCCAGGCTGGTCTCAAACCCCTGGGCTCAGGCAAACCTCTTGCCTCGGCCTCCCAAAGTGCTGGTATTATAGGTGTGAGCCACCACACCACGCTGGTATGCATTTTACATGCAAAGCAAAGACTTTGAGATAGCCTCACACATCCCTTAATACCTCCCAACTCCCAAAGGACACGCACACACCTGGAGCAGGTCCCATATGCCCACCACTCTGTACCTGAGCCCTGGGTTCTGCCACATCCCCTGTTCTAAAATTTACTAAACAGTTTTCATGAAATCAATGGTTACTGATTCTTTTTAACTTGATGTCATCTTCAGTCACATGCCCCATGACATCACGTTATAGGTAGGATATGCTGCATGGTTTTTTTCCCATTTCACATTAAAATAAACACATAACTATTGAGATTAAAATGTAAAACATCAGCCAGGTGCAGTGGCTCACTCCTGTAATCCCAGCACTTTGGGAGGCAGAGGCAAGAGGATTGCCTGAGCAGGGGTTCAAGACCACCCTGAGCAACTTGGTAAGACCTCATTCTCTACAATTAAAAAAAAAAAAGCTATATGTGGTGGTGTGTGCCTGTGGTTCCAGCTACTTGGAAGGCTGAAGCGAAAGAATCACCTGAGCCCAACAGGTCGAGGCTGCAGTGGTGGTGAGGGTGCCACTGCACTCCAGCCTGAACAGTAGAGTGATACTCCACTCAAAAAAAAAATTGTAAATATGTCATAATTGCCTCCCCTCCTTTTCTGCCTTCTCTTGAATGTTCCATCTGGGGGCCAGTTCTCTGGCTTCTCCTGTATGAAATCTCTGGAAAGCAGCCCCCTCCCCATCCTGGACGTGGTAGGAAACCTGATATACCACCATGGGTAGACAAGGATTGAGTCATCTGAGGTGACTCTAAGGCCATGGGCATGAAGGGAACAGGGGGAGAGGATGGCAAAGCCACTGGCTAAGAAGGTGGGTGAGTGAGGAGCTCAGGTTGGGCATGCCGAGTCAGCCACAGGGGAGATCTGGAGTGGACAGCACCCCAGGGAGCTGAGAAGTCACCCACTAACAAGAGACCAGGAACAAAGTCTAGATTTAAAGGATGTGAAAGATAAAAGGTAGGGCAGGAAGGGGCAGTCAGAGGTGCCATGGGCTTCGAGTAATAGGACCTGAAGTAGGGTCCTGGGTGGGAGGCTCCCCAGAGTTCTTCCGGGGCCCGAGCCACTGGCCATAGAGCTCTGGGAATGGGTCAGAGCCCAGTAGGGCATGACCTGACCACCGGCCCTAAGCTGCGCCTGGTTCAGAGACAGCCTGGTTTGCATGTGACTTACATGTCATTTGCATGTTGCTCCTTTCATGTGAGGCAGTGGGCTGGAACATGGACACCGGGCACTGGGAATCAGAACTGTCTCTAACTTATTCCATGATTCTCCAGGCCTGTTTCCCCATGAGTCTCCTGTGAAGATCAAATGCTACATGCTGGTCTCACCTGGAGGGCCCTTTCTTCCACCTTCTTCCTGGCCAACTCCTCTCATCCTTCAGGTCTCTGCTCAGACCTCGCCTCTTCCCAGAAGTCCTCGCTGCCTTCCCCTCCACCCTCTCCAAGTCCAGGTTTGCTAGCCTTCCCCCGATCTAACTATTAGCTCAGCTGCTCCTCCCTCTGACCCTGAGCCTGCTGAAGGCAGCGGCCATGTCTGAGGACGGGGCTGGTGTTGGAGATGCTACTTAGCTGTTCTGTTAGCCGAATGAACAGATGTCATGTGGAGTGTGAGGCTCTGTGGAATGCCCAGAGAATCCCAACTACAGACTGCAGAGCCGAGGGGAGAGTCACCAGGGTCGGCACTGTGTCCTCAGTGTCTCCCTCTCTGGGCTGGGGCTTCCTGGGGAACCTGGTAAAGGAGGTGTGCTCAGGGTGTTTACTTCCGGGACAAGAGGGGACAAAGACCCCACCCCATGAACAAGGAGGCAGGGCCAAGGAAGAATACGATCGTCAAAACCTCCAGGCCTAGACAGAGGGAGCAGAGGTGTCCTACAGGACACCCAGGACAGCGGCAGGGCAGGTGAAAGCTTCAGGGAGCTGGACTGACTGTGCAGAATGGTCCTCTAGGAGCGAAGAAACAAAGGTGGAACCAGCCACTGTGGGGTGAGCTCCTGTCAGCAGAGACGTGAAGGAAGGACGACTGATTCTGCACTTGGCTGACATCGAGGACACGGGGCGCGGGGGGTGGGTGGGGGTGGGGGTGGGATGGGGGTGGGGTTGGATCAGATGATCCTTTGGGCCAGAAGAGGGACAACCTGGTCATCCCCAGAGCTAGGCCCATTCCCTGGGGAGAGCTGGCCCTTGTCCCCTGGGCCTCACCTCTGGTCAGGTCCTGACCCCTGGGGGATGTTTCCCACACTGCTCCTTCACGACATCTCCCTGAACGGTAGTGGACAGAGCCCTTGGCCAGAAGACAGGTGTAGTTCCAGCCCCACCTCGGCCAGAGCTCACTGTGAGAGCTTGGGGGTAAATTTCCCCCTCTGGGCCTCAGTCTCCACACGTGTGAAATGGGACTGCCTTCCTGATACAAAGCACAAATATGCTGCCGAGTGTGAGCAAGAGCTCTAAGCAGGGAGAACTGTTGCTGCCTTTCTGTTCCTCAAACACTGAGGAGGAGGAGGAGGAGGAAGATAAGTCAGACCAAAGGGCAGGTTTCCATTCCTCCAAGACAAAGGCCAGGGCTGCGGCCTCCTCTCTGCAGAAGCAGGGGGCCAGTGAGGCCTTTCCCCCTCCACCTAGTCAACTTGTACCAGTTAGGGCCTCTCAGGAAGCCCAAAGCAGGATGGGGCTGAGCTGGGAGACGGGATTCTGACTGCAGGGCGGAAAGGGGGAGCAAGCGGAGGCCAGGCCTCGGGAGGGAAGGAGGCTGCAGGGGGAAGTGCCTGGAGTTTTTAGGGTCCTGAAGGCTGGGAGGAGGTGGAGGGTGAGCAGCCTTGCGGGCCGGAGTTCTCGCGGGAAAGGGGCAGGAATGGATGGCCGCTTAGGCATTAGGGACAGTGGAGACCCGGCGGCGATGACGGAGCCGTGTCCGGCCAGACCAACCTGTGGCTGTCCGCCGCGCCCGTCCAGGGGGCCTTCAGCCCGACGTGGGGGCGGCGCCACCCCTTCGGGACACTCGGGGTGGCCCCGGGCCCTGCCCGCCGGTCTCGGGGGCGGCCGGGGGGCGCCCTCACCTCCACCAGCGGGTAGGCGATCTCGTTGTAGATCTGCTCGGTGAGGTGGCCCGCGTGGTAGGCGCCGTCGAAGGTGAACTGCTTGGGGGGCTCGTCGGCCGCGCCCGGGTTCTGCAGGAAGCACTGGCCGCGCGCGCTGTCCACGGTCACCACGGGCAGGCAGCTCAGCTCCTGCTCCCGCCGGCTCATGGGGCGGCAGCGCACCACCACCTTCACCGACTCCGCGGCCATGGCGCCACCGCCCCGCCGCCGGGCCGGGGGGCGGGGCCTCGCGGCGAGGGCGGGGCTCGGGGGGCGCGGGAGGAGCAGCGGGGCCGCGGGGGCGTCGCAGCACCGGAGCCGGGCCGCCGCCGCCGGCCGCGCGCGGGCTCGCGGGTCCCTGGGGCCCGGCGCGAGCGAGGAGCGGGGGATGCGCGCCCGGAGCCGCGCCGGCCGCCCTGGCCGCCCGCCCGCCGCGGCGTCGGCGGTCGCTGAGCAACGCCTGTGGCGCGCAGGCGCGGGCCGGCGGGCTCTGCGCCCCGCCCCTGAGCTGCGCGCCGACCGCCTGCCGTCTTCTCGAATCCTCGACGCCTCGGTCCGGAGAGGCCGGGCGACGTGCCCGAGGCCGCTCGGCGAAGCCAGGGAGCCCGGGCTCGACTCCGCCTCGGGGCCAGAGAGGTCCGGGAGGGGAGACCTCACGCGGGGCTTGGAAACCCGCGGAGGAAGCTGTCCTCCGTCCCTAGCCCTGTACAGACTCCAGGAAGGCTGCCCAGAACCCACAGACCCCAGACAGCTTCCACGGATACCACCTTCGCTTTTTCTAAGACTCAAGATTTTACCACAGAAACCTCAGAAGCGGCGTCTTTTGCTTGGAGAGGCCACCTGGCCATCCCTCCTGGCTTAGCACGAGTCCTCCAGCCAGCAGAGCAGCTGTTACGCCTCTGGGCTCCCCTTGCCCAGAATCACTGTCAGCTACGCCTGCCGGGCACTGTGACAGATGCTGGGAGACAGCCTTCCTGGGGCCCACAGTCTACGGGGGAGACTGATACTGGAGTCAAAAATCTCACAAAACCCATCCACAAAAGAGTCACTACAAAGGAAAGGATCAGGGCATGGAACATCCAGAAAGGGAACCCAGGGCGCCAGGGTATCCTGAGCTAACTGTTACTGAAATATGATGGCTGAGGGGACAAGGAAATATGACGGTAAAGAGAGGGGACAAGGAAACCTGTCTGGGCTGTGTAAAGGTCCTGGGGTATGCTACAGGAGCAGAAACAAGCCCAGGCTGTGAGAGCAGAAGGACTTGAGTCTTTCTCCTATAGGTCATACCTGCCAGCGGTTACAGCAGAAGAGGAACATACATCTACCCAATTCCTTCAGGACAATCTGAGTTCATGAGGCCAGGGCCCCTGTCCAGCTCATCATTTAGCACCAGTTGAAGATATGTTTGAAGAACAGAAACAAAACAAGCAAGCTGACAAAGATCTTGCCTTTCGAAGAAAAGCCAAGTCTGTAGCAGACAATCTGAAGAAACACATTTTATTTAAGTCCACACAGTAAGGAAAGCTGAGCTGCCAAGGTGTGCTGATTGGAAGAGAGAGAAAACTGTGGCATCTAATTATGACATTACAGAGTCTGCAAACACAGGCTCAAACCTTACCCTGTTTGTAACATGTGATCAGTAAATGCCATCTGAAGGAATGTTCTGGTGCTGGGGGAAGACTGGTCCCTTCAGGGTGCATGATATTCCCCTGACACTTTGTTCACACAGGTCACTCAGGTAAAACCCATTGTGCACGGGGGTGAGCCATGGCCCGCCTCTGGGCCAGTCCCCAGGTCTCCTTGAAAGCACGTCTCCAGAACTATGCTCCTAGGCTCAGTGTCACTAAACCCCTCTCCTTGCCAGGGGAATGTGAGGCTGGGCCTCCCATTAGGAAGCGACAGTGCCAGTAGGGTCCGGCCGTAAAAGAGTCCCAGCTCCCCGCTCACACTGAGCATAACCCCAGTGCAGGGTTTCCAGTGAAAAGAGCCCTCAAAGGGCAGTTTCTTTTTCTCCTTTATAACAGGACAGCTCACTTGACTTTTGAGAAAGTGACTAGGTCTGGAGCCAAGATCCTGTCCCTGCCATAGGGCCTGGGCCTGAGGAGTCTGGCTTCTCTCTCCAAGCTCCTCCCTTCCTTCTGCTTGGCGGGGGCTGCCCTTGTCCTTCCAGGGGGCAGAAATCTGTCACTTTCAAGGCTGTGAACAGTTCCATCCCACTCCTAGATGGAGGAGAGGGCAGCCCCAACTCATGACCAGGCCTCTGCCTGAGCAAGAGAAGCCCTTCCAGATGGACTATTCTACAACCCGGTTTGGTAGATTTGCACTTGTCAAGTTTGCTTACAAAGGGGGTCACCTGGCTTGCCAGTCACTAGCAGGGCCGCAGCCTTAGACTAGAATTGTTCCCCGTTGTCCATGTGCCCGCCGAAGCCACGCCTCTCTGTCAGGGCCCACATGGTTCCTCCTTTGGAGGGCTCTGCTGACCCCACTCCCGACAGGACAGGCCCAGTGAGGCAAAGTGGCCCCTGAGCACCACAGTCAGAGCCACGTGAAGGGAAATGCCAGCATCAGGTGGCCTCCCTAGGCAGGCACCAAGCTGTCCATGCTCTACGGGAGAGTTAGGCAGGGCCCTGGTCGCCCCTCTAAGCCTGTGGCTCCTGGCTGGCTCCTCCCTGTCAATGGTTAGAGGCAGTGAGCCTGGGCTGTCTTGGTGATTCTCAGGGGGAATGCGGGGAGGGCCAAGCCTGGGGCATCTCTTCTTAAGGAAAAATGGGAACCACAGCCCTGTGGCTTTGAGTGGAGACAACACGAGAGTCTTCGTCCTTCACCTGACGGTAGCGGATGTCCCTTCCTGCACACGATGTCTGCCTGCGTGTGGGCCCTGGTGGCACAACTCTTTGTTCCTCCTGTCCTTTCTGTACCTTCCTAACCCTCCAGTGCTCAGAACTCAGGCAAGACTTCTTCACCCTCAGATGCGCACGGGAAACAGGCTGCTCTGCCTGCCAGTCCGACATGGCTCGGCCCTGGCTCCTGCCCACAGGCTCCGCAGCCTCTCTCCAAGCCCCTCCTTTGTCTGTCTCTGCTGTCGGGAGCTCTCCAGAGACACCCTGTCAGGGCCCCAAGGCCTGGCCTCCTAGGAGAGGGCTGCACCTCTATCATGAACAAACTCCTACCCGAGGAGTGAAGCGGAAACCCAGAAATGACCCATGTCCGAAGTCATCCAGTGCGTTATCCGAAGTCTGGAGCTGTGCCTGCCCCTCCTGGAATCTCGGCAGGCCACCGGTTCTTTGAGAAGCCACTGGCAATCCCCAATCAGGGCTCGCCTCCTACAGCCATGAAGTGATAGAAGACTGGTCCGAAGGGCGGGGTGACTGGACGGAGCTGGTGACCAGCAGGGTCAGGAAGGGGGGAGGGGCCGCTGGGGCCCAGGAAACAGCCAGGGGGAGGCGGTTCAGCCTCCTAGCCCAGGCCCTGCAGTTCAGCTTCAGACTTGGCATGGCTGAGGGGCCTGAGAGTCCGGGGAGGCCCACGGTCCTGCTCCTCGTAGGCGGGGTTCAGGCGGCCCATGTCCAGGGGGCAAAAGAGGCTGCGCTCAGTGATGGCGTGGTTCTCCACAAGGGCCTCCAGGCTGGGGAACTCTGCTGGCAGGTGCTAGGGGAGGAAGGGGCTTCAGCTTCAGGCCGCTCCCCATGGCTCACATCTGGCCAGGCTGCAACCTTCCGTGGGACCCACCCACTTTAGAGAGCAGGAGACAGAGCCAAGAGATCCAGGCACCCACCCTTTCTTCTCTCTCTTCCCAGCCTGGGCAGGACTGAGATGTGCAGCTTGGAAATAAGGGCGCACGAGGGAAAGGCCTTGCCACGCCCTCCCGGGCCCTGAAAACCTGGGGGCTGGAGAAGACTCCAGACCAGGGGTAGAGGCTGTATGAACTTAGGGAGGACCCTGCCCTCTGAGTCAGTTTCCTTCTCTGCTAAGCCAGTCTAAGGTGTGGGAAAGCAAGGCTTTTTTTTTTTTTTTTTTTTTTTTGAGTGGGGCCTCACTCTATCCCTCAGACTGGAGACCTCCCGGGCTCAGGCGATCCTTTTGCTCCAGCCTCCAGAGTAGCTGGAACTACAGGCACGCCACGATGTCCGGCTAATTTTTGATTTTTTTTTTTTTTTTTTTTTTTGAGTGGGGCCTCACTCTATCCCTCAGACTGGAATGCAGTGGCAGGATCAGGCTCACCACAGCTTTGACCTCCCGGGCTCAGGCGATCCTTTTGCTCCAGCCTCCAGAGTAGCTGGAACTACAGGTGCACGCCACGATGTCCGGCTAATTTTTGATTTTTTTTTTTTGGTAGAGATAAGGTCTCCCTATGTTGCCCAGATTGGTCTCGAACTCCTGGGGTCAAGAGTCTCTCCCATCTTGGCCTCCCAAAGTGCTGGGATTAGAGACATGCAAAACTTTCAAAAGCCAGGACCCTTACAGAAATGTGAGGCACGACCCTGGCCCCAGACTCTATTAAAGGCACCCTCCAAAAGCCGCTTCTGGGGGGCCACCTCTTTTGTCCTCCAAGAGTCTGGATCAAGTCGGAGCTGTGGGCAGAGGCAGGGCCAAGTGGGTGTCGAGGCCAGCGGGGCCAATGAGAAAGGAGCAGAGAGGAGGCGGGATGCAATTGGATAGGGGGCGGAGCCAGAGAGAGCAAGGGGGGACCTGGACAAGACAGGCCACGGTTAGAAAAGGGCGGGGCACTGACGGACAGGGGGCGGAGCCAGTGATGGGGCGGGCAGGGCCCCTCAGACCGCCTCTCACCTCGATGCTGTAGCGGCCCAGGTGGTTTCGGAAGACCTGGTGGGGTACCACGCCGCATTGTGTGCGCACCGACAGGCGCCACTGGCCGCTGGCGCCCGGCTCAGGCCACAGCAGGAAGGCACCGAGCACGTCTCTCCGCAGCAGCGCAAGGGCGCAGGGCCTGGGGTGCAAAGGGGAGGGGCTGAAGACAGGACTCCCAGCCTGGACCCAGCCTTGAGTCCCTAGATGATGGACTCCCTGGATGATGGACACAACACCCCCAACAGCATGGAGGGGGCCTGAGGATGAAATGCCCCTAAAGACACCGCGCCTGACCCAAGAAGCCGCTCAACAGAGGAAGCTCTGAGAAGTTTCCAAGCTTCCATGAGGTCCCGGGTTGTTGACAACTTCAAGACCCCATCAGGGGAAAGGGCTGAAGTGCCCACTCACGGGAAGCTTGAGCCAGGACAGGCCAGGGGCTGAGGGCTGCAGCAGAATCATCTCATTTGACCCAATCCACAGCCTTGCAGGGAAGCGCTTTTCATTATTCCCATTTTACACTTGGGAAAACTGAGGCCCAGGGCCATGACGTCCCGGGCCTGAGGTCACCGAGGTTGGGAGTACTCTGTCAGTGCCCAGGAGTGTGCACCCAAGGGCCCTGAGGATGCACACAGCTCATCTCTCTGCCCGCCCCAAGGGTCGGGGCTTCAGGCCAGGCCAGGCCTCCTACCTGGAGATGCCAGCAAAGGCCCAGATGTTCTCTGTCAGGCTGCCTTCGCTCTCCACCAGGCAAGAGGGACCACCAGGACCCCGGGGCCACGCCTCCCATGCGGCAGGAACTACGGAGACCACCGGGGGTTAGAGGGAGAGCGGCCAAGCCTTCCCATGCCCAGCCCGGGGCCCCATCACCTTCACGTGTGTCCCCTCATCAAGTCTCCCTGCTCTGCACAACAGGCTCCCCCCTGACCCCCAGTAGACACAGCTCCACTCTCCAGTCCACACAGCAGCCTGCAGTCACGTGTGCTAGCCCTCGGGCACAGCCCAATGCACACTCAGTGCACGGGCACCTGCCGGGAGGTACAGCCACAGCCTTGCAGGAGCAAACACTGGTGCCCACACTTTTGGCCCAGCACAGGCGCACACAGGTGCACACGGGGCCTGCGAGCACCCACAACTCACAGGCCTCCCGAGCCGACAGCTGCAGCTGGCTCTCGTAGGTGCAGCCTCGGTAGGCCCCGGAGCGAATCACCTTGCTGCGAATGGCCTTCTTGCGCACCAGTGTGGGCGAGCAGTAGGGATTCCCCAGGCGGGCGTGGCGGGCGCGGCTTTCTGACTCGGACAGCTCCCTCTAGGGCACCAAGGGGTCCCGCAGACAGGCAGACTCAGGCCCAGCCATGTTGGGCTAGGTGAAGTCCCCCCAGAATGTCCCCCAACCTCTCACCCAGGTCCCTTGTCCACTGCCCACTCCCTGGCTGGGCCACCACCTACCCCACTGCCCACTGGGCCCTCCGTGGGCAGCCGCCGGAAGGAGACCAGGGCATGGACGTTCTGCGAGAGCTGATCACGGCCGAAGGGCTCCCGCACCAGGCCAGGGGGCTCCCCAGGGCTGGACAGAGGCTTCAGGGGCACATCCCCTGCAGGACCTGGGCAGGCCTCAGGCTGGGCCCTCTCCTCAGGGTGCTGCATGAGGTAAGCCAGCTGGAAGGAACGGCAGAGTAGCAGGTGCAGGATGTGAACCTGGGGGGAGGGAGGTGGCTCAGCTGGAGGAGGTCTCCAGGCATCAATCCACTCTCCATGGGTGCCCACAGTCCCTTGGCTTCAGAAGCTCTTCCCCATTCTTCCTGGGAAAACTCCTACTTATCCCTCAAAACCTCACCACCATGCAACCCTCTCTCCCAGCTTCCTTTACTTAACAAATCCTGTGCACCTACTTTATGCCAGGCATCATGCTTGGAACAGAGACTGTAGCCATGGACTACGTGCACTCCTACCTTGAGGTTTGCTGCTCCCACCCAGTGTGCTGTCACGACCCTCTTAGAGGAGTGGCTAAGAGCCTGGGCTCTGGAGTCAGAACCTAGGTTCTCATCCCGGCTCTGTCGCCTAGGAGCTGCTGCGTGATCTCATATGACCTCTCTGTGCTCCTTTGAGGAGTTAATGAAGTGGATCATTGAAAGCTTCCAGTGGAGACCCAGTATTGTGTGGGGCAGCACATTCTACCCGCCACCCAGACACAGCATGGCAGAACATGAGTTTCAGAAGATCAGGGACCATGTCTCAGCCACCTGTCGCTCCGTATCTGGCACAGGATGACATACAGGCTGTGTCCCTCCCCACAGCCAAGCCAGCTTTGACCTCCTGATCTACCCACCACCTCATCCCCACCTGATGCTCAGGCCTGGCATGGGAGCATTTCAAGGCCTAGACCAGGGCTCTGCTCTCAAAAAAATTCATGCCTGCAATTAGGTGCGGTTCATGTCACAGAACCCCAGGAAAAATTCATGCCTGCAATGGAGTGTGGTTCATGTCACAGAACCCCAGGAAGGGACAGTCCAGAGGGGTCAAGGTGAGGTTTGGACATGTGGGCTGAGACTTGCTGAGCCTTTAAAGACAAGTTGGAATCTGCCAGGTTGAGAAGAGGAGGGCATTCCAGACAGAGAGAACAGCACAAGCAATGGCGTGACCCTCCAATCTCCTTTTTTTTTTTTTTTTTGAGATGGGGTCTTGTTCTGTTACCCCGGCTGGAGTACAGTGGTGCAATTATAGCTCACTGCAGCCTCCAACTCCTGGGCTCACATAGTCCTCCTGCCTCAAACTCCTGAGCAGCTGGGACTACAGGTGCATACCACCATGCTTGGCTAACATTTTACTTTTTGTAGAGATGGGATTCTCACTAGGTTGCCCAGGTTGGTCAAGCAATCCTCCCACCTCAGTCTCCCAAAGTGCTGGGATTACAGGTGTGAGCCACCAGTCTCTAAGAGCCTCCAATCTCTAAGTGCATGGGCCAGATTCCCACCCCCCAGGCCATGCTGAGGCCACTGACTTGCTTTGTGGTATTGGCAGAGGCCAGAGCCACAGAAGGTGCCAGTGTGACAGTGGGGGGGGTGTGCCTGGAAGGGGCTCAGGCCACCCGGGCTCGGCCCTGAGAAGACTGTTGCAATGCCCAGCACAACCACTCCAGCTTCAGGGCGGGCACCCAATACCTCTCCAGGCTGGCTGCCCACAAAGAGGTGGCAGAAGAGCTTGCTGGCTGGGCTCCGCGGGTTCCGGGCAATGAAGGCAAACTGGCAGTCAGTGGGGCACCAGGTGGAGTAGAGGACGCGACTCAGCGCATGGGCCATCAGCAGCACCTGGGGAGGCAGCAGAGGCCATCGGGTCCACCACCTGCCTGCGGCAGCCAGCTCACACCTGCTCTTCGCCTGCCCGCTCCACTCAGGGCCACCCACTTTGGGGGCAGAGGAATCTTCCCTCCTCCTGGGCCAGCCCCATCCCCACCATGGCCCAGGGCGTGGGTCATCACCCCCACCTACTCTATGGCACTGAGGGGCAGGGCATGCACAGCCGGCTGGGGACACAGAACGGCAGTGCAGCAGGTGCAGGAGTTACACCTGGTCTCGGGAGGCAGGTGACCGGGATTCTAATCCTGGCTCTGCCACTTATTCTCTGTGTGACTTGGGTAGGTGCATGGCATCCCCAGAGCCCGGTAGTGATGTGTCAAGTGTGGGGAATGCCAGTATCTCTCTGCTAGGGCTGTCGGCGGGGATCAGTGAGACCCGGTGCACATGGCCCACATGTAGCAGGGTCTTGGGTGGGTAATCCCCAGAGCTGTGGGGTGCCCAGCATGGCACACAGTTCACATCCACCCACCACTGGCTCGCCCCAGGAGGGGGACGAAGGGGAGGAGGGTGGCCAAGCAGGGGCTTCAGCCTGAGTCTGGTGCCTGCCAAGGCCGTGAGAGGCTGGCCACAGCCCACCAGCCAAGGCTGGGCTGAGCACCTGCAAGAGTCCCGCAGGACTGAACACTCTTGATGCTCAGGCCAGGGGGAGGCCCCAGAAGAGGTCTGGGGGCTGGTAGTGAGTAGCTGCTGCCTGAGCTGGTCCTGGGAGAGAACGCCCAAAGGCCCAGAGCAGACGGGTATGCCAGAGAGACTCAAAGGAACATGGGGCTGCGTTGAAGCCAGGACCAGGGGAAGGAGGGCATATCCGGAGGGAGACCCCTGGCCCTATCCCACCCTCATGTGTGCCGGCCTGGGCGCCTACCTCACCCTCCCCGCTGTAGATCTTGAGACCCTGGAGGCTGAACTTTAGGATGACGGCCCGGCGTCGGGGACAGTCCTGGGTGGAAGAGAGTTGGGGGCAGGCATCACCTCCCAGGTCCTGCCCTGGCCTGCCCAGCCTAGCCCTGCCCACCAAGGGCTGGCCAGCCAATTCCACCACCCCTGCAAGGGACGAAGCCCGGGACCACGGACCCCAGGTGGTGGACGGCTCCTGGCAGAACACCTCGGCCAGGGCCCAGCACTGGCCACATTACGACCATGGCCCGTGACTTCTGGCTGTGGGCACAGGTTGCCACAGCCTGAGGAGGACCCTGGGTGTCAGGAAGAGGCTCCGGGAGCCTGGCTGTGCGACCTGGCTGGGTGCCCCTCCCAGAGGGCTCGGTCCTGCCTGCCCTGGGCCTCACAGTCACAGCCATGCACCTCTACCCAGGAGGGCTCGATCCAGTCTTGGGGGTCACCCCAAGGCTGTGATCTCTGCCAGGGAAGCGCCCCCCACCCCGCAGCCCACCCACCTTCAGTGCCCACAGCTGCTGCTGCACCAACCACACGCTCTCCTGTGTGTCCAGGTCATCCACGGGGAAGGAGCCCACGTACTGCTCGGGTGGGGAGGGAGGGAGCGAGGCAGAGGGGTCAGGCTCGTGGCTGCTGACTCGTCCTGCAAATCCCCCCCAAGCACACGGCCAAGCAGGCCATGGACAGTGACAGAGCATGACCCTCCAGAGGCCAAGCTCTGCTGCTTGCAAGGGGGTGACCTCGGCCCAGCCTCTCCCGCCCTCTGCCGTGCCACTGCCTCTCCCCTGCACACATACGCACATATCCGGGCCCAGGCAGGGAGACCAGAAACAGGTCCTCGACTCCCAGCACCTTTCACTCACCTGGGCAAACTTGGTGATGCACCTGGGCCGGTAGGAGACCGGCCCGCAGTCAGAGGCCCTGCGGCCCCCAGGCCCTGCCTTCTGCATGGCACCCAGGGTGTGGTTTCCAGCTCCACGGGAGGGTGGGCTGCAAAGGCAAGAAGGGCTGCTGTCGAGGCATGCCAGCCACGGCACCCCCCTCCCACCCTCCCTGCTGCAGGCCGCTGGGTACATTTGTGCAGTTACTCCTTCATTCGTTTGACAAACCGTTCCTGAGCGCCTGCTACGTGCACAGCAATGCCCTGGGCAATGGGAACACAGTCCCGGAGAAAATGCTGAGATCTCTGCCTTCCCTCATGAAGACGACATTCAACAAATAGCAAGACAGGGCGTATGCTGAATGGGGATGGCGTGGCAAGAGGATATGGGGTGTCAGGTTGGGGGCTGATTGTCACCAGGAAGCCCTCACCCAAGGAGGTGTGGTTTAGGTTCAGATCTGAAGGGTGTTGCTCTTCATTGCTGGGGTGGCTTGCTCATTCATTCAGCAAACACTGGGGACCATGGCGCTCTGGGTTGGGGCCACAGAGCTGAATCTGACATGAGTCTTGCCCCCAGCAGTTGGAAGTCAGGGGACAAACTTGTAACTAGCTTGCACAAAGTGCCAGAGGGAAGGGAAGGCTGCCTAGAGGGTGCCACCAAGGAGCTGCGAGACCAGAGTCTGCAAAGGTACAGCGGAAGGTGGGCAGCTGCGCCCTTAGGTAGACCTCAGCAGAACAGCAGCAAACTGGGTCCAGTCTCAGTTCAGCCTTAAATGCCAGACTAGGGAATTCAGGCTCTGCCCTGTGGGCAGTGGGGAGCCATAGCAAGTCCGAGAGTAGGAGCTCTGCAGTCTATGAGAGTAGCCACAGACTGGATGGCCAGAGCTGATGAGGCAGGGATCTGCTTCAGAGCCCCCTTCCCGGAGCCCCACCTTCTCGCAGACCATGAAAATCAGATCTTCCACAGACAGTGCACTGGTGCTGAGCTGGGGCATGGAGAAGGGGGTTGGCTGTCCTGGGGGGCTGAGGCCTTTCCTGGGACCCTCCTAGGTCCGCTAGTGGAGGAGAGGCTTTCCTCCAGGGCAGGGAGAGCAGTTTATCCCATGAGAGCCTAGGACCGCAGCTGGTGCTCAGTAAATGTGGAGTGAAGGCATCAGTGGTCCGACAATTACAAGACAGAATGGCTGGATGTCTCTGCCGGGGTCCCCAAGGACTCAGCTCCCTGAGCTTTTCCTGGGGTCGACTAGACACCCATCTCTGTCCCCAGCCTGGCAGCCTCTCTCACTCGCGAGCTGAGTCCAAAGCCTGTGAGACTTAGGGCAAGATGCCTCCACTCTCTGAACCTCCGTTTCCTCATCTGCAAACCTGGGGTCCGGTGAGGCGTGATGAGGAGCGGGAGGGGCAGGCACCCACCAGCTTGGAGCCCACCTCACCAAATGCAGTCTCCCAGGAGAGGGGGACTTGCACCTGCCGCCAGGAGAGAGCTTGGAAGGGCCACTTTCGCTCCCCTCCCTGGCCCAGGCCACAGCCAGGAGCCCATCAGTCTCGGAGGGGAGACCTGCCTGGGGGCCAAGATCCCGCCAGGAGAGAGCAGGAATCAGACAGAGCCCTGGGCAGGAAGGGGTGTCCTGGGTGCACTCCAGCTGGAGGAGGATATGGCGCTTTGAAATGAATGCTGCTAGTGCCAGATCCCAGGAACAACCCCTGCCGTTGCCTGCCTGTGACCACAGGCTCGGGCCAGGGTGGAAGGCCGGTGGAGAGCCACTTTTAGGGAGATGCTGGCAAGGGCTGAGCTGGAAAATACAGACTGTACGCCCGTCCCCTCGGAGCTGTCCTCCCTCCTGACTATCCTCTCCTACTCTGCTGGGCTGGCACACTCTCTGCGTTCTGATCCTGCTTATTCTTCCCATCATGTCCTTTACCTGTTGTGCCTTCCATGTTTAAATAAAGCAAAGTTGTATGTGCAGGCAGCATGAAAGCCACGTGCCGCCAGAGAAGCCACCCCTCAACTTCATAATTGCCTTGTGGCTGGCATCGCAGGTGGTGGGGAGGGAGGAGGCGAAGGCCACGGGACACACAGGGAGGAAGGGAGCGAGGGAAGGACCAGGACAGAAGAGCAGCGGGATAAGAGCGATAGGACGAGGTGGGAGCAGAGGAAGTGAGAGGAAACAGGAAGCAAGGGATGAAGGAGAGCTGGGAGGAGGGAGGGGAGGGAGCACTTCCTGCCCTGCCTGTGGACACAGCCCCGCAGGCACCAGACTTGAGACAGAAGGGCCACACAGGCCCTGCACTCACATGCCCAGAGGCTTCTGTGTCTGGGGCTGCAGCTGCCGCCTCCTTCAGCCCTAGAACCGAAGCTTTCTGTGTCCCCATCCTGGTGGTGGGGGTGAGGTCAGCCACAGGCCCACAGGGGACCCGACCCCACCCGCCCACCTCTGTCCCCCATTCCTAGCCTCCTTGGAAACTGGAAGTTTCTCCCTTCCTCCTCTCCCTCCCGAGCACAGTACGGTTCCTCCCAGGCCCGGAGTTAGAGGGATGCTCCCAGGGGACCAGAGAGAGCACCAGGCGCAACCTAACCCTGGAAACAGACCCGCGTACTCACACCAGGCACAAACACCCACATCTGTTTTTCTGAGCTTTTACGCCGGATCCCGGCTGGGCCAGCACCTTCCCAGGGGGACACATTTGGGGCGAGGCTGGGGCTCTCCTCAGGTTTTCCAGGTGGAGACAGGGGACCGGCTGGTTGACCCCGCGGCGCTGCGCCATAGCTGGGTTGTGTCATAGGGCCCTGGGCTCAGCACAGGGTGGCTCAGGGAGCCAAAGTCACTTGCCCAGGGTCACACGGCCGAAGCGGGGGTGCCGGGAGGCTCTCCCCCACCCCGAGCCATGGCAGTGGCCTTCTGCCCAGCATCCCCCCGAGGCAGCAGGGTGCGCACTGCTGGGTCTGCCGGGCGAGGCAGGCGATGCGAGGAAGCGCCGGCGAGCGAGCCGCTCAGGCTGGGGCCGGTCTGAGCAGCAGGGCGGCAGCTCTCTCTCTGGCTGCCTCCTGCCGGATGGTCGGGGCTCCCCCTGCCCCAGCACACTGCACCCGCGCTAGGGTGGGGACGGCTGGAGCCCGGGCAGCCAGGGGCCAAGAACCGGGCTGCGGGGTCCACCCCGTCGGCCAGGCACTCGGGTTCCCTCACTGGGAAGTGGGGTCGTGGCAGCAGCTGCTGCCCGGGGTCGTGCGGCGCTCTGTTCCCTCTCGGACGGTTCCGAGCGCAGACTCTGTGCCAGGCGCTGCCGCCGGGGGACACGAGTCCCAGCCCCCGCGGAGAGCCCGGGGCCGGGGGTTGTGAAGGGACTGCCGGGAGACCCCAGCGGTCAGCCGGGGGAGGTTGAGCAACGTGGGAAAAGGCGCGGAGGTAGGGGCAGGAGATGCGCGCGTGCCGGGGCGCCGCGGATGGCCCAGCGCGGAAGACGTTCGGGCCCCCTGTGCGCTTTTCGGGACCGCCGCCTCCGGGGGGCCGGCCGAGGGCGCCGCGGCTCAGCCGGCGCGGAGTTCGTCCCGCCGCCAGGGGCGTCGCTTCCGGGGGCTTCGGCGAACAGCCCGGCGCGGGGCGAGAGCGTCCCCGGCGGAGGGGACGGAGGCGGGGACGGAGGGGACGCGGCGCTCCCTGCTCCCGGGACCCTCCCCGTACCCTGGCGCCCGCCGGCCGCGACCCGCCCACGCGCGGCTCCGGGGCTCACTCACCGCGGCCGCCGCGTCTCGCGCCGGCTCCCCGCAGCGCCGGCCCGCAGCCCCGCGCGCCTCCCGCCCCGGGCTACCCGCCGCCCCCGCCCCCGCCCCGCGCGCCCTCCGCGCGGCCGCGGGAGCGACCCCCGGATCACCTGGCGGCGGCGGCCTGCCTCGCCAGCCAATCGGCGCCCGCGGGGCCGCTCCGCTCGGTCGCGCCGCCCAATCAGCGGCCGCTGGGGGCCCGGCACGGCTCACGCCCCCGCGCCCCTGCGCCCCGCCTTAAAGGGCGGGAGGGGCAGCCCCGCGCGCGGAGGGCGCCTTTCCCCCGGCTGCGGGCCTGGAGTCTCCCGGCCTCGCTTAGGGCACCTCCTCCTGGAGACCTTCGCCCCTACCGCCCCTACCGCCCCTCGGCTAGCTCCTCCTCGTCATCGGAGCAGCGCCCCCGCAGCGCCTCCTCCGAGAAGCCTTTCCTGACCGCCAGTCGCTCTCCTACACTCTCCGCAGAGCCCTTGCGACCGTCTTGTTATTCCTCTCTTCCACGAGGGCCGGCGGCACCGGACCGTAGAGTCTCCATCCACAGTACGCCGGGCAGAGCCCGGCTCATAGGCGTTCAGCGAGGGTCGTCTTGACCCGGCCTCTGGGGGAGCGGGGTCGTCGCGCATCCTCGTCCTCGCACCCCTTCCGCGGGGACTGACCGCGGCTGTCCGGCTCAGGCCCGGCACTGAGAAGCCTCGGGAGGAACGTCGACGGCTGCACACGGGCCGTGACCCTGCCCTTGGGGTTACACGAAGTCCACCTAGATGGGAGCGGGAGGGCTGATCCACCAGTGCCAGCCCCAGCGCCGAGCCGGAGAGCGCTCCTGCTCTGGCCAGACCGGGAGCCCTGCAGATGCCCAAAGACCCAAAGCAAGTCTGAGGGGCCTAGGCTTTGGTGGGCTAAACCTGAAACCTGTACCGGAAAAACACCGGAACTGCCTATGTACCCCCACAGAAAAGCCAGGACACGGGGCTCGGGTTCAGGGGCAGGAAAGGCCGTAGTTCAGGAGGGGGCACAGGGAGAGGGCGAGCCGGCCTGGGAGTGAGGGCCTGGGGGGGGCTCAGGGGTGGCAGGCTTGAGCCGGTCGGCTATGCTGGCCCAGACCCAGCACCTACCTCACTAGATAAGGGACTCTGGGCAAAACCTGCATCACTTTAATCCCGAGCCTCCTCTGTAAAGGAGTGACGCTGACGCCTGACTCACAGCCGGGTGAGGATGCGGATGAGTTAATGTGGGCAAAGTGCTTGGCACAGTACCTGGCCCTCGGGAAGTGAAGTGCTCAGTAGATACCAGTGGCATTAGGCCTTGCTTTTCTTTTGTATGTGATAGCACCGCCGGTGTTTAAGGACCTCCGTGTGTCAGGTGCTCCGGGAAAACACCACTATAGCCATCTGCTGGTCTCTGGGCCAGGGACAAGAAGGAGCAAGGCGCTTTCCAAGTTGGTCCTGCTCTCTGCAAATCCAATTTATGAAGCTCAAAGTATACAAAGGTTTAAAGGGTCAATCCTCAGCTTTTTTTTTTCTTTAATTCACCACTATACTAACAAGGAAAATTTCCAGTTTTCAAAAAAAAAAGTGCGCAAATTTTAAATGGAGGACTTGCCAATGACTAGATCTGCAGTACCCGTGTTGAGAATATTCAGAGAAAACAACACAAGGCACAGCTCTATTAAATATTGACTCCAGCAAGTTTCTGATGCATACACTTCATTCTAAAAGATGTGATTCTTAAAATAGTGACAGGAATTTGTTTCAACACAAAATGACAAAAGACCAAATAATTAAATTCGTATGATGAAATAGTTAAAGCCAGAGGGAGAATCCTGTCTTATAAATCTTTCTCAGGAGACAGTCATTTGAGTGGCAGGCACTGTGCCAGGTCCCAGAGATACAGAGATTTACAAGGAAACACACACAATACCACAACAACCAGATCTAGAAAGATAAATATTTTCAAAGTATGTGACACTGGTTACTGACCTTTGGTTGGTCTTCACCCCTGCTCAGGAATACAAAGTTTCAAAACAACTGCATGTACACGTTTTTATCAAATTTTTGTTTTGAGTCAGACGTCTCTGTCACCCAGGCTGGAATGCAGTGGCACCAACATGGCTATTGCAGCCGAGACCTCCTGGGCTCAGGTGATCCTCCCACCTCAGCTCCTGAGTAGTTGGGAGTGGCTGGGACTATTGGCGTACGCCATCAAGCCTAATTTTTTTATTTTTTACTTTTGTAGAGACAAGGTCTTGCTATGTTGCCTAGCCTGGTTTCAAACTCCTGGACTCAAGCAGTCTTCTTGCCTGGGCGTGCCAAAGGGCTGAGATTACAGGCGTGAGCTAACATGCTACATCCATGTATACATTTGAAGTTCGTTCCTTCAACTTAATTTATATATCAAGATAATCTGTCACTGCTCATCTGAACTATTGCCCCAGGTTATCAAATTCAGTTGATCTAATTCAACTAAAAGCACAGAAACGCTAAGCTTGTACCATGGATGCAGCCTTACTGCAGATACATTAGACATACAAGCTCAAGGATTTACAACAAAAGTCACCAACTTGGGTGGGCGTCAGCCATCTCCTGGGCAAGCCACTCAGGATTGCAACACGAAACAGCCATCACTGCAACCTCTGCCACATCTCTAATCTTATAGTCACAAAGGCCTGGCTCTTGGGAGTACAGAACCTCAACCACTGGATTAGTGACTCACTTGTGCAGGAAGCCCACAGGAGTTACCCATACTAAGCAGGGAAGGGAATGACACAAAAGGGAGGCTGGGGTGGGGGTAGGAGTCATGACTTCTGTACATGTTGGTGCACACACCATGTCATGGTATGTTCCGATGAGTCAACAATGACTCAACCATACAGGTGTGAGCCTGCTAGCACAATCTTTTCTCCCAAATTCCAGGATTTGCTCCTGGCATTGCCAGCTGGCAAGTATGAGTGGGAGGAACATATCAGTGAGAGGCTGATCTCCAACAGGACTGCCAACCAGTGCCTGTGGCGAGTTCACAGCAGGCCTCAGCACAGCAACAGCTCATCCACATCTGCTTCTGGCACACACAGTCATTACAGTCTCCTTGGTAACACCTTCCCGTGTCTGTCCTCTCAGGTATGTCCATCCTGAGCCCTGCAATTTGCCCCCAAAATTGTCCCCCCAAGATAAGTGACCTAGAACACTTTCTTTTTTTGAGTCAGAGTCTCACTCTGGCACCCAGGCTAGAGTGCAGTGGCATGCTCATGGTCACTGCTGCCTCAACCTGCTGGGTTCAGGCGATCCTTCCGCCTCAGCCTTCCAAGTAGCTGGAACTACATACATGCGCCACCATGCCCAGCTAATTTTTTGGTTTATTGTAGAGACGAGGTCTTGCCAAGTTGTCCAGGCTGGTCTTGAACTCGTGGGCTCAGGCAATCCTCTTACCTCGGTCTCCCAAAGTGCTAGGATTATGGGCATTAGCCACCATGCTGGGCCTAGAACACTTTTTAAAAAAAGATTTAAGACAGTGTTACAGGCTGAATTTTGCCCACTTAAATCTGTATGTTGAAGTCTTAACCTTCAGGATCTCAGAATGTAACCATATTTGGAGATGGGGTCTTTAAAGAGGTCATTCAATTAAACTAAGTTTATTAGTGTGGGCCCTCGTCCAGTGGTACTGATGTCCTTCTAGGAAGAGGAAATTTGGACACAGACAAGTACAGAGAAAAGGTGGCACAGATATAGGGCGAAGCAGGTCAGCTACAAGGAGACGAAAGAGGCCTACAATAGATCCCTCCCTCGGGGCCTTCAGGAGCAATCAGCCCCGCTGGCCCCTGATCTTGGACTTCTAGCCTTCAGAACTGGAGAAAATAAATTTCTGTTGATTAAGCGCCTCAGTCTACTGTGTTAAGCCCCCCTCCCCTCCAGCAAACTAACAGTGATTAAAGTTCCTGGCAGGGGTGGTGGCACACGCTTGGAACTTCAGTTGCTTGGGAGGTGGAGAGGGGAGGATCATTTGAGTCCAGGAGCTTCAAGCAGTCTGAGCAACATACTGAAAACCCGTCTCTCAAAAAAATCCTTTTCATCCAGCCAGGAAACAGGCCACAGCACTGTACTGCCTGATTCCTCTTCTGCCTGCATATTCCTGGTTGGCATAAAGGGTGGAGGCTACAGTATCAGAGAAATGTCAGAGCTGGAGGGGCTGCAACAGAGGATGGAGCCTAGTGCAGCCCACTTTTCCAGAGGAGACAGAAAGGTTGCTCGAGGAAGCACGGCTAGTTCTGGTTCCATCTTTAGGTGCCTGGACTCACCCCCTCAGAGGGCTTGCCAAAGAGCGAGAATGTGCACTCCCCGAGGATGAGCCTACCTAAGTGCTTCCACTGCTTTATTTCTAGGAAATCTTGTTGTATCTTCTGTGGACTTTGCATTCTCTTCCACTTGATTCACTACAATCATTAACATGACAGCATCCCCCTCTAATACCTTTGAATAAAACTGATGCCCCAGAAGAAGGTGCCATGTTTATCTCCTTTAAGACGCAGAAAAACAAGGAATGGTTTCTAGTACTTTTCCAACTGAAAAGCACAGGTCTGAAAAAAAGAGGACCCTCTTCCCAGAAATATGTTTTTCAAAGATCTGATGGAAATATCTTTTAGAAACTTTGTTGCCAGGGACAAAATAGGAGGCCTAGGGATACATTTCAGAAAGGAAGGAAAGGCAAGTAATATGGAATACTAAAATAATGCCTCTGTTGAAAAACTCAAGCAGTAACTTTAATGGAGATTTAAACAAACTGCACATGCAGTATTCTCGGTGTTCTCTGTACCTTAGCTCTTTGTCCACATTGGCAAGGGAGCTGATTGAGGCTCCAGGCTTGATCCAGGTGGTAGGCCTCTGGTGGCTACAGCTGAGAAGGCCCACCTGGCTTCTCTTCCTGCTCCCTACCTTTTGAAACTCAGGACTGAATGTTTCCTTTTTGTTTTTCTTGCTTGTCTTTTAACAAGCTACCTTTAAAAACCTGATTTCTTTTTTATTTGAGTTGGAGTCTCATCTGTCACCCAGGCTGGAGTACAGTGTTATGCTCACTACCTTAGCCTCACAGGGCTCAGGCAATCCTTCCACCTCAGCCTCCCAAGTAGCTGGAACTACAGGCATGCACTACCACATTCGGCTAGTTTTTTAGTCTATTCTAGAGACAAGGTCTCACCAAGTTGCCCAAGGTCTATTCTAGAGACAAGGTCTCGTTCAAGTTGGTCTTGAATCCCTGGGTTCAGGCAATCCTCTTGCCTCTGCCCCTCAAAGTGCTGTGGTATGAGCCGCCATGCCCGGCTCAAAAACCTGATTTTAAAATCTGCTAATGGAAAAAAAATGTTTGTGAACCAATGCCCATTAATCTTATGGCATATGATTCCCTTGTACCTTGCTACTAGAGGGTTTGCTGTCTGAGCAATGTTTATTAAAAAAAAACACTGACAAAGGCGTGGAGCAAAGATGAAGTAAGGCAGTCAAGCCTGGCTTTATGTATAACTCAGTCACTTCTTTATATGTTAAATTTGGGGAAGATTAATTAAATTTATTTACTTCTGAAAAGTGGGGATCCCATATGTGTTTGAGAATGTATCGGTGAGAAATTTGAGATAACATGATTCAAAACATATAGCAGGAAGAAACTACAATTAATTGTAGTTTAAACAAAACAGAACACTTGTGAAACTGGATGCTTTTGCTCATTTTTTAAAAAAATTAGTCTTTCTTAAGATTCTAAACTACATTAGTAACTGCAGTTAGTGAACATAGTTAAATCTTTGATACATAAAACTCTTACATTGCTTCTAGGTGGTTATTCTGGAAAAAAAAAAGATTGCAAAATTGAAGCCCATTATTTTACAGATGAAGAAATCAAGGCTCAGGGAAATTAAGTGGATGCCCCAAGTCACACAGTTGGTTAGTGACACTGTTCCCAAGGATCACTGTGCAGGACCATAGCTGGAGATGTTAGGATACCAGGCTGAGTAGTGAACTCCAACCAGGAGTCAATCTCTATTTTGAATCGATGAAAAAAATTTCATAAGAGCAAAAGTTATTAAGCAGTAGACTGTATGAGTGGGCTGGGCTCAGTGGCTCAGCCTGTAATCCTAGCACTTTGGGAGGCCGAGGCGAGTGAATTGCCTGAACCCATGGGTTCAAGACCAGCCTGGGGAACTTGGCGAGACCTCATCTCTACAATAAAAAATTAGCCGGGTATGGTGGTGTGTGCCTGTAGTTCTGGCTACTTGGAAGGCTGACGCAGAAGGATCGCAGGAGCCCAGCAGTTGATGCTGGGGTGGCTGAGTGTGCCACTGTACTCCAGCCTGGGTGACACAGTGACACTCCAACTCAAAAAAAAAAAAAAAAAGTATGAGTGAGGATGTAAAACTGGGTTTTAGGAAAGAAAAGTATGTGTTGGTATTAGGTAAACAAAGACAAGGTGACTAAGGTTTCTTTCAGAATCATGAAGAAGAGCAAGGATTTCTAACATTCCAGGTCATGATTACTAAGTGGACATCATGTCCAAAAAATTTAGGTGTCTGAGAAAATCTCAATTCTGGAATTTCTTTTGCTTTATGGAATACAAGTTCACAGTTTATGTTAGAGTGAGAACTCTGCTCACTTAGCAACATAAAGCTCACAGATGCCGTGGCTTCTGGGGAAATTTCTCATAAGTATCAGCAAGCTGTGAACTGGAAGAATTCACAGGATGGATTCTCCTGTAATAAGTATATTGTGAGGAAACCAGAAAGTGTTCCATGGCGAGAATTTGAGAATGACCAAGTATCTAAAAAAAAAAAACTTACAGCAGCCGAGATAATATTTCACAGTAATCCAAGGTCTAATTTTGAGTCTTAAACTGAAAAACCACACGGGCTTAAGAATCTTGTGGAAAATGACAGAAGGATACAGTTATAAACATGGTAGAGATTAGTTTTTTTTAAAACAGAAAAGCCACATTGGCTTAATTAAGAATCTGTTAGAAAATGATAGAAGAATATAGTTATAAACATGATGGAGATCGGTTGTTTTTTTTTTTTTAAAGGAAACAGCTGATGAGGGACATCCATTTAGCCATTTGTAATGGCTTCTAAAAGCAAATCTTGTCAAGGGTTTCCGAAGCTAAGAGCTTCAACAGTCTGGTTCCCTAGCTTTAAGCTCTGCAGAAGTTAGAGACCATCTATCCCAAATGCAAAAGCAACTCTATATGCTGAGAAGTAACACCAATCAGAACCTCTGGGGAAAGTTTCCTGCTATTTTCCCAATTAAGAGTAGAATTTTGTGACCGGGCATGGTGCTTCATGCCTACCTAATTCCACCACTTTGGTGGGCTGAGGTTGGAGGACTGCTTGAGCTCAGAAGTTCAAGACTAGCCTGGGGACCACAGGAGACCTTGCCTCCACAAAAAACAAAGAAATTTGCAGAGTGTGGTGGCGCATGCCTGTAGTCCCAGCTACTTGGGAGGCAGAGGCAGGATTGCCTGAGCTGAGGAGGTCAAGGCTGTGTGGTGAGCCATGATTGTGCCACTGCACTTCAGCTTGAGACATTAACTCAAAATAAAAAAATAGAAGGACAGAATTTCTTTTCCTTCACAGGCAAAATTATAATTTTTGCTTAACCCATGCAGAGATAAAGTTTTTTTTTCCAGTTTCCAAAGATGAGAACCCCTAACTATAACCCTACATTTTTAGACTTAAGTTTCTCTTAGTTGACTAAATGCAGGAGTTAATGAACATGGTTGGCTTAACATCCTTCTCCTAACATATGAAAATGGCAAGAGCATCTCAGCCTGAGCAAGAATAACTTCATAGGCTCTTTAAAGTATTAAAAAGAATACCTTAGGGCTGGGTGCAGTAGCAGAAGGATTGCCTGAGCCCAGGAGTTTGCGGTTGTAATGAGCAGTAATCATGTCACTGCACTCTGGGTGACAGAATGAGACCCAACTAAAAAATAAAATGAAATAAATTGGCCGGGCTCGATGGCTCAGCCTGTAATCCCAGCACTTTGGGAGATCGAAGTGAGCAGATTGCCTGAGCCCGTGGAATCGAGACCAGCCCGGGCAACTTGGTGAGACCTCGTCTATACAATAAATAAAAAATCAGCCGGGCCTGGTAGTGCATACCTGTAGTTCTGGCTACTTGGAACGTTGAGGCGGAAGGATCGCTGGAGCCCAGCAGGTTAACGCTGGAGTGGCCGTGAGCGTGCCACTGTACTCCACCCTGGATGACAGAGGGAGACACCAACTCAAAAAAAAATTGGTAAAAAAATGATAGAAAAAATGCCAGAAGTATTGGCATGTTGTTTAGCTTTGTTTTCATGTAATTTTCCTGTTAATTATACCCAACAGACATAATTAAAATATACATCTGTTTTCTAAGATTTATACAGGATCAGGATTCCTTTAATTAAGTCCATGTGGACGGTTAGAATCAGGTTCCATCTGTGTTGAATGATTCTATCATAGTACTAAGGAAAGGTCTCTATGTTTCTCAGTAATCATATCTTTCCTTCCTCATTTTGTAGGTTAAAAAGTCAAGAATCCCTTTCCTAGCTCTTTCTGAGATTCACTTATCAAAAGTAGCCTGTAGATAGTTTCAGAGTATATGCAACACCGCAAATGAGCTCACTAAGCCACCAACAGAGTACTGAAGCTAACGATCCATGCTAGAGTTCTGGGATTACCTAAGTTTATCATTTCCCATTCTGCAACACAGAAGCAAACATTATAAATGTGTTCGGCTCTTTTAGAATGCTTGGAAGGAAAAAAAATTAAACATTCCTTGATCTCAATGTAAGAAAGGTACATGTCTCTGATAGGTGGGGATTTTCACTGATGACTGATGACCCTCCTGTCTTTTCCCTTTATGTGATGCCAAAGCATACTCTCCTTATAGTTAACAGAATGTCAGAGTTTGAAGGGACCTTAAATAATCTAAACTCCTGTAATCCCGCGCCTTTGGGAGGCTGAGGTGAGTGGATTGCCTGAGCCCGCGGGTTCGAGACCTGCCTGGGCAGCGAGACCTCATCTCTACAGTAAATAATAATAATAATAATAAAAAATCAGCCGGGCGTGGTAGCGCATGCCTGTAATTCCGGCTACTCAGAAGGCTGAGGCGGAAGGATCGCCAGAGCCCAGCAGGTCGAGGCTGCGGTGGCCGGGAGCGGCCACTGCACTCCAGTCTGGGCGACAGAGTGAGACTCTAACTCCAAAAATAAAAATAAAAATAAAAAAAATCTAAACTTCTTACCCTCTGCTTAAGGGCCTGAATTGCAATCCAGCCCCAAGGTGATTATTCAGTCTGTCTGTCTGTCTGTCTTTCTGCCTGCCTGCCTATCTATCTATATGTCTAAGTTGGAGTCTCACTCTGTTGCCCAGGCTGGAGTGCAATGGCACACTCACAGCCACCACAGCCTTGACCTGCTGGGCTCAAGATATCCTTCCACCTCAGCCTTCCAAGTTAGCTAGAACTATAGATGCATGCTACCACACCCGGTTTTTAAGTACATCTTTTTTTTTTTTTTTTGAGTTGGAGTCTCACTCTGTCACCCAGACTGGAGTGCAGTGGCTGCTCCCGGCCACCGCAGCCTCCACCTGCTGGGCTCCGGCGATCCTTCCGCCTCAGCCTTCCAAGTAGCTGGAACTACAGGCACGCGCTACCATGCCCGGGTAGTTTTTGATTTATTGTAGAGATGAGGTTTCGCCAAGTTGCCCAGGCGGGTCTCAAACCCGCGGGCTCAGGCAATCCACTCACCTCAGCCTCCCAAAGGTGTGGGATTACAGGCTGAGTCACCGAGCCTGGCTAGTAAATCTTTTTAAAAGTTATAAAATAAAACAAAGAAACCTATCAAAGGCCTCCAACTTTTGATTTCAGAAGCATAGAAAGTTCTGAGCATAGGTACCTAACACCCACACTGGTAAAATACATTACTTGCTAAATAGCACAAAAAAAAATCAGAATTACTTTCTAGAATGATACCTCTAAGGTTTACCTGTTATCTTTTGTAGTGCTGCAATTTTTCTAGCCCAAAGGACTTAGCTGAACATTAAAAATTCACTGAACACAAAAGACTAGACTCTCTGATCTTGAAAACAGTCCTTACTAAAATACAAAATGTTTTATCCTTTGATTCATTAAACAGCATTCAGCATTTCTAGAAACATCATTTACCATCAATATAAGAATTCACAGGCAAATAAACTGGAGTCTGTATTTAAAAAGGAAAGTGATGGTGTCCACTGCAAGAAGAAACTACTCAAAGTGAGGGCAATACTTAGCTGCTTTGGAGGATATACTAGATACTTCTAAATATAAGCTATAGCTCAGCAGCTTTTAAAATTTCATGTTTATTCATATTTTTCAAAATATATGTACATAAAAAAAGGAGATTTACAACAGGAAAGATTGCCTTACATGCAACACAAATTCCAATGAACTCATGATGGGACCACACATGATTATGATCGAATTCAAGCCAATCTTCTCAAGTCCATTTCCCAGCCACACTTTAGGTTACAGAAGGGATCCCAGGAGACAATGCAAGTGGAATGAATAAGAAACAAACATCTTTTGCCTCTGGCAGTCCTCAAGGAGCCAGAGGATGTACTCCAAAAACTTTAAGACAATTAAAATGTCAAGTGCCACAGGGAAGAGAAATACGATAACCAGAAATCAGTATTTCTCAAGTAGAAAGCTAGTACTATTTAACACAACTTCACAATACTAAAACAAATACAAATAAGAAAGGGTTAGGTAGTTGGGCTTCATTTGCTTTTTACCTTTTTTTTTAATATCTCAAAAAGGAAGCCACTTGCTTGATATCAAAAGTACTGTGGAAAGAAAGGAGGGGAAAAGAACCCACAGATGAATGTGAAATCTAGTTTATTTTAGCATATTGTATGTTTTTCCACTCAACGTTTCTACATTAGCATTGATGTAACTCTCCAACATTTCCTTATTAAAAAAGGCAAACAGGAAGCAACACAATTCATGCTCCAAATATTAAAAAATATATTTCAACATTTGATCAAGATTTGTTTTGATTTTTGGTAACACAGGTGATACCAGAAATCACAGATTCAATATATTTCTATACTTCCCCTTCAGTCAAAAACCAAGTGGTATAGAGAACTTGTGCTTGCTGGTAGGGAATGCAATACTCTGGGCCAGTGAAAAATACCTGGAAATTGATCAATGTGAAAAGTGGCCCAAAGGAGTCATACATCTTAAAAATCTAATGAGATCATACTGGTTTTGGCCTATTCCCAAAGCTAAGATGTCTGTTTCTCTATAGTTGGAGAGAAAGGGTTAGTGGAGTGGTTTTTATAAATAAGATGAATTATTATAACTATAACTGAAGTCTTCAGGCAGGAGGCTTTACAACTCAGTCAGTGCTATACTGCCTATTTACTTCCAGCACCTGACCAGCATACTGTTCTTGATGCTTTCTACAAATATAAAAATCTTTGTAATTGCTTAGATAAAACTGGAAGAAAAAAAGGGCAAAGCTGACCTTAAAAAAAAGGGGGGGGGGTTGGGGGTAGGGAAAGCAAAAAGGACAAGTATAGATTACACAGTTTAGGAAAAGTCCGGGATTATTGCAGAAATTAAAATGATGAGGGAGGAGGAGGGCACCAAGAACAGCACCTAAAGCTAACAAATGCTTACACTGGTGTATTTATATTCCCTCCTAAGAGAGGAAAATCATGTAATTTTAAAAGCATCAAAACTAAAACAAACGCACACTGACCTTAGAAAATAAGATTTTGAATTTCATCATGATACCCTTTTTTCCTATGAAATTTACTTTTTCACTTTGAAAGACTTCTTCATGGTGGATTTGCCCTTGCCAGGCAATTTTACTTCCTTTCTTGCATTGGCTGCAGGCTTCTTTGAAGAGCCACCACTAGGTTTCTTGATAACTGAGGGCGAGGGTCTGGCTTTCTTGGCAGGAGTTTTGGCCTTAGGAGGGGCTTTCTTGGGGAGGGGCCTGGCTTTCCCTCGCTGGGCAGCTGGGACTTTAGGTGCAGGCTTAGACCCTCTCTGTTTCATGGGTACAGCCTTCCCTGAGGACCTGGCTGGAGTTTTCTTCTGCAACCTATGAGAACCAAAGAGCAAAAGCAATCACACTTAGTACAGGAGATTCGCTTTGCTTAGACAACCAGATGCTTTGCCCTAAAGAGAAATAGCATACAAAGACATCATCTATGTTAAAAATAGAAATATGACTGAATTTTTTACTAGAGGTTTTACTAAAGTCGTATAAGAATTCAACCAATTCATAAAGTCTACACATAATTCCATGATGATTTTCCTAGGAAAATATGGAATTATTTTTCTTTGAATAACTAAGCTATGCATATGTATAGATTTGACCAAAAAGTAAATTATGTACTCACAGTGCTTCATAAGTTCAGAGCCCTTGAATTTTCAAGGGAGAAGAGAAATCCAAATGTTATACAGAGAACTTGAGAAGGATCTTGAATTGTTAAAATATTTTTCTATCTTCAGCCCTTCCTATTAGTACCACCAATTTAGCTCTAACTTATTTATTATCCTCCCCACAGGAAGGGTTTTTCCACACCTTCTCTTAGGTGGTGGCTCTTCATCCTCAGAGTCTTCTTCTGATGACTCTTCATCTTCGTCTTCGTCTTCGTCTTCATCCTCATCTTTAGAATCATCTGCTTCTTTCTTTGGAAACAGAACTCCTGGGCTATGGAAAAAAAAAGATTAGGCATTGAAACAAAACAGAAAAAGAACAAGTAAAACAGAAGTTCCATATAGGACAAGGAAAATAATATGAACTGCTGGGTGCAGAAACTCACACCTTCAATCCCAGTACTTCGGGAGGCTTAGGCAGGAGGAATGCTTAAGCCCATGAGTTCAAGATTAGCCTACGCAACATTAATGACACCTCATCTCTATAAAAGAATAAAAAAATTAGCCTGGGCCAGGTGCAGTAGCTCAAGCCTGTGATCTCAGCACTTTGGGAGGCCGAGGTGAAGGGACTACCTGAGCCCACGGGGTTCAAGAGCAGCCTGGGTGACCTGACAAGACCTCGACTCTACAATAAATCAAAAAATTAGCCGAGCATGGTAGTGCACACCTGTAGTTCCGGCTACTTGGGAGGCTGAGGCAGAGGGACTGCCTGAGCCCAGCATTTGATACTGCACTCCAGTCTGGGCGACGGAGTGAGACTACGACTCAAAAAAAAAAAAAAAAACAATTAGCCTGACATGCTGGTTCATGCCTGTAGTCTCGGCTACTAGAGAGGCTGAGGCGGAAAGTGAGTCCTAGAGATCGAAGTTTATGGTGAACCATGATGGTGCCACTACACTCCATTCTAAGCAACAGAGTGAGATTCCAACTCAAAAAAGAAAAGAATGTGAACTTGGATATTATTCTATAGACATTCCTCACTTCTTCCTACCCTCCTCCAAAAATGTCAAGGTAAGTTACATACATCAGGTTACAATTTAGCCTATTATGAACACACAAAGTTATGCCAAATCTACAAGTCCCAGAGCATACCTTATTCCCTTCTTCCCATCATTTAATAAAATCAACTCTTAAACATTTATTTAGTATACAATTATGTAAACTTGACATGTGTCTGGCACTGTATTAGCCAATACGTACACAGCAATGAACAGTCTGTATAGAAGTACACACTTTTTGCCCTCATAATACCAGCAAAAGACCTCAAAGGCTTAAATATCTTCAAAGTTAGAGAAAAATTCAGCAAAGATCCCCTAACTCTTCTTTGCCCTTAACGTTAGAAATCTTGATTCCTTTGATTACTACATTCTTAAATTACAATATATATATTTTTGAGACTGAATCTCACTCTGTCACCCGGGCTGGAATACAGTGGCATGCTCATGGTCACTACAGCCTCAAGCTGCTGGGCTCAGGCGATTCTTCCATCTCTGCCTTCCAAGTAAGCTGGAACCACAGGCGCATGCCATCACGCCTGGCTAATTTTTTGATTTATTGTAGAGACAAGGTCTCGCCATATTGCCCAGGCTGCTCTCGAACCCATGGGGCTCTGGCAATCCTCTTGCCTCTGCCTCTCAAAGTGCTGGGATTACAGGTGTGAGCCACTGAGGTCAGCACATATGTGAGATGAGCTCTCATTATGTTGCTCAGGCTGGACTTGAACTCCTGGGCTCAAGCAATCCTCCCGCCTCAGCCTCCAGAGTAGCTGGGATCATACTACTGTGCCTGGCAAATTATAACAATGATTGTGTATGGCTTTGAGAATTAAATTTAATGTTTGAAAAATTCTTACAATATGCATTCAGCCAAGTAACACTTTTCTACACAAAGAATAAGAAAGTTACACTTTAGTCTTGCTAAAATAGGGTCTTAGTGATACAAGTCAGGGCACTTCACTGGAAATCAAAGTATAAGACTATAGCACTAGTGCTTGGCCCACTAGTGCTTGGCCCACAGGAGATGCTCAATACATTTTTTGTTTCAATGAATAAAGTTGTGTACAAGAGACACATTTTCAAATAAGTGTCTCTGTCTCTACAGCATGAAGGCAGAGTGAAGATTTCTGGAAACAGTCATTGTTTTCCACACTTGGTATTGGACCATTAACACTTATATATACTCTACTAAATTTTCTGTCATCATTTACATGATAAAAAGGGAATGAACACCAAAATGACCAATGACATCTAAGGATCTCAAAGAATCCAATGCCTAATTTCAGCAACAAACGACTAACAGTAAGCTCAAATGAGATAGGTCAAACTCTCCTGTTATAATAATAAAAACCTTTTGCTCCCAAACAATACTGACTTAAACAGTCTTTCCTTTCTTTGTCTTAATTTTTTGAGTTGGACTCTCACTGTCGCCCAGGGTGTAGTAAGTGGTATGCTCACGGTCACAACCTCAACCTGCTGAGCTCAGATGATCCTTCTGCCTCTGGCTTTCAAGTAGTGGGAAACACAGGCATGTGCCACCAAGCCCAGCTAATTTCTTTTTTAATACTTATTATAGAGATGAGGTCTCAATAAGTTGCCCCAGCTGGTCTTGGAACCCGGCGCACAGGCAATCCTCTCCCCTCAGCCTCCCAAAGTGCTGAGACTTTGGCCTTAAATAGTCTTTATTTTCAAATACAGTTGTCTTTTGAGCAACATGGTTTTGAACTGTGAGGGTCCACTTATATGAAGATTTTTTCATCCCAACGCAGACTGTAATACAGTATTCGCAGGATACAAAACTGGCATATGTGGAGGGCTGACTTTTTTGGATATGCAGGTTCTACAGGGCTGACTGGAGTACACGTGGATTTGAGTATGCAGGGGGTCCTGGAACCAATCTCCCTCTTATATGGAAGAACGGACAACTCTAACAATAATAAGGGTAAAATAGGTTAAACTAATCCTGTAACCCAGGATCAGATTTTAAATTTACAATGACCTGTTGTAGGCAAAGTGCTTACCTGGGGTAATAGGGAAAACAGAGCTGAAAGGTGCCACTGAACCCTTTGCCAGAGATTTGTTCCATCCACCCATTCTTTTCACATTTCTGTAGGGTTTTCTTCAGCAAATGCACTGAACAAAAAATTCAGGAATGAATAAAATTATCTAGCTATTCAGATTTGGTAATTCCCTCAACCACAACGCAATGCCAACCAACTCAATGTCCTGTCACATACAGTAACTGACATGTGCTAAATGACTCTTCTGTGGTCAAAGGTATTAACTAATTCATTAAACATTTATTTAGTGCCCATAATTTGGCAAGAATTAAATTATATGAAAAGAGACATCAGAGACTGTTGAAATTCCTTATTTCACAGAAGAGGAAATAGGAGCCCGGAAGAGCTAGTAGTTAATTAAAACATGTTCACTTAGCACATGGTTAACAGCAGACCTAAGATAAAATATCTCATTACTTCTATTCACTTAAACATCTGTTGTGTACCTACAAGTATTGATAATCATCTAGCAGACTATCTTATAAAGACTAACAGAACTAACTCCTCATAAATCAGGAAACAGTAACAAGACAATATTGTGGCTCCTGAAGGCCTTGGTTCTCATCTTTCTTACAAAAATATGTCAAAAATATATTTCATGTTGATTCAGTAGCTAGAAAACAGCTACAAAATCAGTGAAACTGGTCGGCCAGGCATGGTGACTCATGACTATAATTCCAGCACTTTAAGAGACTGAGGTGAGAGGACTGTCTGAGCCCACAGGTTTGATAACAGCCTGGGCAACTTGGCAAGACCTCATCTCTACAATAAATCAAGAAAAATTAGCCAGGCATGGTGGCACATGCCTGTAGTTCCAGCTACTTCGAAGGCTGAGGCAGAAGGCGCACCTAAGCTCAGCTCCAGCCTGGGTGATAGAATGAGACCTCAACTCAAAAAAAAAAAAAATTCAGTGAAGCTGAAAAGGTTGTTAACCTAATTCATCTTCTCTAAAACACTTGGTCAACAGAAAAAAATCATAAAATAGTCTAAAATGGTCAACATGTGCATATATATATACACACACATATATACATATATACATACATATATAAAAATACTATATATACATATATAAAAATACTACAGTAGAAAAGATAAAAAATATCAATTTTCAAATTAGGTAAGAAAATGCTCAGAAAGCATTTCTTCATAATGTTAAAAAACATATTGCTTATATGTTAAAAGTCAATATTAAGACTTCAAAATTATCTTTTTATTAAAATATATAATTTGCTTTCACTGTTACTTAAATTTCTGCATTCCTCACCCTACATCTTTGTGCTGATTCTAGTAGTTCAGAGATTATCCAATCTCACCAGTCCATATGTGATAATGCTGATAAGGCAAGGTGTCTAATCTCAAATTACTACCTCCTAAGGTAAAGATACATTATTGAAATAAGGTATTTTTAAAATAGGGCTTAAGTCAATAAGAAATGATCTCAACAGGTAATAAGTATTCTAAAATCCTGGCTTGGTTTCAAGGTAACATTACATGTTTTGGAAAATATTCAGAAGTAGTCAAGATATACTGTAATTGAGAGGTGTTCTGAATCTAGAGATTTTACTAACTTACAATAAAAATAAGTACTGAAAAAATCTTCATAGTGAAAATAAAATCAACCTCTGATCAGCAGACACTATAAATTGAGAATGTTTTGATTGTTTTTCTTTTTGTAAATATTAAATTTGTAAAGCTATTCCCTCTTGGTTTGCAGTCAGTAGTTAGTATTTTGACATCTATCTATCTATTTATTTATTTATTTGAGCCAAGGTCTCACTCTGTCACCCAGGCTGGACTATAGTGGCACAATCATGGTTCACCATAGCCTTGACCTCCTAGGCTCAGGCAATCCTCTTGCCTCAGCCTCCTAAGTACCTGGGACTACAGGTATACACCTCCACGCTCACCTAATTTTTTTCATTGTAGAGACAAGATCTCAATTATGTTGCCCAAGCTGGTCTCGAACTCCTGGCTTCAAGTGATCCTCCTGCCTCAGCCTCTCAAAGTGCTAGGACTATAGGTATAAGCCACCATGTCCAGCCTATTTTGACATTAATAGCATGATTTCTAGGATTTTTTCCAAAAGAAAATTCCCCTAATCCCAGTTAAATGCACACTTTGATAGTCTTACTTTGATAGTTAGAATTGGTCCCTGGGTGGTTCTCTAGGACATACTTCTTCAGAGCAGTGGTAGAGCAGGTCTTCGGCTCATTCATGGCAGCAATGGCAGACAAGATTGCATATTCCATCAGGCTTCCGCCAAGCAGGGGTTTCTCCCCTGATTTCTTCAGCTGTTTTCCAAGGAGGAAGAGAAAAGCATCAAGACAACACTCTCCCAAAGCAGGTCAAGACAAGACTCCTCTGCACCAGGTGGGTTGGAGTTCCTGCATTAGCACAGATATGTTTTACAATAAAATGTCAGATTAGGGACTTTCTCTTCCCATTCACTAGGTATTCAGCGTAACTGAGAAGTCCCAACCCTCCTGTGGATATTTTCTCCATTACCCTTCCCATGCACCCCAAAATAGCAGTAGACAACCTAACTCAAAGATACTAACAGATTCACCCCAGTAAGCAGGTTAGCTGTTATGTTCCCAATAAATTAACTCTTATTTGAGAATACTTCTTTTTTCTGAATCTGAAAAATGAAGTACAGTTGACCCTTGAACAACAAGGTTTGAAGAGTGCTGGTTCACTTATATGTAGATTTTCTTGTGTCTCTGCAGAGACAACAAGACCAATCTCTCCTCCTCTTTAGCCTACTCAATGTAAACACAAGGATGAAGTCCTTTATGATGACCCACTTCCACTTAGTGACTAGGAAGGATGTTTTTTCTTCTTTATGATTTTCTTAATAACATGTTTTTTTCTGTAGCTTACTTTACTGTAAGAATACAGTACATAACACATACTATAAAATATGAGTTAGTTGACTTGAAGTTATCAGTAAGGCTTCTGGTCAATAGTAGGCTATTAGTAGTTAAGATTTGGGGAGTCAAAAGTTGTATGTGTTGTTCAAGTGTCAGCAGTAGTTATATAACAGAAAATTAAATAGTACATTTTGAAGATGAAAGGCTGGGGACCAAAAGGGAAAAAGAGAAAACTGGGTATGCTCTACAATAGCGGTTCTCAGAGAGGTTCACAACCTTGTGGGGTTCCTGAGAGCCTTTCAGAGGATCCATAAGGTTAAAACCATTGTTATAAAAAAATTAAGATGTGATTTGCCTTGTTCACAGTATTGACATTTGCACTGATGTTGCAGAAGCAATGGTGGATAAAACAGCTGCCACCTTACCACAGATCAAGGCGAAGTCACAAAATGTACTGTCTTCTTTACCGCTACACACTTAAGGCTTAAAGTACTAAATCACTTATGAATGCCCTTGATAAAGTAGTAAAAATTATTTTATTAAATCTCAACCCTTGAGTGTGTATCTTTTTAACATTTTATGAGGTGAAGGTGGAAGAACACAAAGTGTATCTGCTACATGTGGAGGTATGATGGTCTTCAGGAAAAGCATCCTCGCGATTGAGTTGTGAGCTGAACTAGCTGTATTTTTCTTGGAATATCTTTTTTTACTTGAGGAAATAACTGATAAACTATGGTTATTCAGACTTGGGTAGAGGGTAGACAGTATTTTGACAATGAATTAAATGAGTCTGTCACTTCAAGAAAAGCAATAGTATTTAATGTCACAATGATAAAATTCAACCTTTCAAGAGAAAACTTATTTATTTTTCGTCAGAGTCTCACACTCACCCAGGTTGGAGTGCAGTAGCATGCACACTGCCACCGCAGCCTCAACCTGTTGGGCTCAGGTGATTCTTCCACCTCAGACTTCCTCAAGAGAAAATTTAAATTGTGGAAGACTATCACCCTGTTCTTGTTATCTTCCCAATACTTAAATACTGGCTTTATGAGATCAGTGGCTGATATCAATGATTGTGATTTTTTTTGTTGTGATTATATGATGAAATGCCAACATTTGGAAAATTTACATAACTCAAGAGAGCCATTATTTTCCAAATGATCAATGCATAGTTAAAAGATCTAGTAAAAGTTCAAGACAGACCAATGAATTTTAAGGAAACAGAGTACCAGAAGGTCACTGATACGGTTTCAGGTGCCACACAGCAACTAACCTTTAAGAAATCACCACAAAATCAATCAATATAACAGATGATAGTAACAGAATAAAGAACACAGGCCACACAATCATCTCAATAGAAGCAGAAAAAGCATTTGACAAATCCAACAGCTCTATTCACAATAAAAATTCCCAACAAATTAGTAATACACATGAAGGGAACATTCTCAACCTGACAGTAGGCATCTATGAAAATCTATAGCTAATTTAATGGTGAGAGACTGAATGCTTTCTCTTTAAATGGGGAACAAGGCAAGAATGTCTGCTCTTACTACTTCTATTCAACATTCTATTGGTGGTTCTAGCTACAGCAATCAGGCAAGAAAAAAGACGTTAAAAGAAATTCAGATTGGAAGGGAAGAAATAAAATGGCCTTTTTTTTTTTTTAAAACAAATGATCTTCTATGTAGAAAATTATAAGGAATCCACCAAAAAATCTACTAGCACTGGTAAATGAGTTCAGTATGACTGCAGGATGTAAGATCAACAGTCAAATCGATTCTATTTCTATAGGCTAGCATGAACAATCTGAAAATAAAAAGTAAGAAAACAGTTTCACCATTCGCTACAGCATGGAAAAAGAATAAAATATTTGGAAATAGGTTTAATGAAAGAAAGTCAGTCAAGCTTGGTAGCTTACACCTGTAATCCCAGCACTATGGGAGGCAAAGGCAAGAGGATTGCCGGAGCTCAGAGTTCGAGACCAGCCTGGGCAACCTGGTGAGATATCGTCTCTACAATAAATCAAAAAATTAGCTGGGCGTGGTAGAGTATGCCTGTAGTTCCAGCTACTTGGAAGAGCGAGGCAGAAGGATCACCTAAGCCCAGCAGGTTGAAGCTGCAGTGGCTATAAGCCACCACACTCCAGTGCAGGCAATAGTGAGACTCAAAACAAAAACAAAAACAAAAAAACAACAAAAAAAAACCCCCACAAAAAAAACAAAAGAAAGCCAAGTCTTGTACAATGAAAACTACAAAACACTGCTGAGAGAAATTAAATAAATGAAGAGACATTCAGTGTTTATGGATTGGAAAACTCAACACTGTAAAGATAGTAATTCCCCAAATTTATTTATAGGTTCAATATAATTCCTGCCAATTCCCAGCTGTTTTATGTTTTTTTGTGTGTTTTTTTGCAGAAATTGAAAAGTGGATTCTAAAATTTGTATGGAAATGCACAGGACCCAGAATAATCCATGAATGAAAAAATTAGAGGACTTATAATTTCAAATTTCAAAACTTACTATAAAACTACAATCATCAAGACAAGTGTGGTACTGGAATGAAAGACTAACTTATAAACCAATGGAACAGAATTAAGAGTCTAGAAATAAGCCCTTATATTTATGGTCTATTGGTTTTTGATAAGGTGTAAATAAAGGTAATTCAATGAAGAAAGGACAGTCTTTTCAATAAATAGTGCCAGGACAACTGGACATTCACATGACATACAGTAAACAAAACTTAGTATGGGGTCATAGACTTAAATATAAGAGTCAAAACTATGAAACTCATAAAAGAAAGTATAAAACTCTTCAAAGAAAACAAATTTTCTTCTTCTTCTTTTTTCTTTTATTAGACAGGGTCTCTCACTCTGTTGTCCAGGATACAGTGGTACAATCCTAGCTCACTGCAGCCTCAAACTCCTGGGCTCAAGCAATCCTCCTGCCTCAGCCTCCCAAGTAGCTGAGGCCACAAGAATGCACTACCAAACCTGACTACTTAAAAAAAACAACAAAAAAAAAACTGGGCGGGAGGAGAGAGACAGAGATGGAGGTCTCCCTTTTGTTGCTCAGGCTGGTTATGAACTCCTGGGCTCAAGTGATTCTCCTATCTCACCCTCCCAAAGTGCTGGGATTATAGACATAAGCCACCGCACATAGCCAGCAATTTTTTTAAATGCCAAGTGAACTTCATCAAAGTTACTGTGTTTCAAGATACTACTGTGAGAAAGTCACATAATAGCAAAAAATATTTGCAAGTGAAATATTTGATGAGGGACTTTTACCGAGAATAAATAAATCTTATAACAAATAGCCCATTTTTGAAAAATGGACAAAAGCTTTGAATAGACAATCAAAGAAAATAAACAAATGGTCGTTAAATACATGAAAAGATGCTCAACACCAGTAGTCATTACAGACATGTCGATCAAAACCACAATGAGATACCACTTCATATCCAGTAGTATGGCTATAATAAAAAAGAGAACAGTAAATGTTGATGAGGAAATGGAGAACTTGTACCTGTATGTTGTTTGTGGGAATGTAAAATTGTGCAGCCATATTGCCAGTTTCGTAGAACATCACTTTACCATATGACCCAGCAAGTCCTAAAAACACACATCCAAACAACCCCATTATAAAATGGGCAAAAGATATGAACAGACACTTCACAAAGGAAGACATCCGAGCAGCCAACAGACACATGAAGAAATGTTCAACCTCACGAATCATCAGGGAGATGCAAATCAAAACCACACTGAGATACCACCTAACTCCAGTCACAATGGCAATTATCAACAACTCAAAAAATAACAGCTGCTGGAGAGGCTGTGGCGAAAAGGGAACACTTCTACACTGTTGGTGGGAGTGTAAACTAGTGCAACCTCTGTGGAAAGCAGTGTGGCGATTCCTAAAAGCTCTAAATATCAACCTCCCATATGACCCCGCAATCCCCCTACTGGGAATATATCCTGAAGAACTCAAATCACTCTATAAAAAAGATACCTGCACACGTATGCTTATCGCAGCGTTGTTCACAATAGCAAGAACCTAGAAGCAACCAAGCTGCCCATCAAAAGAGAACTGGATTAAAAAAATGTGGTACATATACACGATGGAATACTACATAGTCATAAAAAAGAACAAAATCATGAATTTTGCAGCAACCTGGATGGAACTAGAGTCTATAATACTGAGTGACCTCTCACAGAAACAAAGATCCAAGTATCACATGTTCTCACTCATATAATGGACCTTGAACATCCAATGTAATACTATAAGAAAATGACTGATGGTACTAGGAAACTACGGGGGGGGGGAGATGGGATTAACAGTAGCAAATATCTGCCCGGGGATGGGAAAACACCTCTTATCAACAGGGTGTCTGAATGAAACGTAATTGTATACCTAACCCTTAACTGTACACCCACAACATCATAATAAAAAATATTAAAAAAAACAAAACAAAAACAACACACATCCACACAAAAACTTGGACATAAATGTCATAAGCAGTGTTATCTGTAATTCGCTAAAAAGTGGAAATAATCCAAATGTACATCAACTCATAATTGGATAGTTAGATCCATACGATGAAATACTATTTGGCTATTAAAAAGAATCAAAGTACTGGTATAACATGGATAAAATTAAAAAACATTATGTTATGTCAAAGAAGCCAAACACACGACCTCATACTGCATGGTTCCATCTGTAAATGTGCAGAAAAGGCAAATCTAGAGACAAAGTAGTCTAGCAGACTACCTAAGGCTGAGGGTAGGAATGGGGAGTGACCGTAACTGGGCATAAGGGATCTTTTTTTGGGTAACAGAAATGTCCTAAAATTTTCATTTACTAGCTTTGTGAACTAAAAAAAAAAAAAAGTCCTAAATCTGAATTATGATAATTGTATGACTCTGTAAATTTGCTAAAAATAAATGAATAATAAATTGTCACTTAAAATGAGCATATCTTATGGTATGTAAATCATGTCAATAAAGCTGTTAAAAATAAACTGCCATTTATTAAGTTTTGGTATAATATCCACAACCATCTGAAAGTTTTCTTAAAATATCCCACTCTTTTCTAACTATATTTCTGCATGGGTTAAATTTTCTTCAGATACATAACCCAAAATGTACTGGAACAGACATTGGCTGTCTTCTATTAAGCTAGACATTAAAGATGTGTAAAAATGTAAACAGTGCCTCTCTTCCTCTTATTAAAACAACTTGAGAGGGAAAAGTTGTTTTTGTTTAAAAATGTATTATTTATGTTAACATGTAGAGTTTACTATTGCTATTTTAAAATGAATTAATAAATATTTTCCTCAATTTTAATTTCTAATAGAGTAAATACTGGTAGGTATAAACACATAAACAAAAGCTCTTTGGGGTTCTCAGTAAGTTTTTAGGGTATAAAGAGATCCTGAAACCAAAAACTTCGAGAATCACGTCTCTACACCCAAGCCTTTGGTCTCTAACCTGGAATGTCCCCGAAGCACCTTTGCCAGTTATCTGTTCTAACTGGCCTCTCTCTACTGCTCTCTGCAGAGCATTCTTCAACAGCTGAGGCCTGCAGAGAAAAACAAAAAAAGTAATAAATGTAACAGTGAAATAAAAATGTAAAGAAATAGATCCAGGGTTATTCCCAACTCTAAAGTTCTGATTCTCATTATACGTAGTGCTTTGTTAAAATAGTCAGAAAAGTAATAATAAATTGCCGGCATCCTGTAACAAGTGGTACTGTAAAAATTTTTTTCAAGTAAAGAAACTGAGTCATTACTGGCATATACAGAACCATGTGTTACGCAGAACCAATTTTGAAATTGCCAGGGCACTCCAAAAACCCATCATTTATTACCATGAGACCGTAATAGTGACCACATTGAGTAATCAAGCAATGGATGTGTATCTTTAAAGTCTCTCCCAACTCTGGAGTTCTCTGAGGCAAAATGTAAACATCAGCCTGTTAGAAATGCATAGATGAAAAAAAAGGAATGCATAGATGAAATCAAGAATATCAAGAGACTCTGAAAATTACTCAGCAAGAGTTGAAACTGTTAAGAATCTAAGAGGTCTCCAAAGAAATTAGTAAGTTTAGAGAAAACACATAGGACATAAAACTGAATCTTGGGCTGTTCATTTCTTGGTATGAGTAGAAAGAGAAAAACCAAAAAAAGAGTATGAGTTACACCTTATACTTGGACTAGATTTAAAAATTTGATTTCTAATACCACATGACAGAATTACCCTAGCAATATATACATACATACATACATATATATATACATACATACATACATACATATATATATATGTATGTATATATCTGAGTTGGAGTCTCACTCTGTCGCCCAGGCTGGAATGCAGAGGCATGCTCATGGCCACCGCAGCCCCGACCTGCTGGGCTCAGGCAATCCTTCTGCCTCAGCCTTCTAAGTAGCTGGAACTTCAGGCATGCACCACCATGCCCAGCTAATTTTTTGATTTATTGTAGAGACGAGGTCTCGCCAAGTTGCCCAGGCTGGTCTCGAACCTGTGGGCTCAGGTAATCCTTTCACCTCTGCCTCCCAAAGTGCTGGGATTATAGGTGTGAGTCACCACGCCCAGTCCACCCTAGCAATATTGAAAGACATCTTCTTAAAGGCCAATCCAAAGTCTTCATGTATTCCCAAAATGCCCAATTCTTCCTATAGGGTTGCAAAAAATTAGTTATCAAATTAAGATGACTTATGTGTTCTATAAAAAACTATGTATTTACACATTACAACCATATTTAGCATGGTGTGATAGTCATACCATCAGAAACAAGTTGGAACCCCGAGACTAATAAGAGAATCAGTTGAGCACTTAACTAGATTCCAGGACTGTTCTAAGTGCTTAACATGTACAAAAAGATTTAAGCCCTAAGAGAGTCATACACTGTTTACCAACAAGGAAACCAAAACACAAGGAGGTAAGCTATTCAAAGATACAAAGGCAGAAAATGGCAGAATCAGGATTTAAACCTAAGGGGTCTGATTCCAAAGCCTATGCTCTAAACCACAATGCTCTACAGCCTCTAGTATATGGGAACAGAAATTTATGTCTTATCTTACACAAGGTATATGCTCCCTGAGTGAAATGGTCAAAAGAATTGCCCCGACATCACCCATTAATTTATTCAGCTAATATTTACTGAGCATGTACTGTGTGCTAGTCTCTAGGGGAACAGCAATGAACTATATAAATCAAAATACTGGCCTTCAGGAATCTGACATTCTAAATGGGTAGACAAGCAATTTTTGAAAAGCAAATTAAAATATGCAGTATGTTACAACATGATGAGTGCTATGAAGAAAAAGAAGTAGGGATCAAAAGACTTGGAGAAGGGGCAAGATTTGAGTTAATCATTATCACTCAAATACAATAATGTGTGAGCATATTAGGGTGCTGACTCAAAAACATTTTGGAGAAAACTGGGGGAATTTAAATATGGACTGCAAATTATAAAGTTCAGAAATTGGCAGTTTTGTTAAGAATGATATTAGTACAATGGTTATGTTCTTGCTATTTTGTATGTTTGAAAGTTTCCAAAATAAAGCATTTAAACAAATAACATGGGCTCTTTCTGCCACATGAGGATATAAGACAGCAGCCTGCAACCCAGGAGGCCCTCTCAGAACCTAAACTACACTGGCATCCTGATCTCAGATTTTCAGTCTCTAGAACTGTGAGAAATAAACTACTGCTGTTTATAAGTCAAACTAATACTACTACTAATAAAGCAGTCAATACAGGCATTAGAATAAAAACTTAAAGAAAACACTAAAGTGGATTATGGAAGAAAAATCATGCAGGCAAAGGGAATACCAAATGGAAAGGCTGAGGCCAGTGAGGGAGGGACAAGCAGTAGTTTAGGTTAGAGTTGCACCTGATGTATAGTACCTTACAGGCTGTTTAAAGACACTGGCTTTAACTATGAGGGGACTGGAAGGACACAGAAGGGCTTGGATAGAAGGTGGTATGATTTAACGACTATTTTTGAAAAGTTTCACTCTTACTGTGATGGTAAGAACATACTAAAGGGGAGCATGAAAAAAGCAGTTAGGAGGTTATGCTCTAACACAGGTGAGAGGACGGTGGCTAGGAAGAGAGTGTAGTAGTGGTGATGAGAAGCTGTCTGTTTATTGATAGACTTTAAAGACAGAGTCAAGTAATTGCTTACAGATTATATATAGGTGTGTGATAAAGCAACCAGCACAAAGTCAGGGTTTTTAACTTTAACAACTATGAAAATGGTATTTCCATTAACTGAGATGGAGATAATGTGGGAGGTGCAGGATTTTTTGTGAGGAGGGGAACAGGAATCAAAAGTTCAGTTTTGGACATTTAAGTCAGACATCAAAGTGGTGATGTTGAACAGGCATCTGTATATATGAGTCTGGAGATAGGAGGGAGGTATGGGCTAGATTCACATAATTGTGAATGAATAGTGTAAAGAAGTATTTAAAGCTTTGCAAATGGAAAGAATCACCAAGTGAGTGTGTATAGAAAAGACAAGAGGCCCAAGCGTAAGTAACCCAGAGGGCACCCTTACATTAAGGGGTGAACCAGAAAACCACAGAAACTGAGAAAGGGAGGTAAAAAGGTTAGAAGAAAGTCAGAAAGTTAAGTGAAGAAAATGCTTCAAGCAGGTGGAAGTCATCAGTTGCATCAAATCTCAGTTTTGAGGGTAGTAAGAAAGTTAAGGGCCTAGAAACTGGCCACTGAAATTTGCAATGTGGATGCTGACAGGAAGCAGTATTCAGGTAAAGTGGTAAGGATAAAGTGTGACAGAAGTGGGTTTTAAAAGAAAATCGAAGGGAAGAAATTGCACACAGCAAGTATAGACAACTCATACTTTAAAACTATATTTTTCTTACTCTTTTATTTGGCCAAGCAAGTATGCCTGAATTTTCATGTTAAGCATGTATAGGACAGGACTGTACTATAACCAGAGACAGAGAAAATCAATATGGTCTCATAGCAGAAAAAGAAACATTAAAAACATAATTGGAAAAGGTCTTCATAGCCGGGCGCAGTGGCTCACATCTGTAATCTCAGCACTTTGGAAGGCAGAGGCGAGAAAATTGCCTCAGCCCACGGGTTTGAGACCAGCTTGGGCAACATGGTGAGACCTCTTCTCCACAATAAATCAAAAAATTAGCTGGGCATGGTAGCACATGTCTGTGGTTCCAGCTACTTGGAAGGCTGAGGTGGAAGGATTGCCTGAGTTCAGCAGGTCGAGGTTGTGGTGGCCGTAAGCACGCCACTGCACTGCAGCCTGGTGACAGAGTGAAACTCCGACTCAAAAAAGAAGAAAGAAAAGGTCTCCTTTGGGTTGACAACCCATCTATTACCAGGCAAATTTTGTTTCAACATAAGATGATGACAGAATATGTTGCAGAAGACATAGAGTATGAATGTGGTGACTCATGCCTATAATCTCAGCACTCTGGGAAGTTAAGGTGGGAGGATCACTTGATCCCAGGAGTTTGAGACTAGCCAGGACAAAACTGCAAGACCCCATCTCTACAAAAAATTTTAAAAATTAGCTGAGCATCGTGGTACACGCCTGTAGATCCAGCTACTCAGGAGGCCGAGGCAGGAGGAAAAGCCCAGGAGCTGAGGTTGCAGTGAGTTATAATGGTGCCACTACATTCCAACCTGGGCAACAGAGTGAGACCCTGTCTAAATAAAACAAAAACCATAGAGTATGAATCATAAACTTAGATAACTAAAACAAACAAAAAACATACAGCAAAGTTACACCTGCAGCAACATGCTGTCTTAAAACTAGAAGAAAAGAAAAAAAAACTGGGAGAAGAAATGGTCTCCATTCACCAAAAAAGCAGACAACAAAAGGAGATAAAAATGAAATGTCTTTCCATCTTAAAAGCATTAATAATGCATTTCTGACCCATAGCTGTGTCTGTCTACTACCATCACATTTAGGGCATAAGAAGCATTAAAATATCAGAATTCTATTTTAAAATTTTCTACTTCTATAATTTCCTCTTCTTTGCACTATTTCACTAACTCTTCAGTTGGGCACTCTGATGACCAATAAGTGATTTTCTGACAATGTGCCTTCTAGACTGAAACCCCAGCAGTTTCAGCAACATGCCTCAGTAATAAGAAAATCTGTTACTAAACTATATCAGGACAACATGCATTCATAATAGTAGTCTTCTGCAGAAATAACTCTGGATCAGATACAATTTTCCAAACGTCATCACAAAGAAAGGTCTCATATAAACACACACAAAACTCAAGCTCTGTGTATTATAAATTTAGACAAATTAGTATGTCTGCATAAATCCACAACCTAGCAAATGTGACAACCTAAATGCTCAGTACAAATGTTAAGTGGCTATTTTTACTAATAAATTACTATCAAAATTCTCTCTGAATTTTACATTACATACTGAAATGATTTTAAAAAACGCTATTTCTGTATAAAAAGTTATTAACACCTGAATTTGCTAACGTTTTGCTATAATTCTAAGTAAAAAAATGAGTACCTGAGAAGATAGAGTTCAATATTATATATTCTAACAGTTGACAACACGAAAAGAGTTACTCTATCAGGATCTTAGAACATATGGTTTGGATTTTAAAAAAAATTATATTATGAAGGAATGAAAAGGAAAACATAATGGGTCAAAAAAATAAAACCCACAAGAAAGGTTTTATTCCTAGTTCAACTAAAAGTAATCCTTCTTGAATATCTAATCTATCCCCTATCTCATGACAAAGAGGGTAAAGAAATAACACACCATGTGTTAAAGTCCAGGTCGATGGCTCATACCTGATGTCCACTCTAAGCTTAGGGTAATACTGAGACACATATTTTCTGATGAGACTGTAGGATGCTTCTTTAGGTTCACAAAGGCGAGTAAAGGCCAGTGGGAGGACATCCTCCAATTTTACTTGTGGTTCTGGATCCACTGCAGAGCTCCTCTTCTAAAATGTAATACCATAAATTATGATTATTATAGAATATAAATGCTCCTATACATAACTCAGGGGTCTACTCAGTTGACTGACAAATACAAAACTGTCATTTTTTTTCCCATAGTCAAACAAATCCACAGTGGTGTAAAGTCACTTCTGCAGCAATTTCTTTGAGATAAAAGAAAATTAAAATGCAGAGTTAAAGTGTGTGTGTGTGCGTGTGTGTGTGTGTGTGTGTGTGTGTATAAAGATAAAACAGAATGTACTTTATTTATTTTTTTATAATCAGTATTTTTTATTATCGTTTTGTGGGGTACAGTTAAGGGTTAGGTGTACAATTACGTTTCATTCAGGCACCCTATTGATAAGAGGTGTTTTCCCAGTCCCAGACAGATATTAGCTACCGTCAATCCCATCTCCCCCCCCCCATAATTTCCCAGTACCATCAGTCATTTTCTTATAGTGGAATGTACTTTATTTAAAAGTCTTAATTCACTCTTAGCCTTCAATAACAAAGCACGAAGTATAGCACCAGAAAATACTGCTTAGAAGTTCATTTTTTTTTTTTTTGAGACAAGGTCTCATTCTGTCTCCCAGGCTGGAGTGCAGTGGCATGGTCCTGGCTCACTGCAGCCTCCTCCTGTACTCAAGGGATCCTTCTGCCTCAGACCCCCGAGTAACCGGGACCACAAGCACATGCCACCATAACCAGTTAATCTTTGTATTTTTTGTAGAGATGAGGTCTCACTATGTTGCAGGTCTTAAACTTCCAGGCTCAAGTGATTCTTCTGTCTTGGCCTCTCAAAGTGGATTATGGGTGTGAGTCACTGCACCTGGCCAGAAGTTCATTTTGAAACTATTTGAAAATTCTAGTCGGGCCTGGTGGTTCACCCTGTAATCTCAGCACTTTGGGAGGCAGAGGCAAGAGGACTGCCTGAGCTCAGGGGTTTGAAACCAGCCTGAACAATGCGGCGAGACTGTGTCTCTACAATAAATCAAAAAACCTAGCCAGGCATGGTCGCACATACCTGTGGTTCCAGCTACTTGGAAGGTCGAGGAGGAAGGATTGCCTAAGCCCAGCAGGTGGAGGCTACGGTAGTCGTGAGCCTGCCACTGCACTCCAGCCTGGGTAACAGAGTGAGACTTGTATTCAAAAACCAAAAAATAAATAAATAAATAAATAAATAAATTCTATGAAAAAAGAACAAAAATGTTGAAAACTGAAGAAACAAAGGTATAGATACTCATTATTTCCACTGCTGACATCGATGAAATATTAGATAATTAGCTTTATTATTGAGAAATACTTTACACATATAGAATTTTAAGCTTTGGGAAGAGAGGCGTATTTACAACAACAACAAAAACCAGAAGAAAAATTGGCTCTGGGTATGGTTTTGAGTCTTCTTTGGGCAAAAAGGTACTTATATACCTCCTCTAGTTTAAAAGATATTTCACAAAAAGCAGTATGATTCAGACAGCTGCCCATAATTCAATGTACGGCAATTAGGACCATGGACTTAACAGGGTTGGAGTGCTTGGATGTGCACTCTAACTAGTCTACTCATCAGCTGGGTAATTACTTATAACATCGCTAGGTCTCAGCAGGAAGGCTGAACTATGCACTGTGCCAGGCACACAGCAAACACTCAATAGTAAGTATTTTTAATAGTATAATAATATCACAGTGCTCAATTTCTTACCTTTCTGTTTCTGGATTTCTGAGGTGTTTTTCTTGATTTCTGAACCACAACAAAACTTCCAGAAGCACCTTTTCCTTTTACCTAATTAGAATAAAAATTCTAAAGTTAAAAAATTAATTTTTAAGTTATTTTGGTATTCATATTTATAACTTTACACTAGACTAAGGGAATTACAAGGCATGGTAATGTAAGAGCTAATGTAAAGTGCTGTTTAACATTTCAGAGACAAAAGAACAGTGAATGAGGAGTTAAGAGACTTAGTATGAAACTGCATTTATAATACATACCCATCGAGCTGTTATTGAATAATACAGGACAACCTGGTTAACGCTCTGAGCTCTTGTTTTCTCATCTACAAAACTGAGGAAGAATGCTACTGTGATAGTAGGTTAAATAGCCTACTACGAGCATTCAAAAAAAGCAAAAAAAAAAAAAAAACCTGAAGCACCACAGATGTTCCATGGAAGAAAGGGACAAAAATCTCTCTTAGGGAAAAGGAGAACACGCTTCACGTTTTGGATGGAAGATAGCTCTTTGGCAAAAGTTTAGAGTCTAGCTAGCCTCAAGCCTCAATACTTCCTAGTTTGCCAATTACAGATTATTACTGCATATTGGAAAAGTTATCTAATAATTTCTTAGGCACTACATATGATGATATATGTAAGTCTTACCATGTATTTCCACGGTTTACAAAGCACTTGCATATAACTTTAAGGTTGATTCACAATAATCAAAGTCCTCCACAACTTAGGTTTGCCCATACTGCTATCAATGAAGCAATCAGGCTGAAAGCTCTTAGCTGATTAACAGCTGCTTAGCATCAAACTGAAGGGTCTGCCCACATAGGCAAAACTAGGGCACAAACTAAATTTTCACAAAGTTATCTCATAAACTATGCTGATACTATATATGCTGATGCTACGTTAGAGGATGAGGCTTTGTCTCTAATAATTATATTGGCTAGGTAAGACCTTTTAATCAATTATCATTTGAAAGGCCATTTAAATATCAGTTTTATAATATTTTGAGAAAGCTAGACTATAAGCTCCACAGAACAGGAATCTGTCTTACTAAATAGAACATCCCAAGCACCTGCCCAAAGAAGACTCAAAACCATACCAGAGTCATGCAATAATACTGTGAAATTAAGTATTTGTCAAAAGTTCCTAAGCAGAGTTTAAATGCCCGAGTGGCACAGAATTCTACACTAATCAAACTGGGCAGAAAGGTATAGAAAAAAAGGCAACAAAACTCTGGGAATTCAGTGAATTAGTTCTCAGAACCGACCTTGGTAGTTATTTCATCACTCAAGACCTCTGAAGTGGGTAAGATCAGATAAAGTCCACTCTAGCTTTAGATTTCTATAGTTCTAAGCAATGCTTCCATGCACTATGTAAGGTAACAGATTTATGCCTGAAATCAATATTGGTTCTACTATTAGTCTCTATTCACTCTGGCTTCTTTGATGCTTCTAACAGGTTTTAATAGTTTAGATACTTATCTGTTAAACGGTGAGTCTCTATAAAAAGCTAATTTATAATGGTAACACTTCTAGTCATATAAGTTAGGCTTTAAGGTTAACAAATCTAAGACAAAAGCAATGATCATTTTTGTTGTTGCAACAGCAGGATTCCTTAACCCTAGTTCTCATCTACAGCGTTACGTGATTTCAAGCACAAGCAGCCCTCAAAGAAAACCCAATTAAGAGCACAGTAAGCTAGGAAAAAAATCACACTATTATACTGCTTCTGCTCTGTAGAAGAACAGCTAACTATAAAGGCAACAGGCACAGATGTATTTGAAATCTAGCCTCAGATAATAAAACTAGGTTAAGCTTAAGCATTTTATCATATAACTTGTTTTTAACAAAAAAGAAACAAAAAACCTAAATGTTACTAAGTATGGACTCCATGAAATGATCTTATTACCAAAAACTGTTTGATACCTGTTTGATAACTCCTCTATTTAATTCTCTTTTCAGAGCTTGTTTAAGAAGATAGCCTCTTCTCTCCAGCTCCAAAGAAGGATACTTATGGATGATATATTTTCTAATAGCAACCACTGACGCACCACTTTTCTGGAAACATGCCTAGAAAACAGAATTATCAAACCATACATGTTACTGTAAATTAGTTGTTTTTTATTAGATACAGAAACTGACATTTTCAAAATAATTTTGGAAGTAAACTTGATAATGGATAATAATGGTACGGAAAAATGAACAGCACTTCAGATAACATCATAATAGCTATGGAGAAATACAGAATTACTAAATATTTCTGTAATAGCTAAACATTGTTCAAGGCCAGATGTGGTGGCTCACACCTATAATCCCAGCACTTTGGGAAGCCAAACTGAGAGGATTGCCTGAGTCCACAGGTTAGAGACCAGCCTGGGCAACTTGACGAGACCTCATCTCTACAATAAACCAAGATTTTATCTCTAGAATAAATCAAAAAAATTCATGTGCCTGTAGTTCTAGCTACTTGGAAGGCTGAGGTGGAAGGATCACCTAAGCCCAGCAGGTCGAGGCTGCAGTGGCCATGAGCAGGTTACTGCACTCCAGCCTGGGTGACAGAAGCCTCTTTCCATTTTAATTCTATTTTATATTTAGCATCAAAATGAGGAAAGCAGAACAAATCTATCACTGACAGCTGGGGTCCCCTGCTCAAGATGAGACTGGGTGAAAAGGAAAAGTGAGGCACAGGGGCCACATGACTTTTGGTCAAAAACGGCTGAATACTCAGCACAGTGTGGGCAGGCGTACTCGTAAATCATCTATCATGAAATGAGCAAACTGCTGAAAGAATCTCCAAAAAAAATCCACTGAAGCTGAATGTAGCCTCACAACACTAGTTGGTACACGGATGCTGACGGGTTCCTAGAACAACTGCCCAGCAGGGGAAGCCTGTATTACAAAGGGCTCACACTCCAAAAGATAATTCTGGTATTCTTGGGTCCCTCCCTTGTGTTGTTTTAATCTTGTTTCATTATTTTAAGATTTTGGAACCTTCTCCATCCTCACTATAGTCCTGTTACTTCAGAAACAGCATGAGTGGGCATCAAGTGAAATACTTGGAAAGGCTAAACAAAGGATACAGATCTCAATACAGTCAAGCTATCTAGACCAAGTTTTCTTAATGAGTTGAGAGCATAAAAAGACTACAAGTGGAGAGAAGTCTGAAAGCAAACCTTTTTCCAATTTATGTCAGTGCTATCTTTTCGAATTCGAAATGACAACTAGGCTGCTTTTTTGTTGTTTTTTAAGTCAGAATCTCACTCTGATGCCCAGGCTGGAGTGCAGTGGTACACTCATGGACACAGCAGCCTTGAACTACTGGGCTCAGGTGATTCATCTGCCTCAGCCTTCTAAGTAGTTGGAACGACAAGCATGTGCCACCATGCCCAGCTCATTTTTATTTATTGTAGAGATGAGGTCTCGTCAAGTTGCCCAGGCTGGTCTTGAACCCCTGGGCTCGGACAATCCTCTCATCTAGGCCTCCCAAAGTGCTGGGATTATAGGTGTGAACCACCACGCCCAGCTGGCTGGTCCTTTCTATGTTATACCCTTCTTATTCAAAATTCTCTCTTATCCCTCTGTTCCCAAATCCTGACTCACACCCTAGCAGTAGGGTTCCTGAAAAGAGGATTCTAACTACTATCTTATTTATGTGAAATAAGCAAAGTAAAATTAAAGGATCATTTGTATAATAATGGCAATGTCAGATTAGAAAATAAAATTAAAAAATTAAAATAAGAAAACTATACCTGATGATCACATAAGTTAATGAAAGTTAATGAACCATAGCAAATTTATAAAGCTATACAAGGAGAATAATTTTTTAAGTATTTTGGAATGATTAGGTGATAAAGTAAAGTAGCGGGTTTATAAGAGGGCATAAAAAGATAACCACTACCAAGATTAGGGCCTTAGTTTTACAAATGAAACTAAAGATTTTTTTTTTTTTTGAGTCAGGATCTCAGTCTGTTACCCAGGTTGGAGTGCAGTGGCACGATCACGGCTCACCACAGCCTCAAACTCCTAGGCTCAAGTGAACTTCCTGCCTCAGCCTCTCAAGTAGCTGGGACTACAGGCATGCACCACCACGCCCAGATATATTTTTTTTATTTTTAGAGACAAGGTCTTGTTATGTTGTCTAGGCTGGCGTCAAAATCCTGGGCTCAAGGAATCTTCCAGCTTCGGCCTCCCAAAGTGCTGGAATTACAGGCGTGAACCATTGTGCCTAGACTAAAAATATTTTTTAAACATAATTTGTCAATATTATTCGGTTACTGAGCCACAAATTCATAAGGGCAAGAACCCTCCTTGCCTTAGTCTATTCTATATCACCAGCAGAGTGGCAGTCACTAAATGTTTATTGAATGAATTCACATTTTCAGCTGCAAATAAAAACTATACTTAATAAACTGAACTGAAAAATTCTAAAGATAAGTTAAAAATAGTTGCTCTGCCAGGCTCGGTGGCTCAGCCTGTAATCCCGCACCTTTGGGAGGCTGAGGTGAGTGGAATGCCTGAGCCCATGGGTTCGAGACCCACCTGGGCAACTTGGCAAGACCTCATCTCTACAATAAATCAAAAAATCAGCCGGGCGTGGTAGTGCATGCCTGTAATTCCTGCTACTTGGAAGGCTGAGGCGGAAGGATCGCCGGAGCCCAGCATGTCGAGGCTGCGGTGGCCAGGAGTGGCCACTGCACTCCAGTCGTGACAGAGTGAGACTCCAACTCAAAAACAAACAAACAAACAAAATACATGCTCTAGTAAATATGAATTAAAAAAAAAAATCAACAGTGCTCACCAGATACAATTATATTAGAAAAACATAAACCTACCCAGGCATGGTGGCTCACACCTATAATCCCAGCATTTTGGGAGGCTGAGGTAAAAGGATTGCCTGAGCCCATGGGTTTGAGACCAGCCTGGGCAACCTGGTGAGATCTCATCTCTACAATAAATCAAAAAGTTAGCTGGGCGTGGTGGCACATGCCTGTAATTCTAGCTACTTGGAAGGCTGAGGTGGAAGGATCACATAAGCCCAACAGGTCAAGGCTGTGGTTGACGTGAGCGTGCCACTGCACTCCAGCTTGGGCGACAAAGTCAAACTCCAACTCAAAAAAAAAAAAGGAAAAAAAACCCATAAATCTCTTAACAGCTTTTTCTATTTAATTCTCTTTTAGGAGAGCAAGATTTATGATGTTTAACAGAAGTATGCCACTTTCAGATAAGAAAAAGATGAAGGGAACAAATCTAAGATGAATTGTTTTGAAATAAAAACTTGCCTTAATGGCTTCAGTTAGGATTGCATCCATCTTGGGACGTGGGGAGGAAGCCATTGGTGTTTGTTTTTGAGCCCTGGCTAACTGACTGGCAGAAAGAGTAGCCCACGAAGGTATTGTTTTTTTCACTTTCTTCTCCTTTTCTTTAGACTGATCTTTCTCCCTGTAAAACAAAGAATAATTATTATGTAAGATAACCCAGAAAGAAGTATAAAGTCAGAAAGGAAGGAAAAGATGGGGGGAAATCAATGTTTTCTTTACACATAAAGGTGATATTACAATAAACAAAATTTTACAAAAAACATTTTTAAAAAATTGGGTACTATAAATGAACTAAAATGGTGTCCTCTTAGGTATAGGAGAGAAGAGTGATGTAAGTTAGCACCAACAGGAAAGCCCAGAACATAAAAGAAATTAGAATTTTTAAATGTATACTAGTTAACAGCTACAACCAATGCAACTGGGAATAGTGGAAAAAACTCAAGTTCTCAAGTCAGAAAACCTAGCTTTGAGTTTTCACTTGAACACTATGATCTGATGATGTGAGCCTTTGTCGCCTCAATGTGAAACAGTAATATAATACCAACTACTTCACAAGGTGTTCCAAGAATTAAGTTTATCAAAACAATTTTATGAGCCACAGAGCATTATTTAAATTATACTCTAGGTGATAATAGCATTCTGTGTACCAAACATGCATTCTATATTTAAAATATAGAACATGATGGCTCATGCCTATAATCCCAGCACAAGGAGGAAGGACTGTTTGAACCCAGGCGTTTGAGATCAGCCAAGCAGCACAGCGAGACCTCGTCTGTACAAAAATAAAATAAAAAAATTAGCCAGGCGCGGTGGCACATGCCTGTAATCCTAGCTACTCAGGAGGCTGAGGTGGAAGGATTGCCTAAGCCCAAGAGGTTGAAGCTGCGGTGAGTTGTGACCGTGCCACTGCACTCCAGCCTAGGCAACAGAGACCCTGAAATCAAAAAAAAAAAAAAAAAGTGCAGGATAGCTGCCAAAAATTTCATAGACCTTACTTACACTTATGAAACTGGGATAACAAATTCCCCTCAGGGAATCCTCAGATTACACCTGGAAGGTATAGTTATTACTAAGCTATTATTTTACATCATATGTCTCATAATGATGTTTTGGTCAGTGATGGACCATAAGATTAACACAGAGCTGAAAAATTCCTATTGCCTGATGACATCGTAGTCATCATAAGGCAACATGTTACTTTATGTTTATGGTGATGCTGGAGTAAACAAATCTACTGTATTACCAGTCTTATAAAAGTATAGGACATACAATTATATACAGTACATAACAACACTTGATAATGATAACAAACTATGTTACTGGTTTATTCATTTGCTATACTGTACTGTTTATGATTATTTTAAAGTATATACTTGTTCTACATGGGGAAAAAAAAACCATTAACTGTAAAACAGCCTCTGGTGGGTCTTTCAGGCGTAGTCCATAAGAAAGGTCGTCAGCATAGGAGATAATAGGTCTACATGTGTTACTGCCCCTGAAGATCTTTCAATGAGAAAAGAACTATGAGTGAGTGAAAAGGATGAAACTGACCATGAGTAGACCTAGGGTAACATGTGTTTGTATCTTAGGATTCAGTTTGTTTCTTTTTTTTATTGAGTCAAGGCCTTGCTATGTTGCCCAGTCTGGATTTGGAACTCCTAAGCTTAAGCGATCTTCCCACTTCAGTTTCCCAAGTAGCTGGGACTGCAAGCACACATGACCACACCCAGCTTTTGTGTTTGTTTTAAACAAAAAAATTTAAAAACAGAAAAATCTCACAGAATAAGGATATAAAGAAAATATTCTTGTACAGCTGTACAATGTTTGTTTGTGTGTTTTTTTTCTTAAAAGAAGGATTTATTGAGAGGACAGAAAAGCTCCCTCAGTGGGAGGGAACCTAAAGGGGTTGCCAATGTTTGTGTTTTAAGCTAAGTGTACTAAAGAATAAAAAGTGTCAAAAAGTTTTTTAAAATGTTAAAGTTTGTAAAGTAAAATGTTATAGTAAGCTAAGGTTAACTCTTACTGAAGAAAAATATCTTTTTATAAATTGAGTGTAGCCTAAGTGTATGGTATGAAGTCTTTATTTTATTATAGATAAGTGGGGTTCAAGTCAGAATTTGCTACACAAGCAGGCTGTGTGCAGGTGATCTCTAGCTGGTCCTCACTTCTCCTGGTTTAGGACCAGGTACCCTTTGTGATACTACATGCTCCCCTATCCCCTGGCAGTGTCCAGCGACTGCCAGTCCCTCCCTTGTGCTAGTGTGAATAATGCTCAGGTCCCACTTGTGAGTGAGAACATTCAGTATTCAGGTCTTTGTTTCTGTGATACATCATTAAGTATCATGGTCTCCAACTCTATCCAACTTGCTGTGAATTCCATGATTTTGTTCTTCTTTATGGCTGCATAATACTCCATCATGTATATGCATCACATTTTCTTTATCCAGTCCACTTTTGACGGGCAGTAGGATTGATTCCATGTTTTTGCTATTGTGAACAGTGCAGCTATAAACATGCGTGTGCAGGTGTCTTTTTGGTAGAATGATTTATGTTCCTTCAGGTATACTCCCAGGAGAGGTATTGCTGGATTGTAAGAAAGGTCAGTTTTTAGTTCTTTTGGGAATTGCCACACTGCTTTCCATAGAGGCTGAACTAGCCTGTATTCCCATCAACAGTTATAAAGTCTATAGCAATGTCCTAGAGCTTCACGTTCACTCAGCACTCACTCACTGACTCACTCAGAATAACCGCAAGCTACATTCATAGTTAAATGCCTTATATAGGTATACCATTTTTAAATCATTCATACTGTATTTTTATCGTACCTCTTCTGTGTTTAGATACACAAAAAACTTATCATTGTGTTACAACTGTCTACAGTATTCAGTACAGTAAAATGCGGTATACGTTTGTAGCCTAGAAGCAATAGGCTATACCATCTCGGTTTGAGCAAGTACACTCTATGATGTTCACACAAGAATGAAACCGCCAAATGTCTGATTTCTCAGAATGCATCCCTATTGTTGAACAATGCATGACTGTATTTAAAAAGTAATTTCAGCTGGGTATGGTGGTGCACATTTGCAATCCTAGCACTTTGGGAGGTTGAGGTGGGAGGATTGCTTGAGCCCAGAAGTTCAAGACCTGGGAAACATAGCAAGACCGTATCTCTATGAAAAATAAAAAATTAGTTGAGTGTGGTGGTGCACACCTATAGTCCCAGCTACTCTAGAGGCTGAGGCAAAAGGATCAGATCACCTGAGCCCAGGAGGTCAAGACTGCAGTGAGCTATGCTCGTGCTCCTGCACTCTAGCCTGGGTAACAGAATGAGATCCCAACACCAAAAAAAAAATAAATAAATAAAAATAAATAAATAAATTTCTAACTGTCAGACCAATTATGAAATGAGTGGAATGAATGCTACCAGCTCTCCTGCAAAAATTTTAAAATTAAAAAATAACTGCCACCACCTTGTGCAGATACAGATTATTAATAGTAAATTCTGTTTTTAGATTCTCAAAATTACCTCCAATTGAATACTTCATCAAACATATAGAAAGTTTAAGGTCACTCTAGTGGTATCTTGATACAGAATAATGTCTTCTAACTTAGGCACATAAAAACTACTCACTCTAGGCACAGAGGTAGAAAAGGTCTGATTTTTTCTATAGTTATGTTTCATTTATTTATTTATTTATTTTTTGAGTTGGAGTCTCACTCTGTCACCCAGACTGGAGTGCAGTGGCTGCTCCCGGCCACTGCAGTCTTGACCTGCTGGGCTCCGGCGATCCTTCTGCTTCAGCCTTCCAAGTAGCTGGAACTACAGGCGCGTGCTACCACACCCGGCTAACTTTTTGATTTATTGTAGAGATGAGGTCTTGCCAAGTTGCCCAGGCGGGTCTCGAACCCGCGGGCTCAGGCAATCCACTCTACCTCAGCCTCCCAAAGTGCGGTATTACAGGCTGAGTGAACCACAGAGACCGGCATGTTTCATTTCTTATTGACACTTTGTTAATGCTTAAAAATAGCAGACACTCCTACAATTAATTCTAAGTTCAAAAACACACTCCAAAGCCAAAAAGAAAGACTTTTGGGTTATTCAAACCACTGTTCTGCTAACTATTACAAATTCTAATGAGCCATATAACTAAAATAGATCTATTTCAAATGGTAATTCTGAAAAGGAACACTTAAATATCTAGCACAAACCAATGTTGTAACACTTTCAAACAATCTGATCTCCAGTCCTTTTACACAGTCTTTATAAATAGCAAGAAGGTGTAACTCCTTACTCCTTTTTGGTTTCCTCAGAAGACTTGTTTTCTTCTTTCTCTTCATTCTCAGGCTCCCCCTTTGGCTGCTCTGCCTCACTAGACGTAGCAGGTGGAGTTTCATTCTCTTGTTCTTCTACAGTGGAGACAGATTCCTCTGAACTAATGTCTGGTTCTAAAAAATCAGGTGAGCAGAATTGCATCAAGTAGATACATTAAAACCTGAGTCAATAAAAGGGTAAAAGCTTATCTTATTAAACAGACCAGTCAAATGTTCCAATTAATAGATGAATCCTAAAATGAATAACTATGAATGAAGTTTTCTTATAGTCTTTACGTCACTCAAGTTGTCTATTCAAGTGGTTGTTTATCCAGACTATTATGTGAGAAAAGATGAACCAGAAAATTAAATTAAAAAAGTAAACTCATTTTATCCCAAATCTTTTTATTCTACTCTGCAATATTAATGAGATTCATAATTAAGAAACTAGCCATTTTATAATTTAACAAACAAATCTTAGACTAGGTAATACAAAGTTTGCATGTATTTTCCAAGTGGAAAGACTGGGACAAGAAGAGTATGAGAGGGCCAGGTTCGGTGGCTTAGCCTGTAATCCCAGCACTTTGAGAGGCCTAAGTGAGTGGAATACTTGAGTCCACGGGTTCGAAAACAGCCTGGGCAACTTGGCAAAACCACCTCTCTACAATAAAAACTAAAAATAAAAAAATCAGCCAGGTGCAGTAGCGCACGCCTGTAGTTCCGGCTACTTGGAAGGGTGAGGTGGAAGGATTGCCGGAGCCCAGCAGGTCGACACTGGGGTGGCCATGAGTGTGCCACTGCACTCCAGCCTGGGTGACAGAGTTAAGGCCCCAACTCAAAAAAAAAAAAGAAAGAAAAGAGTGTGAGAGGAGGAACGTACTTGTGCTTTTTCTTTACAGAATGTCTCTTTGAGCAGCTACTATAAAATACAGAACAACCCCATGCACTGGTTATGTAAGAACTTCAAAGAAAAGGACTCCAGTGGCAAAAATCAGGAAATGAATAATAAAAAAAAAAGTTGGAAGAATCTGATCATTTAAATTATGTGAATTTATTACTGGAATAATGATGAGGACATCTTTGTGGCCTTCTCATAAACAAAGAGAATTTTTAAGTCACTTCTTTCTTATAACCAAACCACATAAACAGAATTCTAAAAGAATTTCTAGTTTCTCCACAAATTAAAATTCTAAACCATACATCTCAGAACAGTCAACTATCATTTACGCATCCTGTCCTGGATTACACCCTTCAAGTAGACTTGCATAGACTAGACTAGTCCAAACTCCTCCCATATCTAGTCAGGTAAAATTAAGGTTTTAGAGTCAGACACACCTGGATTCAAGTTCAGTCTTTATAACTTTCTTGCTTGCTGACCTTATGGCAAGTTCTTTTACATGTGCGTGTCCGTTTCCTTACCTCAAAGAGTTATTACGAAGATTATATAAAATGCTTTAAGGAAAGCCTGTAGGCCAGCACTTATATTGAGCAATTCCTGTTCTTCTTTGACCTTCTCTGCTACTTCTAGAATTGTTTCCCACATGCTTAGCATCAGAAAGTATGAAAGACAGAACCTGATTATAACAGTATCTGAAGATACAGATAACAACTGCATTTAGGTTTTCCACAGTGCATTTTTCATTATAATGTATCTTTTACTGCCCCGCCCTAACAATTTGACCTAATTGGCTGCAGAGGTAAGAATTTACTATTAGTTAATCATATTTACTTACATATTGTCTTATTCTAAAAAGGATGAAAAGCTAAGAACCATTTATTAGGTTTTACTGTAATAAAACCTATAAACAAGTTTATATTATTTTCTCTTCTCAAGAGTAATGCTTAAGGGTTATGGCTTAATAAAGGTTCACTCACTCAACAGATATTGAGCATGCATTTTGTATAAGACATTGTTTTCAACTTATGAAACGACTGTGTCTGCCTCTGTGTGAAATGCAGGCTTTACAAAGTTTAAAATAAGTGAAGTCTAATTATTTCTATATACAAAATAAGGCAGAGAGAAGATTAAACAAACATACAACTTGTGAAGTGACACTGTTCCTTTATGACTTCTTGGTTGACTTTTCTAATACTTTACATCTGAACCTTCTGATATATATTCTGAAAACCGATGCTATTAGTGATTTAGTGGCTTCAGCTGGTTGTTAAATAAACGTGGATTAAAACGGACCACCAAGTGGCTTTTCCCAGTGCTGGAAAGATAATCCATTCTCGACTTACCATCATGAATTACTCTTTTTAATATTCCAATTTCCATGTTTCCTAACTGCCTTAGGCTAGGGCGTTCAAATTGCTTATAGCACTCATCTAAGGATTTTGAGACAAAATCCAAGCTTGGCCAGAAAAGAGTATATTGACTGGTTACTGGCATTTGCCCTGGTGCATCAAGGTATAAAAAAAAAACGAAGGTGTATTTTTTATTCCTAGTGTATGCTGGTCGGCAAATATTTGGTCTAACAGCCATGACAGGGACAGCCAGCATGCTCGTCCCCAGTAAATCTAACATAAAAGCCAGGGGAGAAAGGAAGAAAGAAAAAGGATATGGAAAGAAAGAAAAAGGTCATAAGAAAGGGAAAAGGCAAAGAGATGTATTATAGATGTCTCAAAGGAACACTAGTTAGTACTCTACATTGATTTCTTTCTATTCATTATTCTCCCACCTCTGACTAATCTTTTCTCCCCCAATACCAGTTATAGACCAGTGCTCTGGTCCACTATATGTTTCTCTTAAGGCCTCCTGATGATTTCTGGATGAACCTTTCACTGTCCATCCCGAAGGCCCAAATTTTCCATTCTTCCACAATGCCTTCATTCCCACAACACTGTATGTCCAGGATGCTGCTCTTTGACTACTCCTGTCCTCCTCAACTGTTTTTCTGTTCTGGTTTTTTTTTTTTTTGAGTTGGAGTCTCACTCTGTCATCCAGACTGTAGTGCAGTGGCCGCTCCCGGCCACTGCAGCCTCGACCTGCTGGGCTCTGGCGATCCTTCCACCTCAGCCTTCCAAGTAGCTGGAACTACAGGCGCGTGCCACCACGCCCGGTTGACTGTTCTGTTTTTTTTTTTTTTGAGTCGGAGTTTCACTCTGTTGCCCAGGCTGGAGTGCAGTGGCAAGTTCATGGCCACCATAGCCTCGACCTGCTGGACTCAGATCCTTCCACCTCAGCCTTCCAAGTAGCTGGAACTACAGGTGCACGCCACCACACCTAGCTAATTTTTTGATTTATTATAGAGAAAAGGTCTCATAAAGTTGCCCAGGCTGGTCTCGAACCCTTGGACTCAGTTAATCCTCTCAACTCCGTCTCCCAAACTCCGCCTCCCAAAGTGCTGGGATTGCAGGCGTGAGCCACTGTTCCTAGTTGTTTTTGTTTTTAATTCCAAGAACATGACATTTTTATTTTCCAAAAAATCTTTAAAGACAAGATAAAATCTTACTTTGCCCAAATGGTCTGGCAATGACATACCAATAGCTACTGATTCTCTCTTTAAATGTTCCCCCAAAACACTTAGCCATGAAAAATGAATGATGAAATTCAAACAGGTTTATGGGAAACTTCAAATGAAAATAAAAATCTTTGCCTTTTTAGGTTGTACCACTGCTTTACTTTACCTGGCTTTTCTTCCTCTCCTTCAGCAAGTTTGCTTTTGGGAGGAGTTTCCCGAGTAGATTTCACAGCTCGACGGATTGGCATGGTGCTATCTTCTACCTTCTAAGGAAAGAGATGGCCATAATCAAACATGCATAAAATAAATTTTCTTTTCTCTCGTGGCCTAACTGGGTGTCAGAAGATGTAGGAGAATTCTTCAAGTCGACTCCAGGATCTGATGTAAATTATTTTTAACAAGTTTTTTTGAAGTGAAATGTGATTTTTAAGAAATACTTTTCAAAGTATTTTAGCTTGGGTTTCAAATGGAAATAAGTAATTATAGTTGATTTAGTATAAATTTAGAAAGTGGGAGGTTTTCTCTGAGGGGAAAGGGAAGATGAAAAGAACTTTGTATCTATTTGATTTGTGTCAGATTCACAGACTAGACTCCCCAAAGTAGGGAAATGAGCATGTAACCAAGAAGAACCCCGCAGGGCCTGAAGTCAGGGATTGATCCAAGAGTGAGCTTCAAGAATGCGTCAGCCCCTACCTCACCTAACTTGTCCGCGTGGATCAGTTGAGCTCCTACTATAAGTGGGAGTGCCTTAGGATGGATGAGTTCACCTTGAGACGTATCAGTCGCCATTTAAAATAATTTCTAGGCCCGAGTACAGGTTACACTCTGAAGCCTCTGCTGTTAACCACAAGGATTTTTCCTAATGATTTCAGTGTGGTGAAGAGTCAACCTAAAGCACAGAAAAGACCTGGTGTGAAGATAAACAGAAACAAAACTAAACTAAAACATCTAAATTTAAAATACATCCAAAGGGGAAAAAAACTATAAAATTTATAACTAAGTGACAGATGACTTGGTTAGTTATTATTCAGAAAGATAAAACCACCATCAAAATGTAGACTACATAAAGCAGCAAATAAGACAAATGCATAAGCCACAGAAGCTGTCACACCTTTCACAAGAACAAAAGCAACAAGGACAAGGAGAAGGCAACAATGATAAGGAGAAGCACTAACAGGAACTCAGAAAGATAGAATAAGGAGACTAAGGAATGGTTAGTCAAAGACCAGTTTACCAAGAGAAGGCTTTTGTCGTTATTGTTTTCAAAAGTGTCAGGAAAATAACTGCAAATAACTCTATATCTAGGAGACGAGTAATCTTTTTTCTCTATCAAGGGCAAAATACAAGGGCAAAAATACTGCTGAATAACATTACATTTTCAGAGCTTTCAGACCAGAGACGTAAACCGAGACTACCACCCAGGAGAATAAAAGTATGTTTCTAAGACTTTGTCATATTTTTAATGCAAGTAAAACTAGTATATAAGAAAGAATATAATTAAATACTCGAAGTTAAAATCTATGTGGTCGCCCAAATTTATTTGATCACTAACACTGCCTTTCCCCAAAACCTTTCTGGGACTCAATGACATTTTACATAAAAACTCCTGAACATGAACCAATCATGTAAGTGTTTAATCCCTGTGCTAACGAACAATTAACAAAGAGTTAGGGACTGACAGGCCAGTCATTCACTTCTACTTTAAGCTCTAAACCCTGCCTAAGAATTTAACAGCTTTTGGTGGGGCTTGGTGGCTCAGTCTGTAATTCCAGCACTTTGGAAGGCCGAGACGAGTGGACTGCCTGAGCCCATGGGTTCGAGACCATCCTGGGCAACTTGGCAAGACCTTGTCTCTACAATAAATCAAAAATTAGCCAGGTGTATAGCGCGCACCTGTAGTTCTGGCTACTTAGAGGCTGCGGCGGAAGGATCGCCAGAGCCCAGCAGGTCAACACTGAGGTGGCTGTTGAGTCCAGCCTGGAAGATAGAGTGAGGCTCCAACTCAAAAAAATAAAATAAAATAAAAAGAATTTAACAGCTTTCACCTTGTCAGTAATAGTCCCAGGCTACAACAACTAGGATTAAAAAAAAAAAAGGAGAAAGTTTTCACATTTACAGGGAAAATATTTTTTAAGAGAACACCAAGAGCAGTATCAGACTTGAGAACTGTCAATTAGCTGCAAGGAAAGGCAGGTGAAATAATTTAGTGCAGTATAGTATGCTGCACTAAAACTTACTAGGAATGTCCATGAATAATTAAAATCACTAACTGTTACAAGAATTACATAAAATGTTCATGTAGCAATTCACTTCAAAATATTATAAAATACAGCAATGAAAACAGTTGTTTTCTGATCTGCGAAGAGGGCCATGTTGGTCTAAGAGCATTATTTAGGTGTGTGAAGACTAAAAATGTATCTTGCAATGATTTCGGTGTACAAGTCTGCTCATTCACCAAATTAGCACTTACATGATAACATATTTTCCTTGAAAATTAAAAAGAAAACAACTCTAAGTAAATCTGTTGACACGTATGCAAATACTACACTTAAGTTTAAAAAAATCATAATCAGGTTATTCTTAATAAAGTGATACTGCTAACGAATTTATCTTTCTTAACCCAAGACAATACTAGCTAGGCTGAAAATGCAACTGTGTGGCTCACACACAGTTTTTTGGGAGGCTAAGGAAGGAGAATCACTTGAGTCCAGGAGTTGGAGGCAAGCCTGGGTAATAAAGTGAGACCCTGTCTTTACAAAAAATTTTAAAAATCAGCTAAGCACAGTGGCTCCCACCTGTAATCCCAGCTCCTGGGGAGGTTGTGGCTGAGGCGAGAGGGTGCTTGAGCCCAGGAATTGGAGGCTACAGCAAACACTGAGTCTTAATTGTACCACTGCACTCTAGTCTGAGAAACAGAATGAGACCTTGTCTCAAAAAAAAAAAAAAAAAGCCGGGCTCGGTAGCTCAGCCTGTAATCCCACACCTTGGGAGGCTGAGGTGAGTGAATTGCCTGAGCCCACGGGTTTGAGACCCGTCTGGGCAACTTGGTGAGACCTCATCTCTATAATAAATCAAAAAATTAGCTGGGCATGGTAGCGCACACCTGTAGTTCCAGCTACTTGGAAGGCTGAGGCAGAAGGATCGCCGGAGCCCAGCAGGTTGCGCTGCGGTGGCCGGGAGCAGCCACTGCACTCTAATTTGGGTGGAAGTGAGACTACAACTCAAAAAAAAAAAAAAAAAGTCATCTTGAAGTCAACATAAAACCTCAGGAATCCCTCCCTGTTCATAGGTATCTTCAAAAAAATATTTCCCAACCCAGCACTTTAGGAGGCCGAGGTGAGAGGACTACCTGAGCCCAAGGGCAGCTTGGGCAACTTGATGAGACCTCATCTCCACAATAAATCAAAAAATTAGCCAGGCATGTTGCCACATGCCTGTAGTTCCAACTGCTTTGAAGGCTGAGGTGGAAGGATCACCTGAACACAGCAGGTCGAGGCTGCGGTGGCCGTGAACATGCCTGCACACTCCAGACTGGGTGACAAAGTGAGACTCCAACTAAAAAAAAAAAAATTTCTTGCCAGGCATGGTGGCTCACACCTATAACCCCAGCACTTTGGGCAACAGAGGCCAAAGGACTGCCTGAATACAGGGTTTTCAGACAAGCCCGGGCAACTTGGAGAGACCTTGTCTCTACAATTAAAAAAAAAAAATTAGCCAGACTTGGTGGCACATGCCTGTGGTTCCAGTTACTTGGAAGGCTTAGGGGGCATGAGGGTGCCACTGTACACTAGCCTGGGCAACAGAGTGAGATTCTGACTCAAAAAAAAAAAAAAAAATGTTTTTTCCCCCAAGGCTGGCACAGTAGCTCACATCCATAATCCCAGCAACTCCAGAAGCTAACAGGAGGGACTGCTTGAGCCCAGGAGTTTGAGTACAGCTTGGACAAAATAGCGAGACCCTGTTTCCTAAGAAAAACAAAAAACCAAAAACCTGATAACTGACTAAAATTAAAATCTAGGCAATTTCCAAGCGCAGTGGCTCATTCCTATAATCCCAGCACTTTGGAGGCTGAGGTGAGAGGATTGCCTGAGCCCACAGGTTCGAGACCAACCTGGGCAACTTGGCAAGATCTCGTCTCTACAATCAGTCAAAAAATTAGCCGGCCATGGTGGCACATGCCTGTAGTTTCAGCTATCTGGAAGGCTGAGGTGGAAGCATTGCCTGAGCCCAGCTGGTCGGGGCTGTGGTGGCTGTGAGGATGCCACTGCACTCCAGTATGGGCGACAGAGTGAGACTCCAACTCAAAAAAAAAAAAAAAAATCAGATAATACTATAAGAAAAGGACTGACAGTAGTGGGAAACTGTGGGGAGGGGGGCGGGGAGGTGGGATTGGCAGTAGTTGTAATCTACCTGGGGAAGGGGGGACATACCTCATCAACAAGGGTATCTGCATAATGAACATTTCTATACCTAACCCTGAATTGTAACCCACAATTTAAAATAAAAAATTTAAAAGTTAAAAAAAAAAAAAAATCAGGACAACAAGCATACAGTCCATGAAGACATCAGACATCATTAACCTAAAGACAAGAGTGATAAATTTATATTAGGCCAGCAAAGTATGCCCAAGTAGGAATAACTAAGAAATAAACTGATTTACTCAACCTTTCCGCTACATACACCAAAAAAATAGATCCTGACATTCTCCTGATTTAAACCTACTAAAACGGCTAGGCGCAGTGGTTCAAGCCTGTAATCCCAGCACTTTGGGAGGCCAAGGTGAGGGGATTGCCAGAGCCCACGGGTTTGAGCACAGCCTGGGCAACTTGGTGAGAACTGTCTCTGCATAAATCAAAAAACTAGCTGGAACTAGTTCCAGCTACCTGGAAGGCTGAGGCGGAAGAATTGTCTGAGTCCAGCAAGTTGAGGCAGCAGTGGCCATGAGCGTACTGCTGCACTCCAGCCTGGGTGACAGAGTGAGACTCCGACTCAAAAAACAAATAAATACTAAATAAATAAATAAAATCTCCTTATACTACCCCTTCACGTCACTAATCTCACCTCCTATTACTCTACCCTACCCTTTTGGCTCCTGGCACACAAACCTTTTGGCTCTTGCAATGTGTTCTGCTCATTCCTGCCCCAGGGTATTGCATTTACTATTCTTTTAAACTAAACACTCAAGAAATAAAACAAAACAAAAAAAAATGATAAACTGAACACTCTTTCCCCAGACTCTTCAATCGGGTTTCTGCTCAATTTCATCCTTCAGAAAGACCTTCCATCTTTCTTATTCTTCAATTTTTTTGTTGTTGTTGAGCCAGGGTATTACACTGTCACCCACGCTGGAGTGCAATTGTGCGATCAAGGCTCACTGTAGCCTCTAGACTGATGAGTACTCCTGTGACTAGGGCACATGCAACCATGCCTGGCTAATTTTTTTTTACTTTATATAGAGACCAGATCTTGCTATGTTGCCTAGGATGGTCTCAGATTCCTGGGCTCCAGCAATCCTGGCTTGGCCTCCCAAAGTGCTGGTATTACAGGAGTGAGCCACTGTGCCCAGACTTCAATTTTCATTACAGCATTTAACAACACCTGAATTTGAATATGTTTGTTAGCTTGTTTATTATGTGTCTCTCTCAATGGAATGCAAGCACTACAAGGACTAAGACTTTAATGCACCCAGAACAGAGTTCAACACATAGTAGGTGCTGAATAAACATTTACGGGGAAAAAAAGGTGAATGAACAATAACATCTACAAATACTTATTACTATTCATCATGCATGAAGAAAACTTGAAAAATAAAACCCATAGAGATAGGGTCTCACTTTCTTGCCTGGAGTACTGTGGCAAACTGCAGTCTCAACCTTCTCAAGCAATGTGATAAATATTATGAAAAGTTTGCTTCAGCTTATTTCCTTTGTAAAGGTCACAGAATTATAAAGCTTCAATTTGTAATACCTTCTTTATAACAGATGGATTAATGGCTTATTTAATAAATTTACTGTTCACTACAGAGCTAACTACATATGCATGGTTAATTCACACTGACTTAACATCACCAAGAACCTAGTAACTCAACTTTTTGCTTCTGCAGTTCTAAATGATCAGACTTTAAGCCTGCCATACCTGTTTCCTGACAGGGATCTTATCTAGTTGGTTCACTGCTGCATACTTGGTGCCTCAATATACTAGGCATAGAATAGATACTCAACAAATATTTGTTAAATGAAGCTAGGTGCAGTGGCTCACATCTGAAATCCCAACACTTTGGGAGGCGGAGACCAGAGGATTGCCTGAGCCCAGGGGTTCAAGACCAGCCTGGGCAACTTGGTGTGATCTCGTTTCTACTATAAATCAAAAAACTAGCTGGGTGTGATGGTGCTTGGCTATAGTTCCAGTTACTTGGAAGGCTGAGGCCTTAGCCCAGGAGGTCGAGGTCGAGGTCGCGGTGGCCGTAAGGGTGCTGCTGCACTCCAGCTGGGAAAACAGAGTGAATCAATCTCCAACTTAAAAAAAAAAGATACAAATATTTGTTAAATAAAAGAATGAATAAATACAACTCATGTATGTTTTCCTCCTGGGTTCTTTTTTTTTTTTTTTTGAGTTAGTCTCACTCTGTCACCCAGGCTGGAGGGCAGTGGCATGCTCATGGCCACCCCAGCATCGATCTACTGGGCTTAGGCGATTCTTCTCCCTCAGTCTTCCAAGTAACTGGAACTACAGCCAGGCACCACCACGCCCAGCTAATTTTTTGATTTATTGTAGAGACAAGATGTCGCCAAGTTGCCCAGGCTGGTCTCGAACCCCTGGGCTCAGGCAATCCTCTCACTTCGGCCTCCCAAAGTACTGAGACTACAGGCTTCAGCCACCACGCCCGATCCTCCTGGGTTCTTGTATGTACCAAAACAAATTATCTGGGTTTATTTGTGGTTTATTTATGGAGCCCTCCTATGGTCATCGGTTTATTTTTTAAGTTTAATATTATATTAACCATACAAAGATCTTCTTTTGTCTGGGGAAATACTTAAGTTAAATTGTCTTAAAGCGAAGAACGGCTAAGTAAAAAGCCCCAAATTTCACAAATTTATTACAAGAAAACAAAAGAAAAATTAAGTAAAAGTTTAACAATGGATTTCAGTTTACTGATATCCCTGATAACCTGCATTTTAGGAAAAGTACTATAACTTTAATTTACCATAAAATATACATAATACATTATGTCATTAGTTATGCAATGGATACTTTACATTGTTCTGAATCTAAAGTCTTTCACTATATTCAGATTTAATAGGTCATGTCACAAAAAACATGCCAGTAATATGATAGCTGGCAACGTTTTTCATTTTCATTTTCAGTAAGTCATGTATATAAGTATGTACTTAGCATCTATCCTGGGCATAGATGCCAAAGACACTAAGTGGTCCCTCAGCAGAAAATAATCACAGCCTAACTGCATGAAGATTGAACTTTCTGGCGGAGTGTGTTGGCTTACGCCTGTAATCCCAACACATGGGGAGGCCAAGGTGAGAAGATCACCTGAGGCCAGGAGTTCAAGACTAGCCTGGGCAACACAGTGAGACTCTTTTTCTATTAAAGATAAAAAAATTAAAATTTCATATATATATTAAGAATTCAGTACACCTCCTCCACCAACGCAGAGCCCACAATCTTCCAAGCTTAAAAACAAAGCTAAAAAGAAAACTTTAAAATGTTACTTTTACTTTAAAACAAGTCACACAAAACATTCGTGAAGAGCAACAAAATGTTTAAAAGATGGTAATAGCTGTATGCCTATACCCAAACGACACTCGCTGGTCACGTCTGATTTCACTCTAAGACGAGCCAGCTTGCTCATCAAGTCCCAGGCGAATTCTAGACATTACTTCTAACTGGAGTCTCCCTGTTCAATGCAAGGAAGCGTCAGGAAGCGCACTAAGCAACAGAGACTGCACACGCGGAAGGGGCAGCACACTTCACCTTGTCCAATCCTCCGTGCAGGAGAGAATACTCCCTCTAAAAGGTTAAGCGACTGTCCTCGGTCACAGACAGTGGCCAATTCAGTACCCAAACCCCGACCTGGGGCTCCCACTGCACCGCTCCTGCCTGCATCTCTTCCAGGTGCTCACACTGACCGTTTTCACTTCCGGGCGACCCACCGAAGCTCTGCTCAGATCCCAGCCACGCCGAGCTCCCAGGTCTAGGTGTGCCCACGGGACAGGGAAAGCGCAAGGCTGCCGTCGCAGCAGCAAAGCCAGCAGCGGACGCCCCTCCCTCCCTCTCCCCCCGCCCCCCGAAGGCAGAGGAGGACGGCAAAGAGCGGCGGAGAGACAAAGAGGCGAGGCAGGTTGCTGCAGGGCCACGGGCGGACGCGCACACGGTCGGGGAGAGGGCAGGAGCGCGACGACGGGCGCAGGGCTCTGAGCGGTGACAGTGCGGGGCTCACGCTCGGCGGGGACCGCCCGCTCGGCGACGCGAGAAGCGGCGGAACGCGGGCCTCAGGGCCCCGCACACTCACCACTGGGAGCTCCGTAATGGCGGCGGCGGCGGGGGCGGAGAACCCGGGGGGCGGGCCCGCTGCAGCCAGTCACCGCCGCCGGCATCTTTCGAACCGGCTCCGAAAACGGCTGAGGGAGAGGGGTGAGGGGAGGGCGCGGGCGGACGGAGGGCCGCTGCGGGCCTCAGCGCATGCGCAAGTCCGCCGCCAATCGCGGCGGGCGGAAGACGCCGGCGCAGGCGCGCGAGGACGCAAGGGCGCACGGCCAGGGACGAGCTCCCCCTTCTCCCCCGAGTCCAAACAAAACAAGGGCGGGAGCGCGCGCGCCGGAGGGCCCGGAGGAGGCGTCCGCGGGAAGGGCAGGGGGCTAGGTCGCAGGAAGGAGGAAGAAGGAGGGGGAACGGCCGGGGGAAGGCAGACAAAAGGCGCCACCTCCGGGGACCCGGGCGCCCCGCCCCCTCCTCCCGGGGAGCGGCGTCGGCGCCCCGGGCGAGCGGCCTCCGCCGCTCGCCTTCGGGGCCCAACGAGCCCGCGCCCTCTTCCCGCACGCCTTTTCCGTCCTGCGTTACCTCTGCGCTCCCCCCTTCCTGGCGCCTGCGTCCCGCACGGCCTCCCGGCGCCGCTACCACCGCTGCTCGTCGCCTCGGCCGCCGCCGTCCTCCAGTCTCCGCCGCCGAGCTCTGCCGCCCCCCCCCCCTGCCCGCGGCCCCGCGCGCGCGCCCCCGCGCCTGCCCCGCCCCCCGAGCGCGCGGAGGGAGCCCGCAGAACTTGCCTCCCCGGCCGGGCGCGCAAAGACGGGCGGTCGCCGGCGGAGGGCGGTGAGGGGGAGCTGGCCCGGCGCTCCCGGCTGCGTGGCGGTGCGGGGTAGGTTTCTTCGGAGGGGCGCTCGTCTCCCTCCTCACCCTTTCTTTCTCCTCTGTCTGGCGCAGTCCCTGGCCTTAACCGGGCGTCCGTTTTGGCGGTCCGTCGGCCTTTCGAGGGGCCGGCATTTCCGCCTCTGTTAAGGCGGCACAAGAGCAAAGCATCCTCCTTGGAAGACCGTGGAAGAACTGGGAAACCAAGGAGCGGAGGAGGCAGTGCTTCGCACACGTGCCCAGTGTCTCCAGGCTTACAGGGCAGAGTCGTGATCGGACTCTCGGAACCAAGTTGCTTTGCTGTGAAACGGTCTTCCCGGGCGCCCTGATCCGCATACGCAGGCAAGGTTCCCAAAAAGGGAGCCCTGAGATTGGAAGAGAGGGGATTCCCTTTGAAATGTCGTATGACGTTGCTATCAGTGTACTTAGGCAGTGCGGGTACGGTTGAGAATGTAACTCTTCAGAGCCAGTTTGGAAAGTCTCGGATGTATTTAAAGTAGCAGGTGTTTTGCGGGTGGGAGACGCGGTGGGGTGGGGTGGCGGCAGGTGGTGAATATAGGGGAATAATGAACACCAGAATTGCCCTGAAGATTCGATGCCCAGTTCCCAAATGCATGTGCCAGTTTTTTGAAGATTTACTGTAACGGTCTTCCCCAGCTTCCCCAGCCATAGCCACCCACTCCATCAGTTCACCAAAAATTCCTTACAACGCGAGCGTTATCATTAATGTCCCGACTGGTGTCATATTCAAGCTGTTCAAAGGGGTTTGGGTCATTTTGTGCCTTTTCTTCATTCTGCTCACTTCTTTTGTCCTCAAAGTTTCCCCTTTTAAAAGAGTATTCCATTTTTACGTATTCGTACATTTAAAACCTTTCTTTTACCTTCAATGTCTTTAGCTCTATCTCATGCAAGAAGTGGACCCAGATAAGCGCAAACTGGGAGACTTTTCCTTCTCCAGACATTTGCTTTTAAAAAAAAAAAAAAACTCATTCTGTTTAAAACATGCACACCCAAGGAAAAACCCTGAAATAAACGTTTTTCTCAAACGAGCATGCACGCACAGCACCATATACAAAGGCTACTACCATTTCCTTACGACTGTAACTGCAAGTCTTCTACTTACAAAGAGATTTAAATTTTTTGTCTATTGGTTGAAGACTTTTTCCTCTGCTAAGTGTATTATCTGGCCAGTTTCGTTTTTCATACCTAACTTCACCTGAGTGAAAAGACTCCCTGAAGATAAGGTTTTACAGTTTCTCTCACTTGGTTTCCTTTGAGCTGTACTAGTAAAAGGATCATTTGTGTTTTTGTAACAGAGGTACATAATGATTTTTTGTACCCTTTATTTATGAGTAAACAGGCTGTACTAGTGAGAAGACCCATCTTGGCCAGTTGAGGAAAGCAGGTCAGCTCTGAGTAGCGTATGAAGGCTGCTGTTGAAGAGTGGGCTTCCAGGTGCTGGAAGACCCTCTCACTTTGATGCCAAGTCCCTGAAGCTCCCCCATTCAGAGATTCATTCCATAGGATTAACCTTCATTCTCTTCTATAACACTTTTAAAATTTTTTCTAAAGACAAGGTCTCACTACGTTGCCCAGGATGGACTCAAACTTCTGGGCTCAAGTGATCTTCCCACGTAGCTGAGACTATAGGCACGTACCACCTTGCTTGGCTCTTCTTCTACAGAACTTTTAGAGTGATAATTGAGAATTCATCGTTTTAACTTTTTTTTGACAGTAAAATCAGAAGAGTAGGAAGGAAGCCTGGGGGTCTAACAAGGAGAGACGCTTCTGGGGAGAGAAGTAAATGAAGTGCAGTTTGTAATTGTTTCACAAAATACATTTTCAGAAGCTAAGTCCCTGTTGAAACTTTAGCATACAGCATGCTTTGCAGATTTCGTTGCCTGTTGTCAAAGCAATAGACTGATTTTGTCTATTTTTTTTTAATACTTTATATAAAGGATGGGTCTTGTTATGTTGCCCATTCAGGTCTCAAACTTCTGGCCTCAAACAGTCCTCCTGCCTCAGCCTCCCAAACTGTTGGGATTACAGGTGTGAGCCACCATGCCTGGCCTCTATTCCTTAAGTTTAAAGCTATGTGATACTTAAATCTGTTTGTCTAAAAGATCCTGTACAGAAGAGCAAAGTAGGTAACTTTGGAGAATTAGGCATAATGATGTGCTGAAGCAATTGGCAGAATCTAAGACTGTTCCAGAACAGACCTATGACATTGCAGTTACTGGGGTTAAGTACTGAAATATATGTCTACCTATTTGACTTATATTCCACCTGTGTGTTAAGAAGAAGTTTGAAGTATGGTTCTCTTTTTTTCCCCCCTCCATAGGAGGTTTTCCACTACAAAATGGAAAACAAATTCTAAATGAGCTGTAACTCTTGATTGGCTAGTGGGGTGGAGTTTCTCTTCCTAGTAGAGTTGATCTTTATTTTCCATTAATCGTGGCTGAAGGATTGTGATTTTATGCAGAAGTAACCAAAAACCAATCCAGGGCTTGGATCTCTTCAGAATGTATGGTCTTGGCAGGATTGGGGTTACTTGACTTTTCTGTTTTCCAGCCAGAAACACTGGAAATAGCTCTCAATTTAGCTGCAGCTTTTAAAGGGATGGCAAAAAAATTAACAATTTAGCAAAAAATAAAGACTGATAAAAGTTTTTAGTATTATTCTCTTGTCCCCATTGATTCCCTCTCCTATTATTTGTAGTAATATCTGAGGCTGACATGCCAGATGAGAGATAAGGAACATTCCTGGATCCTCCCGGTCAATGCTGCACTTTCCTCTATTCGCTGTGGCAACAGGTTAAACTCAAAGTCAGCCCAGCAGCCATCCAACTTTGAACATTTTTCTTAAACTCTGAAAAAAACCTGAATTTGGAAATACATCTGGTCCCAACAGTTTTTGGGTAAAGGATCATGAACTAGTAATCACTCCTTATCCGTGGGAGACACATTCCAAGATTCCTCAGTGGTTGCCTGAAACCAACCTTATAGTTTTTTTCCTATACATATATACCAATGATAAAGTTTAATTTATAAGTTAGGCACAGTAAGAGATTAATAATTGTTAATACTTTAAAAAAATTGTTATACTGTAAAAATGTTATGTGAATGTGATATCTCTCTCAAAATATCTTAATATTTTTGGACTATAACTGACCACAGGAAACTGAAACCCTGCAGATAAGGGGGACTACTGTATATAACCAGGTAAGTTAAAAAAAAAAAATAAGCTTTACCCTGTGATGTATTTGCATGTTATATTTCTTTTCATGCTGGTTGCAGTCCATTAAGTTTGCCATTCAGACTTTGAGAACCTGTGTCCTAGGTGTCAGCAGCCTAGGTTTCAGAGGGGGTCTGAAAACCGTGCCAAGAGTCAATCAGCATTTTGAAAATAAAGGATGTAAATAACAGTTCTTTAGTTTGTAGCATCTGACATATTGGGTAGAGTTACAATTCAGCCTTCAAGGGAACAGAAACATCTGGGAATATTATTATAAGTGTCACTCAGTATGGAACAGAATCTAGAACCACATTTAGTAAGATACTTAGTCCTGCCATCTCCAGGGAAAACAACAGGACTTGCTTTCAAGCCTGTTTTCATGTCAAGTTCTGGGACTTGTGATGATAGGTGTTTTCCTGTTTTTCAATGCCAGAGACAATACAACTGCATTTTAGACAGACCGAAGAAACCCTATGTGCCAGTTTTACTAAAAGCAGAATATGCCCAGTTTTGTTTTGACTGTGGAATGTGCGACAGCAGTGTTCCTCTTCTCCCATACTCTTGTTTCGTGGCTTTACAGGAAAAGTTCCTCTTCTCCCATGCTCTCATTTTGTGGCAACGAGACCTGTGAGGGTGGCTAGAGATGGGTGAGGGTCAGTTCAGTGATACCCAGGGTGACCTGTTGTCCTGGTTTATCCACCGCAAGGAGGTTGAGGGGTTAGTGTGTGACAGGACTTTATTATTTTTTATTTTTTGAGTTGGAATCTCACTCCTTCGCCCAGGTTGGAGTGCAGTGGCACACAGGCTCATGGCCACCCCAGCGTCGACCTGCTGGGCTCCAGCGATCCTTCTGCCTCAGCCTTCCAAGTAGCCAGAACTACAGATGCGCTACCATGCCCAGCTATTTTTTATTTTGTTGTAGAGATGAGGTCTTGCCAAGTTGCCCGGGCTGTTCTCGAAACTGCAGGTTTAGGCAATCCACTTGGCTTGGCCTCCCAAAGTGCTGGGATTACAAGCTGAGCCACCGAGCCTGGCCTGGACTTTATTTTTAAAATGGGAAGTTCCCGGCAAACCAAGTTGGTCACCTTGAGACACCTTTTCTTTGTAGATATGGGGAAGTTTGAAAAAGTTTAAGAGTAAAAGGGAAGATCTTTTTTTCAATAAAACCCAGTAATTTAAAGGAAAATATGAGTCACAATCTGTGACTGGCTGAAAAGGTACAGAACATTTTCACCAACTTCAGACTCCCCTTATGCCCTTTCACAGTTTGTTCTTCCCGTTGATGAGAACCTGAGAAGCAACCACTTTATTTTTTACATTGTAAGTTTATGTTGGATATTCTATAATGTCATGTAAATATGATCAGTTTTTTAAAAATCTGTGATCGGAAATAAGACAATTCTAAAAATCAGAATAATGAAATTGGATCCACTTATTTTAAAAGAGAGATTAAAAAAAAAGTTCCAAGAAAATGGTGATGGAAAGGATCTTTTCCTTTTATTAAAAAAAAAAGTGAAACTGCATAGTGATGAGGAAATAGAATCTTTTCATAAAACAGTAAACACTGGCTCTGAGTATTCTTAAAGCACTTGCACAAACCTGTAAAAGTTTCAACCCTCCAAACTCTGGAAAGAGTAGCCTAATTCTTGAGAACCATATATATGAAGACTAAAAACTGTTAGTTTAAAATTCATGGGCTGTGCATGGTGGCTCATGTCTGTAATCCCAGCACTTTGGGAGGCTGAGGCAGGAGGATTGCTCGAGGCCAAGAGTTCAAGACCAGTCTGAGCAACAGCAAGACCCTCTACCGCTACAGCATTTTTTGGAAAAAAATAACTGAGCATGGTGGGGCATGTCTGTAATCCTAGTTACTTGGAAGGCTGAGGCAGGACTGCTTGAGGTCAGTAGTTCCAGGCTGCAGTGAACTATGATCGCACCACTGCACTCCAGCCTGGGAGATGGAGTGAGACCCTGTCTCTGAAAACAAAACAAAAAAACCCTCACATTTTTATCAATGACATTCAAAACGTTTTGACCAAAAAAAGAGTCCTACATGATTATACTCAAATTTATCATAATTTTTGTGTCTCTGCTTCACACTACGATAGTTGAGTCTATGACACTTAAGAAAAAACTGAATTTAGTCTGACCAGCCAGCAAGCTTGTTTGAGAAGCTGTCTCTTTACCCAAAATAATCGATATCTCCTACATGGAACTAGAATGGGATGTGCAGAACATGTATGTATGTATATATATATGTATGTATGTATGTATTTACTTATTTATTTATTGTGTCAGAGTCTCACTCTGCCGCCCAGGCTGGAGTGTAGTGGCATGCTCACAGCCACCCCAGTGTTGACCTGTTGGGCTCTGGTGATCCATCCATCTCAGCCTTCCAAGTAGCTGGACCTTACAGGCGCACGCTACCACGCTTAGGTAATTTTTTTGATTTATTGTCAAGACGAGGTCTCGCCAGGTTGCCTGGGCTGGTCTCAAACCTGCAGGCTCAGGCAATCCACTCGCCTTGGCCTCCCAAAGTGCTGGGATTACAGGCTGAGCCACCGAGCCTGGCCCAGAATGTGCATTTAAAAATACTTGGTAATGGCAGGGCTCGATGGCTCAGCCTGTAATCCCAGCACTTTGGGAGACCGAGGTGAGTGGACTGCCTGAGTCTGTGGGTTCGAGACCAGCCCAGGCAACCTGGTGAGACCTCGTCTCTACAATAAATCAAAAAAATTAGCCAGGTGTGGTAGTGCATGCCTGTAGTTCTGGCTACTTGGAAGGCTGATGCGGAAGGATAGCTAGAGTCTAGTAGGTCGACACTGGGGTGGCCATGAGTATGCCACTGCATTCCAGCCTGGGCAACAGGTGAGATTCCAACTCAAAAAACAAACAAAAAACTGGTATTTTTAAGAGTTCATCATAGTTTTGCAGCAAAAACTGGTCATTTTCTTTCTTTCTAGGTAGGGCAAAGTGCAACTTGAAAAGGACACTAAGCATTTTTCTTTTGCATTGTCTTACTGAAGCCCACAAAAGCCTCTGTTCCCCAGGTCTGTGAGCAGTCAGAATAGAAGCCTGAGACTTCACAGTGTATGCTAGGAAAAATAATACAATACATACAAAAATGCTGAACAATACAAAGACTAGTCAAGAAACACGGATAGGCAAACCATCATGTCCAACGGTTCTGAACACAGTGTCATCTAATTTTGAATGAATATAACCAAGGCAGTAGGGCATGGTTAAAAAAAAAAGAACATGGGGCACAGGCAGGAAGTGCCCCAGATATTCCAGGCAGAATGCTGAGCACTTTATCTGATTTCTTTAATTTCTCACGAGAAACCAATGATTTATTTTATTTTATTTTTGAGTTGGAGTATCACTCTGTTGCTCAAGCTGGGTGCAATGGCATTCTCATGGCCACCGCAGCTTCGACCTGCTGGGCTCAGGTGATCCTTCCAATTTAGCCTTCCAAGTAGCTGGAACTACAGGCATGTGTCGCCATACTTGACCAAGTTTTAAAAGGTTATTTATTGTAGAGACTAGGTCTCGCCAAGTTGTCCAGACTGGTCTCAAGCCTCTGGGCTCAGGCCATCCTCTTGCCTCAGTATCCCCAAAGTGCTGGAATTACAGGCATGAGCCACTTGACCCAGTCACCCTTATTTTATAGATAAGGAAACTGAGGGGGAAGCAACTCAGACAAGGCTGTTTTAATGCTCCAAGGTATACCTACTATACCATTTTCCCCAAATTGCATAATAAAGACTTCTGGTGGTGAGACAATACTTTTTGGAAAATACTGCCTCCCAGAAAACAAAGTGCAAGTTTCAGCTTTGACACTTGCTAGGAACATGACTTTTGTCACACTCAATTCCCTAGCTAGTAAAAGGAAGAATACCACCTTATATATGTCTCAAGCTTGGTGTGAAGATCAAGTTAGATGCAGCCCAGCATTGCTTAGCAAATTAAAGTTTATAAAATGTTTAACATGTATTATCTCATTGATACTGTTCTGTAGGATTATTGTTTCTCTATTAGAGATGAGAAAAAAAGCTTAAAGGTTATAAAAGCAGTATTTGCTTTCAGTCAGCTTTCTGGAGTGTTATAAACAGTGGCAGAGATGAGAAATACTCCTAGGCAGTGCTTCTTAAACTTGAATGTGCCTAAGAATTGTCATTTCTTGAGCTCCTTCCATGCCCTCAGATTCTGTTTCAGTGTGTGGAGTCTGTGACTCTGCATTCTAATGAGCTTTCAGGTGATGCTGATGTTGCTGGGCTAAAGCCTATACTGTAACACTGATGTTAGACATAAATATAACTGGTCACTCCAAAGAGTCTGCAATTATTCCTATATACTGTGTGGCTAGATTTGTGAACTGGAAATTATTAAAAGCACTGGCATTCCTTCTGCTGAGTGAGAACTTATTAAAAGTCTAACTAGAGGTGGTCTCTGGTGACTTCTACTAAGAGGATAAAGTGATTTTCAAAAAGTTCTTTCCCTCCATTTGTCCAGAAAAGGTCTGTCTGAATTAATTTGTCATTCATTGGGCATGTTCCAATTTAACTTTGGCACTTTTGAACCTTCCCCAGACTCTGCCACCCTTTCTTCATTCCTCATACACTGTGCAGTCCCCACCACAGACATTGCACACATGGTCTCCTCTACTTGAATGCACCCTCTTCACTATTTAATTCTTCCAATTTCCATTTAAAATCCTCCCCCTGAGGGCAGCATTCCCTGATCCACCAGTTGACACAGGGTCATCATATGCTCTCATAACACTGTATTTTCAAGATGTGTTATTCAATTTGTTTGTCCAACACCTTGTGGTTAAATTTTTATATAATTTGACATATAACAATATATAATTTAATAGTTCTCTAAGCTGTGAGCAACATCAGGTTATTTTCATCATTCCAAAGCAGACTTAACCTTGAGTCATATTAGGGTCACCTAGGGAGCCTTAAAAAGCGGGGAGGGGCACGGTGGCTCACATCCATAATCCCAAGCACTTTGGGAGGCCAAGGTGAGAGGACTGTCTGAGCCCAGAGGTTCAAGACCAGTCTGGGCAACTTGGCGAGACCTCATCTCTACAATAAATCAAAAAAGTAGCCGGGCATAGTGACACATGCCTGTAGTTCTAGCTACCTGGAAGGCTGAGGTGGAAGGATCACCTCAGCCCAAGTGACAGAGTGAGATTCGAATTCCAAAAAAAAAAAAGGAAGAAATGCCCAGGTCTCATTCCCAGAGGTTTTGAAATAATTAGTCTAAGGTGGGGCTCCAGGGCTTGTATTTTTAAAGGTTTTCCAGGTGACTCTAATGTCCAGCTTAATGCTGAGTACTATTAATTCTACATTCTTGGAAGAAGTTAAGGCAGGATGGCTGTTTAAAATTCAGCAAATATAGTTTGCTAGAACTTCAGGTCCGAGGACACACAATTAACAAGAGCCAAATAAGTCTGAAGGATCAGAAAGGGAATACTGGTAGTACAAGTTCAACTGATGGTGGGTTGTTTTGAAAATTTCAGAAATTTTTGATATTCTTACCTTTGAAAAGCTTAATATCCTATTATTATCACCCAAGCTTTATTTCTTTGTTAAGCTTGGTAAGCAGTTTTAAAATGATTCTGTACATGCCCAGATGGTTGGTAAGAGTGGACCCTTTCTAGAGAAGACAAGAAAGTCCCTACAAATGTTTGGTTAAATAATCAGTAAACAGCAGTGTTAGCACTACAACACATCTCCCAATTCTAGTCTAGACCCCTTTCAACCACGGCACACAACTTCTGCCTGCATGAACGACCCAGGTAACATTCCCTCCCAGTTGGTTTCCTCTAATGGGCTAATTCATTTATTTTAAATCTTTTCTGTTTTCTAAATAAATGCATTTAAGACGTTACATTTACCTAAAAATACTATTTTAGCTTTGTGTCAAATTTTTATATGTATGCAGTATTTTACTGTCAGTTAACTTGGAGTTATTTCACAATTTGTTATTATTATTTAATTGAATTAGTCACTCAGGTAAACATTTTGATCCTGCTCTGTATTGGTACCTTAGTAGACTCTGAGTATTACTAGCTAAGGGAAAGTCAAAACAAATCATCATAACAGGAAAAGAGAGAGGAAACAGTTCCAATCTTTTTTTGTTATTTAAGATGAGCAAAAGCATGACTGGAATACATACAAACTTAAGTCTTTGAATACCAGAGTATTATACACACATACACACACACACCCCTCTGAAACAATGTTTTCTAGAAGTCATAGTGTTCCATGTAAAGGGGCTTACTTGCCTGGCAAGACTCACCTCCAGTAAAAAATGAAGTTTAAAATGTTGTTAGACCAAGAAACTGAGATACCCCAGTAACAACAAGCTAACTCGGTGCCTAGATCTTGGTTTCTAAATACCATTCTCCTTAAAAACAACAGCAACAAAAAACCCAATCAGGGCTCTGGATGAAAATGACTGATTCTAGGACTGGGCAGGGAAAATGCAAGTTATGCTGGTGGCATCTTGTGATGTCAGAAAGTAAATGCTCTAAAAAAATAAAAGGATGAGCCGGGCTTGGTGGCTCAGCCTGTAATCCCGCACCTTTGGAAGGCTGAAGTGAGTGGATCGCCTGAGCCTGCGGGTTCGTGACTTGCCTGGACAACTTGGCGGGACCTCATCTCTACAATAAATCAAAAAATTAGCTGGGCGTGGTAGCGCACGCCTGTAGTTCCAGCTACTTGGAAGGCTGAGGCGGAAGGATCGCCGGAGCCCAGCAGGTCGAGGCTGTGGTGGCCGGGAGCGGCCACTGCACTCCAGTCTGGGCGACAGAGTGAGACACCAACTCAAAACAAAAACAAAAACAAAAAAAACCAAAAGGATGGGGGGATGTCAAGGAATACATGAATCAACTTGCAAGAGCTCCAAATAGCCAAAGCATGTGCATATACAGGGGGTGCCAAAAAATGTATACACATTTTAAGAGATGTTATTTATGTATTACTTTTCAAAGCTGAATTAAATTTTGGTAGCAATGTGTATTATGACATTTGCTCAACTGCTTCTACCATTTTTTTTATCCTGTCTGTCTCATGGGGTTCTGGCATTCATTTGATTAATGCCATCTTTTGAAGAAGCAAATGGAGAGAAGAGACAAATCATCCTTGCAGGAGAATTTAAAATAATTTAAGTAGATATTTCTCACTCGAGGAAAGAAATGGAGCTTAATTCTCCTACTCTCACCATTCTCCCCAAGTGTGGGTTGGACTTAGTGACTGGCTTTCAAATAGACTACAGTAAGAAGGAGGGGAAGAAAGTAATTTTAGAGTGGAGAAACCTGCAAACACCACCTTAACTAAGTAATCAAGGTTAACAACACTAGTGATGCCATGTGGGTATCGTGTGCCTACTGACATATGAGAAGAAAACTTCAGTTACATGGCATTTTACCCAAAACTCATGACCCCAGTTTAATAATGAGAGAAACACCAGACAAACCCAAACTGAGGGACATTCTATAAAATATCTCACCATTACTCCTCAAAATTGTCAAAATCGTGAAAAACAGCAAAGAACTATCAAAGGCCAGAGGTCACTAAGAAGACATGATGACTAAGTGCAATGAAATATCCTGGATTGCATCCTGGGATCAGAAAAAGGACATTGGTGAAAATCCAGTCTGAAGTTTAGGTAATAGCAACATACCAATGCTGGCTTCTTAGTTTTGATAAATGTCTTATGGTAATATAAGATGTAAATAAACATAGGGAGAACTGGACGAGGGACATATGGAACTATGTAAAATCTACAACTTTTCTGTGTATCTAAAATTATCTGAAAATAAAACATTAAAAAATATTTGGCAAATGACTGTACCTTATTTATTTGATGTGCAAATCATTTCATGATTTGGTAACACATAGTTAATGTCAAGTTTTTCTTCTCAGCTCCCAAACTAACAGATGGTAATTTTACCTCTGAAGGACATATATGATTTTTAATGCCAATGGGCACTTAGTGTATTTTTCCCTAAACTACTGGAAGATTTGGAGGCCTTTATCTTAAGCTTACTGAATAGAAAAGGAGGTCCTACATAAAACCAATGAAGTGGGAACAACCAGTAGTAGAGGCTGTCTCAAGGCATTTTTATTCCTTATTGAGAAATTTTTCTCTCATGACAAGTAAGCAGCCTCAAGCTGTTGAGCAGATATTATGTCCAAATGTGCCTCAATGAGGACAACAAATAAAACTTCAAACTCCAAGTCAAGTGGCATCTGAACTTTTCTTTTTTAGGGTACACTATAGTAGCCTCTAATTCATGCAGGACTTTTAATCCCAAGGAGAACCACTCAAGAACCACTTTGAGTGGTCAAAGTGACCAGACCCTGGTTGCCAGCACTAGGATGTCAGGCCTCCTATTTCAGACACATCAAGTCCAAAGAAAAACAAAAGGAAATTCTCAGGAACTTCAGAAGTAGCTGATGGTTCCAAATACATTGCCATGTTACAATAAAAAGAAGTTACACTTAAAAGAACTTAAAGACAGAGAAAAATCAGAGCCTAACCCTGATATCAAGTTCCTGATGTTGCAAACAGCTGTGAGGTTTGATCATTTGCTAAATGTTGACTGGAGGTCAGAGCACAAAGCAATACAGTGTCCCCTACATACAAATAAGTTCCATTCTGAGAGTACGTTTGTAAGTCCAACCATGTTAGCATAGGTACCCAGCTAACACAATTGGTACCAGCTGATTTTATACTTGCTTCCAGACTTCCTGGGCTTGAAATAAAGATACTGTACTACTATACTCTATACACTACTATACAGTACTATAGAGTACTACTGTACTCTATACACTACTATACAGTAAAGTACACAAAAGCACAACCACTTGTAGAAGATGCATGCATATGACAATGTATGCCAGACATATGAACTACCTTCTGTGACTGGAACATATGAACACACGTTTGCATCTCTGAAAGTTCAAAACTTGAAGGTTCGTATGCAGGGGACTTACTGTATATGATTTCATTTATATGAAATATCCAGGATAGACAAATTCATAGAAACAGAAAGTAGACAGTAATTCCTAAGGGCTAAGGAGAGTGGGTAATGAGGAGTGACTTCTATGGACACGGGATTTCATTCTTGGGAGCTGAAAATGATATGGAATTAGATAGTGGTGATGATTCCACAACTGTGAATATAAAAAAAACCACTGGGTCATACACTATAAAAGGGTGAATTTTATAGTGTGGAATTATATGTCAATAAGAGAAATGCACACATAAAAAATGCAAAATGTTTACTCCCTACAAAATGGGGAATATGGAAGTGTCAGCGGCAGAGTCAACATTGAAAAACTGGATCCTTTCATTATTTTATTTTATTTTTAATTTTTTGAGGCAGAGTCTCAGTCTGTCAGCTAGGTTAGAGTACAGTAGCAAGCTCACAGCTACTGCAGCCTCAACCTGCTGAGCTCAGGTGATCCTTCCATCTCAGCCTTCCAAGTAGCTGGAACTATAGGTGCGTACCACCATGCCCGGCTGATTTTTTAATTTACTGTAGAGACAAGGTCTCGCCAAGTTGCTCAGGTTGGTCTCGAACTCCTGGGCTTAGGCAATCCTCTCACCTTGGCTTCCCAAAGTGCTGGGATTATAGGCATGAGCTACCACACCCACCTTATTGATTTTTTTTGTTTTAAAGAACACAGCTTGAGAATGAAAACACAGAATCAGGCCACGCATGGTGGCTCATACCTGTAGTCCCAGCACTTTGAGCACCTGAGGCAGGAGGACTGTTTGAGGTCAGGAGTTTGGGACCAGCCTGGGCAACAGTGAGACCCCTGTATCGACAGAAAAAACTTAATTAAAAAATTTTTAAATTACTTTAAAAAAATAGAGATGGGGTCTCATTATGTTTGCACAGCTGGTCTTGAATTCCTGGTCTCAAGTGATCTTCCCACCCTGGCCTCTCAAAGTGTAAGAATTACAGGTTTGAGTCACCTAACCCAGCGGAAAAACTTTTTAAAAAACTAGCAGGGTGTGGTGGTGCATGCCCTGTAGTTCTAGCTACTCAGAAAGTTACAGTAGAAGGATCTCTTAAGCCCAGAAGGCTGAGACTTTTGTGAGCTATGATGGCATTACTGCACTCCACCCTGAGCCAGAGTGAGACCCTGTCTACAAATTTAAAAAAAGTAAAGAAAATTGAACACAGAATTAGATACAGTAACCTAAGAGCTTTTTTCTCCTCTGGTTTAGAATCCTTTCAACTTGAATAGAGCCATTTGAAACAAAAAGACAGTATGTCAACAACCCCAAAATTGGAGAGTGGCTCTAAAGCCTCTTTGGAATTAAATGTTACAAATAAGTTAGAATGCATTTTGAAACATAGAGACAAAAATCAAATCAAAGATCTACAGAGTAATGAGGAACAGACACATCTTGGTGGAATAGGATGCTGATGTAGCATGTTAACCTCTAATTTTCTGGTTTCATGAAGAATATGACCTCTGTGAGAGAAAAAACTGCTTTGGTCACTGTTATTCTCTTCCTGCTTAGTATGTGCTTAGTACACAGTAGATGTTAAATATTGGTTGAATAAAACAAGTTCATGATGCAGCTGTGAACAAACTGGACTGTTGGTCTATTGTACGAATCTAAAATAGGCTCATTTTGAAAGCTGTCATTATGTTCCTTTACTGGAAATGACAAAATGTTCATTTAAATTACTGTGAATAGTCATAAGTAAATTGGCTAGAATACAGGCAACAAGCACCTTAATTAATGAACTAAAAAGAGGTACTGGACCTGTTCCCAAATTTGAAACAGGTCAAGGAGTTTTTGCTTCAGCTTAAAGGAATGCAGGCATATAAATGATGGCAATGTTGCCTATTATTTTAAATTCTCTTTCCAGTAAGAAGACGGTAAAGTGAAGCTGGACGTGGAGGCTCCTGCCTGGAATCCCAGCACTTTGGGAGGCTGAGGTAGGAGGACAGCTTCAGTTCAGGAATTCAAGACCCAGCCCCAGCAACATAATGAAACCTTGTCTCTACAAAAAAATGAAAACATTAGCAGGGTATGGTGGCGCATGCCTGTAGTCCCAACTGCTTAGGTGGGCAGGAGGATCACCTGAGTCCAGTAAACCTAGGCTGCAGTGAGCCATGATCACCAGCCTGGGCAACAGAGCAAGATCCCAACTCAAAAAAAGAAAAAAAAAGACTGGGAAGAGGCTAATAATAAGATAGTGTTTGGCGGTTCAGTTGATATTAGTAGGACTCTATTATTTTACTTTCCTCGCATTTTGCCATTAGGTAATCCCTCTAATCCTATCAAGCATTCTGGTAACCTTGCCAACCCAAAGGTTACTTTTTTTTTTTTTTTTTTTTTTAAAGAGATGAGGTCCTAGCCGGACTCGGTGGCTCAGCTTGTAATCCAGCGCTTTGGGAGGCTGAGGTGAGTGGATTGCCTGAGCCTGAGGGTTCGAGGCCCGCCTGGGCAACTTGGCGAGACCTCAACTCTACAATAAATTAAAAAATTAGCTGGGCATGGTAGCGCGCGCCTGTAGTTCCAGCTACTTGGAAGGCTGAGGGCGGAAGAATTGTGGAGCCCAGCAGGTCGAGGCTGCGGTGGCCGGGAGCGTGCCACTGCACTCCAGTCTGGGTGACAGAGTGAGACTCCAACTCAAAAAAAAAAAAAAAGGAAGAGCAATGAGGTCTTGCTATGTTGCCCAGGCTGGTCTCAAACTCCTGAGCTCAAGTGATTCTCCTGTCTGAGCCCCCCAAAATGCTGGAATTAAGGTTACTGTGTAGTCTCTTCATCACACTTCATGTTACAGGTGAGATCTCCAACACTATTTCTGCTATTGTACTATAGATATTTATATCTTAGGATTTCTTTCAACTCTTTAATTTTTTTTTCAAAAATATTTCTCTCTCTTCCCTTCCTTACACACACAAAAAATATTTCTCTCTCTCTCCTCTTCCTGTCAGGGTCAGGGTCAGGATTAGTCCATTATCTAAAATACTGATGAACAGGCCATCTCTGCTACCTGAAACTCCCTTCTGGTCAGACCCCTGCAAAAACAGCCACTGATTCCCAAAAGGCTGTCACCATCTCTTTGGCATTTTCCAACTTCTCTATCCCTCACTCTGTGAATGCTGTCAATACTTTCTAAAAATCTCTATCACTCAGAAGAGATTCCTGGCTTATAATCTTCTGTGCTTTGATTCTGGAAGCCATTAAAACACAGTTTATCACAGAACCAGGTTGCTTCTTCCAACTGAGGGTTCCCAGGAAAAGTCAGACCCCCAAACAGCTTTTCAAGCCCTATCTTTTATGGCAAATGCTGTCATAGGCCTGTCAAAAGACTTTTGGGAACGGGTTCCTCAAGAACAGCTTTCCACCATTGAGAAATGGGCTCTGTGGGCTCTGTATTATGTTCAACTATACTTGCAAACAAACTTTTTTTTTTTTTTTGAGTTGGAGTCTCACTCTGTCGCCCAGACTGGAGTACAGTGGCCGCTCCCAGCCACCACAGCCTCGACCTGCTGGGCTCCGGCGATCCTTCCGCCTCAGCCTTCCAAGTAGCTGGAAATACAGGTGTGCGCTACCACACCCGGCTAATTTTTTGATTTATTGTAGAGATGAAGTCTCACCAAGTTGCCCAGGCGGGTCTTGAACCCGCAGGCTCAGGCAATCCACTCACCTCAGTTTCCCAAGGCGTGGGATTTGCTGTAGAATATTTTGTTCTTGTTCTTGACAGGTCTTGCCAAGCTTCTTAATGTGGATATTTCTTCAGAGATGGAAGCTAGCAAAAATCTTTGGGTAACCCGATACAAAATACTAAGACTATTTGAAAGCAGTCTTTTTTTTTCTCGAGTAGGAGTCTCACTCTGTCACCCAGGCTGGGATGCAATGGCACACTCACGGTCACTTTGGCCTCGAACTGCTGAGCTCAGGTGATCCTCCTGCCTCAGTCTTCCAAGTAGCTGGAATCACAGGGATGTGCCACCACGCCCAGCTAATTTTTTTATTTATTGTAGCGATGAGGTCTTGCCAAGTTGCCCAGGTTAGGCTCAAACCCCTGGACTCAGGCAATCCTTTCGTCTCTGCCTCCCAAAGTGCTGGGATTACAGGCATGAGTCACCACTACTGTATTTATGATGAGAGTAGCCTTTCATCATAAATACAATTTGTAGGCAGATGGCCCACAAACAATTGAAATAGGAAACCATCAGTAGAGACTGCAACTACATGAAAGGGGTGGGGGGGGGAACACAGCATCTCAATATCTATAGGAGAAAAAGAAGCCCAGAGGCCCACAGTTGGTTTTACACTCACAAATGGCTTAAATGAAATTTAAGTTGGGGAACAATGTGATTTTCACATATGGTATTGGTTTGGTTTTAAATCCCAGTCCAACTTTTAAAAATGTATAATATAGCTCTGGTTTTGTTCATTCTTTAGAACACAGCATTGGGTTTAAGCATTGTAGGCAATTTATGGAAGATTTTAAAATAAGTGGTAGTCTCAAAGTGAAGCAGTGTCCTGAGTCCAAATCCATACAGTGGAACACATAGTTACTTTAAAAGTTGCCCTCAAGTGTGCTCTCCCCCCGAATGCATTTCTAGTTAGTGTTGGAAAGGTTTCCCTGGACTCCACAACGAACATTCCCAACCAAGCACAAGTGTCCTCCGTATTCACAAAGTAGCTTGCCTTTTCTGAAAAGTAGAGACATATACATATATACATGCACATGTACATACAACACACACACACACACACACACACACACACACACACACACACACACACACACACTCCCCTCAGGAATGATCTGGATTAGACAATTAGTAGTCAGACAGTATCTCCCAGGACTGGGCACACATTCAGCAGCTATCAAAAGGAGAAGTCACTTTACTTTCTTTTAAACTTGCAATGTTTGTCTTTATTTTGTTGTTTATATTTTGAAAGTGAAAAGAAATAGTATTGGGTCAATTTCTTTCTGTTTTTTTTTTTTAAATATTTGTTCTATGTATTTACAAGCCTTAAAGTTGCTCTAAAGATTTCAAAAGTATTAAGAGTACTTTTCCCAGGGTAGCACTTTTTTTTTTAAAACAATTCTTGGAGTTCTCTGGTCCATGGCATTTCCTTCTGTTCCAAGGTTATGTATGTTTTGATTACTATTGTGATTTTTTAATTTTCTGAAGCAAGCTGAGAGGCAGGCAGAAAGATTTGATGCCAAAAAAAAAAAAAATCTTTCTTACCTTGTTCATCCCAAACCTTCTCAAATCTGAACTAACACTATGCCTGAAAACAAACATGAGGTGCATCTGAAGGGGAGGGAAATTTATTTCTCTGCTTTTCTATTATACAAGTTGTTTACAGAAACTGCAAATTAAAAAATTACACTGGCATTTGCAGTCCTTAAAATAAATTAAAAGTTCTCAACTTTTTTTTTTTTTTTGCTAAACATTTTTTTTAAGTATGAGAGTCCTCGTTTAAAAAGAAAAGATTAAAACAGAAAATATTTTCTATAAATAATACATGTATTTTGGTTTTAGTGCTCCCGCCCTCAGGTTTGAAGTTTACTTTTTTCCAGTACCTTTTTCCTCCATGATCACCTTTTTTTCTCTTTCCCCTCTCCCACTCGTGCACACGTGGGGGTTTCTGCGAGAATTGGCCTTGCTGCACTGTGATTGGCGAAGACGTGAAACTTTTTAAAAAAATACTTAAATTGTTTCTTTTGTTTCGTTGTGTATATTTGAAGTTTAGTTATCCTCAGACTCCTCTTCTGCTTCCCGCAGCCATGTGAAGAACGCTGTGACGGATTTCAGGGCCACGCCCTTCCCGTTCTGCTCTGCAGGGTCCTTGCTACTCTCCCATTTGTAGAAGGCATCCTCGGAGATCACCTCCTCGTCATAGAGGCAATCAAAAAACATCCGCAGCAAATCTACAAGAAGGTGAAAATAAAAAAATCAGTTTTGGGGCACTGTAGTTGTGAGGAAAAGCATGTATTTCAAAGCAATGAATGAATAAATGAATGCACATGAATTCCTCCATAAAAATAATGACAGTTCACAGAATTTGTTCTTGGTGGTATAGTAGCACTTGCCTGACAAAGAGAAAAAGAAGATTTAGGCAGTCGAAATTATTTTTTATTTCTGTTATTTTGTTCAATTTGAACTTTTTTTTTTTTTTTTTTGAGTTGGAGTCTCACTGTGTTGCTCAGGCTGGAGTACGATGGCACAATGAGGGCTCACTGCAGCCTCAACTTCCGGGGCTCAGGCGATCCACCTCAGCCTCCCAAGTAGCTGGGACTACAAGTGCCAGCCCACCAAGCTAATTTTTAAATTTTTTTGTGAAGATGAGATCTCACTATGTTGCCAAGGCTGGTCTCGAACTACTGGTCTGAAACAGTTCTCCCACTTTGGCCTCCCAAAGTGCTGAGATTACAGATTGAGCCACCACACTGAGCCTCTCAACTTGAACTATTTTCTGATACTGGTGAAAACGTTTCATATTATGTAGTTCTCAACCTAAACACTTTAAAAATTAAATATAAGAGTGGCTTTTTTACTTTCTTCTTTATATATTTCTGTACTAAAAGTTTACAGCATTATTTTTACAAATTTTTTTCTTTTGAGTTGGAGTGTCACTCTGTCACCTAGACTGGAGTGCAGTGGCCGCTCCCAGCCACTGCAGCCTCGACCTGCTGGGCTCTGGCAATCCTTCCGCCTCAGCCTTCCAAGTAGCTGGAACTACAGGCGCGTGCTACCACACCCGGCTAATTTTTTATTTATTGTAATGAGGTCTCGCCAAGTTGCCCAGACGGGTCTTGAACCTGCAGGCTCAGGCAATCCACTTAACCTTGGCCTCCCAAAGTGCTGGGATTACAGGCTGAGCCACTGAGCCCGGCCTATTTTTACAAATTCTTTTGGGAGAAAGGCAGGATATGCTTTTCACCCCTTCAAATGTTATATGTTAAAAATGAAGAGGGCCAGGCATGGTGGCTCACACATGTAATCCCAGCACTTTAGGAGGCCAGCATGGGAAGATTGCTTCAGGTCAGGAGTTTGAGATCAGCCTAGGCAACATAGCAAGATTCAATCTATAACAAAAAAGAAAAAAGTCAGGTGTGGTGGTGGTCGCATGTGTCTGTAATCCAAGCTACTTGGAGGATTGAGGCAGGTGGATCACCTGAGCCCAGAGGTTGAGGCTTCAGTGAGTTGTGATTGTGCTACAGTGAGCTGTAACTGTGCAACTACACTCCAGCCTGGATGACAGAGCATGACACTGTCTCAAAAAATAATAATAATAAATAAACAAAAAGAGTTCTCGTTCGCATGGTAAACATAAGCTAAGCTATCTTTTCTGGGTTTTATCCACTGAAACTACAGCTATGATTTTTGTGTTAAATGTCTAAACTATCTGAGTAATTTTAATTCCACTTTGCTTTCACAGTAGAAACTTTGCTAATGTTATTGTTCATAAAAGGAAAAGTTAGTAGAGATATTAGGCCCCGTGTGTGTATGTATAAAATTTACTTATATTCAGCTCTCTTATTCATATTAATGGAAAAAGCCAATGGAATAAACAGTAAATGCTAATAAACTTCACATTTAGAATGTGCCATACTAAATTTTTTTTTTTTTTTTGAGTTGGAGTCTCACTCTGTTGCCCAGACTGGAGTGCAGTGGCCACTCCCGGCCACCGCAGCCTCGACCTGCTGGGCTCCAGCGATCCTTCCACCTCAGCCTTCCGAGTAGCTGGAACTACAAGCGTGCGCTACCATGCCCGGCTGATTTTTGATTTATTGTAGAGATGAGGTCTCGCCAAGTTGCCCAGGCGGGTCTCGAACCCGCGGGCTCAGGCAATCCACTCACCTCACCCTCCCAAAGCGCGGGATTACAGGCTGAGCCACAGAGCCCGGCTACTAAATTTTTTTTTTTAATTTATCTTTGTAATTATATTAGTCAAGTTAATATTGAAATCACTTCTCATTCTCTAAACTCTGGTTGGTCTATGGGGAACTGAAAGCAAGTGGCCAGGATTCTGTTGGTGTAAATCTAGAATTAAGTATCTCTCTAGGGATTACTGAAGCTGGTAATTATGGGAGATACTTTAATTTGGTTGGCTGAGCACATAGTATCAATTTCACCTGACCATTTAACCAGTTAATTTGAAAAGTCAGTGTTCTCTTCTTTTATGATCTTTGAAAGATCTTGAGAGAAAGAAAGCAAAATCAGATTAAATTCTTCAATTCAGATTTAGAGGTCTTTTCAGCTATACTATGAGTACAGTTTGTCTCAATTTTTTCCTTTATCTCCCAGAAGGATTAAGCAGCACTAGGAAAGAAGGGAAATTTTGCAAAAGCTAAAAAGCTAAGGAAGTGCCAAAGAACTCCTTCAGTCCTCTCTCTAAAACAGCCACATACTACCCATTTTCACTAATTTCAACTGAATTTTCAAGATGTAACAAAATTCGATAACACAAACAATCACCAATACTTGGGTATGCAGGTTATCTTATTTGTCTGGTTAGTCAATAATTAATAACAACCCTTAAATATACTAATATTTAAGGTCTTTGTTGGGTGTCTAAAGAGTCTTTTTTTTTTTTTTTTTTTTTTTTTTTGAGTTGGAGTCTCACTCTGTCACCCAGGCTGGAGTGCAGTGGCACACTCACGGCCACTGCAGCCTCGATCTGCTGGACTCAGGTGATCCTTCCGCCTCAGCCTTCTAAGTAGCTAGAACTACAGGCACATACCACCATGCCTGGCTATTTTTAAAATTTATTTTAGAGATGAGGTCTTGCCAAGTTGCCCAGACTAGTCTTGAACCCGTGAGCTCAGGCAATCCTCTCACCTCGGCCTCCCAAAGTGCTGGGATTATAGGCATGAGCCACTGCACCCGGCCAGCTAAAGATTCTTAAGAACATTCATCCTTAAGATCATTTACCATTTTCATGCGCTAGACCTGTGTTGCCCAATATAATAGCCACCAACCTCATGTGGCTATTAAAATTAAAATTAAGTATACTGAAAAATTAAGTTCTCAGACATAATAGCCGTATTTAAGCAGAAAACTGCCACATGTGGTTCATGGTTACTATATTGGATGGTACAGATACATTTCTATTATTGCAGGAAGTTTTATTAAGCCTGCCCTAAAGTGAGGACTAACTCTAATATAAACTAGCTTTCTTGTTGCCATTTTCTCAAACAAGTCAAGTATACAACAAGGTCAGATTTATTAAAGTTGTTGGGTATCTGCGTTTTTGTTACTAGTGATTCTTCTATTGTCCACTCTTTGAACCCCAAACCACCTCTGAAGTCATAGACTGGAGAAAGCTCACCCACTGGTTGGGGTGACTGTAACATGAGGTAAACTTACTGGCAGGTTGATCAAGTTTTACTATTGATGCCTGTAGTGCATAAAGTGCTTGCAGTTCCTTCTCTGTATCTGAGTCTAGGTACTTGAGTAAGATCGGCACTCTCTGCTTGATAACAGCTGTGTCCACTCTGAAGGTAGAACAGTCAGCTAGAGGTAACAGAAGAACTAGGCATTACATTTGAGAAATTAATACACAGAACTATTTTCAATTTTCTGAATAGACAGGACCTATATGACTCTGCAAGGGAAGAGAAAGTAAGGAAGTCCAAGGTAAAGATTTTGAAATCCAAACTGCTCTAAAATTTGAAATCAGATATTCTGTCAGAAATCATAAAAACATGAAGGAGGATACATTTTTGAGTGCTAATTTCCCTCAAGAGTACTGCACTCAGTAATTCATCTTGAATTGTAATGAAATGGTGGCAATGGTTTTATGACAAACTAGAAAAGCAAAAAAATCAAATGTCTTACCATAAAAAGATAGGTAGTCTATGAGACGGATGTATTAATTAGCTTAATTTAATATTTCACAGTGTATGCATATATTAAAATATCATATTGTACCCTGTATATGTATACAATTATGATTTGTCAATCAAAAATATAAATAATTTTATTATTATTATTTATGAGTCAGAGTCTCACTCTGTCACCCACGCTGGAGTGCACTGGCATACTCATGGCCACTGCAGCGTCAATCTCCTAGGCTCAGGCAATCCTTCCACCTCAGCCTTCCAAGTAGCTGGGACTATAGGCGTGTGTCATCATGCCTGGCAATTTTTTGATTTATTGTAGAGACGAGGACTTGCCAAGTTGCCCAGGCTAGCCTAGAACCCCTGGGCTCAGGCAATTCTCTCATCTTGGCCAAAGTGTTTGGATTACAGGCATGAGCCACTGCGCCCGGCCTAAAAATAATATAAATAATTTTAAAGATGAGAAATTCAAGTGAGTACTTTAAAACAGCAACATTAAAAAAGGAAATTAAAGTGACAGTTAATACAAATATTTTCAGAAAGGTAAAATAACTGGAACCATTTATCACTATTTGGAAGATAAAGATTAAATGTGACAGTGGCAAATAACATACCTAATTGAGGCCCTCTGAGGGAAAGGCATGATAAAAAGGGGCTGAGGAAAGTGCCAGGAAGCACAAGGTTTTATACTGTCTGTAAGTTAACACTGGGAGATAATTTTTTTTTTAGTTGGAGTCTCATTCCATCACCCAGACTGGAGTGCAGTGGCACGTTCACAGCTACCACAGCATCGTACTGCTGGGATCAGGCGATTTTTCTGCCTCAGCTTTCCAGGCTGGAGTGCAGTGGCATACTCATGGCCACTGTAGCGTCAATCTCCTAGGCTCAGCCAATCCTTCCACCTTAGCCTTCCAAGTAGCTGGGACTATAGGTGCGTGTCATCATGCCCGGCTAAATTTTCTATTTTATTGTAGAGACGCGGTCTCGCCAAGTTGCCCAGGCTGTTCTCGAACACATGGGCTCAGGCAATCTCCTCACCTCGGGCTCTCAAAGTGCTGGGATTACAGGCTTGAGCCACTGTGCCCGGCCTAATTTTGTTTTTAAAAACAGCTTTTGTGCCAGGTGTGATGGTCTGTGCCTATAATCCCATATACTTGCTTAGGGGCTGAGGTGGGAGGACTGTGTGAGTACAGGAGTTCCAGTCCACCCTGGGACATCATAGTGAAACCTCATCTCAATTTAAAAAATAAGAGCAGCTTTTATACATTCCAACTTTAATTTTAAAACATAGACTGGGTGTGGTCTGTGTCTGTAATCCCAGAACTTTGGGATGCTGAGGTGAGAGGACTGCTTGAGCCCAGGAGTTAGAGACTCATCTGGGCAACACAAGACTTTGTCTCTACAAAAAATTAAAAACAATTAGCTGGCACACCTGTAGTCCTAGCTACTCAGGAGGCTGAGTTGTAAGGATCGTCTGAGTCTAGGAAGTCGAGGCTGCAGTAACAATTGTTTTTAAAAATTTTATGAAGACATTCTATTTAGCTTGTAACTTACCTCATAAAAGAATATTAAAAAATTATTCAATTTGGGTGGGGACACACTATCAATAAAGGTACCTGATCTCAAACCAGGCAAAATGGGGACCAAAGGGAGGCCCAAACTTTACCTGTACTACAATGTCCACTTGTATACCTAATCTAGAATTGTACCCCACATCATAAAAAAAAAAGATTCGAAAATCTTATTTTTTAAAGAGTTGTGAGCTCATTTTGCTGCCCAGGCTAGAGTGTAGTGCTGTGATCATAGCTCACTCCAGCCTTGAACTCCTGGGCTCAAGTGATCATCTCACCTCAGTCTCCTGAGTAGCTAGGATTACAGGTGCATGCCATCACACCCAGGTAATTTTTCTTATTTTTTGTAGAGATGGGGGTATCACTTTGTTGCCTAGATTGATCTCAACTTCCTGACTTCAAATGATACTCCCACCTAGCCTCACATGCATAAATCACTGCACACCACATACAATGACTTTTTTGATGAGAGTAGCCCTCCATTGATAAGTATGTTAAGATTATTCAACACATTCATTGTGTTCTTGAATACGAGAAGGAGGTGGACTTGAATGTCGAATCTCCTTGAATGTTGGTGGTAAAAAGGTAACGAAAAAGCTACATGGAACACAGTAAGAAAGAAAAAAAAAAAACAAGGAACATGCAATAATTTTCTGTTGAAGAACGCAGCGTGCAATAGCTGCTCAGATCAGGGTTCTCTGCAGCAGCTGTTTGTCCCCATACTTAAGACAGCCAGGCATTATAGGCAGAAATGGTATTCACTTGTACAGAACTGAATTGTACAGGGCAAGTTTTGAAGACAATATAAATTCAGACCATCTAGTCAGTTATTGACATAATGGAAATTTCAGATGTTAAGAATTGCCGCCTTCAGAAATGTCACTTACCTATAATAGCTGCTTTACAAACAGCAGTCATTAAAGCTCTAAGGAATGTAGGTGAGCTCATCTGGCTTTCATCTAGATTAGCCTAAAATAAAAAAGAAATGGAACTGTTAAAAGATAACCTTGCACACCAGAGAAACTATTTCCCCAAACTAGGGTTGACCTGGCACTAAGGGCAGATGGAGTGATATTCTTGTAAAATTAAATGACATTCTTGTAAAATTAAATGTCTGGTTCATTGAAAAATAGTTTGGTTACTGCTAGTTCTATGTGAAAATATTCTAAGTAGAAGCATTTGGTTTTCAGGGAGCTCACCACTGCCTATCCTCTGGACATTCAATTATGGAGTGTTATATGCTATTTGGACATACAACTGCTGAAGAACACATTTTCATTTCTCAATAAATAACCCATATTAAGATGATCTATCCAAGCCTATAAATATAAAAGAACTACACCACAATTGCTGTGTATTTTTAAAGACTACTTTCTTAACAGTGTGCAACTATTCTTACATGTGACAATACTGCTTTTTCATCTTTTTAAAACAGGGTCTCAGCTGGGCTCGGTGGCTCAGCCTGTAATCCCGCGCCTTTGGGAGGCTGAGGTGAGTGGACTGCCTGAACCCGCGGGTTCGAGACCCGCCTGGGCAGCGAGACCTCATCTCTACAATAAATCAAAAAAATCAGCTGGGTGTGGTAGCGCATGCCTGTAATTCCAGCTACTCGGAAGGCTGAGGCGGAAGGATCGCCGGAGCCCAGCAGGTCAAGGCTGCGGTGGCCGGGAACAGCCACTGCATTCCAGTCTGGGCGACAGAGTGAGACTCCAACTCAAAAACAAAAAACAAACAGGGTCTCCCTCTGTCATCCAGCCGGGAGTGTACTGGCAATATCATAGCTTACTGCAGCCTCAACCTGGACTCAAGTGATCCTCCAGGCTCAGGGTCCTAAGTAGCTGGGGCTACAGGTGTAAACCACCACATTCAGTTAATTATTAAATTTTTTTTTGTAGATATGGGTTCTCACTATGTTGTCCAGACTGATCTCAAACTTCTGGTCCCCTCTCAAAGTGCTGAGATTACAAGCATGAGCACCACCACGCCTGGCTAATTTTTTGATTTATTGTACAGAGGAGGTCTTGCCAAGTTGCCCAGGCTGGTTTCAAACCCCTGGACTCAGGTAATTCTCTCGCTCTCTCCCTAAGTGCTGGGATTACAGGTGTGAGCCACAATGTCAGGCTAATAAAAAGGCATTTAAAAACTAATTTTATTAAGGTTAAAAACTCATGAAGCGAAAGGATAGGTATGTGAATTATGAGGATCCCACAAGAATCTTTCTTGCAGAGATATCAGGGAAGATAAAACAGTCTTTATACCTCTACCCAGTCAAAAATCTGTTCATCATTCGCTTTATCTTCAATAATGAGTTTCTCAAGTCGCTTATATAGCTCTTCAGCAGAGAGTTCTTTCTTTGAAAGTGCTTCAGAGGAACAGGAACTGTCAGATTCTATGAAGTCCAACTTCTAAAACATAAAATGGGAAACATATTAATAAAATTAAATACTATTATCATCCCTAGAGGAAAACAAAGTTATAGGTTATAACTTCTATTTTACACGGGACCAAAATGATCAGTAGAAACTTTTTTATGGGCCATTGCCTTGCTAGAGTCTGGTGTGGCCATATGCTCTTTGAGCTATGGCTGTCGCCATGCTTCCTGGCTTTTGTCCCCACCACCACCTTGGGGAGGTGAATCTTCTTTCTTCATTCTCTTGCTCTAATTTACTTTTAAATAAACTTTTCTTTCTTAAAAACAAAAAAAAAAAACGCTTTTATGTTTGTATGTTTAAAAGACTGTCAGCTCATTATTCTTCTGAATATATTTCCAACTTCTCATACTCAGTATCTTAAAAAATAAATCTCCTATAAATGATCCCTCGGGTTGTGCTTACCTCAACATCATTTTGAACTTCAATCTCGCTCTTAGCTAGGACATAGCGCTTTGAGGTAGAATAGGAGCCCTAACAAGGATACAGTTTAAACTCCCTTTCTGTAACCTATGGTCCAATATTAAGTATCAGCACATAGCAGCTGTCAAAACTCTGTAGTTTGGCTTTGTTAATTCCTTCAAATACCTCCTGACCATTGTGAATCCTAGTATAGAAAATGATGCTGTAACTGTTTAACACTTGGTAGTTAAAAAAAAATCTACACTCAAACTTACTGGTAATTTTTGAGTTACAAGGCAATAAGGTTATGTTGGTATGTCATGCTTTATGCAGTTTCACTATTCAAAAACCACAAAGACTGAAATATTAAAGATTATTCACATAAGGTTTTCCCTAAAACCCTGGAAGATTCTGGTATAATCCTAACTCTATCCCAATTCACAAAGTAAAAACCACTATCTTGAATCATATGTTTTTCATCTAATTGCTTTGTCTCCTACCACTCTGCATCTCTAAATGATATTTCCCTATAAGGTTTTAGAAACATGGTTCAATACTGCAAACAGTTTTTCTAACTCAGTGTTGATAAATTATATATCCCATCACTGATCTCTAACACACACAAAAATGTATAACATGATGACCATAATCTCATTTAAGAAAAAGTAATCAATTTTTATAACCTTGAAATATTCTCCAAACGAAATATAATGCCCCAAAGTGTTAGAATATTCATTTACCTTACTCCAAGCTTAGAGAAATAATTCAAGGTCTGAGAGCAATGAACAACAATAACAAAATGAAAAGCAATGTTCATTAATAAAATATAACATAAAAATCTGAACATGAAAGCCTTTACCACTGCCAAAGGAATCAGTAGTGAACTTTACACTGATCACTAGAGAGAAATATTTGGTTCTCAGGACCCCTATATTTCTGTACAAGTGATCTAATCTTCCTAGAACCCAGAAGACTGGGCTTGAATTTACAAATAAGTTTACTACCACCTCCTGCAGAACACTACAGGGTTCCCAGAGAAAGGGCATCAAACCAACTACTTCGGAAGGGAGCTGAAAAGCAAGGATGTAGAAAGCCAGGTTTTTGGAATTTCATTTTTCTTTTCATTTCTTTTCTTTTTTTTTTTGAGTTGGAGTCTCACTCTGTCACCCAGACTGGAGTGCAGTGGCCGCTCTCAGCCACCACAGCCTCGACCTGCTGGGCTCCAGCGATCCTTCCGCCTCAGCCTTCCAAGTAGCTGGGACTACAGACGCGCACTACCACACCCAGCTAGGAATTTCATTTTCTGACTGCCCTCTAAACATTTTTATTATTATTAGTTCATTTTACTATTAATTAATTAATTTTTCTGAGACAGGGTCTCACTGTTTCCCAAACTGCAGTGCAGTGGCATGATCCTCCTGAGCTCAGGTGATCCTTCTACCTCAGCCTCCCAAGTAGCTGGGACTACAGGTGTATGCCACCAAGCCTGGCTAGTGTGTGTGTGTGTGTGTGTGTGTGTTGTGTGTGTGTGTGTGTGTGTGTGTGTGTGTGTTGGTAGATATAAGAGCTTACTATGTGTGTGTGTGTGTGTGTGTGTGTGTGTGTGTGTGTGTGTGTGTGTTGGTAGATATAAGAGCTTACTATATTGCCTGGACTACAGGTGTATGCCACCAAGCCTGGCTAGTGTGTGTGTGTGTGTGTGTGTGTGTGTGTGTGTGTGTGTGTGTGTGTGTTGGTAGATATAAGAGCTTACTATATTGCCTGGACTACAAGTGTATGCCACCAAGCCTGGCTAGTGTGTGTGTGTGTGTGTGTGTGTGTGTGTGTGTGTGTGTGTGTGTGTGTTGGTAGATATAAGAGCTTACTATATTACCTGGGCTGGTTTCAAAGTCCTGGGCTCAAGTGATTCTTCCACCTTGGCTTCACAAATTGCTGGGATTACAGGTGTGAGCCACTGTGCCCAGCCACATTTTTATTAATAACAATGACATCCAGTCTCTCTGAGCTCAGTGCTTTTTAAACATTATCTCACTTAATCCCCACAAAAATTCTACAAGGTAGATAGTATTAGTATTTTATAGGTGAGAAATCTGAGGCTTTGTGAAGCAAAGTTATTTGCTTAAAGTCACATATTAAGTGGTAGAAAACTGAAAATATGAATACAGGTCTACTTGACTTCAAACCAGGGTGCTAGGTTTTCATCTCTCTTGGACATTCCATTTCTCCAGAAGTGGAATTGCTAAGTCATATGGTAATTATATGAGGAAATAGCCTTCTGTTGTTATTGCCATAAATTGTATCTTTATACATTGTTCTGCCCATTAACATAAATTTATAGTAATTATTTTATGAATTTGTATTTCAAATCATACAGGAAACAAAAAGAGAGTTACAAACCAAAACCATAATAGCACTAGCTTTTATAGTAACCTATGTACTTACCTTTTCCAGACATATTTGTTCATATGGCTTTGAGTTACTGTCTGGTGTCCTTTAGCCTAAAGGACTCCCCTCAGTATTTCTTTTTTTTTTGAGTTGGAGTCTCACTCTTTGTTGCCCAGGCTGGAGTACAGTGGCACACTCACAGCCACCACAGCCCCGACCAGCTGGGCTTAGGTGATCCTTCCGTCTCAGCCTTCCAAGTAGCCAGAACTGCAGGCTCACACCACCACACCTGGGTAGTTTTTTGTGATTTATTGTAGAGACGACGAGATCTCACCAAGTTGTCCAGGCTGGTCTCGAACCCTCAGGCTGAGGCAATCCTCTCGCCTTGGCCTCCCAAAGTGCTGGGATTACAGGCTGAGCCACCGCGCCTGGCCTCCCCACAATATTTCTTGTGGGGTTGGTCTACTGGTAACAAACTCACTTAGCTTTTTTCATTATTAATTTTTTTATTTAAAGATGTGGGGTACAATTCAGGGTTAAGTATACAAATGTTCACTATGCAGATACCCTTGTTGATGAAGTGTTTCCCCCTACTCCCCCATAGAATCCTACTACTGCCAATCCTGCCCCACTGAGACTATCTTAATTATTCCTTCTTTTTTTTTTTTTGAGTTGGAGTCTCACTTTGTAGTCCAGGCTGGAGTGCAGTGGCACACTCACGGCCACCCCAGCATTGACCTGCTGGACTTCAGCGATCCTTTCCCCTCGGCCTTCCAAGTAGCCAGAACGACAGGCACATGCTACCATACCCGATAATTTTTGATTTATTGTAGAGACGAGGTCTCACTAAGTTGCCCGGGTTAGTCTCGAACCCGCAGACTCAGGCAATCCACTCACCTCGGCCTCCCAAAGTGCTACAGGCTGAGCCACCAAGCCAAGCCTCTCCTTCATTTTTAAAGGAAATTTTGCCAGATATAGAATCTTCACTTGACATGCTTTTTTCTTTCAGCACTTTAAATACATCATCCCACTGTCTCGTTGCCCCCATAGTTTCTAATGAGAAATTGGGTATTGATCTTATTGCGGATCCCTTGCATGTAGGGAGTCATGAGAAGTGACTCTGCTGCCCTCCAGATTTTTTTCTTTGTCTTTTGACAGGTTTATTATATTTACCTTAAGTGCGGGTCCCTTTGAGTTTATTATACTTGGAGTTTGTTGAGATTCCTGAAGATGTTGATTCATGTTTTCCTCACATTTGGGAAGTTTTTGGCCATCATTTCTTCAAATATTTTGCTCCCATTCTGTCTCTCTTCTCTGCGACACCATAATGAGTACATTGGTGTACTTGATGGTGTCCCATATGTTCCCTAGGTTCTGTTACTTTTTCTTAATTTTTTTTTTGAGTTGGAGTTTCACTCTGTTGCCCAGGCGGGAGTGCAGTGGTAAGCTCACAGACCTGACCTCCTGGGCTCACTTGGCTAATTTTTAAAATATTTTTTGTTATGATATGGTCTCACTATGTTGCCAAGACTGATCTCAAGCTCCTGAGCTCAAGCAAATCCTCTTGCCTTGGCCTCCAAAATTGCTGAGATTATAGGTGTGAGCCACCACACCTGGCCTATTTTTCTTGATTCTTTATGCTTCTCAGACTGAACACTTTAAACTGTCCCATCTTCAAGCTTGCTGATTCTTTCTTCTGCTGATGAGATATGATGTTGAACCCTTCTAATTAACTTTTCATTTTAGCTACAGTAACATTTTGGCTCTGGAGTTTCTATGTCATTCCTTTTTATAATTCTTATTTCTTTATTTGATATTCTCTATTTGTTTATATATCATTCTCCTGATTTCCTTTAGTTCTTTGTTCATGGTTTCCTTCAGCTATCTGAGCACATTTAAGACAATTAATTTAAAGTCTTTATCTACTATGGCCAATGTCTGGGTTTGCTCTTGTTTTCTGTCAGTTACTTTATCTTTCCTGTGAATGAGTTAAACTTTCCTGTTTCTTTGGAAGCTTTATACTTTTTTGTTGATAACTGAACATTTAAAATATTGGAATGTGGTAACGCAGAACAGATTCCCTCCCTTTCCAGAGACTGTTTATGTTGTTCATTGAAGGGTGCAGTCTTTTGTTTGTTTATTGACTTTTTCAAACTATTTTTTTTCAAGTAGGAATTTATTAAAGGATAGAAAAGCTCCTACAGTGGAAGGGGTCCAGATAGGGTTGCCCTATTTTTTGAGTCAGAGTCTTACTCTGTCAAGCAGGCTGGAGTGTTCATGGCCACTGCAGTCTTGACCTCCTGGGCTCAGGCAACCGTTCCACCTCAGCCATCCAAGTAGCTGGAACTATAGGCGCATGCCACTATACCCGGCTAATTTTTTGATTTACTGTACAGCTGAGGCCTTGCCAAGTTGCCCAGGCTGGTCTCAAACCCCCGGGCTCAGGCAATCCTCTCACCTCCACCTCTCAAAGTACTGGGATTACAGGTATGAGCCACCGTGCCTGGTCTACTTTTCCAAACTATTTTTCAAAGATGACATTTCTTGTCATGTGTAATCACTAAGATTTCACTAAATGCTTAGATCCAAGAAGAAAGAGTGAGACAGAAGGAGAGATATTATGAGAGAAAGGGAAAGAAAAAGAAGGGAGACACAAGGAAAATGAGAGGGAAAGAGAGACAGAGAAAGACAGGGACAGACACCACACACACATACACACACACACACACACACACACACACACACACACACACACACAGAGTGAGACTGAGACAGAGACAGAGACAGAGAGAGAGAGAGAGAGAGAAAGAGAGAGAGAGAGAGAGAGAGAGAGAGAGAGAGAGAGAGGTCTTTAAATGCTTTGACAGACACAGTTCAGAAAGCTGCTTTAGTCTGAAGAGGTAAAACAACAGCTCCTGCACAGGCCTCTCAGTAAATTGCCTGGCAGATCAAAAGATCAAAAGACACAACCTCAATCCTTGGAGGACAAGGTCCTTATTGCTCAACCTGGCACAAGCAAGCTGCTCTAGAAACAGTATGTTGCCATCTCCCTGACTGTCTGCCACAGGGCTAGGGGCTGGTAGGTTCCATACAAATTCCCCAAATTTACTGAAATTTATCAGATTCCTTTTAAAAATTTAAAAAATTTTTTATTTATTTATTTTATTTTATTTTTGAGGTGGAGTCTCACTGTCACCCAGACTGGAGTGCAGTGGCCGCTCCCAGCCACCGCCGCCTCAACCTGCTGGGCTCTGGCGATCCTTCCACCTCAGCCTTCCAAGTAGCTGGAACTACAGCCATGCACTACCACGCCTGGCTAATTTTTGATTTATTGTGGAGCTATGGTCTTGCCAAGTTGCCCAGGTGGGTCTCAAACCCGCAGGCTCAGGCAATCTACTTACCTCAGCCTCCCAAAGCGCTGGGATTACAGGCTGAGCCACCGAGCCCAGCAGATTCCTTTTTTTAAAATCAAGCATTTTCCTGGTATTGATAGTGCACGTGAATAACCAGACTCCACAGTTCCAAAACAGTTGACTCTAAAATAACTTGCCAATTCAATGGTTGCTTCAGCCTGGTGTGGTGGCTCACGTGTATATCTCAACACTTTGAGAGGCTGAGGAGAAAGGATTACCTGAGCCCAGGAGTTCAAGACCAGTCTAGACAACATGGCCAGACTTTGTCTCTACAAAAAATAAAAATGTTGGCTGGATGTGGTAGCGGTAGCGCACACTTGTAGTCCCAGCTACTTGGGGGGCTGAGGTGGAAGGATCGCCTGAGTCCAGCAGGTCGAGGAACTGTACTCCAGCCTGCTTTCAGTGGAAGAATTGCTTCCTGGAACTTCCTAATCCACCATCTTCCCTACACTTATACATCAATTAAAAAATATTAAACCAACCTTACATTTCTAGGATAGGTCCTACTTTGTTAGGATATATTACCCTTTTTATATATTGTTGGATTTGGTCTTTAAAATTTTTCTGAGAAATTTTTCTCTATGTTAATGAGTAATATCAGTCTATAGTTTTTTTTGAAATGTTTTTGTCTGGTTTGGGAATCAAAGTAATGCTGGTCTCACAGAATGAGCTGGGAAGTACTCTCTCTTCAATATTCTAGAATTGTTATAGAATTCTTGATTTGGTATTATTTCTTTTTTAAATGTTTAGAAGAACTCACCAATGAAACCATTGGGGCCTTAAGTCTTTTCCTATGGGAATATTTTTCACTAGAAATTCAATTTCTTTAATAGATATTCAGGTTATCTGAGTTAACTCTAGTAGTTTCTATCTGTCAAGAAATGTGTTCATTTTAACTAGGTTGACGTACTTGTTAACATAAAGAATATTCATAAAATTTCTTATGCATAGAATCTGTAGTGATGTCATATCTTTCATTCCTGATAATGATAATATGTGCCTTCTCTTTTTAATTTTTTTCCCTGATCAATTTGGCTAGAGGCTAATCGAATTTATCTTCTCAAAGAACCAGGCTTTTTTCCTTTTTTTTTTTTTGAGTCAGAATCTCACTTTTCACCCCAGCTGGAGTGCAGTGGCATGCTCACAGCCAACACAGCCTCTACCTGCTGGGCTCAGGTGATCCTTTCATCTCAGCCTTCCAAGTAGTTATAACCACAGGCATGCGCCACCACACCCAGCTAATTTTTGATTTATTATAGAGATGAGTCTCGCCACGTTGCCCAGGCTGGTTCTCAAACCCCTGGGCTCAGGCATCCTCTTGCTTCTGCCTCCCAAAGTGTTGGGATTACAGGGTGAGTAATCGCACCTGGCAGAACCAGATCTTGATTTCACTGACTCTTCTCTAAAAAGTTTTGTTTCACTGATTGCTGATCTGATGTTTACAATTTCCTTTTTCCTATTTACTCTGAGTTTCATTTGTTCTTTCTTTTTCTAATTTTGTAAGTATGAAGCTGAGGGCATTGATTCTAGAGATCTTCCTTATTTTTTAAATATAGATGGTATGTTATGCTTTTTCATTCAGTTCAAAAAAATTTTTTTTGAGTCAGGGTCTCACTCTGTTGCCCAGGCTGGTGTGCAATGGCACGCTCACAGACACTGCAGCCTCTACCTTCTGGGCTCAGGTAATCCTTCAGCCTCAGTCTTCCAAGTAGCTGAAACCACAGGCATGCATGCCCAGCTAATTTTTTATTTATTTATTGTAGAGACGAGGACTCAACAAGTTGCCCAGACTGCTCTCGAACCCCTGAGCTCAGGCAATCCTCCCACCTCTGCCTCCCAAAGTGCTGGGATTACAGGCTTGAGCCACCGTGCCTGGCTGTGTGTGTGTGTGTGTGTGTGTGTGTGTGTTGTGTGTGTGTGTGTGTGTGTGTGTGTTGGAGTCTCACTCTGTCACCCAGGCTGGAGTGCAGTGGCACGTTCACACCCACCACAGTCTCAACCTGCAGGGCTCAGGTGACTCTTCCACCTTAGCCGTCCAAGTAGCTGGAAATACAGGTGTGCACCATCATACCCAGATAATTTTTTTATTTTATTGTAGAGATGAGGTCTCACTAAGTTGTCCAGGCTGTTCTTGAACCCCTGGGCTCAGGCAATTCTCTTGCCCCAGCCTCCCAAAGTGCTAGGATTACTGGCATGAGCCACTGTGCCCAGCCTCTTTCCTTTAATTTCTATCAATCATCTAATGGCTGTACAGTTGAGGTGACCTTAAAATGACATCTTTGGGCTGGGCGCAGTGGCTCACACTTATAATCCCGGCACTTTGGGAGGCCAAGATGAGAGGACTGCCTGAGTCCACAGGTTTGAGACCAAACTGGGCAACATCTCTATAATAAATTAAAAAAATAGCCAGGCATGGTGGCGCATGCCTGTAGTTCCAGCTACTTGAAAGGCTAAGATGGAAGGATCACCTAAGCCCAGCAGGTCAAGGATGTAAGTGTGCCACTGCACTCTATCCTGGGCAACAGTGAGACTCCAACTCAAAAAAAAAAAAAAAAGACATCTTTGCCAAAATTTCTGTTGCAATCTAATTTGAATGACTGGAATAGTAATTAAATTACTTTCATTTCCTCTATAAAACAGACCAACTACTATCCAACAGGAAAACACGAGCCTTGTTTTTTACCTGCTCCAAGAGAAAATTATGTATATCTTCTCCTTCTGGTAAAAAGTCCTTCCAGCTGAGGTCAGCCTCCCTCCACAAGGCTCCCACTTTCTTATGGCTCTAAAATAGAGAAAAGTCAAATCTATTTACTTTCTTACACTGGAAGAAGGAGGGAAAAAAGCTTGCTTGAAGTCAAGAGTGCAGAACCCTAAAACGAGAGACACAACTTTTTCTTGCTGATATGAAGTTAATCGCTTAGGACTCTTGACTTATAAACTGAGATGTCTCAATTTCTATAGATATAATGATGAATGATTGAAGTACAGCTGCCTAAGGTTGAATATTTACCAGGCAACTTATCTGGGGAACTATAAGCTGGAATTTGAGATTTATGAATATAAACGCCAAAAAGAGTCAAATACATACAGAGTCTCTTCTTCTAGACAGTTCTGTATATATCTGCTATTAAAGCCATTCAATAAGCCTCACTGGAATCCTTCTTCATAGTAGATCATTATTATGTGGCCTGTTACGAGAATGCTTAAGGCAGTTGCTGCTCTTAAATCAGGAATGAGAAGTGTTTCAAGGGTAAGAAGCACAAGGTTGAGCCCAAGAGAAACAATAAAGAAGAGCTGAGAAGGAAGTCAGTGGTAAAAGAAAATACTAGGCTTTGAGACAGTAGCTGTTATCTAAGAGGCATATATTATTTCATAGAGTAACTTGTTGGAAGTCATAGCTGATAACTTGGTGGAACCAGGATCTGAACTCATGCATCTGGTTCCAGAACTTATGTTCTATGAGAATTTGGTTTTATTTAGAAGTGAGAATGTGTTGTTTCTACACATAAAAGTTAGTAAGAATATGAGGACGATAGATTAAAGTCAGGTAGGCAGGAGAGGAGGGAATTTTGGACATAAAAGCTAGAGTTTAATAAAAATTTTAGTGTCATTAAGCAGAGTATTATTAACAAATAGTCAACTACAGCTAGAGAGCGAATATTTAGTGCATCTATGAATAACTATTACACAAATGAGAAAAAGGGACTTCTGTAGGTTCAGAGAGAGAAATCTAACACTGACTTAAAAAAAAATCAATGCCTATAAAACATTTGAAATCTATCATTCCATTACAGCAAGTGACTGAATAAATCAGGATAGTCAGAAATCACTCCAGAATCTTTAATACTTTTTTTTTCTTTTTAGAGACAGGGTCTCCTGCTCTGTCACCCAGACTGAAGTATAGTGGTGCAATGATAGCTCACTGCAGACTCTTCATTTCTGAATTTTGTTTTGACATCTCTCAACCTAAATATTTCATTCCCTTTGTAATACCACAACACTTCCCAAAACTCTAACAGAGCATTTCCACACACTTTTCAAATTACTAGTTTATATTTTTCTATCTCCCATTGTAGTCTATACATTTGTTGAAGGGTTAGTTGTATTTGTAGACTGAGAGCCTAGAATAGAGCTTTGTTGAGAATAATTGTAAGTAGGTATTTATTAAACTAAAATAAAGAAATTCACCATCCTGCAGAATCATTTTACCTCCTACTTCTAATCAGATTACTATTCCATGATCTAAAAATAACAAAATTAATCATTTTATGAATTATATCTTACTTTGAAAGCAGAGTACTTTTCACAGAAATCTATTTAAAAGTATAAATAAAGCTGGGCGTGGTGGCTCATGCCTGTAATCCCAGCACTGTGGGAGGTGGAGGTGAGAGGACTGCCTGAGTCCAGGGGTGCAAGACCTTGTCTCTACAATAAATAAAAAAATTAGCCAGGCGTGGTGGCACGTGCCTATATTTCCAGCTACTTGGAAGGCCGCGGAGGCAGAATCACCTGAGCCCAGCCTCTCGAGGCTGTGGTAGCCATGAGCATACCACAGTACACTCTAGCCTGGGTGACAGAGTGAGACTCCTACTTAAAAAAAAAAACTCTCTCTCTCTCTCTATCTATCTATCTAATATAGCCATTAACATACCTTGAGATTCTTCAGAATTCTACCAAATTTAGTTGAGATTAGACAATTCCTTCCCAAAATATTAGTAAACAGAAGAACAAATATACCTCAGAAAGAAACTAGGTTGAAAGAGAGATCTCACTCTTTATTCAAAGAATAAAAGGAAATAGAATTACTTGCACACTGAGACCTAACCTATTCACAGATAACCAAAGATCAAGATCACTGTCCTTTCTAATACGCTCTTGAGTCTGATACTCAGTCTGATACTCACCATTTGTTTGCATAGAAGGTGCAATATTTCAGAAAGCAAGACCCCAGCTCTTCCAACAGGAAGTAAAGGTTTGCTAAATTCTCTGTAAAAGATAGGAGCAGTGATTAAGTACCTCTGAACAAATCCTCTGTTCTAGAACAACAGGCAAACAATTTGTGCCAAGGAAACCAATAATGGACAAGCCAAAGTTCCACAACATGCTCATTTTCAGCAGAAGTAGTTCACAGACTTTAGATTCACCTTATGTTTCTCAGAGAAGCTAAAAAAGAACTTTAGGATTCTTGGCTTTTGCCTTTTTCTTTAACCATCTCAGTGATAGAAGCATCACAAAGATAAATCTCACTTAATAATCTGTTAATTTACATAAAATTTACTTCAAGCGAAAAGGAGAGAAGCACCTTAACAAGGAGTTGTGAAGCGTCGTTACAAGTATTTTTAAGAAAGGAAGCTTTTCTTTAGAATATGGATGAAACAGAAAGGGACCAATTTTTTCATGGTCTAAATCAGTATTTCCCAAACTGTGTTTCACAGGTATCAATAATATCAAAAATTCTTCAAAAAAGGAATTACAGTTAATGAAATGAGGAAATGATGAATTAAAGATAGTTTTTATTTACTGTTTTTAACTATAGAATTCTCATAATTTTTCATGTGCTATAGATGCTTTGTGAATCTCAAAGAAAAAGTGCCTGTATGCAGAATTTGACAATATAAACAAATCTGGGGAAACACTAGTTTTTTGAAGCACAGAGTTTGGGAACTATTAGACTACACCATATAGTCTCAGTTCTCCACTCACATCCAAATCTAGAAATGACTGCGCTCTCAGTTCCTTTTATTATAATCATGAGCATGTATGATGGCAGATACCACAGTCTGACAAGTTACACTGGGAAAATATAACTCTTAAAGTACTAGAGCAATGACAGACACAAAAGCCAGGTTAACATTAAGCTTCTAGAAGCTTCCAGTTACATGATTCTGGAGCCAAATCCACAATCACTGCTACCCTCAATGAATAACAGGGCTATCAAAATCCCAACACATCTCTAGTGTAGGGCTAGTATAATGAAACACTTTTACACTAAAATCAGAAGTCTTAAAGAGTCGCAGGCTGCATCCAAGAGTCTCCAAGGGACATCACCACAGTAAAGAGCCAGCTGGTGACATCTGTACCAGTTTAACTTGACATACATCAAAAGAAACAAGTATAACTTACAAAGTAAGTTCTCTCATGGAGATTCCACCTTCTTTTAACATGGGGGTCACCAGTTCAGCAAGGTACAACCAAATATGAGGAATATCAATGGCCATGTCATCTGCCATTTCCAAGGTTTCTGAAAAACTGAACAGGAAAAAAATTCACATGCAAATGTTAGTTCAAACTTAAGATTAAATAAAGAGACCAACAATCAGTCAATCAACAGATAATATCAATCACTTTCTATGTAAGGCACTAGTCTAGGTATAAAGTAACTGGCAAATAAGTTCTCAAAGAGCTTATATTAATGGGACAAAAAAGAGACAACAGAATAGATAAAAGCATATTTGTAGTAAGGTTATATATACTCTGAAGAGCATGAACTATGGTACCAAAAGGGGGTCAGAAAATACCTTTGTATAAAGACTTAAATGATGAACAAGACACAGTCCTATAAAGTTCTGGAGCAATAGCTATCCCATTTAAACCTATACTCTAAAAAGTCCCCTATGATTGAATATAATATCCTTCAAGTCAATCAGAAGCACTGACAAAAGACTTACTGTAACACAGACCAGACATAAACAGGAGGAAAGACAAAAACCCTTGTCCCCGAGGACCTTACAATGAGGAAAAAAGCTGGATGAATATAAGAAAGTCTGACAACACTGCTAACATTATTATCATTATTTCATGCTACAGACTGTTGTACCTCTGAAGAAAAGCTAATGGTGCCAGGCTTTCCTGTTATGAAATATAAGTATTCCTCAATCTAAAGTAAAATAAATGGGATTTAAACATAAAACTTAGGAAAGTCAAATACAAAATACCAGAATATAATTTCAGGATGAAAATCATAGCTATTCATTTAGAAGTACAGGAAAGCAATTCAGTACTTTGCTGATTATTCCCATATTCAGGATATTAAACAGTACATAAACAGAAGTGAATATAAGTATTGGGGAAATAATTGCAAGTCATAAGAAAAAGGAGGAATGAATGAAGTTGTTAAGAGCAGGTGGTAGCCAGGCTCGGTGGCTCAGCCTGTAATCCCGCGCCTTTGGGAGGCTGAGGTGAGTGGAGTGCCTGAGCCTGTGGGTTTGAGACCCGCCTGGGCAGGCGAGACCTCATCTCTACAATAAATCAAAAAATTAGCCAGGCGTGGTAGCGCACGTCTGCAGTTCCAGCTACGTGGAAGGCTGAGGCAGAAGGATCACCGGAGCCCAGCAGGTCGAGGCTGCAGTGGCCGGGAGCGGACGGCCACTGCACTCCAGTCTGGGCGACAGAGTTAGACTCCAACTCAAAAAAAAAAAAAAGAGCAGGTGGTATTTGTATTTATATCCTTTCAAATGTCTGCAATAACAAAATATGTGATTTTCCACTGTAGTTCCAGGTTCTAGCCAGAGTATAAAAGTTTTTTCACCCACCTCAAGGCCTACACATCATTAAAAATTTTCACTCCATGATGAGTGAATGCCAAATTTCTGAAGCAGCCATTTCAAAAGAGTTTGCCATATTACTTAACTATGAGCTTCATGAATCCTTAATGCTAACTTTCTGACCTCACAACTTGCAATTATTTGATGTCTACTTGTACAACAGACACTTGACTATTCTCTCATTATGTGCATATTTCGGGCTCAGTTAGTATGCCACTGATGGGACATAATCTGGCTGGACTCCAGATTATGGGGTAATCATATGATCCTGCCAACTCATTTTGTGTGGGTTAGCAGCATACATTAAACTGTTTAATGAGCCCAAGATTCAACTGTAGCCATTCTGATTTTTTTAGCAGTATATATGCTGTTATTTCTTATTTCATATTACAACTAAAATAAATCCATATTCTTGCCTTGGTTTTATACTTCTTGGTTAGTCAGTTCATCATGAACATAATCAGTAGCCAAATCCATACTGCTAATAAAAAAGTTTTTGGCTAAACATAAGATTTCCATAGAACACGCTTGTAAAAGACTAGTTTTTCTCAGGTTTATAGTTCCTAAATCCTGCTGCATGATTTATAAGAAAAATCCTAGGTGTGTTAAAAGCTCCTAGGTAATTAATTGTCTTTATGTCTTTGCACTCCTACAGAGCCTGCGACAATGCTTTGCACAATACACACTTTCTAAAAGCTGAAAGAATGAAACAGTTATGTTCATATCCTCACCTCTTGGTATACAGTGACTATCACATTCATTAGACTTAACTTTAGTGGGGTCTACATAGGTGAGATTCCAAGTATCCCTCTCCTCATTTCAAAATTCAGCATCTGTTCATGATAAAAACTCTCAACATACTAGGTATAGAAGGCCATATATGACAAACCGTAGCTAATATCACACAACAGTGAAAAGCTGAAGGCTTTTCTTCTAAGATCAAAAACAAGAATGCCCACTCTTATCACTCTTTTCAACATAGAAATGAATGTCCTTGCCGGAAAATTAGGCAAGAGAAAGAAATAAAAGGCATCCTAATAGAAAAGGAAGAAAGTTTGTTGATGACATGATCTTGTATATAGAAACCTAAGACTCCTCCAAAAAACTGTTAGAAATAATACATTTGGTAAAGTTGCAGAATGCAAAAATTGGTAACATTTCTATATACTAAAAATGAACTATTCAAAAGAAAATTAAGGCTGGGTGCAGTGGCTCATGCCTATAATCTTAGCACTTTGGGAGGCAGAGGTGAGGGGACTGCTTGAGTCCAGGAGTTTAAGGCCACTCAGGGCAATACAACAAGATCTCATCTCTACAAAAAATTTTAAAAATGAGCTGGACATGGCACCTGTAGTCACAGCTAATTGGGAGGCTAAAGCAGAAAGATAGCCTGAGCCTAGGAGGTTGAAGCTACAGTGAACTGTGATTATGCCACTACACTTCAGTGACAGAGTGAATACACCATCACCATCACCAGCACCACCACCACCACCACCACCCTCACCACCACCACCAACAACAACAAAAGGAGCTTAAGAAAACAATCCCATTTACAATAGAAACAAAAAATAAAATACTTAGCTGAGGAGGTGAAAGACCTATACACTGAAAACTATAAAACACTGATGAAAGAGACTGGAAACAACAACAGCAGCAGCAGCAGCAACACACCCACAAGTAAATGGAAACTTTGCCTGTAGAACGACCATTTGTATTCCTACCTTGAACTGTACCCATCTTTAAAATAAAAATAAAAATAAATTTTTTTTTAAAAAAGGAGCTATATGCATGTTCATGGATTGGAACAATGTCCATACACTCATATTGACAGAGATTCAATGCAATCCCTATTACAATTTCAATATAATTTTTCATAGAAATAAGAAAAAAAAAACCAAAAACACTTAAATTCATATGGAACCACAAAAGATCCTGAGTAGCCAAAATAATCTTGGTAAAAATTTTACAACAAAGCTGGAAGCATCACACTCTCTAATTTCAAAATATACTATAAAGCATTGGTAATTAAAATAGCACAGCACTGGCATAAAAATGGACACATCAACCAATGAAATGTGATAGAAACAAAATATAAGAAATAAACCCAGGTGGGCACAATGGCTCAAACCTATAATACCAGCACTTTGGGAGGCCAAAGCGGAAGACTGCTTGAGCCCAAGAGTTAAAGGGCAACATAGTGAGACCTTATCTTTACACACACACACACAAAAATTAGTTGGGCATGGTGGCATGAACCTGTACTCTCAGCTACTTGGGAGGGTGAGAAAGGAGTAGAGCCTAGGATGCTCAGGGCTGCAGTTATTCATATTATACCACTGCAGTCTGGGTGACAATCCCGACAAAACAACAACAACAAAAAATGAACAAACAAAAAACCCAGTCATTTACAGTTGACTGATTTTCTTCCTTTCTTCTTTTTTTTTATTTGAGTTGGAATCTCACTGTCACTCAGGCTGGAGTGCAGTGGCACGCTCATGGCCACCACAGCCTCGACCTGCTGGGCTCAGATGATGCTGTCTTCCAAGGAGCTGGAATCACAGGTGCATGCTATCAAGCCCAGCTAATTTTTTGATTTATTGTAGAGATAAGGTGTCACCAAGTTGCCCAGGCTCGTCTTGAACCCCTGGGCTCAGGCAATCCTCTTGCTTCACCCTCACCAAAGTGCTGGAATTACAGGCTTGAGCCACCGGGCCCAGCCTAACTGACTGATTTTCAACAAAGGTGCTAAGAACACACAATGGAGAAAGGCCAGTCTCTTCAGTAAATGGTGCGGGGAAGCTGGTTATCCATATGCAGAAGAATCAAACTGGATCCTAATTTCACATCATATTAAAACAACAAAAAAAATCAGCTCAAAATGGATTAAAGGTTTAAATATAAGACCTGAAGCTGTAAAACTACTAGAAAAAGACAGGTGAAAAGCTCTATGATATTGGTCTGGAAAATAATTTTTAGACATGACCTGAAAGTACAGGCAACAAAAGCAAAAAATAGGAAACTGGGATTTGCATCAAACTAAAACGCTGCTGCACAGCAAAGGAAACAGTTGGAGAAATGACGAGACAACACCCAGAATTGGAGAAAATATTTGCAAACCATACATAAAGGGTTAATAAACAAAATACACAAGGAACTCAAAACAACTCAATAGTAAGAAACAAATAAACCAATTTTAAAAATAGGCAAAGGACCTAAAAAGACATTTCTCAAAAGAAGACAAATAGTCAATAGTGATATAAAAAATTCTCAGCATCACTACTCATTGAAAAATGCAAATTAAAACCACAATGAGATATATCATATCTACTAGAATGGCTTTTATAAAAAAGATGAAAGATAAGTGTTGGTAAAAATGTGGCAAAACAAAAACTCTTGTACACTGTTGGTGGGAACGTAAATTAATATAGTTATTATGGAAAATGTATGAGCCAGGCATAGTGACTCACTCCTATAATCCCAGTAACTTGGGAGCCTGGGATAGGAGGACTGTTTGAGGCTAGCAGTTCCAAGACCAACCTGGGAAACCTAGCAAGATCCCATTTCTAAAAAAAATAAAGACACATTAGCCATATCATGGTGGCATGTGTCTATATCTCAGCTACTTGGGAGGCTGAGGCAGGAGAATCCCTTCAGCCTGGAGCTGGAGGCTGCAGTGAGCTATGATTGTGCCAGTCTGGGAGACAGAGCGAGATTCCATCTAACAATAACAACAAAAAAGATACAAAAAACTAAAAATAGAATTACCATCCGATCCAGAAATCCCACTCCTATTTATATATCTAAAGAAAATGAAATCATATGTCAAAGGGATATCTGCACTCCCATGTTCACTGCAGCATTATTCACAATAGCCAAAAAATGTAATTAACCTAAGTGTCCATCTATAGATGAATGGATACAGAAAATATGATATATACACACAATAAAATATTATTATTCAGCCTTAAAAAAGAAAAAAGTTGTCATTTGTGACAATGTGGCTTAACCTAGAGGACATTATGTTAAGTAAAATAAACCAGTTGAAGGGATCCAAAAAACCCTGGAATTATCTTTTGGATGGTGGGCCCCTTGTAGTACACTCAGAATTTGTTCCTATCAAATGGTCAACCAAAGTTTTCATCTGGAAATTTTGAGGTTGTGTCACAATTTGCAGAAGTAACGTCTTGAGTTGTGGTTCTTCCGCCACGACAATGCACATACCCTCACCGAGCTGAATATTCAGTAGTTTTTGACCAAAACAGCATGATCCCAGTGCCCCAGCCTCCCTATTCACCTGCTCTCACCCCAAGTGACCTTTTTTTGTTTTCCGGGATTAAAAAAGTCCTCAAAGGGAAACATCTTGCCAATGTGGAAGGGGTGAAACAAAAAATGGCAGAAGCACTAAAAGGCATCAAAATAGACGAGTTCAAAAACTGTTCTGAGCAGTAGAAAAAGTGTCTCAATAGGTGTACTCCATCAAACGAAGAGTACTTTGAAGATGACTGAAGTTTAAACATGTAAGAATACATAATTTTTAATAAATAAGTTATGGGGTTTTTTGGTCCCCTCATATATGTGGAATCTAAAAAGGTTGAATTCATAACTGTAGAGAGCCGAAAGATGGATACCAGAAGCTGGGTCTAGGGAAGAAGGGAGGAAATAGAGAATTGTTGGCTAAATGGTACAAAGTTTCAGACAGAAATCTATTGCATAGCAGAAAAATTATAGTCAATAATAATATGTATTTCAAAATAACTAAAAGAGTACATTTCAAATGTCTACCACAAAAATAAGTGATATTAACCCTTTGCACTCAGATGTTGTCTCTGAGGGGACATCATAAATCTAGCAAATCACTGTGATGTCTCCTCTCAGAGGACATAAAGAAATTGCTGATGACTATACAGGACAAACTTATACAAGTGCAAATTTTTCAAAAATGTATGTTTCCTTGAAGTTTTCCATTCAAATTACATGAAAAAGCAAATAAAGGGATGGAATATATATTGAGATATGCTCGATCAGTTGAGAAGTGGTTTTCAGGAGTCACAAGTGCATCCTTCCACGTTTTCTCGAAAAACAGACTGGATGATAAATTATATATTACTAATGTGGCAGGAAGAAAATGAGAATGCCTTGTCTACTCGAATAGAAAAATACCAGGTGGGCTGGGCTCGGTGGCTCAGCCTGTAATCCCGGCACTTTGGGAGGCCAAGGTAAGTGGACTGCCTGAGCCCGTGGGTTCGAGACCCACCCAAGTAACTTGGCGAGATTTCATCTCTACAATAAATCAAAAACTAGCCGGGTGTGGTAGCACGCGCCTATAGTTCTGACTACTGGAAGGCTGAGGTGGAAGAATCACTGGAGCCCAGCAGGTTGAGGCTGCGGTGGCCAGGAGCATGCCACTGCACTCCAGTCTGGGCGACAGAGTGAGACTCCAACTTGGAAAAAAAAAAAAAACAACACAAGGTGGAAAACATCAAATTACTATTGCACAACATGTATCAATGAACCTGCAATATATGTCGGTGATTGTTTTCACACATTACTACGTTACAAAAATATAAGATGTAAAATTTTGAATTTTTTGTCATAAATAAATATTTCAAGGTTCAGAATTCTATTATAACTCAGATATCATTACAATAAAATAACTGGTTCCAATGTTATACTATTTAACATGAAGTGATTCATTTTTCACTATTTTGTAAAAAAGTGTGGTCGAGTTGCTGGTAGGTGATCCATGAGATTCCTACGAGTGCAAAGGGTTAATTAGCTTGATTTAATCATTGCACATTATATACATATACCAAAACATAGCATTGTACCCCATAAGTGTATATAATTATGGTCTATCGATTTAAAATATTTTATAAAAGAAAAAAGTGGCATTGTCAGTAGCATCTTGTACAATTTTCATTATAATAACTTACTGAAAATATAAACCAGCTGGGCATGATTGTTCATGCCTATAATTCCAGAACCTTGGGAGGCTGAGGTGGGAGAATTGCTCAAGGCCAGGATTTCAAGACCAGCCTAGGCAATAGAGAGAGACCCCATCTCTACCAAAAAAAAAAATTGCTGAGTGCAGTGGCTCAGTCTGTAACCCCAGCACTTCGGGAGGCTGAGGCAAGAGGACTGCCTGAGCCCAGGGGTTTGAGATCAGCCTGGGCAATTTGATGACACCTCGCCTCTATAATAAATCAAAAAATAAGCCAGGTGTGATAGTGCATGCCTGTAATTCCAGCTACTTGGAAGGCTGAGGTGGAAGGATCGCCTAAGCCCAGCAGGTTGAGGCTGTCGAGGCTATGAGTGTGCCACTGCATTCCAGCCTGGGCGACAGAGTGAAACTCCAATTCAAACATAAATAAACAAAAGAAAAAAAAAAGAAAAGACTTAGGGCATTTCTGTGGCTCCAATGAAATGGCCTCTCTGGACAGTATAAACCATTTATAGCCTGGGCTTTGAAGGGGTTATGAAATTCTGATCTACTTGCAAGAAGGCTCTTGATGGATAATGGCATGGGCTATCCCTAAGATTCCATCTTAGAAAAGGTGGGGACTTAAAAGGGCTGTCCACTTAGAATGGAATAGTATGACTTTTATGGGTCTTGACTTGGTTAAATCTAACTATCAAAAGCTAGACCTGCAGCCACTGCATTGCCTCTAGTTGCAGAAGGAAGCAGGGATGAAGAAAGATGAAGTAATTGCTGGGATACAGACATATCAATCTCATTTTCTGCCTAAATAAAAGGCTATAATGTGGTTGTTATTGACGCCAACAGCAATACAACTACCACCACCGAGTGTGCAGCCACCAGGTCTTATATGACACATTTTCTGCAGGAAATCCCATAAAAGAAGAAATGTAAATACCAGAAATATTGTAGAAACCAAGCTAGTACCTAACAAGTTCAATTATAGAGGTAGACCACACTTCCTGGGATCTTTCTAGATATGAATCAACTTCTAAATATAGTTTAAAGAGACAGAAAATAGCAAACAGCAATTTAGTATTATAATTTCCAGAACTTTCTGGGTAATATACAACATATAGGTAATAAGTAAATTATTATTTCAACTATAATTTCTAGGGGCTTGAAACCATATTTAAAGTCAGCTGGGGGTGGCAACAAACTCAAGGTGACCATGAAGGTGTATATACCTTTACTTGCCCTTACTCTCTGCACTGGCTGGTAACCGGAGTGAACCATTGATGTCTCTCTTAAAACTGGGAAACTGCTGGGTGCAGTGACTCATGCCTGTAATCCCAGCACTTTGGGAGGCAGTGGCGAGAACACTGCCTGAGCCCAGGGGTTCAAGACTAGCCTGAGCAACTTGGCGAGACCTCATCTCTATAATAAATCAAAATAGTAGCTGAGTGTGGTGGCGCATGCCTGTGGCTCCAGCTACTTGGAAGGCTGAGGCAGAAGGATCGCATAAGCCCAGCAAGTGGAGGCTGTGGTGGCCGTGAGTGTGCCACTGCACTCCAGCGTGGGCGACAGAGTGAGAGTCCTACTCAAAAACAAAACACAGCAAACTGGGAAACCAACCTGGCCTTAAAGGCCGACAACTGGTTCAAATGACCTTAATCTAGTCATTCACCAAATTTAAAGAAATCTAGTTTACTCCTGAAAGACAACTTTTTAATGATACTAGGGGCAGGCATAAATTTTTCAGGACCTAGAGAACAATGCTATCACTGCTCACAAAATCAAATGAGTAATTACTCCTAAGTACATTCAACCCTGGCATTTAATGGTGACATTATATTCTAAGAGATTGGTCATATGTGAAATGACTACAGAAAGATATATGATGGCATTTCATCACATATGCATTTAAGAATACACATAATAATATGAGCTTCGTAACAGATTTGCAAGAAAAAAATAACTTCAGTAGTGTAGAATTCTTACTGCCATTTGACTAAATAAGCACATGCTGGGTTAAGTATGAGAAGGCAGATATGAATCTAATGTCCAGACCTCAGGAGGTCTTATTGTTATTGTATCAGAGAATGGGCACCTGTCAGTGCTGGGTGTGACTCTACATTTACATTTGGTAGAAACATGGCTTCTAAAACCAAACTTTTTACAATATGCAATTTTCACCTTAAACTTTGATTATAAAAGCTATGCCTGGGTAAGATTCTGTGGCTGTAGCACAAGGAACCTGATCCATGCACTTGTGATGATGGCATATTACAAATATACCAGAACTTGATTAAATGAGACATAATACCAATGATAGGCAGACTTCACAAAACCAATCATTGATATGAATCATAAGGAAACCAACTTGGAATAGACTAAATCATTAAGAACATGGAGTTACTTATCTTTCTGAGGGGTTAATATGGACAGACAAGTAAGTGCTTCCTAGCCAATATAACCATGGCTTATTGAAAAGAAGGCTATTAAGTTTAAGTCAATTTTCCAGAATTTTTCTCACAAAGAAAAGTTTTTTTCATCCAAGAGCATTCAGGGTTTATGTGTAAATAGGCTGATGAAGGCCTCAGGGCTTCTATGGAGCTAAGGAGACTCTGCTACCTTACTTACATCATTATATAGATCTAACAATAACATACAGAAAACCAGATGATAAACTTTATGCCCCAGCCCATTCTACAAAATGCCATTACACCAATCAACATATTATCAATGTATTATATCATATCAACATATTACAGTGGATACAATTTTCATTTATGGAAAAAACTAAATACTGAAAAAGGTTAAGTGCTATAAAAATTAACCACTACCCAAGAACCTAGTAACTGAATACCTCTCTTGAAGAGGATACCGACCCTTTGAAAAAGTCCTGTTTGCTGAGTTTTTCTGACTGCACCAGCTGATACAGTAATTGGCCCAGGTGATCCCTGGTGATCTGGCTCCTTTCCAGGGTGGACTCCACTCCCACTCTCACAAAAACATGTAGCAGGCCCTGGGCATTCAGCTCTTCCACACACTGCATGGCTTCCTGTTCAAACAGCAAATAAAGGCTTACTCCAAAATCTGGTGAGTGTTACCAGATTGTTACGATAACTTAAAAAAAATTTTATAACAAAGTCAGTAGAAAGCTCCATGAATAAGACAGTTTTCATACTTAAGTTTTTGTTTGAGATAATACACAGCTCAGTAAAATGTAGGCTAACAAGGGCAAATATCAGTCATATTTTTTTAAGTGTCATAGTTATTTTATAATTTGGCAGTTTTTCAGGTTTTTACTGGAAAATTTATTTCAAAAGTAAAAAGAATATTGTATCTTTATAAGGTTAACATGTTTAGGTTAAAAATTTCATTAAAGATCTCTCAAAGAACCAGAGTCAAATGTTACCTATTTCATGATCATTTAAAAAACTTAAAATGGTATTTTGTAAAACAGAAATTTTAGGCCAGATGTGGTGGCTCAAACCAGTAATCCCAGCACTTTGGGAGGCCGAGGTGAGAGGATTCCTAAGCTTAGGGGCTCGAGACCAACTTGGGCAACTTGGTAAGACCTCATCTCTACAATAAATCAAAAAATAAGCTGGGCATGGTAGAGCGCGCCTGTAGTTCTAGCTACTTGGAAGGCTCAGGTAGAAGGATCACCTGAGCCCAGCAGGTTGAGGCTGTGGTAGCTGGGAGCATGCCACTGCACTCCAGCCTGGATGACAAAGTGAGTCAAAAAACCCCACCAAAAAACAGAAATACAGTGCCATGATTCAAAGGCTTTAATGTGGTTATTCTATCTGGGTATATTGATATTTGCACAATCTTCAATGAATAAGATCTTCATTCATGGGAAAGTTAAATTTAAGTTATATGGTTAGATTAAGCACTAAAATCCTTTTAGGAAGTTCTTGTGATATGGGGCTTTGTTAATTGGTGTTTACTGTTGAGTGATCCAGCTAGGTCAATATCTTTGGTCTGGAGAGTAAAATCTGGCAGCCGTGGTCACTGAAACATCAATAAAGCAATGTACCTCCCTGCTCTCAGCTACTGCAGCTTTGATGCCATGAAATCCAAAATCCTTTGGTTCAACCTCTGAAGAAAGAAGCTCTTTCACAAGGGAAGATGCATGTGGGAAGGGCAGCTACCTGACTGTAGAGGGAGGATTGCTCACCTAATGTCTCATCATGACTGCTCTTTTCCCTTCTGCTACTTTACTTAAACTCTCTCCCACAATAACTTTTCACCTAAAAAAAGTCAAGCCAGCTGGGCATGGTGGCTCACGCCTGTAATCCTAGCACTTTGGGAGGCTGAGGTGAGAGGACTGCCTGAGCCCACGGGTTTAAGACCAGCCTAGGCAACTTGGTGAACCCTTATCTCTACAATAAATCAAAAAATTAGTGGTAGTTCCAGCTACTTGGAAGACTGAGGCAGAAGGATCGCCTGAGCCCAGCAGGTTGAGGCTACGGTGACCGTGAGTGTGCCACTGCACTCCAGCCTGGGTGACAGAGTAAGAGTAAGACTCCAACTCAAAAAAAGAAAAAAGAAAAAAGAAAAAAAAGTCAAACCCACAGAGAAATTATAGAGCATAATGTACAACTATATAACTTCACTTTCATTTGTGATTATGATTATTTGAGTTGGTGTCTCATTCTGTTGCCCAGGTTGGAGTACAGTGGCACAATCACAGTTCACCATAGCCTCAACCTCCTGGGATCAGGTGAGCCTTCTGCCTTAGGCTCCCAAGTAGCTGGGACCATACATGTGCACCACCATGCCGGATTTATTTTTTCTTTTATTTGTTTTTTTGTAGAGATGAGGTCTCGCTATGCTGTCTAGGCTGGTCTCAAATTCCTGGGCTCAAGCAATCTTCCTGCCTCAGCTTCCCAAAGTGCTGGAATTGCAAGTATGAGCCACAGTGCCTGGCAACTTCATTTCAATTTAGATTAATCAACTGTTCTTTTTTCTAAATGTTTAAGAAATTTAATATTTATACAGTAATGTCAACAAAAATATTTGAAATATAGTACATACTCACATTTCCACAGTGGCTCCTAAATGTCCAGCACAGCCTTAGGTTATTTTTGAGTCCAACTGAGAACCTGACTTGACATGTCACGATGTCTTAAACTCCTTTAATCTAGAAAGGTCCTCCTTTTTTGTCTTTTCATGACATTGTCATTTATGAAACATACAGGCCCATTATCATGTAAAACAGTTTCTTGTATATCAATCCCCTTCTGTTTCTAGCCACATCTGCAGCTTATACACATTCTTAGTCTGCTAAACAAATTATCACTCATCCTTTTTATTTTCTTTCTTTTTTTTGAGTTGGAATCTCACTCTATCGCCCAGACTGGAGTGCAGTGGCCGCTCCTGGCCACCGCAGCCTCGACCTGCTGGGCTCCAGCGATCCTTCCGCCTCAGCCTTCCAAGTAGCTGGAACTACAGGTGCGCGCTACCACTCCCGGCTCGTTTTTTTTTTATTTATTGTAGAGATGAGGTCTCGCCAAGTCGCCCAGGCGGGTCCCGAACCCGTGGGCTCAGGCAATCCTTATTTTCAACTTCCAGAAAGTTGATGCTGTTTATTCCCTGGTCTCTTTATCATTGTGGTAAAAGCTTTTACCTCATTTTAAGTCCATCAACATTATAATGTCCTTCCAGGAGGGAGTGTAAGTATTTAATCCTGACTACTTTACTTTCAAGTGAGTATCTTCTTTTTATTTTTTGAGTCGGAGTTTCACTCGGTCACCCAGGCTGGAGTGCAGAAGAACGCTGCTCACAGCCACTGCAGCCTCAACCTGTTGGGTTCAGGCAATTCTTCCGCCTCAGCCTTCCAAGCAGCTGGAACTACAGGCACGTGTGACCACGCCCAGCTAATTTTTTTGATTTGTTGTAGAGATGAAGTCTCACCAAGTTGCCCAGACTGGTCTTGAATCCCTGGGCTCAGGCAATCCTCTCACCTCAGCCTCCCAAGGTGCTGGGATTATAGGGTGAGCCACTGTGCCCGGCAGTGTGTCTTCTAATAGAAATTCATTCACTGTGTCTGTATAAAGGGTAAATGCACTATATCATGACACTTCTAATGCTACAGCAGCTCATCACCATGCTGGTCCCACCTGATTTTCTCATGGTTTCCTTCTTCTCATCTTTAAGCTCAGATGGAATGACACCTCTGTAGTCTTCACTGACTGCTGTCTCACATCATGTAATTTCATTTCTTAGCACTGAAACATCATTTTTCTTCTTATAGCTATTGTTTATTTATTCTCTATCTTTAGGGCCAGACCAGTCTCCATCTCCCCACTAGAATGTAAGCTCCATAAGAGCAGACTCTGTTGTTCACTACATACATATACCCTGGCAGTAAGCCTAAAAATATGGCTGGTACACTTAGGTATGCAATAAGTATATAACAAAGAGGCTAAAAACATACACGGAAGAGTCAGACAGATGTACATTTGAATCCTGGCTCTGCTACTTACTACCATGTGAGTTTAGAGATGTAACAATCTCTCTGACTTGACTTCCTATCATAGGGCTATTGTGAGGAATATACATAATATATATAAAAGCACTTGGCACATTGCCAGACACAAAATAAAAGCTCAATAAATATTAATTTGTATTACTGTTAATAATAGAACTTTCTAAAAAAAAAAAAACAAAGCAAGCCTTTCCTTAGTCTTCAGCTTGATACACTAATACCCTAGAGGTAATGAGACAAAGCATTTTCTGAATCCTGAATCTGCCACTCATTAGCAGTATGATCCTATGCAAGTTACTTTATGTCTTTGCACCTTAGTTTCCTTATCTGTAAAAGTGGGTATTATAACATCAAATCAGGGAGATGCTATGAGGGTTACATAAACTAATGCATATCAACTATGTAGAACAGCACGCCAACCCAACACAGGGCTTTGATTCACATCCAACATTATCACCTGGTTCTTTCTGCCACTCTGCAAGCACAGCTGTCTTGTACACTGCACAATGAAATTCTGAAGTTGTAACGACTATGCCCCTTCCATACTGCAGGCATGGCTTAATAATGCTCATGATTCTCGAAAATGTCCTCTTGTTGCACTTAAGAGTTACTAAAATCTTTTTCTCCCTGCACCTCCAGTTTATCACAGGGTCATGTTTTTCCCTTTCAAAGTGTTACTGACAAACTTTGTAAATGCTTCAAACTATGTCTAAAGACAGTCTCCACTGCTTTCTTCCTTGATGTCCCTGCTTTTCACCTTTCCAATTCCCTTGTAATTCTTTTACATTTCCCTTCTTCCATGCAAGAAAAAGGATATGCTGCCAGTTATAAGAATACTCCACATTTTTCAGAAAGCTAACTAATGAAACACAGTACATCGGGTATATGCCTCGATGCTTTCCAGTTAATGTTCATGTATTTTGTTGCATTTTCAAGGGTTTTTGCAAAGCACTCCTCTCTACCTCATTCATCATCTAGAATTTCTTCCTTCTAAATTTTGGGAACTTTCAGAGGCTTGAGGGTTTTAGAAGACTGCTATAGCTAAGAAAGATGATTTTTGTGTATAGAAAGCAGTTAGTGACTAAATTGTCAAAAAACAAGTTAATTTGAAAAATTTTGGTTTTTGTTTGTTTTGAGTTGGAGCCTCATTCTGTCATCCAGACTGTAGTGCAATGGCACGATCACACGTCACCACGGCCTCAAACTCCTGGGCTCAAGCAATTCTCCCACTTCAGCCTCCCAAGTAGCTGGGACTACAGGTGCACATCACCATACTTGGCTAATTTTTTTATTTTTTTACTCTTTTGGAGAGATGGGGTCTCACTATATTGCCTAAAGTGGTATTAAACTCCTGGGTTCAAGCGATCCTCCCGCCTTGGTCTCCCAAAGTGCTAGGATTAGAGGCATGAGTCACCATGCTCCGCCTCTTGAAATAATTTTTAACAGTATAATGCCAAAGTAAAAGTAGTTAATATATCTGACAAATATTTTAGCAGACCAGTAGTTTTAACAGATAAGTCTTTCCTGATCTTAGATCACTTAACTAGATCCGATTATATGATCTCTTGTAATACCCTATAGGTCTATTAGCATTTGTTTTAACTACAATTTAAATAATCGTTTATGGAGTTATTTGTCTATGGTCTGTCTCTGTTAACAGACAGTAGGGACTATGAGGTGAGGTAGCATGTCTATATCATTCACTCCCATCTTAAAATGAAGACCAAAGAGAAGGTAAGGGTTGAAGAAGGACAAATTCAAAGCCATGTCTTGAAATGGCTGACTCAAGCTATCTGGCCCTGGCACACTGCTTGTCCCTTTGTGCCTTAGTTTTTCACTTATGAAACAAACATAGTGAAGCCATACTTCAAGGTTAATATGACAGTGACAATAAAATGACTATGAAGACAATGACAGGTATATATAAGGTGCCAGGAATGCCTTATAATGATAACATGTTGTTTTTATTCATTAATGTCATATTCAATTTGGTTTTCCATTGTGGGGATAGACTGGTACTCAATCTCTCCTCCCATCACTTCATCTTGTGAACTATAGCACCAAATTAAAAGAGTACTTGGCAGAAATCTATCAGAGTTAAATAAACTGAATTGTGTAAGACTTGGATTACTCAACCTAAGACTCCTCAGTTCACAATGCCACCTCATTTAGACTAGAAACAAGTCATTATGACTCTGTCATAGAGCTCTCTGTGTTGTTGCTGTTTTGTTGTTGTTTTTTTTTTTTAAATCTCATTTACCTTAAAATCATTAATGTGTAGAAATTCATCAATGATAGATTTGGACTTCCTCTCCATCTCCTCTTCTGATAATGCAGGCTTGTCAGAGGCTGATGTTGAAATATCTGGTTTCACTACTAGTGAGGTCAAAAAAAGTAAAAAAAATAATAAAAATTACTTTTAAAATAGTGGGATTACAGTTGAAAATATTTATGTACTCTTACATTATTTATTCAGTATAGGCATTTGATCAATATAAGTTTAAGAAAGCAGAATATAAACCTTTTATTTTGGGATAGGCACTAAGTAACTTCATATCTACAACAACAATAACAAGATTTAGGGACATGATAAAATTTTTCTAATTGGAGATTTTTGTTTCTTTCTGTATTTTGATTGCTCCTCATTGCATTATGATGAATAGCACATGAGTCCTTCATAACCCTGCATAGGTAAGGGTCCCATTTACCAGTAGTCTCAAGCCACAGTGGCCATGGGCAGCTGCCTGAAAAATGTCATGGCTCCTCCTACAATCCCACTCAGAGTGATCCTATTATTTAAAATGCTCTTTTCCTTTGCTCCATACTTGGGTCTCCTTACAAACCAGTTTCATTTCCACTGATATGTGTGGCCATCATGTGTTGATTCTGAAATCTCCTCAGGGTCAGATGTGGTGGTTCACACCTATAATACCAGCACTTTGGGAGGCCGAGAAAAGAGGACTGCCTAAGCCCAGGGGTTCAAGACCAGCCTGGGCAAATTGGCAAGACCTCATCTCTACAATAAATCAAAAATTTAGCTGGGTGTGGTGGTGTGTGCCTGTAGTTTCAGCTACTTGGAAGGCTGAGGTGGAACGATTGCCTAAGCCCAGCAGGTTGAGGCTGTGGTGGCCGTGAGCATGTCACTGCACTCCAACCTGAGTGACAGGAAAAAAAAGTCTCCTTTTTACTCTTCCTTCCAAATTTAAGGCTGAAATCTTCATTTATATCTGTTCATTCCAAGTCACTAACCTGACTCCCTTGTTTTGTTTCGCTCAGTCTCAGTGCTGTTCCTCTCCACATCCATGCCTCCTGTGAGCTGTTTCACAGTCTCCAGCATCTCTCTTCGCTGTTCTTCTTGAGACTGATTGTCTAACAGGTCTTTACTGCTGCTGCCCCTCATGAAGGTGTTTGGACGAGTTGTTGCAGATGAAAGGGGCTTATCATTCTTCTCCCTGCCCATACTTCCACGACTTAAAAGGCAAAACAACACTTTTCAAAAGAAAGACAACCCCACATCCCTCCATAGTCAAATTACAAAATAACACTAAGACTTTCTAAAAGTTTGCAGAACAACTTTTCACAGAAAAACATAAGATGTGTGAGACACAAATTATATTTCAAAGTATAATTCATATGAACAAGTTAAATCAGAATGCTTTAAGGAAATATCTATTAACACATTTTACCTTTTCTCTAATGGCAAAATGGATATTACATAATACTTTAAAATATCAGTGGTGGTACCTTATTTTAGTTTTAAAAAATATTTTTAGGCCGAGCTCAGTGGCTCAGCCTGTAATCCCAGCGCCGAGGAGAGTGGATTGCCTGAGCCTGCAGGTTCGAGACCCACCAGGGCAATTTGGTGAGGCCTCATCTCTACAATAAATCAAAAATTAGCCAGGTGTGGTAGCGTGTGCCTGTAGTTTCAGCTACTTGGAAGGCTGAGGCAAAAAGATTGCCGGAGCCCAGCAGGTCGAGGCTGTGGTACACGGGAGCGTGCCACTGCATTCCAGTCTGGGCGACGGAGTGAGACTCCAACTCTCTCTCTCTATATATATACACATATATATATTTAGAAGAAAACAAAAGTGATAATGAGCTAAATGAATGAAAGAGAAATAAATGCCAAGAGAACATGATATTACTATCGTAGGGATTATATAATTATTATTTATTCAGAAATTCAAATATATGGAAAATATTTAAGAAACAAGTGGAAGCAGTCTTTGGCCAAAGTAATATACTTTGTTCATTTTAAGAGAAACTCTTCACCTCTCTCTCTCTATATATATAGACTGTTGTAACCAACTGAGCAAATAGTTCCTTGGCCCATGGCAGTTCAGAAGCAGCAAATGAACGGGAGGGAAGAGAAGAGACTCACAGGCAAGACAATGGTCTATCCATTGTGAAATAATATACGTAAAAAGCATAGCCATCAAGAGAAATCTATGGCAGGGCAAAGAGCCAAAACATTTCAATAGTATAAATGATGCTCCATGACAATCTGAATCATTATGAAAAGTTATATACTTGTGCTAAGTATATTGTTTCAAAAGCCAAAGGAATAAGTAACAGTTTAGAAAGTCTACCTAGTTGCCAGGTGTGGTGGCTCACGATTAAAATCCTAGCACTTTGGGAGGCCAAGGCAAAAGAACTACTTGAGTCCAGGCGTTCGAGACTAGCCTGGGCAACTTGGCAAGACCTCATGTCTACAACAAATCAAAAAATTAGCTGGGCACCGTGTCACACGCCTATAGTTCCAGGTTATGTGGAAGGCTGAGATGGAAAGATCACCTGAGCCTAGCAGATGGAGGCTGCAGTGGCCGTAAGCATGCCACTGCACTCTAGCCTGGGTGAGAGTAAGGCTACAACTCAAAAAAAAGAAAGAAAGGAAGTCTACCTAGTCAAACTTACATAATTTAAAAATTAAAATGTGAGAACTTAAAGAAAATTCAGTTCTGAAAGTGTTTACATCAAAAATCTTCTTCTCTCTCATTCTATGCAAAATAGCCAACAGAATACTTTATTGTATCAATCCTACAAAAGCAAAAGTAAGAAGATGGTAGAATACAAAGACTAGTGAAAATTTAAGGACAAATCAAATGTAACTTAAAAAATGGTGTGGACAGAGAAATGTATGGGTGGGTAGTCATGTTCTTTAATTCAGATGCTTGAGAGTGCCAGGTTATTCTAGAGCATCCAGGCCTCCAGTAGTGTTTGGGGGAGTCTGGCTCCCTCCCTTCCTCCCTTTCTTTCTTTAAGTTTGAGTCTCACTCTGTTAGGTGAATATCGCTGGCTGGCTGGCTCCCTCCCTCCTTTTCTTTCGTTCTTTCTTTCTTCAAGTTTGAGTCTCACTCTGTTGCCCAGGCTGGAGTGTAGTGGCACACTCACGGCCACCATAGCCTTGACCTGCTAGGCTCAGGTGATCCTTCAACCTTAGCCTTCCAAGTAGCTGGAACTACAGGCATGTGCTACTACACCCAGCTTATTATTATTATTATTGATTTATTGTAGAGATAAGGTCTCATGAAGTTTCCCAGGCTGGTCTTGAACCCCTGAGCTCAGGCAATCCTCTTGCCTCGGCCTCCCAAAGTGCTGGGATTACAAGCTTGAGCTACTGTGCCCAGCCCTTTCTTTCCTTTTCGAGTAGCAGCCTCACTCTGTTGCCCAGGCTGGAGTGCAATAGCACGCTCATGGTCAGTGCAGCCTTGGCCTGATGGGCTCAAGCAGTCCTTCTGCCTCAGTCTCCCAAAGAGCTGTAACTATAGGCATGTGCCACCATGCCTGGCTAATTTTTTATTTATTGTAGAGACGAGGTCTCGCCAAGTTGTCTGGGCTGGTCTTGAAACCCTGGACTCAGGCAGCCCTCTCGCCTCCACCTGTGTGACCCACTGTGCCCAGCGAGTCTGGTTTTCTCAAGAAGCCCTTTCCTTTCCACATTTTATCCCTAATTCAGCACTCAACTATGTTCCTATCTTAGAAATTCTAGTGTGTGACGAATAAGGAAGGAAATCAACTTTAGAGATGAAAATAATGCGTCCATAAGGACTGTCATTATAATCCTTGTGAATGTGGCTATGTGTATGGGGGTGAAGTGGGGAGGAGAGGGAGGGGGCAGAGAGAGAGTGCGCGCGAGAGAGCAAGACCACGTGAGAGAGCGAGAACATGCAAGTGAGTGCATGAGATTGAGTGCGTAAGAGAGCACAGACAGAAAGGCACACTGGCAAGCAGGACAGCCTTGAATAGACATTAAACACAGGCTTCTCACCTGGTTAAGGTCCTTCGGGAGTCAAACTCTACAGGAGTGGATGATGTGGACCCTGAGGGTGCTAGAGGTTGTAGAGCAGAAAATCTGTTTAAACTGGAAGCACTTGACCGTAAGGCGTCTACAGGTGTTGAGGATTTAGAAAAAAATACAAATCATATGAGTAAAATACAGATAATCAGTTACTTGCCTCCCTGGGTGGAACCTGAAATCAGGCATTTCTAACAAGCTTAGGCAATGCCAATCCTGTCTACCTACCATACTGAGAAGCAAAGTGTGAGGAAATGTGTATGTAGAAGAGAGTTTAGAAATCTTTATTACAACCACTTGTTCCCCTGAAAACATAATTAAATTATACTAGGTAGGGCACAAGAGTGGGAGTGGCAAATAGGAGGAGGAGGCAATTTATAGAATACTGTACTTTGACCAATACAAATGCTAAGACCTCATGTATATAAAAATACACATGTGGGTTCAAGCAAATAATGTAATTTTTAAAATTTAAAGAATAAAAGGTTGAACTTATTTAATAGAAGGGATATATGGGAAGAAGGTTAATACTTAAAATTTTGTCTTTCCATTGGGCTTCTTCAGTTATAAAGGTGTATTTGTGATGGTCCAAACATTTTTTAGCCCTAAGGTCAAATGTCTCAAAAATCTGATTTTTCAAAAAGATTTTGAAAAATGTTTCAATCCAATTCTTTATTCTTTTACGACTCCCTGAAATAAAATGTTTCTGCATATCAAGATGTTTTTTCTCAGCATAATGAGTATTCTTTTAAATGAGGCCCCAGTATTTTCTCTAACTATATTAAATTTGTAAACACCAACAAGAGAACCTAAAAAAATTAAGAACTTAATGGAAACAGTCTAAATGAATTGAAAATTTAAAATTTTTAAAAAAATTATTTAAGAATCCTTATTGAGGAGGAAACCCTTGATTTATGTTAGAAGGAGCTACCAATAAAATTTTGGATATGATTATTCTATAAGCCTTTTCCTACAATCATTATTCAATGACTCTTGGGAATGTGCTGTAGGGCGAATGCTAACAGACCCCACCCAGGTTCAAGAACCTACTTCACACTTACCAGTCTCGCTTGCCTTTGCTCCACCACTGCTACCTTTTCCCCAGCTGCCTAGCTGTGCTTTAGGTACCAGTTGAATTTTCTCATCAATTGTGGGCTGTAACAGAAGTGACCACGAGTCAGTTATAGAAAATAATCTTTAAGCATAGTTCTTCTTTTCTTTTTTACTTCAGCATAGCAGAACTGATTTTGGCAACAAAATTTTGTTTGGAATGCCAATTTAAGAAACATGAATTAGAGCTATTCTCATTAAATTAGGATCCCTGTGGTCTCTGAAACATTTCCTTGGGCTTCAGTTTCCATAAACTATAGTTTGGAGACACTGGTCTGGAGAATGAATTCAGGTCCTCTTATATAAGGTAGTTTTTAATTATTCCTTTTATACAATAATTTCCAGAAAATTAAAAAAAGAAAAGAAAGGAATACACAAATACTATAAAGCTAACTTACTAATCTCTCTATACAACTGTCAGAAAACAGGTCAACAGACAGGAAAATTTCATGTTGGGGCTACGGATGAGGATAGAATGTGGGTATTTAATAAAGGAGAATAAGAAAAGAATGGAATTTTAAGCAGAGAAGACATAGCACGCCTAAATCTCTCATGTTTAACTCTCCAAACACAACTTTAGTACAAGTGAACAGAATTATACTGCAATGCACGTTATTATAAAATATATACATATGACATAAAAACTATAATGTAGCTCTCTATAACAAAGGTATTCTTTTTTTTTTTTGAAGTTGGAGTCTCACTGCCACCCAGGCTGGAATGTAGTGGCATGCTCACGGCCACCGCAGCCTTGACCTGCAGGGCTCAGGCTATCCTTCTGTCTCAGCCTTCCAAGTAGCTGGAACTACAGGCTTGCACCATCACACCCAGGAAATTGTTTTGATTTATTGTAGAGAAGAGGTCTCTCCACACTGCCCAGTTTGGTCTCAAGTCCTTGGGTCTCAGGCAATCCTTTCACCTCCATCTCCCAAAGTTCTGGGACGATAGGCGTGAGCCACCACGTCCAGCAACAAAGGTATTTCTGTTCCGGCATCTCATAATAAAACCTCTGCCTTGCTCTATAACAAGCTTTCACACAAATCTCTCCCCAATTTTTTTTTTGTTTTTGAGTTGGAGTCTCACTCTGTCGCCCAGACTGGAGTGCAGTGGCCGCTCCCGGCCACCGCAACCTTGACCTGCTGGGCTCTGGCGATCGTTCTGCCTCAGCCTTCCCAGTAGCCGGAATTACAGGCATGCGCTACCACGCCCGGCTGATTTTTTGATTTGTTGTAGAGATGAGGTCTCACTGCCCAGGTGGGTCTCGAACCCGCAGGCTCAGGCAATCCACTCACCTCAGCCTCCCAAAGGTGCGGGATTACAGGCTGAGCCACTGAGTCTGGCTCCCCAATTAACAATAAATATGTTTAATGGTTTTTAACATTTTATGGGATACTCATATAGCATACTTACAGTATAACTATCTGAATACACAAAGCATATTAACAAAAAATTTATTTATTTTTTTTTTGAGTAGGAGTCTCACTCTGTCACCCAGGTTGGAGTGCAATGGCATGCTCACGGCCACCACAATCTCCATCTGCTGGGTTCAGAGAATCCTTCCACCTCAGCCTTCCAAGTATTTGGGACTACAGGCGTGTACCACCACACCCAGTTAAATTTTTGACTTATTGTAGAGAAGAGGTCTTGCCAAGTTGCCCAGGCTGGTCTCGAACCCCTGTGCTCAGGCAATTCTCTCACTTCCACCTCCCAAAGTGCTGGGATTATAGGCATGAATCACTGTGCCCAGTTCATATTTTTCAAAATATTAAGGTAGTAGTGTTAGAAGTTTGATATCAGCACTGTTCTTTTTTATAGTATCCATGCACAGAAACTATATTTTAAAACACAAATAGTAAATATTGATATAATTTTCAAAGATGTTGGGGCCGACAATGAAGAAGTTCTTTAAACACAAGGTTTTGATTAAAGTTGTCTCTAGCTGGAAATAGGGATGGATGGGAAACACGTTATATTCAGAATGGAATTCTAGCTCTGAGAAATAAACAACTAGAAAATTGTACCAGAATCTTGGAAAACAGGATTTCAGCTAATTATATAACCAAAAGAGAGCCACAGAAGGAATGTTCTATTGTGAAGCAAAGCTTTGACAAAACCATGAAGACGCAAACAACATGGCCTATTTTTTTTTTTCCTTCTTTTTGAGTCAGAATCTTACTCTGTCGTTCAGGTTAGAGTGCAGTGGCATGCTCATGGCCACCACAGCCTCAATCTGCTGGGCTCATGTGAGCCTTCTGTCTCAGTCTTCCAAGTAGCTGGAACTATAGGTGCATGCCACCATGCCTGGCTAAATTTTTGATTTACTATAGAGGTGAGGTCTTGCCAAGTTGCCCAGGCTGGTATCGAACTTCTGAGTTTAGGCAATACTCTCACCTCCACCTCTCAAAGTGCTGGGATTACAGACGTGAGCCACTGTGCCCAGTCAGACATGGTCTATTTTATTCCAATTTTCTCAAAGACTTTAACTTTTTGTCAGTTATCTTCTTTCATTTAAGGTTTCACATTAGCTTTACGTTGTCGTTAGCATTCTGCTGGCAGGTTGTCAATTTTCAGAACTATGGAAAGCATATTACAAGTAAGGATCAAACAAGACTTGCAAATGATTTGGAAACCCCACTGAACTGCAGAAGTTTCTACTTTTACAAATTTAATTCTGCTTTCTCTACATTCCCCACAGCTCTTCATCCTACTTATGGTAATCAACTTCTAACTGCTAAAAAACATCAGCTAGGAGAAAATTCTTTCCTCTTACTGTCCATAGACTCTCGAGAGTGACAAGAAAAGTATATTAAATCTTTATTACAGAATGATTTCTAATAAGTCCTCTGTGATTTCCTTTAGGCCTTGAATATATAGCAAACCATTAATTCCTTTCACAGTTGCATTTAAACAGGCAATTGCTTTTTCCCCAGAGCTAAAAATATACTGTATAAAAACCTTGCAATTGATTGAGGCTTCTGTAGTATCTTTATTATCTCTCTTATTTTAGGAATATCATAACTCTAAGAATTAACCTAGTTATTTCCTCTTTATTAAACGCTCATAGAAATAAAAAGAACCAATGCCAAGACAAGTATGTAGAATACACTGATCAACAATGACTTATACAGAAGTGTCTGTATTAAAAAGCAGTCACTCCCACAAAATTTGCAATATTGCTATTTTATATGAATAAGAAGTACTTTTGAGACTTATGTCTTGGCACTGCTGTAAACTGTTTTATTTTATTTTATTACTTATATCAAAGGCATTAAAACAGAGTATAAATTGTGTTTTTTTCCCCGAGTTGGAGTCTTACTCTGTCACCCAGGCTTGAGTGTAGTGACACGCTCATGGCCACCCCAGTGTTGACCTGCTGGGCTCCTGTGATCCTTCCACCTCTACCTTAAAAGTAGCAGGAACTACAGGTGCATGCCAACATGCCCAGCTAATTTTTTGATTTATTGTAGAGGCGAGATCTCATCATGGTGCCCAGTCTTGTCTCGAACCCACAGGCCCAGGCAATCCTCTTGGCTTGGCCTCCCAAAGTGCTGGAATTACAGGCTTGAGTCATTGCACCCGGCAAATTGTGTTTTTTTAAAACATTTCTTTTCCTTACAGAGCTCACAGTCTTCTAAGTTATATTTTAAATATCTCACTCACCTTAGTGATTTTTAGGAATTTTGAGGGGTCCAGTACTCGACTGTTCTTGGCCCCTTGCACAGTATTCCACCCACCTTCATCCACTCTCTGGACGCCTGCAGGGAGAACAGAGTGAGCCAGTCTCTCATCTGTCTCAAGTCAGTTTGACACTGAAAGAGTGAGCAATATTTTCATCAAAATCAAGAAAAAGACAAAACAAGCTGTTAAAGCACTGCCGACAATCTCTTTAGTACTCACAGCATGAAAACACAAGCAGAAGCACTCTGCTTACATTGAATCTCCCATGAAATATTACTGACCTAGCAAAAACCAATGGGCAGAAATGAATATTCCGTACTGGATAAGGCAGGGCCAAATCTATGTTCATAGAATTAATGACTAAAATACTTCTGAGAAGTCCAAAGGAAATTATCCTGAAGTTTATCATACTTAACGGTGCAAGTGACACAAGCATGCTTTGATCTTCTGCCAAACCTGCTTCTCCAACATTTCAGCTGCTCAGGTGGGAAACCTTAACTCCTTTTTCTCACACTTCTCGTCTAATTTGTCAGCAAGCCTTCTCAGTTCAACTTGTATAGTATATTCAGAATCTAGCCCTATTTACCCCCATCTTTAGGAGTTTTGTTTAAGCCACCAACATCTCTTTCCTGGATTACTGTACAAAACTCCTATTTGGCCACTTTGCTTCCACCCTTAGCTGTTTTCATCATGGCAGTCAGTGTGATCTTGAGTCAGATTCTGTTACTTTTCTGTTCAAAATACTTATATCTATCTCACTCAGAGAAAAAGACAAAATTCCTTATATAAACAGTCTACCAAACTGTTGCTTCTCAGTCTGTATATTCTACCACTCTCTCCCTCAAGCTCTTAGCTTCAGCCATAATGGCTGTTGTTCCTTGAAAATGCTGCTTCAGGGCCTTTGTACTTAATGCCTCTTTTGCCTAAAACCCTCTTTTAACTCCCACGTCTTTTAACTCCCTCACCTGCTTCAGGTTTTTGCTCAACAATACCAACTCTAATAGGTACCCAACCTCGTTATTTAAAATTGCAACCCTAACTCTCACCAAGCCTTGCACTACCCACTCCCTTCTCTTTTTTTCTATAGATCTAATTTATTTGACAAATTATATATTTTACTTAAATATTTATTTATTGCTCCCCCTCACACCATAAGATGTAAGCTGCATGAGGGAAGGAACTTTGTGTCTCTTGTAAAGTAACAGGCATTCAATATATATTTGTTGAATGAATGAAAGATCACCTATCTATCTAAAAGCTTCTGGTTTTTTTTTTTAAGTCCGAGGCTCACTCTCTGTCACCCAGGCTACAGTGCAATGGCACCATCATGATCACAGCCATCACAGCCTCAACCTGCTGGGTTCAGGTGATCTTCTGCCTTGCTTACAGGCATGCGCCACTAGGTCCAGCTAATTTTCTTGATTTATTATAGAAATCAGATTTCATCAAGTTGCCCAGGCTGGTCTTGAACCCCTGGGCTCAGGCAATCTTCTTGCCCCAGCCTCTAAAAGTGCTGGGTTTACAGGTATGAGTCACTGCACCCGGCCTCAACAGCTCTTCTGATCCTCACATACTTTTTGATTTTCTCTGTGTTGACATTACTTAGCATAAACAGACTTGCTTTTTCCTTTTTTCTATGACATTTATATTCTAGTTCTTTCTATCCACTTGCTCTTTATCTGTCATTTTCCCAAGAGTTCTTCTCTTCCTTTTGTCATCTGTGAACATTCTCCTCTTCTCTCTCAATCTAGTTCAATAATAAATAAAACTCATTACCTGAAAGGCACTGTGCTAGGTACTAGGACGAGGAAGGTGAAGTAAATGTGGCATATCTCATGAAATCTACAAGTACACTTTCTTCCATGGAGAATTCATCTCTCCTACCAACTACACAATGAGCTCTACTGTGTCTATGATCACCATAGCTAATGGTTATTTATTATGGGTCAGATGCTATGCTGAACACCTTACACATATTACTTCATCTCATCCTCACACAAATCTTAGGTACTATTATTAGTTCCATATTACAGATAAAGTGATTTGTGCAAGGTCATATAGGTAGAAAGTAGGCAGAGCTGAAATTTAAAGCCAGAGAGGGCCCAGAATCTATGCTTTCAACCGCTATACTATATGACTCAGTCATTACCCTGGATCAATGAACTGTTCTATGATCATAACTGTTCTATGGTCATCTCAACCTCACACAAATCTTAGGTACTATTATTAGTTCCATATTACAGATAAAGTGATTTGTGCAAGGTCATATAGGTAGAAAGTAGGCAGAGCTGAAATTTAAAGCCAGAGAGGGCCCAGAATCTATGCTTTCAACCGCTATACTATATGACTCAGTCATTACCCTGGATCAATGAACTGTTCTATGATCATAACTGTTCTATGGTCATCTCAACATAAGCAGGCTCAAAAGAGAAATGTTCATTCCTCTGAAAATAGGTTTCCTTTGACAATATTCCTAAACTTAAGTCAATGAACTTATTCTGTCAGGTGTAAAATGTCTCTATTCTACCTGCCATTTTTTTTTTTCCTTTTGCATCTGTTTCTTTCCATTCTTATTGCTACAAAGTTTCACCTTCTAACACATGGGATTTCAACAGTCAGGTTGTTGATGTCAGTGTATCCCTCGGATTGATCATTCCAAGAGCAATAGACTGATTCTTACAAGATAAACCCTCACATGACACTACTCTTTGCTAAAAAACGTAGGATGGCTCTTTAATGTCTATCAAATCAAGTCCAAAGTTCTTAATCCTCATTCTTCCAAACATTTTTACATTCCTTCTAAATACTTAAATTTTACTCTAATCAGGCTTCTTTATTCCTTTTTACAACATGTATTTATTTTAATTTCATGACTAAAATCCTTCTCTTCCATGCATCAATGATCCTTTAAGACCCAGGTTCAAGAGTTCTTCGCCAAATGAAGATTTCTTCCAGTTTTCTTTTCTTTCTTTTTTTTTTTGAGTTGGAGTCTCACTCTGTTGCCCAGATTGGAGTGCAGTGGCATGCTCCCAGCTGCCGCAGCCTCAACCTGCTGGGCTCCGGTGATACTTTGCCTCAGTCATTCAAGTAGCTGGAACTACAGGCGTGCGCTACTATGCCCGGCTCATTTTTTATTTTATTTTTTTTATTTATTGTAGAGATGAGGTCTCACCCAGGTGAGACTTGCCCAGGTGGGTCTCAAACCTGCGGGTTCAGGGAATTCATTCACCTCCCAAAGCGCAGGATTACAGGCTGAGCCACCGAGCTGGCTTCTTCCAGTTTTCTCTCTCTCTTTTTCTCCTCTACATTTTAATACTTAATGAAGAATACAACTGATAATTGATAATGTCTTTCATTTGCTTGACAAATGTTCCCTATATTAGCCTGACCTTGCCAGAAAACTATAAGCTTTTAGAGGGAAGGAATTATATTTTCCACTTCTGTTTGTATCTCTCACCAATACTGAGTACATAGAAAATGCTCAATAAAGACTTCTTGATTATTGGCTTTTAAGTAATCAAAGACCACATGCTTAGCTTCTGCATTCTCTGCTTTTACTCAATAACTAGTCTCCAAGTGAAACTGCTTCACATAACAATACCATTCGGTTTTTTGAGTTACTCCTCTTGATCATTTTATACCTAAAAAGTAACTGTTAAATTCTCTCAAACGCCTAAGTTCTTTAAAGTCCGGTAGACTTTTGCCCTCACCTGGTCTTCTCTTCTCCTTGGTCATGAGCTGCTGGACCTTCCTTTGTTCTTCTTGTTCTTCTATTTTAGCCTCTTTGTGAATCTGCTCGATAGTTTTAGGCCCTTGATCTGCTCGTCGAGATATCCAATTACACTATAGAAGTAGAAAATAAAGTTATCAGCTGGATAACTGAAAAAAAAAATTTTTTTGAGTCACAGCCTCACTGTCACCCAGGCAGGAGTGCAGTAGCATGCTCATGGCCACCACAGCCTCCACCTGCTGGACTCAGTCAATCCTTCCGCCTCAGCCTTCCAAGTAACTGGAACTACGGGTGCATACCACCATGCCTGGCTGATTTTTTAATTTATTGTAGAGACAAGGTCTCACCAAGTTGCCCAGGCAAGTTTCAAACCTCTGGGCACAGACAAACCTCTCCTCTGCCTCCCAAAGTGCTGAGATTACAGGCTTGAGCCACCACATCTGGTCAGATAACTGAAAATTTAAAAATCTATGCTTTTCATTTCAAAATCTGGTATTACGGCAGTTTTTCATCCATCGTATAGATGGCATTGTTAGCAGTTTAAGGATAAAGCTAAAGAGTAAAATTCTTCTCAGTCAACCCCAGCCAACTGGGTGCTGAACGTTCCAATAGCTGATGGATAAAAAGAACAGAGTAAAAGACTGGCTCAAATTCACTTTTTTAAAAGCATGGCATATCTTTCTCAGTGGTCCAAATGTATTGTACCATTATTTTGTACATATGAGGGGAGAGAGAAGATTAATCAAAAAGGATGAGAATCCTTTGGCCCTTCCTTAATCTGAGAATTACTACTCAATCTTATCACATTCCATATCACATTTAGGGGTTCTAAATTGAGGACAATTGGCATTTTTCTTCCTCCAATATCGTGGTTCTGGTATTCTGCACAAAGTACCATGCCAGTCTGCCCTTTGGCTATTCTCTCTACTAAGGACAAAACAAGCTGTCAGCTTATAATTAAGTTTTTTCTATTTATTTACATTGGATGGAGGCAAGAATGGCAAACAGGCTTAAATTAGCATACTGATTCTGATCAACTGGTAGTGGTTTTGATAATAAGAAGGATTCTAAGGTCATCTGGGCTTAGCAAGATAAAGAACCATCATCAATGCTATCTGGCCTGGGTGCAGAACAGGGAAGAGGTGGGGCCTGTATTCACTGTCCCTAGCTTAGTGCTAGCTGTAGTATATTCCTTGCAGGAATTAAACTACAAAAAGAGAAAAGAGGTGGTAGTGATAAAAACTATACCTTGTATAAGAAATGAGGGAAAAAAGCAATAGAACAGGAGGACCGACATGAAAAACAATAGAAAAGAAAACACCAGTATCTGTAAGCTGGGCATTTTACATACTTATTTCATCGAACCTTTACAACAAATCTGCAAGGTAGGCAACATCCTCATTTTAGAGATTAAAAACATAAGGCTCAGGAGAGGTAAATGAATTCATTGTGGAGATGACTTTCTGATCATTTACCTAACAAAGACTAAATTTGGTTGACCACAGTCTGAGTTCAGAATGGCTGATTTCGAAATCACAATGTGATTTGACAATCAGAGTAAGGAGAAGAAATATGTAACAGGCAACAGATCTTTTGTTCTTTCACAGAATTCTTTTACTGCAAATTTGCCAGTTTAAGTTCTGAGAGTCCTGAAGCACAAAAGCATTATGTTGTTATACATGTAAACAATCAGATATCCTTCCTCAACCCAATTCCTTAAAATGGACAGAACCAGTAGGCTTACTATTATTTTTTCCTACTCACCAGCCTTAGATCGATTACATCTTGAAGCATGAATCGAATCCTAGATGAGGTTTTTCTTTCTTTCACAATTTTTTCCATTTGGTTAAAGTACTGGTCCATACGTGGCTGCAAGAGACAAAGTCATTAGTATACGTGGTTGAAGAATTCAGATGTAATTTTACCATGCAGAATTTAAAAAATAGGCTAGGAATATCAATGTACAGCCAAAAGGTAATGTACTAGAATTTTTTGTTGTGCATATGACTACTCAAAACAGAAACTACATTTCCCAGGCTCCCTGGCAGCTGGCTTTAGTCATGTCATTAATTACGGGTCATAATAATAAATGAAAATTATATAGTGTAGCTCCCTGCAACTCTTTGTAAGAGCAAGGAGGCTGTCTGTCCTTTGTCTTTTTTCCTACTTTCTCTGGTGAGAACAATTTTGAAAAGGGCTACAGCTTAGGAAAGGTATAATGTGAAGGTGGGAGGACTTACCTCTGAACTTTGTTTATGTAAGTGATAAATTCAACCAAATCTTGCATTACCCACTGGGTTTTCTGTCACAGCCAAATATAACCCTAACTGATTCAGATGTTACAGAGCATTTCTGACACTATTTTTTTGGTAGCATTTCTAATTTCCACACCCTTTATTTGGATGACTCCATGTTGTTTGAATTATCATACTTTTAATGACTTTTTATATTATGGTTAGATAGCTGTATCATTAATTAAAGCACAAACTTCATTTTTGCATCACCCTTTGGCCTGGCCCATCACAGTTTATCTCTCCTTATTTCTGCTCAATACTTGTGTGAAATGGCTATAGAAGAAGAAAAAGGACAAGGGAAAAATCATCTGGACAATCAATGAATTGACTTTTATATAACATGCAGCCCTCCTTACCTTTGAATATAATGAAAATGTGATAAAAAGCATGATTTTCAAACACTGACATTGAGATGGACAAAAGACAGAAATTTTGGGCAAGATAGAACTCTTCTATTGATAGTTTAAGTTCTTTTGCAACTGACAAAGAGCCCCCCTGAAGGTGTCTGAGTTTCTGGATTGTTACCTTTGCTTTCTCAAAGTCCAGATCTTTGCCAATGGTGGTAAGCAGACGACACAGGCACTCCAGGGATTCTTCATCATGGTTCTTCAGCAGCTTTACCACACAGTCGTGCATAATGGCTTCAGTCAACATTTTGAGTTTAAAGAGTTCTCCAATAAACTTGATGTTGCCAATGGATCTCCGCCGGGCTTTGTCCTTGGCTTCTTCCAGTTCATCATGAAGCCTTGTCCTCTCCTCTGGCTGTTATGTAAGGAAGCATTATAGCATCTTGATGACGAAAGTCATACTGTACAATAGATACTAAGATTCGCAGCCTTAACCCTTTCTGGGGGTCGGATACCCTTTAAGAATCTAACCTTGGCTGGGCTTGGTGGCTCAGCCTGTAATCCCAGCATTTTGGGAGGTCAAGGTGAGTAGATTGCCGGAGCCCACGGGTTTGAGACCAGTCCAGGCAACTTGGCGAGACCACATCTCTACAATAAATAAAAAACTACCTGGGCATGGAAGTGCACGCCTGTAGTTTCGGCTACTTGGAAGCCTGAGGCAGAAGGATCGCAGGAGCCCAGCAGGTTGATACTGGGGGGGTGGCCGTGAGTGTGCCATTGCACTTCAGCCTGGGCGACAGAGTGAGACTCCGACTCAAAAAAAAAAAAAGTAAAAGAAAAAGAAAAAGAATCTGACCTTAACTATGGATCTACACCTCAAATTGAACTGAACTCAAAAGTGTGCATCCATTTCAGATTCCTGGAACCCAGAGAACTTTATGAAGTCTAGGCTTAAACCGAACCTCTGGCTTAGAAAATTGCATTGCTCTGACATTAGACACCAAAAGCAAGAAAGTATTCCCCTAAATAGCAATAGGGTATCTGTACTTGAAAAAAAGATTACAGGTCCCTCTTAATAGAGGGATTCTGTATCTGGTGTCAAAAAAATTCTACTTGAAAACATTCAAAGTGCCCAAGCACTGTTTTTCTGTGAAAATACTTACAGCACTGGCAGCCTCAAGTTCTTTCTGTTTCTTTTCAAAGACATCATCATCTGCTTTATCTTTTTCAAACTCCTTCTGGCAACGATTCAGTAGCAGCTTCCGGAAATTCACTGTGTTACCAGGCTTGTCTGCCATGGGCACTTTAAGCTGCATCCAAACAGGAAAATGCAAAAGCAGCAAGATTAATACATTAAAAATGTGTATTTTCTTTATAGTGCAAAATAATGCCGACTGAAACATAGGTAAGCATCCTATAAGAGATACACAATATAGCTTCAGACATTTCATGATTCAACATTAAAAAACCCTGAATTCTACATACAAAAGACATACATTTCTCTCATATAAATGTACTCTTTTATAGCCATGCCTGTAGCTGACATGGAAATCTTTGTCCTATCATTACAACTATAACCCTGCTCTTATCTAGACACTACTGATTAAATCTGTAGGGTTATTACTTTGTTTTTCAGTTATCACTGTAATAAGTATTCTGGTTTAAAGGAGCAAATAGAAATGATATAAGGCAGGGGAGAATTTCATGGCCACAGGAAAACTACTGTAGTAGGTGGGATCATTATTCTAGAAAAAAGGAGACGTCAGGACATTTGAGGATTTTTTGAGATATCTTTTCATCAGGGCAACATCATAACGCTTTAATGCTAAATACTTACCTTGACTATCAACACAGTATGTTTACTGCTTATTTCTTATGTGCCAAAAGAATATACTAGTTCTCCAAGAGTGTGGAAGCAAGATGCTTACAAAGTTTCCATCCGAATCCAGTAACTGCAATAGCTCAAGGCTACTTGTAACCAAACACAGAAACGTTCTTATGAACATGTTTAGAATATAAAGACAAAAAAAAAGCAGCAATGATTCTGACTAAAATTTTGTATCTTACTAATGAAATCCCCCTAAGTACCATTCTGAACAGCTATTTCATACCATGGCAAAATGTTTTTTCTGGAATTAAAAAGTGACTCCCAAAGTTCTGAAACAATATGCACGGTCTTTGCTCTAGGCATAGTAGGAAAAAGCTTGGTGAAAAATAGGATGTAATGTATTTATACTCACATAACAGCTAGCTATCATTAACTAACAGTTATTGGACAGCTGTTGATCAAGGCTGACTGGCTAGTGGAACTTCTTTTTTTAAAGTCAAAGTCTCACTCTGTCACACTGGCTGGAGTGCACTGACACAATCATAGCTTACTGCAGCAATGTTCTAGCCTCAGGTGATTCTTCTGCCTCAGCTTCCCAAGTAGCTGGGACTACAGGTGTGACACCATGCCCAGATAATTTTTTATTTTCTGTAGAGATGAGGTCTCAGTATGTTGCCCAGAACAGTCTCAAACTCCAGGGTTCAAGCACTCCTCCCACCTCAGCCTCCCCAAGTGCTGGGATTATAGGCATGATGCACCATGCCCAGTTTAGAGATACTTCTTGAGTAGTGAGGACAAGGATATCACAGTATATGTGTGCTAAAACTGATGGTATATTCTCCAACATATTACCTATGAACTATGAAAGATGATTTAACAAATCTAGTGCTAATCAACCAAGGGATCAAGTGCCATATTACACATTTTTTTTCAGCAAGAGATACTAACTTAGGAAGAGGGGAACATCAGCAAATAATTTTTTAGACAGAGAAAAACTAATGTAGACTTACTCCAAATTCAGGTCCTACAAATGCAAGCAACTGTAGATCATTTCACAGTCAGGCCTACTTTAAAGTCCCACATGAAGACTCAGGAGTTTATCAGCCTCTAAGAAAAGAAATGCTACACGAAAGCAAAGGTTTGCCAAAGTAGACACTATCTTCTATTACACAGGATGCAGAATACACAATAACACACTGATTAAGAAATAGAAAAGAGAACCAAAAATATATCCCATAAGCAGGAATATATAATAGAGCACCAACATGACATTAGATTCTAGAACTAAAGATTCTAAAAACCAGCCATTATATACAATTTGCTGCTTTATACAAACATAAGTTAAACTTATTTTAAACTTCTTAAATAAGTCAAGAAGTCCTACCTAGCATATTCACCTGCAACATCTATATTATCACTAAGTATATAACCAACTGATAAGGAAAAACTGGCCTGGACCATAATGTATCATCCCTAAAAATATGTTACCTGCATTACAGATTTACTTGTCAGAAAACGGAAGAAATAAGCACAACAGGCTGGGCGCGGTGGCTCATGCCCGTAATCCTGGCACTTTGGGAGGCCAAGGCGAGAAGATTGCCTGAGTCCAGGGTTGGAGGCCAGCCTGGACAACTTGGTGAGACTTCATCTCTACAATTATTAAAAAATTAGGCTGGGCATGATGGCTCAAGACTGTAATCCCAGCACTTTGAGAGGCTGAAGTGAGAGGACTGCCTGAGCTCGGGGGTTGGACACCAGCCTGGGCAACTTGGTGAGACCTTGTCTCTACAATAAGTAAAAAAAATAAGCCGAGCATGGTAGCACGCGCCTGTAGTTCCAGCTACTAGGAAGACTAAGGCGGAAGGACTGCCTGAGGCCAGCAGGTAGAGGCTGCAGTGGCTGTGTGTGCCATACACTCCAGCCTGGGCCACAGAGTGAGACGTTAAAATCAAAAGATTTGCTTACTTGCTATATAAACAAAGGCAATTCTTTTACTCCTAATTTCAGTTTCATCATCTAAAACAAGGGAGGCAATCCTGGGCAATACAGTGAGATCCTGACTCTACCAAAAACAAAAACAAAGTTAGCCAGGAATGGTGGCTCACAACTATAGTTCCAGTTACTTGGGAAGCCGAGGCAGGAGAACCCTTTGAGCCCAGGAGTTCAAGGCCGCAGTGAGCCATGACTACATTTCTGCATTCCAGCCTGGGCAACAGAGCAAGATTCTGACTCAAAAATAAAATAAAAATAAGACAAGAGAGGTATAGTACTGTGTTCAATTGGAAGGACAGTTTTGAACACCCAGCGTGGAAGCATTTTAATAAGTCACAGGTAAGTAAGCTATAACTAAAATGAGAAGAGTACTGGAACCTGAGTTACAAAAATCAGAATTTGAACCTCAGCTCAATAATAAATCAACTATGTGAATTTGAGCAAATTACCTCACTGAGCCTCAGTCCCTTCATCTGTAAAAAGAGACATTCTGATGATTGCAGGTTGGAAAGACATTATGAAATAGCTGTTGAAAAGGGAGCACTGGAAATAGTCATAATACTAGCTCTGCCATGTGACTTGACCTAGTAACTTAGTTTAACCTTACTTCTGTTTATTTCAAAAATGATGATTATGTCCATCTCTTAGGACTATTGGGAGGATTAAATGAGAAAGTTGAGGAAAAGCAAATAGTAGAGACTGGCACAAAGTAAGAGCCCAATAAACAACTAATATAGCTAATTTAAACACTTGGAGATCTACTTGGCATGCCTCTGATTAATAAGTAAGAGTAACCTATATTGTAATAACATAGCTATCAAAGAAAAAACAAAAGCAAAGTTAGTCCATTAAGCAATAAGGAGAGAATTAAAAACAGCAAGAGAAATAAATGTCTCCTATCCAAAAATGATGGTCAAGGAAAATGTCACCTGTATAGGGTATAAAGAACATGTGATCATGTATTAAAAAACTGATTAAAAAACTGATAATTATAAAAATGCCACAGATGTATAAAAACATCTCTCTAAATGAAAGACTTGTTTTAGAACACGATCTTAATGCCCTTAGGATGGTTGACAGGGCTGTGGAAATACAGAAATGGGCCAGTGAGGATATACCCTCTGAGAAAATAATTCATGGCAAATATTTTTGTCCTTAAGGAATGATAAATTCAATATGGCTATTATGGCATTATTAAGTCAGCATCTGTTGTCTGCTGGACACTGGCACATCAGGAGATCCACTGAAATTGGTTAGTTGGAACAGGACAAAAAGAGTTGATGTTTTAATATGCTCAGGCTATAACAAAATACCATAGATATCAACTAAATAATAGACGGGCTGGGAACTGGCTCATGCTTGTAATCTCAGCACTTTGGGAGGCTGAAGAAAGAGAATTGACTGATCCCAGGGTTCAAGAGCAGTCTGGGCAACCTGGCGAGACCTCATCTCTATAATAAATAAAAAACTAGCCAGGTGTGGTAGCATGCGCCTATAGTTCCACATATTTGGGAGGTTGAAGTAGAAAGACCGCCTGAGCCAAGCAGGTTGTGGTAGCTGTGGCGTGTTACTGCCCTTCCAGCCTGGGCACAGTGAGACTCTGACTCAAAAAAAAAAAAAGAAAGACCTGTATTTCTTACAGTTTTAGAGGCTGAGAGTCTGGCAGACTTGCTTCTTGGTGAAGACCCTCTGCTTGGCTTATACCCAGCCCATCTCTTGCTGTGTCCTCACATGCCAGCAAGAAGCAGTTCTGGTGTCTCTTGCTCTTCTTGTAAGGACACTAAATTCCATTGTGGGGGGAAGAGGGGCTCTACACTCATGACCTCATTTAAACCTAATTACCTCCCCAAAGCGCCATTTTTTAATAGAATCACACTGAGAGTCAGAGCTTCAGCCTATAAATTTTTGGGAGAAGAACATTCAGTCCATAACAGTAGACAAAGTAGATGCTTGCAAATGTTATCATGGCTAATAAGAATGAAAAATGAGCCAGGTGCAGTGGCTCACACCTATAATCCCAGCACTTTGGGAGGCAGAGGCAAGAGGATTCCCAGACCCCATGGATTCAAGACCAGCCTAGGCAACATGGCAAGACCTCATCTCTACAATAAATCAAAAAATTAGCTGGGTGTGGTGGTGTGTACCTTCAGTTCCAATTACTTAGAAGGCTGAAATGGAAGGATCGTCTGAGCCCAGCAGACTGAGGCTGTGATGGCCGTAAGTGTGTCACTGCACTCTAGCCTGGGTGACAGAGTGAGACTCTGATTAAAAAAAAAAAAAGAATGAAAGACGATGTTGACAGTGAGAAAAGGATCTATTTGGACAACTACAAATTTCATTTAACAGCAGTCCATGATCAAAACTAAGATGTGTCAGTGTTTTTAAAGGGTTGTTTGGGAAACAATTTCTTTCTCTCAGGAGGCAAGGGAGTCAATGGAAATGTTTTAATATGTCTACTTGGTAAGAGAGATTCACCAGAAAGCACATACTTTTTAAAAATTTTTATACAACAGTAAACTAACATTGTGGCATTAGTGTGATAAGACACAGTTTATTACTATTATATCAATTCTAGCATTTTTTATTGTTTCCATTAAAAATGTCAAAATTTGCTTCTGTCTATTCTGTGCACACAATTTACATCTGCATATCCTGCACTCATACACAGGTCATGTAGCAGTCTTGGATATAAATGCTGTCAGCAGTGGGTAGTAATGTTCTTCAAGCAACAGGACCCGTCCTGCCAACATACTTGTTAGTGTTGAGGGTAGACTTATCCCCAAAAGGATCAAATTCCAGATAACTCATCAAGTACTATCAGCTATGTGGTGATTATGGTAGTCAAAGAGAACAGAACATGGAATGATGAGTCCTGGCCTTGCTTAGCATGCTCAGGACCTTCCATGCTGTCTCAGAACATAAAGACACTAGTGGTCACCCATGGCCCAGTAGTCTTTCTCCCCAAAAACATGTGCTAGTCTGGAGTCAAGTATTTGAAATGATCAGTAGAATGTAATAAAACAGCACCTCCCTCCTAACTCCAGAACTCAGATCTCCAGTGCACAATTTACTCATTCTATCTCTCTCTCTCTCTCTTCTTCCTTTCTTTTTTTTTTTTTTTGAGATGGAGTCTTGCTATGTTGCACAAGCTGGTCTTGAACTCCTGAGCTCAAGTGATCCTCCCTGTCTTGGCTCCTGAGTTGTCAGGCTTATAGGAACATACCACTGCATCTGGCCAAGGATCGTTTACTCTTAAATGTGAAGTGAACAGCAATAAAACAATATAACTCCCAGGTCCATGGTGACATGCTATCCTCCTAATGGAGGATACATTCTGAACTTAGTAACTATCACCTGCTAAAACTGTACCCTATCATGCACCCTATGAACACATCCATCAAAATGCATCTCTACTAAATACACCTGAACAGATATGTAGTGCTGAGGGATGGCCACACTATTCTAAAGGGAGTGGTCAGTTACAAAAGTGTAAGTCATTTCTGATCAATCTTTTCTTCAACATTCTTTTTGTCTTCCCTCAGGAGAGTTGTACACCCTTCCTCCTCCAGTTGACTCCAGCCACTTGCTGTTGCCCGTGGCTGAGTTGTCATGTTCTGCAATTCTAGGCTTTGTTTCTGATAAGATTTAACTGTCTCCCTTGTTGTCTCAGTGTCTCTTCCTGTTCTCAGTCCTGTCATTCTTTTCATGTTTTTCTGTAAAGCACTTAAAGCAGCAACACTTCAAGTTTGGGATATGACATAACAGGACACAGAAAAAAAATCTGCCTTTATTGACATTCTTGTAGTTGACGTATGCATGTCTGCCATAGTACAGATAAAAAGTCACAAAAGTACAGTCTCCAGGCAGAAAAGAAACTCCAGTTGTTGTTTTTTTTTCATTCAGGCAGTTATGCAACTCATGACATAGGTATGAGGGTCTATTATATGTCAGGAACCATTCTAGGCACTAGGAATTGGTTAGTAAACAAAACAGAAAAAGACCCTACACTTGGTGACTGTTGCGCAGGCTGGTCTCAAACTCTGGGCTCAAGCAATCCTCTTGCTTTTGCCTCCCAAAGTGCTGGGATTAGGCATGAGCCATCATGACCAGCCCTTAAGTAGAGTTTTAAATTGGATTACTGGAATTTTAAATGGTTGGCCTGGAACAGTGGCTGAAATCAGTAATCCCAGCACTTTGGGAGGTGGCGGTGGGAGGACTACCAAAGCCTAGGAATTGGAGACCAGCCTGGGCAACATAGTGAGACCCCATCTCTACAAAATCAAAAAATTAACCAGGCCTGGTGGCGTATGCCTGTAATCCCAGCTACTCGGAAGGCAGAGGAGGATCACCTCAGCCTAGAATAGAAGGTCAAGGTTTTGGTAAGTGGTAATCATGCCACTGCATTCTAGCCTGGGTGACAGAGTGAGACCCTGACACACCCACAAAAGTACTACTTAAGTATAGATTTAGATACAAGCATACTCCTTTCCATTTACCACTCAACTCATATTTCTCCCTCCTAAAAGAAGTGTTAAATTTAGTCAAATGTTTCCTGTTTGTGAAAGGGATCTCACAGATCTCTTCAGTCATTCCTGGTTAATTAATAGAAACAGTGACATACTTCACAGATATAGTTTACTATCTCTCATGATCCCTTTAAGCCTTATATGATTTGCCTTGGAAGAACTTGTGGACACGGATATGTACGTGTGTGCCGCACGTGTGGCACTACAAAGCAACTAGGACAACTGAATCCATTACATCAATTTCCTCTGTAAATCTAAATAAATCATTCTTTTTTTTTTTGAGTTGAGGTCTCATTCTGTCACCCAGACTGGAGTGCAGTGGCCACTCCCAGTCACTGCAGCCTTGACCTGCTGGGCTCTGGCGATCCTTCCACCTCAGCCTTCCAAGTAACCGGAATTACAGGCGCGCGCTACCACGCCCGGCTAATTTTTTGATTTATTGTAGAGATGAGGTCTCGCCAAGTTGCCCAGGCAGGTCTCGAACCCGCGGGCTCAGGCAATCCACTCACCTCGGCCTCCCAAATCACAGGATTACAGGCTGAGCCACCGAGCCCGGCCATAAATAAATCATTCTTAAAAACATACCCTTTAGCCGGGCTCGGTGGCTCAGCCTGTAATCCCGTGCCTTTGGGAGGCTGAGGTGAGTGGATTGCCTGAGCCCGTGGGTTCGAGACCCGCCTGGGCAGCGAGACCTCATCTCTACAATAAATCAAAAAATCAGCCGGGCGTGGTAGTACATGCCTATAATTCCAGCTACTCGGAAGGCTGAGGCGGAAGGATCGCCGGAGCCCAGCAGGTCGAGGCTGCGGTGGCCGGGAGCGGCCACTGCACTCCAGTCAGGGCGACAGAGTGAGACTCCAACTCAAAAAAAAAAAAAAAATACCCTTTAAGACACTTCATGAAAAAACTGACATAAATTAATTTCATTTTCTAGGATTTACCAAGATAATCACTGCAAAGTAACAAAAGAGGTTTTAAATGGAGGTGTACAATCCACGTGAAGGACATGGGAGCAAGAAAATGGTTTAAAAACTGCTCTAAATAATGAGAACAGGTGTCCTCCCAAAACTTACAATCTCAACTGTTCCAAGTAGGCCAGGGTTTTTGAACCTCAACATTACTGACATTTGAGTTGGATAATTCTGTTGTGGGAGGCTGTCCTATGCAATGTAGAATGCTTAACAGCATCCCTGGTCTATAGCAATTAAGAAGCAATACCCAAAAATATCTCCAGTGACTGCCAGATGACCCCAGAGGGGAAGTGAGAAATTCAGGGGAAGCCCTTGGTTAAGATCACTAATCTAGTTCATTGTTTGAACTAAGGTTCCATCAGTTGACAAAGAACACTTCAAAACATATCTGAAAACTCTGTAAGTACAAAATCTCTATGCAATTTTCTAACTTTCAGAGAAAGTTGAGAAATAAGTATAAAAGAATGATTCTGAGGATTAAATGAATTGGATGTGACCATGTTAGCACATACCTAAAATAATATATTGCTATGATTCCCACTACTCCTGACTTTTAGTACTACTAATACTTGGGACTATACTATATGGCTCTGTGTAGTTAACTATAACTAGATTCCATTATATCAAATAACCAACACGGATAATCAATGGAAAGAGGCACAAGCTTATGCCTATACATTTCTTAAGACTATGAATCAGGCCAAAGAACTGGCAATTTAAACTGTGGCTGGCTCAGTAAAATACACTGATGATGAATTTATTTAAATAACTTAACGAGGATAATCAATAGGAAAAGAGTACTCCCCCAGGTTCTGACTTTTTAGTCACTGTCTTAATTTACTTTCATTCATTCTCAAACTAATAATTATCTTAAGGAAATTTTTAAAAGTGCTTATATCCAGAAAATACTTGGAAAATAATGTACAGAGTAGAGCTTTTCTGTTTGATTTCACAAGAAATGTTAGCACAGTAAACAGAGGCTTGATGGAAAGAAATCTTCTTAAGCTGGCATTAGTAAAACATATACTAACATCTCAGTTTTGGGCAACACTTTTCTATCGACATGCCATCTTTAAAAAAACTGTTTAGACTACATTTCTAATAGAGTACAAAACAAAATAGCACACACTCATGCATTCATTGTTCAAATTTGGTAAATCTTAACATTTCACTATTATTTTTTAGATCTTTTACTTTGTAAGAAACTCTAGCATAAAGCTTAAGAGTTCATAATGCTTCTTTAACTTTTCATTCTTATTGCTTGGTTTTGTTTTTAAAAGCGTTTTAAGATTCAGCTCAAGGAATTATGACAAAGCAAACTTCCATAAATACCATCAAGTATAGATAGCACTAGATCAAGATACAGCACTAAAAGCCTCCTAGAAGCCCACTTGAATTCTCCTTCCAAAGCACAACCACCTCACTGCCTCCAAAGTCACAAAAAGACTCCTAGACTTATAATAATCACTACCAAGCCGGGCTCGGTGGCTCAGCCTGTAATCCCGTGCCTCTGGGAGGCTGAGGTGAGTGGACTGCCTGAGCCCACGGGTTCGAGACCCGCCTGGGCAGGCGAGACCTCATCTCTACAATAAATCAAAAATCAGCCGGGCGTGGTAACGCACGCCTGTAGTTCCAGCAACTCGGAAGCCTGAGGCGGAAGGATCGCCGGAGCCCAGCAGGTCGAGGCTGCGGTGGCCGAGAGCGGCCACTGCACTCCAGTCAGGGCGACAGTAAAGGAAAAAAAAAAAATCACTACCTTGTTTTTATTTGTTTTATAAAGAAAACAGGCAATCCCAAACACCATAGACATGCATCCCAAATATCAAACCTTATTTTTAATCATTAAATAAATCACACAGCATCTTTTGGGTATGGCTCCTTTTGCTCAAGTATATTCTTGTGACATTCATTCCTGTACATGTAGCAGTAGTTCAGGTTCATTGAGCATTACTATTAATAGACATTGTTTCATTTCACCTTCTAGTATGAAAAATGCTACAAACTGTTTTATATATATTTTCTAGCATATAAGAAATGTATGTTTATTGGCTGGGTACATGCGTAAGAATGGAAAAGCTGGTTACGGCAGAAAAACAATTTCAGGTTTAATATATAATGCTAAACTCTTTTCCAAAGTGGTGACTGCAATTTACATTCTAGTAGCAGTATGGGAGAGTTCTTGTTGCTTCACATATTTGTACATAGCTGGTAAATTTAGCAATCTGGTATTACTGTATGGTTTTGTTTTGTATCTAGGCAATTAATCTTCTCATGTTTGTTAGGATTTGGATAGCCTCTTTTGTGAAATGTCTATAAGTCTCTTGTTCATTTCAAAACCTGAGTTATTTTCTTGCTGATTCGTGGTATTGTTTAAAAAATTATCTGATATAAGTTCTTAAATGGATTTTTATTTGGCAATTATCATCTTCTACTATGCTGCACGCATTTTTACTCGACATCCTATAATTTGAAAAAAGTTCCTGCCGGGCTTGGTGGCTCAGCCTATAATCCCGTGCTTTGGGAGGGTGGGGCGAGTGGATTGCCTGAGCCTGCGGGTTTGAGACCCGCCTGGGCAACTTGGCAAGACCTCATCTCTACAATAAATTAAAAAAAAAAAGAAAAGAAAAAAGTTCCCAATTTTAATGTAGACCAATTTAAACATCTTTTCCTTTCTAGATGATGATTTTTGTGTTCTATTTATTTATTCTTTTTTTGAGTTGGAGTCTCACTCTGTTGCCCAGACTGGAATGCAGTGGCATGCTCATGGCCACCCCAGTCTCAACCTGCTGGGCTCCAGCGATCAGCCTTCTAAGTAGCCAGAACTACAGGTGCGTGCTACCACGCCTGGCTAATTTTTGATTTATTGTTGAGACGAGGTCTCGCCAAGTTGCCTGGGTGGGTCTCGAACTCGCGGGCTCAGGCAATCCACTTGCCTCATCTTCCCAAAGTGCTGGGATTACAGGCTGAGCCACCAAGCCCAGCATATTAATGCATTTTTAAAAGATGTGGGGTATAATTCAGGGTTAGGTATAGATGTAGTTATCATACAGGTAAAGATTGGGCCTCCCTTTGGTCCCCACTTTGCCCGGTTTGAGATTGGGTACCCTTATTGATATTGTGTGCTGTCCCCACTGGCCCCAAATGAGCCAGGTTCCCCACAGCATTAGGTTTGGTTTTTAACTTTTACCTAAACTTATTGTATTGTATCACCTGAGGCTTCAGTTACTTCATTAATAACAAAGTTTAATCCTGGCCTTCTCCAGATGCTAGGAGACTTCAGAACAGAAATTACCTATGGGTGGGGAGTAATTAATTTTGTGTTAAGAGCTCTTGAGACATGACTCTGCCTCTTACTCCTTCTCATAATAAAGATTTCCTTCCACCATAAAATGAAGGCCATGAAACACGAGGTATTTTCAGCAAACTGCTATCCAATTCAATTTAACAGGGATGCAACTGATTATATGAGAAATGCATAATATGAATTCTCAATACTGCCTAAAGTTTATGACTTACTTTTGATTTTTGTGTTCTGATTAAGAAGTCTTGAGGATAATTATTATTCTTTTTAATGCTGTATTTATCCTTTCCTTCCTCTGGCTATATTTTATCTTTTTTTTTTTTTTTTTTTTGAGTTGGAGTCTCACTCTGTCGCCCAGACTGGTGTGCAGTGGCCGATCCCGGCCACCGCAGCCTCGACCCGCTGGGCTCCGACGATCCTTCGGCCTCAGCCTTCCGTGTAGCCGGAATTACAGGCGCGCGCCACTACACCTGGCTGATTTTTTGATTTATTGTAGAGATGAGGTCTCGCTGCCCAGGAGGGTCTCGAACCCACGGGCTCAGGCAATCCACTCACCTCAGCCTCCCAAAGGCGCGGGATTACAGGCTGAGCCACCGAGCCCGGCTATATTTTATCTTTTATTGTTAGTAGCTTTATCATAACTAGCTGATGAGTTTTCTTTCTTTTCAAATTAAAACAAAAAAGTTCATTCTTGCAGTTTGTAAGAAATCTTTTTAATCTGTGGCTTTTAAAATTTTTTCTTTTTTATTTTTGTGTTGGAGTTTCACTCTGTCACCCAGGCTGGAGTGCAGTGGCACACTCACAGCCACCCCAGCGTCGATTGGCTGGGCTCCAGTGATCCTTCTGCCTCAGCCTTCCAAGTAGCTGGACCTACAGGTGCGTGCTACCACACCTGGCTAACTTTTTATTTATTGCAGAGACGAGGTCTTGCCAAGTTGCCCAGGCTGGTCTCGAACCTGCGGGCTCAGGTAATCCACTTGCCTCAGCTCCCAAAGTGCTGGGATTACAGGCGTGAGCCACAGCACCAGGCCCTGTGCTTCATTCTGGATATTTTCTATGGACCCATCTTCTAGCTTACGATTCTTCTCCTTAGTTGTGTCAGATCTGATATTAACCCCAGCCAATAAATTCTCAATTTTAATATAAAATTCAGTTCTAGAATTTATTTCTTATACTTTCTAGTACTCTGTTGAAATTTACAACCTTGTCTGTACTACCATGAACATGTTAAGTATAGTTATTGAAAATATATGTCTGATAAAGTCAATATCTGGAGCCCCTATGGAGACGTTTGATTGTTGCTGGTTTTCATTCATGCTGTAATTTTTGTGTGCCTGATTATTTCTAGTTGTGTGTTGTACACTTTATTTTTTAAGTTGGTCATAGAAATAATTGAATACTAGTATTAGAGTCTCTATAAAGGATTTCTGCTGGTTTTTAGCAGGAAGGTTACATCAAAATCATTTCCACACCTCATCAACAAGGGTACCTGTACAATGAATATTTGTATACCTAACCCTGAATTGTACCCCACAATTTTTAAATAAATTCAAAAAAAGAAGCCCCTCTGGGAATTAAAGCCTAAAGCCGAGAAGGGCAAAGCAAAACAAAACAAAACAAAACAAACAAACAAAAATCATTTCACTGATTTTCTTTCAGGGAGGGGGAAGTTAACTGGCTGGGGCTGCAATTGGAGAGTATTAACTTTTTCTCTATGTGTCTCCTTATTGTTTGATTTATCCTAATAAATTATGGTTTTATAAAAGTCTCAAAAGTAATTGGTTCATCTGTAATTTTTTCCTATTCCAACTGAATTTGTAGTTATTATCAGATCTTTTCAAAGGCCATTTTCAGCAATGTCATTCTTCTATTAAAATATAAAAACAGCCAGGCTCAGTGGCTCAACCCTGTAATTCCAGCACTTTGGGAGGTCGAGGTGAGGGGATTGCCTGAGCCCACGGGTTTGAGAACAGCCTGGGCAACTTGGTGATACCTCATCTCTACAATAAATCAAAAATTTAGCCAGGTGTGGTAGCGTGCACCTGTAGTTCCAGCTACTTGGAAGGCTGAGGCAGAAGGATAGCCTGAGTCCCGCAGGTGGACACTGGGGTGGCAGTGGACGTGCCACTGCACTCCAGCCTGGGCGGTGGAGTGAGACTCCAACTCAAAAAACAAAAACAAAAACATAAACAGCCAGGTGTGGTGGTTCATGCCTGTAATTCCAGCACTTTGGGAGGTGGAGGCAAGAGGATTCCCTGAGCCCAGGGGTTCAAGACCAGTCTGGGCAACTTGGTGAGACCTCATCTCTACAATAAAGAAAAATCAGTTGGGCATGGTGGCACATGCCTATAGTTCCAGTTACTTGGAAGGCTTAGGCAGAAGGATCACCTGAGCACAGTAGGTTGAGGCTGTGGTAGTTGTGAGTGTGCCACTGCACTCCAGCCTGGGCAACAGAGTAAGACTCTGATTCAAACAAAACAAAACAAAAACATAAACAACTCTTCAGTGCCATAGATAAAACTCAAAACTGGGAAAGATCACTAAGTATGAATGAGATCTGGGATCTAGTCCTAAGTCTAATGATGACCACAGGATGTTATGGCTACCACAATGAAAATGAGGGGCATGAGATGAAGAATCAGTTTGTATCCAGATAACTATGGTGTGTTACAAGGCAATAAGGCAAGTGACTGAGTTAAATAATCCTGGATTTGGATTCTAGCACTGCCAATTAATAGTTACGTGATCCTGAGCAGTTATTTTCCCCTTCTAAGCCTCAGCTTCTGATTTAATAAAGTGGGGCTACTGACCCATCAGGATTTTAATAGCCATTAATAATAGTACATATGTAACATCTGCCCGTATTGCAACTAGTATTGAATTGATTACTTCAGTTATAATAATCATTCTTATTCTATACCTAACATTTCAAGATCTTTACAATCTGGGCCTAGATACTTATCCATCACCAATACAGTTTCAACCTACTTAGGGATTACTACAGGCCAAATACCAAGCTATGAACATTATATTCTTAATCTCATTCAATTTAATTAATTTTATCATTATAATACCATAAATATATGAATTAATTTTATTATATGGATTAAAAAGAGGCTTAAAGAGATTAGTAATTACTTTAGGGCTATAAAGTTAGCAAGAGGCGGAGCAGGAATGTAAAGTTTAATTTGGTTTCCTGGTGGCAGGGTCTGGGGAAGAGGTAGTAGGCCCAAGTCTGGCTGCAAAAATGGCAAGAAGCAGCCCAAGAAGCAGGCCAAGGAGACAGAGGAGAAAGACAAGGCTTTCAAGCAGAAACTAAAAGAGGAGAAGAAACTCAAGGAACTAAAAGCAAAGACCACAGGGAAGCGTCCCTGACCTAGAGTGGAATTAAGAAATCTGGCAAAAAGTAAGCTTTTTGTTCCTTGCACCTAAGGTGATAGCAAACTTGATTCCAATCCTATTTAAACATCTATATTCCCTGCCACAACATCTGTTGCCACCTATAGCCAGAATGTAGAGTTGTTTTCAAGAATACTTCACACACACACACACACACACACACACACACACACACACACACACACACACACACAATAATTCTTCAGTGGATCACCTTTTTAGTTGTCTTTACTCACCATTCCTAACATAACAGTGAATTGAAAGTAAAACCCAGAATTTGCTCTTTGGTCTTTGTTCCACCCTAAATTTTTGTATCACTTGAAATTAAACCAACTTATTTGATTAAAAAAAAAAGTTTAATTTTTTTGTTTTTGTTTTTGCTTATTGAGTTGGGATCTCACTCTGTTGCTAAGGTTGGAATGAAGTTAAGGTATAACTATGTTGTCCAGACTGGAACTTATCAAAATTTTAAGTGACCTGGTAATGAAATAAAAATCCTGTAAAATGTGTAGAATTCTCTGTAAACTAAACTCCAGGTCCTCCCAGAATGTCTTTATTTCCAAAAACAAGAAAGCAAAACCTTAGGAGGTCACGATAACTACATTCTTTACAGAATGTAGTTGAGAAATAAAAAGTGCCCAACGGACAGAATTTACTAATAACACTCATACATACGATGGGCCCTTTGCATCTGTAGGTTCTGCGTCCACAGATTCAACCAAATGGTGCCCAGGCTGGTCTCAAATGCCTGGGTTCAAGTCACTTGGCCTCGCAAAGTGCTGGGATCATAGATGACTCACAGGTGTGAGTCACCATGCCTGGCCAGAAGTTTAATTTTTAAAGTGTAAATTTTATGATTGAGGCTGGGCAGGGTGGCTCAAGCCTATAATCCTAGCACTTTGTGTGGCTGAGGTAAGGGGACTACCTGAACCCATGGGTTCGAGAACAGCCTGGGCAACTTGGTGAGACCTCATCTCCACAATAAATCAAAAAATTAGTCAGGTGAGGTAGCGTGCACCTGTAGTTCCAGCTACTTGGAAGACTAAGGCAGAAGAACTGCTGGAGCCCAGTGGGTTGACACTGGGGTGGCCGTGAGCGTACCACTGCACTCTAGCCTGGGCGACAGAGCAAGACTCCAACTAAAAAAAAAAAAAAATCTTATGGTTGAGCACACCTGTAATCTCAGCACTTTGCAAGGCCACAGAGAGAAGACTGCTTGAGCCCAGGAGTTCAAGATCAGCCTATGCAACATAGTGAGACCCACTAAGGAGGCTAAGGCTAAAGGATCACTTGAGCCCATGAAGTCAAGGCTGCAGTGAGTTATGATGGTACCACTGTACTCCAGACTGGGCGACAGAGTGAGACACCAACTCAAAAAAAAATTTTTTTTTAAACCTCGAACTTCAAATCCATGCTTTCCATTTTACACTTGAGTCTGTCCATAATACATTCTTTCTTCTCTATACTTGTAACCCCTGGCCCAACATCCCAGATTCAATTCAAACTCTACTAGCTTCTTAAAAGTTTTGGCACCCTCCCACCAATATAGTGATTTCTCTTTCCTCTAACTTATTTTTTGGTTGTTAAACCATCCATTCAGTCATCAATATATGACTACATTACAAAACACCTTTTAAGTGATTTTTTTCTTGAAAATGCTACTTTTTGGGCAACCCCTTCAGGTCCCCTCCCACTGTGGGAGCTTTTCTGTCCTCTCAATAAATCCTGCTTTCTAAAAAAAAAAAAAAAAGGAAAGAAAAGAAAATGCTACTTTTTTTTCTTAAACACGGAAGATGTAATTTTTCCAACCCCCAAAAGACTTAATCTACACCTTTGACACAGGTGCTCAAAAATATTGGTAAAATGACAGAATTTTGCATTGTCATTGCTTGTTTCTAAGAACTGAAGCATGACAATAATCAGTTGTGATAATTAAGAAAAACCTCAAGTGTTAAAGGACATATATTTCTGGACCCAAGTACCTTGGTAACAGTAACAAGAAGAAGATAAAATACAGATGGTACGTGGCAGTTTTACGATTGCAGAACAGAGCAGGACAATGAACACTAATCAGAAGATCTCTGGTCTCTCACTCCGTCTTGCCCTGGATTTGACAGGCTGAGGGGATTAAATGGCTGTAGACAATGTACACAGAGAAAATCTAATGGTTCTTATGAGATGAAATTATCGGTTTTGAAATCTTTCTGACAACAAACTATCCTCTCATTTTTCACAAAGATTAGATTAAGAAACAACATGTTTTTAAATTTTAAATTCAATTAGATGTGAAACTAGCATCTGCTTTATTTTTATAAGATAACGCCCCAGGAAAAATGGAGTGCCCATGACAATAATTTTACATTACTAATTTAAACCTTGCTCAATATTCCTCACTCAAATGGGACTATTTCATGCCCATTTTAGCCTAGCTTCCATAATCCCTTGAGAGGTGGGTATACATTTTAATAAAGCAAGATTCTCTTTAAACAATGAAGATATTCGTATCTATATCTTAAAAAGGGTTGCATCTACAGATATTTTTAAATAAATGCTAAAAATATATTCTCCCCTTTACATTGCACCAATAACACTTCTGGGAAGAATCTGTAGTGAGGGGAGAATATACCTCTTGAAGATTTCTGGTTTTACTCCTTCCTCTCTTCTTACCGTTACTAGACATCGACACATGTTTGCGTAAGCCACAGAGAAACTGGGTTCATCAATAGCCTTCTCAAAAACCAGGTCAATAACTCCTTTCAGCCGCTCCTCTGTGTCAACAGTAAGTCCTGACACTTGCTTCATCAGCTGGTTGAACATCTGTGGTGTCAACTTATTTAAGATACTTCGAACTTTTCTAAAAAGTTCCTAGAAAGGACACAAAAAAGAAAAGAACATTAAAGAAACAGCGAAAACATGGTGCTTTCTGTGAGGTTTCCTTTTTAAAAAACAATTTAAGTTCAACTTCTGCAATTATTAACAAGGACTGTAAACTAGTCAAATAAATAAATAAACTCATTTATTTTTTAAAATGGTCAAAAACTACACTATCTTCATCTTCACTACTGATGAGAATTCTAGGAATTAGGTATATTAACATTTTACTGGTAGAAGCATTGTCTCTTACATTTCCAAGGGTAATTTGACTATGTGTATCAAAAACTTTAAAACTATGGGCGTGTCCTTTGAAACAATAATTATACTTTTTGAAATTTATTCATATTTAGAGGTAAGTAAAAAGATTTTAGCCATAATAATTTCCATCATAACCTTTTATATAAAATAACTTCAATACACAAAAATAGGAATTTGTCTAAATTATATAATAATATAAATTATGGTATGGAACACTAGGCAAGAGTATTTTAAAATGTTGCAAAAACTCCAAACAAAATAGGGGGAAAAAAGGCTGGGTACAGTAACTTTTACCTGTAATCCCAGCACTTTGGGAAGCCAAGGCAGGAGGACTGCTTGAGCCCAGGAGTTCAAGACCAGGCTAGGCAACATAGTAAGATCTCATCACTACCAAAAAAATCAAAAACAAAAATTAGCCAGACGTGGTGATGCACACCTGTAGTCCCATCTACTCCAGGGGCTGAGGTAGAAGGATCGCCTGAGCCCAGGAAGGTGAAGCTGTAGTGAGCCATGATTGTGCCACTGCACTTCAGCCTGAGTGACAGAGGGAGATACTGAATCAAAAAAGGAAAAAAGAAAAGTAGAAAAAAAAAAGGAACAGAGGAACCTTTCTCAATTAAAAAAGGGCATCTTACAACCTTACTTAGTAGAGAAGGGAAAAATGCTTTCTTCTAAGATTAGAACAAGACAAAAATGTCTGTTCTCACCATTCTTATTCAATATTATACTAGGGATCCTAATTAGTGCAATAAAGAAAAAAAATAAAAGGTGTACACATCGGAAAGAAAGAAAACTCTTTATGCATAGATGATAAAATTGTCTACATAGAAAAAACATAAGGAATCTACAAAAAGTTATTAGAATGTCAAAATGCCAATATCAATTATATTTCTATAAATTAGCAAGGAATCTACAAAAAGACTATTACAATGTCAAAATGCAAATATCAGTTGTATTTCTATAAATTATCAAGGAATAACTAAAAATTAATTTTTTAAAAATACCACTTACAACAGCACCAAAAACCATGCCGTAGTTAAAAATCCAACAAAATACCCACAAATGAAGATAGACATCATGATCATGTATCTTAAGATTCATAATTGTTAAGATGTCAGTTTCCTCAAAGTGATCTACAGATTTACCACAATCCAAACCAAAATCATAGTACAGCTTTTTGGTTTTGGTAGAAGTCAAGAGCTGCCACTAATCATCAAAGAAATGCACACTGAGATACCACCTAATTCCAGTCAGGATGGCCATCATTACTAACTCAAAAAACAGGCCAGGCGTGGTGGCTCAAGCCTGTAATCCCAGCATTTGGGGAGGTGGAGGTGGAGGTAAGAGGACTGCCAGAGCTCAGGGCTTTGAGACCAACGTGAGCAACTTGGCGAGACCTTGACTCTACAATAAATCAAAAAATAAGCTGGGCATGGTGGCACATGCCTGGAGTACCAGCAACTTGAAAGGCTGAGGCAGAAGGATCGGCTGAGCCCCGCAGGTCGAGGCTGCGGTGACTTTGAGCATACCACTGCACTCTAGCCTGGGCGACAGAGTGAGACTCCAACTCAAAACAATAACAAAACAAAAAACCTCAAAAAACAACAGATGCTACAGAGGATGAGGAGAAAAAGGTATGCTTCTACATTGTTGGGGGCAGTGTAAACTAATACAATCTCTGTGGAAAACAGTGTGACGGTTTCAAAAAAATCTAAAAATCGACCTTCCATATGACCCAGCAATCCCCCTTTTGGGAATATACCCAGAGAAACTCAAATTATTCTACAAAAAAGATACCTGTGCACGTATGTTTATTGCCTCACTATTCACAATAGCAAAACCACAGAACCAACTGTGCTGGCCTTAAAAGGAGACTGTATAAAAAAAAGTGGTACATATATGTGATGGAATATTACAAAACCATAAAGAAGGACAAAATCATGGACTTCACAGCAATTTGGATGGATTTAGAGTCTATCACATTCAGTGATCTATCACAGAAACAAAGAACTGAGTACCACATGTTTTCACTCATAAGTGGACCCTGAATATTCATCACACTACATGTGAGAGACTGGCAGTAGCAATTGAAAAAAAAAAAAAAAGCTCATCACACATGTAATAATATGGATTAATCTCAAATGTGTATGTTAAAGTGAAAGAAGTAACAGTCTAAATGATTCAATTTATATGACATTCTGGGAAAAGCAATTCTATAGTGACAGAGAACAGGTAAGTGACAGCCAGAGGTGGATATGGAGGGAGAGGATTACTACAAATTAGTACAAGGGAATTTGGGGGGATGATGAGAATACTCTATATCTTGACTATGGTGGTAGTTACAAGACTATATGTTTGCTAACAACATATAGATACACAAAAAAGTAAATATCACCAAATTAAATTATACATTTTATTTTATTTTATTAAAAAATAGAGTTGCAAAAATTCAAGAAATCATGATGTAATACCTAAGAGTTTGTAAACTTTTTTTGTCTACTTCCTTTAAAAATTTATATCTGAATACAAGAGTTTTTAGAATGTGCAAATATATTAACAGTTTCATCTAGGCAAAAATTAACATATCTACCTAAAATTTTAAAAATTATATTGTCAAGCTTCTCAGCAATGAGCCAGTATTGCTTTTATAAAAAAATAAATTAAAAAGCTTAATGGGGATGGGAAGGAAACCACTGGACCTTTTAAAATAGCCTATATCAACTGAGACAGTATTGTTCAGGTATAAAATGTTAAACTTTGTTTTACATCAAGAAAAAAAAATCTTCATTTTATCTTTACTTTCAGAAGATAATTTAAGCCTAGAACAATAATGGCAGGGAGTAATGGTCCATGCCTGTAATCCCAGCATTTTGGGTGACTAAGGCAGAGGGTCACTTGAAGTCAGGAATTCAAGAAAAGCCTGGGCAACATAGCGAGACCCCATCTCTTAAAAAACAATTAGTCAGGTATGGGGGCACATGCCTGTAGTCTCAGCTACTTGGGAAGTTGAGGCTAGAGGACTGGTCAAGCCCAGGAGTTCAAGGTTGCAGTGAGATACAATTGCACCACTGTACTCTAGCCTGGGCAACAAAGCAAGACTGTCTCAAAGAAAATTTAAAAAAAAATAAGTAAATAAATAAAAAGAAAAATAAGGTAATAAAAATTTACTGAAAATCAATTATTCACTATAACCGAATATCATTAAATTCTGTATTAGGTATAAATACAGTATAAGGCACAGCTACTGCCTTCCATACAATCAAATTCTAGTTGCAGGTACAAAATATTTTTAAATGATGTAACAGAGAGTACTAGCATTGATTACAGACCAGAAAAGGAATTGGTTTAGGTAGGAGAGAAGTCAGGGACACTGGGTTAATCTAGGGAATGCCCTTAGAAGGAAAGTTATGAAGGACAGAAAAGGTGGCTAAGTGCAAAGAGAAGGGGAGTCGAGATTTGAGAAAGGGGAAAACATCTTAGGAAGGGATTGTTAATGAGAATTTTCTTTTTTTTTTTTTTTTGAGTTGGAGTCTCACTCTGTCGCCCAGACTGGAGTGCAGTGGTCGCTTCCGGCCACCGCAACCTCGACCTGCTGGGCTCCGGCGATCCTTCCGCCTCAGCCTTCCAAGTAGCCGGAATTACAGGAGTGCGCTACCACGCCCGGCTGGTTTTTTTGATTTATTGTAGAGATGAGGTCTCGCTGCCCAGGCGGGTCTCGAACCCACGGGCTCAGGCAATCCACTCACCTCAGCCTCCCAAAGGCGAGGGATTACAGGCTGAGCCACCAAGCCCGGCGAGAATTTTCTATTCCGAAAACAGAACAACCTGGAAATATCAGAAGACTAATGTTCATCAGCTGTGGGAGGAAATTATGTCTTGAATGCTAGGCTAAAAAGCCTGAAAAAAGAACAAAGATTAAAAAAATCAGTGAACTGAGTTCTTACGGGTATATTCCCAGTATAAAAAAGATATCTGCACACGTATGCTTATTGCAGCATTGTTCACAATAGCAAGAACATGGAACCAACCGTGCTGCCCATCAAAAGAGGACTGGATTAAAAAAATATGGTACATATACACAATGGAATATGATGCAGCCATAAAGAACAACAAAACCATGAACTTCGCAGCAACGTGGATGGAATTAGAGCTTATAATACTGAGTGATCTCTCACAGAAACAAAGAGATGAGTATCACATGTTCTCACTCATAAGTGGACCCTGAACAACTACCATGTTACTCTAGGAAAGGGACTGAAAGTAGTGGGAAACAGTGAGGAGGGATAGTTGGGATTAACAGTAGTTGATATCCACCGGGGGAGGGGCACACCTCATCAATAAGGGTACTTGGCACAATGAACATTTGTATACCTAACCCTGAACTGCACCCCACAATTTCAAAATAAAAATTAAAAGAAAAAAAAAATCAGTGCTTCAGGTAAGAGAATCAGGCAGTAGCAGTAGGAATGTTGTGCCCCAAAGAAGAAAGGAGAGATAATGCAAGGGACCGTTGTAGTAAAACCACCATAGCCGTGCATGTGGTGGGAATCTAGAATTGTCCTGAGGCAATGATTTCCTAGAAATGCTTCATGGAGATGATGTTTTATGCTCAGGAAGAATGAGGTCATCAGTGATCGTTCATAATGGTGATTTAACAAAGTGGTAGGAACATAAGGGAATGGAGCAGAGTATCTCCGTATTTAGAAGAAAAGTGTATTAAAAAGAAGGTTGTACTGGATTTGCTGTGTCCATTTACTAAAGAAAACAAGGTTAATTAATGATACCTCATGCCAGTTTAATTACCATATATTTCTGAGATATGAATTAATAATGGTGAGAACTCTGTTATAGAACAAAAAGAAAAGAATTACAAATCACAGCTATTCAGTAATCATGACTCTATAGGCAACTTAACTCCTGAAGCTTCAGGTCTCTCATATGGAAAAAAAGGAGAATGTTTATTTCCTCTTCTTAGGTGCAGTAAGAATCTAGTGAAGTGAGGCACTAACACAAGTGCCTTAAATACTAAAACAAGACATCTTCACCATGAATGAGGAAGATCCAAGCAAAATTTTAAAATATCTTTATTTTAAAGATATTTAAATTATCATTATTTCTCAGGGAGATTGGAGAGAGAGACATAGAAGGATTTTTAAATTTTTATCTCTAGTTCTCACTTGAGTGATTTTTTAAAAATTGAGATTATGTTGAAATAAGATGGAGAGAAATTTAAAGACTTGCTCTCAGTGAATGTGGAGGAGGATATACTTAGGAACTTTGTTGCAAATGTTTGGAGCAATCACTATAGAGATGAACAAAGGCAAGCAGGTCATTAAAGCTTGACAGCATGGCTTACTGATGGCTTAGTTCATCTTCATCCTTGCTGTTTATGAGCAACTTTGTTTTGTATGAACAACTTTGTTGGTTAGTTCACTTATTTAACAATAATTTACAGAGTATGTACTCTGAATAAGGTTCTGTGTTAGTGCTGAATCAAAAAGGTACATCTCTGATTCTAGGAATATAATCAAACTAAGCATTTAAACAGGCTCCAGGAATCACATCAAATGCTTTATATTATTTCACTTAATCTTCATACTGCCTCCAGAGCTGGAATGCTCAACTACAACATGGAACTGTTTGTGTTTAGAGAAAAGATTTGTAAATAAACAGACACTGGAAAGTTGGTAGTGATCTGTGAAGTTTGGCTCTGGTACAGGTGCAAATTTAAAGAAGAGACTCTATTTTTGATGCTCAGAAGCAAAGACATCCACAGCAGAGGTAATCCAGGGATAGAAAATGGTATTGTGGGCACAGCAAAATATGAATAAAGGTCTTATATAATTTGTAACACAAAAATTAATTTTCTGTGGATTAAGGAATTCATTCAATTTACCCTAAGAAGTTCTTAGGGTGAAATATGCATAAAAAGATGCAAAAAATTAAAATTTTATTTCAGAGCAAGAAGGGTTTCTAAATTATAACTTAGTAGAAATGAAGACCTAACAAGGAGACATAAAGCAATATACTAATTAGATTAGCACAGAATAAAGAGATTTAATCGCTGAGAATCTAAAAAATGAATTTTGAAGAAAATATTAATTTAACCTGAATGACAGAAGTCTGTAGAGTATAAACCCTTTAGACATAGTGACTGTTCTGAGAAAGCAACTTCAAGAGTAAACAGCAGGCTGTCTGGCATCCATGATGGGTTTTAGAATAATGCTTTTAATAGAAAAAATTATTTAAAACTCTTAAACTGATATCTCTATATATATTAAGACAAAACAAGTTAAACCAAATTCAAATAAAGCCAAAATAACTACAAAACAACGTTAAGATTTGCTTCTGTTCACACCTGGGTTTTAATGTGCTCGGGATCCTCAGCTTGGCTGTCTCGTTTTTGGCTGGGCTTCCAGGCATTTTCTGCCCTTTTCAGGTGCACATCTTCTTTTACAGAAACTGTGATGATCTTTCTGGGTTCTCTTCTTTGGCCAGGTTGAGATCTCCGTGGTACAACATTCAACAACTAGGAAAAGAATAGTATACCTATTCAGAGTAATTGCAATTTACTATCTGTGTTGTGCTGTTCAAATCAAGCCAGATGAGCCCACCAAAAAATTCTAGATACAAAGACTGAGTACTAAGCATTCTAGTTAGATAGATGTAATTTTTTTTTAGGGGGTATAACCTCACCCAGCCTGGGCAACATAATGAAACCCCGTCTCTACAAAAAAAAGATTTTAAAAAATCAGCTGGACATGGTGGTGTATGTCTGTAGTCCCAACTACTCAGGGGGCTGAGATGGGAGGAATGCTTGAGTCCAGGAGTTAGAAGTTGCAGTGAACTATGATTTTGCCACTGCACTCTAGCCTGGGTTACAGACTTAGACTTTGTCTCAAAAAAGAAAAGTAACCTCAGAATACCATCAACATAATGTTCTCCACCACTACAATCTTTGATTCTGAGGTCCTAAATAAGACAAAATGATGGGAAATGATGTTGGATAAAGCTGTTATTCCCAATAAGACTATCCCTAACTGAAAATCTACACCTTATTACTTGTGTGAGTGTGGACTGGCTACTTCATAAGTAAAAAAATTCATAGTTATTAATCACCACAGTTACAAATCTGCTGCAAAAACTGAGTTTCTACACTTCCACAGTAAAATGCAAATATAACTTCATCAGTAAAATTCTTTGTAGCATGGACACTCACTGTAGATCACAAAGGATCCTGCTCAATTTGCTAGGTCAGAATTATTAAATATATTAAGTCCGTAATAAGTAATCAACAAGTCAAGCTAAATTGCTCTCTGAAAAAGTTCCTTCCTCTATTTGTCAGTGCTCTATTCCTGATGGGTTCCCACTATACTCCTTTGATAAAACTAATAAATGTTGCTATGTCATGTGGTCACTAAATTAAGTATTATTACTACAAGAGATAATGGACTGTTAAAAGGTGCATTTTTTGTATATGAAAACATTTACAGTAGTCGATACCTTAAACAATTGTAAATACTTTTTCAAGATTAAACATTTGGGGTCAGGTGTGATGGCTCATGCCTGTGATCCCAGTAATTTGGGAGGTTGAGGCAGGAGGACTGTTTGAGCCCAGGAGTTCAAGACCAGCCTGGGCAACTCTGCGAGACCTCCTCTCTATAAAAAAAAATAAGCAGCAGCAGCAGCAGATGAGCCTAGTGGCATGCTTGGAGTCCCTCCAACAATATTCTATTGTTGATTTGTGGGGGTTAATAACTTTATCAAGGCCTGGACAAGGCCGAGGCAGAAGGGTTAGCCAGAGCCCAGGAGGTTGAGGCTGTGCTGAGTGGTGATGATGCCACTCCACTCCACCTTGGGTAAAGAAAGACCCGCACTCGAAATGAAAAAACAAACAAAAAGTAAATGTTTGGGTTGATACTAACTTTTGCTACATCTTAGATCTACTGCATGTTGACAGACTTCACTTTTTCTTTTTCTTTTTTTTTTTTTAAATACAGACAGGATTTCACAATGCTGCCTAGGGTAGTCTCAAACTCTCGACCTCAAGTGATCTTCCTGCTAGGTCTCCCAAAGTACTGGGATTAAAGGTGTAAGCCTAAAACACAATCTTTATTTTTCCTGACATATCACTCTTTAGATGCTGAGCAAATATTGCCATTAGATTTATTCTTTTTCCTCAGTTGCATTGAAGGACTAGCCGTTAGATTTCAAGTGGGAAGGAAAAAACCACATAAGACATAGATAGGAATCACTTCTTAATGCTCCGACACTGCCCTTTTGAATTCATATTAAGCTCCAGAGAGGGGGAAAAAAGCTTCAGAGAAAGAAGTATACACTTTAATGTCACATATTATATCAAAAGATAGCTTCTAGAACAGACATGGTCTGAGAACTAAGTTGATAAGCTTAAAAGCCCTTACACACCAATTACTCTCAGAATTATTCTCTTATGCTTCACCATCTGCCACAATTAGAAAGGGTAATATCATGGATGCAAGATCAAACATTAGAATTTCTGGGAAATTTCACACCAATCTTGTCAAATGCATCCAGCTCAGGATATAGTACCAAAGATATAATCTCAGACTGCTTGATAAACATTTTTTAAAAGGTCAGATAAGCCGGGCTTGGTGGCTCAGCCTGTAATCCCGCGCCTTTGGGAGCTGAGGTGAGTGGATTGTCTGAGCCCGTGGGTTCGAGAACCGCCTGGGCAGGCGAGACCTCATCTCTACAATGAAATCAAAACATTAGCCAGGCGTGGTAGCGCACACCTGTAATTCCGGCTACTCGGAAGGCTGAAGCGGAAGGATCGCCGGAGCCTAGCAGGCGAGGCTGCGGTGGCCAGGAGCAGCCACTGCACTCCAGTCTGGGTGACAGAGTGAGACTCCAACTCAAATAAATAAATAAATAAATAAATAAATAAAAGGTCAGATAAACCCAGAGATAACAGGCAAGGTATAACTAAAAGAAGATAAAGAGGATCATCAGGCTGAAAAAACAATTGCTAACCAGACAGTACTACTATAAGAGCATATATTTAGAACCTAAATTTTGATATAGCAACCCAGACCAAGTAATTCTGTTAAGAAAATGCAGTAATCAAGTAATGTCTGGTTTTTATAATTCAGGTTATATTCTATTGTTGACTTGTGTGGGATAATAACTTTATCAATGCTTGGACAAATGTTAAGCAATGAGTTCATAAAATATTTAATTCATGCATTTCTATATAACAATTTGCAAGAACAAATGTTTCTGGGTGTAATAAAAAAATTATGTCAAAATCACAACAGAGACATAGTATGCATATTTGGAGATAAAGTCAGAAAATGTCAATTTCCAAAGACTACTGGAAACATTAATAAATATGTCTTGAGATTTGAATCTAGAAAGTGGCAACATGACTTATGGTCATATCTCTTTACCTGCCTCAAGACTAAATATGTGTGAATTGCAAATAAGCAACACAGAGATGTTAGAAATATTACTAAATAAAAATAACAATATTTTAAAGAAAAAAATTTTGAAAAGCTAATTGATAAATTGTTAGTACAGGATAAATTAGTTAATTATAATCTATGCACAAGCTCCCAAGACAAATTTAAAAATTATATTTCTATCTCTAGATACATATATACATACATATGATAAGCACTGTACACAAATATTTACATAGGCATTTTGAGTCTTCAATAGATTTACTCTGCTTATAAGTCCTTAATATGCTCAATTAATCAGTCTCTAATATTCTCATATTTATACACTAGGAATGAATTCATTGTCAAGAACATCAATGCCTGGAAAGACTGTGGTATAGTAAAGAAAAGAGGTAGATTCGTAGACAAAAGAACTGTACTCTGGCCAGGTGCAGTGGCTTAGTCCTGTAGACCAAACACTTTGGGAGTCCAAGGCAAGAGGAATGCTTGAGCCTAGGAGTTTGAGACTAGCCTAGGCAACATAGGGAGACCTCGTCTCTATAAAAAAATTAAAAAACTAGCCAAATGTGATAGTGTGCGCCTATAGTCTCAGCTACTTGGGAGACTGAGGTGGAAAGATTGCCAGGAGGTTGAGGATACAGTGAGCCATGATCATGCCACTACATTACAGCCTGGGTGACAAAGTGAGACTCCAACACACACACACACACACACACACACACACACACACACACACACACACCACTACATTACAGCCTGGGTGACAAAGTGAGACTCCAACACACACACACACACACACACACACACACACACACACACACACACACACACCACTACATTACAGCCTGGGTGACAAAGTGAGACTCCAACACACACACACACACACACACAAACTGAACTCCAAATCTATTACTTATGAGCAAAGTTACCGTGAGCAACTCTCTGAACTTTGCTGAGTTTATACTTTCTCATATATATAATGCCCACTATCTAAAAACATATGATGAGGACCATAGGATATAAGCCACATTAAAAAGCATCTTAAAAACTGGATATCTAAGATATCATCATCAATCAATACCAAAGATTAAAAGGAATTTTTAAAAGAGTGATATGTATAGTTAAACACTTCATGTTCCTTTACATATGTAAAAAACTTAATACAAATCATCAAATGTATGACATCTTTCAAAAGTAGGATATGATGAATGACATTTACTAAACACCAGCAAAATCTAGGACCCTGTGCTAAGAGTTATGGGCTATACTAAAAGAAATGATGCCTGGTGTCTTTGCTTGAAAGACAGACAAAACAAATGGACAGCCAGAAGAGAAACTTGAACTGTTTTCCAACTCCTCAAATGTTAGAACAAAAATGTAGTGTCAAAATTTGGGTTTGATTAGTGAGCCACCATTTTTGTTGTTGTTGTTGTTTTCATGTGAACTTAAAGCTTAAATTTTTCACCCACTCTCATTTGTCAAAAATATATTAAGAAAGAAATTATATGCATCTCTGTTTTGGAATTTAATATACATCACTCCTATCTCATTTAGAAACTATAGTCTTGAATTCCTCTGCTAAACTGGAGAGTCAAAGAAAATAGAACGAATATTAACTCTAGCAATATTTAAAGAAGAAAGGCAACTGAGTGTTTCTTTTTCTTTTTCCGAGTTGGGGTTTCATTATTGCCAAGGCTGGATGGAGTGTAGTATCATGATCACGGTTTATTGCAGCCTCTACTTCCTGGGCTCCCAGGTGATTCTTCTGCCTCAGCCTCCCAAGAAGCTGGGACTATAGGTGTGTACTACCACACCTGACTTTTTTAAATTTCTGGTAGAGACAAGGTCTCACTATGTTGCCTAAGCTGATCTTGAACTCCTGGCTTCAAGCAATCCTCTTGCCTCAGCCTCCCAAAGTGCTAGGATTACAGGTGTGAGCCACTGTACCCAGCCTTAGTGTTCCTTTAAAGAGAGAAGGGAGAGATAATATGAACTCAGGAAACTTCTGTGCTAGTATTTTTATAGTAGATCAGCTAATCACAAAAGTTAGTTAAAATGAACATGAACAGCAAGTTACTAGTCTAGGTCCAAGGGCCATTTTACAATAAATATTTTAGAACACTTTCTGTGATATCTGCAAACAGATTACTATTAAACTAATACCACAAGGCACTGTGGGAGGCTAAGGCAAGAGGACTACTTGAGCCCAGGAATTGGACACCAGTGTAGGCAATACATCAAGACCTCAACTCTACACACAAAAAAAATCAAAAAAATTAGCCAGCGAAGTCCCAAGCGCCTACAGTCCCAGCTACTCGTGGGGCTGGTATGGAAGGGTTACCTAAACCCAGGAGGTTGAGGCAGCCATGAGCCATGAATGTGCCACTGCACTCCCGCCTGGATGATAGAATGAGACTCTAACTCAAATAAACAACCACCACCACAACTGCCAAAAAATTTGATTTATAAAAAATAACCACAGAGAAAATATTTCCTGGAAATTTCCAATAGATATACAATGTACTGACCACTGAAGCACACTATGTTTGAAAACTATACATATATGCATATGACATTTAAAAACAATAGGTATGGCTGGGCATGGTGGCTCATGCCTGTAACCCCAGACCTTTGGGAGACCCAGGTGAGAGAACTGCTTGAGCCCAGGTGTTCGAGACTAGTCTGGGCAACATAGCAAAGCCTCATCTCTACAAAAAATAAATAAAATAGCCAAGTGTAGTGGTGCAAGCGTGTAGTTCCAGTTACTCAGGAGGCTGAGGCGGAAGGATCACCTGAGCCTAGGAGGTTCAGGCTACAGTGTGCGTGATCATGCCACTGCACTACAGCCTGAGCTACAGAGTGAGACATCAACCCTAAATAAATAAATACATAAAACAATAGGTATACAATAAAAAGATTTTGTAACAAGTCTATTGCAGACAAGTTTATAATACAAGTCATGGTTACTTAAGCTATACTGTGAACCATACTTCAAAGACTTACTTTAATATCATTAATTGGTAACTAATTATAAGCCAATATGGACAACTGGAAAAAGTCATTTGAAAGATGGAACCAGAAACAATCTAAAAGTAGGGCTGCTTCCTGTTTTCAAATAGCATTGTTTTTAAACCAGCCGGATAAGTTATGAAATTTATTTGTATTTCATCTTTTAAAAGCCAGACAAAACAAGTCTCACTTTCTGGAAAGTCATCGTATTAAAAATATATAAAGTGCACTTAATAAGAGGAAATAAGTTTCTTGGTACCACCTGTGAGAAGGACGTATGCTCTCATCAATCCCCTCAAGAGCAGGTTTTGTCAGTTTCTCTCCAACCTTCAAACAGCATTATTTTTGTTCCTTTATATGTGAGATATTTATGTACTATGACATTCTTACTACATTAATAAACCAAGGTAAACTGGGCAAATTAAGTGGAGAACGTCTGTTATCTAAGAGAGAGGCTAGAAGAACAACTACTTTCATTAAGACTTACTTAACCCTGTCAACATTGCCATGAGAAATTCCAATTTCACTTAAAAGTTAGCTTTTGACAAATGACAAAACTACTTAAGGAAAATAAATAGTTAAAGCTTATCTTTTTACAGATACTGCAAATGCTAAATATCTCAATTCTAGCCACATTATCTTGAATGTACCAGAAAAACTTATTGACAGGTAAGTGGGCAAATATACATGGTGATAAAGTTACTTTTAAAATTCATTTTCTATTTTTAATATATAATTTTTTGAGTTGGAGTCTCACTCTGTCGCCCAGGCTGGAGTGCAGAGGCACGCTCATGGTCACTGCAGTCTTGACTTGCTGGGCTCAGGTGATCCTTCTGCCTTAGTCTTCCAAGTAGCTGGAACTACAGGCACGCGCTACCATGCCTGGTTAATTTTTTGCTTTATCGTAGAGATGAGGTCCACCAAGTTGCCCCATCTGATCTTGAACCTGTGGGCTCAGGCAGTCCTCTCAGCTCTGCCTCCCAAAGTGCTAGGATTACAGGCTTGAGCTACTACGCCTGGCTCAATACTTTATTTTATTTTTATTTTATGTTTTGAGTTGGAGTTTCACTCTGTCGCCCAGGCTAGAGTGCAATGGCACGCTCACAGCCACCCCAGCATCAACTTGTTGGCTCAGGTGATCATTCCGCCTCAGCCTTCCAAGTAGCCGAAACTACAGGCACATACTTCCATGCCTGGCTAAGTTTTTGATTTATTGTAGAAATGAGGTCTCACCAAGTTGCCCAGTCTGGTCTCGAACACGTGGGCTCAGGCAATCCTCTTAGCTCTGCCTCCCAAATTGCTGGGTTCAATATTTTAAAATAGATAAAGCTTATTCTGACCTCACAATTTTTTCCTAAAACTAATTATTAGCAAACAATAAATAGTAAGCTAGTAATAAAAAGTGACAACACACATTGGAAGAGGATTCATTGTTTTGGTGAGTGACATATGAACAAAATTGAGCAATGATGATAATAACCAAAGAGGCAGAGAATAATCAAAATGGCATCAACATTATTTCAAATGTTTGGCAAAACAACCATATAAGCCAAAATAAACAATAACAGATATAAATTTAAACCATCAAAAAAGAAAATAATACTAGAAAAAAAGGTATACAATGTTTTCTAGAAAGCTGCTTTCAAAGACTTTCTGGTGAGGTAATTCAAGCTCTAAAAAATTTGAATTTAGTATTTTGAGAAAATAGACAAATGTTAAACTTCAAACCTACGTGAGAACAGAGTATCACACACACAAAGGTCTCTAAGATGGTGATGCTTAATAAACAATATGCTTCAGATTAAGGAAATGTTTGGTGGCTTTTACAATGTCTCCAACACACTGTAGGCATTCAAGTTTTTTTTTTTTTTTTTTCCCTGAGTTGGAGTCTCACTCTGTCACCCAGACTGGAGTGCAGTGGCCGCTCCCGGCCACCGCAGCCTCGACCTGCTGGGCTCCGGCGATCCTTCCTCCTCAGCCTTCCAAGTAGCTGGAACTACAGGCATGTGCTACCACACCCGGCTGATTTTTTTTGATTTATTGTAGAGATGAGGTCTCGCTGCCTAGGCGGGTCTCGAACCCATGGGCTCAGGCAATCCACTCACCTCAGCCTTCCAAAGGCGCGGGATTACAGGCTGAGCCACCGAGCCCGGCTTCAAGTATTTTTTAATCAGTGTTTGACTATAGACAAATCATCAAATAATTTAAGTATCTTCCAAGTGATATTTGTTTTTAGACAGTGTCATTTTATTTCAAAGCAGGTTTCAAAAGTTGCCATTCCAGAAGTAAAAAGGTGATGAGGAAATAATGTCACCTTATATAAAAATATTTTTATAAGCATAAAATACAGTAATCATAACAGGGTGACCCACAAATGTACAGCAAACCCCAAGTTCCTTCAGAACATTAGATTTAGCACTCTTTATGCCATTCTAACTTGAGGGAAAGACATATTCACATCATTGGCAACTTCCCCCCAGGCTTCCTGCAAGTCTACAAAGCATAGAGTAGGCAGAGCCTGCCAAATCCTACACAGTGCAGTCCCCTAGCATAACTCCATTGGTGATGCCACTTCCACCGCTGAAGAGCCTGCCACTGGGGTTGTAATGGCAATCTGCAGTTTACCAATACTGCACTCTTTTGTACATGTCATTTGTTCACATTTTGACTTTATAACCAATAATAAATAAAAAGAGTGAAACAGAAAATATTCTAACACCAGAGACTATTATTTTTTTTTAAAAAGGGTTCAGCGCACCCCTAGAGGCAGGCTCTTCAGGGGTGGGTGCGAGATCGCCAGTGGAGTGCAAGTTGGGGCTTTGCTCTGTTCCAGAATTGGCAATCCGTGCCTGCTCTGCACTTTGCAAATCTGTAGAAACAAAGACAAAGACATGAACATCAGCTGAATGTCATTAGAGATCTCCAGTAAATCAGGACACCTCAAAACAAAAGAGGAATCTTATCAAGGTTGGTTCTATTTTTAAACCTATTTGCAGGTCATTTCAACTGAAAAAAGTATGAAAAACAAATCAAGACCAAATTAATGCAGACTAGCTTCTTTCAAGTAAAAACAACTCAAGTGTATTCTTTATTTGTTTTAACAATAGTATGGAGAGAATAGCCTTTGCCTCTTCCTGCTGCTGTTTCTTGATTACAGGAATCAATGAATAAAAGCTGCTCTCTTGCAATTAGACAAGCTGTCATGGAGTCTATGACAGTTTCTAATTAATTGGGCTGTAGGGAACTTGCACTTACAGGTACACCTCTTCCACCAGGTGATTGCCTTCCAAAATCTGCAAAGGCTGGAGTAAAGTCTGGTCCTCGAGGCAAAATCCGAGGATCTAGAGTTCGTAATTTGGGCTGGTTGATCTGCATGAAAAAGCAAAGAAAAACCTAACACAGGTTCCAGAGCATTTTATGCCACAAAGATAACAAAAACTATGACTGAAAAGTTATGTCTGAAATGGTAAGCACTGACTTGTGAATCAGTAGAAATTCAATCTGATCAATGGTAGCTTCTTCTACTGGGCTACTCTTACAGACATTAGGACAATAATGGTGTTCTGACACCCTGGGACTAATTAAGGCCTTAAATTCTCAGGAGGGCTACATAGAATCAGTAGACTAGTTCACTAGGTACTTAGAACCAGTTGAAAGGCACAGGACAAGCTATCTTGAGATTCTCTGCACCTGAGTCAAATTTGGGTTTTGTTTTGTTTTGTTTTGTTTTGTTTTTGTTTTTTTGTTTTTTTCTGAGGACATTCACCAGGATTTTAGAGCACTTGCCTATAAGAATCCTGCTATTGTTCATTTTAGTTTTGATGCTGTAGACTTATGGTTAGCAAAGCATGTATTTTGAGAGGACAGTAAGTCCCTCAAAGAAGATATATTTTATATGTGATGACTCATTTAAAATTTCACTGTGTCTGCCTTGTTAATCTGAGATATCTGGCTTTGCATAAGCATATAATATGACTATGGACTGGGCAAAGTTAAACAGCTAGTGAGAAATCAACTAATAAGATCAGGTATGCTGGCTTGTATCTATAATACGAGCACTTTTGAGAGGACAAGGTGGGATAATCACTTGAGTCTAAGAGCTCGGGACCAGCCTAGGCAACATAGTGAGGCTCCCATCTCTACAAAAAATAAATTAGCCAGGAGCGGTGGCAGGCACCTGTAGTCCCAGCTACTTAAGAGGCTGAGGCAATAGGATCACTTGAGTATAGAAGTTTAAGATCACAGTGAACTATGATTATGCCACTGCACTCCAGTGTAGGCAACAGAGCAAGACCTTGTCTCTTAAAAAAAAAAAAAAATTCAATGAATGCATGGCCAAAGTCAGAAGCAGTAGCAAGACAGGCAGAATTTTTTTATGTTGTTGTTGTTGAGTCAGTCTCACTTTGTTGCCCAGGCTGGAGTGCAGTGGCACAATGCTCATGGACACTGCAGCCTCGAAGCTGGGTTCAAGTGAAACTTTCACCTCAGCCTTCCAAGTAGCTGGAACGACAGGCATATGCCACCATGCCCATCCAATTTTTTTATTTATTGTAGAGATGAGATCTTGCCATGTTGCCCAGGCTAGTCTTGAACCCATGGGCTCAGGCAATCCTCTCACCTCCACCTCCCAAAGTGCTGGGATTACTGGCATGACCCACTGCACCCAGCCTAGGCAGGAATATTTTCTAAGAGAATACTCTAATTCACTGGATAGTACACTTGCCCTCTGAAAAACTGCAGTAGTCTCAAATCAGCACCAATAATCAATTATTATTATTAACGGTACTCACATGAGCACCTAAGAGAGATGACTTGGATATATCAATAGAAATAAGATGACATGTTGCAACAAGAAAGTAAAATATTACAAATAAGGTATAGATAAGTAGTTGCTGGACATCTCCATAAGAGGTGGATATCATTCCATAAAATGGTTAATCCCTACATTTTAATTAGGAATACATAGTTCATCCACAAAACAAAATACTTCAAGCTTAGTGACCAGCAGTAGTTCATCACTGGTTTACATGAAATTCCTTCAGCAGATATACATCTGACTTGACTCCATTTAATTTAATAAACAAACTGTACAGATTTTCTGTGTGTACCATTAAGATCAGAAGCAAAGAGGATGGATGTCTATCTACTTGCATATTAGGGAATTTAATCACTGGAAGTATCTATCAGAGAACATTTCAGATATATATTCTTTGGATTGTTGACTCCCACTAATACCTTCCTAGGTTTCTGGACTACCCTCAATGCCATTAGAATTCCATAATGAAAGTTTAGAAAGTGAGGAAAGAGCTCCATGTCAATTTAATCATATGCTTCTCCCAACAAATACACAATGTTTGCATTACTAGGAAGCAGCTATAATAAGCAAACAAATTAATTAGATTTTTAAAATCATCACTCATAACAACATTACTGTAATCTGTAATAAACCAAAAACCCAACAGTGTTTAGGGAAACTCTAATTCTTTTTTTTGAGTTGGAGTCTCACTCTGTCGCCCAGACTGGAGTGGCCACTCCCAGGCACTACTTACTGCCTCGACCCACTGGGCTCTGGTGATCCTTCCGCCTCAGCCTTCCGAGTAGCCGGAATTACAGGCACGCGCTACCATGCCCGGTTGATTTTTTGATTTATTGTAGAGATGAGGTCTCACCAAGTTGCCCAGGTGGGTCTCGAACCTGTAGGCTCAGGCAATCCACTCACCTCAGCCTCCCAAAGGCGCGGGATTACAGGCTGAGCCACCGAGCCCGGCTGGAAACTCTAATTCTTAAACATTATATATTTTTCCTTAAATACCATTTGGTCTAATGATTCCTAAGCATTGCTCATACTTCACATATTAGCACTGACAGTTAAAATCAGCTCCCACCCAAAAGACCTAGTTTTCTCTGAGTATGCAGCTTACCTTATCAAGAACCACATCACTGATAGGAGGCAGGCCCTCTGGTTTTTGAATACAGGCTGGCATGAACTGGAAATCCAGCAGAAAATCCCTGTCATACTGCTTTTTACCTTCAGTATCAGAAGGCTTCCAAGACTCTAGAAAGAGGGATATAGACAGACCACCGTTTGGAGGGCATTGTAGGCATAGTCATGTGCTACATAATGATGTTTCAGTCAACAAAAGACCATACATACAACAGCGATTTCATAAAATTATAATGGTGTTGAAAACGTTTATGATCTAGTAACACTGTAACCATTCTAACATAGCAGTGCAATGCATTATTTACTTGACTGTGGTGATGCCGGTGTAAACTAACCTACAGGACTGCCAGTTGTAAAAAAGTACAGCACATATAGTTATGTAAGTACATAATAGCTGATCATGATAACAAACAATTGCTAATGGTTTTTGTATTTACCATACTTTTAGTCATTATTTTAGGGTGTATTACTTTTACTTATAAAAAGTTAACTGTAAAACAGTCTTAGGCAAGTCCTTCAGGAAATAGTACAGACAAAGGCACTGTTATCATAGAAGATGACAGCTCCAGGCATGTTATTGCTCATGAGATCTTCCAGTGAGACAAGACATGGAGGTGGAAAAAGGTGATATGATGATCCTGACCATATGTAGGCCTAGGGCAATAGGTTTGTTTTTTTGTCATATTTTTTAAAAAGTTTAAAAAGTAAAGTAAAACAAAACAAAACAAAACTTTAAAAACAGAAAAATGAGCCAGGTTCGGTGGCTCAGCCTGTAATCCCGTGCCTTTGGGAGGCTGAGGTGAGTGGATTGCCTGAGCCCGCTGGTTTGAGACCCGCCTGGGCAACTTGGCGAGACCTCATCTCTATAATAAATCAAAAATCAGCCGGGTGTGGTAGTGCACGCCTGTGGTTCCAGATCCTTGGAAGGCTGAGGCAGAAGGATCGCTGGAGCCCAGCAGGTCGAGGCTGCGGTGGCCGGGAGCGGCCACTGCACTCCAACTAAAAAAAATTTAAAAAATAAAAAATAAAAACAGAAAAATGCTTACTGAAGTAATTCCAGCATTTTGGGAGGCTTAGAAGGAAGGATTGCTTGAGCCTAGGAGTTCAAGACCAGTCTAGGCAACAAAGTGAGACCTTGTCTCTGCCAAAAAGATAAAAAAAAATTAGCCGGGTATGGTGGCACACCCATAGTCCCAGCTACTACAAAGGCTAAGATGGAAGGAGGTCAAGACTGTGGTGAGCTATGATCACACACAGCACTCTAGCTGGGGTGACAGATCCAAACTAAAAAAAAGAAAAGACAGCTGTATTGTATGTTTGTGTTTTATGCTAAGTATTATTACAAAATAATTTAAAAGTTTATAAAGTAAAAAAGCCCTAATAATTTAATTTATTATTGAAGGAATAAATAAAAGTTAAAAAAAGTAAACTTAGGGCTGGGCATGGTGGTTCACATCTATAATCCTAGCACTTTGGGATGTGGATGTGAGAGGTTTGCCTGAGACCACGGGTTCAAGACCAGCCCGGGCAACTTGGCAAGATCTCATCTCTACAATAAATCAAAAAATTAGTTGGACATGGTGGCACACATTTGCAGTTCTAGCTACTTGAAAGGCTGAGGTGAAAGGATTGCCTGAGCCCAGCAGGTTGAGGCTGCGATAGCCATAAGCGAGCCACTGCACTCCAGTCTGGGTGACAGAATCAGACTCCGACTCAAAAAACAAACAAACAAAAAACAGTACAGTGTTTACAAAGTCTAACTTCATGTACAATAACATCGTAGGACTTCACATTCACTCATCACTCACTTACTGACTCACCCAGAACAACTTCCTGACTTGCAAGCTCCATTCATGTTAAGTGCCCTATAAAGGTGTACCATTACTGTATCTTTTCTATGTTTAGATATGATTACATACACAAACAGCATTGTGCTACAACTGCCTACAGTATTCAGTAAAGTAACATACTGCATAGGTCTGCAGTCTAGGAGCAATAGGCTATATTGTATAGCCTAGGTGTGCAGTAGGCTATACCAGCTAGGTTTATGTAAGTACATTCTATGATGTTTGCACAATGACAAAATTGCCTAATGATGCATTTATCAGATCATATCCCTTTTGTTAAATGACACGTGGTCATACATCTCCTAAGAGCACAAATCTGACTTCAGATTTTACTTTATCTCCTCATGAACAAAGAAACAAACAAAATAATCAAGGAAACACTGAACTGCAGTCAGAAAATACTATGCAAAGATTTTAAACTATCATTTGTTCTTTCATCCCTTCTGGGTACCTTTGAATGGCAAAATAATCTGAAGTAAGTAGTAAACAACTTTACATACACACTAAACAACCTTTAGTCAGGGACATATAGTAATCCTTATTAAATGAACGACCAAGGCTTTAAATACCACAGAAATAAGGAATTTGATAATATTCTTGGGTTTCATGGAAAAGGATACTTTGATCACTTAAAAATGTTAGTGTAGAGAAAAGAAAATGGCAAAACACAAAAACAAATAAAATACAGTAATGAAAAGTCTAAACAGATTAATAATAAATTTTATTTTCTGCCTGCAATTTCATCTAAAGAAAACAAAATAATGTACTCGTTTGCTGAGTCAACTAAATTGGGAATGCACATATCCTTCTCCAAATATCCTGACACTAATTGTACTCTAAGCTAATATTTTTAATATACATTTTAAAGCAGTTTATTGTCACAGTGTTTTTCTGTTACTATTATGTTACAGCTATAATTACTCAACCCCATTCTCATTATATAATGTTGAAGAATTTATAGAAAACTTTATTGGATAATAAAAGCAAATCACAATTTTTTCCTTCTAATTAACAAAACTCTTGTCAAAATCAGGCTCCAGATTACTTCATAATAGCAGACTAGAATCTCTTTATATTAGTCATTCCTAATGTGTAGGTTATAGCCTGACCCACTGATGGTCTTTGAGAATTCTGTAAATGTTTTCTACCAAATTGTTATTACCTTATTATATTTATTAAAAAGTAGAGTTTACTGGAATCTAAATCTTAAACGGCCTTTTTTCCAATTACTACTGCTGAATATTAATTATAGAGGCAAAAGGCAGTTAGCTGATCAATTATAGTTGGGGCCTGTAACTGTGCACTTTATCCTTACAAAACTGAAGGATAAAAATATAATTTATACAATTCTGAAAATAACAAAAGTGTTTCAGTTTCTTGAAGAATGATTGGTGGCTACAAGTACTCAGAGATCTGGCACAAGCCTAGATCTATAAAAGCAATTTTGGTACACTGAGTCCTAAGATTAAAAAAACAAGTTTCATTATGGCATAACTTCACAATTTCATAAAGCCCATTAGCAGGAGTTTACTGGTAGTGAAAACATTAGTATACTAATAAGGTAAGTACTGATCAGTGGTTTTCAAACATTTCTGACTGTAAGTCATAGTAAGAAATATAGTGACTTCATGAGCCAGGACAAATATAAACACATATATAAGTAGCAAGTTTCTCAAACTAATAATTATCCTACAATGTGTAATGCACTGAGATGGTTTACTACATTTGCCTTTTTAAAATGTTGGTTGTGATCTATTAAATTAATTTTACAACATATTAAAAGTGTTAAAACCAGCAGTTTGAAAAACACTGGTCTAGATTTTTTTTTGAGTTGGAGTCTCACTCTGTCACCCAGGCTGGAGTGCAGTGGCCGCTCTCGGCCACCGCAGCCTCGCCTGCTGGGCTCCGGCGATCCTTCCACCTCAGCCTTCCGAGTAGCCAGAATTACAGGCATGCACTACCACGCCCAACTGATTTTTTGATGTATTGTAGAGATGAGGTCTCGCTGCCCAGGCGGGTCTCGAACCCTCAGGCTCAGGCAATCCACTCACCTCAGCCTCCCAAAGGTGTGGGATTACAGGCTGAGCCACCGAGCCCGGCTCTAGATTATTTTTGAGGTCTAATATTTCACATTCAAAAGCTATCACATGGTAAACTCACTCTAGATTTGGCAAACTAAGAAAGCTTGTCACCTACCCCTGACACTTTATCAAAGGAACCACCTTTCTCCACATGTCCATACTTAATCTCTATAAATTTCAAAGTCAGTCAGGGTTTAGCTAGTATTAATGCAAAGGTTAAATGCATTTAATGGTGTCTTAAGATGAAAGATCCATATATTTGTTTATCATATACTTATTTAACATGTACATATGTATTTATCACATTACTTATTTATCATATATATCTATTACAGTGTACCTCCCATACTGCAAGTACCCCGTAACTCAGTCACACTGTTTCTGACTGATCCATATCATTGTTCAGTTCTACAGAGTGATTTCTGTCAACAAACTGAGTTGAAGGCTTGTGAAATCATGAGTAACACTATCCTAAAGGTCATATCTGTAATATCCCTTTCAATTAAAATTAATAAAATTAAATTTATCTTATCATATTCTACCAGGCTGGCACAGACTGATTCCTTTTGCCAGATGCTCTACCAATGCCAGTAAAAGAGGAATACCAGCATCAGATATCATTTCTGCCTACACAGAACTCTCCAGATTTGTTAGTCACTAACTTATGCCTGCTGATCCACCCTGTAAATTTCATATTGTGATTAACTTCATTCTTCCATCCAGTACCTCTCTAGGAGGCAACATTTCTCTAAGGTTGCAGTAGAGTGAAGGGGAGAAGGAAAGAGGTACACAGGAAGGCAGGGATAAACTTACCTTGTTTAAAAGGGAATGTGACCCCGTCACCAGAACTATCGGTGGAGCCTGAATTAACATCTATTCCTTCACCCTCAGAAACACTCTCAGCACCACTGCGTACAGGCTCAGCTTCTTCTCCATTTTCTTCTACAGCTTTCACTTTTTTTAGGTCAGAGTGGTCTCTTTCAGGGTGAAACCCTTGGTTCATTTTATCCTGTTCAGATTCAAGCGCTTTCTCAACTGAAAGCTCATCTTCGGCTTTAGGCTAAATAAGTGAACAAAGAGGTTATATATTTTTTCATGTGTGTAAATATACATAAAGACCTGTACCTGCCCCCTCAAAAAGCATAGAGAAGCATGTCACTTAAGATAAGAATGCCTGTGTTCAGCATGTAGTACTAGAATGGTAAAGTTTTTAAAAAATACTGTTCTCCTTTCAGAACCTAGGATAAGGCAGACAACTAAAATGGCTGCTGAAATGCTTTAACATGAAACAAATAATATCCAAATGTACCAAAGGTTAGAATGGAAAGAACTGTTAATCCTACGAACTTGATAGACGTGAAAGAGTCCTAGTCAGAAATTTAAAACAAGCACTCCTACTCTTGCCACTAAAGCTCAGCAAATATAAAAAAAAACACAGGAAGATATTTTTTGTACTGTCTCCTGGCTGTGAAATGGAAAGTTCGGGGAATAGCTTAAAGCATCTAAGTCTTATAAAGCTGATCATATCTCATTTTACAAGGAAGCTACTTGTTAGTTAAAATCTATTTTGTTTACTGTTTCTCAGAATTCTCTGAGGCTATGACCATACAGGATGGATGGGTGGATGGATGGATAAATAAAAGCATAGATAGAAGGGAGGGAGGGAGGGAAGAAGGAAAGATCCTATCATACACACAAAATGCTCAAAACATCTCTCTCAAAGGAGAAATCTGGGTTCTGGAGTATCATACCTAATTTTTAAAGGCAAAAAAGAATATAAGTTATTCCCCAGATTATTTTTTGAGCACCTTGGTGTCATATATAAAAAATGACTTTCTAAAGTCTTCATCAATCATGACCCTGAAGTCTTTTTTCTCATGAAGGGTAAGTACTCTGAAAACAATCCTCTGGAACAAGCACTCAGAAGAAAGTGGCATTCCAATTGATAAATTCATTCTAGAACAAAAGCCAGAAATCGGGTCTGGTTCAACAGAAGATTGTGTGAGATAGTGTTACATAAATCAGAAAGTGGCTCATCCCAAATAATTTAGAAATTATGTTTTAAAAAACATTAGTGACAAACGCTACTTTGTCACATAGTTAAGTATTACAACAGTTACATCACCGGTAAATTTTCTTTTACTATGGATCAGATTATGGAGAAAAGATACTACATTCCAAAATGTTATCAACAGAAACAGATGGCTTTTAGGTCATTTCTATAATGAAAATTAAACTTCATGTGAATACACACAAACACCTCCCTTTCTCCTGGCCCCACTGGGAAGAGACAGTATATGAAAACCAAAAGAAAGACCTAAAATTCCAAGAAAACACATCTAAAAAGGATTTTTTATAAAACATGACAGAAAGTAGGTATTTTTAAAACTTTGAGAAAAATGAATCTGCTAAATTTGAATCATGAATCAGTAGCCTCATTTTTTAAAATTTCATACTTACTGTAGTCTAAATTAACTCATAATGACCTTGTAATACCATCTAATAATTAAGTTCAGGTCATCATACAATTATACAGAATTCTTATTCCAGATCTTATAAAATGGGTGGGGGGAGCTATTTTAGAGACTAGGGTATATACATCCTCTCCTCTGTATCTAAAATCAGCAACAATTCATCACATATAAACAGAGGATGGAAATTCAACTTCTAATTGGAAAAGCAGTATAAAGAAACATGTTCCATGAATAACAAACCATCATTCAGAGAACACAGAACCATTGATATAAGGGATATTCAAAGAATGAACAAAAAAGTTGAAATAAATATTTATGATGATTATTTTTCTTTCAACAGTATAAAATCCAACTCAACTAGTATGTGTCTAAGAGTTCCTAAATGATTTACTCAGAAAACTGGGTTGAAGAAAGAGTGCACCTCACTGGTTGGACTATCAAAGGTGAACCTTTTCTAGCAATCTGTTAAGAATTCACTTGATAAAATTCTATGCTCAATGCAATGAGTTTCTTAAAAGTGCTAGAAAATTAGACTGAGAACTATTATGTAATGATTGATAAAATGTTCTAAAATTTTTTATTTTTAATTTTAAAACTGTAGGGTACAATTATTCAGGGTTAGGTAATGTCCTAAAATTTTGAAACAGATTTTAAGATGCCTTGACCAGCTTTCTAAAGATGAAATCATCCTTTATCCTTACTTTTCTAGGCTATAATTTAAAGAATATGATAAAATAGCTGTAACAACTCAACAACACAATATATAATACAAAACAGACTGACACTTGAAATAAATTATGTGAATAGCTAATAAAAAGATTAATCTAAAAAAAAGGAGTGTTTAACCGGACAAAGATAATGGCATCCAATTTTTTTTTTTTTTTTTTTTTTTTTGGAGTTGGAGTCTCACTCTGTCACCCAGAATAGAGAGCAGTGGCCGCTCCTGGCCACCGCAGCCTCGACCTGCTGGGCTCTGATGATCCTTCCGCCTCAGCCTTCCAAGTAGCTGAAACTACAGGCGCGTGCTACCATGCACGGCTCATTTTTGATTTATTGTAGAGATGAGGTCTCGCCAAGTTGCCCAGGTGGGTCTCGAACCCGCAGGCTCAGGCAATCCACTCACCTTAGCCTCCCAAAGGTGCAGAATTACAGGCTGAGCTACCAAGCCCGGCTCAATTTTTTTTTTTTTTAGTTGGAGTCTCTCTCTGTCACCCAGGTTGTAGTGCAGTTGCACACTCACAGCCACTGCAGCCTCGACTTGCTGGGCTCAGGTGACTCTTCTGCCTCGGTCTTCCAAGTAGCTGGAACTACAGGTGTGCACCACCACGCCCAGCTAATTTTTTGATTTGTTTTAGAGACAAGGTCTTGCCATGTTGCCCAGACTGGTCTCGAACCCAAGGGCTCAGACAATTGTCTCACCTTTGCCTCCCAAAGTGCTGGGATTACAGGTGTGAGACACCATGCGTGGCGGCATCCAATATTTACACTACTACTCAATTTTAGAAAAGGTAGAGACTAGGATTTCTAAAAGGCAGCTGAGAGTAAATAACCAAATACTTTTAGTTTTTACTTTTAAACCATAGTTAAGAAAAAAGTGATTGGTTCCAAAGTAGTCAAAACAGTTCTCATCTTTGCAGAGTAGCAAGCAAAAGTGGGTTTAGAGCAAACAAACTGTGGCCTGTAGATGAATTCTGCCTCACCACCTGCTTTTGTACAGCATGCAAGGTAAAGATGATTTTACATCTGTAATGACTAAAAAAAATTGGAAGTTTTTTTCATGGCATAAGAATTCAAATTTCTGGCCGGCCTTGGTGGCTCAGCCTGTAATCTCAGCACTTTGGGAGGCCGAGGTGAGTGGATTGCCTGAGCCTGCGGGTTTAAAACCCGCCTGGGCAACTTGGCAAGACCTCATCTCTACAATAAACCAAAAAAAAAAAAAAAAAATTAGCCAGGCGTGGTAGCGCGCACCTGTAGTTACAGCTACTTGGAAGACTGAGGCGGAAGGATCGCCGGAGACCAGCAGGTCTAGGCTGCAGTGGCCGGGAGCAGCCACTGCACTCCGGTCTGGGCGACAGAGTGAGACTCCAACTAAAAAAAAAAAAAAAAAAAGAGTTCAAATTTCTGTGTCCATCAATAAAGTGTAAAAGAAACACAGACATGCTTCACTAGTTTACATAGCTGTAGATAGCTGTTTTGGGGCCACAGTGGCAGATTTGAGGAATTGTGACAGGGATCTATAGCTCACAAGGCCTAAAATATTTACCAGCTGAACCTTCATAGAAAAAGTTTGCTGATCTTTGAGTTAAAGAATGGATGAATATTTGAACGCATGGGAGTGGGGGGCCTATCTAATATTCGATAATGTTTAGAAATCTAGACACAGGACAAAACATGAAGTATAACAGAAGACGACTCATTAAAAAACCATCTGATTCTAAAAAAAAATCATTTTATGAAGCTATTACAGGCATACCAGGAACATATATGATTCCCCTGCCTCTGGAAGGTATTTTAGTCTCTGTAGAAGCAACATTTTCTTGCTCAGTTGCAAGAGGATTGCAGTCAACTATCCGCCCCTCTATAACTAACTGTCGATTTTTATGCCAATAACCACAATGAAATCACACCCATGTAACTGTTTAGTGGTTGCTATGGGACTAACTGTGACATCAGCAGAGCATCATGGAAGAACAATGCCAGTTCAGGGAAACTAATAAAAGTGCTAGAAGGAAACTAATAAAGGTGCTAGGGAAACAAATAAAGGTGCTAAAACTGTTAGCCGTTTGAAGAAGGTAAGAACTATAACTAGCTAGAAATGTCTTATGAAGTAAATGTATTTAATGTTACCTTAAAATAATTTTTTTTTTGAGTCAGGGTCTCTGTTGCCCAGTTTGGAGAGCAGTTGCATGATCACAGCTCACTGGAGCCTCGACTTCCTGGGCTCAGGTGATTCTTCTGCCTCAGCCCTCCAAGTAGCTGGGACTATGAGCACATGCCACCAAGCCTGGCTAATTTTTTCTTTATTTTTTTGTACAGACAAGGTCATGCTATGTTGCCTAGGCTGGTCTCAAACTCCTGGGCTTAAGCAATATTCTGAGACTCTGAGTCACTTTGGGAGGCTGAGGTAGGAAGACTGCTTGAGACCAGCCTAGGCAACATAGAAAGACCATAGTTCTACAAAAAAATTTAAAAATTAGCCAGGCATAGTGGGGTGTGCCTGTATTCTCATCTACTCAGGAGACTGAGACAGAAGAATCACCTGAGCCCAGGAGGTTGAGGCTGCAGTAAGCCATGATCATGCCACTGCACTACAGCCTGGGTCACTAAATAAGACCCCAACTAAAAAAAAAAAGTCTCTGAGCTTGATATATCAAGTTTTGTTTGGAAAACAGTATTTCAGGAAGGAGGTATAAAGACACAACTCTCTATAAAACGGCATCACTACTCTAAAGATGAGCTACAGAGACTTGCTGTCCCTTACCTCCAACTCTGCCTCTAACACCTCTTCGGTGGTTCGGGTCCGATCTTTTGGTTTCTTCCAGGTCTTTGGTGCAGTTACAGCTGTTTGTGCTGAAATACAAAATCAGGGCCATTAGTTCCCTTTGTGAAATCATGGTGGGAAATATTAGGTCTAAGCGATACCTGTATTCAAATTCAGTGGAACAAAAGAGGGCTTTACCTATACCAAGGAGATAGATGTCTGACCAAGGGAACAATTGTACAGTTATAGCCCAGAGATTGTAATTGCAAGTCTTAAGCATAAACTCATAGCTTTCCAATCAGTGGCCTAGTTTCCTCCTTTTTCATGGTTAGCAGGCATGTGATTTCGTATATGTTGAGCATCTACATGAGAAAATTGAAAACCTTTAAGCTAATTCTAGAATTGAGCGTACTTCTATTAATTAACTGCGTGAACTTCAGCAAGTCACATTTCTCAGGCCCCTGCAATATTCAACTATGAAGAATAAAAGTGAGACTAGATATCTAAGGTTCCCTTAAGTTACAAAAATAATATGCTCCGTATTTTAGTTTTTTAAACATTTCTAGACAGTAAAAGGACATTCTGATTAAAGTTTCATTACATAGGCAGCACTTCAACAACATTCAGTTTTCATCTCAGATGAATTCTGTTGGGCTAGCCTTTCATACTGCTGGGGCAAAAACTAAGAAAGAAAATAGGTAATTTTTACTAAACTATGCTATTATATCAGAAATTCTAGAGGGAGGATTACGCTTACAAAGGACTTTTAAAACTTCATGTGGCTAACAAATTCCACAATTTAACCATTAGAGAGTGAGCAAATAATATTTAAAGGATGCTACAGAAGGCAACTTATGAGTCAACGGATAGTAGTGAAATGATATAGGTAGTTGGGCAGAGAGATGAATCAAAGGAGGGACTCAACAGAGATAAGACTAAAGTGAATAAACACAAAGTTGAAGGGAATCATATAATCTGATTCCCTACAGAAATATAAGATCACTCATGGAGACTCTAGGTAAGCCTCAAATCTTTTTTGGTAGAACAGTAGAATGTGAACATATGCACTCTTTCAGGGAACAAGGAAAGGCAGATGTTTAACACTTTTCTTCTCAAAATTACCATATCATAAAAAATATTCTGCAAATCTTCTGTTATATACATCTCAAACCAATTATTACTTATTTTTGCCCCCAGGAAGCATGATGAACATGAAAACACTATCAGGCCACCTGTTATTCTTCCATTATTGCCTACTTAAAGGTAAACCATCTTTTCAAACTATGGAAACCGAGGATGGGTTTAAATTTGCTATGGTCTCACAACCTTCTACTGAATAGGTACACTCTGTTGTCTCAATTTTTTTTTTTTTTTTTTTGAGTTGGAGTCTCACTCTGTCGCACAGACTGAGTGCAGTGGCACGCTCCCGGCTACCTCAGCCTCGACCTGTTGGGTTCCGGCAATCCTTCCACCTCAGCCTTCCAAGTAGCTGGGACTACAGGTGCGCGCTACCACGCCCAGCTAATTTTTTTGATTTATTGTAGAGATGAGGTCTCGCCAAGTTCCCCAGGCGGGTCTCGAACCCACGGGCTCAGGCAATTCACTCACCTCAGCCTCCCAAAGCGTGGGATTATAGGCTGAGCCACTGAGCCCGGCTTGTTGTCTCGATTTTTTATGATCTTCTGATTTGATATAACTAATCTGTCCTATACATTCTCTGAAATGTTTGTGATTTTAACTCTGCTTCCACAGCAGTCCTTTTTAGAGTCACAGAGTTTGTGGAAACTGTATATTTTATTTAATTTCACATTTGTATGAAATTGGCTCTAAATTCCATTCATGAAAAAGGAAGAGACCACTTTTTGGAGGATTCGTTGGGATCAAATATAAACTCAGGAAGCATTTCCTCTAAACAACAACAACCAAAGTAAGATAAGGATAAACTATTCTTTCCACAAATGTATCTTTCCCCAAAATATTAAACAAAACATCTCTTCCATGGGTGATATAATATATTTAACATACTTAAAAAAAAATTGCTACTTACCCAGCAGGAATTGTTACTCAACTTGTTCAGGTGACTATTGAAAGTCTTGATTTAAAGCAGTAATTAAGAAAAAAAAAGGGACAAAAAGAGCATAGACCTCTTTAGGAGATACTCAGTCCTTTATAAAACTGCACACAGATACATACACATCTAATGTTTAGTGAGATTGTTATATACAGCCCTTCTACTACCATTTCTGATGGGAAGGTACAGTAAAATGTGGGTATGCTGGAGGAGAGAAGAGGGAGGAGTGACAGAAAAGAGAGGAAATGAAGGAGAGAGAAAGGGAAGGAGAAGGAGAGAGGAAGGAGGGAGAGACAGGCAGAGAAGGGTGGGAAAGAGGGAGAGCATGCACAGAAAGGATAGAGGAGGAGGGGAGACAGAGAAAGAGGGGGGAAAGAGAGGGGAGAGGGAAGAGAGAGGACAAAGAAGAGAGGAGAGAGAGGGGAGAAAGAGGAGAGGGAGAGAGGGAGAAGGGAGAGAGGGAGGGAGCGGCGAGAGGGGAAAGGGAGAAAGAGATTGATCGATTCCTTGGTTTATAGGACCATTAACACCAAACTAGACAGAATAGAAAAATTAAATTTAAGATACTATCTCAGATTTGTTCTTTACTTTTACTTTCTAGTTCATCACACAGGGTAGGGCACTCAAATTTGTTGACTAAACAAGTAACAGCAGTTCTACGCAAAAGCAGCATTATTAACATTCACGGTAAGATTTCAAAAAGAAAGCACAGTGCAGTTACATTTTTCTGATATATGTAAGGTGTCTGACAAGTCACCCTCATAATGGGAAAAGTCTCTGTTTTCATTTTTACATGGGTTCAATTGGAGTCAGTTGCTACTTTGCAAATTAAGAACTAACACTATCCCTGTGCAAGCTAAGAGATAACCATTGTACTTGAAGAAAGAGGGCTGATGTAGAAGCTTCATAAACTCATTAGTTTTTATTAATCCCACTTATGTTTCTTAAAAGTTTTCCCTAAAGCTTGTGGTAGTCAGAATTATGAGAAAAAAATTTATGTAAAAAGGTAGGCCTTACAGAGATAGAAGAGTGAAGAGTAGCTAAGAGACAAGGAAATAAAGGCATCCCAAGGAAATATTCTCGGTAAAAATAAGATCTTGAACATGCACTCTCTCTTTTTCTTTCCAAGAATATCAGCTCTTAAAGAAACTCCTAATAATTATTAAGTCATGCTTTTTAGACTAAAATTTTGACTCTGAGAAATGTCAGAAGTGTTGCATAGTAAGTATAAGAATGATAAACATTACTGCTATGAATGACATAACTGCTCATAGATTATTTAACATATTTTTTCAAATCATGAAAAATAAGATATATAATGTGTAGACAGATATAAAGTTGAAAAACAACCATATCTTATCTCTGAGATATTGTTAATGTTTTGGCTTATTTTCTTTCTGGCATTTGAAAAGCATAGTTACATGTATAGCACACATGTAGTTTTATAACATATTTTTCAGTGAACTTTGAACAAGAATTAAACTCTTACAAACTGGGCTCAGTGGCTCAGCCTGTAACCCCACGCTTTGGGAGGCTGAGGTGAGTGGATTGCCTCAGCCAGTGGGTTCGAGACCCGCCCGGACAACTTGGCGATACCTCATCTCCACAATAAATCAAAAATTAGCCGGGTGTGGGGGTATATGCCTGTGCCTGTGGTTACAGCTATTTGGAAGGCTGAGGCAGAAGGACCGCCGGAGCCCAGCAGGTCGAGGCTGCGGTGGCCTGGAGTGTGCCATTGCACTGCAGTCTGGGGGACAGAGTGAGACTCCAACTCAAAAACAAAAACAAAAAACAAAACAAAAAAACTCTTACAGTTTTTCAGGAAGAATGATCCTAAGAAATCAACTCTATCAAAATCCCTATATTGCCACATAAATTAAAATAATAGAAAACAGGTGATTACATAAGACAGGCAATCTTTTATTCCTAGCTATGCAATGTTAATCTGAAGGCAACTTTTAGATATCATGTTGGGAAACTTAATATTGTTCTCCTCTACAACATAATTTCTTCACTAATCAGGGAGGTACCCAAGTAAGCTGTTTTTTTAGTTTTCCCTGGTACCATAAAAGAAAGGGATCTTTTCCTTTTCTTAGATCTTTAGCTAGAGAAAACTTGTAATTAAAATTTTTCTTTTTTTTTGAGTCGGAGTCTCACTCTGTTGCCCAGACTGGAATGCAGTGGCACGCTCCCGGCCACCACAGCCTCGACCTGCTGGGCTCCAGCGATCCTTCCGCTTCAGTGTTCCCAGTAGCTGGAACTATAGGGTGTGCCCTACCACGCCTGGCTAATTTTTGATTTATTGTAGCGATGAGGTCTCGCCAAGTTGCCCGGGAGGGTCTCGAACCCGCAGGCTCAGGCAATCCACTCACCTTGGCCTCCCAAAGCGCTGGGTTTACAGGCTAAGCCACCGAGCCCAGCCAGTAATTAACTTTAAAGTTTATATATACATCTTTTTATAAGCTAAAAACCACATTTCAGCATTAAATCTCAGAAATGCTTTTCTTAAGAGCCTAGGAGCCATCTCTATGTAATGTAAACATCAAGGAAGATAGAGGCATGCGTCCCTGTCATCATGGAAGTTTCACCCGGGCACTTTACTATAACTACCTGCTTGCCATAAAGATATGAGAAGTTTTATTTTTCATTTAGATAAAGGCAAGTGACTAACAATGATGGCCACTCAAATTACGAAAATTTAGAATGAACTATGTATAGCAAATTGTGAATTCTAATAGCACTGGTGAAGTCCTATTATCTGAGGAAAAAGTTATTGCTGTGTAAGAACATATATGTATGGTAATAGATTATATCTTCCACGCTATATAAAACAGTGAGGTGTCTGATAGTCTGAAATCTCATTAGTGGGTTGCCTGTGATTTTCACTGCAGTTTTGTTACTGTTTATGCAATAATAAAGCTGTTTTCTTCCTTTACTACATTTTGCAGAGAATTTTCTGAGTTAACAAAAGGTTTTAACTTTTTACCCAACAATCTGTTAAGAACGGTATGGTCTGGAAGTGCCTGAATGGAACAGTCTAGCTGAAGATCTTCTGGCCACATTAACTGGTAAGAGACTCTAAATAATAAGAAGTATCTTTCTAGCTCTTCATTCTTTTGAAATACAACATAAACTCCCTAGTTCCAAGATTTAAGATTAATGTGTCCAGAGTCAGGGACTCTAGATCAAAGTGACACAAAATTAAGATGAGGCTATAAAGTCATATGTATAGACATTAGATATTTCTCTATTGGTCAGGGAAGGACCCAAGCACATTGTCACAGGGATGTACATAGAGTAGAATGCTCTATAATGGAACTTTCAGGGAGAGTTCCCACCAGGTAACTCTCTTTATCATCTGGTTTTAATTTCTTCTCATTCATTCTTTGACGTTTTGTCCTATTTTTATTTTTCTTTAGGTTTTGAGGTTGTACAAGTTGGTATTAAGTCATTCTGATTATAACATATTCAAGAACTTTGTCCCTCCAACAGAGTTCCTACAGGTTGTGAATCCTCTTCTGTCCCCCTCCCTTTTATCCTTTCACAGATCCTAATGGGAATCTAGGAAAATGTGATAATTTATCTAAGAAACTGGGGAAACACAAAAAAGAAACCCAGAAGAAGAGAAGAATACATTTTACAATGAAGATGGTAATGACCTGGAAAAGAATAATGATAGTAACAAAATATGTAAGGATGATGGGTCACTGAGAGATGTCACTCAAAAGAAACACTAGTAAATAAGTCTATTAGTGCATTCCAGCATCTTCTCAGGAGTCGCTATTTGAAATATAGGTTGGCTTGAGAAGCATGTTTCCATTATATTTTTTGTTCTATGACTGCTTCACAAGAAGCCTAAATAGTATGAGCCAGTTCCCTCAGGTACTAGCATTGGAAACAAGTATAATAAAATGAGGACTCTAGACTTAAATTACATAAAAAATCAGTCAACAGTCATATATAGCACAATGCAAAAAGTTTTAATTCTAACTAACTTTTTTAATTTGGGGCCTCACTCTGTCACTCAGGCTAGAGTGCAGTGGCATGATCACAGTTCACCACAGCTTCAACCTCCTGGGTTCAGGTCATCCTACCACCTCATCTCCCAAGCATTTGTGACTTACAGGCATACACCACCATGTCTGGCTACTTTTAAAAGTTTTTTATAGAGATGAGGTCTTGCTATGCTGTCCAGGCTGGTTTCAAACTCCTAATCTCAAACTCCTAAACTCCTACTCAGTCTCTCAAAGAGAATTACAAGCATGAGTCACGGTGCCTGGCCTGGCTTTAACATTACATATCATCAAAGAAAGAATCAAATTCACGTTTATTAATTGTACTGATAATCTCAATAACCAACTTTTGGTTTTATTTTTTTCATGCTGTGTTCCTGTTTCCTATCTCATTTACTTCCTATCTTTATTATTTCCTATCTTTTACTTCCTTTGGGGTTTAATTAGCTCTCCTTTTAATAGTTTCTTTAGGTAGATGCTCAGGTCAATAATTTGAGAACTTTTTTCTTTTCTAATATATGCAGTCAGTGGTGTGAATTTCCATTTAAGTAATGTTTTAGCAGTGTAGTAAGCAGAAAAATGAGCCACGGAAAATGCCTGTGTTTTAATGCCTGGATACTGTGAATATGTAGCCTTACACGGCAAAATTGACTTTACAAATGTGATAAAATTAAAAATCTTGTGATGGAAAGGCTATTATTCTGGACTAACTCACTGAATCCAATGTAATCAGAAGGGTTCCTACAAGTGGAAGAGTTAGGCAGGAGAACCAGAGAGCTTTGAAGATGGAGGAAGGTGATCCAGCCGAGGAACGCAGGTATCCTCTAACTTACAGAAAAGATAAGTGAACCAAAGAGCCTCTAGAGCAAATGCAGACCTGCTGAGAGCTCGATTTTTAGTCCAGTGAAATCCATTTTGGAATATGACCTCCAAAACCGTAAGATAATACATTTGTATTGTTTTAAGTCACTATGTTTTAAGTCACTATAGTGAAGTTACAACAGCAAAAGAAAATGCATATAAAAAATGCTCCACAAATTTTGATATGTCTTCATTTTCATTCAGTGCAAAATATTTTATAATTTCACTTTTGATTTCTCCTTTGAGTTATTTAAAACTGTGTTATTTAGTTTCCAAACATTAGAATTTTCCAGAAATATTTTTCTCATTTATTTCCAATTTAATTGCATTGTGGTCAGAGAACATACCTGCTTTGACCTGAATCTTTTTTTTTTTTTGAGTTGGAGTCTCACTCTGTCACCCAGGCTGGAGTGCAGTGGCAAAACCACAAGATCGTGGCTCACCACAGCCTCAAACTCCTGGGCTCAGGCGATCCTTTTACCTCAGTATCCCAAGTAGCTGGGACTACAGGAGCATATCACCACGTCCAAATAATTTTGTTGAATAGATGAGGTCTAGCTATGTAGCCCAGGCTGGTCTTGATCTCCTGGGCTCAAGTAACCCTCGCACCTCACCCTCCCAAAGTGCTGAAATTACAGGCTTGAGACACCACGCCTAGACTGACTTGAATCTTTTAAAGCTTATTAATACTTGTTTTATGAACCATAAATATTGTCTATCTTGGTAAATCTGCCATTTGTACTTATAAAGAATGTGTTATCTATTGCTTGAATATTTAATGTTAATTAGATTATGTTGGTTGACTATTATTCAAGTCTTTTATGTCCTTACTAGTTTCTGTTTACTGATTCTATCAACTTTTATGTTTTCCAATTATGTCAATTCCTTAACTCTTTTTGAATATGTGAAATATAGTCATAGTAGTCATCTCTAATAACTATTTAATAATTTTTGTCTGCTAATCCTAACAACCATGTCAGTTATGGCTCAGTTTCAATTGATTTATTTTTTCATTATGGGTCATACATTTTTCATGGTTTCACTGATAAATTCTACCAAATATTTGAGGGGAAAAAAATCAATTCTATCAGTCTTTTCCAGAATATTGAAAAGGGGGAGAATCCTCATTAATCCATCCTGTGAGGTCAACAGTATACAGATACCAAAACATGACAATTACCAGAAAACTGCAGGCCAACATCCCCTTTGAATTTAAACGCAAAATACACACACACACAAAACTGAACAAAACTTCAGCATGTAAAATTCTACAACATATATAAAAAAAAATATATTGTGACCAAGTTTAATCCCAGAAAAGCAAACTTGGTTTAATATTCAAATGTCAAGTATTAACAAATAAGTAACTAATAAACAAAAAAACCCATATGATTGTCTCAATAGATGCATGAAAAGCAACTGACAAAACCCAGTATGTATTCTTGACTATAACAGTCTCTCAGCAAACTAGGAATTAAAAAAAAAATTCTCAACTAGACAAACCAAAAACTACAGTTAACATCATACTGATTAGTGAAAGACGGAATGCTTTCTTTCTGAGATCAGGAACAAAACAAGAATGTTTACTTTGAACACTTCTATTTAACACTATATTAAAGGTTTTAGTTACTGTAGTAAGTCAAGAAAAAGAAATAAAGGGAACATCCAGTTTTGAAATAAAGCAAAATTGTTTTTGTTCACAGACATTATTACCTAAGTAGAAAATCCAAAGGAATCTAAAAAAAAAAAAAGCTATCAAGGACTACTAAATGTACTTAGCAAGTCTGCAGGACATGAAACCAATATACAAAAATCTATTACATGAGGAAGACCCAAAAAAACCCAGAATTATTTTTGGTGGACTCCTTGTAGTACAGGCTTCCCCAACTTGGTAAATGTTCTAGAAACTCATCAGCATTAGTGTACCAGTTAGTGTTGTGAGAGGCTGTGTTTGGCTTCGTGAATTTTTTTTTTAAAGAGATTCTTGGACCACGTTTGCCCATTTCATGATGCGATGGGGAATTTATGAGTCCTCAAAAGGAAATGTTTTGCTAATGTGGAAGAGGTGAGACAAAAAAAGGCAGAAGCAATAAAAGGCATCAAAAATGGTGAGTTCAAAAACTGTTTTGCGCAGTGGAAAAAGCATCTCAATAGGCGTGCATAAAATAGAAAGTACTTTGAAGGTGACTAATGTTTAAAGATGTAAGAAAAATATACAATTTTAAAATATAGAAATTCCAGGCTTTTGGGGGGGGATCCTCTCCTTATATACTGCATTTCCCTATACCTCAGACCAAAAAAATGAAATAACAAAATACCATAAGAGCATCAAAAGACATAAATTTGACAAAAGATACAAAAGACCTGTACACTAGAAACACCAAAGTCCTGTCAAGAGAATTATAGAAGACTTAAATAAATGGCAAACTATACCATGCTCATGGATCATTAGACTCAAGATGTTAATTGCAGGATGTTAATTCTGTTTATAGAGTGAAAAAAACCGAATCAAATTACAACAGCTTGTCTAGGAAAAAACCGATTATAAAATTATATTTTTCTGCTGGCATTAGGGCAAAAAATTTTCCAAAAATTAATCTAGAAAAGCAAAGGACACACAAGGGTCACAACAATTTTGAAAAAGAATGGAAGTTGGAGGACTTAATAAAACCTGATTTCAAGACTTACTAAAAAGCCTCACAATCCTGACAATGTGGTAAGGACATCAAAAAAAGACAATTAGATTAAAGGAAATCTATAAATCACCTTACACAACTCTGAATGTATTCACAACATATTTACAGAAAGTGAAAAGGAAATTCACCAGAGAAAGGATAGCCTGAACTTTCCATACACTGCAGGCAGGAATATAAAATGGCAGAAGTACTTTGTAAAATGACTTGCAATTTCTTCAAAAAATTAAATATAGACCTACATACAATCCAATCATTCCACTCATAAATATTTATTTACCCCCCCAAATGAAAACATATGTCCCTATAAAAACATATACACAGATGTTCATAGCAACTTTATTTGTAATAGCCCCAAACTGGAAACAACCAAAATGTCCATCAATAGATGAATAAACAAACTGTAGTAAATTCATACTCAGCAGTTTTTTTAAAAAGAGTTACTAACATATCAAACATGAATGAACATATCAAACATGATGGAGGAAAGAAGTCAGACAAAAAAAAGAGTTCGTGTTTTTATTTATATAACATTCTTTAAAAAGGCAAGCAACACAATAACGACAGAAAACAGATCAGTGTCTGACTGGGGATAGATACGAGGGTAGGGCAGGAGGGAGGGATTTAAAACAGGCTTGAGGAAACTTTGGAGAGATAACTGTGTTCACTACCTGGCTAGTAGTGAGTGGTTATATAGAGTATATACATGTCAAAACAAATAAAATACTTTAAATATGTGTATGTTCACTTTATGCCAATTACACCCAATAAAGGTGTTACAGGGGTCTAGGTGGTTTCTAAAGTATTAAAACATAAGCACACTCATATACCTGTTATGAACCTCCCCCAAAATAATAATGTACATGGAAGCATTTCTATGACAAACTGAGTTTTTAAAGCTTACAAAATAGTATATATAGCATTTTTCTGCTTATGAAAAAAATACATGCAAGTAATGAGATTCCAAGGGCTTTTTAAAATCCTAATTTTTGTTGCTTTTTATGTTTTAGCTTTCATTTTCTTGCTTTAAATGACAAAAGCACCAACTGAAACAAACCTATAAAGACAATATTCTGCTCTCCCAACTAGCCAGTTCTACTTGCCTAAAGTGAACCATGCCAGGTTAACAGTCTTTGGTATTTAGTCTTCCATACCCTTAGGGCTCATACAAATAATCACAATCCAATATATGTTTATTTTTATTATTTACTTATTTAGAGACAGAATTTCACTCCAGCACCCATGCTGGAGTGCAGGGGTATAATCATAGCTCACTATAACCTTGAACTTTTGGGTTCAAGTGATCCTTCCATCTCAGTTCTGTCTCCCAAGTAGCTGGGAGCACAGACATGGGATACCACATAAGGCTAATTTTAAATTTTTTTTGTAGAGATGGAGTCTCTCTATGTTACTTAGGCTGATCTCAGAATTCATGGCCTCAAGCAATTCTCCCACTTCAGTTTCCCAAAGTGGCGGGATTACAGGCATGAGTCACTGTGCCTAGCCCTACAAGATTATTTTAAATAGAAAAATTAGTTCATAACTATATAAGATATTCTGGAACATACTTTATTTTCACACATTTTATTAAGAGACTCCCTCTGGTCATTATATAGATCTATCTCATATCAGTAGCATTTCTCTCAAAAGACCTTAACATTTTTTGCTGTTTTTCTTGTCACAAAAACCATTTGTAAATGCATCCTTATCTGCTGGTACTTTTTTTTTTCTTTTTTTTTTTTTAAAGAGATAGGTTCTCGCTATGTTACCCAGGCTGGACTTGAACTTCTGGGCTCAAGTGATCCTCCCTACTCAGCCTGCACAGTAGCTGAGTGTGCACCACCATACCTGGCCTCTGCTAGAAACTTTCATTTCTAATTACTGGTCAAATAGTAAACATTTCCCATGTATTTATTTAAATAAATATTGTCAGATTTAGTTCTACAAAGGTTACTCACGTTCCTCTCATAAATACGTAAGTATTGGATTTTCTCCATTCTCAACAGTACTTGACATTTTATTTGCAAAACTAAGTTTAAAAAATGCCATTTCTATATGCATTGAGGGTATCTTTTCCTATTTTTGTTGGTTATCTGTTCTTTCTTTTCTGTGAATTTCCTATTTTTAACCTTTACCCAATATTCTATTAATTAATTTGTTTTTAACATACAGGTACTTTCTCTATAGATGTATCAGAGCTATCTATACCTTTATATATATCATTTTGATTGCCTTTTTGTCAAGACAAAATACAAAATTTTTTTATTACCAAAGTTATAACAGACCTTATATTGCATTCTCTCTAATCAATATATAATAACTTTGAAAATAAGAAAAAATAAAAGAAACTAAGGCAAGGAAAAGTTTTTTTGTTTTGCTTTTAATATATATCATACAGTAAATTAAGGTGGGAGACACAGTATCTTCAAAGCCTACAACCTGGTATATTTCTGCTCAGCAGCAATTTATATATTCTAGCTATGGATTTTGAGCATCATGAAGGGAGATTTTTGAAAAAACCTTCCTTTAAAAAAAATATAACATCAATAAGGGTACCCGATCTCAAACCAGGTGAAGTAGGAACCAAACAGAGGTTCAAACTTTACCTGAACAATGACTACTTATCTACCGAATTGTACCCATCTAAAATAAAATAAAATAGAAAATCAGAATGACAATCTAGCCTATCCTATTAGAGATATCTAAGTCAGAATGTATTTTTCCACAATGAAGATTTCAGTTAGCCCTCTGGAGAAAATTTCCTTTTAATTTAAAAATAAAATTGATAAATAGCATTTAGATGATAAAGTTTTGATTAACTGCATGCTATTTCAGTAAGATAATAAAAGATAAGTAGAAATAACTATTTATTTATTTGAGACAGAGTCCCACTCTGTTGTCTAGGCTTGAATGTAGTAGCACTATTCTAGCTCACTGTATCCTTGAACTCCTGGGCTCAAGTGATCCTTCCACCTCAGCTGCCTGAGTAGCTGGGACTACAGGCACATGTCATCACATCCAGCTAATTTCTGTAGACACAAGGTCTCACTATGCTGCCCAGGCTGATCTTGAACTCAAGGCCTAAAGCGATTCTCCCTCCAGGGCCTCCCAAAGTGCTGGGATTACAGGCATGAGCCACCACACCCAGAAGGCTTTTTAAAATAGCATACTTCAAGTAGACTAATTCCTGTAAGATTTCAAGTAAATTTTGAATACAAAAATTTTATTCACATTATTTTTTCTTAGTAAAGACAATAGATACAGCTTACTAATAGGGCACCATTATGATATACATCAGTAGAAAAGGCACAAAGGTACCACTCAACTAAAAATTATTACCACACCATGGTTGGTGATTGGATAGAAGAGAGAACAGAATAGTGGAATATATAAAGTTTGTACTCTGCTTTTTAGGGAGAAAGAAATGTGATTCCTATTCCCAAGAAAAGCAAGTGGGGACCACCTAACTTGAATTAATCTACCCTGTAATAGGAACTGACAGAACTAATGCCTAAAAATTCCAGTAATTTAGATGCTAGACTTTCTCATCTAAAATTATCTGATTCTCATTATACTATTTTGCGCATATCCTGTTCTGACCAAAACTTGGACAGAGACCTTGGATTTTTTTTTTTTTTTTCATTAACCTCCAAGTTCTGGTCTATAGCAGAAAACTCAAAGACAGAACAAGTATTTAGGTTTTTTGGTCCGTTAGGATTTTCTATCAACTTTCTTTGATCATTCCCTAGGAATAAATGCTATAGAATGGCAGTGATATAGATGCCCTGATTGTAAATCCATGAATCATCCATTTGTAGAGAAAACTAAAATCCCAATATTAATGTCAAAATCTTTCCTGTTAAAATATATTTTAATAACAATCTGACTCATCCCAATAGGTAATTATATAATAGATGTGTTTACAAAAATGTGTGTGTAATTTATATTTGGGTGTATCTAATAATGCTAAGAATGAATTACCTATCTAAATGTTTACAGGAAAATTGTTAATCTGTATGAATGAAACCCTAAATGTAATATACCACATTTATACAGAAAAAACCAATTTTTTTCATGGATCAAGTACCTGTTTTGTGCATAGAAAAATGCTGTATGTTGTTTTTCAAAAATGAAAAAGGCCAAGAAAAATGAATATAATTTTGATGTAAAATAAAGTTAGTAGACAAATAATATTAAGGTATTACAAAACTACATCAACCAGGGTAATGATGCTATTGTTGCAAGGTTAGACAAAGAGAAAAGCAGCAGCTCAATAGAAACCACCAGTATGGAGAGTGTTGATGTGGTGAACTAGCTCAACAGTGTGCCTCATTTTATAAGCTGACCTCAGTCCCTGACTATGCCAAAAGAACAGCTGTTGGGCTCCAAACCATGATTCTAAGGTCATGGATGATGTCACAGGATTGCCATGTCAGGCATCTGCAACACAGACTAGACACCAGTACTCAAACTGTACCAGAATATAAGCTGGTGATTCCACAGTCAAATATGCTTAGCTAGAAGACTACTGCTGGATCCAAATTTGTGTCATTTTAGTCCAGCTTCTGATATTGTTAGTGAGGAGATAATTCATCCTTAAGTATGCAGCCTTAAAAACCTCCTTTTGGTTAAATGGTGGGGTCTTGTTCCAGAATAGAATGAACAATAGAAGAAAATGTACACCTGGTCCTACTCCTCTCTTCGTGGTTCAGCAGGGCTGGTGTGGATTTTGATATCCCCAGGATCTCAACCTGCCATGGGCACTCTTGTATCTTCATTTTCTTGATTTCACTATACTTTCTCCACATCTGTGGTGCTTACATCTTTTAGATGACAGAACTTCTCAGAGTAGCAAATGACAAGCTTATCCCAAATTAACTGTCCTTCTTAATTCACTGTTACACTCAGTGGTTTTCGTGGCACTTAGTATAGTCTGATTCAAAATCTAAGTCTTCTCTTCTTCCACATTCCTATCAGTCACAAAGTTCTGCTGTTCCTCTTTCCATGTGGGACTTCTTCATTCAGAATCTCAAGACCTCTACTGTGCTTCAAATACTAATTCTCTTGGCTGAACCTTTATTTTTTGATAATATCTAAAATACTAATCCAAGTGACACTTTAAAATCCAAAGATTTTGAAGTGAACTCACTTGCGTGAGAATGAAATTACTACTAGCCTACAATCTACCTCTTTAAGACCATGTGTTTCTCTGGAATCTGAGACATATCAAATTTAGAAAGTTTCTACTTTTTGGTCAACATTAGGACCATTTCCTGCTCTACGGTATCAAAAATTTTACCAACTCATTTATTATACCCTTGCTGCTCTACACAATGACTTGGATACAAGAAAAGAATAATTATTAGAGTTTGATCCCTTTGAAAATAAATATTAATATTATATCTTATTGGTCTCCTCTGTCCACCCAGTGACTAATAAAATGCCTGGATGTTCACTAAAAATCTTTTAATGAATAAATGATCTACAATCAAAATTAAATATACTCTCTACAATAAAAACACTGGTTAAATCTCTCTGTGTTAGTTAGGTACTAAAATATCTTAATCATTTCAGAGGTGAAATAACCTTAGTACATAGAGGTTAACTAAGTTTCCCCATCCCGGAGACAAAAAAGATTGGAGCTGGAATTACTTTTGTCTTTCCAACTCAATAACCTGCCACTCAACTCTACCTTGTTCCTGTACTTTCTAGTCTGAATTCCAACTTCATTTTAATCTTGGCTGCCTTTTGTTTTTGTAGCAGGGAAATATGTGCAGTTTAGAAAGGTTGGGTAGTGTAAAGAATGCAGTCTGTTACCACATTGGTATAGTATGCCAAGTCATTGGAAAATAAAATGATAAAGAAACTCTAAGTAGAAGGTTTGCTACAAAAAGTTCAGCACAGAACATTCCATTAATTAATTCTGTCAGCAGTGAGAACAAAGATTACTCCTATCAGACCATTAGCATATTTTCTAGTCCTCTCTTTATTATATTTCACTGTTCTTTCTGCAACCTGTTAGGTATTTTAAGAAAAAATGTTTTTGTGTCACTTCTGCCACCATCAAAATAGACTGCAACTTAATTCAAGGTAAATCTACTACAGATACAGAAATGTCACTCACTATAGGAGAAATATAAAATGTAATCAGACAAGATACAAGAACACAAGTAGTTACCTTTCTGTCTACTCAATGCTTTTTCTCTCTACATAAAATGCTAATTAATGGCATTGAAGATATACAGCTGAATGAAAAAAATTAAAACTACTTCCCATCTAATTATCAATAAATTCATGTGGCCAGTTTGCTGAATTTGCTGTAACCTTAATTTGAGGGAACCACTACAAATAATGAAATACAGTCTAAAAGATAACAATACTTACTCCTCATCCCTTTACCTTACCCATCTCAATATTTACACACCTATCTCTATAAAATCACCGAGTTCTTGGTGGAAAGACAATTTGGCTCTATAGTTCTAGAGATCAGAAGAGGGCCTGTCACATAGTAGGTACAAATAAACACTGCCCTAACAAATCATATCAATCTATTAACCAATTCAATTTTGGATTTACTATATAAATTAGTGAAACATGGATTTAGTACACTCTCTCTTGTGCACATTATACAAACCCATGGTTAGGGCATCCATATGTCTTGGTTTTCCATGGCAATTCCCAACTTGAATATTCTTCCCTAGTGTGTCCCGAAATATAAAGAATAGGCAACCAAAAAACAATTCTGATATTTCATTTAAAAATAAATAAAATTTTAGAGAAGATCTAGAGTCTATTATTGAAATCTAAAGAGGAAAACATCAGCATCTATTTATTCCAACATTAGCTGCACAAATGTATTAAACAGTAGTATATATTGAATCAAAAAAACTTTTCTGCATTCTACTTTTATGAAACATAACGAAACAAATGGTATTAGAAATTTACACAAAAACTAAACTTGAGGAATATTTTCATTCTTTGATTCTTTGTACTCATATTACTGAAGAATGAAAACATGTTAATAATAAATGAGGCAATGCAGCTCTTAAAGAATATTAGGAATCATTCAAGACAGTCTGGTAGGTACATTGAAAATTTGACAATCTGTTTTTCATATATATAGAGAATTTTATCATGAGTTACCATTTGAATTAGACCCAAGAAACATGACCACAAAGTTTATCATCAAACTTGGTTTTGGTTGTAATTATGACAAAAGTATTACATATTCATGAATGAAAACTTTTCACAACAAATGAAAAAGTAGAAAGGTCTCCTATTTCCTATCTTGTTCCTAGGTTTCTCGCCCCAGAGGACACCATTAAATACTTCTTATTCAGGCTGGGCGTGGTGGCTCAAGCCTGTAATGCCAGCACTTTGAGATGCTGAGGCAAGAGGACTGACTGAGGCTGCAGGTTCGAGACCAGCCTGGGCAACATGGTGAGCCCTCGTCTCTATAATAAGATAATAAAATAAAATACAATAAAATAAAACAAAACAAAATAAAATAAAAATTAGCCAGGCATGGTAGCACATAGTTCTGGCTACTTGGAAGGCTGAGGCAGAAGGATTGCCAGAGCCCAGCAGGTCGACACTAGGGTGGCCATGAGCGTGCCACTGCACTCCAGCGGGAATAATGGAGTAAGACTCCAACTCAAAAAAAAAAAATACTTCTTACTCATGCTCAAAAAATACTGATGTATATGAAAATATGTATATGTCTTTATTTTATGTGTGAATGTATATACCACCTTTTCCTTTTTTCATACTTTACATAATGTTGTTTCACACCCCGGAATGGCTTTAAAATCAGTGTAGAACCAATTTGTAAGATGCACAGGAAAGCCATGTTTTAGGGGTTACGTGTTAATTTATAAAATTTTGGGGATATCTATGTATAATATCACATTTTGAAGGGAGTTTTTCCCTATATATTGATTTAAATATCTCAAATATCACTCAAATCTTATTTGAATTGTTAAAAAAAAAATAACCGACCAGGCTCGGTGGCTCAGCCTGTAATCCCAGCACTTTGGGAGGAAGAGGTGAGTGGATTGCCTGAGCCTGAGGGTTCAAGACCAGAACCGGCAACATGGCGAGACCTCGTTTCTACAATAAATCAAAAATTAGCCGGATGAGATAGCATGCACTTGTAGTTCTGGCTACTTTTGAAGGTTGAGGCAGAAGGATGCCGGAGCCAGCAGGTGGGTGCTGGGGGGGCTGTGAGTGTACCACTGTACTCCAGCCTGGATGACGGAGAGAGAGTCCAACTCAATAAACAAACAAACAAATGTGAGACTCAATAAATAAATACACAAATACATACATGAAAAAATGTCATGATACCTGGGGACTCAATATGGATCTGTTGAATGAATGTCAAACTATTAATGACGCTATTCTGTCAAAAGTCATAATAGTTTTTGAGGTTGGGCACAGTGGCTTACGCCTGTAACCCCAGTACTTTGGGAGGTGGAGGAAAGAGGAATGCCTGAGTCCAGGGGTTCAAAACCAACTTGGGCAATATGGCAGGGCCACATCTCTAGAATAAATTTAACAATTTGGCCGGGCTTGGTGGCTCAGCCTGTAATCCCAGCACTTTGGGAGGCCGAGGTGAGTAGATTGCCTGAGCCCGTGGGTTCCAGACCAGCATGGGCAACTTGGTGAGACCTCGTCTCTACAATAAAATAAAAAATAGCCAGGCATGGTACCACATGTCTGTAGTTCTGTCTACTTGGAAGACTGAGGTGGAAGGATCGCTGGAGCCCAGAAAGTCGACACTGGGGTGGTCGTGAGCATGTATGCCACTGCACCCCAGCCTGGGCGAAGGAGTAAGACTCCAACTCAAAAAAAAAAAAAATGTGCCAGGGATGGTGGCATGTGCATGTAGCTCTAGTTACGTGGAAGACTGAGGTGGAAGGATCACCTGAGCTCAGCAGGTCAAAGCTAGGGTAGCTGTGAGCATGCCACTGCACTCCAGCCTGGAGGGCAGAGTGAGATTTCATCTAAAAAAAAAAAAAAAAGTCATAACAGCTTTGGATGTTGAGTATCTTACTGATTACTGAATGCTATTACATAAATGACGTGTATTACTTTTTAAATTGGTGTACTAGGTACCAAGGTGACAGCTAGGTTACGGCATGAATTCTGGAATAGAAATTTCTGGATAGGTATTATGTGATAGACACACTCTATGCTTTTTGTTGTCCCTTATGAGTTAGTCAGGGTGAATCTATTTGCGTACATCTCTTACTATCTACCTGCTAATATGACTGTTATATATACAGCATATCCAACTCTAATATAAAATAATTTATATGAATTATTTTAAATGATTTAAACTTTTGATTGTTGAAATCTAAAATTTGTTTACACAATATATAGTTTAATTTGAGAGGTAATGTAAAGATATAGTTATGAGCAAGGGCTGCACAAAGCTGACTCTGAACTCCGATTCTGCCACTTACTAACTATATAACCTTTAGCAAGTTATCATCTTCTCTGTGCCTCAGTCTATTCTTCGACAAAATAAGGATAATAGGGTTTTTGTAAAGGTGAAGGAAATTAATTCCACAGTGTCTGATAAATAGCAAGCATTTAATAAATATTATTAAAATCAAATTTTTCCTAAAAAGGTGTGATTTGGGGGAGGGCAGAGAAAGTAACTGCAATATACATGAACAGTCAAGGGATTAATAGTCACTAATAATGTTTGTTTCTTATTGGGATAAAATTTACATAGAGTGAAATGCAGAGATCCTAAGTGTACAATTTCATGAATTTTGACAAATGGAAGGCCCATGTAAACACCCCAATCAAGATGTAAAACACTTCCAGTACCCCAGGAACTTACCTAAAACAAAACAAAACAAAACAAAAACACCAACACAAACTTATATATTTACTGAAATAATATTTAATAAAAATTATCTGGGGGGTAGGAAAAAATAAAAACTAATCTTGAAGAAGACATGAAAGAGTTGGAGAGGTAAAAGTATGCATATCAACACTCATAAAGTCTTATGAGTATTTTAAATTGACATAATTGTATTTAGGAGTTTAAGAGTCAAGGAATTATCAGAATGGAAAATTTTGTAAAGGCAGTCATACTGAAAAAAATCAAGCCAGGCTCGGTGGCTCAGCCTGTAATACCGCGCCTTTGGGAGACTGAGGTGAGTGGATTGCCTGAGCCTGCGGGTTCGAGACCTGCCTAGGCAGCGAGACCTCATCTCTACAATAAATCAAAAAATCAGTCGGGCGTGGTAGCGCGTGCCTGTAATTCCGGCTACTTGGAAGGCTGAGGCGGAAGGATCGCCGGAGCCCAGCAGGTCTAGGCTGCGGTGGCCGGGAGCGGCCACTGCACTCCAGTCTGGGTGACAGAGTGAGACTCCAACTCAAAAAAAAAAAAAAGAAAAAAATCAAATTTTGAGCAGATTCCTTAATGTGGTCTAGGTTGAGAAGACAACAGTGTAGGAATTAACACCTATCAAATAGGTGTGGGAAGTTGGCAAAAAAAATTAAAAAGTAAAGCTAGGATGAGACAATGACGGTTTCAAGTTTCAGCTGAGAGCATGGATCTTGTATCCTCAAAACAACTCTTTTCATAGGTCTTTAACAGATAGCTGGCAACCAGACGTAATATTTTCACTGGAAGACTTTTCTAGGAAATGTGGACTGAAAATGTTTTTAAAGAGAAGTCTGAAAGTTGCAATAGCTGAGGTACAAGGTAACAGACTACGAAATGGAGTGGAAATGAAGGGGGATGAAACAGATGAATAAACTAATAGATGAATCACTGAAAAGACAAGAAAAACCTAGAAGAGTCTTCAACAGGAGCTGAAGGAAGACTTAGAGAGGGTAGCTCAACCAAGACAAAAGCATAAGGACCAAGTTACATACAGAGGAAATGCAGAATCATTACTTCCGAAACACAGATCCCTTATGTGTTTTGACCACCAAGAACCACCTGGCTTTGCTGGCCCAGTTAGGTATTCCATATTTGTGACATCAAACAATTGCTCTAGAATGGCTGCTACAGACGGTACATTCAATATCTAGCTGAGAGTAACCCTCTCAAACCCAGGTAAGATGTGACTGCTAGTAATAATAATAATAATAATAACGTAGTTCAGGCATAAAATTTGTCAAAAGATAATAAAATTTTTGGATGTACTCCAACACTCCAATATCTCTGGTACTGTCAATTATGTTATTGTTGAAACTTACTTCCAGGCCAGCCATGATGGCTCACACCTATAATCCCGGCACTTTGGGAGGCAGAGGCAAGAGGATTGATTGCCTAAGCCCAGGGGTTTGAGACCAGACAGGGCAACTTGGTGAGAATTCACCTCTACAAAAAATTAGTCAGTCATGGTGGCGTGTGCCTGTGGTTCCAGCTACTTGGAAGGCTGAGGTGGAAGGGTCACCTGAGCCCAGGAGGTTGAGGTTGCAAAAGCTGTGAGCATGCCACTGCATTACAGTCTGGGTGATTGAGTGAGACGTTGACTCAAAATAAAAAAAAAAAAGAAAAGGAAACGAAATAAACTTACTTCCTATTTTCCAACCTGTATCTTCCCTAAACAGATTCTTACATAGATTCTAGTGGCACAACACATCATATTCAACAAAAAACAAACAAAAAAAACCCCAAAGTTTTACTGAAATATAATTTACATATCACAACATTCACCTTTTTTTTTTTTTTTTTCTGAGTTAGAGTCTCACTTCATTGCCCAGGCTGGAGTGCAGTGGCATGCTCCTGGCCACCAAAGCCTCAACTTGCTGGGCTCTGGAGATCCCTCCACCTCAGCCTTCCAAGTAGCCGGAACTACAGGCGCCCACTCCACGCCCGGCTAATTTTTTGATTCATTGTAGAGATGAAGTCTCGCCAAGTTGCCCAGGCGGGTTTCGAACCCAGGGGCTCAAGCAATCCACTCACCTCAGCCTCCCAAAATGCTGGGATTACAGGCTGAGCCACCAAACCCGGCCTCACCTTTTAAAGCTATGCAATTCAGTGGTTTGTAGTACATTTACAGAGTTGTAGACCATAACCATTATGTGCCTTTAGAACATTTTCATCAACCCAAAAAGAAATCTTATACTTATTAGCACTCCCTCTCCATTTTCCACTCTCTCTAACCCCTCACAACCACTAACCTACTGTCTCTACGATGTGCCTAGACAGTTTACATAAATGTAATCATATATATATAGTATGTGGTCTTTTGTGATTTTTGTCATTTAGCATTAACATTTTCAATATTCATGTCATGGCATGTATCATAACTTCACTTCTTAATATGACAGAATGTTCTATGGTAGTATGTACCATATTTTGTTTACCTGTTCATCAGTTGATAAACATTTGAGTTGCTCCCATTTTTTGGCTGCCTGATCAATTTCTTTCCATTTCTTGTTCATTTTCTCTTTGCCTTTGTTCCTAATTTTCTACTTCTAATCAAAACAGGAGGTTAATTATGGTATCCCTATCCTGAACTTTATTGGATACCTTAAAGTTTTCAGTTATAGATTCTCCTTAAAATTCACTGTTCTAGGCATTTCTCCTCCTCTCTTTCTGATCACAGCAGCGGCGACCATGAGATATGTCTACTGTGAAGATTAAATGACATAATGGGTACAAAAAAGCTTTAATCAAAGTTATACATGCACAGGGACTATCCTGAGGAATTTTCTACCATCTCATAACTTGTATTTTATTAAAAACTTTTCAGAAGGTATTGACTACTTGAATTTACTTTCCTTTTTTTTTTTTTTTGAGTTGGAGTCTTACTCTGTCGCCCAGACTGGAGTGCAGTGGCCACTCCTGCTAGGCTCCAGCGATCCTTCCGCCTCAGCCTTCCAAGTAGCTGGAACTACAGGTGTGTGCTACCATGCCCGGCTAATTTTTGATTTATTGTAGAGATGAGGTCTCGCCAAGTTGCCCAGGAGGGTCTCGTACCCGCGGGCTCAGGCAATCCACTCACCTCAGCCTCCCAAAGCGCGGGATTACAGGCTGAGCCACCGAGCCCGGCTCGAGTTTACTTTCATTGGAAAATAAATTCCTCAGAGCAGAGATCATGATATCCATCTGCTCTGTATATTAGTACAGGTGAAGGGAACATATGTGTCAGACACCGTGCTAAATGCTTTACATATATCACATTTTATCTTAATTACAACTTTATGAGGTAAACTTTATTTTCTAGATGAGAAAACAGACTCAAAGAGGCTAGAGGGTAACAAAGAAAGACTAAAACTCAGGAGTGTCTGACTGTTGCTTTGATCTTGCCACTATACATTACTGCAAGTGTTGAGAAGAATCAAACACATGAAGAGTTACATTCAGATCCTATATATATTATACAGGCATACCTTGAAGATATTGTGGGTTTGGTTCCAGCTTATGGTAACACAGTGAATGTTACAATAAAGCAAGTCACATGAGCTTTTTGTTTACCAAGTACACGGACAAGTTGTTTCTACTATACTGGAGTCTACTATGTGTGCAATAGCATTATGTCTAACAAAAAAATATATACTTTATTTAAATAATATTCTTTAGAGCTAAAAAAAAAATGCTAGTAGTTAGTGATTCATAAGCATTTTGAGGGTAAAGTTCTTGCCACAGTTTCGATAGCTGCTAACTGATCAGGCTGGTTGTTGCCGAAGTCGTGGGGGCTGTGGCAATTTCTTAAAATAAGACAGCAGTGAAGTTTGTTACACTGATTGATTCTTCCTTTCATGAAAGATTTCTCTCTAGCATGTGATGTTGTTTAATGGCATTTTACCCACAACAGATTGCTTAAGTGATCCTCCTGAGTAGCTGGGATTATAGGCACGTGCCACTGCTCCCAAGAATGTTCTTAATGGCAATTAGAATGGTGAATTCTTTCCAGAAGGTTTTTTATGTTGCCCACATCTATTAAAGGTATCACTATTTCTGGCAACTACAGTCTTACAAAATGTATTAAATAAAACTTGAAAGTCAAATCACTCCTTGATCCATGGGCTACAGAATGGATATTGTCTTAGCAGGTGTGTAAATAACATTATTATTCTTGTATATATCCAGCAGAAGTCTTGAGTGATTAGGTGCATTGTCAAAGTCCAGATATATATAGATATAGATAGATAGATAGATAGATGGACAGACAGACAGACAGAAAGACAGACAGAAAGACAGAAAGACAGAGAGAGAGAGAGAGAGAGAGAGAGAGGAGAGGAGAGGAGAGGAGAGGAGAGGAGAGGAGAGGGGAGAGAGCGAGCGAGCGAGCGAGTAGTTTATTAATAAGACAGAAAAGCTCCTACAGTGGAGGGGACCTGAAAAAGGATTGCCCCAGTAATATTTTGAAAGGGATGTTTTCTGAGCAGTAGGTCCCAACAGTGGACTGAAAATAGCCAGTCAACCGTGCTGTAAACAGATATGCTAACATCCAGGCTTTATTTTTCCATTTGTAGAGCACAGGCAGAGTAAACAGCATAGACACATATATATACAGTTTTATTAGTTAGGGTTCCACCCTATTGCCACGACTGGAGTGCAGTAGCATTGTCACAGCTCACTGTAAACTTAAGCTCCTGGTCTCAAGTAATCCTCAGTCTCCCAAGTAGCTAGGACTATAAGTGCATGCCACCATGTATGGTTAATAATTTTCCTCTTTGTAGAGACAGCATCTCTCTATGTTGTCCAGGCTGGTCTTAAACACCTGGCTACAACCAATCTTCCTGCCTCAGTTTCCCAAATCTCTGGGATTACAGGTGTGGGTCACTGTGTACAGCAAATTTAGCATAACACTTAAGGCCCTAGGACTTTCAGATGGTAAATGAACATTGCCTTCAACTTAAAGACACCAAATGCATTAGTCCCAAACAGGAGAGAGTTTTGATGTCATGCACTGACTTCTGAAGTTTTGATGTCATGCACTGACTTCTCTTCTTAAGCTATGAAAGTCTTAGGTGATATCTCCTACCAATATAAGGCTGTTTCACCTATATTATCAATATATGTTGATTGAAAATATATTATTTAATGTAACCACCATCATAGTCATAGCTATATTGTCTATATAACTTGTTGCAGCTTCTCCATTAGCATTTGCTGCTTTACCTTGCACTTATATTTTATAGAGATAGCTTCTTTTCTCAGAACTCATGAACTAACCTCTGCTAGCTTACTTCTGTATCTTCCTCACTTCTCTTAGCCTTCACAGAATTGAAGAAAGTTAGCCTTGCTCTGGATAAGACTTTGGCTTAAGGGAATGTTGTGGCTGGTTTTATCTTCTATCCAGACCACTCAAACTTTCTCCAGGTTGCAATAAGGTCATTTTGCTTTCTTATGCGTGTGTTCACTAGAATAGCACTCATAATTTCTTTCCAGAATGCTTTTTTTGCATTCAAAATTTGACTAACTGGTACATTTGCATTCAAAATTTGACTAACTGGCACAAGTAGCCTAGCTTCCAGCCTTGTCTTGGTTTTTGACATACCTTCCTCACTAAGCTTAATTATTTCTAGCTTCTAATTTCAAGTGAGAGATATGCAGCTCTTCCTTTCACTTGTATGCTTAGAGGCCATTGTGGTGTGATTAACTGGCCTAATTTCAATATTGTTTTGTCTAAGAGAATAGAAAGGTCCAAGGAGAGAGAGATGAAGAAATGGCCAGTTGGTCTGGCGGTCAGAACACACACATTTCTCGATTAAGTTCGCCATCTTCTATGGGCATGTTCATGGTGCCCCAAAATAATTAAAACGGTAACATCAAAGATCACTGATCACATATCACCATAACAGATATATTTAAAACTTTGAAATATTGCAAGAATTACCAAAACGTGACAGAGACATGAAGTGATTACCTGCTATTGGAAAAATGGTGCCAATAGACTTACTCCATGCAGGGTTGCCACAAACCTTCAATTTGTAAAAGACGCAGTATCTGTGAAGTGCAATAAAGCAAAGCACAATAAAATGAAGTATACCTGTATACTCAGCAGACTGCTGCTATAACTAAATAGGGGCCCTTTTAAGTCATCTCTAAGTTTCCAGAACACTGATAAATTTCTGTAGATGATGCTAAAAGAAGTATGAGAGGACTGGGTGCCAGAAGACCTTGCAGCAAATCTGAGAAACTTAGGGTTCATCTAGGAGGAGAATGCCCCCTACTCACTCACAATACCCTGATGGGCTTAAGCAGAGATGTGAAAGAAAAATGATAAGACCAGATCTGTATTTTATTTCTTATTTATTTGCGACAGGGTCTTGCTCTGTTGCTCAGACTGCAGTGTAGTACTGTGATCATAGCTCACTGTTAACTCAAATTCCTGGGCTAAAGCAATCATTCTGCCTCAGCCTCCCAAATAGCTGGGACAACAGGGACATGTCACCATGATCAGCTAATTTAAAAAAAAATTTGTAGAGACAGGGTCTCAAATTCCCAGCTCAAGTGGTCCTCCTGACTCAGACTCTCAATGTGCCAGAATTACAAGTGTGGGTAATTCTGTCCAGGTCAGATCTATATTTTAAAAAGATGATTCTGGCTGCCTGGTGGAGAATGAATCTGAAGGGAGCAAAAATGGTGCCAGGGAAATGAGAAGCATCCACACATAAAAGCAGGGATAAGGCAGGGATAGAAGGAAATGGAGAGGAAGGGACAAATGCCACAAATATACCAGATAAAACTAGGACACTTTGTGAAATGACTACATGTGAGGAAAAGCGTTCCGGGGGAAGGTTGTCAACAGCAGCTTCAGAGTTCTACTTTAATTAAAGCCATTGACACAACCTAGGATGTAAAAAAACCACAGGTTTAGAGGAAAGGGGGATTAATTTAGTATTGGGTATATTAAATTTGGGTTGACTCAGATTTCCCAGTGAAGATATTTGTCAGATAATTGGAAATATAAGATTGAAGTTCAGAGAAGAAATCTGGATGGAGATAAAAGTTTGGAAATTAACATACACCATTGGGAGACATCTACCTATACAGTAAATAAAGTTATCTATGAAGAATTTATAGAGAAACAATAAGACATGGCCTAGATATCAGGGAATTTATTAGACTGGTGGAATGGCTCAACATTTTGATTGCAGTGGAGATCACATGACATCATATGTATATCAAAACTAACAGAAACGAATGCTAACAAGGGTGATTTTACTGCTATAAATTACACTCAAGAAGTCTAACTAAAAACAGGAAAAAAAGGAGAAAGTTGTCAATCGTGATAAATGAGAAAAAGAGACCTATAAAGATAAATTTATGTCCAATGGTGACCCTGCTGAGGAAAGTTCAATTAGCATGTAAATATAAATCAGATTATATTAGTTGAATAGTGAATAGAATAGTAGAAAAAATGGTACACCACTCTTGAGAAGTTTGGATCAGAAGATTAAGTTTAAATGACAGCTACATGGATATATGGGACTCGGAGTATCTGTGGCATTAGAGATAGTTTGGCAAGTTTGCAGACAAGTTCGTGGAGAGGCAGTGAATACATACAAGACTGCAAGGGACAACTAAAAGAGCCTGACGAAGGTTCAATATAGACAGGTATGTAAATGGAAGCAGAAGGTAGAAAAAAGCAGGCCTAGTGAACTCAATGTTGTAAACACAGAAAGACACAAGGTCACGTGCTGTAGGTGAGGAGGGATGGCCAGAATCCAGGATTTTGCAACAAGAAAGTCACAAATGAATGGCTGGGGGTGATTTTCAGTGTGAATTTCTAGCAGTGCTCTTACCACTCATAGTGGTGTGATCTCTAGTAGTACCCTGACTAAAGGAGTTTAATAGAGAAGGTGGGGTTATAGCACCGATTCGAGATAAGAGTTTTTCTAGGCAGGTTTGTCAAAAGAAAAAAAAGGAAAACAGAATTTACAAAGAAGGTAGCTCAGATAATCATCCTCCTCCTCCTCTGCTCAAATCCTACCTCCTATTGAGGTCTATGAATCTGATAGTGTTATTTAAATACTACACCCTGCTGCCCCTGCAGCATTCCTTACCCTGCTTGATTATTTTTAGAGCACTTAAAACTTTCTAATACATCACTAAGGCAGGAATCTTTGGATTTTTTATTGATAGATCTCAAGAGCACAGAATAATGACTGACACAGGGTGGATCCTCAGCAACTACTGTGGTTGAAATAGGTGGGTTTTCATGTCTCCCTTTGATCCTGGATCACAAGCATAAATGTATAACGCAAATCCTGAAAACATTAAAGGAACTTTATATCAATGTGGAAACTACGCCTAAAAGAGTAACAGATATGTGAGGTAAAGGAAGGGGTTGTAACTCTCCTATGATACTGAGAACGCTTATTTTTGTCTTCAGCAAAATATATATAATTATATCCCAACAAGAATAATGACTGAAATGCCTGGAAAAGGACTTTGTAAACATAAAAATGTAAATGACTTTACTATTAACTGCAACTAAATTATCAAGTATGTGAACATAGCAACAGAAAATAAAAAAAAGAAATACACTGATGGAAATGCATTTGAGGCATTTTTCTGCATTCATAGGGAAAATAATTTTTTTTTCCTAATAAAGTCTTTTTTTTTTTGAGTCTGTGTCTCACTCTGTTGCCCAGGCTGGAGTGCAGTGGCATGCTCAAGGCCACCACAGCCTGGACCTGCTGGGTTCAGGCGATTCTTCTGCTTCAGACTTCCAAGTAGCTAGAACTACAGTTGTGCACCGCCACACCGGTCTAATTTTTTTATTTATTGTAAAGATGAAGTCTCATCAAGTTGCCCAGGATGGTCTCGAACCCCTGGGCTCAGACAATCCTCTCGCCTCAGCCTCCCAGAGTGCTGGGATTACAGGCATGAACCACCATGCCCAGCTCCTAAAAAAGTCTTAATAAAGTCTTATTAAATTTATCATCCTTATTTTCTTATACTTGTGTATTTATTAATTTTCTTATTATTTTTAAGACAGGATCTTGTTCTGTGGCCCAGACTGGAATGCAGTGGATATAAGCACGGCTTGCCATAGGCTCAAATACCTCAGCTCTGGTGATCCTTCTGCCTCAGTGCCACAAGTAGCTGGAACTATAATCACGTGTCACCATGCCTGGCTAATCTTTTGATTTTCTGCAGACATGAGGTCTTGCTATGTTGCCTAGGCTGGTCTTGAACTCCTGGGCTTAAGCAATCCTCCCAACTCAGCCTCCCAAAATGCTGGAATTACCAGCGTGAGCCACTGCACCTGGCCTATTTTTTAATTTTTAAGGATACATAATATTTGTACATACTTATGGGGTACAAGTGGTATTTTGATATAAGTAATGTATCAAAATTATCAAATCAGGGTTACTGCAACGATGTAATTATCAAATCAGTCTTATTGGGGTGTCCATCACCCTCAAATATATATCATTTATTTGTGTCAGGAATGCAGAAAATTATTATATTTTTAAAGACACTGGAAACTGTTCTCAAGGCTACTGCGTGCAAGGTGAAGAGGGATATTAGAAAAAAGGAAAGCTTTTTAGTAAGATTAGGTTTTCCTGAAGAAGGCTTTCTTAAGACTGAAAGGAGCACTACTCTAGGCTGACTAGATTACTCTGTCTGAACACAGGAAAGTATAACAGTTCTTTGTGATGGAAGAAGTAATTTACCTACTAAGTCTGGGGAAAAGTGGGCTAAATTCTGAAGAGTCTATGTCTATTCAAAAATATGCTTAACTAAGTTAAATAATATCCAATGAATGAAGCTTTGCAGGTCATGCTGGAAAGACACAAACTACTGTAAATAATGGGGAGATGTATCCTCTGTGAAGATGCAAAGAGGAACAGTGCAAGAGGCTTGCCGGGAGGCTTGGCACCTGAGCCTGTTAGTAGGCGCTACCAACACTGCCTGGGCTCATACTGCAGCATATGAGGACAGAATTTAACCCAACACCAATATTTTCCAAGGAATGCCTAAGATTTTCACTGTCGAGGACAATCAGAAAGTAGGAATGGCAGGCCAAAATGTACCTTTCAGGCAGTTTTGTTGGAAACAGTTTACCAAGAAGGTAGAAAAAACCTTTACTTACCCCTGAGGATGAGGATGAGGATGAGGAGAGGAGAGGAGAACAAAATAAGCCAGTGAATCTATACAGTGATGATAAGGAAGGATGTTTTGTTTCAGCTAGGTGATGAGGAATTACTGCTATCCTGAAAATCAGTATCCATACCATAGGGTATGAATGTTCTCACACTTTGGAATATAAATGTAGGTTTAGGAGATTAAACCCAGATTTAGTTCCAACAAATGCATCCCCTAAAAACTATGGTACAAAAAGACAAAACTGCTTTAGAAGACTTCCCCCTCAACCCACATTCAGGAAAATTTACCAGAATAAAATGAATTCATAAAACAACGTTATAAAATACACAAAGAAACAATGCAGTATGAGCAAAAGCCAAAAGAAAAAATAAAAATAAAAACAGAAACTTCCCTCTGCCTAAATAATTTCAAATGATAGTTTTATAATACATCAGATAGAAACAACTGAAAATAAAAAAGTCACAATTATTTTAAAAAGTGGAAAAGTTCATGTTACATAGTACACATTATATAAATTCCTGAAATTGTACAAATGAATTCCTGAATGATGAATGGGAAATGTTTTCCCACAAATTTCAAACTCTCTCCCTTTTCTCCTCCACTAGATATACGGAAACTATAAGTAAAGGTTCCCAAGACTTCAAGAAATCATCAAATTAATACACAGTTGTACATATTTAATTATTGAAGTGACCATAAAGAACAAGTAAACAAAAGTCTGGCCAGTCTCTGAGGTTTTTCATAGTAAAGGTATCTACACCCAAATGATCATTTTACAGGGATGGTTCTTCAATCCCTAAACATCCATAATTGATGCATTTTGATTCAGTCAGAAATATGACTTAAAATAGCTACAAAAACATATATTTCAGTAGAACTAAGGGACCTTATCCCTTATGTAGATTTTACTGCTTTAACCAAGGATCTCTACATCTACTACTGTGTATAAATGTTAATTATGTATCAGATATTTGAAGCCAGATTTAATGCATTTCATTCTAGGGCAAAGACAGTAACTATTTTCAAAAGTCAACACCAAAAGACTCATATCCAAACCAAACTGTTATGATTTATTAACTTCTCAATGCAAGCAAGGTAGAGTAAGCAAATAAACTGTAGTCATTAAACATATGACCACTTCATGTATTTAAAGACTAAAAGTAATGTTAATTTTCTTTTTTCAAAAGAAGTTTAATTTGGAGTCAGGCTACATGGCTCAGCCTGTAATCCTGCGCTTTGGGAGGCTGAGGTGAGTGGACTGCCTAAGCCCGCACTAGGTACCCTCTGGATAACTGCTGAAGAATCTATACACTTTGATTAAGGTGCTGGTGATAACATTACTAATTTGGAGAGTATGCACATTTCAAGCAAATGGATGAAGACTATTTAACCCAAAGCTCTGTTTGTTTATCCACCCTGGGCCCCATCAGGCCACGTAAGTGACAAGCTGTTTAAAAACACAATGAATATCAGGAATGATCGGAAGTATGATTTTGGCGCAAGGTCTTGCTTTATACTTACTTCAGTTATGAGGTATGGTGTGTATCTTTTAACTTATATTCCCTATGATTGTTTTGCTTTTCTTTCTGTTATTTTGTTTGTTTAGAGTCAAGGTCTTACTTTATTTATTTATTTATTTAGTCATTTAAAATCAAGGTCTCACTCTGTCACCCAGGCTGGAGTACAAAGGCACAATCACAGCTCACCGCAGCCTCAATCTCCTGTGTTCAGGTAATCCTTCCACCTCAGCTTCCTGAGTAGTTAGAACTACAGATATATGCCACCACACCCAGCTAATTTTTAAAATTATTTTGTAGAAATGAGATCTCACTACGTAGGCCAGTTTGGTCTCAAATTCCTGGGCTCAAGCAATCCTTTCACATCCACCTCCCAAAGTGTTGCGATAACAGGCATGAGCCACTACGCCCAATCTCTGTTTTTATGTTTTTCTAAAAAAATGTGTCTTTATTAGCTTCTCTTATTTTTGGAACTACTACATTACTGGTTGTTGAATGAAAACTCACGGGGAGGTGAATGAATAGAAGCAATGGAGGGTCAAATAAATTACTGTTCTGTAACAAACAGGTATTCTTTGGAGGGCATTCACCTCTAACAACACCAAAACCAAGGTTGCTTTCCCAAAGCATAAACAAATAAGCCTGAGGTTATCTTCCCACCAAGGAAGAAGGTTCCTAAAATAGTGATGGTATTATGAATACTGATACCAATGGATACCAGTCTGTTAAGGAAAGAGATGACATGAAAAGATTTAAGATAAATGTCTCCTTGTTCCAACTGTCTTGCATTGTTTTCTTTTGTTCTCTGGGTCACTACGTTGAACAAGATGTTCTACAGTTCAAGGGGACCAGACACCTTCAATAGACACTGAGACAGAAAGTGCCTCCAGAACTGAGCTGGGTAGGAAAGCTACACCTCAAAAATAGGGAACAGGGTTTTGATTTGCAAAGTTTATCACACAGTTTAAAACAGACATTAAATACTGAGAACATTGGTGACGAAAACCTACTCAGTGCATATCTAAGATCAACTGCTGGGGGAGCACTCATTTGCAAAGAGCTCAATTTATATAAGCAATACTTTAATCTGACAACAGACAGCGCAAATTATATACAACAGGACAATGTTGCAGAAGATGGGCTGTGCAGTCTTGTTAAAAGTCAAAACTTCAAAATTCTTGTGGGCTACTGACTCTAGAATAGCTGAAACCTCAGATAACTTTGTTTTAATTTTTTTCTTTCATAATATATGAGAGGACCCAAAAAAACCCGGAATAATCTTTTGGAGACCCCTTGTAGTACACTCAGAATTTGCTTCTCTGGATCAAACAGTCAACCAAAGTTTTTATCTAGGCTTTTGAGGTTGTGTCACAATTTGCAGAAGAAATATCCTGGGCTGTGGCAAGCAGGTGACTGGTTCTTTCAATGTGACAACGATCCTGCCCACACCATGCTGAGTGTTTAGCAGTTTTTGACCAAAATAGCATGACCCCCCACTCCCCATCCTCCCAATTCACCTGATTATGCCCCAAACAACTTTTTCTTTGTTTCCCTGGATGAAAAAAGTCCTCGAAGGGAAATATTTTGCCAAGATGGAAGAGGTGAAACAATAAAACAGCAGAAGCACTAAAAGGCATCAGAATTAACGAGTTCAAAAATTGTTCTGAGCAGTGGAAAAAGCATCTCGACAGGTAAACTGCATCAAAGAGTATTTTGAAGGTGACTAAAGTTTAAACATGTAAGAATAAATACAAAAAATAAATTCCAGGTTTCTTGGGTTTCCCCCTTATAGATGTAGTTCATCCTAAGCCTCAGATAACTTTTGATTAAGTTTATAAAAACCCAGCGGTCAGATCCCAAGGTCCTAGGTGATGCTACATTAATAAGATAATTAGGAAAAATACTCTGAGTACATTAAAGACCACATAAAAACTTACAGGAAAAAATAAAACTGCTTTAAAAGAAAAAATGGGAAAGTATTAAAATTATCTGCAAAATAATCAGAGAGAGCACTTTTATTTTCAAAATGAGATAAACCTCTGATATTCTGATTGCTATTTTCCTGAATCCAAGATCAGAAAAGGGATCTTGCATAGAGGAGTTCCTTTAAGTTTAGGATCAACTGGCAGGGTCTTAAAATTTGAGAAGACAGTATTATGGACTATAGATCATGCTCATTGGATTGTTTTCCAGCCCTAAAGCAGCAAAATTAACAACTGAGAAACTGATTCCTGTGAATGAGGCAACAGTAGCAACAACAAAAAACACAACGTGTATAGTGACATATACCTTGGAGGCATTTTGTATATTTGGAAATTCTTATTTGCAATTTTAGACAATGGAGTAACTCTTTTGCAGGCTGTACTAAAACTAAAACACTCCACTGAAGAACCCAGACTAGGAATTTCAGCATTCATTTGATGTTTCTGGAAGTCAAGGAAAGTAGTCAATTAAAAATAACTCAAACATTGCCTCTTCTTCGTAAGATTATTAATGGCAGAACAGCTTACCTGAAACAGGGCTCTTTCTTGAATTTAAATTCTGAGAATCCATAATCTCTTCTGTTTGCCCATCTGCTTCTACCTCTATTTTGTTTTGAATCTCTTTTGCATCTTCACTAAGGCAAGTTCTTACGCTCTTGTCCTCATCTAAGACTCTCTGGACTGTGGTGGGAGCACTGGGAGAACTAACAGTAGTGGCAACAGCAGAAACAATGACTGGTGTGGGAGGAGGAGAAGCTGGAGGAGTTGAAGGAGCTGGGAGAAAGGAAGGAATTATGGAAGGGGTGATGGGAGCTGAGATACACTCCACTTTCATTTCTTCTGGGGGATTTTCCAGAATCTCCAATTCAAGAGTCAGTGGCAACACCTCCTGTTTTACTATTTCCACAATGCTCTCCGTGGCTGGTAATTTTTCACTAACGTCATTCATTTCATTAATTAAGTTAGTACTAGAAATCAGTGGAATATCATTAGGTGCTACACTATAGGGCTTCTTGCATATATCATCATCAATTTCATCTGTTGGTGAAAGGTTTGATGTTTCTGTGCAAGATGTGGGGCTAGGTATAGGAATTGTGTCTTCTTTTGATGGAGAAAGTTCACATCTGTCATCTACAGCAGTATTGAATATTGGTTGGCTACTAAGAGCAGCAGAGGTGGGGGAAGCAATTGTACTTCGAGCAACTGAAGAAACAGTGGTAGGCGATGGAGGCAGAGGAAGCTCTGGTATGGATTCTATTGCAGTAGTCTCAGATGTCTGGCCTGCTTGTTCCTTCTTCTCCCCACTAAGCACTAGCCTAAGGACTGGGGAAGGAGACTTTAACACTGGATCTGATTTTGGCTTCTCTTCTGGGAAAGAAAAAATAAAAGAGTTTTACGAATAATTCTTAGATCAGAGATTATTCTATACTGCTTTAGGTCACTTCTTTTAATCTCTTATCCTACATATCACCAGAAGCAGAATAGAGACCAATATATTAGACTTATTCTGGTACTTCAAAAACATTGTCACTGGTTTGTTTGTTTTTTTTTTTAACTTACACCCATTATTACTTGGTCTCCAATACACATAAACTCTATTTTGGAGTAATCTATTCACCAAATAAGTGTATCAAAAATAAAGCTCAAAAACTTATAAAAGCTGAAGCTAAACCATTCTTGGGTTAAGAGTGGAGCTTTTCTTTAAGGTAGGTGGTCCTTCATTTCTTCCATATCTTGTTTCCTATGAAAAATATTTCTATCAAGAATATACTATAGTGGCAGGACAGTACAGGGGCAAATAATTAGAAATGAAGTTATTATTTAAAAAGTGATACTTTTTATTCTATATACTTTGGCATTTGTGGAGACCTTTATTAAAAATGTATTACTTGGCCAGGTGCAGTGGCTCAAGCCTGTAATCCCAGCACGTTGGGAGACCAAGGTGAGGGGATTGCTGAGCCCACGGTTTCAAGAACAGCCCGGGCAACTTGGTGAGACATCAACTCTACAATAAATCAAAAAATTAGCTGGGCATGGTAGTACACGCCTGTAGCTCCGGCTACTTGGAAGGCTGAGGCGGAAGGATTGTCTGAACCCAGCAGGTCAACGCTGAGGTGGCCATGAGTGTGCCACTACACTCCAGCCTGGTGACGGAGTGCGACTCAAACTCAAAAAAAAAAAAAAAAAGTATTACCTGTGTAAAAACCATGTCTTACGAGAAACCATTACATTGTTATTTATTATAAATGAAATTTATTATCATTGAAATCAAGTTTTTATTAGTAACTGACAAAAATCAGTTTAGAAATTAATTTAACTTTCATTTTTCTGTTTTCTTTTTTTGTTTTTTTTTTTTTTGAGTCAGAGTCTCACTCTGTCACTCAGGCTGGAGTGCAGTGGCACCCTCCCGGCCACTGCAGCCTCAACGTGTTTGGCTCCAGCGATCCTTCCGCCTCAGCCTTCCAAACAGCCGGAAGTACAGGCGTGTACTACCATGACCGGCTAATTTTTGATTTACTGTAGAGACAAGGTCTCGCCAAGTTGCCCGGGTGGGTCTCAAACCTGTGGGCTCAGGCAATCCTCTCGACTTGGTCTCCCAAAGTGCTAGGATTACAGGCTGAGCCACTGAGCCCAGCCAACTTTCATTTTTCAAAAGAGGTATATAGACAGAAATAACATATGGCATAAAATGGAATTTCAGGCCATGTACAATAACTCATGTCTGTGATCCCAACACTGTGGAGGGTGGAGGCAGGAGGAGCACTTACTCCCTAAAGTTTAAGGTTACAGTGAGCTATGATTGGCATTCCAACTTGGGCAACAGAGATAGATCCTGTCTGTTTAAAAACAAAAAATGGAATTTTATTTTGTGTCTTCAAGTGATAAACAATTATTTTTGTTTGTTCGTTTGTCTTTTGTTTTGAGTTAGGGTCTCACACTATCACCCAGGCTGGAGGGTAGTGGCATGATCACAACTCACTGCAACCTGTACCTCCTGGTCTCAGGTGATCCTTCCGCCTCAGCCTCCTGAATAGCTGGGACCACAGGTGCACACCACCAATGCCTGGCTACTTTTTTTATTTTTTGTAGAGATGAGGTCTCACTATGTTGCCTAGGCTAGTCTCGAACTCCTGGGCTCAAGAAATCCTCCGCCTAGGCCTCCCAAAGTGCTGGGATTACAGGTGAGAGTCACCACGCCTGGCCTAAAACAATTATTTAAGAAGAAGCCAAAATTAACACTCAAACAAATTCAATAAAAAAGAATACGTAACATGAAAGTCTAAAAGTTTGAAATAATATGTGAAATATGCATTTGTGTATAGACAGAGAATGAGATCAAGAAGAGAAGATAAATTGATAATCATAATAAGGGTATCAGAAAAATGCAAGCAACACTAGCAAAAATTTCCATGTTATTTAATTCCAGATAAACTGATATGTGATTCATCCTGAGGAAGATGAAACCAAGAGAGATTTAGACTGATTTTGAGCCTTGTGCACCATAATCAAGCTCCACTTACAAAACACCCATTCATGAGTATGTTTATCAAATGCCAAAAAAAACTTTAGGCACTACTAAAAGACAATCTAGACTGAAAGAGGCTCTACTTTCTCTTTCAGAATTCTTTATGCATCATGAAGATGAGTCTTTACAATAAATTGTATTTAAGTCTGTGAAAGAGAATATGCTCTATTAATCAAATAAATAGATGGTAAATATTACCACTGCTGTTATTAATTCATCCATCATAAGTATACTTTCTAGCTTTAAAATTCACTTGTATTTATAGGCACATAAGCTGGTGTTTCTTTTTTTTTTTGAGTTGGGAGTCTCACTCTGTCGCTCAGACTGGAGTGCAGTGGCCACTCCCAGCCACCACAGCCTCAACATGCTGGGCTCCGGCAATCCTTCCACCTCAGCCTTCCAAGTGGCCAGAACTACAGGCACGCGCTACTACACCTGGCTAATTTTTTAATTTGTTGTAGAGATGAGGGCTCACCAAGTTGCCCAGGCGGGTCTCAAACCCGCGGGCTCAGGCAATCCACTCACCTCAGCCTCCCAAGGTGTGGGATTACAGGCCGAGCCACTGAGCCCCGCAAAGCTAGTGTTTCTAATATTTACTCCAGTGGTAAAATAAGATTAGTAAGCTCTCACTGCCAAATCCCTCAGATGAATTTGCCAGGGCAAGAGACAAAACTATTTCAGAAAAAAAAAAATATATATGAATTCAAATACGTAGTTATCAAAATATCTGTGACAGAAATGATTTTAAACTCAATGTAGTAACTGCTAAATAAGTTATCCAGATTACACAAATAGCACTTTGAAAGCTTAATAACACCCTTTATGACCTCTGACTGAAACCTAGATGCAGTAAATTTTAAAACAGAAGAAAAAAATAATTCTCACATTAACAACCTAATAAGGGTACAGTAATTAAATGATTAATTTTGGGAAACAAAATTTCTGATAGTAAAAAAAAGAATCAAACAAAAGCATATTTACAACTGATAAATTTATATATACTCGAGAAAAATGTAGTATTAAAAAATTAGAAACAGATGGGCTCGGTAGCTCAGACTGCAATCCAGCACTTTGGGAAGCCAAGGCAAGTGGACTACCTGAGCCTGCGGGTTCAAGACCAGCCTGAGCAACTTGGCAAGACCTCGTCTCTACAATAAATAAAAAATTAGCCAGGCGTGGTAGCGTAGGCCTGTAGTTCCAGCTGCTGGAAGGCTCAAGCGGAAGGATTGCCGGAGCCCAGCAGATCAACACTGGGGTGGCCATAAATGTGCACTCCAGCCTGGGAAACAGAGTGAGAATCCAACTCCAAAAAAAAAAAAAAAATTAGAAAACAGGCCAGGCGTGGTAGCTCATGCCAGTAATCCTAACACTTTGCGAGGCTGAGTCAGGAGAATTGCTCATACCCGGGAGTTCAAGATGAACCTAGGCAACATAGCAAGACCTTGTCTTTACAATAATTCAAAAAAGTTGCGAGGCATGGTGGTATGTGCCTGTAGTTCCAGCAACTTGGGAGGCTGAGGCAAAAGGATCACCTGAGCCCAAGAGGTTGAGGCTACAGTGATCTGTGCTCATGTCACCTCACTCCAACCTGGATACTTTTATTCCTCTAGACACTTTTTTACTATTAAGAGTTTGGTCATCTTTAAAAATATTTCCTAAGAAAATAATCACGCAAGAATTAGCAAAGATAGATATCTAGAATATTTAAGGCAACACTATGTATGACAGAAAAAAAAAGGAAATCAACAATAATAAATGTATTAAAGAAATGATGTCCTGGACATATAACTGCATATTATGCAGTGACTTCTAAAAGAGTATTTAACGATATAGAAAGTTATTTGTAATAAAAGATATATTCTTTTAAAAGCAGGGCACAAAACTATATGTAGTACCTAATCCAAATTTGATTAGGATTGGGGGGAAAGTAAATTTGTTAACAATATCTCTGAATAATCAGTTTTTTTTCTTTAGCTAATCTGAAGTTTCCATAAAGAACGTCGTATTTATAAGAAGGATAAAACTGCTCCCTTTTATTTTCATATGGTGGTAAAATTAGTGGCCTAATTTTAATTAGGTTCCTAATTTGGGAACCTCTGGGTTGTATGAGTCTCTCAGTGACTGAGAAGGTGCTATTGTCACTGAACACACAGACAGGAATGCTAAGCATCCTGCAATTTAAAGAACAGTCTCACTAAACAATAGCTCTATCCTAAATGCCACTTGAACCCCAACTGAGCAACACTTGCTATGAATGGTTGAATTACAACAAAATACCATCCATTGAATACTCTATACCAGGTGCTTTCAACAGGCACTAAAATTAAGACTAAGGTATCAACTAACTCTTGTTCATAGTTAATGATCCGTATATCCTCAATAAACTGGACTGAATGCATTGTCTCACTTATTTCAGCTGTGTCTATACACCATAACACCAAGCAAAGATTTTAATTCACTCAACAGTTGTATTCTCTACAAACCAATGTGAAGGATCCTCTATGTCTTCATAAAGTACCAAACAAATGCAAAATGGTACATGTGTCTGGAATCTTGATCTTTATGTAGCTATTCCAGTAGTTTATGCCAAAAACTAAGAAACCAGAAGCTCAGTAATGGTAGCTAACATTTATTATGTGGCAGGACCTGGGTAAAATACCATAACATATTGTCTCCTTTAATTCTCACAACCAACACTGGAGTTAAAACTATGATTTGTTTTAGAGATGAGGAAACTAAGGGTTTTAGGGATTAGTCATATACTCAAAGTCATATAAATAGCAAGTGCTCAAGGCTGAGAGTGATTTCAAAGCCCACATTCTTTCAAATGGGGAGATAAGGAGGCTTATGGAAATAGTAAGTATTTAGGAGTAGTATGAATCAAGCAAGAGGGAAACTTGCAAGTTAACATAAGGTTCTGTCACTTAGTAAAAATGCTCAGTTAGGATGCTTCTATTGAATGAGAAAATCCAATGAGACTATAGAATGTAGAAACTACTGTTTCTGTGGTAACAGCATTCTTTGAAAATAGTCCATTTTTTAATATTATTTTAATTTCATAATGAGGCTACAGTTAAGGAAATAAAATGTCTGAAGTGTAAAGAAAAACAAACATTTTCTAAAAAATGGCGAGCTGTTTCTAATGTCACCTGAATTACACTTGAAAAAAATTTGTTTTTTTCATTTTTTTTAACTTGAATAAATAGAGACAGGGTCTCATATGTTGCTCAGGCTGGTCTCGAACTCCTGGGCTCAAAGAATCCTACCATCTCAGCCTCCCAAAGTGCTGGGTTTATAGGCATGAACCACCATGTCAGGCAATTTTTTTTAAAAAAAACTATTCAGAAAACTATTTTATATGTGGGCAGGTTTCGGGTGGAATAAGAAAATAGCTATTGTTCAACTAGCCCTAAAATAAAGAAGGCGAAGAAGAGGAAGGAATGGGAGGGAGGCAGGAAGGGAGGGAATAGTTACTGAGTTTTCTGGCGGCTAATTAGTACTAAAAGGAAGGAAATAGAGTTAATCAAAAGCTCTATGAAATGTATTTACGTTTTTGCTTCATCAAGGTAAACTGAAACACATTCCAATTCACTCTTATCTACACTATATATCAGTTCGAAATGTTCATTTTGTTATTCAAATTTCCACTAAGAAAAAAAAAAAAAAAACTGAGAGAAAACCCAGAAGTCAGATTTCCCTCTAAAAAATCTGGCAGGGATATCATAATTTGAAAATTTTAGCATTCTTTTTCTGCTGGGCTCAGTGGCTCATTCCTGTAATTCCAGCACTTTAGGAGGCAGAGACAAGTGGATTTCCTAAGTCCAGGGGTTCAAGATCAACCTGGGCAAATTGGCGAGACTTCCTCTCTAAAATACATCAAAAGCATAGCCAGGTGTGATGGTGCATGCCTGTAGTTCCAGCAACTTGGATGGCTGAGGCGGAAGGATGTCCTGAGCCCAGCAGGTAACGGTTGTGGTAGCCATGAGTGTGCCACCACACTTTAGCATAGGCGGAAGGGTGAGACTGACTCAAAAATACATATAATAATAATCTTAGCATTCTTTTTCATAAAGTAACTACAAAAGCAATAATACTGTCTTTAGAAAGGACAGAACTAAAATCATCAAAGTATGTGATGAATTTTTTAATATCTTGGCACAGCTACACAGACTATATATTTTAAAGTCTATGTATCCAATATGCTTAGCATAATTTTAACTAGCAAAAGAATTATACATTTGCAAAAGTGTAGTGAATTTAATTTTGAAGGAAATACCCTGAAAATTATTCTTTATCAAGATTATAAATATTCTGAATTTCAACTCAAAACTGTTTATCATTGAGGATAGAGAGTGGTTTTCCACAATACCTGCAAACTGTACTTCTGCAAGATGAATGGCTATTAATACGTAAAAAACTGGCTGGGCATGGTGGCTCGTGCCTGCAATCCCAGCACTTTGGGAGGCCAAGGCAAGAGGACTGCCTGAACCCAGGAATTCAAGATCAACCTAGGCAACAAAGCAAAACCTCGTCTCTACAAAAAAAATTAGCTGAGTGTGGTGGTGCACACCTGTAGTCCCTGCTACTTGGGAGGCTGAGGTGGAAGAATCACCTGAGCCAAGAAGGTCCAGGCTGCAGTGAGCCATAATCATGCCACTTGCACTACAGCCTAAGTGACAGAGGAAAAATTCTGACTCAAAAAAAATATTTTTTTAGCTTAAAGCATGCATAAGTCCCTCTTTAATTCTGAACATTGCTTAAAAAAGTATTTGAAAGTGCAACATTTAGAAGCATGCCAGGTTAGAGATCATTATCTACATTCTGATTTAAAACTATCTTAAATGAACTTTCTATATAAAAAACACTATATTATCATCTTTGTATGATGTAAAAATCATTGAAATCATATATCAGAAGAACATCTTCCATAAAGTTTATAGCCAAAAACCTTTAATATTAAATAACTCCACTTTATGAGTCATTTCTAAGAATAATTTTTTAGAAAGTATACATACTAACAATAGAGCTATAAAATAATAAGGGATTGGGAGGAATGAATAACTCAAGAGAGTGAATAACACATATACAATTTCCAGTCATTCTTAGAAAAACGTCAGAAACATAAAGTAAGGTCAACATGTCTTATTTCCTCCTATGTTACTGAGATTTATCTCTCAATTTTAACTAAGATCAAGTGACAATCCAAGCAGGCAGGAAAGAAAGACTATATCCTACTATGCGGCATGAGATTTCCCTTAAGATTTCTATTTATACTCAAACAGGCATTGTATTCATTTCAACAAACACTTGGTACTTCATGTTCACAATCAACAGGAGTAGAAACCTGAGTGTACGATTCTTACATTGATATTAATGGCTATAATTTATCAAGCATCTTTCGTGTGGTAGGCATGTCCCCACAACAATCCTGTGAAGTAGGTCTTCATTCCATTCTATGAGTGAAAAATTGAGACACAGGGTAAATGACTCAATCAAGATCAAATAGCTAGTGAGTGCAAGATGGAGGTAGGATCTGAACTCAGTGCTACTTCAAACTGTGGCTACAGAAGTCCAATTTGGTTGGAAGAAACATTTTATCTTTTTTAAAAATAGCAAGATGCTTAGGAACAAGTTGAATATATAAGTTAAACTGTGTTGTTCTTGTAAAGCGATACATGCTGATTTATTCCCCACGTCTTCCTTGTTAAAACACAGTTTAAGGCAGCTAAGCTATCACCTATACATAGATACTGACAGTGAGGAATTAATAAAATGTAGCAAAAATTTTTACCAATCATCCCTACTTTAGTTTCCTAGAGGTGCTGATTTTCCACTTCAAAGCTTTGTTTAAAGTGGGTGTCTAAATAATTCTCAGATGCTTTACTCTTACTCTTGAATGCTGAGGACAACGTAATTAATCAAAAAGAGACTAAAGATAAGAGGGAGGAAAACAGTCATAAACAAACCTTGCTTCTGGTCGCTAGCTGCAGTGACAGGGGTGCTGGCAGCAAGATGAGCGCTCTCCACAGTCCCATAAACCACAGGGCTGTGCTCGGGGACCTGGCTGGGCAGCTGCTGGGATTTGAAGTACAAAAAAGGGTGATAATGAGCGTGCGAACATAAAAACTAGCAACATGGAACCCAAGCAAGTGGGAAAGACAGAGTGGGGCACAGGAGATCACAAAATTAAAAAAATACAAAGCAAGGAAAAATTATATAGGCCAATTTAATAAATTCAAAAAGTACATGAAAAGACAAGGAAGATAAGAAAAGAGGCAGCAGGAAAAGGGGAAGGAAAAGAGATGATTACTATTAACGAAAGAAGAGAAGACAGCACAACAATCATTAGTACAATTCATTCTCCAGTGTTCATTCTAAGGGCAAGCTGACTTTTCAACCTATCAATAGATGTCACATCTGAAAAAGAATCTAACACCCTCTCAAAGATGAAAAGGATTCGGTCAACTTCACTTAGAAACTACCTAGCAAAGTAGTTCAATGGACAAAAGTAGGACAAACAAAATATGGTGGGATTGAAAACCTGTCACTGATTCAAGAAAACAATACTGAAAGGTGATTCTTGTTATTTTCTATATAACCATACAGGGGAAATGCAACTTGCAAAGTATCTAAATGCAGTTTCACCTTAAAAATATTTTCAGAATCAGTAAAAGATCTGGGTTTTCATAGCAATGAGGAAATCTAATTTTTACTCAAGTACTGTATTATAATAAAAAATGCCCATCAAAAATCCAAGCAGGGTAGACTGAGAAAAATGCAGTCATTGTTTAACTTAGAGGGAACAGAATTATACAAGAAAGGACAAGAACACTCATTCTACATCACATTCCCTCTGGATTTGAGGGTTACACAAAAGCCACAAAACAAAGCAGTGTCTCTCCTCAGAGATCTAAGGTCAATTTTTCAGTGGTTATAATATCCTACATTGCATTCTATCAGTGCTATCAGAATAGTGCTCCCTACACAATTCTGCTTTTCAGTTGTTTTATTCTGGGAGTAGGGGAGGGAGATTAAGATGTGGGTGAGTGTGGATACATAGAGCCTCTTAAAAGTGAAAATTAATCTTAAAATTTCCGAGTCAGAAAGTCTCACTTAAAGTGGAAATATAAAATCAAGTGGACATATATAATTAATGATGATACATACCATTTAAGTAACAATTCTTTTCAGAATGTATAACATGAAATTCATATTTGACTATATAAGGATTATACAGGATAATCGATAAAAAATGGGGGAAATGCTATCATTTCACCTATACATTAGACCATGAAAGTGCTCATAGTCTACAATTACTTCTAAATGAAGACTACCAAAATTATATTTTCACATATAAAAAATGAAGAGAGTTACTGTTTTCACTTTGAATCAGGGACAAATTTTAAAATAGCACTACCATAATTACTCTAACTCCTTAGTTTCAGTGGGAAAAAAACCGTACTACTGAAATTCAATAGAAAGCTTCATAACTAAAATTAAAATAGACTGTTTAATTCTATGGGATGAAAACAAAGGAAACACTCCAAGTTATTTAGCATTTATTAAGCAATTATCCACATTTCCCAGGAAAATAAGATTTGTAAATTGTGTAATTTACCTGAAAGGAAAAAAAAAGTATTAACTACTCCAACTGTCTGGGAAATTAATAACAAAAAATAAGCAGGCAATTGCTAAAAGTAGGTCACCAAAATGACATCCATAGCTCTAAGGTAAGATGTTCAAGATAGTGAAAGGCTACTGGTATGTATATATTTGAATATTTTTCAATCTAAAATATCTTCAATCATATAAAAGAGATGCTACACAGACATTTTAAAATTAACAAAGCCCCCAGGAGAATCTATGTAAAAGAATCATGAGAAAGGAGTGAGATAACATGTTGGTTAAAGGGCCAAATCCAAGTACCCAGTACATTGTTATATATACACAAAATGTCAAAAGTACTTCCCAGTTTCCACAGCTGTAAAATGAAAAGGTACTCAAGATCCTATATTCTCCTTCAGCCTTGGCAATCTATAAGCCTCTGACAGTACTAAGAAAATGATAACATATTAATATATAGCTCAGAATGTTAATCTTGTTCTGGATGAATTTTAACTTAGAAAAACCTTCTCAATTTATAATTTAGACTCTAATTTCATCTATTATCTTCCAATGAAGTGACTCAACTATAGTCTATTACATAGGAGTTTCTTATCTTTCCAAACCAATAAATAATCATAAACTAATCTAAGTAATAAATCAGAAAAATAGACACACAATATTGTGACATAAAATATCACATATATATGGAAATTAAACTACACTATTAAGAATATACTTAAGGAAACTCAAAACCATTGCACATCAGTCACATTCACAATTGGTGGGAATGAAAATTTATTATTTTGGGCAATCACTAGTAAAATATAAAATATCTCAATAAAGATGCTAAGGAAGTCAAGCGTTAAAATGTCAGGGTCTATTTAGCAACTCTTCCCACATTATCACAACAACTAATAATTTATATAAATTGTTCTGCCCCTCATAAATGTTTCAAAATCAAGGTTCTGCTTGATTTTGAAAAAACAAATGTTTCTCACTTTTCAACTAGAGTGACAAGGAAGTTCGAAGGATGGCAAGATAATAGATTTCTGATAGTATCAAAGAAATATTCTTAATAAATTATCCTTTAGAATGTACTCTGTTGAAGATTTATATATTGAATTTAAAGTACTGACCTCAAGGAATAATGGTAGGCTTGGGACAAAATACTAGAGGAATTCACTATTTAAGAATGGAATGTTCACCTATTAAGCAAAACAAGCAACAATATCTAGAATTGTCCTTAAATACTACTTCTATGCACAACTTTAAATTACCTTTTCTTGACACAGCTCACATTATTACTGCCCAGAGAGGAGTCACTGTCCTTTGCCTCCTATTTTAATCATGTACATGACAAGATGCTTCAGTACAGAGGTAGTTATGGAAAAAGGTCAACAACTATGGCCCAGGAGCACATACATGTTTTTGTATTGCCCACAAGATGATAAGTTTTATATTTTTAAATGGTTGGGGAAAAAGTCCAGAAAGGACAGTATTTCTTGACACATGAAAATTATATTTCAGGTATAATACATTTGCAAAAGACTCATATAATGACTTCAAAATAATTCTTGTAGGCTGGACATGGTGGCTCATGCCTACAATCACAGCACTTTGGGAGACCAAGGCAGGAGGCCAAGGCAGGAGGCCAAGGCAGGAGGCCTGCTGGGGGCCAGAAGTTTGAGACCAGCCTGTACAACATAGCAAGATCCCATCTCTACAAAAATTTAAAAAATTAGCTATGTGAGGTGACATGTGTCTATAGGCCCAACTACTTGGGAGGCTGAGGTGGGAGGATCGCTTTAAACCAGAAGTTCAAGGTTACAGTGACCTATGATGGCACTACTCCTCTCCAGGCTGGGTGATAGTGTAAGGCTGTCTCTTTAAAAAAAAAAAAATCCAGCCAGGCTCGGTGGCTCAGCCTGTAATCCCGCGCCTTTGGGAGGCTGAGGTGAGTGGATTGGCTGAGCCCGTGGGTTCGAGACCCGCCTGGGCAGCGAGACCTCATCTCTACAATAAAAAAAAAAAAAAAAAAAAAAATCAGCCGGGCGTGGTAGTGCATGCCTGTAATTCCGGCTACTTGGAAGGCTGAGGCGGAAGGATTGCCGGAGCCCAGCAGATCGAGGCACGGTGGCCGGAAGCGGCCACTGCACTCCAGTTTGGGCAACCGAGTGAGACTCCAACTCAAAAAAAAAAAAAAATCCTTGTATAAATACCTCATGTATTTAATGTATATAAATCCTGGGGAGAAACAAATATAGTGTCCACTGAGAAGCATTATGAAGACCAAGAAGCAAAATAATAAAATATCTGATGTCAGGAAAAAGGACCAAAACAAGCTCCTTTTGTAAGTAGGGAATCTCCCACAGTCACTCCCTAAAAATATGCATGTGTAGGTATGCATGTGTTTCCTCATGTTTACCATGTACAAAACACTGAGAATCCCCTGATGACATACAAAGTTCTTGCTTCACAGATCTTATAGTCAATCAAAGGAGACAGATACCATGGAATAAACCACAAAATTAATCATTTGATTAAAACAGCAATAAATGCTATTTTGGGGTAGCGAAGGTATAGAGATAACATATTCTGGGGTTCTGATATTATTATGTGTGTGAAGATTTTTTTTAACAGAAGGAACATTCAGAGGCTAAGTTTGAAAGAATCAGTGCAAATGCAGGCATGTGTGAAGAAATGTAGAAAAACCATTTCAGACAGAAGGAACAGAATGCATGAAATCTCCAAAAGGAAGAAAGTTCTGTGATCAACCAACATGTGTGAGAAGAGGAACACAAAAAGACCTGGGGAATTTGGTATGAAATGAGGCAGGCAGGGATCAGACCAGACATGGTCTTACAGGACACACCAAAGATTTTGGTCTTTATCTCCACACCAAGGGACAAGGTTGAAGCAGCAGCATGAGAAAATCAGATTCCAGAATTATTTTACAAATAATTCCGACCGCAAGGAGGGAAGAACAGTCATAAAGACCCAATTTATAAGACTGCTAAGTAGTCCATGAAAAATATTTTGGTGGTAATAATGAGGAGAAGTGACTAAATTTTACTTAAATGTAGGAGATAAACTGGCATGATTTGATTCATGAGAGGGGTAAAAGAAAAAAACAAATTAGGTTTCTGAGATGTGTGCCAGTCACTGAGATAGACATCAGACAGACATTGAGAAGACGTCAGGCTTTGGGGGTCAAGGGGTGGGGGAGAGGAAGACCACCAACTCAAGTTTTGAATCTGAAGTGATTGTGAGACACCTTAGTGTAGAGACGAAGGAGAAAATTGTGTATGTAGCCTGAAGCGCCAAAGAGTTGTTACTCATAATATAATGATACATAAAATGATATAATGAGTACTTCCTTTAATACAGGGGCAATGAACAACAATAAATAATGATTATACCAATAATGCAACAAATACCCTAAACTCTGATGCCAGAACACAGGATATAAAGGCTAGAAAAAGCATCAACCACATCGATCAGTTATTTAACTATTTATTTATTTTCCCCAATAAACTACCAGTTCTGTTTAAAAATCTTGAGTGACATGAACTCAATATTTCCAATGGTAAAGCCCATTTCAGGTCTGGAAAACTGTAATCATTATAACTTCATTTAAATATCTTCATCCATTGATCTATTTCTTGGTGACTCTGAAACAAAAATCTTATCCCTTCCATAAAAAGCCATTCATACACATTAAACTGATGATAGCAAGTATTTATTGACTATCTTACCAAGCACCATACATTGAACTAGGAGTACAGTGCTGTTTAAATCTGTAGAGTGAATGTTCTAGTGCTCGAGGCAGACAATAAACCAGAAAAATAGCATATAATGTCAGGTAGACTTTATGAATAAAGTATGAATATATTTTATATTGAAATATGAATAACATTAAAGCATGGCAAAGGTCAGAGAGTAAGGGTGTGGAGGTATTATTCCAGAGTTGCCAGAGATTGCTTTCCTGAGGAAGTACTATTAGCAGAAACACCTGAAAGAAGAAAGAGCCAGACATGGAATGTAGAAGAGCATTCCAGATGAAAGGAACACTAACAGCAAAAGCCCAAGGGCAGAAGCTCACTTGGAAAGATGAAACATAGGCAGGAGAGCAGCAATGGTACAATACAATGAAGAAGGAAGGAGGAGTAAGAGAAGGGAGTAGCCAGAAACCAGGTGATACATGACCTAATAAGGTCCTCCAAAATTCCCTATGGAGATGGACTTTTGTATGTTTTAGTCAAGAGCGGAGAGACTCTAAATAATTTTTAGTGGGGAAGAGATGTGATATGATTTATGTTGTAAAAGATCACTCACTCTGGCAGTTGTCTAAGGAACAGAGAGAGGAGGGGCAAAACACATGCAGGGAAGTGAGTAAGTTCTTGTTGTCTAGGGGAGAGATCAAAGTGGGTCCACTACAGCAACAGCAGTGAAGGTGGTGAGAATGAGTCAAATAGAACCTGCTGAGGTAATGGTTGTGGAGGGTGAGATAAAGATTTAAAGATGACTCTTAGGCTTAGCACCTGAGCAACCTAGGGTAGACTGCAGTATAATTTACAAAAGATAAACTAAGAGAGTACATCAAACACTTAAAGAAATAGTTTATAAGAAAGGAGTCACAAACTCAAATTTCCTTTTTTTTTTTGAGTTGGTGTCTCACTCTGTCACCCAGACTGGAATGCAGTGGCTGCTCCCGGCCATCGCAGCCTCGACCTACTGGTCTCTGGCGATCCTTTCGCCTCAGCCTTCCAAGTAGCTGGAACTACAGGTGCGCGCTACCACGCCCAGCTGATTTTTGATTTATTGTAGAGATGAGGTCTCGCCAAGTTGCCCAGGTGGGTCTCGAACCTGTGGGCTCAGGCAATCCACTTACCTCAGCCTCCCAAGGTGTAGGATTACAGGCTGAGTCACTGAGCCCGGCTTCAAATTTCTTTAGAAACCAACAGGTGACCTAAATGTGTGATGCCAAAGGTAGTGAAACAATAATAGAATACTGTATACTAAAGATGTAAGCTGTGGTTGACAGCATTAAGGTTGGTTGTTTTTTTTCTTTAAACACTGACCTGGACAATAATTCTGCAGTAGAAAGAACACCTTCCTTGAAGTCAAGGAAAGGTTGCCAAGGTATCAGGAATGAAGAGGGGAAACTGACACTCAAGATAAAAGCTTTAGTGTAGTCTAGAGGACTCAAAATAATTTTAAAGTTCTTATGGGGAAGGGGAGAAATGGAACAACAACAAAAACTCTACAAAGCAAGAATAATGTGGACAGAATTCTCACCCAAATATATTCAAATGTATTATAAGTTATAATACTTAAGATAGTATAGTAATGACATTAAGACAGATAAATGGAATAGAAGTCTTAAGATATATTCACCTATAAGGCATATACAATAATTCAGTTAATGGTTAAAAAAAATCTCAAAAAAAGGAAGCAAAGACAAACTATTCAATAAATAACATTAAATAAGAAACAGGCCATTTGGAACTATCTGAACCTCATTGTATATATCAAAATAGATTCTGTATCAAACAGATACAAAGGTAAAATAACCAAACAATGTAAGTACTAAAAGACAATATTTGTGAACAGTTTCAGTATCTTTGATGAGAAAAGCTTTCAAAGTACAAATCTCAAATCATAAAGTATTTAGGAAAAGACAGAAATTTATGAATATAAAATTTTTAAAATTCTATATGACAGGAGGTTTAGCAAACACAATCATCAAAGAGAAAAAAATGTTTGTTAAAAGATTTCTTTAACCTGTAAAAAGTTCTTATAAATGTTAGACAAAAACCATTACCCAAAAGGAATATGTACAAAATATAGATAACTCATACACACACAAATAACCAGTGAACAAAAAATCTTAAAATCACAGATAAATACATAAAAAATAAGATACATGTGAAGCTTTAATAGTCACATAATTTGTAAAGGTCAAATCTATATACTTGGGATATCCACTACCACAAATATTTGTCTTTACCGTATGCAAGAAGCATTTGAATTCTTCTCTTCTAGTTAATTTGAAATGCACAATGGATTACTGTAAACTATAGTTACCTTAGTGATCTACCACAGGTCATGTTTCTTCTTTCAAACAGATACTGTGTACAAATTCATTTTAAACCATGAAACAGCTGTACAAGCAAGGGTCTCTGTTCATCATGACACCTCATTTAACGACTTTGAGAACATCCACCCCAGCCTATATCTACTTAACGTCTACAAGGCTTTACATATTACTGAAAAGTATCATTTTTCAGACAAGAGTGATGACTAATGATAAGTTATTTTGTTAAAGATAAAGACTGAAGTGACTTAATTTAATAATGATGATCTTTACTGTAGTTAACCACTGAAACAAAACCATACCTATACACTTCAAGAGAATGGTATTCATTCATCAGGGCCTATGACTAAGATAACAAAATACAATTTTGAAAGATTAGACTTGTTTAAATTATATTAGGTTTCTCCTTTAAATTCTTAATGCAGGACTGTAACTACTTACTATAAACAAACACATATTTTGCATGCAATATGTATTATATTTAATACATATATAATATGCATTACACACTGCAATTTTCCAATAAAGTAAGCTAGAGGAAAGAAAATGATATTTAAAATATCTTAAGGAAGGGAAAATACATTTACAGTATGATACTATATTTATCAATGCTGTAAGTTTATATCATCTGTTTATAAGATGAATTGTCTGTATGAAATGGTGGGCAACCATAGCTGCAGCTCTCAATCTAAGGTACATATCAATTAAACAATTCACCTTTTTCTTATAATGTCACTGATTTTTCTCTGCCTCTTGGGAGCACTGATAGCATCACATATGGGCTTGTTATATGGGTTCCAAGGTATTAATCAAGATTTATGGTAGTAATGCACTAAACACAATGAAAAAATACTCAAGAACCCTAAGAGATCACTTTTTACTGTGATTCCCAATTTACTGGAGCAATGAACTGCTCACATGCAGATAATCAGCATCACCTGGTATTTTAAGCAGATGCTTGCAACACTTGAGATCACTGGCAATAGGAGGTGGCTATGAAACTACAAGAGTAGAGTATATACTACAGTTCACTTTATGCATTTATAACTTAATGCTGCATATTTACATTTGTTTGTATTTTTCTCAACTGAGAACTGTGCCATTATGGTCTGCAAGTATTTACATGTCTATGTTTTGATAAAATTTAATTTATAATAAACATATGTATACTTTTTGGTACTAAATGAAAAAATACACTAGTATCTACATATAATTTATGCATTCATGACATACCTAAATTTTAAATACTTTTTTCAGTATTTTTAGGCTATGTGGTTCATTTGGGAGCTTTTTCAAATTGTCAAAATCTCCAAAAAGTTTTCTAATATATTAAATGAAAAAAATTCACATATAAATGGACCCATGCAGTTTAAACCCATGTTGTTCAAGGGTCAGTTGTAATTTTCAAAGGTTCACAAAATTTAAGGTATCCAGGTAACAACTTTATAAGCAACTCTATAAAAGAGAGAATAACCTGCTGACTTTGGTAATTTTCCCAAATGACAAGAGAGGCTACATCTTCCCAAAGATATTAGTCATTTCCAACCTTTCCTCTGCCCCCACACCATGTAGCACAAGACTCTCTCCATGTTATAGCTGCTTCATTATAACAGTAATTTTAAAACCAGAAGAAAAAGAAAAAAGGCAAAGAAAGGAAGAAAAGGATTTCACTCATAAAAAAAGATTAAGTGATTCTGATACACCACCCATGCCTTTGGAAGCAGACAGTTTTGGAAGCCGTGCCTACACAGTATCATGTATTCCTTTTTACCCTACAGAGTCCCATGAAGACTATTAAGCAGTGAACACATTTCTTAATACAGGAAATGTTCCTTGTGATTTGTCATCATCAATCATTGAGATACTTGAAGTTGAAAGAATAATAAAATTCCCTTCTTTCCCACTTTAATGTTTACGAACCAAAAGGGAACTCTGAGATTATTTAGTACAATTCCTTATTTTAAATAAGAAAAAACAAGGATGTAAAGGGCTTAATGTTCTGACTACGGGTCATAAATCTATGTGACAGAGTGGAAACCAGCAAGTGTGCTAGTGCTCGGTGTCTGTTCAAGCACCTACATCCATACACTATGATTGTCTGTATGGACACATGTATATACATATGCATATTTTTGGAATATGTAAGATAGGAAATCTCCAGGAGTTATCTCATATAAAATTTTAAAACTTATGAAGGACAGCTTCAAATTCTATCGGCTTCTCATTAAGGGAAAAACAATAGCAGCAAAAACCTGTTTCTCCTCTCCATTCTCCTCACATGAATCCAATGCAGTATCTCTCAAGTAATTTTTTTTTTTTTTAGTTCAAGTCCCACTCTGTTGCCCAGACTAGAGTGCAGTAGCATGCTCCTGGCCATCGCAGCCTCAACCTGCTGGGCTCCAGCGATCCTTTCGCTCAGCCTTTCAAGTAGCTGGAACTACATGCACGCACTACCACATCCGGCTAATTTTTTGACTTAGATACGGTCTCACCAAGTTGCCCAGGCGGGTCTCGAACCTGCGGGCTCAGGCAATCCACTCACCTCGGCCTCCCAAAGCATGGGATTACAGGCTGAGTCACTGAGCCCAGCCTCTCAAATAACTTTTAGCTTTAGTCATAAATTTGCTTAATACAGTTGCTGCCTCAGCCTTCACTTACAGGCTTGACATGAGTTAACTGAAACCCAAGTGCACCCTTTCACCTTTGGTCTACTTGAAATGACCCTTTCCTGTATAGCCTGCTTGTGATATAGGCCCCTTGTCCTCTTCTCACTGACTCAAAACTCAATACATTCCACAGTTCCTGACCATGATAGAACCTAATGGTTCATACCAGAGTCACATAAATAAGTTTAAACTTCGAGAGTGTTTTCTTCAAACTAGCAAATCCACAATTCCTTATGGGCAAGTCTAAGGATAAGAACATAAACCTTAAGAAAGGCATAGCTCCACAGGTTCTCTTTCTTTTCTCCCCATCTACAGGTTGAGCTCTCTGCTGCCTTCAAACCACCTATCAGTCTACCACACTGGCAGTCCTAACCTCTCTGCGACCTGCCAGTAGTAAAGGTTTCAAGTATTTTGGTTTCACTTCCTCATTGTGTCTCATCTGACCTACAAACCCAAACCTAATGTTCCCCTGGTCAGGGATCTCTTAGGGAGTGGGTGGCTATCTTGTTTTATGCCTACTCTTGACAGAGAAACCGTAAGACCTAATTCAAACAAATTCACAACAGCTTGACTGTTTGCCAAAATCACAGTTTTTACCCCATCTTCAAACTTCCCTATGTATACTCAATGGTATGCTTTGCTATAAATACAGATATTTAAACTTAAAGGGTCATCCTTGACTCTTTTCTAACCCTTACATCGTGGGGAACCTTATATTCCCATTTACAAGGACAGTACTGATGTATGCCTGTTGTGTCAGCCAGGTAACAATGAACAGCACCATCATTCATTTCCAAAACTCCCCTAATTTAGTTGATACATTATATGGTCATCCTTTTAATAATCCTTATCTAGTTAGTAACTAATTGCTGAATATCTCTCCAATTGCCTTCCTCTCTTTCAAATGTCTTACTAATCTCTCATCTAAAAAATGACAATAATAGCCTCCCCCTTCTTCCTACTTTCCACTTTTGCACATATTGTCCCTCTCCCTGGAATACGGATCTCCCTCTTTACATTTTGTGAATACTGATCTTGGAACTCAGATCAAATGGCATCACTGCTGTGCATCTTGCAATAATAATAGTTGTAATGCTAGAAACATAACATTTATCAAATGCCCATTAAGTACCAGATCCTAGCTTACGGAATTTTATGCATTTTATCTCAATAATCCTCATAATTCTCTGTGATGGGTTTTCTTTTTAAATGTGGAAACAAATGCTCTGGGAGAAAGTTATCTGGTTAAAGTTACAAAACTAAGTATAGTAAAACTGACACTTGAAACTTGGTATGTCTGATTCCAAGACTAAGTTTTAAACCTCTCCCCTGTACTATCTCACTTGTATCACCATTAAGTAGTATCTCTTATCTGTGTTACAATTCTGCCCCACTTGGTCACCTCTGTGCCTTCATGACTCTGTATACACGACATAGGAGGACCAGTAGAATCTTAGTGACTGGTTCTTTACCTCCCCTTAAAGAGACTGAGAATACGTCAGTGATAGGGAAACACTTTGCTAAGCACAGAACATGCAGTTGTGTCTAGCTCAAAGCAGGTATTCCATAAGGACAAAAGCACTATAGTATTTACTCTTTAGTCCTAAATTCTGATGCAGAGGGCTGTCCCACCTGCAGTCTTCTAACCAGAATGTGGTTCAAAATTTATCTGTGCCAAAATTGCAAACTAGTAGTCCTGAGGTTATATCTAATAAGTCTTCTTTGGTTGGTATAGTGTTATTTCATTTGATAATGAAAAATGGATTAATTCGTTGCCAATATTTAATATTTGCAGCTTTTTTCCCTACAAAACTAAATATTTCTAGTTTCTCATGAAATACTTGGCTAATATTTTTACATACTGTAACAATCAGGTAGCAACAATAATGTCCCTTAACTAAGGACACCCTCTCCCACTCTCTATGGGCACAACTTTCTATGATTTCCAGAAAATGTGGTCAAATGTCAGTTGTCATCATCATGCTTGTGCTGATTTTCTTAAGAGAAGAAAGAAATATACCTAGCATTTATGCCTCTGTTAAAAAGCTAATTGTTCATTTCATAAATTTCATACATTTGGACTTAAATTCAAATCACTAAAGTAAAATAAACTTATGCTTCATAGATATTATAATTCTCAAAAAAGAACTACCAACATTATAATTATTGACTGACAGCCTCTACTAGCTGAAAAGTGTACGTTCAATTATTCAATTATAATTACAGAGACATATATATGATTACAGAGACATATATACATATGTTCAGGCCCACAGTCTCAGGGGAAAGATAAAGAGCAAAAGGATTTCTGTGGCTAAGGAAGTAAGAGAGAGTGGGAGCAAGCTTAGAAGATTAAAGAAAAACACACCCTACAGTGATTTCTGAGGCTAAGGATACCAAGAGAGGGTGTGACCAAGCTTGGAACAATAAAGAAAACAACATACACAGGAATGAATACAGGACAGGGAATTTGAATGCAAAAAGAAGTATACAAGTTGAGAATTAAAACACAAACCAACAAGAGCTATTAACTATCTGACTAACAGTAATAACATTTTATGCTTCAGGGTCCAGGCAAATATTTTTTAATAAGACCTCAAAGCACAGCCAACAAAAGCAAAAACAGATGAATTATATTACATCAAAATAAAAACAGCTAAGGAAACAATCAATAAAGCAAAGAGAAAATCTACAGAATGGGAGAAGGTATTTGCAAACCATGCATCTAACAATAAGTAAATATTCAGAATACATAAGTAACTCAGCACAATGGCAAAAAAAAATCTGATTATAAAATGGACAAAAATTAGAATAGACATTTCTCCAAAGAAGACATATAAATAGCCAACAGAAGTATGATAAAATACTCATAGTCACTAATCATGGAAATGCAAATTAAAATCACAATGAGGCATCACCTCACCTCAGTTAAAATGTCTATTATTAAAAAGACAAATAACAAATGCTGGACTACCATATGATCCATCAATCTCATTACTGGGTATACAGTCAAATAAAATCAGTATGTCAGAGACAGATGCCACATTCATGCTTATTGCAGCACTATTTATAATAGTCAAGACATGAAACCAAACTAATGGACCATTAAGGGATGAGTAGATTTTTAAAAAGTGGAATGAATACACAATATAATGCTATTCATAGCTATAAAACAGAATGAACTTCTGTAATTTGTGGCAACATGGATCAATTTAGAGAATATTATTTTAGGTGAAATAAACCAAGCATAGAAAGACCAATGCCACATGATTTCACTCATATGTGGAATCTAAAAAAGTTGGTTTCAAGGGAGTAGAAAGTAGAATAGTGATGATCATAAGCTGGGGAGGAGAGAAGGAAAAGGAGACCGGAAGAGGTTGGTCAACATGTACAAAGTTAGACAGGAAGAATAAAAAATTACATTAGGGTGACTTTGGCAAATAGCAATGTTGCTTATTTCAAAACAGCTGGAACAGAAGATTTTGAATATTGTCATCACAAGAACTGATAAATGTTTAAGGTGATGGCTATGGTAATATTCTACTTTGATCATTACACAATGTATACATGCATTCAAAGTACTATCACACTGTACCCCACAAATGTGTATAATTATTATGTATCAATTATAAGTTTAAAAATAATTCACAAAAATACATCTTCATTGGAAAAAGATTATGCCTGGTACTCTGGAGAGTTTTGAAAAATATATGAAGCGATAAAAGATAAAAGGTGATTCTAAATAAGGAGAATATAATGTACTAAAATTTTTTAAATAAATAGATGAGAGGGTAAAAATAGTAATAACAATTTTAATTAATGTTTAAATTTAATAATTAAAATTAGACTGCCTTGATCAATGAATCTCAAAGTATTGGTATACTATATCCCTACCTAAAAGAACACATATGTAGATTATTTCAATTTGAAAATTTTGCTTGACCCATGCTCACTTCTAGAGAAGAGACATGTTAAATATAATGCCTTCTTAATCATTCCAGATTTAGAATGTTCCTTGAAGAATGGTGGTGAATGGTGAAAAATTCTATAACAATCATTAATATGACCTTAAACTCACATATCTAAATGGGCACAAATTCTTCTTATCTTACAATGGAAGATTGAGATAAATGTCGGCCAAAGACCATTTCCAAGTAAAAACACATGACAACAGAGGTCTAAATTTTAGGTTTTCTCAAATACATGGATTTTCTAGCTATTTTAGCTGTTTAAAAACATTTTTTGGTCTTGTTTTTTTGAGTTGGGGTTTCACTCTGTCACCCAGGCTGGAGTGCAGTGGCACGATTATGGCTCACTGCAGCCTCGACCTCCTGCGTGCCAGGAACTTTACCTCCTTGGCCATGTTGCCCAGGATGGTTTTTCTAAGAATATTTTGTAAAACTTTTTTTTTTTTTACCAATATGACTAAAATCAAGTCAACAGTCTATCATTATATATGATCATTCATACTCTTGTTTGTAACTGAGCTATGAGAAATCCCCTCACCATCCAAGCATAAAAGGGAAAAACGAAAAGCTCCTATTCGTTAGTGGCTCTTATCTGCTTTTATACCATGGGCTTTGACTTCAGACTTTTTTAAGGGACAGGGACTTGCTATGTTGCCCAAACTAGGCTAGGACTTACAGGCCCAAGTGATTCTCCTATTTCAGACTCCCAAATAGCTGAGACTACAGGCATGTGCCATCATGACTAGCTTCAGGGTAGATTTTTTTTTTTTGAGTCAGAGTCTCACTCTGTTACCCAGGCTGGAATGTGAGCCTTCTGCCTCAGCCTTCCAAGCAGCTGAATGACAGGCATGCACCACCATTTCTGGCTAATTACTCTTGATTTATTGTAGAGATGAAGTTGCCCAGGCTGGTCTCGAACCCCTCTGCTCAGGCAATCCTCTAGCTTCAGTCTTCCAAAGTGCTGGTATTATAGGCATGAGTCACTGTTCCCGGGTGATTTTTTTTTTTAATTTTTTTAGTTGGAGTCTCACTCAGTCGCCCAGATTGGAGTGCAGTGGACGCTCCCGACCGCCGCAGCCTCGACCTGCTGGGCTCCGGCGATCCTTCCCCCTCAGCCTTCCAAGTAGCTGGAACTACAGGCATGCGTTACCACACCCGGCTAATTTTTTTTTTTTTTTTTTTTTTTTGATTTATTGTAGAGATGAGGTGTCGCCAAGTTGCCCAGGCGGGTCTCAAACCCGCGGGCTCAGGCAATTCACTCACCTTGGTCTCCCAAAGCGAGGGACTACAGCCAGCTGATAATTTTTAAGATCCGAAAATCACTTGTCGCTGATCATTTATCAATGTTTATTTATTTTTATTTTTTTATTTTTTGAGTTGCGGTCTCACTCTGTTTCCCGGTCCGGAATGGAGTGGCATGATATGGTTCATTGCAAGCTCAACCTCCTGGGCTCAGGCCTCCCTAGTAGCTAGGACGACAGGTGCCAAGAATACAGGCATGTGCCACCACGCCTGGCTAATTTAAAATTTTTTTTTTTTTGTAGAGATGACATATTGCTATGTTGTCCAGGCTGGAATGCATCAAAATTTAAAGTGACCTGATAATGAGGTAAAAACCCTGCAAAATTTGTGGAGTTTCCATCTCTATTATAGTCTACTAAACTCCAGGTCCCCCTAGAATGTCTTTATTTCAAAAAACAAGAAAGTAAAACCTCAGGAGGCCATGATAACTACATTCTTTTTTTTTTGAGTTGGAGTCTCACTCTGTCGCCCAGACTGGAGTGCAATGGCTTCTCCCGGCCACCGCAGCCTCGCCTGCTGGGCTCCGGCGATCCTTCCGCCTCAGCCTTTCAAGTAGCCGGAATTACAGGCATGCGCTACCACGCCCGGCTGATTTTTTGATTTATTGTAGAGATGAGGTCTCGCTGCCCAGGCGGGTCTCGAACCTGCGGGCTCAGGCAATTCACTCACCTCAGCCTCGCAAAGGCGCGGGATTACAGGCTGAGCCACCGAGCCCGGCTGATAACTACATGCTTTACCAGAAATAAAAAGGTGCCCTCATACATACAATGAGCCTTTTGCATCTGCAGGTTCTGCATCCACAGATTCAACAAACTGCAGATCAAAAGTTTGAGGGAAAAAATGTGAAAATAACAACAAAAAATAATAAATAAAAAATATAGCATAACGACTATTTACACTGCACTAGAGATGATTTAAAGTATACAGGAGGATGTATGTAGTTTATATGCAAACACTATGTCATTTTACACAAGAGACTTGAGCATCCAAGGGTTGGATACCAAGGGATGAGTATAACTAAAGACAAGAGTCTACATTTAAGAAGCTTGTTACCTCAGCAACAAGGGTACCTGCATAATGAACATTTGTATACCTAACCCTGAATTGTACCTCACATATTTAAAATTAAAAATAAAAAAAAAGCTCATCTGTGTAGTTCTAAAAGATGAAAAGTATATCTGTTATACATCCTAATTAATATGCCCTCAATAACACAGGCAATCATTTCAAGCAACACTGTTGGGTAAAAATACTTAAATTTTCAACTTTAATTTTTGCATTAATAAAGTGTGCAGCATTTAATTCCTAAGGTTCCAAAGTGAAAAATGAAATAGTTAATGATGAGGTATCCATAGGAAAGCAGTTCCTTTTAGAATCATGAAACCGTTCATTAGGAAGAATGGCAGTAGCTGTGCTCCAAATGTAAACACAATAAATGAAAATATTACCAATCAAGATATGACTTTATAATAATTGACAAAGAGAAACAACATGTCTGATAAAATACTAGTTAGATATTCGAGGCTATAAGACAACTGATGGAAATGGAAAGCACAGAAAATGGCTATAGAAAAAAGAAGAGTTCAGGAGAGGTTAGTGAACAAATACACACCATCATCCATCTTAGCTCCATCTGTCTTACCTGAGGAGGAGTAGGTGTGGATGTGGGCCTCCCTATAGGTGGAGTAGGATTTCTGCTACCACCTCCAGACATAATCTCCTCAGTTATGTCTTTACCTCCCTGGTTTGGATCCCGAATTCTTATCTATAGGGTTAAATAAAATAGCATATGTACAGATGAGTGTCTACATAGCAGATTTATAGGTATATGACGAGTTAAAGGTACAAATTGGGAAACTTGTCAAATGTCAAAGGTGATAATCACAACATATTTGACTTTATTTCAATCACAGAGCCATAATGAGACCATTCAAATATATTTAGGCCATTAGTTCTGACATAAACTAATTAGAATAACAAGTACTGAAACCTAGTTCGCTGGCTTTCTAGGTCAGAAAGACAAAGTATTTCTGCTTATTTTGTGAGAGCTGTGAGACTGATTTTATTTACAACGCTTAACATAAGGATCATAAATTAGTTTCACTATATGGAAGGTACTGTGCAGAATAAAGTTTTTTTGTTTTTTCTTTTTTGAGTTGGGAGTCTTACACTTCATCACCCAGACTGGAGTGCAGTGGCATGCTCCCGGCCACCACAGCCTTGACCTGCTGGGCTCCGGCAATCCTTCTGCCTCAGTCTTCCAAGTAGCTGGAACTACAGGCGCGCGATACCACACCCGGGTAATTTTTGATTTATTGTAGAGATGAGGTCTCGCCAAGTTGCCCAGGCAGGTCTTGAACCCGCAGGCTCAGGCAATTCACTCACCTCAGCCTCCCAAAGCGCAGGATTACAGGCTGAGCCACCGAGCCCAGCCTAAGCTAAGACTTCTAATATCAGATATTTTTTCAGGCATGGAAACTTGTTTTTACTGCAGTTTTAAATAGAGCTTCAATTCACTTACTCTACTTTCTTCTTCAGGAACATCTATTTCTACTATCTTCCATTTTCATTATCTCCTTTATTCATTTTCTGCCTTCTGAGAGGTCACCCAAGTCCAACTTCTACCTTGCTTATTCAACATTTCTAAAGCATAGCTTCTTGACTACAGTGTCATGATACAATGATGTGTCCTGTTTATTATGATATGCCCAAAAGTAAGTTGATTCTAATAATAAAGTCCCAAAGTTTTGAACCTCATTAATTTTTATTAAGTCAGAGTACCTCAAGAGTATTGCTGTGTCACTACTTTGTGAATGTGGAAGGCTCTCTTAATTATAAACATCACCCATTTTGTGTGTGCTGATGAATTAAGAGATCACAAGCCACTCTTCTACAAAATGTTCTACAATTTAAATTCTTTATTACTGTACTAATTCTTTTGGGCCTGCCTTATTAGACAAAGACAAGACCCTGTAACTTGCTAGAAATAACTAAAACACATTTTCTAAACTCTACTTTTTATTTCTTAAAATATATCTATTCCACCGGAAAGGTTTTTCTTGCTGTCTTTTCTCATGTGCTAATTTTTTCTTCTCTCAGGTCATACTTGAATGAAGAACTGCTTAGGACTGGTGTTAAAGGAAAGTCAGGATGTAAGAACGGAACTCAACTTCCACTGAGTAAGACCTTAGCATACTAAACTCTCCCAGTTCTAAAGCTGGAGCACATGTTGTCATGTAGTAGATCTAGCTCAATGAATAATGAAAGTTGTTATTATGCAAATGGTATGTACAACTTCCAGTTATATGCCCGTACACATCCTCCAGGTCATGTGGTATGAATCTAAGAGGAATTTTAAAATGACACAGTAATTTGTAAAGTGAGATAAACAATAATTGGGTAAACATATGTGATAACTGAACAGACTTTCCAATTTAAAATAAGAAAAATTAATGAAGATCTCTTACAGTTTTTTTCTCTCTCTTGGCTGGAGGGGGCTGTTGTTGCGTAGGCACTATGATAGGTGCTGACTGATACACTGGCTGACTTGGGTAAAAAGGCGTTCCTAAAAAATTGGAAAAAAATATAAAAAGGCATTCAATTATATTATCAAACACTACAGGACTATCAATGGCACTGTGTCTCTGGACAATCTTTTTCAAAAGGTAAAAACAAAAACATTAAGCATTCTTAAACCATCTCTTGGCACTAGTTCTTCTCTAGCTACTTATGTGGTCAAGAAATTATTCACAAAATTATGTAGACTTTAAACATTTACAAACATTCAATATAAAAACACCTAAACACCCAACCCCTGTAAATCTATCCCAGAGTTATCATGCTACAACAAGAGAAGTGCTACAGCACTGCTTTAAAAAAATATTATTCTGGGACCCACTACCTGCAAGAGTGACTCACACAAGGGTTTGTGTATGTTTGTGTGTGGATTTGCTCAGAGGCACGAAGGACTATGTATGACCATCTTGGGAGTAAAGGTGGTTTTAATTCTCCACCTTACTTATAGAAAATCACTGCCATAGGGAGGTACATTAAAGATTAGATGTCCTTGTAATACTGGGGTGGGAAAAAGGCTGAGAACAAGTAAGCCTAAAGAAAAAGTCTAGGTACTAAGAATCCAGGTTCCAAACTACATTTTCTGCCATACTCAAACCCACACCTTTGCTCTAGCCATAATCTCCTAACCCCTGTCCCTGGAGTACATTCATCTCTTCCATTCTGTTCAGGTTTTTTACTACACTGCCCATCTGCATGAAACTATCTTATTCCCCCCACTCCTTATACTGCCAAAACTCAGCCAGATGTGGTGGCTCATGCCTGCAATCCTGGCACTTTGGGAGGCCAAGGCGAGAGGATTGCTTGAGCCCAGGAGACCAGCCTGGGTAACACAGTGATACCTCATTTCTAAAATAAAAAAAAAATTTTTTTAATTATCTACCTAATCCTGAACTGTACCCCACATCCTTAAAATAAATAAAAATAAATTTTAAAAAATTAGCCAGGCATGGTGGAATACACCTGTATCCCAGCTACTTGAGAGGCTGAGATAGAAGGATCACATGAGACTAGGAGGTCAAGGTTGTGGTGAGCTGTAATCATGCCACTGCATTCCAGCCTGGGCAGAGTACAGTCTGACTTCAAAACAAAACAAAACAAAAAAATTATAACTTAGGCACAGGGCTCATGTGTAGGTTTTAAGCACTTTTGTAACAATGAGAAAAGACTTTTTTGGAGATGGGTAACTTTCAATCATTTGCTAACTTGGCATATTTCATCCAGTTTAGTTTCTGGGCAGATTTCCTGCATGGGTACTCCCCTTCCTCTTTTGCATTAATCAGACTGTTTGGTGAGGTAGAATCGAAGTGTTTGTCTGTATGACCCTTTGCTGTGCCCATTAAGTGTTAGATGCACAACTGGGCCTTCAATCAATACATGTAAATACAGCTCTTGATATGTAACGCTTTTATTCAAAGGTTTTTACTTTAAAAATAAAATTTTTTGTTCTACAAAACAAAACTTAAGACTATTATTATAGTCACTCTCAAACCAGAGTGCTTAGAGTAGAGGTGTGGAAAATAGGTGAGATCCTGAATACATTTTAAGATAGAGTCCACAGACCTGCTGATGAACTGGATGTCGGTGTGAAAAAAGAGGATTCAAAAAAAAAAGAAAAAAGCCTCAAAGGTTTTTTGCCTCCACACGTAAAAGAATAGAAGTACTATTTACTAAGATGAGGAAAACTGAAAGAGTAGGGTTTGGGGCAAAAAAATCAAGTGCTCAATTTTAGACATGTGTAGTATGAGATGCTTATCAGATGTTCAAATGGACATATCAAATAGACAGAAAGAGACACAAATCTGGAGTCAGAAGATAAGTATGAGCTAGTTATCCATCCTGGAATTGGTAGAATATGAACCATGTTTAAACCACAAACTGGATAACTAAGGAAATGAGTACAGATTAAAAGAACCTCAAAAATGAAATTGTGGCCAGGGGCAGTGGCTCACGCCTGTAATCCCAGCACTTTGGAAGGTGGAAGTAAGAGGACTGCCCGAGCATACGGGTTCAAGACCAGCCTGGACATAATGGCGAGACCCCATCTCTATAATAAAATCCAAAAATTAGCTCAGCCTGGTGGCATACACCTGTTATTTCAGCTACTTGGAAGGCTGAGGCAGAAGGATCACCTGAGCCCAGCAGGTTGAGGCTGCGGTGGCCATAAGCATGCCACTGCACTTCAGCCTGGGTGACAGAGTGAGACTCTGACTCAAAAATAAAAATAAAAATAAAATGAGGAAAAACACAGCAAAGGATACAAAAAGGAAAACCAAGGCAGTGGTTGAAATGAAGACAATTATTCAAGAATGAGATGCATGCTTAACTATGTCAAATGGTACTGAGGGGCCAACTAAGATTTATCAAAGCAAAAATCACTGGTGATCTTAACAAAAGTTATCTGGGCAGAGAGATGAGGGGTGTACAGCCTAATTTCAGTGGGTTCAATAGGGAAAGAGAAGTAACAAAATAAAGACTGTGAGTACAGATAACTCTTTTTCTTAAAAGTTTTGTTGTAGGTCGAGGCTGCGGTGGCCGTGAGCAGCGTGCCACCGCACTCCAGCCTGGGCTACAGAGTGAGGCTCTGACCAAATGAAAAAAAAAGTTTTGCTGTAAGCCGGGCTCGGTGGCTCAGACTGTAATCCCGCACCTTTGGGAGGCTGAGGTGAGTGGATTGCCTGAGCCCGCAGGTTCGAAACCCGCCTGGGCAGCAAGATCTCATCTTTACAATAAATCAAAAAATCAGCCGGGCGTGGTAGCGCGTGCCTGTAATTCCGGCTACTCGGAAGGCTGAGGCGGAAGGATCGTCGGAGCCCAGCAGGTCGAGGCTGCGGTGGCCGGGAGCGGCCACTGTACTCCAGTCTGGGTGACAGAGTGAGACTCCAACTCAAAAAAAAAAAAAAAATTTTGCTGTAAAAGTACAGAAAAACAGCTATAGCTGGACAGAAATATAAAGTCAATTAAAAAAATTTTTAATATGGCAATGAAACAGTATATCACTAATCCAGCAGGGGGGGTGCCAATGTGGGATAGACAAAGAAGGATTACTAGATAGCCTTAAATGGGTATATGATGGGTCCCAGTGCACACACAAAGACGTGGCCTTCTGTAGGAGCATGAATAACTGATTCAGAGTAATGAGAAGGAAGAAAAATGTATATGAAGGTAGCTAATACAGGTAAAATCCTTGAGACTAACCAACAGTCAAATAATGTTGTCTCTATTATCAGCAGCATCCCCGCCACACTCAAAAACTCTTCAAGTGCAAATTTCTTGGATGCAGTATGATTCACAGTACTAGAATTCTGCAGCTATCAGTCAGAGTTGGACAACCAGATTTGGAAAAGGTCTATACAGAGGGCATGACAACAATTTCATTAAGTTCAATGTAAAAAGATCAAAAAACCTTAGCTAGTCCTTCAGCAGTGAATAACCTATTCTCAAAATTAGCAATGTCACTAACCTTATGACATCACTAACTCAGAAGTTAAAAAAAATAAACTCTGAAAATTGGTTTCAAATGTGGCTAGACAAGCAACATAATCTGCTCATCTAGCCATATTTTTCAAGGTAAGTGAAATAAGATACAAAAGATGAACCAACTCTATGGGGGAAAAAAGCAACTAGATTCTTCTCATAAAACAATTTTGAGCCCACATGATTGGGGAAAAGGCTAGCATATCACATATATCCAATAAATGGTGGCTGAATAAACCTGGCAGAACAGAAGAATCTCACTATAATGATATTAAACACAATTATTTAAACATTAAGTATCCTTTTTAACTGTGGATTCCAACAGAGTAGAGAATCTACCCTACTAAACAAGTTTCCTTTTATAAACTACCGTGACTATGTATATGTATGTGGACACACACACACATATATATCAATGATATTTACAAACTTGTTAAAAATGAATAAACTTTGCATACCTTTTATTTTTGATGCAAGTTACTTAACACCTCCAGAACTGAAACTTCTTATGCATGGAATGTGGTAGGTTTGCCTAGATCAGGCGTTTGTTAGCTACAGTCTAAGGGACAAATCCAGTGTACTAACATTTACTTTATAAAAAAGTCTTATTGGAAGACACCCATGTATTAGCAGTTTATTGTCTATGGTTGCTTTACAACAGCAGAGCTGAAGAGCTGCAAAAGAGACCCTATGGTTTGCAAAGCCTGAGACATTTACTATCTGGCTCTTTATGGAAAAAGTTTAGTGATCCTAGTTCCAGATCAGTGATTCCCAAATTCCAGTCTACGTAAAAAGTATCAGTGATGCATAGAAAAATTTATACAATAATCATGAAATACACACACACACACACACACACACACACACACACACACACACACGATTAACAAATGGAAATTTTTATAAAGAACTATTCTTATTTTGAAATAACTTCAGTCCTACTTTTTTGGAAGATCCTTTGGTAACCTTTTACTTGCCTATGATATTGAAAAATCTGGAAATCACTGGTATAGTCAATATTTAGATTTCTCTTCACTGGCAAAACCTAAGGAAATATACTACAAGATCCTAAAAGGAAGGAAGAATATTTTAACATCTACATTCCACAAAAGTTAACTAGAACAATGCCCTACACATTGCATGTCTTCTACACATTCTTGACAATGATAAACATAGTGGTGGTTAAATATCCAACTCAGCACAGAAAAATAAATTCATCCCTTAATAAATTGAGAATAATAATAATGGTAGGATACAGCGACATCACCAAATGCAATATTATCTCTCCAGGAAAACACAAATGAATTAAACTTGGAATGTCAGACTCTCCCATCCCTACACTCTACAGTGGGAACAATGACTCCCTGAGCTCTCATAAGTTGAATAAGATGCCCATACCCATAGAGAGTTAGAAAAAGAGTGAAAAGATGACAAAAGAGGAGGAAATGATTTAGTAGAATGAAAAAAATAATACTCTGGTTTTAAGCAGAGGTGAATAAAACTGTTAATCACTGTAAATCCTCAATCTTTTTGTGTTTTTCATTACAAACATCACTGTTGCCAATAATTGAAACCTAAATTTTCTATCTCGGGCCATCATCTCAGAGTTCATATGGAAATACTTTCAGTCTCTTCAGGTATTTTTCTGATACGACAAGCATCAAAATGCTTAAGAAACACCGATGAGAAGACGGCTATAGAACTTCAGTAAACTTTACTCCAGTAAAAATATTCTTTGAGAAATCATTCAATAGTTACACTGAGTACAAAAATAAATGGTAGTATGCTGCAGTGAATTCAAAAGTTAAGAATGTAGAGCTAAAAACTATAGGGAAAAAACCAGGTGACTCACAAATTTCAGTAGTAGGGCAAGAAGCAACACGTCTCAGATTCATTATTTGTTAGTTGACAGAAGAAGGTCCTCTGCCTTAGAACAGAAGGTTCCTACATCAGAATACAGATCTCTGATCCTGTCCCCACAGTTATTTCTAACCTGAACCAAACATCAGGACAGTACAATAAATAAAAAAATTAGCCGGGCGTGGTAGTGCGCTCCAGTCTGGGTGACAGAGTGAGACTCCAACTCAAAAAAAAAAAAAAAAGAAATCAGGACAGTAAAGGTGGTACAGGAAAGGGGAGAAATCTGGCTCAGAAGAAAATTAACCGGAAATGAAAAAGTAAGAGAAAGAGAGGCTTTAAAAAAAAGAGGAAAAGTTATGAATTCTAGACTATTAAGTATGTTATAGCTGAAGGACCTATAATTGATGGGAACTGTAAAACCAGAACTTTTATTCTGATAAAAGCGTGTTAACTAGCGGCAAATTTTAAAGCTAAAATATCTGCCCAAATAATGAAAATAATATAAATTTCTAACAGTAGAGAACTAGAAAAATAAATTATGATTCACGTCAAAAATGGAATACTATGTAGCTTTTAAACGCAATGAGAGAATAAGCCAGGTATGATAGTGTGCACCTGTAGTTCCAGCTACTTGGAAGACTGACGTAGAAGTATTGCCAGAGACCAGCAGGTCGAGGATGCGGTAGCCATGAGCGTACAACTGCATTCCAGCCTGGGCAACAGAGTGAGACTCTGACTCAAATAAACAAATAAATAAACAGAAATAAACTGGGAGAAATTCTGTAGATAGTGAAATATAAAGATGTCAAAGTGAGACTCTGACTCAAATAAATAAATAAATAAAAATAAACTGAATATATGTACCACATTTTAAAATTCAGTCCTCTTTTGATGGAAAGTATGGTTGGTTCCATGATCTTTCTATTGTGAACAATGCTGCAATAAGCATAAGTGTGCAGGCATCTTTTTTATAGAGTGATTTGAGTTCTTCAGGGTATATTCCCAGCAGAGGGATTGCAGGGTCATATAGAAGGTCCATTTTTAGAGCTTTTAGAAATCGCCACACTGATTTCCACAGAGGCAATGGAATATTACGCAGTCATAAAAAAGATAAAATCATGAATTTTGCAGCAACCTGGATGGAACTGAAGTTTATAATACTGAGTGATCTCTCACAGAAACAAAGATCTGAGTATCACATGTTCTCACTCATAAATGGACCTTGAACAACTATCGTAATACTATAAGAAAAAGATTGACAGTGGCAGGAAACTATGGGGGGGCAGGGAGGGGAAGGGAGGTGGGATCAACAGTAGTCAATATCTGTCTGGGAATGGGGGGGCACACCTCTTCAAAAGGGTACTTGCACAGTGCATATTTGTATATCTAACCCTTAACTGTACCCCACAATTTTAAAATAAAAAATATGCTAAAAAAATAGGCCGGGCTCAGTGGCTCAGTCTGTAATCCTGTACTTTGGGAGGCCAAAGTGAGTGGACTGCCTGAGCCCGCGGGTTAGAGACCCGCCTGGGCAACCTGGCAAGACCTCATCACTACAATAAATCAAAAATTAGCCGGGTGTGGAAGCTCACGCCTGTAGTTCCAGCTACTCAGAAGGCTGAGGCGGAAGGATCGCCGGAGCCCAGCAAGTAGAGGCTGTGGTGGCTGGGAGCGACCACTGCACTCCAGTCTGGGTGACAGAGTGAGACTTCAACTCAAAAAAAATAAATAAATAAAAATAAAAAATAAACTGAGAGGAACTCTATAGATAATGAAATATAAAGATGTCCATGAATATACTGTGAGATGAAAAAAAACCCAAGAAGCTTTAGATTATAAATAGTACATGCTCATTTGTATTCAAAATTGTTTATATGTAAATTAAAAGAATATATATCAAACTGTAAAGCTATTTCTTTAAAGAGTGGAAAAGGAGTGAAACTGGCTATTTCAACTTCATGCACTTTATGTTATTTGACTTTTATCATTAACTTGGTTACTTTCATAATGAAATGAGTTATTTTAAGATCTTTTTTTAGCCGGGCTCGGTGGCTCAGCCTATAATCCCGCGCCTTTGGGAGGCTGAGGTGAGTGGATTGCCTGAACCCGCGGGTTCGAGACCCGCCTGGGCAGCGAGACCTCGTCTCTACAATAAATCAAAAAAATCAGCCGGGCGTGGTAGCGCGCGCCTGTAATTCCAGCTACTCGGAAGGCTGAGGCGGAAGGATCGCCGGAGCCCAGGAGGTCGAGGCTGCGGTGGCCGGGAGCGGCCACTGTACTCCAGTCTGGGTGACAGAGTGAGATTCCAACTCAAAAAAAAAAAAAAAAAAAGATCTTTTTTTAATATTAAGGAAACTGGGGGAATGGTTTTTAAATCTAGATGAGCAAAGCTACTGGATCTGCATAAGAATTTACTGGGAATGTAAGAATATCTATCAAAGGGAACAGACATCAATAATACAAGAGATATAATTTTGTACCTCAACATGCTGTTTTTCATAAAAATAAATTAAAATGAAAAGATACATATCTAATAGAAATAAAGTCAAAATTAGATATAATATTATTTATTCAAATTTGCAAATTATTTCCCTATTAGTATACTTATCAATATTGTTTCTATATATACTGCAGCAGTAGTATTATGAGCAGAAATAGGACTGGCACAGACTTCTAATAAGAAATTTAAAGATGACATTTTCTGAGTCAAAAAGAGATTTGCATAATCTCTAAGTAAAAGCAGCCACGAATTCAGTAAGACACCTTTAAAAATGATTTTGCAACATAGAAATGAAAGAGAAATATTGTTAATTTTAAAATGCTTACTGATTGAGAATCTCATCTCACACTTTTTTATCTCAAATTTCTAAATTTTTTTTTAGTCCAAAGTGTACACAAGGAACACTTCAATAGCACTGGCAATATTCTATGTCAAAAACTGGGAAACAGACATATACTATTTAACTTTAAAAGCCGCATATATGTAACACATATTGCTCTGAAAATATCAAATGATACAACTTAATAAAGTTGAGTTAAGTAAACATATATACTTGAGACATTTAATGATGTAATAAAATACAATGTTTATTCCTTATCTGCAGTTTCAGTTATCTGTGGCCAACCACGTTCTGAAAATATTAAACGAAAAAATCCAGAAATAAACAATAAGTTTTAAACTTTGAGTCTTCTGAGTAGAATAATTACATCTTGTGTTGTCCTGTTTAATCACACCTGGGACATGAGGCATCCCTCTGCCCAGTGTATTCATACATTTTATGCTACATACCCATTAATCACTTAGTAGCCCTCTCGATTATAAGACCAACAAAATATGGTATATACAAGGCTTGATACTATCCAAGGTTTCATGCATCCACCAAAGGTCCTGGACCATGTTCCCTAAGGATAATGGGGGACTAGTGAATATCATTTTGAAGTGGTAGTTTCAAAAGGCAATACTGACAAAGGTCACTGAAAGCTTTCCTGTTCTCCAAAAGAAGTAAAGCCAGGTAACATTTGATTGCTTTGTATATTTTAAATACTTCAAAACTGAAGAAAAATTTTCTTGGGCTATTTTAATACAAATCAGTTCTGCAGTAAAGATTCTTTTTTTTTTTTAGGTGGAGTTTTACTCTGTTGCCCAGACTGGAGTGCAGTGGCCGCTGTCGGCTACTGCAGCCTCGACCTGCTGGGCTCTGGTGATACTTCCACCTTAGCCTTCCAAGTAGCTGGAACTACAGGCATGCGCCACCACACCTGGCTAATTTTTGATTTATTGTAGAGATGAGGTCTCACCAAGTTGCCCAGCCGAGTCTCGAACCCGCGGGTTCAGGCAATCCACTCACCTCAGCCTCCCAAGGTGCGGGATTACAGGCTGAGCCACCGAGCCCAGCTGTAAAGATTCTTAAATGAGCCACTAAATCCCAATGGTAATAAGTTGGTTAATGGATAGATCACCATCTTAAACTAGTTAAGATGATTTAATGTCTTTGTTTTATTGGTAGTTATAAGAGATCAACGCTTACTAAATATTAAAGCTTAACTGTTCTAGTACCTACTGAATTCATCCCTTAACTCATCTTCTATGGAATAAAACAAGTATATATGCAGTAGAAATCTGTTTAATGAAATAAGTAATTTTCAGTACTCCTTAACTTCAGCATTAGCTCACACGACAAATATAAGCTTGGCATTTGTTTCTCTACATTAAAAACACCTTAATTTTTCCAAGGCATTTTTATTTTTACTAATCTCCAAAACCTTCCCATGGCAGAGATTGTATTACAATTTTGCAAATAAGGAATCAAAGGTTCAACAAGTTACATTCAGTTACCCCTATGTATATTCTCCAACAGCCTGCCTGTCATTGTTCTAGGATCTGGGGAGATAGCAGTGAACAAATAAAAAGCCCTGTCGTCATGAAAATTATATTCTAGTGTGAAAGAAATTAACAAAATCTCTAAGATATAATAAGACGAGGCTAAATGCTTGGCAAAAAACAAATCATCATTAAGGAAGACAGTGTATTTTTATGCCATCAGCAAAATTCAGTAGAAATCTACTTAATGGTGAGTTGGCAGATGATGTCAGAACTCTGTCACATGGGTCTCTTCCAGCAGCAATATCAATTCCTTCAGAAGGTGTCATTAACTAAAAATACTTCTTTCCTTGTAAGCTATTCTCTTAAAAGTAACTTTCAAAGCTAGGCACAGTGGTATGTACATGTAATCCCAGCTACATGGAAGGTTGAGATAGCAGGATAATTTCAGCCCAAGTGTTTGAGGTCAACCTGGACAACATAACCCCATCTCTTTAAAAAAACAAAAAACAGGCTGGGCTCGGTGGCTCAGCCTGTAATCCCAGCGCTTTGGGAGGCCAAGGTGAGCGAATTGCCTGAGCCCGGGGGTTCGAGACCCGCCTGGGCAACTTGGCGAGACCTCATCTCTATAATAAATCAAAAATAAATTAGCTGGGCATGGTAGCACGTGCCTGTAGTTCCAGCTTCTTGGAAGGCTGAAGCAGAAGGATTACCGGAGCCCAGCAGGTGAGGCTGCGGTGGCCAGGAGCAGCCACTGCACTCCAGTCTAAGCAACAGAGTGAGACTCCAACTCAAAAAAAAAAAAGTGGCTTTTAGGACAGAATCGTCTACAACATCTTATTTGAAAATCCTTCCTACTAGCAAGCCTCATTATGTAAACTGACCCACAAAACAAAATAAACACAAAAAAAATCTGCAGAAACTGCTTTTTTTTTTACTACTTACCATATGCATTGGGGAAGTCCCCAGGTCCTGGTCCAGGATAAAAAGGACCTGGCCCAGGTGGTTGAACTGGATACTGCTGTGGAGGCCCAACATAAGGAGGGCCACTATGACGGTACTAGAAAAGAGAAAGCACGGACATTTATAAATAATATGAAGGTCATTTACTAAGGAAAACAAAGCTCTCTGAGAAAAAGAATCATTTAAAAGAGGTAAAGTCACTAGGTTAAACACATTCAAAATGCTTGCTTTTCATCAAGATGCAATGAGGATGAAGAAAATGTGCCTTAGGTAAAGCCATACTACAAATCAGTGCATAGGCAGACATCAGCTCACTATACAATTATTTCAAGCTGGCAGCTTTCAATGACATTCAGTGACATCACAGAAACAGTATAATTACTGAGTCCATTTTAGAGCATTGGTTGTGCGAAGGAAATGAGGAAAAGCAATAAAGACAATATCTCTATCATCTTGGAAAATTGTAAGTAAAAATCAGATGTAGAACTTTCTCTGCACAACAATATGGAAAAATGACATAATGGCTAGACTTAATAACCAACAAAAAAGTTGACATATCACCAGAAACCAATGCCACACTCACCCTCCCAGTTCCCTCTGATGAGAATCTGGATTAATTCCCACTGTATTCCTAGACTACCTATGCCTGAAAGATACTTTACCTGTGGTATACAGTACTGAGGCCCCTGGGGCACTGGGTACGGCATGGGCAGATGGTTAACCATCATGATGTGCTGATTGGCCTGATACACTGCAGTGGGTGTTTGTGCACCAGGACGAATGGAAGGACTGCTGTTCGGGATGGTAGCTCTAGGAGGCTGTATTTGAGGCCTCTGGAAAAACTGGGAAGGGGGAAAAAGAAATTTTTTTTTCACAAAGGGGAATATATAAACTTTACAATCTTGAGCTTTCTCCTTTTTTCCACTAATATAAATCTGGTGAACTTGAAATACAAATACAATATAGATAAAAAGAGAATAAATTACCTATAGCTGGGTTCCCCCAAAATATATCACTCTAAGTCAAGTTCTGATCAGTGTCATCACACATTTGAAAACAAGAGGGCAGTTTTAACTTCTAAGTCATAGCTATTTAAAAATACAAATCCTGTGCCGCCATTAATTTTAAAATATGTAGTAAGATATAACAAAAGAGGTTGCTGGTATCGCTATAGTTTTTCTACAGTATAAAAACATTGACTCTTTTCTAAAAAGGTGGCTCATTATCAACTTATTAAAAATTAAGAGTATTTTCCTACTGTTCAATTTGTAAAATACTCAAAAAAACAAAAAAACTCTCTGAACAGAAAAAGTCTCATCCTAGTCCATTAGGGTAAAGCTAAATTAAAATCATCTGTAGGATTGTCACATGGTAAACTGTTTTTCTCAAAAAATGGCATAATCCCATACTAAACTGAACACAATTATGCTTTCTAAAACAGTTTGTAATAAAAGTGAAGAATCTAGACAGGCCAAAGAATGGTCTAGAAAGAGCAAAGTTCAAATCACTCAAATGGCAACCAGCACTTGTGGTTATTTATGGTTCTCACTGCAGGAGTTAAGAGGCTTAAAACAATATGCCAATAGGAAATTTCTAACTTGAATGTTTCTAGTCAAGAGCTATCAATCTCACGTAATAATAATAAGGGGTAGAGTAATAAAGAGGCCATGCACAACCAGTAGTTTTTTACCTGAATGGGTCTGAATCCTCCCTTCAATTATGAAGCAAGAAAGCAGCAGGAAACAGAAAGAAAGCCAATGGAAAAGCTTACAAATCAGTTGGAAGGGGTAGGACATAGCATGCAGCTCAACAAAAATATCTTTCCACTTAGTAATAATAGGAGAAGAAAGAAGACAGAAAATCAGAATGACAATTCTCCACTTGAGAATTCAAGTACACACAAAATTGAAGAACTGAATCACTTTTAATTAAAAATAAGTAAGTCTAGTGGCAAAAATCTTCTAATAGCAGCCACAAGTTATAGCAGTATGAAAGGGAACGTCTGTTTGGTAGCACAAATATAGTTGGGACCACTAATTCCTACTCTTGACTCTTATGAACACCCATTATGTTACCTGGCATTATATAGCATCTCTATGAATGGAGATAGGACAATAATAAAAGCGTCTTTTGTTTTTCTGACGCTGGCAGAAGTCCTGAGAAATAACTAAACTTTTTAGTGCATATCAGACTCATCATGAAAAAAACTTGCTCTTTTCAACTAATCAGGCATATAAGAGGCCAACTTTAGCTCTAAAATGGAGAACTATAATAATATCAACCTTAAAATGTGGTATAGAGCCAAAATCTCTTGAATCATTTCACAAATCCAGACATGAGTGTCACTACCAGTTCAAATACAGCCAAACACAGTTGACCACTGGGCCCAATGAGGTCTATTTTGCTCTACTCTTAAGCATCAAGCTACCCATGGATGGTATAAGTAACTTTTCATCTTGTGCTCAAGTGGAAGAATTGGGATCTAGTGCCCAAGGCTTAGTCCCATTCAGCCTTCATACCATAGGGCAAAGAAACCCCTAAAGAGATTAAGTCCTAGAAAAGCAACAGACAGAAAGGTATAGCAGGAGAATGGAGTGATTGGGAGAATTCAATGGGGGAGGCCACAGAGAGTAGTAGTTGATGGAGATGAGGACAAAGCACCAGAGGTAAAGCTGATAACGCAGGGACCTGGGCTGGGCTATAACTACAGCAATAGTACTCTAATTATCTCCACTGACAGTTTTGGTGACAGACACAATTTTTGTTGGCTGCAAACAGGAACAGTGAAGTAGCAAACCTCCCATTACTGAACTTCTCTTAATTACAGAGCAGACAAAATCTATTACACATCAATATATGTGAGTTGTAAAAACACTTCAGGGATGAACTTTAGGACTTTTAGAAGAAGGTTAATATATCAGGAGTCATAAAAATGATACAGTCCTCAAGAAGAGGAGAGTCAATCATCTGATCAACTTACTGATCATTACTACATGTCGGACACAAAGGATAAAAATACTAACACTGTAAGGCAGCCATGACAAGGAGAGTATCAAAAGGACACAGGTGATAATCTACTAAGGTTATATTATAATCAAATAATGTCAGAGCATATATATCATCTGAAGAAACATGGTGTTATGGAGTGGTGAGGTGAGGAGAAATAAAACAAACTCATTAACTTATACAGAGTAAGGAAAACAAATGTGGGTAAAGTTTTCCAATGATTTTAAAAGTCTATATTTAAAGACTTTTCTTACCACTATTTTCCAACTGTTCTGATGGGATTTTTAACAAACCTGTCCAAGATAACTGAGGTTACATCTTATTCAAGGAATATAAAACTTTTTTTCAGGCCGGGCTCGGTGGCTCAGCCTGTAATCCCAGCACTTTGGGAGGACGAGGCAAGTGGATTGCCTGAGCCCGCGGGTTGAGACCCACCTGGGCAACTTGGCGAGACCTCGTCTCTACAATAAATCAAAAACTAGCCAGACATGGTAACATACGCCTGTAGTTCCAGCTACCCGGAAGGCTGAGGCAGAAGGATCGCTGGAGTACAGCAGGTCGAGGCTGCAGTGGCCAGGAGCAGCCACTGCACTCCAGTCTGAGCAATAGAGTGAAACTCCAACTCAAAAAAACAAAAACCTGGTTTTTTCTTCAGTGACTTTGAAATAAAAAGAGTTTCTAATGATTTTCCTAATATTAACATAGAGTTGATTTAGTAAAACACAAACTTTCTGGTTATACTGACATACAATAATTTTTATACACTAAGATTTCAGCTTTGAAGCTAGGAAGAAATAAAGACACCATCACAAACGTTGTACATATATACAAACTTAGTCCCACACCAACCTCAATGGCAAGTACTATTTTTTATGTTATTATTATTTTAGAAACAGGGTCTTGATTTATCACCCAAGCTGGAGTGCAGTGGTGCAATCAAAGCTCGCTGCAGCCTAGAACTCCTAGAGTCAAGCAATCCTCCCACTTCAGCTTCTTGAGTAAATGGGATTACAGGTGCACACCATCATGCTTAGCTATTACTGGTTTTTTTTTTTTTCAGAGAGGGAGGTCTCTCTATGTTGCCCAGGCTAGTCTCAAACTACTGGTCTTGGTCTCCCAAAGTGCTGAGATTATAGGCATGAGCTACTATGTCCAGCTAGACCAAGTACTATTACTACTGGATATATATGGAACGGAAAGACAGGGAGAGTAAATAACTTGCTAAAGGTCTCCCATCTGTAATTTAAAAACAATCAGGCTCTAGGCATGCACTTTTAACTATTACACATACTACCTCTCATGAAATGGAATACTCCCATATTTTCAAATAAGATGGTCAGTCAAAAGAAATCTTTTCTGACTGGACACAGTAGCTCAAGTCTGTAATCTTAGTGCATGGGAGGCAAAGGTGGGAGGATCACTTGAGACCAGGAGCTCAAGACCAACCTGGGCAACATAGTGAGACACCATCTCTGCAACAACAACAAAAAAAAATTTAAAATTAGCTGAGTGTGCTGGTACATGCCTGTAGTCCTAGCTACTAAAGAGGCTGAGATAGAAGGTTCGTTTAAACAAAGGAATGAGCCATGATCATGCCACTGTACTCCGGCCTAGGTGATAGAGCAGGACCTGTCTCTTGAAAAGAGAAAAATCTTTCCTGTACAAAGGCTAAAAAAGATATGGGAAGACCTTTATCTAACTATACTAACGAGTATAACTAATTATAGGTAAGAAAAATTCTCCATCAAGTTACTTTATAAAATTCATATTTATCATTCAAGAAAACAAATTTCTTCTACCTACACAACTCTAATTCTCTATCTCCATAACTGAAACATGTTCATGTGCTTTTATATTCCTGACATACCATTTTATAGACCTACTTTTGCTCAACTTCACTGCACTAGTATGTTTATAAAAACAGGCTATCGGGAGCTTGTTTTGTCCTCTTAAAAATACAACATCTCTTTCACAAACATGCTCCCCCCCCCCCCCGACCACCACCGCCACAGCCACCACAAGATTCTTCAAGTCTAGGAAAGCTATAATGGCTACAAATGCAAAAAACTAAAAAATAGATTCTCTTCTTTGTATCCTTTTCCTAACTATTCAATTGCAAGTGAAAAATTAAATTTAACAATAGTGCAAGAAATTAAGATTCTTAGATGGGCAAGTGTAGTAGTAAACCACAGATTATTAAAAAGAATGTATAAATGGGCTTCCCCAAACTGCTTGAAACCCTTCAACTTCTTTATCTTCTCAGATGAGTGATAAAGAATCATTAAGAATCAAACCTCTCCTGGATGAAAGGACAGTACAGGTCGCTTAGTGTAATCATCTATCTAAAGTTCGAAAGTAGTTTATGAGAAACCCTTAGGGGATATAAAACATCAACAACTCAAGACACAAATCTTTTTCATTGTTAAATAGAGTTCAGACACTGCAAAAGTCTTCCCTCTACTGGCTCCAAATTTTTATCCATTACCTACACAATTGTCCAGCATCTAGCCCTAAAACCACACTGAAAGCAAATCCTTCTCCATAAGTGACATCTCTAAGTTATCTAAAGATTGCCACCACTGCCAACTTTAACATCACTGTCTATTACAATTACAACCCTCCCCATCCCTCAAACCAAGATTTTTAATTCCCAGACCAGTTTTATCTTTTAGTGTGATCTGCTCCTATTACCCACAGTCTCACTAATTAGAGAACCAAACACAAATATCAAGGTGAGGTCTGCCCAGAATGTACTTAGCACTCACTCAAAAAATATCTGTTGCTGAACAAATAACAAAATGTATTGCTTATGCATGACAACTATAATTCCACCAATGAAACCAAGAATCACAGGATCTCTTTTGTCAATCAAATTTTACTACTGATTGGTACCTGAATTACACTCATTTAAAGCTTTTATTTGTTTTATTATTTATTATTATCATTATTATTTTTTTTTTTTTGAGTTGGAGTCTCACTCGGTCGCCCAGACTGGACCGCAGCCTTGCCTGCTGGGCTCCAGCGATCCTCCCACCTCAGCCTTCCGAGTAGCCGGAATTACCAGGCATGCGCTACCACACCCGGCTGATTTTTTTTTTTAATTTATTGTAGAGATGAGGTCTCTCTGCCCAGGCGGGTCTCGAACCCTCAGGCTCAGGCAATCCACTCACCTCAGCTTCCTAAAGGCGCGGGATTACAGGCTGAGTCACCGAGCCCGGCTCATTTAAAGCTTTTAAAATTTCTTTACACATAACCAGGATAAAGAAGTCATGCTCTTCACTTTTAACATTTGTGTTTTGAAGCTCATATAGGGAATTTTGTAACTTTGGAAACGTGGCTAAAGTGAATCCATCATTTTGGATTGTACAGACTGTTTTGGGTAGTGATCACATGTAACGTCAAACACATAAACGTAAGGAAATTGGTCCAAAATGTCATTTATCCAAGTCACTTATAAAAATACTAAAAAGGGCAATAGCAGAGAAGAGAGAAACATGCACAACATAAAAATCATCTCCTAAACTTCATTTCAATCTGTTTTAAGTCTTTTTGTCTCTCGATGGTTCACTAGTATGACAGGAGAATGGCAGAAGAAGGTGAAAACTCTCATTTGAGGTAGTATTTTGGACAGATTCAAACAGATTCAAACAGGGATTAAACTTAAAACCCTCCAGAAACCATAAGAAAAATGTTTCTTCTTGGAAAATCATTCTAAAGATGCAGTAACTCGTATCATTACGCAAACTTCCTATCCCAAAACACAAATAAATGGTATTTGAACATGGTGTTAATTACAATGTATCATTTTTCATGACTCTGCTTATTGAAAGCATCAGAAGACCAGGACATCTATAACAAATTATATAATCAGAAATTCTCTGAAAATCATCTTCTCATTTTTAGCAACTAGAGTCTATAATACTATCACAGAAACAAAGAACCGAGTATCACATGTTCTCACTCACAAGCAGCCCCTGAATATTCATCAAAATACTATAAGAAAGGAAGTGGTAATAGTGGGAAACTGCCGAGGGTGGGGTGGGGATGAGGGGCACGTGACACAGAACATCAATAAGGGTACCTTATCTCAAACCAGGCGAAGTGAGGACCAAAGGGAGGCCTAAACATTACCTGTATGGTGACCACTTATGTACTGAATCCTGAATTGCACCCCACATCTTTAAAATAAAAAAGGAAAATTCACTCTTATCTAAAAAAAAAAATTCTATTTAATCACATTAGCTCTTCCCAAGTGAGAAAAGAATTTGAGTATGGGCATACCTCATTCAATTGTGCTTTCCTGATACAGCACTTTTTTACATTTTAAAATTTCTGAAAACCCTGTGTCAAGAAAGACTATCAGTCTCATTTTTAAATCAGCATGTACTCACTTTGTGTCTTGTGTCTCACTGTCACAATTTGATAACTCTCACAATATTTCAAACTTTTTTATAACTTTAATGGTTATTTGTGATTACTGTTCTTTGATGTTATTATTGTAAATGTTTTGGAGGGGCCCCGTGAACCAAACCATAAAAGACAGCAAACTTAATCAAAAAAGCTGTATGTGTTCAGACTGATCTACCTATATACCGTCTCTCTCCCTTTTTCCTTGGGCTGCCTTATTCCTTGAGGAAAAAAAATTGAAATTATCCCATTATGTTAAAATTAATAACCCTACAGTGGCTTCTTAGTGTTCCTCTACCAAGTCTCCCACTTGAAATAAAAAACTTGAAATAATTAGCTTAGTGATGAAGGCATATGGAAAGCTAAGATAGGCCAAAACCTAGGCCTCTTGGGCCAACAGTCAGCCAAGTCATGAATGCAAAGGAAAAGTTCTAAAAGAAAATTTAAAGCACTACTACAATGAATACACAAATGATAAGAAAGCAAACAGTCTTAATGCTGATCTAGAGAAAGTGTGAGTGGTCTAGATAGAAGACCAAACTAGCCACAACATTCACTAAAGTCAATGTCTCAATCAGACTAAGACTCCAACTCCTGTCCAAGAAGACTGAGAGAGGTGAGTAAGATGCAGAAGAAAAGCTTGAAGCTAGCAGAGGCTGGTTCATTTGGTTTAAAGAAAGAAGTCATCTACGTAACATAAAAGTGCAAGCTGAAGCAGTACGTACTAATATAGAAGCTATAGCAAGTTAAGTATAAGATCTAGCTCAGATCACTGACGAAGGGGGCTAAACTAAGCACAACATTTTCAGTGTAGAAAAAAGAGCCTTCACCTGGAAGAAGACACCATCTAGCACTTTCATAGGTCAAGAGAAGTCAGGCATCAAAGCTTCAAAGGACAGGCTGACTCTTCTAGTAGGGGCTAATGCAGTTGGTGACTTTAATTTAAAGTCAAGGCTCATCAACCATTACAAAAATCCTAGGACCCTTAAGGATTATACTAAATCTACTCTGCTCATGCTTTATAAATGGAAAAACAAAGCCTGGATGACAGCACATCTGTTTACCGCATGGTTTACTGAATACTTTAAGCACAATGTTGAGACCTACTGTTCAAACAACAAGATTCCTTTCAAAATATTACTGCTTATTGACAATGCACCTAGTCACTCAAGAGTTCTGTTGGATACGTATGAGAATAACGTTGTTTACCTGCCTGCTAAGACGACATCCATTCTGCAGTCCATGGATCAAGGAGTGATTTTTGACTTTCAAGTCTTATTATTTAAGAGATACATTTTGTGGCCAGACTCAGTAGCTCAGCCTATAATCCCAGCACTTTGGGAGACTAAGGCAAGTGGATTGCCTGAGTCCACAGGTTCAAGACCAGCCCGGGCAACTTGGTGAGACCTCATCTCTATAATAAATACATCAAGCAGGGCTCAGTGGCTCAGCCTGTAATCCCGCGCCTTTGGGAGGCTGAGGTGAGTGGACTGCCTGAGCCCGCAGGTTCGAGAGCCGCCTGGGCAGCGAGACCTCATCTCTACAATAAAATCAAAAAATTAGCCGGGCGTGGTAGCGCGCACCTGTAATTCCGACTACTCAGAAGGCTGAGGTGGAAGGATCGCTGGAGACCAGCAGGTCGAGGCTGCGGTGGCCGGGAGCGGCCACTGCACTCCAGCCTGGTCAAAAGAGTGAGACTCCAACTCAAAAAAAAAAAAAAATGCCTTTGGTGACTATCTTTAAAACACCGAAAGTACTCTTTAATGGCATGTTCACAGTTTGTTGCAACATCAAGCTGCTGGCCTCCAGTGATCCTCCTGCTTCAGTCTCCCATAGTACTGGCATTGCAGGTGTGAGCAACCACACTCAGCCTAAAGTACTCTTAAATGATAGTACTATGATTCTCTAACAAGTTACAAAGGGACAAGCTGTAAAGAGTCCACATAGCAGAATATTACTCAGGTGTCACACTGATATTCTGCTGTTTCATGAAAACTTCTAATAAAGGTTATTCCATTCTAAATTTTTCTGTATTTCTCTGCATGTGATCAATAATATAATTTAGCTTTCACTAAGAATCGGATGTAAGCCCTAAAGATGAGTTGTCTGATACTGTAACTACTAGCCACATTAGACAAAAAATTCAGTACTTCAGCCTCATTAGTTATGTTTAAATTGCTCAACAGCCACATGTGGTAGTGGAGCTAAAGTAGTTAACATCACAGCTTCAGAACATTTTCATCATCACAGAAAGTTCTATTACACAGTGCTGCTCTAGCCAATTATGTCAGGAATAAGAGGTGTTTGGCCGGCTCATCACGGAGTCTGAGAAATGAGCATCTTTGCAGAATACTTCATTCATAGCTTTAAAAAGACAGGCTTTCTGACTACTAAAGGAAATTGACACTTACCAAGGACTTATGCCAGATACTGCAATAGGCAAGTACTTTATCATCACAATACCAGTTTGAAATAGGTGCTGTTATCACAGCACATCAATATTATATCATTTGAGAATATTTTACCCATTTTGCAGATTAGAAATCTAAGACTCAAAAGATAATTTTTAGTGAAGCTAAAACTGAATCCCAGTGTTGCTGACTCTCACATACATTTTCTTCATGATCTATGTTGCCACTCTACAGCTCCCTGTGAATCAAACACCAGATAAAACTGCCCCTCACAGATTTGCATCAAGCTCCAAAAAACCCAAAAGTCCTGGTTATAAGACAGTACAGATACCTGGTTTGCTATTAATATGCATTCAACTCTGACGTGCTAGGTCTGGCCCAAAAGGCAAGTTCTAAGCCTTCATTTATTTTACATTCCAAGTCTAAGAAATTGACTACAGCAATACAAATTTACTTCAACTAGGAATGTAACTGCACAACTTTCAGTAGAGAAACATTTAGGGGTCATAAAGAAAAAAACTACATAAATCAGCTTTCTCTTTGTCTTTATTTCTTTTTCTTTTTCTTTTTTTTGGAGTCAGGGTCTTACTCTGTCACTCAGGTTGTAGTGGCACGATTACAGCTCACCACAGCAGCCGCAACATCCTGGGCTCAGGCAATTCTTCCATCTCAGCCTCCCATGTAGTTGAGACTACAGACAGGGTCACCATGCCCACATAATTATTTTTGGTTTTTTGTAGAGACATGGTCTCACTATGTTGCCTAGACTGGTCTTGAACTACTGGATTCAAGTAATCTTCTGGCTTTGGACACCCAAAGTGCTGGGATTACAGGCGTGAACTACCATGACTAACTGGAACCAGATTTTCTTATTTAAAAAAAAAAAATTCCCAAAAAGAACCAAACTCCAACGGGAAAACATGCACAGTTTCAATGCTTGTCACCAGGTAGCATATTCCTTGATGGCACATACTATTACTGCTGCTGCTACTGCTGGTACTACTAGCACATACTAGTTTTATGAAACTCATTATTTATTTATGCTAAACCCAACTGTTTTGAATATAGCATATTTTTCCAGATTTATGAAAACTATGGGAACTAAAATTACATAATAACAAACTGCACAATGTTTCTGTCCTATAAACACTTTCAAATACCATTTTCCTGGTCTATCTAATAATGAAAAAACTACTCACAGTATATAACCAACACTTGATCTCCACTGTGAAACCCCAAGGTAAAATAAGGACAGAAACATAAGTGACTTTAAATCACAACTACCTAAGTTTCAAAGACCAAAATACATAAAATAAACAATTCAAGCTAGAATCTAAATTATACCAAGTGGCTTGTTTTAATTCTGAGTGTACTTTCTGTTCTTTAGTTTCTAATTACCTCGGGATTTTCAAACATTGATGTAAAAATAGCTGACACATTTCTAAAGCCAAAACTGTTCTGCAAATAAAATGACTCAGCATTTCTTGAAGAAGACTGAAATTCTAAAAGCTCTTCAGATTATAAAATACAAAAAGAATAGAACACCCTAATTAATCTAACGAATTCCTGGAAAAGACAAAAACTAATGGCACCAGGAAGATGTGAAACATAGCATTCCTGATTTGCAGGGATTCAGAAAGAGTTCTACCTTGCCAAACATAGTTTAAGATCTTCTAAATAAAACTAGTTCCAAGAAATGCATCCTATAGATGCATTAAAGTTTGTTATTTTTGTTTTTTTTAATTCAGAAAACTATATTTTACATAGAAAAAAACATATAAGTTCTAGATTACTAAACTGGATGATGTTTTCTTTTCACAAGCAATTACCTCCAAATAGCTCACCTAAAAACATAGTATTTTTTCTCTGCAATGTTTATAGAACATACTTTGCGATTTTTACTAAGCATCCACAAAAAAATTGTGTATTTGCTATTGAACTTTAGAAACAAAATAAAAAACCTCTTCTAACATCAAATTCCTTTTTTTAAAAAAAGATCAAAGTATGAAAGTATATAAGTAATCAGAAAGATAGTCACTATGAATACTGTAATATAAGAGAAATGGAAATTCTGTTTACTAGTCTCTAGGCTAATTCTAACCCTTGATTTAATGCTATATGATGAAAGCAAGCCACCACAGATGGAAAAAACAAAAATTGTGCCTTTATTCAACTTTAAGTGTTAAATATTCAAATCAAACATATCCCAGAACACAGATGTTTTCCCCTTAAAACTATATTCTCTGTAAACCAATCAATATTTATTTATGTACTGCTGTTCAATGTATGGTTTTTATCATGCAAGTATCTATGACTTGTTTTTTAAAACACGCATCTCCTCCAGGAATCTCTTAGAGTTTAGGTAACTACCTGAGTTTAGGTCAGATAGAAAATATCCTGTGAAATAATCTGTAAGTGATTCTCAAGTGGGAAATGGTATCACCCCCATGGAGGGTATCTGGAAGTATATGGAGGTACTTTTGTTTTGTTTTGTTTTGTGTTCTAATGGTCACTGCAAAAATTCGACTGGCATTTAGAGGCCAAAGCTTTACTAAATGAACTGTAATCTTTAGGGCAGTTTTTTACAACCTGTTATCCCAATCAAGATGCCAATTAACGCCTACCCTACAGTAAAATAAATGAGATAGGCACCACATCTCCTATGGATGCAGAATAGCAAACTCTTCCCAACAATTTATCCTATACCTATACAATGCAGGTTCAGTTATCTCCTGCTCAGCAGTGCCACTTCAACCCCGAATCTCTCTCCTCCCTTATTTCTCCAAGATAACTACTGGTGCTGCCTGTGCCAATGATACAAACACCCTTACTCACTTAATTCTCTGGGATATAATGAAAAAAATTTAACTGGTGTTTAGAAAACAAGCATACCAAAGATTTCTCCAGAAATCCTACCAGAGAAAGATATCAGAAATTTCTCATTTTACAGAAGAGAAAACTAAGGCTGACAACAATAAATAACTTACCCAACAACACTCAGTTAAACCTAGGTCTATCTGATGTCAAAGTCTAAGCTCTTAAAGCACTTTACAATACCATCTCTCAATATAAAAATTATACCTCTAAGTTTTATTTCTTTATGAAATTCAAAGAATAGCCATCCATCTCCAGCAAAGTACCTTTAATAACTAACTCAGAATTGTCACTGCCTTTATATCCTCCAAACTGGGTGGACTACATTTTGAGAAACAGGGCCATGTATTAAAATCACCCAGAACAACGAAAGCCTTCAACTAAACAATGTCCATTTACACAGTAAAAAGATTTCTAAATATAATACCACAGGCAAATACTGTAGTATTTATTTTATCCAACAGTACTATGTTGCATAACAATATTAAAACAGCTACTACTTATTGACTGCTTACTTTGTGTCAGATATGTTACATACATCATCTTATGTAGAGGGTATTTTTACATCCTTATTTTACATATGAGGAAACAGAGGGTCAAAAAAAGACTTGCTTAACACAGTTGGCTACATAGTAGAGCTGGCAATATAAATCAACTCTAAACCAGGCTCTTTTTATTACAGTAGGAGAAAATGTTTCCAAATACTCCATAAAGACCTATTGGGGGAGGGGGAACATGCAAGCCTTTCTGTTTCTCCCATACTGCCACCTCTAGTAGATTCCTGCTAAATAACATAGTGTTGGCATACACATTTCCAGAATTTTAATTTATATAATTACTTCATTTTTAAAAACCAGCTGGCTAAAAATATTTATGCTAAATAAGATATCTATTTTCTATGTATCCTACAAAGAAAATTTTATGCAACATATGTACACTATTGTTAATCAATTTATTAGATCTAAGTTAGTAACTGAGATTAAGTGGTTTTAGAAATACTAATGCTATTTTATACACATCAATACAAGTTACATCAGAATGTTAACAGCAAACCCTTAGAATGTTGCCTGTTCCATTCAATTAAATTTAAATTTAATTCAGATATACACAAAATCTGTAAATGCTTAGATATCTAAATTTTTCAAGGTTGTATAATTTCAATGCAATCTTTTTTTGGAAAGAACAACTCGGCAGTGTTTTATAAATGTACCCTAAACAGAAGCAAATGGATTTGTTAAAAACAAATACAATGAAATTAGTGAAGGACAAAAAGAATTAAATTATGTCACACAGAAGCTACTCTTGAAAAGAGTATTTTGAGTGGTTCCATGGGACAGCAGCATTCTAAGCGTCAGCAGCTACTAAAGCCCCCACCTATCAGTTCAGGGGGGTCGTGAAGTGGCAAGGATACAGTACCTGATGATGGGCAGGTCGAGGCCCCGCTGCGAACTGAGAAAAGGAGGGAAAACAAACACAAAAGGAAAGGCACAAAGAGTCAGAAACACCACAACAAAAACCAAAATGTCACACAATATGTCAAAAGAAAAAACCCACAGGGGGGGAAAAAAAACCACACAAAACAGTCAAAGCTTTGCTGCAGGACAGTGACAGACAGGTACTAAGATTGAACAGGTTAACACCACTTTTGTCATTTATCAGCTGGGAGAGAAACAGCTAAGTTTTTAGGCACATAGGATACTCTGTGACAGGAATATATATATATATATTTTTATTTTTTTTTTTTTTTAAGTCCTAAAATAAAGCAAAAGCAAGTTTGAAACACTAAGTAGTTATATAAGGACAAATATATGAAAATCAAGTATGCTGTATGTAACTAATCTAGCTGGAGGAAATGAGAAATGCTTATACATCGCAAGATCTAGTGAGGATATCACTATAAAATCCAGTAAGAAATAAAGAATGCAACAGGACTAATCACAAATTTTCTTAAGCTAAGTAGGATATCTTATACATAAAATGGAAGTTTCAATATCTTCCTCTATTGCTTAAAGAATAAAATTTTGTGAAAATATATACTTAAGTTTTAATGCAATTAACTAACAAAGTTTAATAACAAGCATATCAAGTCAAACAGCTAGTAAACAATATCAGTCTAACATGATCAAAGTGATACTCATAGGCTCGAGAAGAAAAAAAAGTCAACCCTCTCAATTACTATTTGTAGACAATAGCAAAACACTGTACATGTGCACCTACTGTTATCTGATACCAAGAACAAAAGTAAAAGGAAACGTAACTCTTCAGCTAAATCATACAGTACCTAAAAGTGGTTAACATATACTTCAACTCTTCCCCTAACTGAAAATGAAAGAAAAAGCTTTTTCATCCATGAAATTTTTCACTGTTAATCCACTAAGATCAAATAATTTGGATTCCAATACATTTGAAATAAAAGGGACAGAGAAAAATATTGGGAATGTAGAGCCATATACGGGGACTAACATATTCATTACTGTAATGTTATACCCACTATAATAGTGAAAAGGAATATTGAGAAAGCAGTTCTGAATGCAAATCATACAGGGTTTTTATTTAATATGGGTAAGGTGCTAAAATGTTTATCTTCACTTGCTCTACTTCCTCTATGGAGTCTTCCTTCTGTCAGCTTAACACTACAGATGAATTAGACTGAAGGTTAACTAAGAAACATGCTCAAAATTTAAATTACGTACAATTATAATGTACAAGATTTTGAAATTATTTCCCCAAATCCCCTTATTTCATACATTAAAATTTCAACAAATTGCAGTAGAACACATGGCCACAACATAGGAGAGAATGCTGAAGACAGCTCTGTCAAGAATTCACCTTAGAAGCTTAAGTGTAACCTACTGCTCAAGTAATGAAAAGTACCTTAACGACCTATATGCTCAGATTGTTAGGTCAGCCATTATACTTGGCTGATCACCGTAACGGTTTTTCAGAATGATGATAAGCAGCAGCTACAGTTCTTGCAGAAAATTTTCTCTTCAAAGACACTGAGGTTGTATATTTTTAGTTTTCCCATTAGGAGAAAGAAACAGATCATACCTCTATACAGACATCAAGTTTCAAGAACAGGCAATACCACTCATGTGGTATATAAGTAAGGGTGGAAATGAGAAGTTTTTTTCATTACACTTTTGAAGAAAATAGAAGAGAAAGGCCATATTAAAAAATTAACCTGAGTACAGCAGTAACCTGTCTTATCACTGTTCCACAGAAAGGTACCATTTCTAAGGCTCTCAATTTAAAGTCAAAATTTTAATTGACTATATTTGGAATGTTCCAATCAAAAGAGAATTTTCTTTGAACAAGAGGAGTATCTTTAAAAGTTATGTATAAAAACAAAAACAAAAAAGAAAACCACAACTTAAGTTAGTGAGAAAGTGTCCTGGGAAAGTACCCTAGTCTATTTTGCACTAGTCACCATTGGCTATTGAGTTTTTCATGTGAAATGACAATAGTCTTAAGCCTATGGGCAGATGTAAGCAACAGAACAAACTGTAGTCGCTGCTGGCTCATACTAAAAATAGAAACTTTTCTTTTTTATTCTTTTCTTTTTAAAAAAGAAAGGTCTTTAAGATGGTAAGGGTTGTAGATATAAAGGAAAGCAGCCTTCTGTGAACTTGAATCCAATGTTAATGCCACCCAACCACTCACTCACTCGCCCTTTCTGTGCACAGTTGGTAACTGAGCATGGCCAACATAATTAATATTGATGTATCTTTGGCCCTTAGCATCACAAAATATAAAAATAACCAATGGTTACAGTTACTGCAAAAGCCAAAAACTGTCCCCCTCTCCTAATTAAGCATTCAATAGCTTCACTATTTTAAACAAAATATTCAAAAATAAACTGCTGAATAAAAAGTTCCAGTACAGCAAGAAAATGGAACAGGAAACTTATCCACTTTTATATTTTAAAATATTTATTTCCACATTATGAGTTTAGCTAAGATACTAAATATCAAATGGAAATACAGACATAAAGATAACCTGAAGGAGGGAAGGGAACCATTTGAAGCCAGTAGGATTGCAAAGGCAGCTGTCCAGGGAAGAACAGAAAAGCCTAAACTGTGCAATTGCCAATGGCCTAATAATGCAGAAATAGAATGGAGTAAGCTTTAGCTGCTCTACAAAGCTACAGGAAGAGACCCTTCCTTAGTGTAACACCTTACCTCTCCTCACCAGTTGGGACAGCTGTGAGATGAATGAGACTAGACTATGACAACTTGGGATGTAAACAGAAAATGCAATCCTGCCAAATTGCATAACCCAACTTCACCCTCCCAACACCAACACAAACAAAATAAGGAATATCGAACCCAAAACAAGAAGCAAGAATAGTCTGGGGTCTGCTAGTCTTGCACTTGTTTTGGGGTATGTAATGGAATGTTATGTGTGTGGTTTTTAGTAATGGGGTGGTAATGGTCACTAGCAGAGCAGATGGCAAAAACTGCATAGAGGATAGTTATCTGAAGAGTTTATGACCACAGAAAAATGGCTGACAACTACAGATAATTTTCCCCTTGATATTAAATTATAGAATTGAAAGGGGTAAAAAGAAGCCTTGAAATTTATCTTTTACATTCAAATTTATCTGAAAGAGACAGCTCACTTCAAGTTTAAAATAAAGAAAAATCTACTCCCCAAATTATTCCTGTCTAATTCCCAATAGAGAAGACCACCCAATTTGTTATTCTTTTCCCCATTATGCCTGGCAGAAACTGCCATGCTAGGTTAGACTTTGAGAGAGGAAGCAATCAATGCATTTCTGTTCATCAGCCAATAAATGGATGTGGTCAAAAATAACAAGTGCCAGAGGCACCACTGCCTGCAAGAAGTACAGTTTGTTATATTGCTTACAATGCAGTATTTTATCCAGCCTCTTCCAGCCAAGGACCTGTAAACGGGAGTCTGTTCCAAAACCTTCCTCCTCTTCCAGTTGTCTGTGCAATGTATTGGCACTGTTCTGCTGGGCTGTCAAAAAAACTGGTTTAGAGATGCAGCTCTTCAGTCAGGTTTTGCGCCAGTTCTAACCATGTAAATTTAATTCTTTTTTCCCCAACAGTTAGAAAAGGGTGGGACAGAGGGAGGAGGGGAGAAAGAGGGCCAAAGAATTCTTTGCAATAAGAGCTTACCATAATATTCCATGTTTAATGATTAGAACCAGGCCTATCTAAATTGATCTGGTGAGATCTCAGGCCCACTCCAAGTAGTCAAGGGTCCACATCCCCAAACCACTCTCAGAACAAAACTTGCATCAGACATCTTGTTGAACATTTCAGCAATAAAAAAAAGAGATAAGCAAATAGGCAACTAGGACCAAAGTCCCATCTCTTAGAATGGTCCCTCCACCCTCTGGGGAGAACCAGAATCTAAGAACGGGTATTGCAGAAAAGGGAAAGAGGGAAAAGGAAGACAGGAAAGGGTAAGAAAGAGATTACATTTTGGTGCAGTCTATGCTCTCCTAGTTCTTTGAGTAAGTCTTTGGCACATTTCAATAATTCTAAGTTCATGCATAAAACCAAATGAACAGGAGCTAATGCAATGAAGTATTTCTACACTCCAGGCAAAAAAGTAGGGATGGGGAAAAAAAGAAGATCCCTGTATTCTGAATAATACACAAAGCTGAGGTACAAAGAGGGATGTGAGAAACACAATGTGAGATGTTACAGAAGCAACTTCTAGCCAAAGCTAATCATGCAGGGCAGGAAACAACATTCTAAGGAATGGACAGCTGAAGCCACTGTACATTTTTGTGAAACAGAAGGATGAACCTTGAGTAAATTCTCAGTCTTTGTAGTATTTATTGCAATCCATGTAAAGGGCGAACAAAGAGGATGACAGCATTTATATACTTGTATGACAATTTATTTACCATTGGAGAAAATAAATACACCCACTGGCATATGCCATGCATCTATCCACAGTCAAATGATTAGAACTGATCTAGTGACACTGATTAAGAAGTCTTACTTCCTAAGCCATTAGAATCTCAGACTCTAATTAGTGAAATTCAATTAATTTCTAAAATAATTTTACTTTACTCTTCTCCTAAATTTTGAACAACTACAAAAATTAAGAGCTGAAATGAAGTAAACCTGAATGCAACCAGGCGTAACAAACAAAAAAAAGCCACAAAAAAGTACAAGATAAAAAGCCCTACCTCTTCTTAATACATTTAAGTTATTCCTATAGGTAAGGCCTGAAAATGCAAAACTAGTCAATAATAGCAGTAAAAAATTTTTAAATATATATATGTATATGTATGTGTATACACACACACACACACACACACACACATGTTTACATATATAAATAAACAAACTTTGGAACAAATCTCCAAAATCCATTAAAAATATATGCCTAAGGAGCCAAGCTACTATACACACAAATGTAGGTAGAGAATATAATCTAGAACAAGCTTCTGCTTACTTACCGGAGAACGGGTTTGAGGTTGTGAATTCATTGTCTGAGGGGCTTGAGGATATACCAACGTGGTTGGACCTGCATTCTGTCCAGAGGGATAAGGGGTCTGTCAAAGAACACCAAGAAAAATATCATATTTTGAAAAAATATGGCATGGCAATTCAAATTCAAAATGTTCACAAGAGGCTTATAGAAGTGGTTATTATTTATGTGGTTTACAGTTCGAATTTTTAAATTTTTTAACAACTTTATCCAATATCCAATAACTCACATCAGTGTAGTTTTAATTTTTTATTTTTAAGCAAATGGGAGGGTCTCACTATGTTGTACAGGCTGGTCTTAAACTCCTGGGCTTCAGTGATCCTTCTGCCTTAGCCTCCCGAGTAGGTGGGACTACAGGCACAAGTCAATGTGCCCGACTAGTACAGCATTTTTAAAAAGTTACTGTACACCTCATGAGAAAACAACATCAGCAACCCAAAGTCTAGGTACAGTCATTTCTAAAGTTTTGAGCCACTGAGGCATTTTAGTTTTAAGTATATATTACATTCCAGGGAAAAGAATCCCAGGGTTTCCTCCCTTGTGTATTTTCATGTTGCTTCTTCATGATCCATGGTTCCAGTCAGCATTGTCAGTACAATGAAACCAAATTGATGGGATAAGAACAGATTACTCTGCCATTTTTTTCTAAATCTTTGAGTTACACATCAAATTTGGGGATGATCACTCAATACTTATTTGACCTGCCTGTGAAGTTCACGATTTTCCCAGCCTATGATCATCAATGACTTCGATTTTGCCAAAGTTAACCATGCTTCATCATCATGGTTAGACACTGGACAATGACTGTTCAGCACGTCCCAATAAAAACCTGGTGCTTGTCTCTCTTTTCTGCATTGCAGCATGAAAGGGTGATAAAAGATTAGGTGTGATTATTTAAAACCATGAGTGCAAGAGGACTTCCTGTCAGTTCATCTATTTCTAAAATGGACAGCCTGAAACACAAACAAAATCAAGCCTAGCTCAGGAAACCTGCTACTGCTAGGTGTGTTTTCCCTTTAGGAAGACATCTCAGAGTCACAATTATCATCCACACAGTTAACTGTTCTATTACTGCTGTAATCTTGCCAAAGAGTACACCTTAATTTTTTTACATGATCCCATAAAAATAAATGTATCAATAAGAACTTTATACAAAAGCTTAGAATACGTTTTAATATGATACATACATGACCTAACAATTAAGTTAGTGAAGCTGCCACCATGTGCTTAAGTTGGCAAAACCGTACAAACAACTCAGTAAGGTTTCATAACCTTAGTATATCATCTAAGGGGAAAGAAAGTGTCACTGAAGAAGAGAGTTCAGGACAGTAACTGATGAGCAGAACTGATGAAAACATTGCAACAATTCATTGAACTGTGTGTCAAAATTATTGGTTTACTATTAGAAGCACAGCAGACCACATAAACATCAATAGACAAGCAGGAAAATCTTAACTGAAAATCTTGGCATGAGAAAAGTGTGTAAAAATGGTCCCTAAGGAGCTCTTGTATCACTACAATGCACCAGCTCACATAGCACTGTGTGGAAGTTTTTAGACAGTAAACAAATAATTGTATTGAAACACCTTCCCTACTCACCTTATCTGGTCCCCAATGATTTTTTTCTTTACTCTAAGATAAAGGAAATATTGAAAGAAAGATATTTTGATGACATTCAGGACATCAAGGGTAATACTGCTCTGATGGCCACTCCAGAAAAAGAGTTCCAAAATTGCTCTGACAAGTGGACTAGGCACAGGCATCAGTGCATAGTTTTTCAAGGGGAATACTTCGAAGATGACCACAGTGATATTCAGCAATGAGATATGTAGCATTTTTTCTAAGATGAGTTTGCAAACTTAACTGTCAATCCTCATATATTAGCTTACCATAGGTTTTCTGAAATTACAAACATAAGCTTTTCATTATAAATCCCTGTTAAGTATTATAGACTAATATACTATGCGCTAGTGAATTATAAAAAAAAATACTTGTAACATTTTAAATTAAATGCTACCAAGAGCAATGGATACAGAATCCCAGGACTTGAATTCAAATCCCAAAAACCACTACTTACTATTGCTGTTACTTTGGACAGTTGATTTATCTTTCCTATGAATATAAAAGGAACAATGCACTGGCTTCACAAGGCAGTTTACAAAGATTAAATGAGAAAAAGTAAATTACTGTGCAATAACCTTATTCACCACTATTCCAGTTCTAGTTTTACAAATAAGAAAATCAAGGACCAGAAAATTTAAGTGTCTTACCTAATACAACAAAATTAATAATATATAACTAGAAAGTATGTAAACTTTGCCTTTAAAAAAAAGTTTATATTATTTTTGGCATCTGTTGACCACTTAATGTTCACCTGGGATCACCAATTTTAAAGCAAATGTTTAAAATAAGTCATCACAGCTTTGAAATAATGAAATCAAAACAAAGTCAACAGCTTTACATTAGACACAGAGGATATAGGGCAATCTTTCAATGGTACCCTATACAGCCATCTCTGTGGCTGATTCTGAGGTTCCACATCAGGATGATTTTCTTTCTTACTTCATTCCACCTAAATCAAATGGCCACATTCAAAAACATGGCAGCAAGTATCTTATGACTATCAAATAGTGGATAAAACATGATCCCGAAAATACTCAAACTTTTCTCACCAAAAACTGCTTTCAGCACTGTTTCAAATATGAAGTTTACATGTATGTACAGCAAACAAACTCTGAAAGGCTGAAAGTTTGACTACTTTAACTTAAGAAACATTGGAGAATGAATTCCTTACCAATTTGTCTACATTCAGATCAGGAAAGTATTTCTTCAAGTTGTATTTATTACAAGGAATTGAATGTAGTTTTAAAATACAGCACTGATTTCATTCTTCATTAAATTAATAAAAACCATCAGGTGTTCAGAAAGGTATTTCTAATTAATATCTCAGAATATATTTTGATACTTTGTTCTCAACTTTTAAGCTCTTGGTATTTTCAAACAAGCTTCTAGCTCTCAAGATATTAAAAATAACACTGAAATACCCCACTTAAAAAATGTAAACATAATTTTTCTATATTTCAAAGAGTTAGGTTGGCACTTTGTTCTCTCTTAGATGCTGTACCATAGAAAGAACTGGAACAAGACAAGGAAGCCCACTGTCATCACTCCTATTTAACACAGTGCTACATGGAAATCCTAGCCAGAGCAATAAGGCAAGAGAAAAAAATTAAAGTATTCAAACAGGAAGAGAAAGTTAAATTATCACTCTTTGCAGATGATATGATTCTACATCTAGAATATGCTAAAGATTCCACCAAAAGACTCCTAGCACTCTTACATGACTTCAGCAAAGTTTGGGGACACAAATATCAGTGCTCAGAAATCAGTTACATTTCTATAGACCAACAATGTTCAGGCTGAGAACCAAATCAAGAACACAATCTCATTTACAATAGCCAGAAAAAATAAAATAAAATACCTCAGAACACATATAAGCAAACAGGGGAAGAGCTCTGTCGAGAACTATAAAACACTGCTAAAAGAAAGAAAAGGTGACTCCAAACAAGTAGAAAAACATTAGAATCAATATTGTTAAAATGCCTATACTTTCTAAAGCAATCTACAGATTCAACACAATCCCTATCAAATTAGCAGCAGCATTCTTACACATCTAGAAAAAACAATACTTAAATTCATATGAAAGCAAAAAGGGCCCAGATAGCCAAAGCAATCCTAAGCAAAGAGAACAAAGCGAGACACATAACAATGCCAGGCTTCCAACTTTACTGAAAGGCTACAGTAACTGAAACAGGATGGTACTGGAACAAAAATAGACTCACAGACCAATGAAACAGAACTGAGAACTCAAAAATAAAATCACTGTCTTACAACCATTTAATTTCATCTTTGACAAAGTCAACAAAAATCAAACACTGGGGAAAAGACCCTATTTGACAAACGGTGCGGGAAAAATTGGCTAACCATATGCAGAAGAATGAAGCTGGACCTATTACTCTCACCATATCCAAAAATGAACTCAAGATGGATTAATGACTTAAATGTAAAGCCTCAAACTATTAAAATCCTAGAAGCAAGCCTAGAAAACACTCTTCTGGACATCAGTCTAAGCAATGAATGCATGACCAGGGACTCAAAAGCAAATACAACAAAAACCAAAATTGGCAGCTGAGACTTAATCAAATTAAACAATTTCTGCTCAGCAAAAGAAACTACTGATAGAGTAAACAGACAACCTACGGAATGAGAGAATATATTTGCAAACTATGTATCCAACCAAGGATGAATATCCAGAATCTATGAAGAACTCACAATTTAAAAAGTGGGCAAAGAACACGAACAGATCCATCTCAAATGAAGACATATAATCAGCCAACAAACATAGGAAAAAGTATTCAACAATACCAGTCATCAGAAAAATGCAAGTCAAAACCACAATGAGATACCATCTCACACCAGTCACAATGGATTTTTTTTTTGACATTTCAAAGATACTTTTTATTGAGCTGAATTTTAAAGCCCACTATGTACTAAGCTTCCAAAGAACAGGAATTGTTAAAAGCTTTTCTAAATCTATTCCATCATTTTACCATATTTTTAGGCGGAACTAAATCTTCTTTTTCTTTTTTTTGAGTTGGAGTCTCACTCTGTCGCCCAGACTGGAGTGCTGTGGCCACTGCCGGCCACCGCAGCCTCCACCTGCCGGGCTCCGGCGATCCTTCCGCCTCAGCCTTCCGAGTAGCCGGAATTACAGGCATGCGCTACCACGCCCGGCTGATTTTTAGATTTATTGTAGAGGTGAGATCTCGCTGCCCAGGTGGGTCTCGAACCCGCGGGCTCAGGCAATCCACTCACCTCAGCCTCCCAAAGGCGCGGGATTACAGGCTGAGCCACCGAGCCCGGCTTTCTTTTTTTTTATTACAAAGATGTGGGGTACAATTCAGGGTTAGGTTGATTTCACAGGTACCCTTGTTGATGAGGTATGCCCCTCCCTCCCCTAGAAGTTTCCCTCAACTTCCAATCCCACCCCCCACCTTGACAGTTTCCTATTACTGCCAAACGCTTTCTTATAGTATTATAATGTGCTCCAAAGGTCCGCTTATGAGTGAGAACATATGGTACTCTGTTCTTTGTTTCTGTGATAGATTACTGAGTATGATCGACTCCAAATCCATCCAAGTTGCTGTGAAGTCCACATATTTGTCCTTCTTTTGGCTGCATAATATTCCATTGTGTATATGTACAATTTCTTTATCCAGTCCAGCTTTGATGGGCAACATGGTTGGTTCCATGTTTTTGCTATTGTGAATAGAGCTGCGACAAACATACGTGTGCAGGTATCTTTTTTGTAGAATGATTTGAGTTCCTCTGGGTATAATCCCAATAAGCGAATTGCTGGGTCATATAGAAGGTCAATTTCTAGTTCTTTTAGAAATCGCCCGCGCCTTTGGGAGGCTGAGGTGAGTGGATTGCCTGAGCCCGCGGGTTCGAGACCTGCCTGGGCAGCGAGACCTCATCTCTACAGTAAATCAAAAAAATCAGCCGGGCGTGGTAGAGCATGCCTGTAATTCCGGCTACTCGGAAGGCTGAGGTGGAAGGATCACCAGAGCCCAGCAGGTCGAGGCTGCGGTGGCCGGGAGCGGCCACTGCACTCCAGTCTGGGAGACAGTGAGACTCCAACTCAAAAAAAAAAAAAAGAAATCGCCACACTGTCTTCCAAATAAGTTGCACTAGTTTGCATTCTCACCAACAGTGTAGAAGCATTCCTTTTTCTCCACATCCTTGCCAGCATCTGGTGGTGTCTGTTTTATTAATGATGGCCATTCTTACTGGGGTTAGGCGGTATCTCAATGTGGTTTTGATTTGTATTTCTCTGATGATGAGTGAGGCTGAGCACTTAATCATGTGTCTGTTAGCTGCCTGTATATCTTCTTCTGAGAAGTGTCTATTCATGCCTTTTGCCCACTTTTTAAAGGGGCTGTTTGTTTTTTATCTTTCTGTGCATTTAAGTTCCTTGTAGATACTAGATGTTAGGCCTTTGTCAGATATACAGTTGGCAAATATTTTTCCCATTCTGTGGGCTGTCGTCCTGCTCTCTTGATGGTTTCTTTTACTTTGCAGAAGCTCGTTAGTTTGATGAGGTCCCTTTTGTCTATCTTATTTCTTAAAGTATTATAGCCTTTAGGGTTCTGAATAGGAATTGGTTGCCAATTCCAATTTCCATAAGGGTGTCTCTTGCATTTTCTAAGATTCTTATAGTTTGAGGTTTTACGTTTAGGTCTTTGATCCATTTAGAGTTAATTCTTGTGTAGTACAATGAATATTATTAAAAAGTCAAAAAACAACAGATATTGACAAGTTTGCAGGGAAAAGGGAACATTCATGTATTGTTGGTAGGAATGTTAAGCTAGTTCAACCCTTGTGAAAAGTAGTCTGGCAATCTAATACATTGTCCAACTTTATGAGTTACAGACTTGCATTCTTATTTTCATAATTTTATGTTTCAGTAAAACTGAACCTTTTTATTCATTGGGAAGATAAGAACACAATAAGCCGGGCTTGGTGGCTTAGCCTGTAATCCCGCGCCTTTGGGAGGCTGAGGTGAGTGGACTGCCTGAGCCCACGGGTTCAAGACCCGCCTGGGCGGCAAGACCTTATCTCTACAATAAATCAAAAAATCAGCTAGGCGAGGTAGCGCATGCCTGTAATTCCAGCTACTTGGAAGGCTCAGGCGGAAGGATCGCTGGAGCCCAGCAGGTCGAGGCTGGGGTGGCCGGGAGCGGCCACTGCACTCCAGTCTGAGCGACAGAGTGAGACTCCAACTCAAAAAAAAAAAAACAAAAAAAACCACAATAGTAACAACAAACACTAGGAAATGATGTAAAGAAACTGTTAACAAACATAAGAAACTGTTAACAAAATGTAACTGAAGACAAGCCAATCAGAATAGTTCTTATGGTGCATATACAACCTTTAAGTCCATAACAATTATTTGTAAAAAACTGATTTGGACAGTCAACCAGAAATAGAAATCTGAGGATGAATTCCATTACAACAAAGAACAAACTAACAAAGGATATTAGGTATAAAAAGAGTCCAGAAGCAATGGTTTTCAAAAGATGAATATGTGAAAAAAATCAATAATAGATTTTCAATTTTTACAATATAGCACAATGGTCTTAAGCCAACAAAAATAATTATAACAGAAAACATTTACATACCTCTATGTTTCAGGTACTGTTCTGAGTACTTTACATAAAACTCAGACATGAAATGTCATTTCTCTTATTGTACAACTTTGCCATCACCTAAAATTCTTCCATAAAAACTAACCTCAACACTATACATGTGTGGACACAAATAAATCTGACTAAAAAATTAAGTTCCCAGTTTTTCAAAGAACTATTTGGTAATGCTTATAAAATTTTAAGTGAGCTTATCCCTCTGACACCACAATTTCATTTCTAGGAATTTACCTGGTAAATATAATCAGAATGAGCTAAAACCACTAAACAACAATAACAACAACAAAAAACCTGGAAACATTTTAAATTATCATATATAGAAAAGAAGTAAAATAATGCTGTTCTCAAACAATGAGAGAATACAGCATAATCTTTCAAAGAATAATATACATCTATATGCATCATAATGAAAAATGTCTATAAATTAAGTGACAAAAGCAAAGTGAAGAATTTTTAAGTATACAAAAAACCTACCGGGTGGGAACAGTGGTTCACGCCTATAATCCCAACACTTTGGGAGGAAGAACTGGGAGGACTGCTTGAGTTGAGGAGTTCAAGACCAGCCTGGGTAAAATAGTGAGACATCCTCTCTACAGAAAATTTAAAAATTAGGCAGGCATAGTTACGCACACCTGTAACCACAGCTACTCCAGAGGCTGAGGTAGAAGGATCGTCTTAGTCTATGAGGTCGAGGCTGCACTGAGCTATTAACATGCCACTGCACTCCAATCTGAGCAATAGAGTGAGAACCCAACTCAAAAAAAAAAAAAAAAAAAAGACCCTACCTGCGTTATTATTTTTAATGACAGAATTTCACTCTATCACCCAGGCTGCAGTGCAGTGGTGCAATTCTGGCTCACCACAGCCTCGAACTCCTGGCCCAAAGTGATCCTCCTGTCTCAATCTTCCAAGTAGCTAGTATTACAAGCACATGGCACCACACCTGGCTGATTTTTTTTATTTTTTGTAGAGACAAGGTCTTGAACACCGGGGCTCAAACAGTCCTCCTGACTTGGCCTCCCAAAGTAATGGGATTACAAGTGTGAATGACGACACCAGGTCTAATTTTTTAAAAAACATATGTATATGCACATAGTATACACATCAACAAATAAACACAAAATGTGTTTAGAAAAATATGTAGCAAACAATATTCTCTACTTTGAAGGAACGGGAGGTTCAAAGGAAGGTACAGGATACAACTTGTAGGTTTTATTTTATACTGTTACGTTTTATGTGTTTTTCCCTTCTAAGGATCAATAGACTTATAACAGTAATAAAAACATAATAAAGACAACCTCTATTAAGTCCTTCAGCTTCCCTTGCATGTAATACAAAAATGCAAAGCAAATTAGAACACCCAGTAGAAGGTCTGCTATTTTGCAAAGTTCTAAATTATTTTTGAACACAACTAAAATCTCATAAATCACAGTGAAAACTAAATCAACAATATTTGTTGAAGTCTAGCACAAAGGAGACGCTGTGGTATTGGCTATGTAAATAAATGAGATCTAAGATAAATGATTTTTTTTTAAGCGTCAGAAGTTTTATTATTAAATCAATAAAGAGATAAAGATACACTCAGCTTCAGTGTATCAACCTTTGCAGTCAGTTAAAAAGATAAAGAACAACATTTAATGATATGGAATGATACTGAGAGAGAATCTTGAAACAAATCCATACAGATAGATATAGAATGTACTAGGGGCATAAAATCAGTAGGAAAATACCAAAATTAATAAGTTGTACTGTGAGAACTAAATAATCATTTTAGGGAAAAAGGTGATTAGCCATGCACAACTCTTAATATCCCCTCTCCCAAAAAAGAATTCCAAACTGATTAAAATATTGGAATATAAAATTTGAAATTCTAAAGGTGCTAGATGCAAATCTATTTCTACCATCTTAGAACTGGAAATGTCTTTTTAAAGTCTGAATAAGAAGACAAAACAGCTAACCAGTAACTTTAAAAATTAGGTTATTACTATTAATTTATACAAATTATTAACTTTGCTTTAAAATTTTTCTTTAGAAATACATATATAAAAATACATATGCATATGTAACTTTTCCTTTGTACTTAGTAGCCATTATAGGATATAAATTAGTAGGGATGCTGGGTGCAGTGGCTCATGTCTGTAATCCCAGCACTTTAGGAGACCAAGAGGACCGCTTCAGTCCAGGAGTTCAAGATCAGCCTATGCAACATAGGGATACCTCAAATATACATAAAAATCAGAAAATTAGCCAGGTCTGGTGGCACACACCTGTCAATACAGCTAGTCGGGAAGCTGAGGCAGAAGGATCACCTGAGCCCAGGTGGTCGAGGCTGCAGTGAGCCGTGGGCTATGCTACTGTACTCCAGCCATAAGACAGAATGAGACCCCTACTCAAAAAGTAAAAAATAAAAAATAATAAATTAATTGTGAAAAATTCTTCCACCTAATAAATGTTTGACACTTAAATCTGGTCAGAGAAATAAATATAATAACTTAAAGTCTAAACCAGGCAACTTCAACCTCTTGAAAACTGTTTTCTTAAGTGCCACACAACCAATGCAAACAGAAACTTCTGCAATAATTATAAATGTTCCATATTGGCATAGCTAAAATGGTAGCTAGTAGCCATATGTGATGACAGAACACATGAAATCTGGCTAATACAATTGAGAAAATAATTTTTTATTTAAATGAATTTTATTCCACTTAATTGTTACTGTAGAAAACAAGTAGCAAAATTTACCATCTTAATCATTGTTATGTGTATAACACAGTAGTGTTAACTATATATATATTATGCAACACCTCTAGAACTTTTTCATCTTGCAAATCTAACACTCTGTAACCATTGATTCAATTTAATTTTACTTATATACATTTCAATCTCTTAGAATTTAAAGAGCTACATATGGCCAGTAGCTACCCCACTGTAGAGTATAGGTAGATAAAGCTGTTAATTCCCAAGTTTTACTCTTTTGAAGCCTACATTTTATATCATTACACACTTCTATAACTTGACTTTTACAGAAGTACAGTAATATCCAACAAATAAGATTACAATATAGGCTGTATGTAGTGGCTCATGCCTATAGTCCCAATACTCTAGGAGGTCAAGGCGGGAAGACTGCTTAAGCCCAGGTCAAGGCTGCGGTGAGCAGCGACTGTGCCACACTGTACTCCAACCTGGACAACAGAATGAGACATCAACTGAAAAAAAAAAAAGGGAGGAGGGGGAGAGAGGGGACAGGTGCAGTGGCTCATGTCTGTAATCTCAGCTCTTTGGGAGACTGAGGGAGAAGGATCACTTAAGCTCAGGAGTTTGAAACCAGCCTAGACAACATAGCGAGACTCTCTTTCTACTCCCCAAAAAAAGTTATTCTCAAAGTGTAATTCAAGGTTTCCTCTGAGGGGACCAAAAAAGGGGGGAAAAAAACAGAAAACAAACAAACAAGCCCTGCAATACGGAACATTGGAAAGGGAAGCAGAGATCTATCATTGAATTTCCTATGCAATCAAGCATGTCACTTGTTTTCCTCTGCTAAAGACATAAGCTTCAAGTCACTCACCAAAGTGTGGTCCACAGAGCCCTGGGCATCTCTGCAACCCTATCAGAAAAGAGCCTCGGAGGTAAAAAAAAAATTTCCTAATATCAATACTAAGATGTTATTGCCTGTGTTGCCATTTTCAATAACAACAGAAAAGCAAGGCAAGGAAAGCTACTAGGACACCTTAGTAAGGAAAAAAAAAAATCAAGGCAATGACAGTCACTGTATTCTTCATTCCTGCACCTTTACCATAAATTCACATTTTTGAAAAAACAAAAAGGAAAGTAAATGAAAGGGAGAAAATTACCTGTACAATTGACCACCTAATGTACCTTACCCTGAACTGTACCCCACACCTTTAAAATTTAGGAAAAGGGGGGAAATTACTTATTAATGCCACTTCTTCAATGATAAAAGTTTATTTTCATATAATTATAGATTCATATGAAGTTTGAGAAATAATAGAGATCTCATATACTCTTCATCAAGTTTCCCTAATATCTTACCTAACTATACTCCATTATAAGTTAGAAAAACAGCACTGATACAATCCACCAATATTATTTAGATTTCTCCAGTTTAAAAAAAAAATACACATTTTTGAGTATATAAAGTTCTGTGCAAGCCGGGCTCGGTGGCTCAGCCTGTAATCCCGCGCCTTTGGGAGGCTGAGGTGAGTGGATTGCCTGAGCCCGCGGGTTCGAGACCCGCCTGGGCAGCGAGACCTCATCTCTACAATAAGTCGAAAAAATCAGCCGGGCGTGGTAGCACACGCCTGTAATTCCGGCTACTCGGAAGGCTGAGGCGGAAGGATCGCCGGAGCCCAGCAGGTCGAGGCTGCGGTGGCCGGGAGCGGCCACTGCACTCCAGTCTGGGCGACCGAGTGAGACTCCAACTCAAAAAAAAAAAAAAGTTCTGTGCAACTTTATCTCACGTACAGATTCCCATAACCATCACTAGAGTCAAAATACAGAAAAGTTCCTTCACAAGATCTGAGGCCCTATCCTATTATAGCTACATACATCTTCCATCTTCCCTCACTTTTCTCCCCTGGCAACAGATAATTTATTCCCCATCTCTATAAATGTGGTCATTTAAAGGAGGTTATATAAATGAAATCATATACTATGAAAGCATGTTAGCAAAGTCCTTTTTAATATACTGAATGATCAAATGAGAAAACATAGAACAATTCTGCTGCACACTGAGGTTAACAACTCTGCTACACACTTACCTGATAAGTAAGATGGTTGTACCAAGAAGAAGCACTTGTAACATAATACTATTTAAGACATAAACAGAACTAGCTGATTTTTCATGCAAAGACCTTTTACTGAAAGAATGACTTAGCAGGAAAAAACTATGCTTACACAGACTTAGATGTGTGGCAATCATTTTTTTTTTTTTTTGAGTTGGAATCTTACTCTATAGCCCAGGCTAGAGTGCAGTGGCACATTCACAGTCACCACAGCCTCCACCTGCTGGACTCAGGTGATCCTTTCGCATCAGCCTTCCAAGTAACTGGAACTACGGGCACGCCCTACCATGGTCAGCTAATTTTTTGATTTACTATAAAGATGAGATCTTGCCAAGTTGCCCATGCTCATATGCTTCACAATAGCAAAAGATGGCAGCAACTCAAGTGTTCACTGAGATGTGAATGGATAAAAGTGCTAAATAAGCAAATATGCTAAAATAAGAAAAATATAGTACATACATACAATGAAATATTATTTGCTCTGAAAGAAGAAGGAAATTCTGACACATGCTACACCATAGGTATACCTTGAAGACATTATACTAATAAAATAAACCAATCACAAGAAAATACTGCTTCATTCCACTTATATAAAGTTGTTAGACTAACCAAATTCATAGAGACAAAAAATAAAATTGTGGTTGCCAAGGCAGGAAAGAAGGGGAGAGAGAATATGCAGTTAGAAGTTCACTATCTCTAATCTGAAAATCTAAAACGCTCCAAATTTTGTAAGTTTTTGGAGGCTGATATGACCCTCAAAAAAATAAAAGAAATAAAAATGTCCACTGGAAGACAAGATTTTCAGATTAGGACTGCTGAATTTGTAAGTAAAATGCAACATTACAAAATCCAGAAAAATCTAAAATCCAAAACACTTCTGATCCCAAGCATTTTTTTTTTTTTGAGTCAGAGTCTCACTCTGTCTCCCAAGCTTGAGTGCAGTGGTATGATCCCAGCTACCGCAGTCTAGACCTGCTGAGCTCAGGTGATCCTTCCAAGTAGCTAGGACTAAGACACATGCCACAACACCCAGCTAACTTTCTGATTTATTGTAGAGACAAGATCTCGCCATGTTGTCCAGCCTGGTCTCCAACTCCTGAGCTCAGGTAATCCTCTCGCCTCAGCCTCTCAAAGTGCTGGGATTACAGGTGTGAGCCAATGTGTCTGGCCTCCAAGCAATATATATACTTAACATATATATGATGGTGCTAGGGTTGGATATTTGATCATTCCAAATCTCATGTCAAGATCTAATCCCTAATGTTGAGCCTGGGGCCTAAGGGAAAATATTTGCATCATGGGAATGGACACCTCATAAATGAGCTAGTGCTGTATTCATGGAAATGAGTTAGTTTTCACTCTTCGTTTCTAAAAAATGGTTATTGAAAAGAGCACCTTACTCTCTCACCATGTGATCTCTACACACACTGGGCTCCCCTTCACTTTCCACCATGAGTGGAAACTTCCTAAGACCTTCATTAGAAGCAGATAATGTGGCAATACGCTTCTTATACAGTGTGGAGAACCATGAGTCTAATAAATCTCTTTTCTTTATAAGTTACCCAGTCTTAGGTGTTCCTTTATAGCAACACAAATTAACATATGGTTAATTTTATGTGACATATATTTAACCACAATTTTTCTTCTTTTAAAGAGACAGAATCTCATTCTGTTGCCCAGGCTAGAGTGCAATGGCTTGATTATACCTCCCTCCACAGACTCAAACTCCTAGGCTCAAGTGATTCTTCAGCCTTACAGGCACATACTACCATGCCCAGTTAAAAATATTTTTTAAAGTACTTAATACAACAACATTACTCTGTCACAAAACCCTGATACCAAAAAGTTTTTGTCAACAGAATGTATTCAATTTCACTAATTGGCTGTCAGAATAACACAAAAATGCATTCATATGCACTTGTTTATATCTTGCTGAATTCTAAACAGTACTTGAGACAAAGTAGAGCTAACAATGACAACTTGATATGGCACTATATTCCACAGGAATCTCATAAATGGTAGATAGCTACATAAAACCATACAATATAGATCTTAAAATCAGCATTTAGTTGTCTGCACAAAAACATGATGCCTTTTATATATTTCAGAGGAAGAAAGCAAGCAAGTTTTTTAGCTTTCATTGCCAAGGAGAGAGAGTAAAAAAGATCCCTCTCACAAACAGATGCTATTGAGAGGGGGGGGAAAGTTCCATGGACATTATCAAGAAACACTACAGATGACTAAAGAAAACAAGGAAATAATACACCCATTACAAAGGAAAACACTGGCTCTACATGTCAAACAGGATTCAGTACCTGTTGCAACTGTCAATCTGACAGAACCTATGGAATAGCCTTCTCTTTCCCCAAATCTGTATTTATCCCATGTGGAATATCTGTGTCCACTTAAAACAATTTCCTATTTGGTTTTTGGAATGTGTCAAAATACTATACCGATTTTAGGTTTTCAGATAATTTCAATAGTCAGAAATGACCAGCTTGTTATATATCTACTGGTATAAGGGCAAGTATGGAACCAAATATAGCTAGTGCAACTGACAGAATTTCTTCAAAATGACATCCAAGACAGGTTCTATTTATACATGCAATAAATCAGAAGATATGCAATTTATTATTCCATTCTATGTTAACACAAGATTCCTAATGACTACACCAACTACAAAGTGCTAAAATAGAAATCCCATTAAATATCTGCACAACAGTAAATGTTGAAAATAAAAACCTAAGTCCTCTGATGCTTGGTTAATATTTTTTGAAATATGGAATGAAATAAATTAATGTAATGTAAGTTTAATACATGATTTTTAATCAACCATTAAAAGGTATGTATTTTTTACTTTCTGTATAGCATCAAGCACTGTAAGCAATCGAATTCAACAGACTAATAGACTGATAAAATATTCCCACTGAGTTAAGCATTACTATAGACAGAATACTGGCATTTATTTCTTCTTAATAAATGCAGTTTCCCTTTTGAAATAATCTCAGACTAAAGTTTATATGCTGCATATGCTACACACACCTCAAAGAGCAAGAACACTCAAATGTCAAAACGAATAAATCATAATGACTCATTGCTTCCCAGACAAATGAGCAAATTATGATTATTATGTACGCTCAGGCTTCCAAGTGCTCTCTCCTTTAGAGACAATCATATAAACAGGTGCAACGCATAATAACAATAATAAAATTCTGACACACTTAAGACTCTTACAGTACATGGTAGGTACAAACCTTAAGTACATGATGAGTAAATAAAGAAAATCAAAGTAAAACTATTACTATTATAATGAAATATTAGTATAAAGTTCAGCGAATACATGGCTCCAGCATTTCCATTTCAAAAAAGGATTTGCTAAAACCTCACAAAAAGGAAAAAAGGTTCCTATATAAAAATTTTAGCACATAAATATCTCAATGATGGCCCCAAAGCACCAAGAATGACTATCTGTCCAGAATATAAGCTAAAATGAAACAGTACAGCATTTTCCCTGGATTATTTAAAAGCTATCTTCTTTCCTACCTTTTATTTAAATAACAAAGCTTTCATATTTACATTTTAAGAAGTGAAACAGTACTATATAGTCAAAATTATTTATAAGGAAAAGCACTCAATGATAAGTGTCCATTAAGATTTCTATATTTTATGATGCTAAATGCAGTAGGAAAACAAACAAAAACCCGAGTTATTTTTAGATCATCACTGAGCTGGTTAAATAAATAACATGCTTGCTGTGTAATGTGACTCCCACAGTACTTACACTGCCGAGAATAAGCAGACATCATGCACACTCAATCACATGAGACAGTTTCAGAAAACAGCTGAGTCACCCACCAATAGCCCTTCACTTCCTGTTCCCAGTAACTCGATGGAAATTTCTACCTCACCACATCAGGCTTCTTCTCCCATTCCCACCAATAAGTTATACTTTCCTGAAAACTCTCCCTCAGTAACACTAACCAGTTATGTCAAAGCTCAATTTAGGCATACATGGTTCTACCACCACTCACCCCAAACAACTCACCAAGTTTATGAAAACATAAAAACAAAGACAGGCAATAACTGGAAGCTAATTAGGCTGGCAAACTTCATTTAACTAGGCCACATCTACTTGGGGGAAAAAAAATCAAGTCTCTCCAGTTGACCTGTAAGTGAATGTAGTATCACTGCACTGTCCATGTAGCTTACATATACTTTTTGGACATGACCAATAAATACTCTTGGGTTTTCTTTCTAAAGCATCCCTGAATAGCATGGTCAATGTTTCTCGACTACAAATAACAAGTCTTAAATCAAAATCATTTTAGGTTTTCTTTCTTTTTAGGATGTTAAATAGTAGTAACATCAGTGAAAACCATTAGGCACACAAAAACTTTTACTCAAATTAAAAAGAAGGAAACCCTCAAACTATACTTGAGTTCAGAGGCAGCAATACAACAACTCTGGGGGTTTTGATGATTCCTATACATAGGGATTTACAATTTACCCAATAAGATATAAGGAGTGTAAATAATATGTTACGGTATGTCACGAAGTACAAAAAAGAGAGTGATTAATTCTTCCTGGAGATTTCCAGGGAACCTCCACAGGTGATTGATGGTGAGCTTGCAGTCAGCTACAAAAAGAGAGGGGCATTATGTGTATGCAAACAAAGAGTGTAAACAGAAGGACAAAGACCTGAAAAAGTAGGGCATGTCTGCTCAACTATAAACAGGTCAGTAATGCTAGAGCAGAGAACTGCATGAGGCACTGTGAAAAGAGGTAAGGTCAGAGAAATAGATTGGGGCCAGACTAAAAAGACATGTCAAGTTAAATAAGGACTTTATCAAGAAGGCAATCCTAGGAAATGTTGAACAGGGCAGTAAATATCACTGGATTTGTTTAATAAAGAGAACTACTACAACAATATGACATCCTATAGAAGAGACTGATATCATGATATCAGATAGGGAACTATTGCAGTAAACAGCTCAGGAACATGATGACAGGATCTACTGGAGTGAATATGGACAAAGGAGGTAGATTTAAGAGTTAACTAGCATACTGAAATAGGAGAACTTTTTATTAAACAACTAGACATAAAGAGTACAAAATTAATATTCCAGGATTAGAGGTTTACATGGCTAGAAATGCATACAGAGCCCCAAAATGATTGGGCCCCATGCCACTTTCTAACCTGACCTCATGCGCCATTACTTTATACCCACATTGGCCTTATTGATTTCTCTAAAAATACTAACATTTTTTCCTAAAGCTTTTGCAATAGTTGTTTTATCTGCTTTAAATTAAAAAGTGATAAATTTATTTGTATTCTATTGAATTTTCACTGTTAAATAGACCGCCCCCCCCGGTATAAAAGTTTAGAGAGTAATTAGACATGTAGGGAGTAAGCGAACTAGGAATCACCGGCATATAATCAACAATCCTTGCCATGAGAGTAAATGAGATCACCTAGGATAAAGACCAAATAACAGAAAATTATCTGCTGTTCATGGACTATAAGATTTAATATTGTTGTGGTTTTTTTTTTGAGTTGGAGTCTCATTCTGTCGCCCAGACTGGAGTGCAGTGGCCACTCCCGGCCACCGCAACCTCGACCTGCTGGGCTCCGGCGATCCTTCCGCCTCAGCCTTCCAAAGTAGCCGGAATTATAGGCATGCGCTACCACGCCCAGCTGATTTTTTATTTGTTTATTGTAGAGATGAGGTCTCGCTGCCCAGGTGGGTCTCAAACCCGCGGGCTCAGGCAATCTACTCACGTCAGTCTCCCAAAGGCGTGGGATTACAGGCTGAGCCACCGAGCCCAGCTAAGACTTAATATTGTTAAGATGCCAATACTACCCAAAATGATCTATCAAATCTCAACAGCATATTCTGCAAAAACAGGACAACCCCTTCCCAAAATGATATGAAATCTCGAGGGACCCTGAACAATTCAAACAATCTTTAAAAATGAAAAAGTTGGCCAGGCACGGTGGCTCAAGCCTGTAATCCCAGCACTTTGAGAGGCAGAGGTGAGAGGACTGCCTGAGTCCACAGGTTTGAGAACAGCTTGGGCAACTTGGCAAGACCTCATCTCTACAATAAATCAAAAAACTAGCTGGACATGGTAGCACACGCCTGTAGCTCTGGCTACTTGGAAGGCTGAGGCGGAAGGATCACCTAAGCCCAGCAGGTCGACTCTGGGGTGGCCATGATTGTGTCACTGCACTGCAACCCAGGTGACAGAGTGAGACTCCAACTCAAAAAAAAGAAAAAAGCTGAAGGTTTCATACTTTCCAATTTCAAAACTTATTACAAATCTAAAAAAATCAGTACTAGCATAAAAAACAGGCACATAGATCAAGTAAGCAGAATAAATTGCCAAGAAATGAACCCACACATATATGGCCAAATGATTTCTGAAAAGGGTGCCAGGACCATTCAATGAAGAAAGAACAACATTTTCAACAATTGCTTTTGAGAAAAAAGCTGAATATCCATATGGAAAATAATGAAGTTAGACCTTTACCTAATACCACAGAGTACAAAACTGTAAGCGCTAAAAGAATAAAGATCTTAGAAGAACTCACAGAGCAAAAGTTTCACAACATTGAATTTGGCAATGATTTCTTGGATATGATGCTAAAGGGAAAGAAAGAAAAAGTAGCCTGGCCAACAAGTTCATGGAACAATGTTCAACATCACTAATCATTTAAGAAATGCAAATCAACAGTACATTGGAATATCACTTCACATCTAATGGGATGGCTAATGCATATTATATATACCTAAAAACAGTGTTGGAGAGGATGTAGAGAAAATGGAACTCTTGTGCAGTGTTAGTGGGAATATAAAATGTTACACCTACTATGGAAAACTATGGTCATTTCCTTAAAAAATTAAGAATAGGCTGGGCACAGTGGCTCAGGCCTATAATCCCAGCACTTTGGGAAGCTGAAGCAGAAGGATCAATTGAGGCCAGGAGTTCAAGACCAGCCTGGGTAACATGGCAAGACTCAACATAGCAACAATGAAATAAAATTAGTTGGATGTAGTCCTAGCTACTTGGGAGGCTAAGGCAGGAAGACTGCTTAGACCCAGGTGTTCAAGATTATAGCAAGCTATGATCACATCACTGTATTCCAGCCTGAGTGGCAGAGTGAGAACCTACATCTTTAAAAAAATTTTTTTTAGCCAGGTTCGGAGGCTCAGTCTGTAATCCCAGCACTTTGGGAGGTCGAGGTGAGTGGATTGCCTGAGTCCACGGGTTTGAGACCCACCTGGGCAACTTGGCAAGACCTCATCTCTACAATAAATCAAAAAAATTAACCAGGCATGGTAGTGTGCGCCTGTAGTTCTAGCTACTTGGAAGGCTGAGGCAGAAGGATCGCCAGAGTCCAGCAGGCCGAGGCTGCAGTGGCCGGGAGCGGGTGACAGAGTGAGACTCCAACTCAAAAAAAAAAAAATTTTTTTTAAGGCATATGATCCAGCAATTCTACTTCCAGGTATACACTCTAACTGAAAACAGGGTATGTGTACAACTATGTTCGCTAAATGTATTATTCCCCATAGTTAAAACATGAGAACAACCCAAGTATCCATCAATGGATGAATGGATAAGCAAAACATGGTACATACATACAATGAAATATTATTCAGCCTTATAAAGAAAGAAAATTCTGGCCAGGCACAGTGGCTCATGCCTGTAATCCCAGCACTTTGGCAGGCTGAGGAGAAAGGACCAACCTAGGCAATTGGTGAGACTTCATCTCTCCAATAAATTTTTTAAAAATTAGTTGGGCAAGGTGATACACACTTGAGGTTCCAGCTACTTGAAAGGCTGAGGCAAAAGGATAAGCATGCTATTGCATTACAGCCTGGGAAACAGAGTGAGACCTCAGCTCAAAAATAACAATAATAAAAATTAAAAGCAAAGAAAATTCTGAAATATCCTACAAAATGGATGAAACTTGAGGACATTATGCTAACTGAAGCCAGTCACAAAACAACTACTACATGATATACCTTAAAGTAGACAAAATCACAGACAGACAGTAGAATGGTAGCTGCCACAAGGTAAAGGAAGATTTTAGAAGGGGAAGCTACTGTTTAGCAGATATAGGGTTTCTGTTTTACAAAATGAAAAGTTATGGAGATGGAAGGATGGTGATCATTGTGTAACATTATAAATGTATTTAATACCACTGAACTGTACACTTAAAAATGGTTAAGATTGAGTCTGACTTCCAAAATACGAAGAATGTCAGAAAACTAATTGTGTACACTTGAATGGATTTCTAGGAATTTCGTGTTATCTACATTTCCACAGAATGAGGGAGTTCAAGGAAAGTGTGCTAAGGAAGAAATGTGACAACAAAATGGGCTTCCCAAAATGTCCAGTTATAGGATGCTAGCAAAAAGAGACTCTACAACAGTCTACCTATTCACTATGAAATAAAAATACATGCAGATAACAAATAAACAGCAGAAGACAAGTTTCCTGATTCTACAACTTGGCTTCTTTTGGAGCTTAGAATAATCAGTAACATGAACTTTATGTATCCTAATCTTCCCAGAGAAATATATGGCTTAAATAAACAGGTGGTAGATAACTTTGTACAGTGGTCTTTCCCAAATAAAATCATTTTTCCCTACCAAAAAGTGTATATTCTACAAATATCTGACACCCAAATACTTGTTGTAAGAATGGCCTAGCCAGGTGTGGTGGCTCATGTCTATAATTCCAGCACCTTGGGAGGCTGAGGCAGTAGGATCACCTCAGCCCAGGAGATGGAGGCTGCAGTGAGCCCAATGATCCTGCTAGTGAACTCTAGCCTGGACGACAGAGTGAGACCCCAACTCAAAAAAAGAACAAAAGAATGGTCTTTAAAAAATTTGCTATTTATTGTCTTAACAGTAATATATGACATAAAAGAAGGAAGCACAGCCAATAAAATACCTTTAAAAATAGGTTTTCAGTGTGCTGGTGGGTGGATTTAAAAAAAGGTTTGAAGAGAAATCAAAACACATAAATCTTATTTACCACTACAAATCTACATGAAACCCTTATCTTTTTAACATACTTCCAACTTATTCAACTGTATCCATTAACACTTCAAATATAGTTTCTGCACTCTCCTGAAGAATAGTCAATCTCTTATAATTGTTTATTCTCATAAAAATACCTGCCAAATGATATGCATGAAAGATGAAAAATAATTATTTTTCTCACTCCTCATGACATGGCTCATCTAATAAATTAAAAATATGTACTTACAAATCAAAGTCTGTCTAATCCAAAGCATGGCTCCAATAGATGACTTAGGTAAATCTGAATTGAGCTTCAGCTAAAACAAAAAATATAATTAATCTAGCCAAATACTGACAAATAGTACATCTTCTCTCCATCTTCTCTCCTATTCCTATCTTGAAGAAAAATTCTTGCTTTATTTTATTTAGTTTAAAAGAAAGTTTCAGCTATTAAAAAAGAAATGTTTAATGATAGTGATTTTCAGTAAGACTGGGCAAGAACAAGTATTTCAGAGATGTCAAGTCATAATTCAGGTATGGTTTTCAAACTGTTTCATTCTGAATCTTATTTAAAAGTTACTAACAAGAAATCAACACCAATGCAGATGTCACCTGTCATTTCTTTTGCCCACAATTCCACACAGCTAATGCACAAAGAGTAAAACGGGGAGTAAAAATGTGATAGAAAAGAACAAACAAGAGGCTATCATCTACCTTACAAAATAAAAGCCAGCATATATACATACATATATATATACACCAGAAACTAACTACCTGTTTTGAGCTTTCTTCCAAATCCATCATAACACAATGGAGTACTGCTTCTCAAAGAAGCAAATAACAGATTTGCCCACTAGTCAGAATTTTTTCTTTTTGTGTGCTCCTCTTTTTGCTTGACAGCACTGTTGAATGATTTCTGGAAAAGTTCACAGATTAACTTCAATATATTTCTAGGTAACATCGGGGTCACTGCCATGACTTTCTGGGTGGTTATCTTGGGATTTCTAGACCATTCTATATATCAGCTTTAAAAACAAAACAAAACAAATTACAGGAAAAATATATCATTCACAAAAAAATACAGTGAGGGTCAAACTAGTAAAATCTTTTCATAATACTGGGTAATACTATTTAATAATGCAAATACCTATTAATAAGATCTGATTTTAAGTAACGATAATAAAGTATCATGAACTGATATTTAAAAGTTCAGGAAAAAAATCCCATAAACATGATACTGAAAACTAATGGCAGAGCAAAAAATAATTCAATCTCTAGAATTAATTCAGAAGCTTAAAAAAAAAAGAAAAAAGGTAAATACTCCAAAGCTACTGTAACAAGAGAAACACAAAAAGCCGGGCATGGTGGCTCAAACCTGTAATCCCAGTACTTTGGGAGGCAGAGATGAGAGGATTGACTAAGCCCAGGGGTTCCAGCTAAAGGCTGAGGCTGAAGGATCGCCTGAGCCTAGCAGGTAGAAGCTGCAGTGGTGGTGAGCATGCCACTGCACTCCAGCCTAGGCAACAGAGTGAGACTCCAACTTGGGGGAAAAAAAGAAAAGGAAATACAATGAACATTTACTGAGCATCTAGAATTTGCATTTGTTATTTAATTTTCACAGCATCCTGTGATGTAGGTATTGTTACTGCCATTTAACAAATGGCAAAATTTCCACTTGGAAGGAGGTTCAACTTATTCAAGACCTCAAAATTATTAGGTGGCAGAACTAGGATTCACAACCAAGTATCTGTTTTGCAAAAGAATGTCACTTTCTATAATGTAGGCTTTATATTTGAACATATGGGCAAATTTCTATGCCTCAAACAGAACATGGGAAGACTGTGTGATCAATTTTTTTTTTCTAGTTAGACCAACAGCAAAAAAAGAAAACTTTTTGAGATTTTTATCACAGTTCGATTATCGGGCTATACATGAGTCCTCTTCAAGAAGTACTCCAGTAGAGAGGTTATTCATTTCTGAATAGAATTGCTTTCAACACTAGGGACTATACTACTAGAAAATTTAAAGGTCTATATTTAAAATGTTACCTAACACAAATACTGCTCTTACTTAATTGCGGCTTTTGAAATTTTTTAATGAATGTTTTAAACAATTCAACCAGTCATTAAATCACAATATATATTTTAGTCTGCAATAGGACCATCCAATTATTCTCATTCTTTGCTACTTCAAAAACATGTATTTAATTATTACTCCTACACAAATTGAATACACTTTAATATTATTTACCACCCATATCAGCAGCTGTATCTGTCATGCCATTCTTTCAATCAACCAAACTCTAAAAATATTCATCATTAAAAAACAGAATTAGGCCAGGCGCAGTGGCTCACGCCTATAATCCCAGCACTTTGGGAGGCCAAGGTGAGAGAATTGCCAGAGCCCAGCAGGGGAAGACTGCAGTGGCTTGGAGTGTGACACCACACTCCAGTCTAGACAACAGAGTGAGAATCCAACTCAAAAAAAAAAATTACAGGATGAGGCAATTTTGAAAAGTAAACCAATTTCACAACACACTCAGTAAACTGAAATATTATCTTAGTACCAAAAAAGATGAGTCATAATCTCTCATGTTACATATCTTTAAATACGTTAACATCTAAAGTCAGTTATACAAAGACAGTATTGCTTTGCAACTAAACACCATACCATGTCTCTATAAAAATGCTTATTTGTGGATTATATTCTGGGACTATGCTGGCCAGAAAATGAGATGACCTGCTCAGAAAAAGTAATAAAATATCCATTAAATATAGTACTGAGCTGATTTAAAACACCTGTGATGGTATCCTAACAAAAGACATTTTCCAGCTTAGAAATGCAGCCTTAATTATTATGACAAAACAGTTGAAATATTGAGAAAAGACTCCCAGATCCTCAGGATAATCTAAGGATGTAAAATACAGTATTTGGCTCTTTTTTAATTAACCCTGTACTTGTAAAACAAACTTTTACTGACCTGTACAAAAATGTTAACACTATCAGTCAGAAAATAACTTATTTTTACCCAAATAAAGCATACACACTGAAAATAAGTCAAAAAACAATACTTTTGAATAATTTCATTTAGAACTAGCTTTCATTCACCGAAGATTTGGGGACTTAATATGGGTCAAGCACTGCTAGTCATACAGGGAAAAGGAGCTGTGCTGCTTAACACAGTTTGAAAACACAATACTACAGCTTTAAATCCTGGTTGTATGGAAACAAAAAGCATCTGTAACTAACATACTCTTACTATACTTGAATCAGAAGGATCAATTACATAGTACATAACAAGAAATAATTTGGTTCTATCATCAAAATAATTTGGTCTATATTATCAGCATGTATAAACTATGTGAGTACAAACTATGATGCAAAGTATATTATCTGGAAAAAGTTTTAACACTCTCCTTTGGCTAGTAGACAAATGGCTTCTCAATTACCAATGCTACATTCCCTAAATTAACAAATGGCTCAATTCATAATATTTGTGGTCTAAAAATGGGAGCACTTTCTGCTCCTTTCACTGAGAAACTCTCCCAGCAAAGAGAGCCTAGGAACTCTCATTAAGGCACTAGGTTTCAAAAGGTACTGTTCCACAGCTTTGTCTCAACTCTGGGGGTACATTAGAATTAACTAAGCCGGGCTCAGTGGCTCAGCCTGTAATCCCGCGCCTTTGGGAGGCTGAGGTGAGTGGATTGCCTGAGCCCGCAGGTTCGGACCCGCCTGGGCAGTGAGACCTCATCTCTACAATAAAAAAAAAAAATCAGCCAGGCGTGGTAGTGCATGCCTGTAATTCCAGCTACTTGGAAGGCTGAGGTGGAAGGATCGCCAGAGCCCAGCAGGTCGAGGCTGCGGTGGCCGAGAGTGGCCATTGCACTCCAGTCTGGGCGACAGAGTGAGACTCCAACTCAAAAAAAAAAAAAAAGAATTAACTAGGCCCCATCTCAAGTAATTAAATGAGAATCATCTGGAAGGAGATCAAGGCATCAGATGATTCTAGTGGGAGGGCAGAATTGAGAACCACTGATCTCTTTGTCATTTCTGGGCAGTGACATGATACAGAGCAGAGAAACATTGTGCTGAAATTATCACCATTTTGGTACCCTTTACAATTAGTTCAGCATGCTGGCTTTCACTAGACAAAAATGAACTCAAGTAACACAACAATATACCGGGGATCTGGATAGGTCACTCGTGTTTCCTAGGCAGCAACTATACTATTCAAAGTTTAGCTTTTGCCTACACGGCATGACAACTCAGTTCCCTCTTCAATACCCCAAGATTGTGGGCTAAAAGCACTAGTGTGCCAATGGAGAGATGCTGTTGGTTCACTGAATTCCCAGGCAGCAGAGGTATTCTTATCTGTACTCCTAGGTCTCTGCTTCTGACCTCAATGGCTGCTATTCATGAACTCATGGACCCTCTACTGATAGCCACTATAATCATCTCTACTACTTTTCTCCCACCAGTCTCCTCACCTTTATGTAGTCTCTGGATTTTCACCTTCTCCTCCTACTTTCCATCTAAAACATCCCAGTCAGTTTTCATTCCATTTATTTGTTACATAATCTTCACTCTAGGTCTTGCTGCACCCCTGCTAAGACAACCTCTTACATCTGTTCCTTACTTTCCAGATTTAGATGTGTAGCTCTAAATTTAAAAATCAAAAGTTTAAGTACTATATGGATGAATTTTTATAAAGCCTCAATTTTGTGAACTTATGTTCGCCAGAGATGTTTCAGGTTGACTGTGTAACAATTGAAAGATACTATTTTCAAAACACCACATGAGCAATGGTGGTTATATTCCTAGAATGACTTATGAAAGCATAGTTTATCTAAAATGAGCTTCAAATAAAATACTATGGTAAATTATAAGAAAACAAGAAACGGAATCAAGAATTGATAAGTAGGGATTTGGACTTGATCCCTTACCAGTGGTGCTACCTAGAATATGTGGAATAAAGTTTCACCTTCTACAACTGCCTTTCCCAATCTGCAAAATGAGAATAATCATATCTATCTCATATAGATACTGTAACAACAAATTGAATCTGGTGACGTAACTGAGAAACGCTCTGAAGAATCTATAAAGTAGTTAACCTATCATTAGGATATTACCCTCAAATACACTAATCTGGTAATAGGAGTAAACAATAAACAGTAGTTCACACTGTTATAATTAAATTTATACTGGGAGATACAGCTTTTGAAATTATGTTTCTAGAATCAGATTCTCCTGCCACTGTCCCTCATACTGTCAAGTCTTGATTTTTTTTTTTTTTTTTTTTTTTTTGAGGTGGAGTCTCACTCTGTAGCCAGTGTCAACCTGCTGGGCTCTGGCGATCCTTCAGCCTCAGCCTTCCAAGTAGCCAGAACTACAGGCACGCACTACAACATCTGGCTAATTTATTTTTTTTAATTGTAGAGACAAGGTCTCACCAAGTTGCCTGGGCTGGTCTCAAATTCACAGGCTCAGGCAATCCACTCACCTTGGCCTCCCAAAGTGCTTGGATTACAGGCTGAGCCACCGAGCCCAGCTGATTTTTTTTTTTTTTTTTTTTAGTAACTTGTCCATCTGACCCCTAAAGCATGAAATCTCCTTTTAGAGCCTATTATAGCAATTGCTTTTAGTATATAGTTGTCTTTTTTTAAACACCCTACAGGAATATTCATTCTTTAAGAAATCTATTCTTTAAGGTTTTTGAAGTCAAACTAGGTAGTAGACAATGATTTGGTGAAGGGTACCATTTGTGTAAATACAACTTTTGATTAGTATTAATCTTTTCTGCAAGTTATACAAAGTTTCATAATACCTCTATTACTTCAGCAGTGTTTCCTTCCTCTCATGATTTTATACTTCTGGCTTTATTGATGCTGAAGTGAAAAGACAATCACTATTTTTTTTTTTTAAGATATGGGGTACAATTCAGGATTAGGTAAATAAGTGGTCATTGTACATGTAAACTTTGGGCCTCCCTTTAGTGCCTCCCACAATCACTTTAATAGCACATTAATACCTTGATTCTTATCATCTTTGCCTGTGGGCCAGCACTCGATGATTTTGCTACTTCTCTCCCTTCTTCATGTTGCCAAATGGTTACCTAACAAGCCAGCTGGCTTTGGACTCATTTCTTCTGTATCTAAATTCTCTATCTCTCAGTGTGAACCTTGGTATACTCTATGAACCCTCAAAAGCCCTAGGAATTTTTCAGTGACTCTGGACATGGCACCTGGACTTTCAATGATTTTTCTCACTCCAATTGAGTTGCTATTAGTGGCTGTTGCTCACATACTGATTTCTATCACCCCGTCCTCTAGGTAACCAAAAACATTTTTTTCAAAACCTACTACAGTTTTCTCAAAGGAGAAAATCTTCGTGTGTGTTAAATGTAAAAAGCAGGCAAGGTGTGATGGCTCATGCCTGTAATCTTAGCGCTTTGGGAGGCCAAGGCAGGAGGATTACTTGAGGCCAGAAGTTCATAACAAGCCTGGACAACATAGCGAGTCCTCATCTTTATTAAAAAAGTAAAGTAAAGCTCAGCTTGGTTATCCTAGCTACTCAGGAGGCTGAGGCAGGAAAATCACTTGAGTCCAGGAGTTTGTGCCACTGTATGCCATCCTGGACTGGAGAAGGATACCAAATACGGTTATGAATCTTTTTTTTTTTAAACCCACAAATCCTTAAATTACAACTTGACATTCCTCATTCAGACTACGGGTTCATTTATTTCCCACTTGTATCTGGTAATATATGTCCTACCATTTCGTATACAAATTGCCAACTGTAACTCGTTTTTTTGTTTTGAGTTGGAGTCTCACTCTGTCAATCAGGCTGGATGGGCAGTGGCATGCTCACAGTCACTGCAGCCTCGACCTGCTGGGCTCAGGCGATCCGACCACCTGAGCCCTCCAAGTAGCTGAAACTACAGACATGTGCCACCACGCCCGGTTACCTTTCCTAAATTTATTGTTGAAATGAAGTCTCACCAAGTTACCCAGGTTGGTCTCAAACCTGTGGGCTCAGGCAATCCTCTCACCTAGGTCTCCCAAAAAGGTGGGATTATAGGTGTGAGCCACCACACCCGGCCTTTTTTGTTTTGTTTTTTTCGAGTTGGAGTTCTCACTCTGTCGCCCAGGCTAGAATGCAGTGGCACACTCACAACCACCCCAGCGTCGACCTGCTGAACTCCAGAAATTCTTCCACCTCAGTCTTCCAAGTAGCTGGAACTACAGGTGCCCTCTACTACCCCCGGGTAATTTTTGATATATTGTAGAGACGAGGTCTCATGAATTTGCCCAGGCTGGTCTCGAACCTGCGGGCTCAGGCAATCCACTCAACTCGGCCTCTCAAAGTGCTAGGATTACAGGCTAAGCCAACAAGCCCAGCTTTTTTTTTGCTTTTTTTTAAATATCTAGGATATATCACTGGCAGGAACTATAATTCATTTCTAAAGATGGTTCAGGCCAGGCATGGTGGCTTATGCCTATGATCCCAGCATTTTGGGAGGCTGAGGTGAGAGGATTGCCTGAGCCCATGGGTTTGAGACCAGCCTGGGCAACTTGGCAAGACCTCATCTCTACAATAAATCAAAAAAGTGGCCGGGTGTGGTGGCGCATGCTTGTAGTTCCAGTTACTTGGAAGGCTGAAGTGAAAAGATCACCTGAGCTCAGCAGGTCAAAGATGCGGTGGCCATGAGCATGCCACTGCACTCTGGCCTGGACAACAGAGTGAGATTCCAACTCAAAAAACAAAACAAACATAAAGACGGTTCAAATTTTCGGTGTTGAAAATTTCAAAATAAAGGGATGTTGTTATTCTTTTATTGTTAAGCTCTAATCCCACAGAAGTAGATTCAGAAAAAAAATTAATCTTATTGAAGTTTAATGTGTCCATTGTTCAGCTGAAAATGTAGCCTAGCATATAATCAAATATTGTAAAGGTCCATGAGTATCTTACCAGATGAGAAAAGTTATCAAAAGAAAATTGTTAATTATTATGTCCTCAAAATCATCCAGTCTTATTTATTATTTATTTACAGGGTTCCGGCTATGGTTATACAAGCTGACCTTGAGCAATCCTCTCTCTCGCCTCAGCCTTCTGACGAGCTGCGACTATTGGTGTGTACCACTGAACCTGGCTCAGTCTTTCATCTTTTTTGTTTTTGTTCAGTTGGAGTCTCACTCCATCGCCCAGGCTGGAATACAGTGAACACACTCACAGCCACCCCAGCGTCGACCTGCTGGGCTCCAGCAATCCTTCTGCCTTAGCCTTCCAAGTAGTTGGAGCTACAGGTGCACACTACCATGCCAGCTAACTTTTTGATTTATAGTAGAGACAAGGTCTCACCATGTTGCTCAGGTTGGTCTCAAACCTGCAGGCTCAAGCAATCTTGCCTTGGTCCCCCAAAGTGCTGGGATTACAAGTTTGAGCCACCGTGCCGGCCACCTTTCATCTTTTATCTTAGTTAATCAGGAAAAAGTTATCCATACACTTTTATAGTATGTCAATCGTGACAGTCTAGTCATTGATGGCCTCAATTATTTTCTTAGTTGATCTAAAATTTCTATTTCAAATATGCAATGTCCTTGTGCTAATATATACATTAAGATGCGCTTATAATTTGTGTCACTTATTTACATATCAGGGAGGGGTAGATATTTATGTATCTAAAGATTATTTTTAAAAAGAAGAAGAATATGCAAAGGACCATCTGGCCCACAATGCTTAAAACATAGTACTAACTGACCCTTTACAGTTAAAGAGTGCTGATCTATGTCAGGATTGGCAAATGTTTTCTGTAAAGGTTCAGACAGTCAATGTTTTAAGCTTTGCATACCATACAATCTCTAGAAACTAATCAATCTCTGTTACTGTACTACAATAGCAGAATTCGTTACAAAATGAGTATAGCTATATTCTAGTAGAAGTTTATTGACAAAAGACAGGAGGGAACAGATTTGGCCATAGTTTGTCAACCATGATCTATGACTAATTATTGTTGTATCAATTTCTCAACAATATCAGTTTCTCACACTGATTATAAATTTGCCAATTTCAATTTCTTTTAATTTGCTTTGTATATACATATTTCTAAACCAAATGTTAAGTAAATAAGTCTATAGCATTATATCATCTAGAAATTATACTTATTTGTTTACTTTTTGTTTGTTTTTTGGGTTGGAGTCTCATTCTGTCACCCAGACTGGAGTGCAGTGGCACGCTCCCGGCCACTGCAGCCTCAACCCACTAGGCTCCAGCAATCCTTCCACCTCAGCCTTCCAAGTAGCTGGAACTACAGGCGTGCGCTACCACACCCGGCTAATTTTTGATTTATTGTAGAGATGAGGTCTCGCCAAGTTGCCCAGGTGGGTCTCGAACCCACGGGCTCAGGCAATTCACTCACCTCGGCCTCCCAAAGCACGGGATTACAGGCTGAGTCACCAAGCCCGGCCTATTTTGACTTTCAAAGGTTGCTTATACCTGCTTTCATTTTATTAGTATCTTCAAGTTAATGTTGTTTCAATGCTTTTGTTTTCAATCTTTGTGTGTCACCTTAAATGCATATACCTACATTTTATGTTTGATCAATTTGTGTTGCTATTTAATTGAGAGATTAAACTGTAGTTATTAGTTACCAATGTTCCATAGTCCTGTTATCTTACACATTTACTTTGTATTTCCCCTTCCCTGACCTTTAAAAAAATTCACAGGGGTTTACTGGTTCCAATTTACCCTTCATTAGTAAGGAGGCTTTATATCCTTTTACTTTTATTTTTGTCAGTTATTTATTGTCCATCAGCTCTAGCCCAGCCTGTAAGTAGGAGGATACTTTACCCACTGTCAGTATGGCTTTCAGATTCGCCAGTCTCAAGTTTTCCAAGCTACTCAGAGATGCTACCAGCAGACAGGCATGCTCACTTGATATTCAAAATACCAGCCTCACCTTCCTCTCCCACCTACTGAGTTTCTGATATCCAAGGATCAATCTACAGTAACTCCTTTCTCAGAGATTGTAGCAACAGTCCTAAGGGATCCTTCTGCTAAACTCCTAGGTTCTGACACCAACATTTCTTTTCCATTACCCTCAGTTCTAGGGATGCCAGCTGCTTCCTACAGTTATTAATCTCTAGATCACCGCTGCTACCCCCTTTTAAATCATTCAGCCAATATAATAAATTCATGTATTAAATCCCCCACTTGAAATAATGAAGTATAATTTCTTTTCCTCCTGACAAGACTTTGACAGTTGCACTACTGTACTTAGCTAATTAGGTCGATAAGTTGTAAACCACACTAAACAGGTGAAAATTTGAAAATGAACTGTAAAAGAAAATGGGCAATTTTTGTGGGGATCAAGAGTAATGACAATTGGAGTAATAAGCAGAGGCTTGAATAACATAGTGTAGTACTTGAAAACAGACTAACATTGGCAGTGAATAGAAAGGGAGATTTATTTTACATGTGAAGTACAACAAAATACTGGCAACATGCTTTTTTTTCATATGTCACCTACTGAGTAGTCATCTGTGTAATAAACTATTAGGAAGACAGAAATGACACAAGAGAGATAGGATTCAGATAGCTTGAAAGTTTATCATTCTTCACGAAAAAAGAAAAGGATCCATCAACTAATGCAAAGTCTGGATATCAGAGTCATTCCTGTTACCTAATTATCAGCATGACTAGACTACCTGATAAAAAAACAACAGTAAATAAGTGTATGCATTGAGGAAAAAAGTAGTTTGGTAACTAAATCATAACCTTTTTACAATAGTCTTTCAATGACTATCAACTTATAATATTTATTCTTTGTAGTTAATTGATTCTACTTGCTTTAAATATAACTCAATTAACCTTTTACTATCCACTGAGAGAATTTACAGTTGCCATATATCTATAAGATGTGTGTATTGTCTGCTTTTCATCAACTGATGAGTCACTGAAACTCACATTCTTAGTTCTACGAAGATAACTATCTTTAGTATACCACACATTGTAGTTAATTACTTTCAAGAAAACTTTCTCCACTTAATCCCTTATTTAAAAACAAAAAGTCGTGTATTAAGCTTGTCCTATCACTTCTCCCACATCCCTGAAAACTATATGCTCCCCATCCCACAATAAATCTGGATAGGCATATATACCCAACTGCCTGATTAAACTCAGGACAAAATTGTACACATCTACCATGGTACTCAATCCCTCTGATGACCTTTTCCCCAGAGTCCTGTCTGCTCACTTCCCACACAGCACTCTCTGAATCACAGGGATGGAATATTCATTTCTGCAGGAGTTATCATAAGCATCCTGAATTGAAAAGTCAAACTGCCATATTTGCTAATTATTTTAAAACTTACCTATTCTATTTGACCCAACAACCAAAGAATATACATTCTTCTCACTAGCACATGGAACATATTTCAAAACAGACCATATGTTAGTTCACAAAACAAGCATCAATAATTTTTTTAAAAATCATATCAGAAGCCGGGCTCGGTGGCTCAGCCTATAATCCCATGCCTTTGGGAGGCTGAGGTGAGTGGATTGCCTGAGCCAGCAGGTTCGAGACCCGCCTGGGCAGCGAGACCTCATCTCTACAATAAATCAAAAAATCAGCTGGGCATGGTAGCGCATGCCTGTAATTCCGGCTACTCGGAAGGCTGAGGCAGAAGGATCGCCGGAGCCCAGCAGGTCGAGGCTGCGGTGGCCGGGAGTGGCCACTGCACTCCAGTCTGGGCGACTGAGTGAGACTCCAACTCAAAAAAAAAAAATCATATCGGGTATCTTCTCGACCACAGTACAATAAAACTAGAAATCAACACCAAGTGAAATTTCAAAACTATGCAAATACATGGAAATTAAACAACCTGCTCCTGAACGGTCTTTGGGTCAATGACAAAATTAAGATGGAAATTGTCACCAAGAAAATAAAGAATGAAACAAAAATATGATTCTCTGAAAACATAAACAAAATTGATAGACCACTAGCTAGGCTAATCAAGGGGAAAAAAGGAGTGAATATTAAAATAAGCACAGCCATATATAAACAAAAGTAGACTTTACAACTGATATCACAGAAATATAAAAGGTCATCAGAAACTACTATGAACCCCACTATGCACAACAACGAGAACACGTAGAGGAAAAGGATAAATTCCTGGAAACATATAACCTCCCAAAATAGAACCAGGAAGAAAGAGAAATCGTGAAGGGGCCAATAACAAATGATGAAATTGAGCCACTAATAAACCTCTATACAAAAAAAAAAAGCCAAGGACCAGATAGATTTACAGCTAAATTCTAACAAATGTATAGTGAAGAACTGGTAACAATCCTCCTGAAACTGTTCCCCAAAAAGTCAAGGAGAAGGGAACACTCCCTAATTCATTCTAAGAAGCCAGTATCACTCTGATGCCAAAGCCAGGCAAGGAGACAACAAAAAAAGAAAACTATAGGCCATTATCCCTGATGAGCACAGATGCCCCCCCCAAAAAACAAAACTCAACAAAATACTAGCAAACGGAATCCAACAGCACATTTAAAAAGTTACTACAACACAATAGAGTGGGTTTCAAAATCAAGGACAGTTCAACATACACATATCATTAAATGTTATAAACAGCATTAAAAGCAAAAACCATATGATCATCTCAATAGATGCAGAAAATTCATTTGATAAAATTTAGCATTTCTTCATGATAAAAACTCTTAAACTAGACAAGGAAGGAACATACCTCAAAATAATAAAAACCATATACAACAAAACCTGTAGTCAACATCACACTGCACAAGGAAAAGTTCCCCTCAACAACTAGAACAAGACAAAGATGCCCACTTTCACCACTCCTATTCAATACAATACTGGAAGTCTTAGCTATATAAATCAAACAAGAGAAAGAAATAAACAGCATCCAAATTAGAAAGAAGGAAGTCAAATTATTTGTTTGCTGATGATATGACCTTATACCTTGAAAACCCTAAGAACTCCTTTAAAACACTCCTAAAGTTCATAAACAACATCAGTAAAGTTTCAAAATACAAAACCAACACAAAGAAGCAATTGCACTTCTATACACACACCATTAACAACCAAGCTGAGAACCAAATCAAAAACCCAATCACGTTTATAATAGATACCAAAAAAAAAAAACTAGAAATATACTTAACCAAAGAGGTGAAGAATATCTACAAAAAGAACTATAAAACACTGATGGAAGAAATTATAGATGACAAAAAGAAATGGAAAAACATCTCATGCTTATGGAAGAATCAGTATCTTTGCAAATGACCATTTAAACCCAAACTAATCTAGAGATTCGGTGCAATTCATGTCAAACTACCAATGACATTTTTCACAAAATGAGGAAAAACAATTCTAAAATTAATATGAAATCCAAAATCATATGAAACAAACATAGCCAAAGTAATCCTAAACAGACAGAACACAGATGGAGGCATCATGTAACCTGACTTCAAATTATACAAGGCTAAAGTAGCCAAAACAGTATGATACTGGTATTGAAACAGACACATAGGCCGGGCTCTGTGGTTCAACGCTGAGGGAGGCCAAGGTGAGTGGATTGCCTGAGCCCACGGGTTGGAGACCTGCCTGAGCAACTTGGCGAGACCTCATCTCTATAATAAATCAAAAAATTAACTGGGTGTGGTAGCGCACGCCTAGTTTCAGCTACTTGGAAGGCTGAGCGGAAGGATGGCCAGAGCACAGCAGGTCAAGGCTGCGGTGACCAGGAACGGCCACTGCACTCCAGTCTGGGCAAGAGAGTGAGACTTCAACTCAAAAAAAAAAAACAGACACATAGATCAATGGAACACAATACAGAAATAAAGCTACATACCTACAACCCACTAATCTTTGACAAAGTCAACAAAAACATACACTAGGAAAAAGACGTCCTATTCAACAAATGGATAGACACATGCAGAAGAATGAAACTGGAACGCTATCTCTCACCATGTACAAAAACGAACTAAAAATGCATGAAAGAATTAAATGTAAGACCGGAGCCTTTAAAAATCCTAGAAGAAAATCTAGGAAAATTCTTTTGGACATTGGTCTATGCAAAGAATGTATTACTAAGCCCTCAAAACCCAGTACACAACAAAGATAAAAAGAGATTAATAAAACTTAAACGAAAAAGTTTCTGCACAACATAACAAATAATCAACACAGTAAACACACACTGTTCAGAATGGGAGAAAATATTTGCAAACTATCCATCTGACTAATATTCATAATATAAAAGGAACTCAAAAAAGTCAACAACAACAAAATTAAAACATGGGCAAAGGACATAACAGATATTTTTTTCAAAGAAGACATACAAACAGAAAACATAAAAAATGCTCATCATAACTAAACATCAGAGAAATGCAAACTGAAACCACAATGAGATACCATCTTACATCAATCAGAATGGCTATTATTAAAAAGTCAAAAACTAAGCCAGGCTCGATGGCTCAGCCTGTAATCCAGCGTCTTTGGGAGGCTGAGGTGAGTGGGTTGCCTGAGCCCATGGGTTCGAGACGCACCTGGGCAGGCGAGACCTCATCTCTACAATAAATCAAAAAATTAGCTGGGCGTGGTAGCGCATGCCTGTAATTCCGGATACTTGGAAGGCTGAGGCGGAAGGATTGCCAGAGCCCAGCAGGTCGAGGCTGCGGTGGCCGGTAGCAGCCACTGCACTCCAGTCTGGGCAACAGAGTGAGACTCCAACTCAAAACCAAAAAAAAAAAACCAAAAAACAAACAAACAAACAAACAAACAAAAGTCAAAAACTGCTGGGCTCGGTGGCTCAGCCTGTAAACCCAGCGCTTTGGGAGGCCGAGGGAAGTAGATTGCCTGAGCCCACAGGTTGGAGACTCACCTGGGAAACTTGGTGAGACCTCATCTCTACAATAAATCAAAAATTAGCTGGGTGTGGTAGCGCGCGCCTATAGTTCCAGCTACTCGGAAGGCTGAGGCAGGCAGAAGGATTGCTGGAGCCCAGGAGGTCAAGGCTGCGGTGGCCGGGAGTGGCCACTGTGCTCCAGTCTGGGAGACAGAGTGAGACTCCAACTCAAAAAAAAAGGCAAAACCAACAAGCAAGGCATGGTGGCTCACACCTGTAATCCCAGCACTTTGGGAAGCAGAGTCAAGAGGACTGACTGAGCCCACGGGCTCAAGAACAGCCTGGGCAGTTTGTCGAGATCTTGTTTCTACAATAATTTAAAAAATTAGCCAGATGGGGTGGCACGTCCCTGTGATTCCAGCTACTTGGCAGGCTGAGGCAAAAGATCACCTGAGCCCAGCAGGCTGAGGTTGCGGTAGCCTTGAGCATGCCACTGCACTCCAGCTTGGGTGACAGAGTGAGTCCAACTCAAAAAAAAAAGAAAAAAAGAAAAAAGAAAAAAAGTTGGTGGGGATGTGGAGAAAAGGAGACACTTAAGAAGACACTTATACACTGTTAGTGGGAATGTAAATTAATATAACCTCTTAACAGTATAGAAATTTTTCAAAAACTAAAACGAGAACTACCATTTGATCCAGAAATCCCAGTACTGGGTATCCACCCAAAGAAAAAGAAAACATTATATGAGAAAGACATCTGCACTAGTGAATTTATCATAGCACTTTTCACAAAGTCATGGAATAAACCTAAGAGTCCATCAATGAATGAATGGATAAAGAAAATGTGGTAATATGCGCACACACACACCAAATATATGTGGGATACTACTCAGCCTTGAAAAGAATGAAATCATGTCATTTGCAGTCATTATCTTAAGTGAAATTACTCAGAAACAAAAGTCAAAGACTACATGTTCTCATTTATTTATAAGTGGGAACTAAACAATGGTTACACATCAACATACAGAGTAGAGTAATAGCCACTGAAGACTCCAAAAGGTGGAAGCCAGAGATGAAGGATAAGAAATTACCTACTGGGTACAGTGTAAACTATTCAGGTGATAGTTACAATAAAGCCCCGACTTTAGCAATAGGCAATTTATCCATGTAATAAAACTACACTTATGCTGGGCTCGGTAGCTCAGCCTGTAATCTCGCGCCTTGGGAGGCTGAGGTGAGTGGATTGTCTGAGGCCGCGGGTTCGAGACCCACCTGGGCAATTTGGCGAGACATCATCTCTACAATAAACCAAAAACATCAGCCGGGTGTGGTAGCATACGCCTGTAGTTCCAGCTACTTGGAAGGCTGAGGCGGAAGGATTGCCGGAGCCCAGCAGGTTGAGGCTGCGGTGGCTGGGAGCAGCCACTGCACTCCAGTCTGGGCAACAGAGTGAGACTTCAATTCAAAAAAAAAAACAAAAAACTACACTTGTACCCTTGAATCTATTTTTTAAAAAAAGAACTTATCTGTCCTAGTTCCCATCTCAGAATTCAATGGCACACGCTAATCTCTGTAGCTGAATTAATATAGTAATTATCAGAACCATAAAAATTGGAAATCTAAATGTCACAACTAGGTACAAAATTAATTAACTGGTGGCACTGAAGTGAGTTTTGCTGCCCAATCTATAGGAAATAAATGAATTGTAAAATTCCAAAACAGTAACTTGCAAGGGAAATGCTGACAGATTTTGCACCAATAGAGAGAAGGTACCTAGAGAAATCAGGAAGAGTCTCCCATGATTTGTCCAGAAGACACAGTTCTTTCAATGTAAAACAGACAAAAAAAATCCTAGACCTTTTTTCCCTGCCATTACTCAGACGAAAATGAAAGTCATCAACAAAAAGAGCCTACATCAAAGAGGACTAACGAAATGCCTACAAAATCAATGTCAGTTTGGTCTTACAAAGTCCTTTACCTTTCTGAAACAGTGCTGAATACTTAGAGTTCTAGCCTTGAAATGTGAGTTCTAGTCTTTAAATTTGAGAAACAGAACCTAAAACCTAAAACTTGGGGTCCAGGGTGAGTAGTCTAAAAAATAATTTTATTTAACAATCATACCTGCAGCAATACTTAAAAACTATCCACAGAAATTTTGAAAGAAAATCACCAGAGTTTAATCCAGCTACTTAGGACATATTTCAATGTGAGTTACAGAATTGCACAAAACATGAAATACCCAGTACAAAAACATTTGTTAAAGTCCTAATTTAGGACAGGCTCGGTGGCTCAGTCTGGGCAACAGAGTGAGACTTCAACTCAAAAAGGAAAACCAAAAATCCTAATTTATAAATATGGTTGCAACTGTTTTTATTAATAAAACAAAAAATGACAAAAGAGCTGAAATTATCCAATAAAATATCACATTAAAACACATCTCGCCGGGCTCAGTGGCTCAGCCTGTAATCCCACACCTTTGGGAGGCTGAGGTGAGTGGATTGCCTGAGCCCGCGGGTTCGAGACCCACCTGGGCAGGCGAGACCTCATCTCTACAATAAATAAAAAAAAAAAAAGACATTAGCTGGGCACAGTAGCGCATGCTACTTTTATTAGCTGGGCATGGTGGCATGTGCCTGTAGTTCCAGCTACTTGGAAGGCTGAGGCCGAAGGATTGCCTGAGCCCAGCAGGTCAAGGCTGCGGTGGCCGGAAGCGTGCCACCTGGGTGACAGAGTAAGACTCCAACTAAAAAAAAAAAGAATTATGGTCAACTCTTTTAATTGTTGAGATGTGTGTGTTTTTTTTTTCTGAGGTGGAGTCTCACTCTGTCACCCAGACTGGAGTGCAGTGGCCGCTCCCGGCCACCGCAGCCTCGACGTGCTGGGCTCCGGCGATCCATCTGCCTCAGCTTTCCAAGTAGCTGGAACTACAGGCGCCCGCTACCACACCTGGCTAATTTTTTGATTTTTATTGTAGAGATGAGGTCTCGCCAAGTTGCCCAGGCGGGTCTTGAACCCACAGGCTCAGGCAATCCACTCACCTCGGCCTCCCAAAGCACGGGATTACAGGCTTGGCCACCGAGCCTGGCCGCAATTGTCTTAAGAACCTCCCTAAGAAATTCCTCAAATAACCAAGGAAGATTAATCAGAGAAAAGGACAGAATATAGCCATCACCATTTCCAGAAAGACTTTACTTCTAAGGGCAACTCTTAGAGATTCCCGGGAGACTCTATCTACATAATAATTCCTCTCTGATCACAGTGAAGTTCCATCATCTCTCACCACATTTTCTCAGTTCAATGTAATTTGAACTAATTCATTTCACCTAAAAATAATTGACTGCCCCTCTAAAATTCCCTATAGCCCCCTACCACTTCCAGCTCTCCTATGAGGAGTGTTCAAGCCTCAACCGCCTGCTTCTTCTCTGAGTTTCATAGTTGCAGGACTCTCATGTTTATGCACTTAAGAAATTTGTATGCCTTTTTCTCCTACTAATCTTACTACTGTCAGTCAACTCAGAGAACCTTTAGAGAGGGCAGAAAGGATGCCCTCTATACTTTTATAAACCCGTTTCACCTGTTAAACCTAAGAAAACTGAATTTCCCACAAAACTCTGATTTTCTAGGTATGTCAATGTAAAAAAAAAACTTCTTCAACCTATCACCAAATGTTAAGATACTGTCAGAAGACAGAAGGATCCACATAAGCCTCCCTCTGTCTGAACAGAAGGAAGGATAAAAAGGGCAGCGAACCAGTTGTGATTTACTGGGTTCATTAAACAGATTATACAAAATTATAGCAAAACAAACCACAAAGGAATGCAAGACAATATTTGGAGACCCTTCTCCCCTGGTATTCACATACTCTGGCTTCTAAAGGCAGCTGATAAAATGACATACAGAACAGTGTTTGTGGGAACAACAACGGAGACCACAGGGAGACCATCCTTACACTTCAATGCAGACTATGCATCTGCAAGTAGTCCTGCCTTTCAGAAACCTTCAGTGCTTTGGGTCAACTGTTTGGGGTTAAATCACAACTTGAAACAGTAAGAATTTCAAGTGGAAAAATAAGCTCTTTCCCTTATATGCCAGCTACCAATTGCTTGCCTTTCAGCTTAAATTCACCGTTGCCTGTAATGTGAAAACAGATCTGGTCTAGTCAAGTATTTCAGCTAGCACAATGTTAAACTTTGTCAGTATTGGGCACTGTAGAGATACTCTAGGAGGAAAGGGTTTTGATCTCTGGTTCCTATGAGTTTCAGCAGCCCCAATAGGGTCTCCAAAAGATGGCTTCTCCAGTGACCAGATCCCCTGGTGGGCATAGCTTCTCAAGCACCAGGTTCCTGCTGCAGCCAGCACACAGAAGGCAGCAGCACCAACTGCCAATAGCTACCCTTGGTACTCACTCAGGGAGTTCTGTAGCATAGCGCCTCTTCTAAGAAACCTCCTAAGGAACAGCTTTCCCTTAGCACCCTAGAAGGCAGAATTCTGACAAGTTCCAGAGAGTGATGTTTCAGTAAGTTCCACTGACATGGCATCACTGTAGTTCAGAAAGTCACATCACAACCTCTCCAACAAGGTCTAGATCTTAGCACAAGGTGAGGGAGCAGTCTCTCAGCTAACACTACCATGGAAAAAGGGGTACATGGTTTGATAGGCTTTTTTTGGGTTATAGGAGCAATGAATACAAAATTTAAATGTGTTACTGTAATGATCTACAGAGTCACCAGGCAAGTTTCCAGTTTTGAGCAAGGTACAGAATAAAAGAAGGATCTGCAGGTTAGGTTGCAGTGAAAGCTGGCTGACCACTTGGGACTTATGATTCAGCAGATCCAATGTTATCTGAATTATCTTCTGTTAAAAGGACATGCTATGCTATAAGGAACCTTTACCCAATGTGCACTGTAGCAGCTCTTGGCTGCAGGAGATTGGTGATGAAGCAAGCCTTGTCCAACTTTCACAGGGCAAGTTTGCATGAAGTTCCAGAGAAAAGAGTTTCAGCAAGATCTCCTGTAGTACTACAGGGACTTTTCTACCATTAGTTGAGTTACAGCCTTGGGCTCGGCCCTAGAGAGAAAGTCTCTTCTATGGGTGCTCTACTCAGCTCTACAAGCAGCAGTTGCTCCTTATATTGCTACTCCTATATTCTTGACAGTCGTCTTTCATATACGCAAATCCTCATTATTCCAACCCCGTTATATGCAATAATCCTTCATATTAACTCTCCCTATTCAAATTACTGTATACGTTTTTCCTCCTGATTAGACTTAAATTAATATACCAATAGGTTGGGTAATTCTTTTCAGTGCTACAAAAACCAACACATGAGCCTCATTTAAACAATTAGGAGTTCATTTTGTCATGTTTTCAATATTTAAAATTCAAAATCATATAAAAATGATTTAGACCAAGTTTAGGCATAGCACTAAGTCAATGACATTAACTTATACATTCTATAATATGGTTATTTCAGTCATGGTTTAGCAAATTGTACATTTCTTCTCCAAACATTCTACAGTGTAAATTATCATCAGTCCCTAGCTTATAATCACTACCTCTAGCATTATTTTTGGTAATCAAATTCTAGAGGTTGAAAATATGAGGCCAAACTTAAAACTAATGTTATGAAAATAATTTTCAGTATCAGAAAGAGTAGATTTCACATGTAAATACTAAATACTGACAATCTTAAACAGTTGGGTCAAAGAAATTAGCTTGACTCAATCTACATTCCAATAAAGAACTTAATAATCCTAACCTGCTCTTAATCACAAGAATATCCAAACAAAACTGTGGTGGTGGGTCGGTATAAGCTAAACAAGACCCAAAGACTTTACCCAAAAAGATGCAGGAGACGGTAGCAGATTAAGTACTGTAAAGCACATCAGTGCTTTATGGGGTATTTTTTTTGTTTTTTGTTTTTTTTTTGAGTTGGAGTCTCACTCCGTCGCCCAGACTGGAGTGGCAGTGGCCGCTTCCAGCCACCACAGCCTCGACCTGCTGGGCTCCGGCAATCCTTCCACCTCAGCCTTCCAAGTAGCTGGAACTACAGGCGTGCACTACCACGCCCGGCTAATTTTTTTATTTATTGTAGAGATGAGGTCCGGCCAAGTTGCCCAGGCGGGTCTCAAACCCACAGGCTCAGGCAATCCACTCACCTCAGCCTCCCAAAGGCGCGGGATTACAGGCTGAGCCACCAAGCCAGGCTTATGGGGTATTTTTAACAGACTTTAGAATTATACTTTGATTTCTTAAACAATAAAAAGAAAACTAAATATCACTAGCAGTGAAATTTTCATTACTCCAAAATAAAATCCAAAAAATTATTAGTAGCCACCATTATTATGGAGGTATATCTAAAAATATACAAAACACAAACTACAAATTACTCTGCAAGAAATGTTTTATGTTGCTATTAAAAGTCTGGTTTGGCAAAACAAATGTAGGTTTTACATGGAAATTTCTTATTTAATAAGAAAGGTTTTTCTTACTTGAGACAGTCCAGGGGACGATGCATGTCCCGGGGGCGTTGCCGCAAGATTTGGATGCCCCTTGTTTATTTCATGTGCTGAGTAAGGGGAAGGGGTCGGGGGTCCCGGCTGTCTTGCTACCTGTGTTACCTGTGAGGAAATCAGTATTAGTAAGAACATTATACCAGTAACTCAATCATAACAAATATGAACTAGTTAGTTGGTTTTTTATAATTAGATTATCAACCTCATAACTTAAAGTAGTACCAGATTTAATAATGCCTTACATTTTCAAAATTAAAAAAATAAAATTGTATTTAAAACTGCACATGAATATTCACACCAATTTGATGAAAACTGCATTGACCCATGATCTCAAAACCAAAAACCTTAAAGGAAAAAATATACCAAGTGAAAGAAGACAAGCCGGGCTCGGTGGCTCAGCCTGTAATCTCGCGCTTTGGGAGGCTGAGGTGAGTGGATTGCCCGAGCCCGCGGGTTCGAGACCTGCCTGGGCAACCTGGTGAGACCTCATCTCTATAATAAATCAAAAATTAGCTGGGCATGGTAGCACATGCCTATAGTTCCAGTTACTTGGAAGGCTGAGGTGGAAGGATTGCCGGAGCCCAGCAGGTTGAGGCTGCGGTGGCCGGGAGCGGTCACTGCACTCCAGTGTGGGGGACAGAATAAGACTCCAACTCAAAAAAAGAAGAAGAAGACAGACTTCAAAACTACAAACCATATGCCATTTTGTAAAAGGAACAGGAAAAGATACAAATAGTTACAAGAGGAAGAAGATAACTATAGAATGGGAACAAAGAGATTCTGTAGGGTGACAACTTTTCTATATCTTGATTATAGCGAGAATTACATGACTGTCATGACTCAGAGGTATACAATAAAAAGGTTGACTTTTACTTTATGTAAATTAGACCCCCAAAATTGCACAGTCTCATTTTTGTCTTTAAAAAAGCACATCTTAGCCGGGCTCGGTGGCTCAGCCTGTAATCCCGCGCCTTTGGGAGGCTGAGGTGAGTGGATTGCCTGAGCCTGCGGGTTCGAGACCCGCCTGGGCAGCAAGACCTCATCTCTACAATAAATTAAAAAAAAAAAATCAGCCAGGTGTGGTAGTGCATGCCTGTAATTCCGGCTACTTGGAAGGCTGAGGCAGAAGGATCGCCGGAGCCCAGCAGATTGAGGCTGCAGTGGCCGGCAGTGGCCACTGCACTCCAGTCTGGGTGACAGAGTGAGACTCCAACTCAAAAAAAAAAAAAAAAAAAAGCACATCCTGGCTGGGTACTGTGGCTCATGTCTGGTAATTCCAGCACTTTCAGAGGCAGAGGTTGGGAGAATCGTGTGAGCCTAGGAATTTGAGACTAGCCTGGGCACCATAGAAAGGCTGTGTCGCTACCAAAAAAAAAAATTTTTTTTTTAAATTAGCCAAGTGCAGCGGCACAGGCCTGCAGTCCCAACAACTTTGGAGGCTGAGGTGAGGGGAAAGCTGGAGACCAAGAGGTTGAGGTTGTAGTAATTAAACCAAAAAGTTTCTCCATAATAAAGCAAACAGGCAACCTATGGCATGGGAGATGATATTTGCAAACTATACATCTAACAAAGGACTAATATCCAGAATCTACAAAGAACTCAAACAAATAAAAATAAAAAAGCAAATAATTCCTTTAAAAAGTGGTCAAATGGGCCTGGCTCATTGGCTTAGCCTGTAATACCAGCACTTTGGGAGATCGAGGTGATTGCCTGAGCCCATGGGTTGGAGACCAGCCTGGGCAACTTGATGAGACCTCATCTCTACAAAAAAATAAAAAATTAGTCGGGCATGATAGCACGCGCTTGTAGTTCTGGCTACTTGGAAGGCTGAGGCAGAAGGATCTCTAGAGCCCAGCAGGTCAATGCTAGGGTGGCCGTGAGCATGCCACTGCACTCCAGCCTGGGTGATGGAGTGAGACTCCAATTCGAGAGAGAAAAAAAAAGTGGTCAAATGACATGAACAGACATCTCTCAAAAAAAGACATAAAAATGGCAAATAACATGTGAAAAAATGTTCAACATCATTGATCATCAGGGAAATGCAAATCAAAACCATATTGAGATGCCACCTTACACCAGTCAGAAAGGTCACTGTTAAAAGAGCAAAAAACAGCCAGGCTCGGTGGTTCAGCCTGTAATCCCGTGCTTTGGGAGGGAGGCTGAGGTGAGTGGATTGCCTGAGCCTGAGGGTTCGAGACCCACCTGGGCAACTTGGCAAGACCTCATCTCTACAATAAATTTTTTAAAAAATTAGCTGGGTATGGTAGCACGCACCTGTAGTTCCGGGAGTGGCCACGGCACTCCAGTCTGGGTGACAGAGTGAGACTCCAACTCAAAAAATAAAAAAATAAAAATAAATATAATAAAATAAAAGAAAAAACAACAGATGCTGGTGCAGATGTGGAGAAAAGAAAATGCTTATACACTGTTGGTGGGAGTGCAAATTAATACAACCTCTATAGAAATTGGTATGGAGATTTCTCAAAAAACTAAAAGTAGATCTACCATTTGACCCAGTAATCCCACTATTAAGTATATACCCAAAGAAACGGAGGTCACTAAGTTAAAAAGATACCTGTGCCCTCATGCTCATTGCAGCACAATTCACAATTGCAAAGATCTGGAATCAACCTAAATGCCCATCAACTTATAGGTGCTAAAGAAAATGTGGCATACATATACTATCAAATGCTACTCAGCTATCAAAAAGAATGAAATAATATATTTTCTAACAACATGGATGGAATCGGAAAATATCATCATCCTAAGCAAACTAACTCAGGAACAGAAAACGAAATACTGCATATACTCACTTATAAGTGCAACTTAACTAAGGATCTGGAGATCCTTATTGGAGAATGGTATAATAGACACTGGAGATGCAGAAGTGAGAAGGGGGTAAAGGGTGGAGGGATGAAAAATCACCTGTTAGTACAATGTGCACAGGTAGGGATGGTGGGAACACTTAAAACCCAGACTTCTTTACTACTATACAAATGTAACACAAAACTATTTATACCCCTAATGCAATTAAAAGTTTTTTAAAAATTAAAAGAGAGCTCAGATCTCTGTTCTAGTTTGCTGAGCACTTTATCATAGATGAATGTTAAATTTTATCAATTTTAAAAATCATATTTACACTAAAATTTGAATGTCACTTCCAAAATTTTCCTAATTACTGAATCAGTTATTCTCTGGCTAAACTGCTCCATTTCGAGTCATACTGATAAAATTCACCTCCTTTGAAGGTGGTATCATCAAAAAATCATGCCAAGGAAACAATCTATGTTTTGAAGACTAAATCTGACCGTTTTTTTCCTCTTACCCAAATTCCTAACTAAAAAGTTTGGGGAGTCACTGCCTGATTAGTCTATATCTAAAGTTTGCTTTCCAGAGTGACTCTGACATAACAAATAAAGAAGGTTTATGGCCCTGCAAGATCACCTCTTAAGGATTCCCAGACTCCAGGGAGCCAAGACACTTGTCTATCTGCCACATAAAAGGATTCATCTACATATCAGCAAATCAGAGTTTTCCACCCCCCCCCCCCTTTTTTTTTTGAGTTGGAGTCTCACTCTGTCGCTCAGACTGGAGTGCAGTGGCCGCTCCCGCCACTGAAGCCTCAGCCTGCTGGGCTCTGGCGATCCTTCCGCCTCAGCCTCCCTTATCTTAACAAAGCATCTCCTCTACTAATTTCACAAACTCCTTAGATAGGGACTCCAAATTAATAGTCAAGAAATCTTTGAACCCACCTATGACCTAGAAGCTCCTCCTTGGAAATATCCCACCTTCCTGGGCCAACTCGCTGAAAATTTCATATTTAATCATTTGTGGATTCCTATTAAGTCTGCCTTCCTAAAATGTATATAACAAAGACACTGTTCAACCACAATGGGCACACTTTCTCAGGACCTGCTGAGGATGGGTGTTCCAGGCTTCAGTCCTCAAATTTAGTTCAAGAATAAACGCAACAAAAAATATTTTCGAGTCTGACATCCTTTCGCCAACAGTTTTCCAGTTATTTGAAAGAGATTACTACCGCCTCATTTGAGGTGGCAGAGAACAGAGGTGTAGAATAGCTGATCATGACAACTGTCTGACCACTTCCAGAGCTAAAAAGATTTGTCTTTTATGTAATATTAGTCCTAAGCAAAATCAATCAACCATTTCTTAGAGTACAATATGTGTTTGTGTGTACTGTGTATTTTAAGTTTAAAAGACAATGTTTGTGATATTATAAAATATATATTGGGTCTTCATCCCTACTACTTGGCATACAACTCCTAAAATACTTGGAATAGCCAAAATGTTGTCTTTTTGTATGCTAATATTGACTGACATGACAGCGTCCAGGTGAAACTGGTCACCTAGAAGACAAAGAATTACAGGGCTGGAACTTTGAGCTCCACCCCACCAACCATCTGGGAGCAAAAAGGGGCTAAAGGTCAAGTTGATCACCAATGGCCAATGGTTTAATCCATCATGCCTGTGTCATGAAGTTTCCATAAAAACTCAAAAAGACTGAGTTTGAAGAGCTTCCAAAACGTGGTGTGCCCAGGGAGGGAATGAAAACTCCGTTCACCATCTCCCATATCTCGCCCTATACATCTTGAAAGGTTAAGAGCCCAAAATGGAACTTCTCTGGTCTCCTTGAGCCCATACACGACAGTAATTCTTTTCTGGTACTCTAGGCAAGTCACAAGACATTGAGATGAATAACATCTCTGTTCTAAAGAATTTGTCTTTCAGCAACTCGCCTTTCTCATCTATGTGGCTGGCCTGCCCATCCATCCTGTCATCAGGGAGGTCAGTACCTGTGTTTACCTGTCCTTAGTGATGATGTAAAACAGATACTAACCCAACCACCTTAACAACCTGCTCCACACCAAAGGAAAGTCTTAAAATCATTCAATCTCAAGCAGCTATCACCATCGCTTTTGTTAAATTCTGCCCTGGCCATGTGTTCACTGAGCTATGGCTGGACCATGACTCTCTATAAGCTCTGGAACCTCCCCTCTTGAATCTACTTTCTAAATAAATTATATTTTCCAATCTACTTTCTGTGCAATTCTTTGCATCTTACCAGCAGTACTGGCTCAGCACACTATCCCACTGACCTAACAATTCTCCCAGATCTAACATTTTTGGTGGCCTATATGGGGAACTTTACTCCTCGGAGTGTCCTCTGCTCTTACATGTGCACATATGCACAGGCACACTCTCTCTCTGTACTCAGCTCCCTTTCTCTACTACTTGGCTCTTTTATCACCTGCGACAAGCTACATCAAACGGACCTTCTCCTTGTTGCTTCAGCCTTCCTCCTCTATGAAGCTACATCACCGGGGAGTCCATGTGCTACCCCGTCCCCTGCTAGAAGGTCTAAAAGCAAGTCTGAGGAGGTTACTGCCCCATGTTTGAAAGCTTTTTCCTAGGGCTCTGTGCCCCTCTTCTGCAGAAATCTTGGCGCCAAACACAATATAGAAACAGCTTCACAGCTGCCTGTGTCTCTTTTTCCAGCCCACTCAGAACTGCTCTCAAGAACAGTCCCTCTTTCCCTTTAGGACTCCTCATGGGAAGCCCTCAATATGGGGTGGTTAACGGCCCACCCCCATTGTAATACATTCTAGAAGGTCTCAGACCCTCTCACTAGAGAAGATTATCTGCCCTAAGTGTCCCCTCAATACTGGCTAGGACACAAGGAGGTGGGCCAAACGCGGGTCTTTTGTCTCTGATATGCTCCTTTAACTTAACCTCTATAACCACCACAAGGGCAAATGGTCCAAGGTCTGCAAAATGGCACACCACCCAGACCCCTTGCTTTTCCTGTGGCATATTCATTCTAACTCCTTCTTTAATTACTTTACTTACTTCTTGCTTTCCCTCTAACAACTCAAATCCAACCTTCCCATTCCCCGCCCCCAGCCACCACCCCTAGCTACAGCAAAGATCAAGCCATATGTATGGCTTCCTTACCCCAACCCCACCACCCCTTATCTAATGCCCATTCTAGAAAGCCCTTTCAGGCTTTCACTGTGACTTAACTAGTTTCTCCCCAGGAAGGTGGCCAGGAAAGAAAGATATTAAAGTTCATTTTTCTTTTTTGGGTAGGAGTCTCACTTTGTTGCCCAGGATAGAGTACAGTGGCACACTCATGGTCACAACAGCCTCCATCTACTGGGTTCAGACAATCCTTCCACCTCACCCTTCCAAGTAGCTAGAACTACAGGCGCATGCCACCAAGCCTGGCCAATTTTTTTTTTTTTTTTTGAGATGAAGTCTCACTTTGTCACCCAGACTGGAATGCAGTGGCCGCTCCTGGCCACCACAGCCTGGACCTGCTAGGCTCCGGCAATCCTTCCGCCTCAGCCTTTCAAGTAGCTGGAACTACAGGCGTGCGCTACCACGCCCAGCTAATTTTTGATTTATTGTGGAGATGAGGTCTCGCCAAGTTGTCCAGGCGGGTCTCAAACCCGTGTGCTCAGGCAATTCTCTCACCTCAGCCTCCCAAAGTGCAGGATTACAGGCTGAGCCACCGAGCCCGGCTTTTTTTTTTAATTTACTGTAGAAGTGAGGTTCGCCATGTTGCCCAAGCTGGTCTCGAACCTGTGGACTCAGGCAATCCTCTCGCCTTCACCTCCCAAACTGCTGGGATTAGAAGCATGAGCCATCGCGCTGCGCTTCTTTTTTCTATGATAAATCTCTCTTAAATTAAATCTAAACTGGGACTCTCAGACAAAAAAAAAAGCAAAGTGACCACATGTTAATTAACTAATCCTGTTAACTTACAGCAAAACAACCCATTGTCATTTTAATCTGTTTTTCCAACCAAACTTCTAAGCTCTCTTACCTGTGCTGAAGCATTACAGCTAGAGAACATAAGTTTTTATGTCAGGTTTCCTAAAGTTTTTTGGGGGGAAAAACGTTGGATCACTTTACTAATACTAGTTCTTCACCTGCCAGATAGACAAAATCCTGAGTACTCTATGTATGGCACAATGAGGCACAAGAACTGATCACTCTCACCTAATTGGCCAGACCTCACAACTAAAACTGTAATTAAGAAATTATAAAGGATCCTAACAAAGGTCCCTCCCTGTTTATAACTGGAGATAAGTAGGGACAGATCATTTCACATCCATGTGGTCTGTTCACTCTAAAGGGTTTTGCATCAGACCATTACAGACAGAGACAGTTCAAGGTTTCCTATGTGTAAGTATTGTTCTTAATTTCCTTGGCTACTTTACAAACAAGATGATATCCTATGGAATATTAAATGCCCAATTCCAGAGGTTAAACTCAAAACTACAAAATACCAAGGAGACAATTACAGAGAACACTTCTGAGGTTTTTTTAGCCACAGTGTTAGAGAACAGGGTTCCAACATGGAGGGCAGCAGGACCAGAAGGCCAAAAAAGACATCACAATTGGCAGCCGCCACTAGCAATGAAACGCCAACTGCCCAACAGAAACCTGGTAAGAACAAACCTGCTAAGGGGGAGTGGTGTCCATTGCTATAGGTACAATCTGCTGGGACACTTTAAAGCATAGTTGCCCCCCAAAAAGTCTAAACCTCTAGAACCTTGTCCACTGTGCAGGCCAGAGAAGTCTGTGGGGAGCAGGTGTGCCTGCTTCTGAAGGGAGGAGACAACACCTGGCTCAGAAATGGTGGCCACTGAGGAGGTCTTGAATTCTAAAGTGTCTGCCACTGGTCACCATCGCCCCAACAATCCCCAGGTGAATATTAGGGTTGTGGAACCCAAACTAATTTCTTAATTAACACAGGTGCCAGCCATTTGGTCCTGGCAATCCATGTTGGAATATATAGCCTTGTCTTAATAAAAAATTACTAAAATCCATTGCTTCTGTTAAGCTGTAGCCTGGCTATATGTTCACTGAGCTATGGCTGGGTCATGCTTCTCTATAAGCTCTGGCTCCCTCCCCAATCTGGGGAGGTGAATCCCTCTTTTCCAATCTCTCTCTCTCCAATCTACTTTCTCTCTCTCTCTAATCTACTTTCTAAACAAGCTGTAATTTCCAATTAAATTTCTATGTACATATTTGCATCTTACCATGGCACCAGGTCAGCACACTGGCCCAATGACTTAACAATTCTCCCAAACCTAACACATCTCATCTCTATCCTTTGTAATATCTTTTGTAATAAACCAATAAACATAAATAAGTGTTTCCCTGAGTTCTGTGAGCTACTTCAGCAAAAAAATCAAATCCAAAGAAGAGGTCGTGGGAATCCCAACTTGAAGCCAGTTGGCCAGTTGTTTTGGAGACCTAGACTTGAAACTGGTGTCTTAAGGGGGGAAAAGGGCAGTCTTAGGAACTGAGTCCTCAACCTGTGGGATCTGATGTTATCTCAGTTAAATACACAGGTTGCCAGTATATGAACCCAGCTGTAGTGGTGTCTCATGATCATAACCAAATATATACTTTTTTAATACACAGATTTTATTTTTGAGACAAGGTCTCACTATGTTGCCCAAACTGGTCTCAAAGTGGCCTGAGGTGATCCTTCCGCTTCTGCATCTCAAAGTACTGGGATTACAGGAAGGAGACACGTTCTAAAAATATTCATATATAGCCTTGTGACTGGATCCCAGATAAATAGGCATTGACTGAGTACAGATATTGCTAAATATTATGCACAAAACACTATGTTTTATTGCATATATACTACACAATACATAATATACAGAAAAATATAGTGCTTAAAAAAAGCATAGTAGTTAAATCTTTACTAAAAGGGTAACAAAGAAAAACTCCAGGATTCCTAGAAGTTGAATTATTTTTTCCAGCAACAATGACTCAGTAAAAGGCATGGTTTATGTCTGAGATATCCCATACTTTTTTGTCCTAAGATAAAGATTATTTAGTGAGATCATCTAAAAACAATCCAACAGCTACTACTCCCACATGCAAATGACCAAATTCAATTTGAGGTAGATTGGAAAGATTCCAAACCTTTTCTTACTTGAGCAATTTCAACAATCTATGCTCCTCAACAGAATAGATGTAAAGATCTATTCCAATAGATCTACTAATCTAAGTTTTTTCCTTCATTAATTTTTTGTATCATTCTAGTTCCTCCTTCAGATCATTTATTTTCCCAAATTTACAGACACTGGGAAATAAAAAATTAAGCTACTCAACTAAAAGGAGCATTGCACAATAGATACTAAGAAAATTTTTTTGTATTATGACGTTTCTCAAATTATCTCTGACATTATCATCGCCAATCCTCACCAAGAAAATAGCTTTCCTCCTTACTCTATTCTTAGCTATGCTTAATAGACTGAACTATATGAAACTGCAGATATTCAAGTAATTTTGATCTTAAGAAAAAAAGGCAATTTCATATGATTCAAGTAATACTTAAATATTTAAGCAAACAGATGCCATGTATATTCTACTATGGACTCTATCAACACTGGGTTCAATTCTGAGGGCAGTTTTTCTTTTCACATTTAGCAACTATCCAGTTAGCTACCACTGAATCTGAAACAATGATATCAACAAGAAATAAGAAAACGCCTGTCCTCCAAACACGCAGGTATAAATGGTAATAAAAAGTAGACTTATGCAAATCCTTAGAGGCCAAATGGTGAATGGTTGTAAGCAGAATTCTAAAATGGTTCTCAATATTCCTGTCCCCGGTGTAAACAGCCTACTGCCTCCCCTGAAGAATGGGTAAATATAACGGATATCACTCCTGTGACTAGGTAACTAATCAGTTGACTCTGAATTAATCAAAGGGGAGATTATCTTGAATAGGCCTTAACTTACCAGGTGAGCCCTTTAAACAGAGAGTGAGTCATCACAGATGCTCTCTTTCCAGTTTCAAGGAATAAGCAAACTGCCACGGAGTGAAAGAACCATATAGCAAGGATCTGAAAATAGCCTCTAGAAGCTTCCACTCTAGAGCAACATCTAGCCAATAGCCAGCAAAAAAAATGGGAGACTCACTCCTACAACCAAAAGTTACTGAATTCTTTCAACAACCTGAATGAGCATGGAAGTGAACCTCAAGCCTTACATGAGATTATAGCCCTTGTTAACACCTTAATACCAGGCAGGTAAGAGCTTGAACAGAAGACCCTGCTAACCAATGCCCAGACCTACAGAAAATGTAAGATTACAAATGGGTATTATTTAAAGCTGTTAGATTTGTGGTGATTTGTTAAACCACAACAGAAAATTAACATACCACGGAAAAGAATTTGCATGGTAGAGAAAACAACAGGTACAACACCCTGAGGTCTTGACAAGGTGAAGGAACACAAGTCCATGTGATTACAGTGTTATAAGTGAATGGTAGGCTAATACATCATGAAGTTAAAAAAAAATGACAGTGTGAGGGGGAGAAAAAAAGAAATTTAAGGGCTTATAATTATGGTAAGGACTAAGTTTTATGCAGGAATGTAGCCAGATCTGTTGTTTTCTGAAGTTCATTTTGGTTGTTTTGTGAGAATAAGAACTAAAGAGTGTAAAAATGGAAGCAGAGAGATTAATTTAAAAGCTATCACGCCAGTCAAAGTGGTTCATGCCTGTAATCCCAGCAGCTCTGGAGGTTGTGACACAGGTTGAGTCCAAGAGTTCAGGAATAATGAACCAAGATCACACCTGTAAACAGGCACTGCATTCCAGCCTGGATCAAATAGCAAGAATTCATCTCTCTCTCTCTCTTTTTAAACAAGAAAAGAAAAGCTATTGCAATAATCTTGGCCACACAAATTTGGTGGCTTAAAACACAAATAACAATGAAAATGAAAATCAGTGAGCAAATTTGGGTTATATCTTAGAGGCAGAGTCAAAATAACTTGCTATTGTTTGACTGAAGGAGTGGGAACAGAAAAGAATGAAGAGTGTTTGATTCATTCACTTAGCACATATTTGTTCAAAATGTGTGGAATATATCAGTGAATGAAAGAGACCAAAATCTCTGCCTTCATGGATTTTATATTCCAGCTGAAAGAAATCATAACAGATACAATAGTTAAATATAGTATATTCCAGTTGAAAGAAATCATAACAAATACAATAATTAAATGAATTATACGCTGTGCTTGAAAAACTGAAAACTTATAGTCAGGCTCAGTGGCTCAGCCTTTGGGAGGCTGAGGTGAGTGGATTGCCTGAGCCCGCGGGTTCGAGACCCACCTGGGCAGCGAGACCTCATCTCTACAATAAATCAAAAAATCAGCCGGGCGTGGTAGCGCATGCCTGTAATTGCGGCTACTCGGAAGGCTGAGGCGGAAGGATCGCCGGAGCCCAGCAGGTCGAGGTGTGGTGGCCGGGAGCGGCCACGGCACTCCAGTCTGAGCGACAGAGCGAGACTCCAACTCAAAAAAAAAAGAAAACTTATAAAAATCAGGAATCAGGGATGGCTTTTAGGTTTATGGCTTGAAATATTAGGTAGTTAGAAGTAAGGAGAAGTATCCCTTTATCCAAAATGCTTGGAACCAAAAGTGTTTCAGATTTTGGATGCTTTTATTATTTGCTTTATACCTGTTCAGCACCTCTAATCCCAAAATCTAAAACTAAAATGAATGTTTTCTTTGAGCTTCATGTCAGTACTTGAAAACTTAAGGACTGTGGAGCAATTTAGATTTTCAGATTAGGGACGCTCAACCTATATTACTGTAAGACAGAGAAGATTAGAGGCAGAACAGATGTAGGGAAACATAATCACAAGTAAAAAATTAGAAGCCTATTAGATACATCCAAATGGAAGCAATAACTAACCTGCTGAATATATGAATCTTAAGGACAGGAGTCAAGGCTAAGGAAGTAAATCCAGAGGTAGATTCATTACCAATATTCTAGGTAGCAGATATGCTAATTATCAAAACTAGCAAATGAAAAGATGAAAACATTTGAAATTTATAAATGAAAGAAGGCAAAAGTCAAAGCTAAAATTTATTTCTGGATCAATATGGTCAACGCCAACTGCTGCATACTCAAGGGTGTGCTCACTCTATGTAATCAATACGGTTTATGTCTCTGCTTATACATCTTAAAACAAACAAAACAAAACAAAAAAACTCTGTCACAGTAAATCAGTAATGTCCTAAACAGAAATAATATCAAAGTCAGAATCTCAGAAATTCAAAATAAAGGCAAAAGGTGGCTAAAGGGCAATCAAACCAATTTCAGTTGTTCCAGGAACAATATGAACCTAGTGTCACAGAGATGACACAAACAATAGATATATTTTTTAAAAATAATGGGTCTGCTGATGTCAAGACAAAATAGAATAGGTAGGATGGATACCACACAATGATCATAAAACAAACCAACTTGATGATTCCTATTTTCACCTCCTCTATCATCATAAATGAATTATGTGACAAAAGCTAAATGATATGTATCTGAAGTATTACTAAAAACCAGAATAATTAGGTCTGATTATCTGGAAAGTTTTAATAGCATCTGACTTACACCCTGAGAACTAAAAAGACTCAGTTCAGACCAAAAATTGGAGACAGCTGAATCTAAAATTTAAAAACAAATTAAAAAATTTAAAAATTAGCATTGGTATTTTGAAAAGATAATGAATACCAAGAGGCTATGAGTCAGCTATTTAAACATTCCATTTGTGAAAGTAGAAAATTTGTAATTCATTAGGGAATAACTATATCCTTAAAATTCCTTCTTTTTTTTTTGAGTTGGAGTCTCACTCTGTCACCCAGACTGGAGTACAGTGGCTGCTCCTGGCCACTGCAGCCTCGACCTGTTGGGCTCTGGTGATCTTTCCACTTAAGCCTTCCAAGTAGCTGGAACTACAGGTGCGTGCTACCATGCCCGGCTAATTTTTGATTTATTGTAGAGATGAGGTCTCGCCAAGTTGCCCAGGCGGGTCTCAAACCCGTGTGCTCAGGCAATCCACTCACCGCGACCTCCCAAAGCACTGGAATTACAGGCTGAGCCACCGAGCCCGGCCTAAAATTCCTTCTATTTAGAAAAACATTTTTTAAAATAAGAAGTTGCTTATGGTATAATTTTAAATAAAGAAAACAGGATAGGAATTCGTAGTACGCTGATACCAAGTATATTTTTTTTAAGTGTATAGAAGAACAACTGCAAGGAACATGTCAAAACTGGTGACACGAACCTTTTGTTAGGAAGAAACTTTTGTTTTTTTGTTTTGTTTTTAATCAATATTTTCATTATGATATTGTGGGGTACAGTTAAGGGTTAGGTATACAAATATGATTCGTTCAGGCACCCTTGTTGATAAGAGGTGTCTCCCCATCCCCAGACAGATATTTACTACCGTTAATCCCATCTCCCTTCCCCCCCATAGTTTCCCACCACTGTCAGTCATTTTCTTACAGTATTACATTGGATGAGCAAGAACCTTTTGTTAGCAAAACCTGTCATATTTTTCTCTGGGCTTCAATTTTTTCAGCAGGCACATATTAATTATATAGTGAACAAAATCTGCTATTTGGAATTTGGAAGCAAGGTTTCCAGATTGGCTTATCAAATCCTATTTAAGCCAACAATGTAGGTAAGGAAGACAAGATTCATGTTTTCATGCTATCCACTGTGTCCACACAGCAGTTCAGACCATCATCACTGATTCTTGTAATGTTTGCCTCCTTGCAATCTTTGTGGACAGAAACAGGACTTAATAAGAACTTAAGACAGAGCTTGTAGACAAGTAGCCACTCTGATATTTAAGTATAAATAGACATTATAATACTAATTCAACTCAATCTTACTTTTTTTTTTTTTTTTTTTTAGTTTGAGTTTGGCATCACTCTGCCATCCACTAGAGTGCAGTGGAGTGATGATGGCTCACCAAGGTCTTGCACTCCTGGGCTCAGGCGATCCTTCCACCTCATCCTGGAACAGTTGAGACTAATGGCATGCGCTACCACGCAAGGCTAATGTTTTGATTTATTTGTAGAGACCAGGTCTCACTTTGTTGCCCAGACTGGTCTCAATTTCCTGGGCTCATGGGATCCTTCTGCCTCAGCCTCCCAAGCAACTGAGACTAAAGGCGTGTGCTACAGGTCTCACTATGTTGCCCAGACTGGTCCAAATTCCTCGGCTCAAGCAATCCTCCTTCTTCGACCTCCCAAAGTGTTTGGATTATTGGTATTATCCACTGCACCTGGCCTAAAGCTTACCATGATATGGCTATTGGGGGTAACAATTATCAACACATGAATACCTCAGGTGGCCAGGGCTGCCTCACAGCATAAAGGGAAGAGGTCAAGATACTATAAAGCTTTTTTATTTCTTTCACTGCTAATAGTAGCCTGGAGAACTGTCAAGGTCCTCTGCCAGTTCAGTAGCAAAACTTTGATCATTTAGGGATAACCGTCTTGAAGAAAGGAAAAAGGATTGGTAAGGACTATCTATTCTAAATCCAATCATTCAGTAAAGCTACACACAAAAATAATAACATTCTACAGGAACATAAGAAATTAATTCCATGCATTTTCAATAAGTACATATATTGTAGGCCTATTTGATGTGCCTAAGGCTAGAAGAGGAACATTTGACAACTAACCTTCTGAGGGGTGATAGTTTTTAACAAAGACACTTTCTCTTTTGTATGTTCAAAGACCATTGCCAGAGATTTTCACTGGGACAAGTTGTGTATAAGTTGAAAAATTATTGGTATATAGTTAATGATTGTAATGGTACTAGTCATTTTTCAACTTACAACTTAATTTTTTTCATCTATAGTTTACTTTTTCTGATCTTAACTCAGTTGCTTAATGAACCAGTCACATAACTGATCCAAGAAAAATTGTTTCTAATTCCAAGATATTAGTAAAATGCTGAGCTCAGTATTCAACTATAAATAAGTATAAATTCAATTACAGTATCAAAATCACAGTATGAAGTTACTCTAACACTGATCCAGGTCACATGACATGTGTAATGTATGCCCCCATTCTGAGGCTGAGTCACAAATGATCACTTTCCAGTCAAAAGCTTGAAATAAAGAACATTAGTAGAGGGTGAACACATTCAAAGTATTCTTTAAATAGGCCAAGTGAAATTTTTTAAAAGTACAGTTTTTGCAACAGATGCTGGCAAGGATGCAGACAAAAGGAAATACTTCTACATTGTTGGTGGGAGTGCAAACTAATTTAACCTCTATGGAAAACAGTGTGGTGATTTCTATAAGAACTAGAAATTGATCTTCCATAAGACCCAGCAATTCCCCTTCTGGGAATATACCCAGAGGAACTCAAATCAGTCTACCAAAAAGATACCTGTGCACACATGTTACTGCAGCACTACTCACAATAGCAAAAATATGAAACCAATCGTACAGCCCAATGAGAAACAGCCTGGATTAAAAAATATGGTACAAATACACGACAGAATATTAAGCGGTCATAAAGGACAAAATTGCAGAGTTCGCAGCAACTTGGATGAATTTGAACTCTATCATACTCAATGATCTATCACAGAAACAAATAACTGAGTAACACATGTTCTCACTCATAAATGGACACTGAACACCTATCATAATACTACAAAAAAGGGACTGGCAGTAGAGGGACAAGGTGGGAGGAGGGAAGGCAGGCACATAACATCAATAAAGGTGCCTGATCCCAATCCAGGCGAAGTGAGGTCCAATGGGAGGTCTCAAACTTCACCTGTACCTAAAACACTTATGTATGCAATCCTGACTTATACCCCACAACTTTAAAATAAAATAAAAATTTTAAAGTACAAATTTTGAAGTCCAAGACCTGGATAAGAATTCTGGCACTACTACACAAAACCTATATTAAAAAATTGCTTAAATTTAGTTTCCTCTTCTGTAAAAGTGAAAAATAAGGACTGTTATGCAGATTCACTGAACACATTAAATGAGACAGTATGTGTCACAATGCCTGGTGTTCAAAAATGGAATATATGTTAAGTTTATTTATTTATTTATTTATTTGGTTTTTGAGTTGGAGTCTCACTCTGTCACCCAGACTGGAGTGCAGTGGCCGCTCCCGGCCACTGCAGCCTCAACCTGCCAGACTCCGGCAATCCTTCCATCTCAGCCTTCCATGTAGCTGGAATTACAGGCACACGCTACCACGCCCGGCTAATTTTTTAATTTATTGTAGAGATGAGGTCTCGCCAAGTTGCCCAGGCGGGTCTCGAACCCACAGGCTAAGGCAATCCACTCACCTCAGCCTCCCAAAGCACGGGATTACAGGTTGAGCCACCGAGCCCAGCTAGTTTATTTATTTATAAATACTTAAACTGTTGGTTTAAAATGCCAGTATCAACCATGTAAGTATAGGACAAATAATTTTGAGTTGAAATAATTCTTACTTGATGTTCATTTTTGCAAAGGGGGAAGGGAGTTGTTGCACCAAACTTAAAACAGAGCTTTACAGCCAGGCTCGGTGGAGTGAAACTCCAACTCAAAAAAAAAATAAATAAATAAAACAGAGCTTTACAAAGTGCAGTCCCTAGACCAGAGGCAGCACCATCACTTGGGAATGTTTTCTAAAACAAATTCATAGGCCTTACCTAGATCTGTTGATTCAGTAACTCAAAGAGTGGACCCAGCAATCTGTGGTTAACAAGCACACTAGGTGATGCAGATATAGCTAACATTTAACAATTACTGACCTAAACACAACAATGACAAGTTTTCACCAACATTCACAGCATCTGCATGATATGCATGCTTATTAGTCCAATGAACTACAACACAAGTTAGTAGGTGATAGACTTCTGGACATATATATGGCTTTGCTCTATTCTTGCTGGGTATGACAGCATGAAGGAACTCTGTGATTTATAAACATTTTCATCCCTAAAATGTGGTTTCTTCCCAATAAAAGGAAAAATCACTTTTTTAATTTCACTAACTCATTCGATTTTCTCCATTACCCTGCATTCACATCACACTTAGTGAACATCTTATACTAGGTTGTGATAAAACCGCAATTTATTGGAGTCCCTGGGAAATAACTCATCTACGGTACTAGATTTTCCAGATGGCTAGGAATTAATCTCTTTAAATAAACTTATTTTCCTCATGTAACTATTCTGAATAGAAATGTTTAGCAAGTATCACCTCTCCTAAGACGTATTTTCCAGAACCCTGTATCCCTGACTGGGTTTCACACTGCTGCTCCACACATAAAAAATGACAAGTGTTTTGTTGTTAAAAACAGTACACAATGCTTGGTTAAATGACCCTTAAGGAAATAGCCCATATATTAATGATACACAGTTTCATAGTTCTCTAACATTAAACACTTGATTATCATTTCTACTGTTTTCTTATCTGAATTCAAAAGTCATTTATAACTGGCATTTAGCAAGTTATCTTTAAGGTTAATCCTTCTTTTGAAGGAAAAAAATCGAGTAAATACATATTAAGTAATATTTTAATTAGGTGTCGGGTTTAGTATGTAATGAGCAAATCCACATTAAATATTAACAAGGAATCCCAACTTTCATTAATGTTATTAATCAGCAGATACCAAGATGGGTATAAAAACAGACCTAGAATTTAAGAGAACAATGGAGTTCCATGTATATAAATGTATAAATACATTTTTTTGAGACAGGGTCCCACTCTGTCACCTACACAGGAGTAAAGTGACAAATAACAGCTCACTGCAGCCTCAAACTCCTGTGCTCCAGAAATCCTCTCACCTCCTCTGCCTCCCAAGTACCTGGGACTACAGGCACGAACCACCACACTTGGCTTTAAATACTTTTTAAAAAATACTTCAAGACGGAAATGTAGGTAAAATCTTAATAAGGTACCTCTTCATTTAACACACTATAAAGTCACAATTGAACTATCTCCAAATACTGGGAATCAGGGTCAGTGTACAACACAGCACTCCAGCAAGAGGAAACTTGGTCTAGACACTACAAAGAATCTTACCAGCAAGAGTCCTTGAAATCTTAAAACAGCAGTTCAAATAACCATATTTGCAAGCGGCCAACAAACATGAAAAAATGCTCAACATCACTAATCATCAGAGAAACACAAATTAAAACGACAGTGAGCTATTACCTTACACCAGTCAGAATGGCTATCATTAAAGTATCAAAAAATAACATATATAGTACAGGTGCGGAGAAAAGTAACCACTCATTCACCATTGGTGGGGTTGTAAACTCATTCAACCTCTATGGAAAACAGTATGGAGATTTCTCTAAGAACTAAAAATCGAAATACCATTTGACACAGCACTCCCACTTATAGGGATCTACCAAAAGAAAAACAAATCATTATGTAAGAAAAATACCTAACTGGTATATTCATTGCAACATACACAACAGCAAAATAAGGGATCCTGCCTAAGTGCACACCAATGATCGACTAGAAAAAGAAAATAAGGTATATATATACCAGAATACTATGCAGCCATAAAAAAGGAATGAAATCAGCTAGGCATGGTGGCTCAAGCCTGTATATTAAGTTTCCTACATACAAACCTTCAAGTTGTAAAGTTTCAAAGATTCGAATGTGTGTTCAAATGTCCAGTCATGTAATTTGGTTCACATGTCTGGCATACATTGCCATGTACATACAAAGTACTGTACTGTAAGATTAAAAATGGGTTTTTTTGTATATATGTTTTTATGTATTATTTGTGTGAAAAGTATTATAAACCTATTACAATACAGTACTATATAGGCTATTGTGTTAGTTGGGTAGCTGGCCAACTTTGTAGGACTTACAAATATATTGGACTTAAGAATGCACTCTCAGGACAGAAGATGTTCATATGCAGGGCACTAACAATAATCCTTGAATTTGGGAGGCCATGGCAAGAGGATTGCTTGAGCCAAGGAGTTTGAGACAAGCCTGGACAACACAGCAAGACCTTGTCTCTATAAAAAATTTTTAAAATTGGCCAGGTGTGGTGACATATGCCTATAGTCCCAGCTACTCAGGAAGGAAGGCAGGAAGATCATCTGACCCAGGATTTTGAGACTGTAGTGAACCATAATCATGTCACTGCACACTAGTCTTGGCAACAGAGTGAGATCTCAACTCAAAAAAAAAAAAAGAATAACCACAAGTTGCCAAAATCAGAAAGAAACATTACAAGTTAAAAAATATGTATACACATTCCGGGGGAGGGGAGGGAGAGGTGGGGAAAAGAAGGAGGAGGGAGAGAGGGAGAAAGCAGACAGGGAGGAGGGAGGGGGAAGAGGGAGGGAAAGACAGACAGAGAGACAGTCACTCTGCAAGAAAGAAAACAAAATAATGTCATACGGGGTAAAAATGAGTTGTGTGGGTTTTTTTTAAGTGAAACTTTATAAAGAAAGTAAAAAGTGAGCCAAGAAAGAAGAAGAAACTGATAAATTATATTTACTCTTGGACATCTTATAAATATTTGTAAAATTCAATCCGAGATGATATTTAAAGTAATTCAAGGCTTGAATTTAGCTGACTGCCCTATATTAAATATTTGGTAAAATGAATATAAGGGAAAACTACAAGCCACAATTTATTACTACTAATCTAATAGTATTTTTTTTCATCATCCAGAAAAATTTTAAGGCCTCTGTGAAAAATGATTTGCATTTACTGATTGAATCAGGATAGAATTACTGCTAATTGGGCAACTACTTCAGGTCCCCGACCACTGTGAGAGCTTTCCTGTCCTCTCAATTCCACTCTAAAAAAAAAAAAAGAATTACTGCTAATTTACATATCAGGCAACAGTCACTAAAATAAAATTGGGGGAAAACTTTTTTGAGGCTTATTTTCTCTTTTTTAAAATTTTTTCTTTTAATTGTTAAAATAGTGTATAAACATATTTCTTGTTTAAAAAACAAACTAGGCCGGGCTCAGTGGCTCAGCCTGTAAACTACAGGTGCGCACTACAGAACTACAGGTGCGCACTACCATGCCGGGCTCAGTGGCTCAGCGCCTTGGGAGGCCAAGATGAGTGAATTGCCTGAGCCCGCGGGTTCGAGACCTGCCTGGGAAACTTGGCGACAACTCGTCTCTAAAATAAATTTAAAAAACAATTAGCCCAGCATGGTAGTGCGCACCTGTAGTTCTGGCTACTTGGGAGGATGAGGGGGAAGGATCGCAGGAGCCCAGCAGGTCGAGGCTGTGGTGGCCGGGAGCGTGCCACTGTACTCCAGTCTCGGCATTGGAGTGAGACTCCAACTCAAAAAAACAAACTAAAAGAAGCAGTGCCTACATCAGCCCTGAAATTCCACTCCATTCCTAGTTGATAAAACTATTAATAGTCTGAAATACATTCTTACAAACTTTGTTTCCCTGGATGAAAAAAAGTCCTCAAAGGGAACATTTTGCCAATGTAGAAGAGGTGAAACAGAAAACAGCAGAAGCACTAACAGGCATCAAAACAGACGAGCTCATAAACTGTTTTGAGCAGTACAAAAAGTGTCTCCATAGGTGTAGTGCATCAAACAGAGAGTACTCTGAAGGTGACTGAAGTTTATACATGTAAGAATAAATACACAATTTTTCATAAATAAAGTCTGTTTCCACCAGACAGCAAGGTCTGAGCCTCTAATACCCGGGAGTGCACCTCCAACCTGAGAGCCTTGGAACTTTTGCAAATCTATTTGGAAGGTTGACGTTCTTCCTCATCCATGAGAAACTGAATCCTCTTCATGGTTCACGTACCACGTGAAATACCACATTCTCAGGCTTTCAATCATATCTAAATAGAAATTACTCTATTATCAATTTTAAACCCTGTTTCTCTCCTTCTAAGCACTTATTACAAGTTTTATAATTTTTTGCTGAAATATCAGTGTTTTTCTACTGACATCTAGTACCATAGTGAGTATTCAACAAATACTGACTAGATAGCAAAATGCTAATAATAATAACCAAACCTTATAATTTTGCCTAATATTTAAGGAAAGTCTTTATATCAGAGTTTCTCCACAATAGCACTACTGACATTTAAGACTGGATAATTCTCTAGTGTTAGACTGCTATGTGCACTTGGATGTTTGGCTACATACCTGACTTTCTATCCACTAAATGCCAGCAGCATTCCTCTGCCATGACCAGTTGTAGCAGTAAAAAACATCTCCATGCATTATAATGTTCCATGGGGGGGGATCAACTCCACTGTAAATGAGCCACTGATCTAGGTTACTCCAAAAGACTGGTAGATGTCTAACATTAAGAAAGCATCAGCCAGGCTCGGTAGTTCAGCCTGTAATCCTGCGCTTTGGGAGGCTGAGGTGAGTGGATTGCCTGAGCCCGTGGGTTTGACACCTGCCTGGGCAACTTGGCAAGACCTCATCTCTACAATAAAAAATAAAAAAATAAAAAAAAAAAATTAGCCAGGTGTGGTAGCGCACGCCTGTAGTTCCAGCTACTTGGAAGGCTGAGGCGGAAGGATCACCGGAGCCCAGCAGGTCGAGGCTGCGGTGGCCAGGAGCGGCCACTGCACTCCAGTCTGGGTCACAGAGCGAGACTCCAACTCAAAAAAAGAAAAAAAATATCTGCCAGACATTGAGGCTCAAGCCTGTAATCCCAGCACTTTTGGGGACTGAGGCAAGAGGACTGCCTGAGCCTGAGGGTTCAAGACCACACTGGACAACATGGTGACACCGTGTCTCAACAATAAAAAAAATTAGAAAGGCATGGTAGTGTGCACCTGTAGTTCCTGTTACTTGGAAGCCTGAAGCAGAAGGACAGCCAGAACCCAGCAGGTTGATGCTGGGGTGGCCATCAGCATGACACTGCACTCCAGCAAGGGTGACAGAGTGAGACTCCAGGTCAAAAAAAAAAAAAAGAAAACGTGCAGGCTGGGCACAGTGGCTCACAACTACAATCCCAGCACTTTGGGAAGCCGAGATGAGAGGATTGCCTGAGCCCACAAGTTCGAACCAACCTGGGTAACTTGGCGAGATCTCATCTCTATAATAAATCAAAAACTTAGCCAGGCATGGTGGAGCGTACCTGTAATTCCAGCTACTTGAAAGCATCACCCGGGCCCAGCAGTAGGAGGTTGCAGCGGCCGGGAGCATGCCACTACACTCTAGCCTGGACAAAAGAGTAAGATTCCAACCCCCTCCTCCCCAAAAAAGAAACCATCTAAATGTAATTTTCATCTTTTATTTAAGTTCCTATCAAATATAAAAATCTGGATTTCTAACTATGATCAAATTTCACTCATAAATGCAATTACAGAAAAATGACAATAATTAGAATTAACATACATATAATCATCTAACAACTAAATCCTTTTAAGTCATAACAACCAATAAAATTACATTACTTTTTGGTACAAAAAATTCAAAAATATTAAGCAAGAAAAAAAGATTAAAAAGCTAAGAAGAAAGTGCTATAAAAATTACTAATTATTATTTTCCTACAGAACTGAGAAATGGATAATTAAACCTTTGCTAATTTTATAAACAAAATATTTTATCAATGTTAAACATACTTCCATGGTCATTTACCTCTAATTTACACTTTTGTAAAGCACAAGATCTCAAACAAATTTGACTTATCAAATTAGCATTGTTTGAAAATGCAAAAATGTAAAGCTCACAAGATACAATGAAAAGGACAGACTCCTAAACTGCTCACAGTGAGATAAGCTGATATAACTGTATAATGTCAAAAATATAAAGTATTTATAAATGTGTATCTTTTAACTCAATAATTCTGCTTGTGGAAGTTGTAGCCTAAGAAAATAATCCTAAATAGAGGAAGAAAAACACATACATACATACTTGGCTATATATCACAAAGTTATTTGAATGAGAAAACAAAAAAGTAAAACTTTATTTTATTTTATTTTTTTTGAGTTGGAGTCTCACTCTGTCACCCAGACTGGAGTGCAGTGGCCGCTCCCAGCCACCACAGCCTCAACCTGCTGGGCTCCGGCGATCCTTCCACCTCAGCCTTCCAAGTAGCTGGAACTACAGGCTTGCGCTACCACACCCGGCTAATTTTTTTTTTTTTAAAGAGATAAGGTTTGCCGGGCTTGGCGGCTCAGCCTGTAATCCCGCGCTTTGGGAGGCTGAGGTGAGTGAATTGCCTGAGCCCACGGGTTCGAGACCCGCCTAGGCAACTTGGCGAGACCGCCTCTCTACAATAAATCAAAAAAAATTAGCCGGGTATGGTAGTGCGCACCTGTAGTTTCAGTTACTTGGAAGGCTGAGGTGGAAGGATCGAGTCTACAGTGGCCGGGAGAGGGTCACTGCACTCCAGTCTGGGCGACAAAGTGAGACTTCAGTCAATCAATCAATCAACCAATCAATAAGAGATGAGGTTTTACTATGGTGCCCAGGCTGATCTTGAACTCCTGGGCTCAAGCAATCCTTCCGCCTTGGCCTCCCAAAATGCTGGGATTATAGGCATGAGCCACTGTACCCGGCTAAATAAAAAAGTAGAAATCTTTAAACCAAACACTAGTTTGTAAATTTACCAGTCATGTAAACTATGACTGACCTCTTTATGAAACTACTTAAGCTGTTCAAATTACAAATATTAATGCTGTGCAATAACATGGAAAATCACCTGCAATACAATATTGTATTAAAAAGGGAAATTAATAAATGGCATAATCATTATGAATTAAATTATGTTTAATGAAAACCAAACACTATTGCTGTGGGGGGAAAATAATATATGAAATGTAATTACAACAGCCTAAGAGTCATTAATCATGTTCATCCAGGAATAAACTGCTGATACATACAACATCATAGATAAAAGCTCAAAATACTTATACTGAGTAGAGGAAAAAATGGGGGGTACACACTGCATGCTTCAATTTATATAAATATCTAAGCAAGGCTCAGTGGCTCAGCCTGTAATACCGCGTCTTTGGGAGGCTGAGGTGAGTGGATTGCCTGAGCCCATGGGTTCGAGACCCGCCTGGGCAGGCGAGACCTCATCTCTACAACAAATCAAAAAATTAGCCGGGCATGGTAGCATGCGCCTATAGTTCCAGCTACTTGGAAGGTTGAGGTGGAAGGATCGCTGGAGCCCAGCAGGTCGAGGCTGCAGTGGCCGGGAGCAGCCACTGCACTCCAGTCTGGGTGATAGAGTGAAACTCCAACTCAAAATTAATTAATTAATTAATTAATTAATATCTAAAAACTAAATCCATAATGACACAAAGATTAATGAAGAGAAAACGTAAGAAGGATTATAAAGAGGCACAAGGAAATTTTTGAAAGGGATAGATGTTAATTCTCTTGATTGTAATTTAGATTCTCCTTGGAAATGACAATACAGAAATTCATATGGACACACAAATGACCACAAATAGCCAAAACAATACTCAGCAAGAGAAACAAAGTAGGAAGTATCATACCTTCAGACCTTAAGCTTTGCTATAAAGCTACAATAATCAAAACAGCCTGGTACTGTCATAAAAACAGGCATATGGACCAATGGAACAGGATAGAGATTCCAAAAGCAAAACTTCAATTTCTCAACCATCTCATCTTTGACAAAGCCTCCAACAACAACCACTGGGGAAAGGAGAACCTATTCAGTAAATGGTGCTGGGAAAACTGGTTGACCACATGCAAAAGATTGAAACAGGACCCCTACCTATCATCATACACAAAAATCAACTCTAAATGGATCAAAGACCTAAACATAAAACCTCAAACTATAAGAATCTTAGAAAATGCAGGAGACACTCTTACAGAAATCAGAGTAGGCAACCAATTCCTGATCAAAACCCCAGAAATCCATGCCATAAGAGATGAGATAGACAAGTGGGACCTCATTAAACTGAAAAGTTTCTCCAAAGCAAAAGAAACCATCAAGAGAGCAGGGCAACAGCCCACAGAATGGGAAAAAACATTTGCCAACTACATATCTGACAAAGTCCTGACATTCAGGATCTACAAGAAACTCAAATATGCTGAAAGGAAAAAAACAAGCAGTCTCATTAAAAAGTGGGCAAAACACAGTTGGGCTCGGTGGCTCAGCCTGTAATCCCACGCCTTTGGGAGGCTGAGGTGAGTGGATTGCCTGAGCCCACGGGTTCGAGACCCGCCTGGGTGGCGAGACCTCATCTCTACAATAAATCAAAAAATTAGTCGAGTGTGGTAGCGCGCGCCTGGAGTTCCGGCTACTTGGAAGGCTGAGGCGGAAGGATGCCGGAGCCCAGCAGGTTGAGGCTGCGGAGGCCAGGAGCGGCCACTGCACTCCAGTCTCAGCAACTGAGTGAGACTCCAACTCAAAAAAAAAAAAAAATACACACACACACACACACACACACACACAACACACACACACACACACACAGAGTTCAGTATATATCAAATATACCTCAATAAAGTTTTTAAACAATTACTGGAGTAAAATGATCATCACCACCATGAAAACAAAAAAATAAGAATATAAAACTCATGAGGAAAATAGATACACAAAGAAAAAGAAAATAATGAAATCACTACAGGAAACCACCAAACCTCAATAATAATAAGAGGAAGAAAGGAACAAAGGATATACAAAACAACCCAGAAACAATTGACAAGATAACAGAAATAAGTATTCATCTATCAATATTAACCTTGAATGTAAATGAATTAATTTATCAACTTAAAAAATATAGACTGGCTGAATTTTTTAAAAATGACCTAACTACATGCAACCTATTAGAAATTCACTTAACCTGTAAAGCCACACATAGACTAAAAAGAGATGAAAAAAGATATTCCACACAAACAAAAAACAAAAGCAACCAAGAGTAGCTGTATTTGTATCAGTTATAACAGACAAAAACTAACAACAAAGGTCAATATATGTATAATGATAGAGTGATTAATTTAGCAAGAGAATATAACTGAAATATATATACACTTACATCTCATATCTAAAGATGTATCTTTTATCTAAAGATATTTCCTATCTAAAGAGAGAGACTTTAATGGAATGAAAGTTTCGGCATCCAACTCTCAGCATTGGAAAGATCATCTAAAGAGAAAATCAACATAGAAACACTGGACTTAAACTGCATTTTAAATCAAATAGACTTAACGGACATTTACAGAACATCTCATCCAACAGCTGCAAAATATACATTTTCTTCATCAGAACACAGATCATTCTCTAAATTAGACCACGTGTTAGGTCACAAAACAAGTCTCAACCAATTTAAAAGAACTCAAATCATGCCAAGTATCTTTTCTAGACCACAATAGAATAAAAGTAGAACTCAACAACAAAAAGAACCTTTTTCTGAAAACTGTACAAATAGATGGAAATAAAACAATGTGTTCTTGAATGACAAATGGATCTACAAAGAAATTAAAAAGGAAATTTAAAAAAATTTTGAAAGAGCCGAGCATGGTAGCTCATGCCTATAATCCCAACACTTTGGGGGACCAAGGCAGGAAGACTGCTTGAGCCCAAGAGTTCAAGACCAGCCAAGGCAAGATAGCAAGATCTCATCTCTACAAAAAAGAAAAAAAATTTAAAAATTAGCCAGGCATGGTGGTATGTCCCTATACTCACAGTTACCCCAGAAGCTGAGGTGGGAGGATTTTGAGCCCAGAAAGTCTAGGCTATAGTAAGCTGTGATCGCACCACTGCACTCCAGTCTGGAGTGAGACTCCAACTCAGAAAACAAAAAATTCTTGAAATAAATGACAACAGAAATACAACATACTATAAACCTATGCTATATGACATGGCAAAAGCTGTATTACTAGAACTGTTTATAGAAGTACACACTTACAGCCGGGCTCGGTGGCTAAGCCTGTAATCCCACGCTTTGGGAGGCTGAGGTGAGTGGAATGCCTGAGCCCGCAGGTTGGAGACCCGCCTGGGCAACTTGGCAAGACCTCATCTCTACAATAAATCAAAAAAATTAACCAGGTGTGGTAGCACACGCCTGTAGTTCTAGCTACTTGGAAGGCTGAGACGGAAGGATTGCCGGAGCCCAGCAGGTCGAGGCTGCAGTGGCCAGGAATGGCCACTGCACTACAGTCTGGGTGACAGAGTGAGACTCCAACTCAAAAAAAAAGAAGTACACACTTACATCAAAAAAGTAGAAAGATTGTAATTAAACAACCTAATGATACATATCAAGGAATTAGGAAAGTAATTAAAAGCAAAGTTAGTAGAAAGAGAGATCAGAGCAGAAATAAACAAAATTGAAACTTAAGAAAAATCCAAAAGATCAATGAAAGGTAGGTTTTTGAAAAGAAAAACAAAATGAACAAACCATTAGTAGACAAACCAAAAAGAAAAAAGATCCAAATGAATAAAATCAGAAACAAAAAAGAAGGCATCAAAACTGATAACACAGAAATGCAAAGGATAATTAGAGCCTACTATGAGCAACTATACGACAAAAAAAAAAGAAAAATTTAACAGAAATGGATACATTACTGTACACATACAACCTACCAAGATTGGAACAAGAAATAGAAAACCTAACCAGGATAATTACAAGTAATGAAACTGACTCAGTAATAAAGAGTCTCACATCAAAGAAAAGATCAGGACCTGTCTGGGGAAGGGGGGAGCTCACCTCATCAACAAGTATTCTGCACAAAGCAAGTTTGTATACCTAAAACTTTAATGTACCCCACAATTTTAAAATAAAAAATATATATTAAAAAAAGAAAAGAAAAGATCAGGACCTGATGGCTTCACTTCTAATTTCTACCAAACATTTAAAGAAGAACTAATACCAATTCTTCCCAAACTATTTAAGAAAACTGAAGAGAAAGGAATTCTTCCACACTCAATCTACAAGGTCAGTATTACCCTATACAAAAACCAGACAAGGACACAACAAAAAACGAAAATAGGCCAGTATCCCTGATGAATGTAGATGTAAAAATCATCAGCAAAATATCAGCAAACAAAATCCACTCACACATTTAAATGATTCTTCACCATTATCAAGTGAAATTTATCCAGGAAAGCAAAGATGGTTCAACATTGGCAAATCAATAAGGATGATACATCACATCAAAGAAGAGCAAAAACCATATGATCATTCCAACAGATGCAGAAAAGCATCTGATAAAATTCAACATCTTTTCATAATACAAACCTTCAAGAAACTAGGTATAGAAGGAACATACCTCAACACAATAAAGGTCATATATGACAAATACACAATATACTAAATAGGGAAAAGGGTAAGGCACAGAAGCTGATACCTGTAATCTCAGTACTTTAGAAGGCTGAGGGAAGAGAATCACTTGTGCCCAGGAGTTTCAGACTGCCTGGCAATGAGACCCTGTCTCTACTAAAATAATTTTTTAAATTTAGCTGGGCTGAAATTTTAGTGACTCACACATGTAGGACCACCTACTTGGGAGGCTAAAGTGGGAGGAACCCTGAGCCTAAGAGTTCAAGGCTGCAGTGAGCCATGATAGGTGACAGAATGAGACTCCAACTCATAAATAAATAAATTAATAAATAAAATAAAGAAAACAAAAAGCTGAGAAGTAAATGAATAAACAAACAAAATGGTCCTTCTAAGAAAAAGTATAAATAATCAGTTCAACTGATGCATTTACCATAATTTTTTTAAAAGATTGTTATTCTGCACTAGATGATAGAATAAATAATTAAATGGATGTACATCTCACTGGACACCATTGACTAGAAAATATTCATCAACCCAGACTAAATTTTGTCTCTGGGAAATGTCTACACTGATATTTTGGCCTATTTAATACTTAACAATGACTTGGCCAAAGACCTAAGCACATGACTTTTCTAACTAGTTTACATAGGCTATAGAGTAACAGAATCAAGATTTTGTAAATAAAGTATAAAGTGATTAAAAGGATCATACAATTATACAGCATTAAAGAACAATTTAGGCTGGGTGTGGTGGCTCACGCCTATAATCCCAGCACTTTGGGAGATGGAGGTGATAGAATTGCCTGAACCCACAGGTTCGAGACCAGCATCGGCAACTTGGCGAGACCTCATCTCTACAATAAATAAAAAAATTAGCCAGGCATGGTGGTGCGTGCCCGTAGTTCCAGCTACTTGGAATGCTGAGGTGGAAAGATCACCTGAGCCCAGCAGGTCAAGGCTGCGGTGGCCGTTGACGTGCCACTGCAGTCCAGCCTGGTGACAGAGTGAGACTCCAACTCAGGGGGAAAATAAAAGCAATTTATTTAATAAGGGATAATTTAAATAATTTATGAAAATTTTTCATTAGCAGATATTAAGACAACCATTACAGCCTCAAAGAATATAGACTGCTGCTTATTTTGGCAAAGTTATTATTCCATTATTAAGTTAATCTCTGCAATTATGTTAAAAATACAAGCTTGATAGTCATAACATCTAATTTCTCTAAGTAAAATATACAACACAAAATTATACAACATAATAAAATTCCACAGTTTATATTATTGAAGCATGCCAATATAAGGATGTTATTGGCTAGGTACAGTGGATCACGCCTGAAAATCTCAACATTTTGGGAGACCGAGACAGAAGGATTGCTTGAGCCCAGGAGCTCATGACCAGCCTAGGCAACAGAATGAGACCTGGTCTCCATAAAAAAAAAAAAATCAGCCAGCCATGGTGGCATGCACCTGTAGTCTCAACTACTTGGGAAACTGAAGCAGAAGGCTCATGTAGAGCCCAGGAAATCAAGGCAGCAATAAGCTGTGATTGTGCCACTGCACTCCAGTCTTGATCACAGAGACCTCAACTTAAGAAAAAAAAACAAAAGAATATTATCAATCATATCAATTACTATATTTCAAACTAGATCATGTCTCTTCTGCTATTTTCCTTCTACTATATAATATATGCTTCTCTTACTAGAGTTTAAAAAATATTTGCTTGATTCTTTTTTGATCATATAATCAATTACTCAATTATGACTAAAAAGGAATAACAACATATGCTTCCCTCTCATCCCTGATAAATGTTCCAAGGACACTTATCCAAGTTAAAATAAGTAAATAAATAATAAACACAAGCTAAAATAAATAAATACAAAAAATCATGCTACAATATGCAACATGAATGCATTCCAAAGGATGCATCCATCTTTTAGTGGTTCCCTGATTATTAGCAGAAAACCTATCTAAAATGGATGGGAAACCCCTTCAGGTCCCCTCTCACTATGGGAGCTTTTCTGTCTTCTCAATAAATCCTGTTTCTAAGAAAATTAAAAATAAAAAAAAAATTAAAAATGGATGGCATTAGGGCATAAAGCCTGCACACCAAACATAAAAAAAGCACAATCATTATTTAATTTTTGAAGACTGACCAGGTGTCTTTTTGCCTTTCAAGGAATTTAACCAACTCAATGAAATTGACATAAGGGCACCATATGCTAAGGCAGTAGGAGGTGAATTGGGGGTTAGCAACTGTATGACACAGAAATGATGCTAATGAACCTAGACACTAGAGGAATAATGACTATTACATAATCCTAGTGCTGAGAAAAGGGGGAACTGAGGACTTCAAAGCACCTGGTCAACCACTTTTCCTACATATTCAGTTAATAGTGTGTACAATAGAACTGTAAAAGTGAAACAGAGACTTAAATTACTAAGAATGAAAACAAGTGAATAAAAAGTACAGACCATCATATTTTAAGGTAATTTTGCACTGCCTAAAAATCTCTTGTCCATGCAGAATGGGTACAAAACTTAATATGCACACACATGCTTTTTTAACTAATCAAAGAACTACATATACGGGCAGTAGCATTAAATAGTGAAAAAGTCAAATTAGATCAAGTTCAAAAAATGAATTCAAAAACTTAAATTCAAACATTTCATGTAATCTGTATGGCAGATACTGTTCTGTTACTCACAGGATTTTGATGATTTCCTTTCCAAAGTAATAAGTTCACAGAATCACATGTCCTCATTTAGGAAGAATCTTAATAGCATGCCTACTCTATAACTTAGTAATTGCATTTCTAGAATGTTCTTCCATAAAAAAAAATCCAAAATACAGAAAAGGCTTTGAATTCAAATAAGTAATGCATATCAACAAAAATTAGAAAGAACCTAATGCCTAACCAAAACCAAAATAATATTTACATATACTGATTTTTCTTAAACAACAAAAAAGTCCCTTATCTTCATCTAGGGTTCATCTTCACAAATAGAACCACATTCACCACCTGCTCAAGCCAAGATCCATGATGTTATCCTTTACTCTTTCCTCTCGCACTCCACATCCAAGACATCATCATGTACTATTGACTTTACTTTCAAAATAGATACCAAACCCTGCAACCCACTTCCATTACCACTGTGAGTTTAGAGCGAGCCATAATCATCTTTTGCCTGTACTACTACAGCAACCTTTTTTTTTTTGGTTTTTTTTTTTTTTAGTTGGTGTCTCACTCCACTGCCCAGGCTAGAGTGCAGTAGCACGCTCACAGCCACCCCAGCATCTACCTACTGGGCTCTGGCGATCCTTCCTCCTCAGCCTTCCAAGTAGCATGAACTGTAGGCTCACGCTACTATGCGTGGCTAATTTTTTCTTCTTTTAATTGTACAGACGAGGACTCACCATGTTGACCAAGTTGGTCTTGGCTCAGGCAATCCTCTCACCTCGGCCTCCCAAAGTGATAGGATTACAGGCTTGAGTCACTGCACCTCTTAACTACTTGTTTCCACTTCAACCACCACCATCTGCCCTCATCACAGTCTATTGGCCATATAGTAGCTACAATGACATTTTAAAAGGAAACTTAAATCTACCGCTCTTAACCCTCCACTGGTTATCCATTACATCTAAATTAAAATCCAAAATCTTCATCATGCTCAATAATGCCCTACATAATCTCCTTTCCCAAATCCAACCTTTCCCCACTCTAGTCACACTGGCTTCTCTGCATTTCTAACACTTCAATACGCCTATTGCTATCTCTGGGCCTCTGCACCGCTGTTCCTTCTAACAGAAATGCTATTCCCCTAAAAATCTTATATTTCAGGCTTAAATGCCACTTTTTCAGAGAGATCTTCTCTGAGAGCCTAGCTAAAGCAGAAGATATACTCATTCTCTAATCCTTTATCCATTTTCATCAAGGCATCTATTACTATCAATAGTATATTGCATATATATTTGTTTGCTGTCTTTCAACCCCATAAAAAATGTAAGGTCCATGATAGCTTGAGTCTGTGTTGCTCCCCAACACCTAGGCCAGTGCCCTACATACAGTAAAAGCTTAAGGAGTATATGTCCAATATTCAATGATTAAATTCTTATGGTATATAACTTTATTATTTAAGAAATATTTTTTAAATGGCCTTTAAAAAGCTAATATAAGATAGAGTTACATGATAAAGCATCTTATACAGACTCTACAACACAGGGGGGAAAAAAAAAACTATACTCAAAAACTGGTTACACAACCAGGCATGGTGGCTTAGACTGCAATCCCAGCACTTTGGGAGGCCAAGGCTAGAGAATTGCCTGAGCCAGGAGTTCAAGACCAGCCTGGGTAACTTGGTGAGACCTTGTCTCTGCAATAAATCACTAAAACTAGCTGGGTGTGGAGACATGCGTCTGAAGTTCCAGCTACTTGGAAGGCTGAGAAGGAAGGATCGCCTAAGCCCAGCAGGTCGAGGTTGTGGTGGCCATGAACGTGCCCCTGCACTCCAGCCCAGGTAACAATAGTGAGACTCCAACTCAAAAAAAAAACAAACAACTGGTTACAGTAGTTGTCCTAGATATTTTTGTCTTCTTCCCTTTTTTTTGAGTTGGAGTCTCACTCTGTTGCCCAGGCTGGAGTCGCTCACAGCCACCTCAGCATTGACTTGCTGGGCTCAGGTGATCCTTATGCCTCAGTCTTCCAAGTAGCCAGAACTACAGGCGAGCGCAACCACATCCAGCTAGTTTTTTTATTTATTGTAGAGAAGAGGTCTCGCCAAGTTCCCCAGGTGAATCACAAACCCACGGGTTCAGGAAATCCACTCGCCTCGGCCTCCCAAAGTACTAGGATTACAGGCTGAGCCACCGAGCCCAGCCAAAATTTTCATTTTCTTTCTCCTAGTTATCTTTTTTTTTTTTTTTTGAGTTGGAGTCTCACTCTGTCACCCAGACTGGAGGGCAGCGGCCGCTCCTGGCCACCGCTACCTCGACCTGCTGGGCTCTGGCGATCCTTCCACCTCAGCCTTCCAAGGAGCTGGAGCTACAAGCATGCGCTACCACGCCCGGTTAATTTTTTTTTTTTTTTTCTTTTTAATTTATTGTAGAGATGAGGTCTCGCCAAGTTGCCCAGGCGGGTCTCAAACCCGCAGGCTCAGGCAATTCACTCATCTCAGTCTCCCAAAGCGCGGGATTACAGGCTGAGCCACCGAGCCCGGCTGTTATCTTAATTTTAAAAAATAATTCAACAGTGAAGGTCTACTTTTGTAAATAGAAAAAATTATCATATGTTAAGAATTATGTCTCACAAAAATGACCCTGCCATTTTGTCCAGTCCTTTAAAAACAAAAAACTGAGACTTAGAAGAAGGTTGTGCTAGAAAAATAATTAAAGATTGCTTTCAATGTGAACTGAAGGCTCCTAATAACTAGGGTGACCAGATAATTTGTCATTCAAACTAAGTCAATTTTAAGAGTGAAAGGGGCTACAGAAGTAGTTAGTTGCTGTTTAATTAACAACAGGTATAACTCAGTCTTCTTCCAAGCAAACCAGAAAAAACAATCAAACTCATTACTTTCATGACACTCTTTAAGATCAGCTTAAATCCCCAAAACCAACCAATCTACTCTTTACTTCAGTTCATAAACCATAACACATAAGCCACACTAGGTTGACTACTGGCCATTCCATTACACACACCTCTGAAACTTCATTTCTTAGAAGGCATTTCCTTCCCTTCCCAGCTTACAGAAGTCCTACAACTTTCAGCTTAAGTGACATTTTCTAAATGAAGGGACTTCTTCTCTTATCATACAATAACATGCTCACAGCTTTCATTAAAGGTTCTTAACCTGGAGCATAGAGATGGCCTTATGAACATCTGTGAAAACCTGAAATTCTGTATAAACACTGCGTATATGTTCTTCTTGAAGCAGAGAATATAGCAATTATTTTCAGATTCCAAAAGTGACTCATAACTCAAAACCAGTAAGAAACACTGCTCTATCATATCACTTTAGATTACATTTATTTATTTACTCATATTACTCAGTAGACTATGAGTTTCTTCAAACCCTACCTATATTCACAGAAATAAATGATGTGCAGAACTAAAATTTTAAAAATATAGATTTGAGCTGGGCTCGGTGGCTCAGCCTGTAATCCTAGCACCCTGGGAGGCTGAGGTGAGTGGATTGCCTGAGCACATGGGTTCGAGAACTGCCTGGGCAACTTGGAGAGAGCTCATCTCTACAATAAATCAAAAAAATCAGCCGGGCGTGGTAGTGCATGCCTGTAATTCCGGCTACTTGGAAGGCTGAGGCGGAAGGATCACGGGAGCCCAGTAGGTTAAGGCTGCGGTGGCCGGGAGCGGCCACTGCACTCCAGTCTGGGTGACAGAGTGAGACTCCAACTCAAAAAAAAAAAAAAAAAAAATATATATATATATATATATATATGTTTAACTCCCCATTCCTCTTAATTCCCTCTGGCTCACTGTAAAATACCTAAAATTTGCTTCAAATTTTATTACCTTTATTCTCCAACTTTTAAATTTGAATCATTTAATACAAAAACTGAAATTTCCTCTTGTTAAAACCACTCATTGCTCATTTTTCCAATCTTTCTGCATTTTTAAAAATATGTAACAAGGGTACCTGCACAATGCATATCTGTATACCTAACACTTAACTGTACCCCACAATTTTCAAATAAAAAATATATATTTAAAAATAACAAAATAAAAATATGTAATCAGGGGGAAAAAGTAAAACTAAAAATTTTAAAGTTAAAAAAGTAAAACTGAAAAAAACTGTAAGAAAAAGTATCTAAAAAGAAAATAAAGCTCAGTGTTCAAAAAAATCATAAATTCAAGACCAGAGATTAATATTAATAGAAGAAAAAGAAGAGAGGTATGAGTCTATCTATGCTAACAACGCTTGTTCTGCCTCCAATTTTCAGATTGGCAGGACTCGTCTCTACAATAAATAAAAAGTTGGCTGGATATGGTAGCGCATGCTGTAGTTCCAGCTACTTGGAAGGCTGAGGCAGAAGGATCACCTGAGCCCAACAGGTTGGCGCTGGGGTGGCCATGAGTGTACCACTGCACTCCAGCTCCAAAAAAAATTGCCTGTTAATAATTTAGTTTAAAACATTTCAAGCTGGGCTCAGTGGCTCAGCCTGTAATCCTGCGCTTTGGGAGGCTGAGGTGAGTGGAATACCTGAGCCCGCGGGTAACTTGGCGAGACCTCATCTCTACAATAAATGTAAAAAAAAAAAAATTAGCCGGGCGTGGTAGTACGCACCTGTAGTTCCAGCTACTTGGAAGGCTGAGGCGGAAGAATCGCCAGAGCCCAGCAGGTCAAGGCTGCAGTGGCCAACAGTGGCCACTGCACTCCAGTCTGGGCAACAGAGTGAGACTCCAACTCAAAAAAAAAAAAAGCATTTCAACATGCTGACAGGGTATTCTGATTTAAAAAAAAAAGAAGAAGAAGAAGAAGACATGCAATATGACCAACAATCTGGAGACACTCACCGTATTGTAGACTGCTGAGACAGCGGGAGTAAAGATTCGCTCCTCGATAGGCTGCTGCACAGGTCCTCTAGGAATTCTAGAAGAGCGAGTCAAGGATAAGAGAACTCAAAAATGGATGGTTTTAGAAGTAAGAGACAACTCTCACCACAAAATTCTGCCAATGACCCAAGCTTTTTCACTCAATGAGTTATATACTTCTCCACTGAATCTAAAAAATAAAGTATTTCCTAATGTGACTAAATCAATCTCTCCAAAAATCAACATTTTATGGAAACTCAAAACAATTACAAGTATTACATGTCTCCAAATGTTACAACCATGATGAGAATCTGCCACCTTTACTTTCTATTGAAAAAAAAAAAACAAAGAAAAAGTAAAAGCAGAATATTCAGGATGGTAAGACTAATTCATCAAGGGGAAATTGGTGACAAAGACCAAGTCTGTTCTGCTAACTACGCAAAAATAGCAAATACAATTGTTTCCTTGTTTTTCTTATTTTGTCTGCTGCTTTACCCGTTATTAACCCCCCAGCTCCCCATTTGTAAAGAGGCTCTCCAGCATAATTTAGTTTAAAACATTTCAGCATGCTAGCAGGGCATTCTGTTAAAAAGCAAAAGATTATACTTTTATTCAGCTTCGAAATAAGAAAGATGTAAACTCTTCTACCTGGTAAGGCAATATTATGGATCAGAAAATATTGGTGCCCTTGACCTCATTAAGAATGACAACCAAAAGACTGGCACCAGAAGATAATAGCAGTTACTCCAGGATAATGGGTTTACATAATTTTACTATGTGTTTTTTTCTACAATGGGTATAAGAAATTTGTATGATTTAAATGTACTTTTTAATGACTATAGATGTAGCAAGCTGAAAATAAGAATCTTTGCTTTAACTAAACAAATATTTAATACTTCTCATATCATATTCCTTTCTAATTCAATGAGATAGTTTGGAAGACAAAGTGAGAGCTGCAAATAATTTATTAAGAATGACCAGGTTGGGTGCCGTGGCTCACATCTATAATCCCAGTACTGTGAGACACGACCTAAACAACAACAAAAAGAATGACCACAAGTTGCCAAAATCAGAGAGTCATTAAAAGGAAAAACATATATGGAGTGCAGTGACACAATCACAGCTCACCACATCTTCAAACTCTTGGGCTCAGGGATCCTCCTGCCTCAGCCTCTCAAATAGCTGAGACTACAAGTATGTACCACCACACCCAGCCAATTTTTAAAATATTTTTGTAGAAATAGGTCTCATTATGTTGCCTAGGTTGGTCTCAAACTCCCAGGCTGAAGCATTCTCGTAACTTGACCTTCCAAAATGCAAGAATTAAGGATGTGAAGCAACATTTTTTACATTCAAGTTGATATAGTTTCTGATGAGTTTACATAGAGATAAAACAAGAAAAACAAAAAAGCTCTGTACTTTATTTATTTATATTTTTACTTTTATTTCTTTTTTGAGTTGGAATCTCACTCTGTCACCCAGACTGGAGTGCAGTGGCCGCTCCCGGCCACCGCAGCCTCGACCTGCTGGGCTCCGGTGATCCTTCCACCTCAGCCTTCCAAGTAGCTGGAACTACAGGCGCACGTTACCACGCCCAGCTAATTTTTGATTTATTGTAGAGATGAGGTCTCGCCAAGTTGCCCAGGCGGGTCTCGAACCCGCAGGTTCAGGCAATCCACTCACCTCAGCCTCCCAAAGTGTGGGATTACAGGCTGAGCCATCGAGTCTGGCTAGCTCTGTGCTTTAAATCATTAAAACTAATAACAAGATACCAGTCTCTAGAAAGTTCTTTAAACAAGTAACCTTGTTAAATGCGTTGCCATAATTTCCTATACACAAGCTACTGATTTAAAATGCTGCATTGAGAAACAGCAACGCTAAAACATTTCATAAAGGAACTTAATCCAAATCATGTGTGTATATATGTGTGTGTGTGTCTAATGTAAAAAAATACAACACTAAAAAGTTTCAGACAAAAGTCCTCATTATTAGCTGCTCAATTCTTTCAGAATGAAGATTACCCCTTAGCTGAAATAAAACTTTCTTTGCATTAAGAGTTCTACAGTGTGGTCATATGACTGGTAGAAAATATAAGGATATTCTTTCTTCTGCAGAGCTAACTGCCATTAGTTTTTCCACCTAGAGCTAATTCTTGCTATGAAAGAATATAAATTCTCAAATGAGTTATGCTTTTGCTGCAAAATGCTGAGTCACTCCACTTAACCTTACAAGGGGAGAGTTAACAGTCCTGATTTCTATTAGTTACTTTAATAGATAAAAAGATTACTATAATAACAAGACTTCTAAAGAGACACTCATATATTTGGTCAATTGGTACTAACATTATTTTTTCTTAGCCACAAATGAAGAATGTTCATTTCATTTATTTCACTTCCTGTAAACTACCAACAGGATATTGTGGAATGATAAACTGTCTTGTAAGAGATATTTTGTATAAAAAATATTTATTATTTTTTAAAAAACATAGTCCTATTTTTAAAAAAACTGAAAACACAAATCAGAAGCTCTAGCCCCCTGCTGTGGCTCACACTTATAATCCTAGCACTTTGGGAGACCAAGATGGAAATTGAAACGGCTATGATGTATATCATTAGAAAATACAAAGAAAACTAGCAAGATTATACAGATGGTATGTAATGCTGAATTACGACTCTAAGTAGAAATATAAATGTAAAAACTGTTAAATTGTACACGTTCTTTTTCTAATAAAAATTACCAAATGACAAATTTCACAAAGTGAAATTTTAAAGTTAAAGATTATTGAAGCACAACAGACTCTGAACTGATTATTAAAGTACTCACTGCATACCATCTACATTAAATGACAACTAAGCAAATAAAAAAATTTCCGGAAGCCAGGCATGGTAACTCATGCCTGTAATCCCAGCACTTTGGGAAGCCGAGTTGAGAGGACTGCCTGATCCCACAGGTTCAAGACCAGCCTAGGCAACTTGGCAAGACCACATCTCTACAATAAATCAAAAAATTAACTGGGTGTGGTGGCACATGCCTGTAGTTCTAGCTACTTGAAAGACTGAGGCAGAAGGTCACCTGATCCCAGCAGGTTGAGGGTGCGATGGCCATAAACATGCCTTGCACTTCAGCCTGGCTGGCAGTGTTTGACACCAACTCAAAAAAAAAAAAAAAATCCAGAGATCAAATTTCATCACAGAAATCCATGAATGCATGAGGAGATTACACAATGATGTGAATGCTGCCTGCTTATGCCATACAGAAAAGAGGGAGCCAATATTTTTCTATGAACAGATTTACTGAAACTTCATTAATGATGAACTCTCTTCAGGATGAAACTTCTGGATCTAAAGTAATCATATCTGGCACTGGGCTTGACTCATAGTCAGCACCCTCCGTGAAAAGTGGATTTTCAGCCGGGCTCAGTGGCTCAGCCTGTAATCCCGCGCTTTGGGAGGCTGAGGTGAGTGGATTGCCTGAGTCCGCGGGTTCAAGACCCACCTGGGCAACTTGGCAGACCTCATCTCTACAATAAATCAAAAAATTAGTCAGGCGTGGTAGCGCACGCCTGTAGTTCCAGCTACTTGGAAGGCTGAGGCAGAAGGATCACTGGAGCCCAGCAGGTCGAGGCTGCAGTGGCTGGGAGCGGCCACTGCACTCCAGTCTGGGCAACGGAGTGAGACTCCAACTCAAAAAAAAAGAAAAGTGTATTTTCACAAATTAGAAAACAAGAAGTGAAAGTAAAAAGAAATCTTGTGCAGTTTGCCTAAATAGTAATGTTCCACTTACTATTCCCAGTTGACTGTTCCTAAACCCTGCCCCACTCCACTGTAAGAAAATCTATTATCCTAATGCTTAGCAAGAGCAATATTCTTAAAGTAATAAACTCAAGTCATTATTTCCTCACTGAAAGGAAAAGCAAGGGGGAAAATACAATCATACAAACACTGCTTTCTAGATGTAAAAAAAAAGGTAACTGACATCAGAAAATGAAAACAAGTAATGCTAAAGGTCATTTTCTGTATTCTTTCTTCCCTTCTTTTTGTTTTAAAACAAAGTTGGCTGGACACAGTGGCTCACGTCTGTAATCTCAGCACTTTGTGAGGCAGAAGCAAGAGGATTACCTAGTCCGGAAGTTCAAGACCAGCCTGGGCAACTTGGCAAGACTTTGTCTCTACTATAAATCAAAAAAATTAGCCGGGTGAGGAGGTGGCGTACACCTGTGGTTCCAGCTACTTGGAAGGCTAAAGTGGAAGGACTGACTGAGACCAGCAGGTCAAGGTTGCAGTGGCCATAAGCGTGCCACTGCACTCCAGCCTGGGTGACAGAGTGAGACTCCTACTCAAAATAAATAAATAAATGAAATAACGTTTATCAGAGAAAGAAGGGAGAAAAGAAAGACATGACAGAGCTAGTATAAGCAAAATAAACTGCCTGTATTATTTCTTATTACATTTTAGACCAATATGGCAATGTCTGTCAATTTATGCCTTCTCTACTCGCTGCTTATTTCTACAAATAATTTGGGGGGGGTGGTCGGAGTCTCACTCTGTCACCCAAACTGGAGTGCAATGACACCCTCATGGCCACCACAGTCTCAACCTGCTGGGTTCAACCTCAGCCATTCAAGTAGCCAGAACTACAGATGTGTGCCACCACACCTGACTATTATTGTAGAGAGGAGGTCTCCCCAGCTGGTCTTGAATCCCTGGGCTCAGGCAATCCTCCCAGAGGGCTGGGATTACAAGCAGAACCACCGTGTCCAGTCTCTTATTTCTACATAGTTTTGACAAAGAGAAAGGAAGTTAAATTGTATACTGGCAGAACTTTTGAAGTACACCTTATTTCACAAAGATACTATACATGATGTCTCAAAAGAAACACTTTTGAAAATACAGCTGCTACCTGGGCACAGTGGTCCATGCCTATAATCCCAGCACTCTGAGAGGCCGAGATGGGAAAATTGTTTGAGCCGAGGAATTCAAAATCAGCCTAGTGAGTGAGACCACATCTCTACAAAAAATTAATCACGTGGTGGCAAACACCTATAGTCCCAGCTATTCGGGAGGCTGAGGTAGAAGGATCACCTAAGCCCAGTCTATGGTGAGCTGTGATCCTGTGACTATACTAAGGCCTGGAAAACACAGTGAGACCTCCAACTCAAAAACAAATAAATTAATTAAATAAAACAAAATACAGTTGCTTTGGAAATAGCTATAGTCCCTTTATCATCAGTTCTAACCCACAGGGACTTGTCTTTCAAATTTTTTTTTGAAATTCCAACTTAAATCAGAGTATCTTTACAAACAGCTCCTACAAAAGTAAATTTAACCTAGTGTTAAGAAGAAACCAGGCACAGTGAAGCCTACCTATTATACCAAATACTCCAGAGACTGAGGAGGAAGGATCCCTTGAGCCCAGGAGTTCAGCTGGGCAACATAGAAGAAAGAAGGAAGGAAGGAAGGAAGGAAGGGAGGGAGGGAGGGAGGGAGGGAGGGAGGGAGGGAGGGAGGGAGGAAGAGGGAGGGAGGGAGGAAGGAAGAAGGAGGGGAGGAAGGAAGGAAGGGAGGAGGGGAGGAGAGGAGGAGGGGAGGAGGAGAGGAAGGAGGGGAGGAGGGGAGGAAGGAGGGGAGGAAGGGAAGGGAAGGAAGGAAAGAAGAGGAAAAAACACCTAGCACTAGTCAAAACTAAATAAACACAGTCTACAAAATTTTTAAATCTAAAAAAAAAAAAACACCCCTATCTCACTGTTTAAGATATAGAAGAAAAATCCAAATGAATTCAGGATGTTTAAAAAATATTTTAAGAAAGTCCCAAATTTCTAAATATTCTTTGGAATTTTTGAGATCGACTCAACATGTAGAAACATGATTAACTGATTATAGAACTGATTATAGAAACTGATTATAGAACTGATTATAGAAAGTCATTTGAAAAATTAAACCTCTCCTTCTGAGACAACTGGATAGACACACATGCAAAAGAATGATGGTGGACACCTAACTCACAGTGTATATAAAAATTAACTCAAAAATGAACTAAAGAAATAAAGGTAGCAGGTAGAAGTATATATTCTTACAAGTGAATCTAGGGATAAATCTGCACAATCTGGGATTCAGCAATGGATTGCTAGCTATGACACCAACAGCACCAGCACAACAGAAAACTAATAAATAACTAAGCCAGATGAGCTAGCAAGCACCTGTAGTCCCAGCTTACGGGGAGCTGAAATAGGAGGATCCCTTAAGCCCAGAGTGCTATAAAAGCACCTGTGAATAACCACTGCAATCCAGCCTAGGCAAAACAGAAACACAAATGTTTTGTTTTTAAAGAAACACCCCATTTCTTTACAAAGTAATAACACTAGATAAATTGTATTTCATCAAAATTAAAATTAAAAACATTTATGCTTCAAGAAGACACCATCAAGAAACTGAAAAGATATCCCGCAGAATGGGAGAAAATATTTGCAAATGTACCTGATAAGGAACTTTGATCCAGAATATATCAAGAACTCATACAACTCAATAATAAAAATATAACTCAGCTAGGTGTTGTAATGCCAGTACTTTGGGAGGCAGAGGCAAGAGGATTGCCTGAACCTGGGGATTCGAGACTAGCCTGGGCAACTTGGTGAGACCTCCTCTCTACAATAAATGAAAAAAATAGCCAGACATGGTGGCATGCAACTGTGGTTCCAGCTACTTGAAATGCTGAGGTGGAGGGATCACCTGAGCCCAACAAGTTGAGGCCGTGGTGGCCGTGAACACGCCACTGCACTCCAGTCCGGGCAACAGAGTGAGACTCCAACTCAAATTAAAAAAAAAAAAAAAAAAACCCACACAACTCAATTTTTAAAATAGCAAAAGGATATAAACAGACGTTTCTCCAAAGAATAATATACTGACCAATAAACACATGACAAGATGCTCAATATCACTAGCCATCAGAGAAATGGAAATCAAAACCACAATGAGATACTACTCCATACCCAACAGGATAGTTATAATCCAAAAGTCAGACAAGTACTGGCAAGTATGTGGAGAAACTAAAACCATCATGCACCACTGATAAAAATTTGAAATAGTGCAGCCACTCTGAAAAAGAATCCGACAGTTCCACAAAGGTTAAACATAGTTAACACATGACCCAGCAATTTCATTCAGAGGTATATACCAAAGAGAAATGGAAATATATGCTCACTCAAAAACTTGTACATAAATTTTTATAGCATCATTATTTATAACAGTCAAAAGGTATAAACTACTCAAATGTCCATCAATTGACTAACAGGTGGATAAACAAAATGTAAACTATCAATACAGTGGAATTTTATCTGGCAACAAATGCAATAAATTACTAATATACACCAATATATAGACGAATCTTGAAAATTTTATGCTAAATGAAAGAAGTTAGACCAAAAAATTATATATTACATGATACGATTTTTTTGAAATGTCCAGAATAGGCTACACAGATAGAAAGACTACTTGGTGGCTAGAAACTAGAAGGAACGGGGAGACAGAGAGTTGACAGCTGAAAGGTATGGAGTCTCTTTCTGAAGGTGATAAAATGTTCTATACAACTGGCTGTGAAAATGATTGCATGTATCTGTGAAAGCACTAAAAACTACAGTATATACAGTTTAAATGAATGAATTCTATGGTGTAGGCTTTATCTCAATAAAGTTGTTCTTCTAGCCGGGCTCAGTGGCTCAGCCTGTAATCCCGTGCCTTTGGGAGGCCGAGGTGAGTGGATTGCCTAAGTCCGCGGGTTCAAGACCCACCTGGGCAGCGAGACCTCATCTCTACAATAAATCAAAAAATTAGCTAGGCGTGGTAGCACACGCCTGTAATTCCGGCTACTTGGAAGGCTGAGGCGGAAGGACCGCCGGAGCCCAGCAGGTCGAGGCTGCGGTGGCCGGGAGCGGCCAATACACTCCAGTCTGGGCAACAGAGTGAGACTCCAACTCAAAAAAAAAAAAAAGTAAAAAAAGAAAAAGAAAAATGTGTGAACATTCAAACTTCTACCTTTCAGTCCGTAGATTTCCTAAATTTATCAGAGAAGAATAAGTTTCCCAAGCTCTTTGGATTTCAGAATTGCAAGCTTATACCTTCTTGAACATTATGTTTTTGCAATTAATATATTTGGAAATCACCATTTAAATGTTAACAAATGGGAACTATTATATATTTTTTTTTTGAGTCACTCGGAGTCTCACTCTGTCACCCAGACAGAGTGAGATTACAGGCGTAAGCCACTGTGCCCAGTCATTATATTAGTTTTTTGTTTGTTTGTTTGTTTGTTTTTTGAGGTTTTTTTTTTAGTTCAGGCAATCCACTCACATCAGCCTCCCAAGGTGCAGGAATACAGGCTGAGCCACTGAGCCCAGCTCATTATATTAGTTTTTTAACAAGTACAGAAACATTAGTCTCAAAGTGCTTAGGCAAGGAGCCTTTGTTCTGGCTCTGGTTTTCTAGTAACACAAACACAACTAAGTAAATACTGCCAATTGATTTCCTGTCAGTTATATTTAAGTGTACTCAGAAACATATCCTGCAACCAAAGGGAGGCCTAAACTTTACCTGTACGATGACCATTTGTATTACCTAATCCTGAATTGTACCCACATCTTTAAAATAAAAAAAAATTTAATTAATTAATTTAAAAAATAAAGGCTGGGTGCAGTGGCTGAAGCCTGTAATCCCAGCACTTTGGGAGGCCAAGGCGAGTGGACTGCCTGAGTTCAGGGGTTCAAGACTAGCCTGACAACTTGGCAAGACCTCATCTCTACAATAAATCAAAATTTAGCCAGGCATGGTTAACACACCTGTAGTTACAGCTACTTGTAGGCTAAGGTGGAAGGAGAGCCTGAGTCCACCAGATCGAGGCTGCAGTGACTGGGAGCATGCCACTGTACTCCATCCAGCCTGTGTGACAGAGCGAGACTCCAACTCAAAAAATAAAAGGTAAAACAATAAAAATAAATAAAAAGCAAACCTAGGAAATGTGGGAAATGAAATCTAAATCGAACTACAACTAGTCCAAATTTTAAAAAAAGAACCCTGCATAAGTTTAGAAACAAACAAAAATACTGCCAGATAAAATGGCAGCTGCTAAGACAAAAATATAGACTTTCCATTAGACAAAATGACACAAAGAAAAATGAAGAATAGACTCACAAGTTTCTTCTTTTTCTGAAGTTTCTTGTTTCTCCAGGGAAACATTCATTCGACGTCTTTTTTCCATTTTTTTTTTTAAAGTTGGTGATCTCACTCTGTTGTCTAAATTGGAGTGCAGTGGTACAATTATGGCTTACTGCAGCTTTAACTTCCTGGGCTTAGGCAATCCTTCTACCTCTGCTTTCCACAGAACTAAGACTATAGTTGTACACCACCACACTCGACTAATTTTTTTAATTTTTTTTTTTTAGAGACAAGATCTCACTATATTGCCTAGGCTATTCTACAAATCCTGGTCTCCAGTTATCCTCCTGCCTTGGCCTCTCAAAGTGCTGAGATTACAGGCATGAGCCACCTATACTTGCAAGCATTTGGGCTTTTTTTTCTGAGTTGGAGTCTCATTGTCACCCAGGCTGGAGTGCTCCCAGCCACTGAAACCTCGACCTGCTGGGCTCAGGTGATCTTTCCACCTCAGCCTCCCAAGTAGCCGGAACCACAGACTTATGCCACCATGCCCAGCTAATTTTATTTATTTATTTATTTTTATTGTAGAGATGAGGTGTTGCCAAGTTGCCCAGGCGGGTCTCAAACCCACAGGCTCAGGCAATCCTCTCACCTCAGTCTTCCAAAGTGACGGGATTATAGGCGTGAGCCACCACGCCCGGCCTCAACATAGATCTTAATATCCCCAAATTTGTAGTTCCAAAACAGACTATTATTATACAGCAGTATTTACTAACACCCAATTTAGATTAAATATAATCAATCCATATGACAGAGCAAAGGCAGAAGCAACAAAGTCTCTCCCTCAAAAATGCCCAGCTTGCACACTACCAAAGTCAGATACCCATCAACAATGACTGGATCCATAAAATGGTAAATGTGCACAATGGAATACTATTCAACCATTAAAAAAGAATGAAATCAGCCAAGCTCGGTGGCTCAGCCTGTAATCTCGCGCCTTTGGGAGGCTGAGGTGAGTGGATTGCCTGAGCCCACGGGTTCGAGACCCACTTGGGTGGCGAGACCTCATCTCTACAATAAACCAAAAAATCAGCCAGGCGTGGTAGCGCACGCCTGTAATTCTGGCTACTTGGAAGGCTGAGGCAGAAGGATCGCCGGAGCCCAGCAAGTCGAGGCTGCAGTGGCCGCTTCCGGCCACTGCACTCGAGTCTGGGCGACAGAGTGAGACTCCAACTCAAAAAAAAAAAAGAATGAAATCATGTCTTTTGTAGCAACATGGATGGAACTGAAGGCCATTATCTTAAGAAGTGAAACAACTTGCTGAGACCGTCTCAAATAAAAATAAGTAAAATTTAAAAATAAGAAAGAATTTGCATTCAGAATATATAAAGAAATTCAAAATTCAATGATAAGACACTTAATCTAAAATTTTTCAAATGGGCCAAAGTTTTGATAAGATGACACCTTATCATGTGCGGGTGGTAAATAAAGGCATGAAACGATGGTGAACAGCATTAAGGAATACAAATTAAAACCACAATGAGCTATTACTATACCTATTAGATTAGTTAAAAATAAAAAAGACGACAATGCCACGTACTGGCAAGGATGAGACACAATTGGAAATCTCATACATTGTGAGTAGATTACAAAATGGCATAGCCACTTCGGAAAACAATTTGGCAGCACCTCATAAAGTTCAACATACACTTTCCATATGACCCAGCAATCCCATTCATAGGTATTTGTCCAAGAGAAATGACAACTTAAATTCACACAAAAGCCTGTATGCAAACATCTACTACAGCTTCATTCATAATGACCAAAAACTGGAAACAATCCAAATATCTTCAACTCGTGAATGGATAAACTATGGTACATCCACATGATGGAATACTACTGGCACTAAAAAAGGAATGAACTAGTGATAGAGACAACAACATGAATTAATCTCAAATGCTAATTATTTTAAGTAAAAGAAGCTAGACTCAAAAAGACTGTGAGTCCATTTATATGACATTCTGGGAAAGACAAACTATAGAGACAGAAAACAGTCCAGTGGTTGCCAAGAGCAAAGGGTTGGAAGGAGAATTTATCCACAAAGAGACAGCACTGAAGGAATATAATTGGATGAAGTGTACTTTTCTGTATCTTCAATGTAGCAGGGTTACAAATACTATTCATTTGTCAGAAACCATAGAACTGTACACCTAAAATAAGTGAATATACAATTCCTTAAAAGGTTAAGCAATAGTCACCATATGGTTAAGCAATTTCACTCATGCATATATAGCCAGGAGAAAAAAAAAATCATATGCTCATGTAAATCTTGTACACGAGTATTCACATCAGCATTATTCATAACAGCCAAAAGTGGAAATGACCTAAATGTCATCAACTGAAGCTTTTTTTTTCTTTTTTTCAACAAAAAAAAAGCAATATAAGATCTTGTTTTTTTTTTTTTTTTTTTTTTTGAGTTGAAGTATCACTGTCGCCCAGACTGGAGTGCAGTGGCCGCTCCCAGCCACCGCAGCCTCGACCTGCTGGGCTCCGGCGATCCTTTTGCCTCAGCCTTCCAAGTAGCTGGAACTACAGGCACACGCTACCACGCCTGGCTAAATTTTTTTTTTTTTATTTATTGTAGAGATGAGGTCTCGCCTGCCCAGGCGGGTCTTGAACCCGCGGGCTCAGGCAATCCACTCACCTCAGCCTCCCAAAGGTGCGGGATTACAGGCTGAGCCACCAAGCCCAGCTGCAATATAAGATCTTACACACTTCTGAAATCCTGCTTAATGACCTTGCAGTATGAAAAATGCAACAAAAAAAAAAAAAGAAAGAAAGAAAAGAAAAGAAAAACGCCCAACCTGCTTCTTGACACTACTCTTGACAAACTTCTCTCTTCACAATATCGGGAAAAGATCTTTCTCTATCAATAGCCAACAAACCAAAGGCAAAACACACTTATACCAGTGAATCAAGACTGCCAACATAACAAAGGAAAGATTTAGTTGTGGTACCTAAAAATGAGACAAAGTATTTTCTGATAGCAAAGAGACCAACATTTAACAATAGAAATAACTTCACAAAGTAAAAAATCACGTTTAATATATCAATGAAAACCATACAAATTATAACTGGAAGGTACCCGTAGCTCCTGTCAACCTAGTATAAAGGATACCTAGTATCTTTTATTCCACAGTAAAGCCATTCAAATATCTGAGCTGTTAACAAGTCTTCTTTAAGAGTTTTCCAGGTGAAACATTCTCACTTCCTCTGACCATTCATCAACAGGCAGATGAGGTATAATCACATCAGAGTAAAGTGGAAGGGGCACTTTTCAACCTTAGATGATGTCAGCTTTCTCTACTTCTTAACTCTCCTTACTAATCCATGTTGTCTTCAATAAACTATCATCTGTGTGCCTGTTTTCATCTAAAATTGCTACGAAATCATATCTTATTCATTCTCTACATAAGCAGTCAATCATGAGAATGTAAAGAAAAGACTTTACATGTATACCTGTTTAATTTCATCATGTGTATTCTGATCCACTTCACTTTGAAATTTAATTGTACATTTAATTTTTTCATCTAAGTTTCCCAGTAGTCTTTACAAGGTTAAAAATTTCATCTTATTTTAAATCACTGGCAGGGGAAACACTGGATAAGTCAGAACTAAAGAAAACACTGTGGCTTTCCAACAGACACTCCTCTAATTACAACCCATGAATCAACACCACTTTGAATGTAACTGATCAAACAGCTGCAAATTTCACCTTTCCTATGTATCATTATATTAACTATATCATTATAAGATCCAAAAAGATATCACAAATACTTTCTTGAAATCAAGTAATTTGTAGTCTGTACAGACAGAAAGCAATAATGAAGTACACATAAACTTTGAGAGTATAACTGGTGATAAAAAAAAATTTCTTTTCATTACACTGGAGAGATTACCATTTGATACAGTTGAAATTTATAAATAAAAGACAAAGTTAGCCAGGTGCAGTGGCTCAAGCATGTAATCCCAGCACTTTGGGAGACCGAGGTGAGGGGATTACCCGAGCCCATGGGTTCAAGAACAGCCTGGGCAAATTATAGAGACCTCGTCTCTACAAAAAATCAAAAAATTAGCTGGACATGGTAGCGCACGCCTGTACTTCCAGTTTCTTGGAAGGCTGAGGTGGAAGGATCCCTGAGCCCAGCAGGCCAACAACACTGGGGTAGCCGTGAGCGTGCCACTGCACTCCAGCCTGGGCAACAGAGTGAGATTCCAATGCGCGCGCGCACACCACACACACACACACACACAGTCATATATTACAAATTTAAAAACAGAATAAGTTTGAGAAGATATAGAAAAAATGAAATCAAGTCCAATTAAGGTGTTAACTTGAATTATCAGGCCTAGAATGCAACTAAAGAATGCTGCTAGTTTTATATAGTAAGGTGCCTGAAGAATGAAGGAAAACACTAAAAAGGAAACAGTTCCATCCAGTAAATATGGAATAAACCCACTACAGCCTCTTTCACAGATTATAACTAAAAACTCTAGACATACATACAAGGCTGGGTGCAGTGGCTCATGGCTGTAATCCCAGCACTTTGGGAGACCTAAGTCGGAGGATCACATGAGGCCAGAAGTTCGAGGCTGCAGTGACCTATGATTGTGCCACTGCACTCTGCCACTCTGGATGGCAAAGGGAGACCCAATCTCTAAAAACTAATAAAAATTCTGAACACACAAAAACCAACATATCTCAACAAAAACAAATCTGAAAAATTCCTCTGAAAGGCAAACAAAAAAGGGAGATTGTGGAAAGGAGTCAAAACTTAGTAAATATCTCACATGGGACATAGGGGTAGGAAGGCTGGCACTGGTTGCTGTTGATTTGTTTGTTTTGTTCTCTATAGGCTTTGCTATAGAACTCTACAGCAGTGGTTAAAATTCCAACATAAAGCCCTTATTTCAGGTCAGAGGAAATGGAAGAATAATGGGGGAATTCCAAAGAAGAAAACTGGAAAAGGAGGATCTTTGAACTTTTTGTATGAACCCATACCAGTCCCAGGCTCATCCCATATGCATAAATGGGACAGATTCAAAACAGTAAAACAAATTTTTGGAAATTGTTGTAACAGAGATCAGAACTGCCCAACCCCCATAGAACAAAGACAAAACATGAGCTCTGAAACTAATCATGATGATTTCCTACTCGAAAGTAAAAACAAATACCATTCTCCATAGGATTATGATAGGACCCAGAATCCACAAAGCAAACTTACAATGTCCAGAACACAATCTAAAATTGCTTGATATAGAAAACTGGAAAAATGTAACCAATTTCCAAAAACTTGTAGTCAAATCTTTTTTTTTTTTTTTCTTTTAGTTGGATTCTCACTCTGTCACCCAGGCTGGAGTGCAGTGGCACGCTCATGGCCACTGCAATTTCAACCTGTTGGGCTCAGGTGACTCTTCTGCTTCTGCCTTCCAAGTAGCTGGAACTACAGGGGTGTGTCACCACAGCCAGCTAATTTTTTTTTTTTTATTGTAGAGAAGAGGTCTTGCCAAATTGCCCAGACTGGTCGCAAATTCATGGGCTGAGGCAATTATCTTGTCTCAGTCTCCCAAAGTGCTGACATTACAGGCGTGAGCCATCGTGCCTGGTTTAGTTAAATCTTTTAAGGGTGAAGGCCTACATAAAGAACATTCTCCCAAGGGTCCACAATTTATTTTTATTTTTATTTTTTTGAGTCTGAGTCTCACTCTGTCACCCAGGCTGGAGTGCAGTGGCACACTCCCGGCCACCGCAGTCTTAACCTGCTGGGCTCCAGCGATCCCTCCGCCTCAGCCTTCCAAGTAGCTGGAAGTACAGGCGCGTGCTACTACGCCCAGCTAATTTTTTATTTATTGTAGAAATGAGGTCTCACCAAGTTGCCCAGGTAGATCTCAAACCCACGGACTCAGGCAATCCACTTGCCTCGGCCTCCCAAAGTGCTGTGATTACAGATTGAGCCACCAAGCCCGCCCAGGGCCCACAATTTATAAACCATCACATTCACAATGTCTAGGACACAATCCAAAGTTATTCAACATACAAAGAACCAGGAAAATATGACCAATTCTTAAGAGAAAAGACAATAAAGAAAAGACTCACAGCTATTATAACCACATTCCATGAGGTAAAGGAAAACACATATGAAATGAATAGAACAGAAATTCTCAGCAGATAAATACAAACTATAAAAAAGAACCAAATGGAAATTTTAGAACTAAAAAATTCAATCTAAAAAATATTCACTGGGTGATATCAATAACAGAATGGAAATAAGAGAGGAAAGAGAATCAGAAAAGAAATCAATAAAAAAAAAGAAAAACAAAAATTTTTTTAATGAAAAGGGTTAGGGAAGCAAAAATTAAAAACTACAGCATATAGAATTTTACTGTGAAAATTATCAGTTATTAACTTGTTCTATGGGTAAGCAAGTTTTTTCTTATAAGGTCAGATAGTAAATATTTATGCATACATAGGGCTGGTATGGGCTTGAGGGCCATATACAAGTCTCTGTCAATGCTCTACTATGCTGTTATAATGTAAAAGGAGCTGCAGACAACACATAAAACAGGGCCGGGTATGACAGCATGCGCCTATAATCTCAGCCCTCTGGGAAGCCAATGAAAGGATCACTTGAGGCCAGGAGACTGAGGTTACAGTAAGCTATGATGGTGCCACTATATTGACAAACTGAGAGACAGAGCAAGATCCTATTTCTAAAAATAAGTAATTAGTCAATTAATTAATGTGGCTGTATTCCAATAAAACTTTATTTACAAAAATAGGCAGCCATTAAGTGAACCATATACTGCCAGCCTTCATTTTTACCTAATAAAACATCTTCCCCAACACTTTGTACAAGACTGTCAACTTCAGACTATAAATGAAATTTTTGTATAATACATGTAATAGCACAAACCTTAAGTTTCTAAACATTAATTAAATCCATCTGTGATATAGATGGAGGAAGCATTATAGTGCTATATTATAAGATGATGCAAGAGAGAGAGTCTTGAAATCATCAGTAATAAAAATCTGATGAGGCCAGGTACAGTGGCTCACACCTGTAATTCCAATACTTTGGGGGGCCGAGGTGAGAGGATTACCTGAGCCCAGGGGTGCGAGACCAGCCTGAACAACTTGGCAAGACTTCATCTCTACAATAAATCAAATAATTAGCTGCGTGGGGTGGTGCATGCCTGTGGTTCCAGCTACTTGGAAGGCTGAGGCGGAAGGATCACCTGAGACCAGCAGGTTGAGGCTGTGGTGGCTGTGAGTGTGCCACTGCACTACAGCCTGGGAGACAGAGTGAGACTCCAACTCAAAAAATAAAAATATGGGCATTGTAGTTTGTTTGATTTAATGCACTATAATAACAGGCTAAAAATAACAGTCCAGTGGCCAGTTCATATGGCCAGCTGGACTCTGCTCCTGTATTGCTTTCTATTCACGCTCCCTGTCTTCTTCCATACGCTGACTACTACCAGCTACTGAGTCCCCTATACCCAATGTTCACTATTTAAACAGCAAGAAGCACAGTCAAAAAGGAATGCTAAAACCTCCCTACACCCTATTACTCAACTTTTATAAAGCCTATTTTAAGAAGACTGTTTAAAGAAAAAATAGTTACAAAGATTTCCCAAAAGAATAGTGAAAATGATTCACTTCATCTGGAGAAGGATGGGTAAGGGTGGCTGTAAGGATAGGCTTGTATCAGTGGAAGAATAAAAAAGAAAAGGGAAAAGAATAAATAATATCCACTTCCCCCTTTTAGAAGTAACCAAAACTTATTTTCCAGTGAGCAGTCTGTCCACAGATTGCTTACTATTTTGTGATACAGGGGCTTAGGATCAGACAATCTTGGGTTCCATTTCTAATTTTAGTCCTTAGTAAACCGTGCAGTTATAGTTAGCCTCAATTATAAAACAGTGATAATAAAAACATCCATAGTCTTCTTTGAGTATTAATTAAGTCACTACATGAAATATTCTGCACAATACCTGGTATTAGACATCCAACCCATTAATTTCCCCTTCTGACTCCCAAACTAAAAGTAATATGACATGACCACAGTCAGAAAAGTGGTACTGGAAGAACAAATGTTTACAGAAGTCTGATTAAAAGCAATCAGTAATCTCCTTCCCCAGTCATTCATTATCAACAAGTATCTTATGATAAAAGAAAAAGTAGCAAACCAGAAAAAGTTTCCATGCTTGTGGTATTTAACATTCTACTGGACACACACAGACCAAAAGTCAATAACTAATCAGATAATTAAAATAGTGAAAATAGTATGAAGAAAAACTTTTAAATGATATTTTTAAAAGGGTGACAGAATTCTAGATAAGACAGAAGTCATATTTGAATTGAAATCTGAAAAACCCATATAAGCCCATCCTATGAAGACCAAAGGAAAGAGCATTAGCATTCCAGGCAGGCAAGCATCAAATGCAAAAGGTTTAGGTGGGAAAGGGCTGTGCTCAAGGATCACAGAGAGTGATGAGAGTAAAGGGAGCTATGCAAAGATTAGCAAACAGAGTTTAGAAATTTAAGAAGATACTAGATCAGAAGCTTGTAGGGCTTTGTAAACAATATGAATTCTTCTAACATTGACAGACAACGATGGCAGGGTTTAAATAGTGGAGGGCCATTATATTATTTTTGAAGACCATTCTGCTTATGAAAAATAAACTGGAGAAGTGTAGGAAAGGAAAGACAAAAAGTTAGGAGGCTAAAGCAGTTGTCTAGGTAAAAGATGACAATGGCCTGGAAAAGAGTAGAATAGCAAAAGTGAATGGAGAGAAAAGGCCAAGTTTGAATAGTAAAACCAAGAAGATCTGCTATTGCATAACAAAAGAGGCATGAAGGAAAGAACTAAACAAAAACAGTTTATAGATGTTGTGTCTTGAACAGGGAGGTAGACAGCAGTATGATTTGCCAAAACTGGGAAGAAAACAGGTTAAAGCAAAAGTGCAAAGGAAATAAAAAGGTCTATTTCGGATATATAAATTCTGAAATGTCTATTGGAAATGCAACAGAAGATGTAAAATACACAAATTGGATATATATGACTATGCAATTCAGGCATAAAATCTGATCCAAAGAAAAAAATTTAACCCTTCGCACTTGAATGTCTCCTATGCGGGGACTATGTCAATCTTGCAAACTACTCTCTCAGGAGACATAAAAAGATTGCTGGTGGCCTGGTTTAGTGGCTCAGCCTGTAATCCCAGCAGTCTGGGAGGCCAAGGCAAGTGGATTGCCTGAGCCCACGGGTTCGAGACCAGCCCGGGCAACTTGGTGACACCTTGTCTCTACAATAAAATAAAAAATAGCTGGGCATGGTAGCGCACGTCTGTAGTTCCGGGTACTCGGAAGGCTGAGGCAGAAGGATCACCAGAGCCCAGCAGGTCAACACTGGAGTGGCTGTGAGCATGCATGCCACTGCACTCCAGCATGGGCGAAGGAAAGAGACTCCAGCTCAAAAAAAGAAAGAAAGAAAGAAAAAAAAAGATTGCTGGTGATTATACAGGACAAACTTATTCCAGCACAAATGTTTCAAAAACGTATATTTCCTTTAAGTTTTCCATTCAAATTGCACGATAAAGCAAATAAAAAAGACAGAATACATACTGAGATATAACTGATCAGTTGAGAGGTGGTTTTGAGGAATCATGTATGCGTCCTTCAACATCTTCTTCAAACAACAGATTGGACAATAAATTATGAACTATTAATATGGGAGGAAGAAAACAAGACTGTTTGAACAGAAAAACACCAGGTGGAAGACATCAAATTACTATTGCACATGTATCAAAGAACCTGCAAAGCATGTCAGTGACTGTTTCACACATTACTACATGTGAGAAAAATATAAGATATAAAATTATGATTTTTTGTCATAACTTCCTCAATGCCCAAAATTCCATTATAAACCAAGTATCATTACAATAAAATAATTCCAATGCTATACTAGGTTCATATGAAGTGATTCGTTGCTCGCTATTTTGTAAAAAAGTACAGTTGAGTTGCTGGTAAGTGACCCACAAGTTGTCTCTGAGTGCAAAGGATTAAAGTAATAAACATAAAAATGTATTTAATACCAAAAGTATGGAAGAAGGCAAAGAACCTGAAAATAAGACAAAGGGGAAATCATTAAAGCACCTTGCAGAGAAGTGACCACTGAGGTAGAAGGAAAAGCAACAGATGACTTCACTATTCAGAGAAGTCAACATTGTGTCCATAATTCACCCTTTACACTCTACTGTGGACATAGCAGGACAAGGACTAAATTGTCAACTCCACAGAAAGCCAGAGAAACACATTTCAGACCACATGATGTGCTACACTCTATCCAATGTATTGCTAAAATATCTTCAGCATTTAAAACAAAAAGCATGAAAAAACAGGAATTCTATTCTGAAATTAATACATTTAAAGCATCTAACAGTGCAGAGCATACAGTGAATCTCAATAAATGTCACCTATCATGATGATTATTTTTACAACTATACACTTTTCAAATAATAGTGTCTACAGTCACAAGATTTATGAGATAATATACTAGTTCTGAGGCTCCAGACCAGGGACTCTACAAGCTAGCTACACTCTTACTAGGCTCATCAAATGTATAAAGTTTTATTATGAAACAAATGATACCATTGTGTTAAGTATTACAGCTATTCATACAAGTTAAAATAACATTTTTAAAGGAGGAGAAGTCTGTAACTTCTTATTAGAGTTAAAGGGGATTGGATAAAAACAATTATACCAATTTTATTCAGATATATATATATATACAGCTTTAGTAAGCTATTTGTGTTTCTCACATTAGGTCTTTAGTGTCAAGGTTCTCTTTCACTCCTAAAGAGGTAGTAAAGTAGAAAAGAAGTTAACACAATCCTTAAAGGTGAATAAAAAAGAATAAATAAATAAATGATGCAAATCAAATCCACTACCCAAACCAAACACCAAATTACAACAGTATGAAAACTCTAAAATTAAAAAAAAAAAAAAAAATCACAAACTATGACAACAATCTTACATGGCCTAGATTTTCCTATTACTTTATTACATATAGCATCTTGGAAAGAGAAGCAGTCTGAGAATAAACAAAGGAAATCTGACCACTTGCTATTTAAGAAATCATATCTTAAATAATAGCCATGTTCTATCTACTCTGGGTATAAATAAAACAGATGTACAATCAACTCTATTCTTCGGAAATCAAGTACTTATGATATATATAAATGTATATATGTTACATATGTACACAGTTTATATATAATATATATAAGCATATATAATTACTTCTATGTCTTTTCACTGGTCATTAGCAAGATTATTAGAGAATAGATGAAGAAGGGGAAGGGTGATACAACTGGTTGTCAGTTATGTTACTCCATTACGACCTTCCAGTGTAGGACACTATTAAGTTTAATGAGGTGCTTTACTTTATTTATTTCTAAATATGAAGGTTTAAATAGACGTAAAAATATAAATACCTTAAAAACAAATTTTATCTTTTTTTTTTAACTACAAGGTTTTTGTTCACTTGTTTCAGCCCCAGTCACGGTAGAGTTTTGTTTGCCTATTATTTTATTTTCTTTATACCTTGCTTTATTCTACAATGGCTTTGAGATTATTTGTAAAAAGTATATAATATGATATTTAAATGAAAGTAAATAGATAAAAGAGGACAAGGACAAAGACCAGCAGACTATAAGCTCTCACAACACTGCAGAAATTTGGCCATTAATTTGGCTCTGAACATTCTGTTGGCTACAGTAAAAAGATAAATAATAATTTACATCAGGGATCACAAACCCAGGCGGAAGTGGGCTATACAGGAGGAGGTAAGCAAGGTAGCAAAGCTTCATCTGTATTTGCAGCTGCTCCCCATTCCTTGCATTACTGCCTGAGCTCTGCCTCCTGTCAGATCAGTGACAGTACTAGATTCTCATAGGAGCTGAGACCCTATGGTGAACTGAGCATGCAAGGGATCTAGGTTGAGCACTTCTTAAGAGAATCCAATGCCTGATGATCTGAGGTGGAGCTGAGGTGGTAATGCTAGCGCTGGGGAGCAGCTGCAAATACAGATTAACATTAGCAGTGAGCTTTAACTGCACAGAGACCATAATAAATCAACTGATTGCAGATTCATATCAAATTCCTATCAATGAGTGGCAAATGAGTTGATGTACTTCAATTGCACAGCTGCATCTGGTGGAAGGCTTTAAGTCAGAACTTGACATTTATTTTAGTCTGCGCACGGCCCACCCATTATTTTATTTACCACTTCTATTCACACCTCTTTTTTATGGAAAGCTATATAATTATTTCTATATATTACAATGTAATAGTAATAGAAATAAAGCGCACAATGAATGTTATGAGCTTGAATCATCCCCAAACCATCCCCTACCCTGTCCATGGAAAAACTGTCTTCCACAAAACTGGTCCCTGATGCCAAAAAGATCTGGGACTGCTGGTATAGTTTCCAGTATTTAGTGTAAGAACAGAGGGAATATTTGAATGTACAGTTTCTCAAGGAATTAATACTAATATTTAAGGACTAACATAACATTGAAAGGAAAAACGTATGGCCCATTTTGACAGAGACTATAACAGATTTTAAAGAAGAAACTTTAAAGTAAAATACAAAGGTATACAAACATAAGGATAATCTACACTTTTTCAATTTCTTAAAATAATAATTTAATGATGAAAAAAGTCGATTCACACACAAATCTACTCAATTGTCAGCAGAGAAGTAATTTCAACATCCAAATGCTATCATTCAGCACAGGTTTTAGAGTAACTTTTTCAAAATACTAGGCTCTTATATATTACCCAACTACTATCTCTAGTACACACTTTTGTTTCTTTCTTATTGTCTGTATCCAATCTATGCCAAAACACTTGACTTTCTCTTAAACTATGAAGAGTATAAAATACAAATATAAACAGCTCACCTAAAACTGCATTTTGAATCAATCTTAGAGTTATCTTTTGGAAAAAGGGTTCAGGGCAAGAACTTTTAAGCTCCTTTTAAATCAGATAATAAAAATCTAATCCATGAGCAATAATCTTCTTAATCTGTCACTAAATATACACACAAGATATATTTTAGGATAAAATGAACTATTTCTGTTACTTTTAAAATGTGTTGCACATTACTAAGTACTCAAAAACAAGTGGCACTCTAGGCATGCATGGACCTTGAAACTGGAAAAGACCAAACTTGAATCCTAAATGCATCCTTTGCTAGCTAGATTATTTTGGGAAAGGAATGTCATCTCCCCAAACCTCAGTTTCTTCATGAATACTCTGTGGGACTGCTGGAAATGCCTAACAAAATAAGGACTATGATAGGTTTAGCATATAGTAGGCAATATTTAAATAAGTCTTCCATAAGTTTTCCTTTCTCGGTACTATCCAGATGACAGGGCCTCTAAAACATCTCAGGTTCCTACTAATTCCCTAAGAATACCAAAAGCTTTTCTAACTTCATTCTTTAGAGTTTATAAAGACTAGAATGAATGAGGAAAATTAGGTCTTTGGGAGCATGTGACATATAGATACATGTGACATACCATAAAAAGAAGTAATTTAGATCACATCTGACAAAATTCTGGAAGATACTGATTTATTTTTGGATGGTAAACTTTTACAGACATTTATTCACCTCTTGAAAGAAATGGTTCTCTGCTAAAAAAAACCTGTTAATTTTGATTTAACAGTTCTCCCCTACAGTGAGCAGTTTATCAGATATAGAATAATAATAACAGGCTTCTGCTCGAAGTAGTTTACACAGAAGAGGTGTCAAATGAAGAAAACTGCTTTCTTCATTTGTATCTGAATAACTACTGTCATTAACCAAAATAATTCACCCAATCATTACATGTTGAAAGATCTAGAATATACATAAAATCATCACCCTTTTTATTAGCAAAACTTATCTCCAAAGTCCCCCCACCGTTGGCCAGGCACAGTATCTTGCACCTGTAATCCCAGCGCTTTGGGAGTCCAAGGCAGAAGGATTGCGTAGGCCAGGACTCCAAGACCAGCCTGGGGAACAAATGGAGACCTCAACTCTACAAAAAACAAAATAACTGGCCAGGCACAGTGGCTCATGACTGTAGTCTCAGCTACTTGGAAGGCTGAGGCAGGAAGATCATTTAAGCCCAGTAGGTTAGAGGATGCAGTGAGCTGAAATAGTGTCAATGCACTCCAGCCTGGGCCACCGAGTAAGATCTTGACTCCTTAAAAAGAAAGGAAGAAGGACATCAACACTTGAAATTTTTTGTTAAATCTAATTTTCCCCCTTAAAGAAAAATGATCTGATGAATAGCAACAGAAATGTAAAATACCAACCACCATCACTCAGAAAAAAAAATTATCTTTCTTCATTCTGCAGTCATCATTTTTGTCTTGTTCTGTTGCCACGGTTGGAGTACAACGGTACGATCATAGCTCAATGCAACCTCGAACTCTTAGGCTCAAGTGATCCCCCAATCTCAACCACCATTATACTCATCATTCTTAATGATATCAAAGTACCTGGAAACATTTTTCATCACTCCATTTACTTGCAAAACCACAACCAAAGCAAGTTGAAAAGCATTCTGCAAGTCTATCTCACCCCACTTAGAGTTATCCAAGAGAGCAGGTCTTCTAGTGACCAACAATAAATAAACACAAAAATAGAAGTCAGTTTCTGATCGCTAAGAAAAAGGAGATTATCTTTAGCTTTCAGTTGAAATAACACCAACTGGATTTAAGTCTATAATACTCAGAGATTTATCACAGAAACAAAGAACTGACACATGTTCTCACTCATAAGTGAACCCTGAACATTTACCATAATTATTTACCATAATTTACCATGATACATGGTAGTAGCCAAAAACTGCTAGGGGAAGCGAGAGAAGCATAAAAGCATAACATTAATAAGGGTATCTGATCTCAAACCAGGCAAAGTGGGGACCAATGGGAGGCTCAAACTTTACCTCAAACTTTATACAATGATGACCACTTGTATACCTAACCCTGAATTGCACCCCACATCTTTAAAATAAAATAAATGAAAAGAAAAAGAAATAAATCAACAAGGACAATACAAACTTTTACATCATTTATAACATTTTCCCAATATTCAACTAAATGTCCTTACTAGAGGGAAAAAATCCTACAAACTATCAAAGTCTGAACATATTTTTTTAGGATACAGGTCCACATGAAGTCAATGTTGGGTGTTTGTTTTTTTCCCCCTTGAGGTATGGAAATTCTACAATGTTTTCTAGATACACCCAATTCCCACAAAGATGTTATCTTTCTTACAAATTTCAGCAGCATTTCTTTTCAAAATAAAACTGAAAGGAAAGCATGTTATAATAAAACATTGAATACTAAGTTTTTCAGAAGATTTTATGTTCTTATGTAGAATGAGCATGCTTAAAATGACTTTCTTCCATGAATTCCAATATAATCACTACATATCCAGTATCACATGTTCAAATGTAAAAGTCTATCAAAAATTCTTTTTTTAGCAATCAAATGTCACTTTTGAAAGTTGGGCAGCTTTTAAAGTGATTTGAAAATAAATTTAAAGCCCAGGAGCAGTGGTTCATGTGTGTAATCCCAGCACTTTAGGAGGCCAATAAGAGAGGATCACTTGAGGCCAAGAGTGCAAGACCAGCAGCCTAGGCAACAGAGACAGACCAATCTCTACACACACAAAAAAAAATTCAAAAAAGTAGTTAGGCATAGTGGTTCCTGCCTATAGTCCTAACTACTGGGGAGGCTGAGGTAGAAAGACTGCTTGAGTCCAAGAGTTTGAGGCTACAGTGATCTATAATTGTGCCACTGCACTACAGTCTAGACAACAAAATGAGACCCAGTCAATAAAAAATAATTCAAAGGAAATCGAAGTGATAATTAATACATATCCTTTCAGAAGAAAAAAAGAAGTAGTATCATTTTATTATTACTAAGAGGATAAAAACTAATTCTGACAGTGGCAAATAATATATCTCTTCTAGGCCTTTTGAGGGAAAGACATGATAAAGCGGGGTTAATCTAAATCTTATCAATTCCTAACTACTACTTGGATTAGACTCTTGTTTTCTCTACTTTATAATAAAAGATCACATGTTGTTTCCTTTCACTTAGCCTCCTCAATTATTGTACTTATTATTTGTAAAAGGAGACATAAAACAATACCATAAAGAACTACTGTCAGGATTAAATGAAATAATCCTTATAGAGAACTCAATACACAGATGTTCAATAAATGATATCTTACATGAGAGAACACTGACCAGATACTGTTTTCTCATTTTTCTTACATCAGCATTCTTTCTCAAGCTAGATCCATAGACTTTTTTTGAAGGATCAATGGGTAAAGAATCCACAGAAGCAGCTGGGCTCGGTGGCTCAGTCTGTAATCCCGTGCCTTTGGGAGGCTGAGGTGAGCAGATTGCCTGAGCCTGCGGGTTCGAGAACCGCCTGGGCAACTTGGCGAGACCTCATCTCTACAATAAATAAATAAAAAAACTAGCCGGGCGTGGTAGAGCGCGCCTGTAGTTCCAGCTACTTGGAAGGCTGAGGCAAAAGGATCGCCGGAGCCCAGCAGGTCAAGGCTGCGGTGGCCAGGAGCGGCCACTGCACTCCAGTCTGGGCAACAGAGTGAGACTCCAACTCAAAAACAAAAAGATTTTAGGGTATAAGTTACTAATAAGGCTTGATCTGAATGACCCAAAGGATCACTTTCTCATGTGAAGACTAGAAAAAAGGACATGCAGAGCCAAACCAGTATCTCCCCAAAAGAGTATAGACATTGCCCTCAGATTTCAAACTGAATTCCTAAAAAAAAATCCTGCCTCTCTTCTAGCCAGCCTACCCACTGACCACAGATCAGTCAGCCAAGAGGGGTGTCAACAACCCAATGACCAAAGTTAAGGGTAGAGATATAGGTATACAGAGAAAAAAGAAAAAAAAAATAAGTGTGAACTTCTCCATTATTAACTACCCACTCACATTGCTTGGGAGGCAGTAGATGGAATGTTTGCTTTTAGGAAAAACAGGATCTCACTATGAATCTTGATCCCTCCACCCTCTCTTCTTTTTTTTTGAGTCAGAGTCTCACTGTCACCCAAGCTGGAGTGCAGTGTCACACTCATGGCCACCGCAGCCTCGACCTGCTGGGCTCAGACGAACCTTCTGCGTTAGCCTTTCAAGTAGCTGGAACTTACAGGCGTGCACCGCCACGCCCAGCTAATTTTTTTATTGTAGAGACAAGGTCTCGCCATGTTGCCCAGGATAGTCTCAAACCAGTGGAATCAGGCAATCCTCTCACCTCCACATCTCAAAGTGCTGGGATTACAGGCGTAAGTCATTGCACCCGGCTGATCCCTCTACTTTCTAAAATGGGAAAGGTAGTTCATATTCCCAAACCTTAGTTTCTTCATAAGTTAAAGCAGCTGTCTCACAAAATTATTATGAAGATTAAGATATATGCTTCCTGAAATATAGCAGACACTCAACTGATCTTGTTCCTATCCTGTGTCTTTAACTTCCATGCTGTATTTAGAAAACAAAGAGTACGGAAGAAGAAAAGCTTTATGCAAAGAGGAAAGAGAAGAAAGAATATATAAATACTATCATATATAAGTGTTAATACTGAAATTAAATTTTAAAAAAAGAAAAAAAGACCATTTTGGTGAAACTGTTGTCTGATTAAAAATTTGACCTGGTATGGTGGCTCATACCAGAACTTTGGAAGGCAGAAGCGAAAGGACTGCCTAGCCTGGGCAACTTGGTGAGACCTCGCTCGCCTCTAAAATAAATTTTTTTAAATTAGCAGGCTAATTTTTTTTTTTTTTTTTTTTTTTTGGAGTCTCACTCTGTCGCCCAGACTGGAGTGCAGTGGCCACTTCCGGCCACCGCAGCCTCAACCTGCTGGGCTCCGGCGATCCTCCCGCCTCAGCCTTCCAAGTAGCCGGAATTACAAGCATGCGCTACCACACCCGGCTGATTTTTTGATTTATTGTAGAGATGAGGTCTCGCTGCCCAGGCGGGTCTCGAATCTGCGGGCTCAGGCAATCCACTCACCTCAGCCTCCCAAAGGTGCAGGATTACAGGCTGAGCCACCGAGCCCAGTTAGCAGGCTAATATTTTAAACACCTGTAGTTCCAGGTGCTTGGAAGGCTGAGGTCAACAGGTCAAGGCTGCAGTGGCCATGAGTGTGTGACTGTACTTCAGCCTGGGTAACAGAGTGAGACTGACTTGTAAAAAATTGAACTCTGGGCATGGTGGCTCATGCCTGTAATTACAGTACTTTAGGAGGCCAAGGAGGGAGTATTGCTAGATCCCATGAGTTTAAGACCAGCCTAGGCAACACAGAAAGATCTCAGCTCTATTAAAAAAAAAAATAGGCCGGGATCGGTGACTCAGCCTATAATCCCAGCACTTTGGGAGGCCAAGGTGAGTAGACTGTTGGAGCCTGCCAGTTTATGACCACCACAGGCAACTTGGTGAGACCTCAACTCTACAATAAATCAATAGCTGGGCGTGGTATAACTACGTACCTATAGTTCCAGCTACTTGGAAGGCTGAGACAGAAGGATCGCCAGAGCCCAGGAGGTCGATGCTGGGGTGGCCATGAGCATGCGTGGACAACGGAGTGAGACTCTATTCAGTGTATCTAAACTTCATAGTCTCAGGATTCCTTGACACCTAAAAATTATCGAGGAACATAAATGTTGCTTAAACAGGTTACTTCTATCTATACTTATCACATTAGAAATTAAAACTAAGAGGTCAGGCTTGGTAGGGTTCAGCCTGTAATCCCAGCACTTTGGGAGGCCGAGGCAAGTAGATCGCCTGAGTCTGCAGGTTTGAGACCAGCCCTGCAACTTGGTAAGACCTCATCTCTACAGTAAATCAAGAAATAATTAGCCAGGCGTGGTAGCACGGGCCTGTAGTTCCGGCTACTTGGAAGGCTGAGGCGGAAAAATTGCCAGAGGCCAGCAGGTCGATGCTGGAGTGGCCATGAGCATGCCACTGCACTCCAGCCTGGGCGACAAAGTGAGACTCCAACTCAAGAAAAAAAAAATTAAAACTAAGAAAAAATATAAAAATGTATTAATTTATTCTAAAATAACAATAAACTATATATTAACAAAAATAACATTTATTTTTAAAAATATAGCCAGGCCAGGCATGGTGACTCAAGCCTGTAATCCCAACACTTTAGGAGGCCAAGGTGAGAGGAATGTCTGAGTCCTGGGGTTCAAGACCAGCCTGGGCAACTTGGTGAGACCTCGTTTCTACAGTGTAACAAAAAAATTAACTGGCTGTGGTAGTGCATACCTGTAATTCCAGTTACTTGGAAAACTGAGGTGGAAGGATCGCCTGAGCCCAGGAGGTCGACACTGGGGTGGCCATGAGCGTGCCACTGCACTCCAGCTCAAGAGACAATGTGAGACTCTGACTCAAAAAATATATATAAAAGTAAGTAAAAGTAAAAATATAGCCAAATAATTTTTTTTAATTTAGGGAGACAGCCAAGCACGATGACTCACACCTGTAATCCTAACATTTGGAAGGCAGAGGCAAAAGGATTGTCTGAGCCCAGGGATTCAAGACCAGCCTGAGCAACTTGGTGAGAACTTTCTCTACAATAAATAAAAAATTAGCTGGGCATGGTGGCACACGCCTGTAGCTCCAGCTACTTGGAAGGCTGAGGTGGAAGGATCGCCTGACCTTAGCAAGTTGAGGTTGCAGTGGCTGTGAGCATGCCACTGAGCATGCCACTGTACTCCACTCTGGGTGACAGAGTAAGACTCTGACTTTTAAAAAAGGGGGGGGGTAGGGGGAAGAAGAGTAGCATTTTTTTATATTTTTTGCAAATCTCTTTAATAGTTTAATGGAAAACCAGCTGAATTATTTTTTATGGACCTCTGTAATCAATCCATTGCAACATGATATTTTAAAGTCTATGGAAAAAATTGGCCTCACACAAACGTGTACTTGCAAAAAGCAAGAATATTTTAATAGTCTTTCGTAATAATTGTGCATATTCTTTTTTGATTATTTCATCAAAACTCAATAAATGATATATTTTAAAGGTTACGTGCACTTTCAATCCTAAAACCATATCGAATAACTTTTCATACTGTGTTACATTAAAATCAATTGGTCTATACTGCATTTTTATAATTTTTATCCAACCATGATTTTGTAACATCATGTACTAGTCACCTGGAAAACATAAGTACATTAAGCTATACAGCTCTTCCTTGATACATTTCACTGTACAGTATGAAAAATCTTATCTAGCCGGGCTCGGTGGCTCAGCCTGTAATCCCGCGCCTTTGGGAGGCTGAGGTGAGTGGATTGCCTGACCCCGCGGGTTCGAGACCTGCCTGGGGAGCGAGACCTCATCTCTACAATAAACCAAAAAATCAGCCGGGCATGGTAGCACATGCCTGTAATTCCAGCTACTTGGAAGGCTGAGGCGGAAGGATCGCCAGAGCCCAGCAGGCGAGGCTGCGGTGGCCAGGAGCGGCCACTGCACTCCAGTCTGGGCAACAGAGTGAGACTCCAACTCAAAAAAAAAAAAAAAAAAAAATCTTATCTGTTGTTATCACCACTGATCTCATCAGAAAAGTCTATTAAGTAAGGAAGTTATCAACTTCAGAGTGGTGAGTGTAAGTTTCCAAAATCTAATTTTCATTTGAAAGCTATAATTTTATCACTGACAACAGTTGTCTTTGAAACTGAAATGACAACTAATTGAGCATGCCACTCACTCACACAAGTGTTTGTCATTAAGACCATTATTGGACAATTATACAACAGAAGTTCTTTATGCATACCTCCCATTTTACTACACAGAATATAAAAAAGCTGATGTGTATTCAAGGATCAAGACTCAATTTTTTAAAAAAGCTTTTGCTATTTCCTCAAAGATACTAGGTAAAAAGTAAAACTGGCATTTTCTTTTTTTTTTTTTTTTTTTTTTTGAGTTGGAGTCTCAATCTGTTGCCCAGACTGGAGTGCAGTGGCCGCTCCCGGCCACCGCAGCCTCCACTGCTGGGCTCAGGCGAACCTTCCGCCTCAGCCTTCCAAGTAGCTGGAACTATAGGCACGTGCTACCACACCCAGCTAATTTTTGATTTATTGTAGAGATGAGGTCTCACCAAGTTGCCCAGGCGGGTCTCGAACCCACAGTCTCAGGCAATCCACTCACCTCAGCCTCCCCAAGCAAGGGATTACAGGCTGAGCCACCAAGTCCGGCTAAAAACTGGCATTTTCTTTCTGCTTTTTTTTTTTTTGAGAATGCATGTTGGGGAAAAACACAATCATTATTAAGTATAGTTTTGTACCACTACCTTAATTAGTGCTAATATGCCAGCAAGTTTTACGCACCATTGATTTTGACAATCAGCGGAAAATGTAAATAAAGTGAAAAAGGCAAAAATACCTTAGAATGATTGTTAAAATAGTTCTGACATCTGTCCTGAACAGCATGAATATGCTGCCCTAAGAAATCCACACTTTCTCATAGGGGTATGAGATGCCAGGAGAATTTTCAACATTCCTAATATTCAGAATAAACTACCTAGTAGCATAGTAAATCTAGGTGATTATGCCAGGAGCATACTGCTCTAAGCACATCTGGGCATCAGAGACGCCCATCAATGTATTTATGCCACATTAATGCAAAAGTGGTCAGCAAATGAGGTCATGAAATAAAAACCAAAGAGCTTTTCATTCACAATGACAGAGAACCACTGTACATTTGAAAAAATGAAATATGATTACTCATTAATATTTTTTCTGAACAAAAGATCAAACTGGCATGTATGCTGGAGTGCCTTCCATAAGCCCATGTCTAGCAAAATTCTAAAATAAATGTAGCAATGTCAGCCTTTTCTACTGTTTTCCCATGGCAACCATTCCATCTGGGCCTTAGGCCATGGTCATGTAACTCTCCTTCTCCTCAGCCCTGGAATCTCACAGTCTAGGACTTCCCTCTACATCCCTCACTCATCAATGCACTTCAAATCACTAGAAAAACAAAGACCCTTTTCTCTTCCTTTCTTCTTTCCCTCTTTTCCTTTTCTCCAGCATCAGGTTTAAGTAGCTGAGCATCCACCTCAAGAAATGTCTGTACAGAATGATCTCAGTCTATACAAAGATTCAGATACACTGAGCCAGTGGCACCAACTAAGCCCAAGAGTTCTGGGTTGAATCATTCATATCCCACACAAACTCCTTAATATATAAACTAGAAAGAATAATCAATCTCAAGAGCACCAACCTTGAAAAGAATGTAAATATACTTCAATTTGAAGCCAAAATTTAACTGAAACAAACCCATTTCGGACTATACCAAAGAGGCTTATTACAATACTTCTAGTAACACTGATATCAGGAGACAGTTTATTCCCATGAGTTATCTAGAGTACAAATTTTATTGTCTTCATTTTTTTAAAAAATTATTTGCAACACATAGTAGCACAGGTCATCTGAACAAAATATGTATTTAAAGAAAAAAAGGCTTGTCTGTTAAGGCAAATGAACACATTTTACATGTTTGACTTTGACCTCAAAGCTCTGTCAGGTATGCCAGCTGATAAACCCTGATGAACTAGAAAAGACTTTACAGGCCAGGATAATGTCTTATCCTTTCTCAAGCCTCTCAAAGCTCTTTGTAGATTGTGTCTCTGATACACTGAGAATCAAATATGTGAGGGTATTACAATAGTGAATACAATACTATCATTTTTTTTTTACAATAGTGAATACAATACTATCAATCCCTGTTCAAACTTCTTTGTCATATAAAGTCAGCTAGGCTGTCTAAATAAACTCATGACAAGTTACACAATATGCATCAATGTACCACAAAACATGGCTCTCCTTTTTTTCACAGAGGAACTAAAGTTTCAAAATGCATACAAAATTGTCTTCTATCTCCAACTGTCATCTTCTACTTCTCAGCTTTATGCAAAGCAGTCTCATTCATAAATTTTTCACCAGGTTCAACTAAGTAGCATAGAGCCTTCCATTGCACCTCTAAAGTTGGAAGATTCTGACATCAAGTCTTTGTGTGCTCCAAATTTCAAAAAAAACAATCAGGTCATGAAGGTTACCAACAAATACAAGGCCAGTTTCTCTCGCCCATGCCAGCTCTGGCATGTCTTTTTCTCCTTCCTCTCTTCTTTCTCTAAAAACCTTTGTCCCATTTCTACTATCACAGTATTTCTCCAACAAAAGTTCCTTTTCAAAATGAAATACTCCTATACTTGACAATTCATACCATATCAAGTTCATCAATCAATGACCACATATAGGAGACTGCTTTGTGGGGGTAAAAAAAACACAACAAAACAAAACAGAGGCTAGGCACAGTGGTTCACTCCTGTAATACTCCTGTAATACATGTAATACATGGGAAAACCAAAGCAGCAGATTGCTTGTGCCCAGGAGTTTGAAACCAGCCTAGGCAACATAGCAAAACCTTGTCTCTACCAAAAAAATCAGAAAATTAGCCAGGCATGGTGGTGTGCACTTGTAGTCTCAGCTCTCTCAGGAAGCTGAGGTTGGAAGGATCACCTGACCCCAGGAGGTAAAGCCTGCTGAGAGCTGTAATCTTTCTGATCAAACCACTGTACTCCGGTCTGAGTCACAGAGGGAGATCCTGGCTAAAAAAACAAAACCAGAGGAAACAATAAGCTGTTTCAGTTTCCTCAAGATGTCAGTCCATCCTTACCAGCTGATCACAGTCCATCAGCGGTGAGCTGCCAGTATCCCCCCTTCAAGACAACTTTCTTCTATTTGCCAAACAAGCTCGACCAACACCTCTGCCATTTTGCCATCTCCTTGGCCTTTCTGCAAACCCCCAACATGTTGTCAGCTTCCCCATTTGGATGCTAAGTGTGACTCAAGGTATTCTCCTCTGAGGGCTCCGCCTGGGTTTTTACTTGGATGAGCACACTGTGCATCTCCCAAAACCTGCTACAGTTCCTCAAATATGTCCTATTGTGCTCCCAGACAAGATCTGCAATATCCTCCCACATCGAGTTGATGACTGGAAGCAGAAACTATTCAAAATCTTCCTCAGGCTCCAGCGCCTCCACTTCCTCTGGTGCTTCCACTTTATGGATATTCAGGGACTGCCTCTTTTCCTGCCACTTCAGAATCACAGTATACATCCTTCTTACTCAGATCCATTGGAGACAGTCCATCAGCAGTTACTGCTAGAGTTGAAGCAACCCACACTCTTGCAATAGTATTCCTGAATTATCTTTAACTTTTTATTCCTTTTAATTTTCTGAAGGAATTTCACTTCAGAACTGCTGTGGGAAGAAACGCCTTGTACACACAAAGCGAAGTAGCCCAAATTTGACTTTAGCATTCTAGTTCTCCCACTACCTACCTATGTAATTTCTGGGGCAAATTATATTCAACATCTACAGACATGCCTCAGAAAGAATGCAGGTTCAACTTAAGACCACCATGATAAAGCAAATTTTTCTCAATAAAGTGAGTCACACAAATTTTTTGGTTTCCCAGTGCATATAATAGTTAGGTTTACACTATAGTGTAGTTTATAAAGTGCATAATAGCATTAGGCGTAAAAATACAATGCACATATCCTAACTGAAAAATACACTACTGGTCCTTCTGAAACATAATTCTATGAAAAAAAAAAACTTAAAAATATATTACTGTTAGAAAATGAAAACAATCATCTGAGCCTTTAGTGGGTCGTAACTTTTTTGAGAATAGAGGTCTTGCCTTGATGCTAAAGGGTGCTGACCAATAAGGGTGATGATTGCTAAAGGTTGGAATTGGAGTAGCTGTGGCAATTTCTTTAAAATAGACAACAATGAAGTCGGTCACATAGGTGATTCTTCACTTCACAAAAGATTTCTCTGTAGCGTGTTTGATAGCATTTTACCCATATTTAAACTTCTTCCAAAACAGGAGTCAATCCTCTAAAACCCTGCCACTGCTTTACCAACTAAGTTTATGTAACATTCTAAATCTTTTGTTGTCATTTCAACAATGCACACAGCATCTTCACCAGGAGTAGGTTTTACCTCAAGAAACTACTTTCTTTGCTAATTCATAAGAAGCAACTCTTAATCTATTAGCTTTATCATGAAATTACAGTAGTTCACTTACATCTTCAGGCTCTACTTCTAGTTCTCTTGCTATTTCCATCACATCTGTAATTAGTTCCTCCAATGAAGTTTGAACCCTTCTAAGTCATCCATGAGGGTTGGATTCAATGTATTCCAAGATCCTGTTAATGTTGATAATTTGATCTCCACTCATTAATCACAAATGTTTTTAATGGCATGAATAGTGAATCCTTTCTAGAAGGTTTTCAATCAATTTACATTGCCCAGATCCATCAGAGGAATTACTATATATCCCTGCTATAGCCTTACAAAACGTACTTTTTTTTTTTTTTTGAATTGGAGTCTCACTCAGTCGCCCAGACTGGAGTGCAGTGGCCGCTCCCGGCCACCGCAGCCTCAACTTGCTGGGCTCCGGCGATCCTTCTACCTCAGCCTTCCAAGTAGCTGGAACTACAGACGCACGCCACCACGCCTGGTTAATTTTTTATTTTTATTTTTATTGTAGAGATGAGGTCTCGCCAAGTTGCCCATGGAGTCTCTAACCCGCAGGCTCAGGCAATTCACTCACCTCGGCTTCCTAAGGCGTGGGATTACAGGCTGAGCCACCAACTTGGCCAGGCTCGGTGGCTCAGTCTGTAATCCCAGCACTTTGGGAGGCCGAAGTGAGTGAATTGCCTAAGTCCGCGGTTCGAGACCAGCCTGGGCAACTTGGCGAGACCTCATCTCTACAATAAATCAAAAAATTAGCCAGGCGTGGTAACACGTGCCTATAGTTCCAGCTACTTGGAAGGCTGAGATGGAAGTATCGCCAGAGCCTAGCAGGTCAATGCTGGGGTAGCCGTGAGTGTGCCACTGCACTCCAGCCTGGGCGACAGAGTGAAACTCCAACTCAAAAAAAAGAAAAAAAAATAAGAAGAAGAATAAGACTTTAGCAGGGCACAGCAGCTCACACCTATAATCCCAGCACTTTGGGAGGCCGAGGTGAGAGGCTTGCCTGAGCCCACAGGTCCAAGATCAGCCTGGACAACTTGGCAAGACCTCATCTCTACGAGAAATCAAAAAGTTAGCTGGGTGTGGTGGCGCGTGCCTGTAGTTCCAGCTACTTAGAAGGCTGAGGCAGAAGGATCACCTGAGTTCAACAGGTCATTGTTGGGGTGGCCGTGAGCATGCCACTGCACTCCATCCAGCCTGGCCAACAGAGTGAGACTCTGATTGAAAATAATAATAATAATAACACTAATAATAATAATAAGACTTTTAAAGTCAAAGTGATTCCTTGATTCATTGGCTGCAGAAGAAATGTGTTAGTAGTCATGAAGATAACATTAATATCCTTGTACAACTGCAGCAGAGTTCTTGAGTGGCCAAGTGCATTATCAATAAGCAGTAGTATTTTTTAAAGGAATATTGTTTTCTAAAAGTAGTTCTCAACAGTCAGCTTAAAATAGTCAGTAAATCATGATGTAAACTATGTGCTGTCATCCAGGCTTTGTTGTTGCACCTATGGAGCACAGGCAGAGTAGATTTAACATAACTATAAAGAACTTTAAGATTTGCAGAATGGTAAATGAACAACGGATTCAAATTAAAATCACCAGCTGCATTAGCCTAACAGGAAAGTTGCCCTGTTCTTTGAAGCTTTGAAGCTAGGTATTGACTTTTCTCTAGCTATGAAAGTCCTAGCTGATTTCTTCTTCCAATAAAAGTCCATTTCGGGTCAGGTGCAGTGGCTCACGCCTGTAATCCCAGCACTTTAGGAGGCGAGAGGACCGTCTGAGTCCAGGGGTTTGAGACCAGCGTGGGCAACTTGGCGAGACCTCGTCTCTACAATAAATCAAAAAATTAGCCAGGCATGGAGGCATGTACCTGTAGTTCCAGCTACTTGGAAGGCTGAGGCAGAAGGATAGCCTGAGTCCAGCAGTAGAGACTGCGGTGGCCACAAGTGTGCCACTGCACTCCAGCTTGCACAACAAAGTGAGACTCCAACTAATTTTTAAAAAAGGCTTTTTCATCTACACTGAAATTCATTTAGTGTAGACACCTTCATCAGTCTTATAAGCCACACCTTCTGCACAACTGGCTGCAGCATCTCCATCAGTACTTGCTGCTGCACCTCATACTTTTACGTTACAGAGACAGCATCTTTCCTTAAACCTCATGATCCAACCTCTGCTAACTTCACAATTTTCTTCTGCAGTTTCCTCACCTTCCTTATCACTCATGTGTTTACTAAAGTAGCACTTCTTTGTTTTTTCTTTTTTTTTTTTTTTTGAGTCTAATTCTCACTATGTCACCCAAGTCACCCAGGCTGGAGTACGGAGGCGTGATCACAGCTCATCACAGCCTAAAACTTCTAGGCTCAAGAGATCCTCCCACCTCAGTCTCTTGAGTAGCTGGGATTCCAAGTGCAGGCCACCATATCTCAGCCAATTTTTTTTTTTGGTAGAGATAAGTCCTCGCTTATGTTGTCTAGACTTGTCTCGAACTCCTAGGTTCAAGCGATCCTCCTGCCTTGGCCTCTCAAAGTGCTGGGATTACAGGTGTGAGCCACCATGCATGGCCCTGGAGTAAGCACTTCCAATTTCCTTCAAGAACTTTTCCTTACTCCAGGGTCAGGCATGATGTCTCACACCTGTAATCCCAGCACTTGGGGAAGCTGAGGCAAGTGGACTGCCTGAGTCCGCAGGTTTGAGACCAGCCCAGGTAACTTGGCAAGACCTCGCCTCCACAATAAATCAAAACTCAGCTGGGCGTGGAAGCGCACGCCTGTAGTTCCGGCTACTTGGAAGGCTGAGGCAGAAGGATCAATGGAGCCCAGCAGGTTGACACTGGGGTGGCCATGAGCCTGTGTGCCACTGCACTCCAGGCTGGGCGACGGAATAAGACTCCAACTCAAGAAAAAAAAAGAACTTTTACTTGCGTTCACAACATAGCTAACTATTTGGTTCAAGATACCTAGCTTTTGGACTATTTCACCCTTGAACATGGCTTCTTAGCTAAGCTTAATTATTTCTAGATTTGATTTAAAGTGAGAGACATTTGACCACTTTGACCCACACAGGGCTACTAACCTCATTCCAATATTGCTGTATCTTGGGAAATAGGGAGGGGCCAAGGTAGAGAGAGCAGAGGGAAAGGTCTTTTGGTGGAGCAGTCAGCACACACACATTTCCCTCTGTTTTTTTTTTTTTTCTAGAGAAAGTGTCTCATTCTGTCACCCAAGCTGGAGTACACTGGCAGGATCATAGCTCACTGCAGCCTCAAACTCCTGGGCTCAAAGGATCCTCCTGCCTTAGCCTGCAAAGTAACTAGGACTTAGCCTGCTAATTTTTGTTTTTTAATAGAGACAGTGTCTCACTATGTTGCTCACAATGGCTTCAAACTCCCGACCTCAAGTAATCCTCCCTCTTCAGCTTCTCCAAGTGCTGGGATTACAGGTGTGAGCCACCATGCCCACCCACAACATTTCTCACTATTTTATGGCTGCAGCTTATGGTGCTCCAAAAGAATTACAATATAGTAACATCAAAGATCACTGACCACTGATCACCATAAAAGATATAACAACAAAAAGTTAGAAATATTACGAGAAATAAAAAATGTGACACAGAGACAAGAAGTGAGCACATGCTGTTTTTCAACATAGCACCAGCCGGGCTCGGTGGCTCAGCCTGTAATCCCGCGCCTTTGGGAGGCTGAGGTGAGTGGATTGCCTGAGTCCGCGGGTTCGAGACCCGCCTGGGCAACTTGGCAAGACCTCATCTCTACAATAAATCAAAATGAGCCAGGCGTGGTAGCGCGTGCCTGTAGTTCCAGCTACTTGGACAGCTGAGGTGGAAGGATCGCCGGAGCCCAGCAGGTCGAGGCTGCGGTGGCCGGGAGCGACCACTGCGCTCCAGTCTGGGTGACAGAGTGAGACTCCAACTCAAAAAAAAAAAAGAAAAACATAGCACCAACAGACTGGCTCAATGCAGGGTTGCCATGAAACTTTAACTGGTTAAAAAAAAAATACATGTCTGTGAAGTACAACAAGCTCAAGCACAATGACATCAGGTATGCCTACATAAGCACATGTTCCTAAACCTGAAAATGAGGACAATTAATAGCATCTTCTTCAAAGAGTTGATGTGCAGTTTAATGTGATTACATATTTAAAGGATTTAACTCAGTGTATGGCATATGATAGGCACACAACAAATCACTGCTACTTAATATTAAGAACTCTAAGAGCAACCCTCTTTCTAATAAAAAGGTCAAGATGAGGTATAATAGTTCAATAGCACTTGTACCAATGTCAAAATAACAGAAATTTTCCCTCAGATATCAGCCATATATTTATATAACGTATCTGAATAATTGTTCACCATGTGTAGTATATTCCCTTCTTAGAATATGTGAAAACCAACCTTTACTATCTAAACATTTAGCATATGTTCGGTTTAATACTGAGATTAATAAACAGAACATTAAAAAGGTCACATACTTTCCAGCAGACATTGTGCAGTATCAAAGGCACTCACTACATTTACCTTATCTAGGGGAAAAATTTGTGACAAATAAGGAAATATAATAGTCAAGAGATTAAGATACTGCCGTTCAACAAAATCTCTCTTAAAAAGGCAAATACATCAAAGCCGGATGAGTGGTGTGCAAATATTTGTTAAATAACATAACTCTCGGGTATTGTAAACTAAAAATGAAACTGTAAAATATAGTGATAAAGTTTACATGTTCAAAAGTAACATCTATTAAAAAATTAAGCCGGGCTCGATGGCTCAGCCTATAATCCCGTGCCTCTGGGAGGCTGAGGTGAGTGGATTGCCTGAGCCCGTGGGTTCGAGACCCACCTAGGCAGCGAGACCTCATCTCTACAATAAATCAAAAAATCAGCCGGGCGTGGTAGCGCATGCCTGTAATTCCGGCTACTTGGAAGGCTGAGGCGGAAGGATCGCCGGAGCCCAGCAGGTCGAGGCTGCGGTGGCCGGGAGCGGCCACTGCACTCCAGTCTGGGTGACAGAGTGAGACTCCAACTCAAAAAAAAAAAAAAAATTAACTCTTACTTATTTCATCTTGATGGATTACTTCTACATAAGAAAAGGACAGGACAAAGGAAACCCTACTAACATTAATCTTAAGGAGAAATGTCAATTTGAACTGAGGCAAAAGGCATTCATAAATTATCCACAGTTTCTAAATTCTCCACTTCATCTTATCTAATAAAACATAAAAACACTGAGTAATTTAAAAACCATCTGACAATGGTGAAAGATTCTTGTATTTCATGAATTAATACCAAGTACCAATGAGTTAGATGAGGAATAGCCATACCAAAAAAAGGCAATAATGTTTATTTTTACTATAGTTTTTAAATGACAGAGGATAATTTCACCAAGACCAAATTCTACACTGTGGCACTTAGCTATAAACAGGGCACTTTCTTTATTCAAATAAATACAAGAAAAGCTTTGCTTTGCACTGGTCATTACAAGTAATTGGATTTTTCTTTTGCAATTATTTGCTTTTAAATAAGGAGGTAGAATTCTCAAAAAACGATACAGTTGTTGCTGCAAAGCATGAACAATGAGAGTGGGGATGGTTAAAGAGAAAAGACTAGTGCAAAGCCCTAACAAAGGCCTCCTATACTGGCCATGGCTAAACCCCGAGGATGAAAGCACTCTTTGTTTTTCTGGTCAATGGGAAGCCTTTCAGTGTCCCAGCATATAGTAAAAAAATAAGAATAAAAAAGCAGGAAAGCAGGAAGATGGGAAATCTGTCTCTTTAGGGGATATCTCCTCAGCTGCCTGGCTACAATAAGGACAAAGATCACATGGACACAGAAAAGCTTTCCAAGCATGTAGCTTATAAAGTAAACACAAACCAGTAAAAAATAACTCATGTACCCTGCCTTACACTACATCTCACTTTTCTATTAAACAAAATTCCAGGAACTGCCTTTGTATTTTATATTGATCCTTGCAACCTAGTTCACTGAGAAAACTACAGAGGAAATAAAGTCTTTTGTCTCCAGTTTGAACTTCAGCAATGAAAACCGCACTCCTTTGCTTGAGGAGACATCAGAAAAGTTAAACTTAAGGAAGACATTTTATTTGCTTGTTCATGTGTTTTTCCAAGAACATGAAACCAAAAAAAGGTTCTCTAACTAAGTTAATAATTCACGCCTGGGCTCAGTGGCTCAGCCTGTAATCCCAGCACTTTGGGAGGCTGAGATAAGTGGACTGCCTGAGCCCAAGGATTTGAGACCCACCTGGGCAACTTGGTGAAACCTCGTCTCTACAATAAATCAAAAATTAGCCAGGTGTGGTGGCACGCACCCATAGTTTCAGCTACTTGGAGCCTGAGGCGGAAGGATCGCCGGAGCCCAGCAAGTCAAGGCTGCGGTGGCCAGGAGCATGTCACTGCACGCCAGTCTGGGCAACAGAGTGAGATTCCAACTCAAAAAAAAAAAAAATTCGCCAGGCTCGGTGGCTCAGCCTGTAATCCCACGCCTTTGGGAGGCTGAGGTGAGTGGATTGCCTGAGCCCACAGGTTTGAGACCCGCCTGGGCAGGCAAGACCTCATCTCTATAATAAATCAAAAAAATTAGCCGGGTGTGGTAGCGTGCGCCTGTAATTCCGGGTACTCGGAAGGCTGAGGCAGAAGGACCGCTAGAGCCCAGCAGGTTGAGGCTGCGGTGGCCGGGAGCGGCCATTGCACTCCAGTCTGGGCAACAGAGTGAGACTCCAACTCAACAAAAAAAAAAATTCAATATTTTATTAGGCTTTTCACATATAAGCAAATACACAGGTTCATAATTGGAAAGCTCACATTTCAGTAAAAGCATACTTGCCTTAAAATAGTAAAATTGGCCAGGCGTGGTGGCTCATGTCTGTAATTCCAGCACTTTGGGAGGCCAAGGTGAGAGGCCTGCCTGAGTCCAAGGGTTCAAGAGCAGCCTGAGCAATTTGGCGAGACCTCATCTCTACAATAAATAAAAATTAAAAATAAAAATAGCCAGGCATGGTGGCGCGTGCCTGTAGCTACTTGGAAGGTTGAGGCAGAAGGAAGGCCTGAGCCCAGCAGGTTGAGGCTGAAGTGGCTGGGAGCGTGCCACTGCCCTCCAGCCTGGGGGACAGAGTGAGACTCCAACTCAAAAAGAAAAAAGAAAAGAAAATAGTAAAACTGCTCAGCACGGTGGCTCACGCCTATAATCCCAGTACTTTGGGAGGCTGAAACAAAAGGACTGCTTGAGCCCAGGAGTTTGAGGCCAACCTGGGCAACACAGCAAGACCTCGTCTCTACAAAAAAATCAAAAAATTAACTGAGCATGTTGGTGTGCACCTATACTCCCAGGTACTCAGGAGGCTGAGACAGAAGGACCATCTGAGCCCTGGAGGTAGTCTGCAGTGAGCTGTGATCATGTCACTGCACTCCAACCTGGGCAAAACAATAAGACTCAACTCACCCCCCCCAAAAAAAAAAAAAAACAGTAAACTTCAGGGTGTGGAGCATAACTTTTTTTCTCACTGCCATAACTTAACCAACTAAAAGTCAGTGAAAGAAGTCACAGTTTATGCTGTCCATCAAAAGAGGACTGGATTAAAAAAATGTGGTACATATACACGATGGAACACTATGCAGTCATAAAAAAAAACAAAATCATGAATTTTGCAGCAACCTGGATGGAACTAGAGTCTATAATACTAAGTGACCTCTCACAGAAACAAAGATCTGAGTATCACATGTTCTCACTCATATAATGGACCTTGAACATCCAATGTAATACTATAAGAAAATGACTGACAGTAGTGGGAAACTATGGCGGGGGGGAGAAGGGATTAATGGTAGTAAATATCTGTCTGGGGACAGGGAAACACCTCTTATCAACAAGGGTGCCTGAATGAAACGTATTTGTATACCTAACCCTTAACTGTACCCCACAATATCATAATAAAAATAATGATTTAAAAAAAAAAAAAAGAAGTCACAGTTTAACTAAATTGACTGATAACCCATTGTGTAATTATCTATGAAGCTACAGTTAGCACACGACACAATTTAATTCAAGGTTCTAAATAAAGAAAAGGCTTATTATCCAGTATTAAGATTAAAAATAGAAATGTTAAGAGCTTGATGCAGTGGCTCAAGTCTGAACTCCCAGCTATTTGGGAGGCTGAGGCAGGAGGACAGCTTGACATTTGGCTACACTGCACCATAATGGCCTGTAAAAGCCACTGCACTCCAGCTGGGCAACATAGCAAGACCCTGGCTCTATTTTTTTATAATGTTGATTTTCTTTTAAAAATCCATATGTAAAGTTAACACTAGGTCAGGTGTGATGGCTGAGACCAGGTGTAATATAATCCCAACACTCTGGGAAGCCAAGGTGGGAGGACCGTATGAGGTCAGAGTTCAAGACTAGCCTGAACTATAGCAAGATCCTCCCTGCCTATTCAAAAAATTTAAAAAGTAGCCTGGCATAGTGTTGTGTACCTACAGCCCCAGATACCCAGAAGGCAGAGGCAAGATGATCACCGAAGCCTGGTAGTCTGAGGTTGTAGTAAGCTACAATCATGTCACTGCACTGCAACCTGGATGACAGAGCGAGACCTTGTCTCTTTTTGTTCGTTTGTTTTAGTTTTGGGGGGTTCTTTTGAGTTGGAGTTTCACTCCATCGCCCAGGCTGAAGTGCACTGGCACACTCACGGCCACCCCAGTGTCAACCTGCTGGGTTCTGGTGATTCTTCCACCTCAGCCTTCCAAGTAGCCGGAACTATAGGCACATGCTACCATGCCTGGCTAATTTTTTATCTATTGTAGAGACGAGGTCTCACCAAGTTGTTCAGATTGGTCTCGAACAACCAGGCTCAGGCAATCCACTCACCTCAGTCTCCCAAAGTGCTGGGATTACAGGTTGAGCCACTGAGCCAGACCCACTTTATTAATTAATTAAATTTTTTAAAGAGACAAAGCAGCCTGGGCAACTTGGCAAGACCTCGTCTCTACAATAAATAAAAAATTAGCCACGCGTGGTAGCACACACCTGTAGTTCCAGCTACTTGGAAGGCTCAGGTGGAAGGATTGCCAGAGCCCAGCAGGTCGATGCTGGGGTGGCTGTGAGAATGCCACTACACTCCAGCCTGGGCAATGGAGTGAGACTCCAGCTCAAAAATAAATAAATAAATAAAAACATTAAATAAATAAATAAAGTAAATATGCTTTCATTACTAGAAATTTACTTTTCAAAATCCAACCCCTTGACTATGTTTAAGTATGTGTATGGCTGACTTTATACAAAGCTACATTAGAATTCACTCATAAGACAAATTAGATTATAAATTTATTTTAATAAAGTTAATTCTTAAGTCTATCTTTGTTTGACTAGAAATTGTTCTTATAACACTACGTTAAGAATTACCAGCCGGGCTCGGTGGCTCAGCCTGTAATCCCGCGCCTTTGGGAGGCTGAGGTGAGTGGATTGCCTGAGCCTGCGGGTTCGAGACCCACCTGGGCAGCGAGACCTCATCTCTACAATAAATCAAAAAATCAGCCGGGCGTGGTAGCACGCATCTGTAACCCCGACTACATGGAAGGATCGCCAGAGCCCAGCAGGTCGAGGCTGCAGTGGCCGGGAGTAGCCACTGCACTCCAGGCTGGGCGACAGAGTGAGACTCCAACTCAAAAAAAAAAGAGTTACCAACTTCCATCATTTGAGTTGAATTAGCATGAAACTACAGAATCAGAAATTTGGAAGAGTCCCGGGAGATAATCATACAAAATGAGTAGCTGACAAAATGAAAAAAAAAAAAAAGACTCAGAGAAATTAAGTGACCTCCTGAAGGTCACACAGCTGAAATTCCTTTATAATGACACTACAGAATAAAGAGCCAAATTCACATACAGTTGCCAACCTCATTTCTACTGGGTCATGATTTGCAAATGAATGAATCTACTAATATTCCCAAAGGGTCAGTAAATTTTCTGGAAGTCATGCTGACTAGTGAAGTAAAATGGTATTTCAGTGAGAGTAAAGAGATATAATAAACACAAAGAATGTTAGCTAACTTTGGCAAATAAAAGAAAAAATTAATCATTATATACTTTGAAAACAGGACAAAGAAAACTAGAAAGCACAACCATAGCCTGTAGATCTGTAGGTGCCCTGTGCTAGTAACTATAAACTAAGTTTTTTTTAAGAATCACAAGAACTTTGTTTAAATTCACGTAGTACAGAGGATATAAAATGAAAAGTACCAGTAAAGGAGGATATAAGGTGAAAAATATCTTCCACCATCCAATATTTTTCTCCCAAAAATAATCACTGTCAAGTTTCATATGCATCTCTCCAGAAATTTTCTGCACATATACACATGCTACAATTTTTAAATCTTAAAAATTCCTTCTAAAATTAATCATTGAACCAGCGTGATGGCTCACACCTGTAATCCCATCACTTTGAGAGGTGGAAGCAGGAGAACTATCTGAGCCCAGGAGTTCAAAACCAGGCAGGGCAACACAGTGAGACCTTGTCTCTACAAAAAATAAAAAATTAGCCACGTGTGGTGGTGTGCCCCTTTAGTCCCAGTTACTGGGGAGGGCAAGAAGGGAGGATTGTTTGAGCCTAGGAGTTCAAGGCTACAGTGGGCCATGATTGTGCCAGTGCACTCTAGTCTGGGTGACAGAGACCCAGACTCAAAGTAATAATAAAATTAAATTAAGCATTATGATTGTTCTAAAATTAACTAAAATGTCAGATCAGTATAGGTTTCAGAAAAGAGAATAGGGTGAGGGATTGGGAGGGAGGTAGATGATAAGAGGTCACTTGATGGGTACACAATGCATTGCTCTAGCGAAGGATGCACTAACAGCCCTGACTTCACCAAAATGCAATTTATCAATACAGCAAAATACAGAATATATACCAAATAAGAAAGTTTTAATTTTAAAAAAGGGAAGGAGAATAAATTTTCCAAAGTATGAGTTATTCACAATTATGAAAACATGATAAAGACTGTCTCAAGAAAGTTACAAAACAGAGGCCAGGCATGGTGGCTCATACCTGTAATCTCAGCACTTTGGGAGGTCAAGGCTGGAGGACTGGTTGAGTCCGGGAGTTCAAGATCAGCCTGGGTAAAATAGCAAGACCCTGTCTCTACAAAAAAATCAAAAAATTAGCCAGGCATAGTGGCATACACCTGTAGATCCAGCTACTCGGGAAGCTGAAGCAGAAAGATCACCTGAGCCCAGGAGTTCGAGGCTGCAATGAGCCGTAATCATGCCACTGCACTCCAGCCTGAGTGACAGAGTGAGACTCAACTCAGAAAAAATAAATAAAAAGTAATAAAATAGAGAAAATAAATGTATCAAAGTGTTAAAAATTTGGTCTAATATTCCATCTGCAAAGATCATTTTTAGCATTTATTTTCACACAATGGAGTCAATTAAAATGTAGTAGATAAATGATGCTGTCATTCTTGACAAGTTACATAAACTATAAATTTACAACTATTACAATTTTAATTACCTCCATTTCCTTTCAGTTACATATTATTAAGTCTGTTCCAAACCAGTAATCACTTTTTTATAAGTAAAACTAGGTAAAATCATAAATGAGCAATAGCATTCCAAGTCCTTATTTAAAAAAAAATCAACAAATACAAACTTAACACACTATATATACAATCTTCAGTAAATATGTCCTAAAAGATCTAAGGTCAAGCTATCAGTTTTAAATATATATCCCAATTGATTGAAGAGATTAAAAAGACTTTCACACTGCATATAAATCTTAATAACCCATTTAAGATTAATCTCAATCTAAAAGCAAGAGTATGATCTTAACTTTTTTTTCTTTTTTACCAGCTTCCTGAGGAAGTATGAAGTATGAACTTTAAAATCAGACTTGAGGCGAGGCGCAGTGGCTCAATCTGCAATCCCAGCACTCTGGGAGGACAAGGTGGGAGGATCACTTGAGTACAGGAGTTTGAGACCAGCCTGGGCAACATAGCAAGACCTTGTCTCTACAAAAAAACTTTCTTTAAATTAGCCAGGCATAGCTGGGCTCAGTGGCTCAGCCTGTAATCCTGCACCTTTGGGAGGCTGAGGTGAGTGGATTGCCTGAGCCTGCAGGTTCAAGACCCGCCTGGGCAACTTGGCAAGGCCTCATCTCTACAATAATGAGCCGGGCGTGGTAGCGCGCGCCTGTAGTTCCAGCTACTTGGAAGGCTGAGGTGGAAGGATTGCCAGAGCCCAGCAGGTCGAGGCTGCGGTGGCCGGGAGCGGCCACTGCACTCCAGTCTGGGTGACAGAGTAAGACTCCAACTCAAAAAAAAAAAAAAATTAGCCAGGCGTAGTGGTGCATGGCTGTAGTCCCAGCTACTCAGACTGAGGTGGAAGGATTACCTGAGAGCCCAGGAGGTCGAGGCTGTGGTGAGCCATAATCACATCACTCCACTCCAGCCTCGGCCACAGAGTGAGATCCCAACTTAAAAAAAAATCAGACTTGAGCAAGAATCCCACATCTACCACCAACCTTAGTTTTCTAATCTGTAAAATAGTATTTGTAACAAGCCTGGCATCTAGCAGAAAATTCAACAAATGGTAGCAATTATTATTATTACTATTATTATTTTAAATGGGAGCTTTCATATTATAATAAGTGCAAATATTTCCCATATTGTAATATTTAAATCCCCACAAAGCAGGGTTTGTAGTATACTTTTTAAATGTATACAATAAATATGCATATATTCCATTGCCTCAATTTATGAGTACACACATATGCAATGACATAGTTAATTTTCAAGAAGGACCTAATATATGACATAATTTAAAATATCAAAAATACCACTTTAACATACTAAACTTCAACTTTTCTACTTGGCCATATGAAACAACTCATCCCTCAACACACAAAGAGAACCCTTCAGGCTCTTTTACAATGGATTCTTTTTTTTTTTTGAGTTGGAGTCTCACTCTGTCACTCAGACTGGAGTGTGCAGTGGCTGGCCACCGCAGCCTCGACCTGCTGGGCTCCAGTGATCCTTCCGCCTCAGCCTTCCAAGTAGCCAGAACTATAGGCGTGCACTATCACACCCGGCTAATTTTTTAATTTATTGTAGAGATGAGGTCTCACCAAGTTGCTCAGGCGGGTCTTGAACTCACAGGCTCAGGCAATCACTCACCTCAGCCTCCCAAAGCGCGGGATTACAGGCTGAGCCACCGAGCCCGGCTTTTTACAACGGATTCTAACTAGAATACACATGTGTACATTGCCATTATAGATCATTTCACTGACTTCCCATTTTTAAACTGTAACACACTACAAACTGTAATTATTAAGAACAGTTGTGCACAGAGGTTTTGGTGAAAAGTAAAATTCGTGAGCAGCAGGTCCTTTCCTCACCAGTCATATATCAAAATTATTTTATTTTGAATGCAGTTAGCATTCACCATGCTTCAATGGCTATCTTTCCATCTTTACAGTTAGAAGTCTTACAAATCTTTAACTACAGCCCAGATTGCTCTAAGTGATCAAATGTCTTACTGTCTGCTAATGTCCTCCTGAATGTGTCACACTCAAACATAACCATGATCCACCACAACTCCACTATTTACCCTTAAAGCACGCCCTCCTACCACTCACTATTAGCAGCAGCATCATGTCCAGAAGCTCAATGAAGCAGCACAGCACTCATCCTTAACTTCTACTTCCTGAACCTATACATTTATTCTCTATTTCCCTAACAATGCAGAAAATGGGAAAAGGGTCACTACTATAGCTTAAGTTAGGATATTAATTAAGCTTCTTAAATTGGTTGTCAATTTTACCAATTAAACCACTGCCCAAAATGTGCTACCTAACTCCTACTTCAATGTACCAGTTAAGAGTTAGGGACATAGCATTAAAAAGAGGGAAATGGCCAGGCACATATGTAATCCTAGAATTTGGGGAGGCCAAGGTGGGAGGCTTGTTTGTGGCCAGGAGTTCAAGACCAGCCTGGAGAACATAGCAAGACCCCATCTCCAGAAAAAACAATTTTTTTAATTAGCCATGCAAGGTGTCATGCACCTGTAGTCCTAGCTACTTGGGAGGCTGCAGTGGAAGGATTACTTGAGCATAGAAGTTCAAGGTTACAGTGAGCTATGACTGTATGTACCACAGCACTCCAACTGAATGACAGAGTGAGAACCAGCCTCTAAAAATAAATACATAAATAAACAAAGAAATAGTTTTTAAAGGGGTATTGAAATGTTACACATGCTCAAATCTGAAGCCCAACAAGAACATGTACCTTGGCCGGGCTTGGTGGCTCAGCCTGTAATCCCAGCACTTTGGGAGACCGAGGAAAGTGGATTGCCAGAGCCCGCGGGTTCGAGACCCACACAAGCAACTTGGTGAGACCTCGTCTCTACAATAAATAAATAAATAATTAGCCGGGCGTGGTAGTGCGAGCCTGTAGTTCCAGCTACTTGGAGTCTGAGGGGGAAGGATCGCCATAGCCCAGCAGTTCGAGGCTGTGGTGGCTGTGCATGTGCCACTGCACTCCAGACTGGGCGATAGAATGAGACTCCAACTCAAAAAAAAAAGAACATGTACCTATGCTATAAAAATCAAATGCTCTTTCTCAATCTGCTCCAGGGAGAAAGAGGAATGCCGGTGGAGGTAAGAGGAAGGACAAGTAAGGCCTTGGAGAAATGAGCCTCTCAGTGCTGGCATGGCACTGAAGGAAGAATGATAAAAGCAAATACAGCAGTAACTGCAGGCATCTATACTGAGCATTCCCTGCAAGTGACACTCCATGCTAAGCATGCACATACATTTGTCATTTAAGACTCAAAACAACTTGTAAAGTAGGTGCTATTATTAGATCCAGTTTACAGATTAAGGCGCTAAGTAACAGAGAGGTCAGGTGTCTTTCCCAAGGTTACACAGCTAGCAAAGAGTCAGAGTACAGAGATTCAACCCAGGTCATCTGAGCTCCAGTCCCAATGAAGCCTATAGCCACTATTCTCCACTTCCACCCCCTGGAATGAATTTATGTATTTATACACAATAAACTTTAGGACTGAAGCTTAAACAATGCTATATTTCCGTTTGAAAGAGCAGAGAGTTTATATGCAATCTCAATATAGTATTTCTACTGCATTACTTACATTCATATCATACTGATCCTCAAATGGACATTTTTCAGGATACGAAAACTGCTTTATACCAAAGAATAAACTGTAACCACTAAATAAAAAACAAAACCAAGTAAACACAAGCAAGAAGTCAAATAATTTCTATCTTTCCATATACTGGGAAACTAAAAAAAGGAACTGACTAATTTGAGTCACACAACTTAATTTCTATTGATTTACTATGAGCTATAAAGTAGCAAGTGAGAATGAATTTTTTGTATGTCATAAATTGAAAATGAGAAAATGAGAATAATTGCTTTGTATGTCATAAATTGAAAAACTAGTTACAAATTTAAACTGTATATTTTTTAAATAAACATCTCCTTATTTAATATGCTTTTACACACCTAATCCTTTAATACTTTCAGCAGTTACCACACAGATAGAGAATAAATTTCCTGCCGAGACAAACAATATATTTTTTTCAGTTTGGACTAATTCAGGTTCAGCTGTGATTCAATTATGATAGTCCTGGCCAATAACATTGAGCAATTTCATGTAAGAAGATAACACAGTCCAAATGTGTGAAAAACTCCTTTCCAGTGCATTTAACACATCAGCTGGAGTTTGGCGTGCCAGTTTGCATTACACATGTGGACGATGCATAGTTGCATTTATATTAGTGGCAACGTTAAGACTCAAGTAGTTACAGATTCAGAATCAGGAAAGACGGGAATGATTAAGACAACAGAGACTGGGGACTTACAAGTCAAAATAATGGACTAAGGCAAATCACACAGTAGGAAACAAGAATGTAAATGTACGAGTAATATATAATCCAATACCAATTAAAATAAAAGCTCCCAGAAATTGTTGTTCCATTTGACAGCCCAGCTTTTCCTCTTATGTCTTCATTATGCTCAACATTCTCCCTTAATGGTACATTATCAAAATAGTTCAAGGTTGTAAGACACCTATCTAGTCTCAAAGGATCTCCAATTTTTTAAATCTTCCTAGTCCACAACGACTGAGACAGTGTGGCAAGCTTAAATAATATGAGACAAGACACTGAATGGCGGTGGAGAGAAAGAAGTTAATAAAGGAAAGAACTGATGCCTTCAGTAACTAAAGTAAAGTAGATCAGAGTATGAGGGCCAAAAATTTGGCCTAAAATTTATTGGCACTAAGGTTTAAAAAGGGGGGGGACTTAAATTGCACTGAACAACTTTTTATTTTAAACAGCAGAAAACAAACTTATCTGCAGAAAAATTTCTTTCCTAAATTATAATCAAAATTCTGCCACATAAACTGAAAAACTATTCAGTGGTATAATTCCAATGATGATGATAAGCATGCATTTTAAAAAAGGCATTTCTATGAGACACAATTGCTATAGTAAAGCACTTTCTGATGGTCTTAGAACAGTGGTACCCAACCATTTTGGCATCAAGGACCATTTTCATGGAAGCCAATGTTTCCACAAATGGAAGCAGGGGATCATCAGACATTAGATTATCATAAGGAGCATACAACCTGATCACTCGCATGTGCAGTTCTCAACAGGGTTGACATTCCTATGAGAATCTAATGCTGCTGCTGATCTGACAGTAGACACAGCTCCGCTCACCTCCTACTGTACCAGACCATGGTACAGGTCTGGTCCAGGATACAATTCAGGGATTAGAAGCACATTATACTGTCTTCTTCAAATATCTCAAATATTATATACCTCTTCCTCAAATTCAATGTGTAATACAAAGATTCTAACAAATGTATTTCATTTGGTACACATTCAAACTGCTATCTAAGAACCTGGAGTAAAGATGTGCTATTGCTTATTACACAAACACTATTGGCTTCAAACACCAGATACAAAAAATCAAAAAATGAGCTGGGCGTGGTAGTGCGCACCTATAGTTCCAGCTACTTGGAAGGCTGAGGCAGAAGGATCGCCGGAGCCCAGCAGGTCGAGGCTGCGGTGGCCAGGAGCGTGCCACTGCACTCCAGTCTCGGCAACAGAGTGAGACTCAAACTCGAAAAAAAAAAATTTAATTTAATTTAAAAATAAATAAATAAATAAAATATCCATAAAAAAAGTCACTCAGAAAAATTTAAAAGTTTAGTGCATATGTATCTCATTTAACATGACTTACTAAAACATTAGTGGCATTAATACTTTTCTAATTTTATTTTATTTATTTATTTATTTAAGTCAGAGTCTCACTCTGTCCCTCAGGCTAGAAAGCAGTGATGCCATCACGGCTCACCATAGCCTCAACCTCCTGGGCTCAGGAGGCCCTCCTGCTTCAGTTTCCCATGTAACTGAAGTACGGGTACATGCCACCACACCATTAACTCATTAAGGGTGTGATAGAAAAAAATGCTAATTTTTTTTAAAAGATTATGTATGGGTTAAGCATGTGAAGCAAGTGAGATATAAACAATAGCTTTTAAGAAGAGGAGACAATCAGAGAATATAATAATATAATCACCTTAGGAAAAAACAAGGTAACAGGATATTTCTTCATGCCTAAAAAACTGCATTCTTGAGCAACTAAAACTTCTTTTTTTTTTTTGAGTTGGAGTCTCACGCTGTCGCCCAGACTGGAGTGCAGTGGCACACTCCCGGCCACCGCAGCCTCGACCTACTGGGCTCCAGTGATCCTTCTGCCTCAGTCTTCCAAGTAGCTGGAACTATAGGCGCGCGCTACCACGCCCGGCTACTTTTTTGATTTATTGTAGAGATGAGGTCTCGCCAAGTTGCCCGGGCTGGTCTCGAACCCTCGGGCTCAGGCAATCCACTCACCTCAGTCTCCCAAAGCACTGGGATCACAGGCCGAGCCACCGAGCCCGACCAACTAAAACTTCTGTAACTATCAATCTAACTATCTTGAAGTTTATTCAATGGTATCAAAACTCTAAAATTAATATATAATATAATACATCAAAGCACATTAACATTTAAGCAATTTTCAAAAGTCAGATTAATAGGAAAAAACTAAAGAAATGTTTTTAATTAAGATGCTCCTAGCCGGGCTCAATGGCTCAGCCTGTAATCCCGTGCCTTTGGGAGGCTGAGGTGAGTGGATTGCCTGAGCCCGCGGATTCAAGACCCACCTGGGCAAGCAAGACCTCATTTCTACAATAAATCAAAAAATTAGCCGGGCGTGGTAGCGCACGCCTGTAGTTCCAGCTACTTGGAAGGCTGAGGCGGAAGGATCGCCGGAGCCCAGCAGGTCGAGGCTGCGGTGGCCGGGAGCAGCCACTGCACTCCAGTCTGGGCGACAGAGTGAGACTCCAACTCAAAAAAAAAAAAAAGATGCTCCTTTTCCAGTCTATGCAACATGGAGACACCTCATCTCTATAAAAATTTAAAAATAAGCCAGGTGTGAGCACCTACAGTCCCAGCTATTTGAGAGGCTGAGGCAGAAGGATAGCTTGAGCCTAGGAAGTCACTACACTAAAGCCTGGGCAACAGGGTAAGACCCTGACTCAGGAAAATAAAAATAAAAAAGGTACCCCTTCAGTCTCTAATCATAAGTTCATCAGCCAAGTGCAGTGGCTCACACCTACAATCCCAGCACTTTGGGAGGTGAAAGTGAGAGGATTACCAGACCCAGGAGTTCAAGGTCAGCCTTGGCAACACGGCGAGACATTTTCTCTACAAAAATCAAAAACTTAGCCAGGCATGGTGGCGTGTGACTGCAGTTCCAGTTACTTGGAAGGCTGAGGTAGAAGGATTGCCTACGCCCAGCAGGTTGAGGATGGATGACAAAGTGAGACTATAACTTAGGGAAAAAAAAAGTGCATCAGTTACTCAAACACACGTTGTCTCTGTATATCCATTATCAGAAAAATGTGAGGGAGATATTAACACTTAAAAATCTTAATGGCCGCCGGGCTCGGTGGCTCAGCGGCTCAGCCTGTAATCCCGCACCTTTGGGAGGCTGAGGTGAGTGAATTGCCTGAGCCCGCGGGTTCGTGACCTGCCTGGGCAACTTGGCGAGACCTCATCTCTACAATAAATCAAAAATTAGCCAGGCGTTGTAGTGCGCACGTGTAGTTCCAGCTACTTGGAAGGCTGAGGCGGAAGGATCACTGGAGCTCAGCAGGTCGAGGCTGCGGTGGCCGGGAGTGGCCACTGCACATCAGTCTGGGCGACAGAGTGAGACTCCAACTCAAAAAAAAAAAAAAAAAAAAATCTTAACGGCCAGTAGTTTAATTCAAAATGGAAAAACGGTCACAAGTACCTTGATCTTCCAAAAGCTAGCACTTTTTATTAAAATAATTCAACTTCTAGCCGGGGGCGGTAGCTCAGCCAGTAATCCCAGACCTTTGGGAGGTTGAGGAGAGAGGATCGCCTGAGTCCACGGATTCAAGACCAGCCTGAACAACTTGGCAAGACCTCATCTCTACAATAAAAAAAAAAAATTAGCCAAGCATGGTGGCACACACCTGTGGTTCCAGCTACTTGGAAGGCTGAAGCAGAAGGATCACCTGAGCCTAGCAGGTCAAGGCTGTGATGGCCTTGAGTATGCCAATGCATTCCAGCCTGGGCAACAGAGTGAGACTCTAACTCAAAAAAAAGGTCTAGTCTTTTTATTCCATATAATAAAAATAGCTAATATTAATTAGGCACTTACTGTACTAAGCCCCGTCTTATGAACATGGTTAATTTACAATAAACCTAGGAGGAAAATTCTATTATTTAACGCCATTCAAGATGATAAAACAGGGTCAGAAAAGGGAAAAAACCTGTCTAAGACTGAGATTTAAACCTATGTATTCTGACTTCAGGGTCCATACTTGTAACCAAACTAATACACTGCATTTACATAAAATACTGACTGTGAAGATTAAGAGACTTACATAAACAAATGTCATGGTAAGGGAAACAAAAGGATCAGGTATTAAATACAATACATTAATAGAGATTAATCTAGGTTGCTGATAAAGTACAGTCATACTTCTGTATCAGGAGAGAATTGGTTCCAGGATCCCATGGAAACCAAAATCTATGGATGCTAAGGTTCCTAATAAAAAATGGCACAATGTTTGCATATAACCTATGCATATCCTCCCATATACTTTACTGCATAATATACTCTGTACTACTTATAATTCCTAATACAATGCAAATGCTATGTAAATAATTACACTGCGTTTTTAAAAATTATTTTATTCTTGTATTGTTATTTTTTAAAATTCAAATATTTTCAATCCATGGTCAGTTGAATCCATGGATGCAGAACCCACAGAGAGAGTGGACTGAAGCTGAGTTTGCCCTTGGTGGCACACAACTGTAGTCCCAGCTACTCTGGAGGCTGAGATGGAAGTATCGCCTGAGCCCAGGAGGTTGAGGCTGCAGTGAGTCATAATTGTGCCACTGCACTCTAAGCCTGGGTGACAGTGAGACATCAACTTAAAAAAAAGAAAGAAAAGACCCACATAGTCAGAATTCTAATTACCTCAGGCACACATTATGGTTTGACAATGACACTCATTAACCCAACAAATTAAAACCATAAAACTCTACTTTTCTGGATTAATTAATATGCAATAAAATTCTTCCTCCTTCTATTACAGTGAATTACACTAGCAATAGTCCAGTGTACCACGGTTCATCAAAACCAGATCACAATATCAAAACTTAAGCTCTTTTTAGAATTACAAAGGAGTAAACTTTAAAACACTCTGAAAACAAGTTATGCAATCTACTTAAATTACCTGTAAGAGCATATTTATAGAATCTGTCAGCTGGGGCTAATGTCAAAGCTCTTGCTCTTCAAGTTCTAGAGAGAAGTCATGAAAATGAACTCATTTAGGTACATGAATCACACTGACCTCAGTACCTCAAAAGTGACCTGAAGGAAAATGAGGACCAGAATAAAAGCAAAAAATGCACAAGTTCACTCTAACCAAAAAAGAGAGAATTCCTAAAGCCTTACTTCCCCAAACCAAAGAGGTTTTACACAACTGAGAAAGTTCTGAACAGACCAAACCAAATGGACTACACATGGATGTTAACATCCAAGGATCCTAATAACTAACTAGACATTTCCTCATCTCTATAAGACCAAGTAAAAGTGAGGCCTAAAGATGTTATGGAGAACTGTTCTATTCAGTAGTCATGTGTATGTAAAGGTTGAAAAGCCTTGGAAACTAGACCTCAAGGATCTCCACAACCTTTATCAATAAGTAACAAAACGAATGCAGTCTTCTTGCCAGTGCTTTATAACACAAACAAAATTGTATTTGAGGATCAGACATGGCCTTTGGAAAAAAACAGCAAAATACCAATGCTGAACCCAAACATTTACAAATAACAGTTTCTATATTTTAAATGTCACCGCCAAAACTAATGTTGAAATTTAATTGCCATTATAACACTATTAAGAGGTAGGACTGGCCAGGTTAGGTGGTTCAGCCTGTAATCCCAACACTTTGGCAGGCCTTCAAGGTGAGTGAATTGCCTGTGCCAACAGGTTCAAGACCAGCCCGGGCAACTTGGCAAGACCTTGTCTCTACAATATACAAAAAATTAGCCTGGTATGGTAGCACACACCTATAGTTCTGGCTACTTTGGAAGGCTGAGGCAGAAGAATCGCCAGAGCCCATCAGGTTGATGCTGGGGTGGCTGTGAGCGTGCCACTGCACTCCAGCCTAGGCGACAGAGTGAGACTACAACTCAAAAAAAAAAAAAAGAGGTGGGACTTTTAAGAAGTGATTAGTTCATGAATAGATTAATGTCATTATCATGGAAGTGGGCTTCAGATAAAAAGGGTAAGTTTGATCCCCATCTTCTCTCAGTCTCAAGTATTTGTCTGCCCTCCTTCTCCCAGCATGTTACCACACAGCACAAAGGCCCTCACCACATGCCGGAGCCATACTCTTGGACTTCTTATCCTCCAGAACTAGAAGAGAGAAATTTATTTTCTTTATAAATTACTCAGTCTGTGGAATTCTGTTATAACAGCAGAAAAAACAAGACTAGGACAATGGCCAAGTGGTTCAATTTGTCTTATTGATGTAACACAATAAAAAATAACTCAATAAGTATAATATAAGCTGATATTTTGATACCGGGCTTCCCCTGACATAAGAGCACCTCCAACTGGACCTACCTTCAGCTTAGATTAGGTACAAACCTATATCTATGATCCTACAGAATCCCGTACTTTTCTTTAACACAGTAACTATCATATTACATTGCCATTACCTCTTTGTGTCCATCTCCCTTACTATACATACTAACAACTCCAAATATCTCTGGCACCTTACATAATGTAAGGTAAATTGATGATTGTTCAAAAAATATTTGCAGATTGAATGGATAATCTGGAGCCATGCTGTCCACTCTGGCAGACACTTGCCACATAAAGCCATTTAATTAAAATTAAACAAAATTTTCTTTTTGTGTGTGTGTGTGTGAGTTGGAGTCTCACTCTGTCACCCAGACTGGAGTGCAGTGGCCACTCCCGGCCACCGCAGCCTCAACCTGCTGGGCTCTGGCGATCCTTCCGCCTCAGCCTTTCAAGTAGCTAGAACTACAGGCGCACGCTACCACACCTGGCTGATTTTTTATTTATTGTAGAGATGAGGTATTGCCAAGTTGCCCAGGCAGGTCTCGAACCCACGGGCTCAGGCAATCCACTCACCTCAGCCTCCCAAAGGCGCGGGATTACAGGCTGAGCCACCGAGCCCGGCCAAAATTTTCAAATTTAATTCCTCAATCACATTACAAGTGTTCCTCACCACATATGGCCAGAGGCTGCCATACTGGACAGTATAAATACAGAATGTTTTCATCATTGCAGAAAGTTCTATTGGTCAGAGCTGGTCTGCAGCACCCCAAACTCTGGAAATACCAAAATGGTCTACTAACACACTTTTTTCTCTAACAGGATTATTGTTCTGAGAGAGAAAAAGAGGTAAGAAAAATGTTTAAAATGTGCTCCTATCCCAGTAATAAGCAATACAAATAAAGTAAGAGTTCTTTTGCATGACTGTCTGTAGTTTCAATTACATTTAATTTGTTTTCTGGTAATATTTACCTCTAAAATTTGTTTATCAACTCCCTTCCCCCACATATTTGCCTACTGTGCCAAAACTAAAGTCCTTAGTAACAAAAAAAGGCCACTGCTTATTTCCAGGAAGATGGAAAAAGAAATTTGAGACTATTTCTGCCTTAATCATAGGCAACAAGATATAAAGGTCAGAAAGGACGATGGAGTTAATTTAGTCTACTATTTAGTCAATTTTACAAAGGAAGAGACTGAGCAAAAAAAGTGAAATAATACTACAAAGAAATACAGATGTAGAAAGCAGACCAAGCAGATAAGAAAAAAGGGCACACACAGGGAAAAATAACTTTAGTGTTTCACAGGCCTACAAAATCATGCCAAAAATATCAAAATAGCCTACATTTACAAAGGAATGCTAAGCATCAGTGAAAAGTTAAGAAACAATCCTAAGTTAATTACTAAAGTTTTGTCTTATGTAAAACACCTCAACTTTTCCTTGCAAATTCTATTATTTAAATACTACTTTGGCAGTTCACTTTTCTTTCAATAACATTATCATATAATTATTTACTCCTACTAGTCAGAATCTACTTATTTCCACTAATTGGAATAGATTTCAATCAGGCCAAAAATATGAGACTAAAAATGTACACAAAAACACTATTTTAAATGGAAAGGGAACTTCAATGTTAAGGTTAGAACATAAATACTGAAAGTGAAAATAAAGGAAGACAATTTGCCTCCCTAGGGCCAGGCCTGGTGGCTCAAGACTGTAATCCCAGCACTTTGGGAGGCAGAGATGAGAGAATTGCCTGAGCCCAGGGGGTTCGAGATCAGTCTGGGCAACTTGATGAGACCTCATCTTTACAATAAATCAAAAAATTAATTGGAGCCAGGCTCGGTGGCTCAGCCTGTAATCCCAGCACTTTGGGAGGCTGAGGTGAGTGGACTGCCTGAGTCCGCGGGTTCGAGACCTGCCTGGGCAACTTGACGAGACCTCATCTCTACAATAAAACAAAAAATTAGCCGGGCGTGGTAGCGTGCGCCTGTAGTTCCAGTAACTTGGAAGGCTGAGGCGGAAGGATCGCCGGAGCCCAGCAGGTTGAGGCTGGGGTGGCTGGGAGCGGCCACTGCACTCCAGTCTGGGTGACAGAGTGAGACTCCAACTCAGCCTTCGGGAAGGTTGAGGCCCAGGATCACCTAAGCCAAGCAAGTTGAGGCTGTGATGGCAGTAAGCATGCCGCTGGACTCCAACCTGGGAAACAGAGTAAGACTCTGACTCGAAAAAAAAAAAAAAGTTGCCAGCCGGGCTCGGTGGCTCAGCCTGTAATTCTGCGCCTTTGGGAGGCTGAGGTGAATGGACTGCCTGAACCCGCGGGTTTGAGAAGCGCCTGGGCAACTTGGCGAGACATTGTCTCTACAATAAATCAAAAAATTAGCCGGGCGTGGTAGCGCACGCCTGTAGTTCCAGCTACTTGGAAGGTTGAGGCAGAAGGACCGCTAGAGCCCAGCAGGTCGAGGCTGCGGTGGCCGGGAGCGGCCACTGCACTCCAGTCTGGGCAACAGAGTGAGACTCCAACTAAAAAAAAAAAAAAAAGTTGCCACTGACTACATGTCCACTATAAGTTGATCAATCTGCTCGGCATATACTAATTAAACCCTTTGTGCTAAAGGCTGCTAGTTGCCCCTCAATCTCTGCTTCTACCCTGTTTCCTTGATAAAACTAAAAGTGGTATATGAATCTTCTGGCAAGTGCTCTTTAAGAAAGGAGGCATCTCTGTGTTACACCCCACCTACCTCCTGCTAACTGAAATGTAAACTTAATAGCTAGAGTTAAAGCAGCCCTCTTGAACAAGGAGGTGTACTTGGGTAACACAAGGCATGCTCAGAGGACAGAAGCTAGGATCCCTGATAACTTTTAAGCACTACAATGGCTCAGGAACTATTAACAGGCTCATTAGTAGAAAAATTCCAACGAAAATCTAGAGGACTTTCCCATTATACACTAAAGAAGTGTTGGCTAGGAGTAGTGGTTCACGTCTATAATCCCAGCACTTTGGGAAGTCAAGGTGAGAGGACTGCCTGAGCCCACGGGTTCGAGACCAGCCTGGGCAACTTGGCGAGACCTCATCTCCACAACAAAACAAAAAAAATAGCCGGGCGTGATGGCAGATGCCTGTAGCTCCAGCTACTTGGAAGGCTGAGGCGGAAGGATCGCCTGAGCCCAGCAGGTCGAGGTTGCGGTGGCTGGAAGTGTGAGACTGGGCGACAGAGTGAGACTCCAACTCAAAAAAATAAAGATAAAGAAAATGTTAATACATTCATTTCTACTGCACCCATAATTTCTTTTTCTTTTTCTTTTTCTTTTTTTTAAGTCGGAGTCTTACCCTGTCACCCAGACGGGAGTACAGTGGCATGCTCAGAGCCACCCCAGCATCGACCTGTTGTGCTCAGGTGATCCTTCCGCCTCAGCCTTCTAAGTAGCTGGAACTACAAGGCATGCTACCATGCCCAGCTAATTTTTTTATTTATTGTAGAGATGAGGTCTTGCAAAGTTGCCCAGGCTGGTCTCAAACCGGTAGGCTCAGGCAATCCTTTCACTTCAGCCTCTCAAAGTGCTGGGATTACAGGCTTGAGTCACCGCATCCGGCCAATAATTTCTTAAAAATTCTTTATTAACCAGGCTTAGATATTGCTAATAATCTTTAGTAACATACTCTTTAGGAGCCAAGACTCTGCCTTACTCATTTGCACAAGGCCTTATATAAAACACATGCTGCTGAATTAAGGAAGTTTGCTTCACAATGGGAAAGAAAACAACTAAAGAAAATCAGTGCCCATTAGTTTCTTAATTTGACTAGCTAGATTACTCATAATAATAATAATATTCCAAGTTCTAAGAAGATGTCAGCTACAAAACACGCAGTTTGTACTTTATCAAATCCCAGAAGCAAACTAATTCAAAAGGTAAAAACATCTTCCTCTACTCATTTGACAAACCCTACTTTGACTATTAATCTAGGAAAGAAACTTGAATATAATCACTGAGAAGTAAAGCAATCAATTCATCTCTAGATCTCTGTAAATCAAAAATCTTAATAATGAATAAATTCTAAATCTAAAAATAATCATTAGGCTGGGCACAGTGGCTCACACCTATAATCCCAGCACTTTGGGAGGCCAAGTCAAGAGGATTTCTTGAGTCCAGGAATTTGAGACCAGCCTAGGAAGCATGGCAAGACCTCGTCTCTAATGAAAAATCACAATATTAGCTGGGCGTGGTAACGCACTCCTGTAGTCCCAGTTATTTGGGAGGCTGAGGCGGAAAGTCACCTAAGCCCAGGAAGCCTGGGCTACACTAAGCTATGATCATGCCACTGCATTCCAGCCTGGCAACAGAGACCCTGTACCCCAAAAGTTAAATTAATAATAATAATAAAGACAGGCTCTTACTCTGTTGCCCAGGTTGGTGAATTCCTGGCATCAAGTCATCCTCCCGCCTCAGACTCCAACACTGCTGGGATTACAGGCGTGAGCCTCCTGCTCAGCCACATTTCCTATTTTACTTTAAGGAAGTAAAAAACCACTGCTAGGTGCAGTGGGTCATATCTGTAATCACAGCACTTTGGGAGGCTGAGGAGGGAGGATCCTTTGATGCCAGGAGTTCAAGATCAGAAAACACAATGAGACCCATCTCTACAAAAAATTTTAAAATTAGCCAGGCATGGAGGTATGTGCCTGTAGTTCTAGCTACTCAGGATAATGAGGCAGGAAGATCACTAGAGTCCAGAAGTTCAAGGTTAAAGTGAGCTATGACTGCATGGGTGACAGAGGGAGATCCTATCTCTAACAAAGAGAAAGAAAGCAAGTAAAGAACCAAGATTTTTTTTTTAAATCCCACCCTGAAGGACAGAGATGGTGCAAGGAACATAAAGAGAAAAGCACTTTTAAAAATCGCTAATTACAGCCGGGCTCGGTGGCTCAACCTGTAATCCCAGCGCTTTGGGAGGCCAAGGTGAGTGGATTGCCTAAGCCCGCGGGTTTGAGACCCGCCCGGGCAACTTGGTGAGACCTCATCTCTACAATAAAATCAAAAATTAGCCAGGCGGGGTAGCGTGCGCCCGAAATTCCAGCTACTTGGAAGGCTGAGGCGGAAGGATCGCCGGAGCCCAGCAGGTTGAGGCTGTGGTAACCGGGAGCGTGCCACTGCACTCCAGTCTGGGCAACGGAGTAAGACTCCAACTCAAAAAAAAAAAAATCTCTAAATACTACCATGAAAAGATTTAAGGTACTATTTCTCTTGCTTTGTCATAAAAAGGCTTCAGCCACTCACAGTGGTATGTGCCTACAATCTCAGTCATTCAGGAGGCCAGGGCAGGACGACTGCTTGAGGCCAGGATGACTGCTTGAGGCCAGGAGTTCATGACCAGCCTGGACAACATAGCAAGATTAAAAATTGGCCGGGGGTGGGGGGTGGCACACACCTGTAGTTCTAGTTACTCAAGAAGCTGAGATGGAAGGATTGCCCAGGAGGTCAAGGCTGTGGTAAGCCACGATCATGCCACTGCACTCCAGTCAGGGGAATGGAGTAAGTCTCCAACTTTAAAAAATGAATAGGCCAGGCACAGTGGCTCAAGTCTGTAATCCCAGCACTTTGGGAGGCCGAGGTGAGGGGATTGCCTGAGCCTACAAGTTCAGAAAAAGCCTGGGCAACTTGGCGAGACCTCATCTATACGATATAAATCAAAATATTAGCCAGGCACAGTAGCATGGCCTGCAGTTCCGGCTACTTGGAAGGCTGAGGTGGAAGGATCGCCTAGGCCAGCAGGTCGATGCTGGGGTGGCCGTGAGCGTGCCACTGCCCTCCAGCCTAGGCAACAGAGTAAGACTCCAACTCAAATAAACAAACAAATAAATAAATAAGGCCGGTCACAGCAGCTAAAACCTATAATCCCAGCACTTTGGGAAGACGAGATAAGAGAACTGCCTGAGCTCATGGGTTCAAGACCAGCCTGGGCAACTTGGTGAGACCTCATCTCTACAATAAAAAAAACATAAGCCAAGTGTGATGGCGTGTGCCTGTAGTTCCAGCTACTCAGAAGGCTGAGGCAGAAGGATCACCTGAGCCCAGCAGGTCAAGGTTGCAGTGGCCATTAGCGTGCCACTGCACTCCAGTCTAGGTGACAGAGTGAGACTCCAACTCAAAAAACAAAGAAGCAGGGCAATCCCTTCGGGTCCCCTCCCGCTATGGTAGCTTTTCTGTCCTCTCAATAAATACTGCATTCTCACTTAAAAATAAATAAATAAATAAGAAGCAAATTCATGTTTTGAGATATGGTTCTAATATTCCAAACAAGGCTCCAAAAATTCATCCAAAATTGATGTTAGAGAAATAGAAATCAGAGATAATCTCCCTCCCATGTAAACAGAACAGGACTTTCAAAAAATAAAAGTTTACTGGTATACTTGGGGTAGCAGACAGGTATAACAATGAAACTGAGATTCAATTGGGGCTTGTCAGTAAAAAGTAAAATATCTTTGTCTCAGGCCATGAAGCAAATTTTGATGACATAAGAGATTATAATAATAAGCCTTTAAAAGACAAAGAGTAGATCTCAGTTTTTCAAAAACTTCACCTAGGGATATTTTATCGGATCAGGCTTCATTCTGTCTCACAAACTTTTTCCTCCTGAACCTTGAAATACAGGATTCTCAAATCGTGCAAATCTCTGTCACAAATACCAACACAACAGAATATTAGAAGATGTAAATCAAGTAATGGATAAGCACAGTACCCTGTTAGCTTAATTCTTTAGAAAATGATTCTTGTTTCCTACTAGCTAGAATAATAGCAGTATCATTTTTTGAGTTCCAACTATAATGCCACAGTATACTTAGTATTTTGTATATCTCATCTCATTGAATCCTCAGAAAAACTTGTAAGATATCATCAGCCCTCCCCCTCCCTTACAGACAAAGATACTAAAGCCCAAAAATGCTGCATTAAGAGAAAATTCCTGGTCAAGTACAGTGGCTCATGCCTGTAATACCAGCACTCGGGAAGGCCAAGGCAGGAGAACAGCTTGAGTCCAGCAGTTCAAGACCAGCCTGGGCAACATAGTGAGATCTCACCTCTAAAAAAAAAAAACATTCAAAACATTAAAAAAAAAAAAAAAAAAAAGGAAAGAGAGAATTGCCAAAGATGACACGTCTACTTTAAGAGGAACTAAAACTAAAAAGAATTTAAGCTTGTTCAACTCTTAAGTTTTACTCGTAAAGTATCTAGTATACTTTATGCTCCTTTTTTGTTTGTTTAGACACAGGGTTTTACCCGTGTTGCCCAAACTAGTCTCACACACCTGGCCTCAAGAGATCTTTCCACCTTATCCTCCCAGGTCTTTAATCAAATATAGTGTGATATCCCTTGGATGGGTAGGTAGGTGGGTGGGTGGGTGGATGGACAGAAAATCTGAACGGTAAGGTTCTACTAAAACTATTCAATTATCTAGTATTCAATCCTATGACTAAAATTTGGTTACATACCAAATCCCCAAATCAAAATGTCACAAAATTCTGAAAGGCTAAAAGTTACAGCAAATAAAGGGCAAACATAGTTTTAATAGTAAGATTCAATAATTAATGATATACAAATCAGAAGGTAATTTTTTTTTTAAGTCAGTCTCACTCTGACACCCAGGCTGGAGTGCAGTAGCATGCTCACAGCCACCACAACCTCAACCTGTTGGGCTCAGGTGATCCTTCTGCCTCAGCCTTCCAAGTAGCTGGAACCACAAGTGTGCGCCACCATACCCAGCCAGCTAGAAGTTTATCTAATTTAACTTCTTTGATTTATTGTAGAGATAATATCTCACCAAGTTGCCCAGGCTGGTCTTAAACCCTTGGGCTCAGGCAATCCTTCTCACCTATGCCTCCCAAAGTGTTGGGATTACAGGAATGAGCCACCGCACCTGGCTATTTTTAAAATAGTTTTTTTATTTTTTGAGTTGTAGTCTCACTTTGTCGCCCAGGCTGGAGAGCAGTGGCATGCTTAAGGCCAACACAGACTCGACCTGCTGGGCTCAGGCGATCCTCCCACCTCAGCCTTCCAAGTAACTACAGGCACACACTACCATACCTGGCTAATTTTTTGATTTATTGCAGAGATGACATCTCACCAAGTTGCCCAGGCTGGTCTTGAACCGTTGACCTCAGGCAATTCCTCTCATCTTCGCCTCCCAAAGTGTTGGGATTATAGATATGAGTCACTGCACTTGGCTATTTTAAAAATAGTATATTAAAATTATATGTTAGATGGGGACAATAGTTACCATCCAATGACTTGAATGAGAAAAATTAATAGTCATGAAGAGCTTTTCATTTCACATAAGAAAGTCTTCTGAAATACTACCACCAATACAACAATACTGCAAAGACAAACCTCAACTTTTTAAAAGTTAGTAAATTCCCTAAAGAGATACTTATTTTTAGGAATGTTAAGATTTTCACTTCACAATATCTATTTTTAAAGAGATAATATGGATTCAAAATCATCAATTTGAAAAACATTCTCCATAAGAAATTCAACAAAACATAAATAGTATGCAGATATAAAACACTGACTGCAATGCAAACTTAACACAAATTATTTTAACATAATTATTTCCACTTTTAGTAACAATACTTTTGCCTGGCACAGAGGCTCAAGCCTGTAATCCCAGCATTTTGGGAGGCCAAGGTGTGAAGACTATTTGAGCCCAGGAGTTTGAAACCAGCCTAGGCAACACAGTGAGATCTCGTCTCTACAAAAAAAATCAAAAAATTATCCAGATGTGGTGGTGCACACCTGTAGTCCAGGTACTCCGGAAACTGAGGATGAAGGAACACCTGAGCCCAGGAGGTCGAGGCTGTGGTGAGCCATGAGCACACCACGGCACTCCAGCCTGGGTGACAGAGTAAGAACATGACCGCCCCCAGAAAAAGAAAAAAACTTCAATTTAAGAAAGTATTTGAAGACCTCATCCTTCACTCATAAATATGAATGAAAACCACAAATCACCAGACATTAAGTAGAGAACCAAGATGAAAAACAGAACCGAGCCAGGTACACTGACTCACACCTGTAATCCCACCACTTTGGGAGGCCGAGGAGAGAGGATTGCCTGAGTCCAGGGGTTCAAGGCCAGTCTGAACAACTTGGCGAGTGGTTCCAGCTACTTGGAAGGCTGAGGTGGAAGAATCACCTGAGCCCAGCAGGTCGAGACTGCAGTGGTCATGAATGTGCCACTGCACTCCAGCCTTGGTGTGACAGAGTGAGACTCCGACTCAAAAACAAAAACAGAAACCAACCCTGGAGGACAAATGGTGCATAAAACCTAAGGTTTTACAAATTTCTAATTAGGACCTTTGAAAAGATTCAAAATTAATAGTTACACAGTAAGATGCAATCGTTACCCTAAAAAAACAGCAGAAAACAAAAAGTTCTTGGTATTGAAAAAGTGACCATCAAGTTCTTTTTCTTTTCATTTATACACCTTTCAATTCAGCAATTTTATTTTACAGGGCTACATCCTCTTAAATAGATCCATACAAAAAGATATCTGCACAAGGATATGCACTAAAGATTTGAATAACAAAATAACCCTAAAAAACTAAACAAACATCCATGTATAGGAAAAAAAAGTTAAATGATTAATGGTACTAGACTACAGAATAATTTTTATGTACTGGCATAGCAAAGATTTACATGATACATAAATAAGCGGTCACTAAGTAAGTGCAGTATAATCCTTATTCTTTTAAAATAGTAAACGTAAGATAATAATAGTAATAGCTATTACTATAGACATATTACTGAATTATACTAAGTGCCAGGGCTATTTTAAGCACTTTAACTGTATTAATTCATTTAATCCTCACAACCCGGGACATTAGAGTCTATAATTACCCCTCTGTACATATGAGGACACTGGGATACAAATAAGGTTAAATCACTTTCCTAAGGTACAGAGCACTAAACTACAAGAGCTGGGACTATGGTCAATGGGACTTTACATCCATTAAGGTGACACCTTACAGGCCTTAGAATACAAAGCAGTGTCCAGGTCTTAGAATACAAAGCAGTGTCCAGGCTCCAGAGTCCATCCTCTAAAAACCTCTGCCCTTCCCTCTCTCCTCCTCATAATTTCAATGCATGCAAAAAGACCTATAACAACAGACATACCAGACTATCAACCATGAAAACCTTTATTGATGGGAGTGTACATGAAAAGGCTTTTTGCCACATTTTAAAATATATAACAGAAAGGTATACATCTATTTTTTTATAACATACATACATTATTTTGCTAAGTTTTGAACCTAAACCAAGATTTCAAAAAATACATGAATCTAGAATACAAGCAAATAATTTTCTTTCCTTCTTTTTTTTTTTTTTGAGTCACAGTCTCACTGTCATCCAGGCTGAAGTGCAGTTGCATGATCATGGCTCACCGCAGACTTGACCTCCTGGACTCGGACAAACCTTCCACCTCAGGCTCCTGAGTAGCTGGGACTACAGGCGCAAACTACCATGCCTAGCTAATTTTTTTATTTTTTATTTTTATAGAGACAAGGTCTTGCTATATTGCTCAGGCTGGTCTCAAACTCCTGAACTTAAGCAGTCCTCTGGCCTCGGCCCCCCAAAGTGCTGGCATTACAGGTATTAGCCACTGCACCCAGCTGAACAATTTTCAAAGCAGAAAATAAACTTTATGGGGAAAAAACTATATCTTTTTGTGTTTGTTTGTTTGAGTTGGAGTCTCACCCTGTCACCCAAACTGGAGTGTAGTGGCATGCTCCCGGTCACCGCAGCCTCAACCTGCTGGGCTCCGGTGATCCTTCTGCCTCAGCCTTCCAAGTAGCTGGAACCACAGGCACGCGCTACCATGCCCAGCTAATTTTTAATTTATTGTAAAGACAAATTCTCGCCAAGTTGCCCGGACTGGTCTTGAACCCACAGGCTCAGGCAATCCACTTGCCTCGGTCTCCCAAAGTGCTGGGATTACAGGCTGAGCCACCAAGCCCAGCCAAAAACTACATCTTTATAAATAATACAAGAAATGCAAACTAAATTGTGTATCATCTTCACCCATCAAATTTTTAAAAATTCAAAAACTACAGTATTTAATGACAATAAAAGTATGCCAGACCCTGAAAATATGTGCATCTATTTTGCATCAATAAAAACATGTGTCTTAATGTTTAGCAAGCACTAGGATACACTACTGGCAAAAAGAAAATTCATATACGGCAAACCACATCAATTATCCTAATGTATACCCTGCTAACCCAGTAATTTTTACTTTTAGTACACACAGACATTAGTCCCAGCATTCCTTTATTTATTTATTTATTTTGGAGTTGGAGTCTCACTCTGTCACTCAGGCTGGCATGCAGTGGAACGATCATGGATCAGCCTCCTGAGAAGCTGAGACCACAGGAACATGCCACCACAGCCAGCTAGTACTTTTTGTAGATAGATATGAGGTCTCGCTATGTTGCCCAGGCAGGTCTCAAGCTCCTGGATCAAGCAATCCTTCCACCTCAGCCTACTCACATGCTGGGCTTTCAGGTGTGAGTCACCGTGCCCAGCCCCAGCATTCTTTTCTTTTTTTATTTTTTTTGAGTTGGAGTCTCACTGTATCGCCCAGGTTGGAGTGCAGTGGCACACTCACGGCCACCCCAGCATCAACCTGAGGGGCTCCGGCGATCCTTCTACCTCAGCCTTCCAAGTAGCCAGAACTACAGGTGCACACTACCATGCCCAGCTAATTTTTTATTTATTGTAGAGACAAGGTCTCACCAAGCTGCCTGGGCTGGTCTCAGACCCGCGGGCTCAGGCAATTCACTCACGTTGGCCTCCCAAAGTGCTGGGATTATAGGCTGAGCCACTAAGCCTGACCAGCATTCCTTTCAATAGCAAAATTGCTAACTTAAAAATTGGCGCAAGCATGTAATCCCAACTACTCAGGAGGCTGAGATGGAAGAATAGCTAGGAGTTCGAAGTCAGACTTGACAACACAGCAAGACCCCTGTCTCAAAAAAAAAAAAAGAAAGAAAAAATTCAGCAATAAGGAATTGTTTTAAGTAAATTGTGGCAAAGCCATATATGCAAATATTATAAAGCTATTAACAAGCCCTCAAAATGTTTACTGAAATGTGACTACACAATGTTAAAATAAAAAATATATAAAGGTATATTTACAGTATGATTTACAGCTATGCAAATGTTACATATAAACACATAGCAACCTATATATACATAAAAATGAACACATATATAAACAAAAAATTCAAGGAAATTTATCAAAATATATCCATGGGTTACAGAATTATGAGTGAGCTACTTTTTTTATTCTGTATTCTCTCTTCGAGTCAGAGTCTCACTCTGCTGCCCAGGCTGGAGTGCAGTGGCATGCTCATGGCCACTGTAACTTCGACCTACTGGCCATCCTTCTACCTCAGCCTTCCAAGTAGCTGAAACCAAAGGTATACACCACCAAGACCAGTTAATTTTTTTATTTTTTTGATGCATTGTAGAGACGAGGTCTTGCCAAGTTGTCCAGGCTGGTCTTGAACCCCTGAACTCAGGCAATCCTCTCATCTCTGCCTCCCAAAGTGCTGGGATTGCAGGCGTGAGCCACCGCGCCCAGCCTTTTTCTGTACTTTCTACATTGATCCCATATGGTTTTTGTGGGGAAGGGGGGCTGTTTTTCTTTAAGTAGAGAAGTCTTTTCTCTTCAACACACTGTAAGAGAATGAATGTAGTAGTGTGTTACTACCCACCCAGATATACCATATCTTACTGGTTGCTAAGCAACAGATCCTAAAGCTCCCACATCATGCCCATCTCTAGTCGTAAGCAGAAAAGAGAGGAACTCCGGTACACACATGCCCCATCCGCTGGGGCGTGGCCTGAAGAGCACACACAGCAACTTCCATTCTTCACTCACTTTTCCACTGTAGGCTTGCTTTTGACGTGTGGCACAGTATTCCTCACACAAGGCGCACATAAGGGAAGAACTCTTTAATCCTCTTCTATGTGCCATCCCCTCTCCATCCCTGAGGGACAAAGGATTGCAATGAAGTAAATTCACCCACCAAGTCATCATTCTGGACACTTCTCTGTAATCAACTGACACAGACAGGTAAGCCTTGGTACTTTCTGAATAAGGTCAATCCTGTTTGGTGAAAGACAGCATAGACTAAGATTTCTTACTGCTGCAGAGAATTGGTGGTTCCCCTGCTAAGACTATAAATCCCAATACCCTTCCAACAGTCAAATCTGCAGTACAGAAATTCTTCCACAAGAAAAGCCCAATTTTGTAGCAACAACCATTAAGAAAATCCTGACCCAGGGCACACTGCCCAAGCTTCTCCCCTGATTCATCACATGAACCACAGCAACCAAGTCCTATGCTATGCCCGCCCCTGCTGCAGCAGCAGCCATTTTTGGCTCAGCCCTGCTGTATCCCCAGATGAAAGTCAGAACAGCAAGACAGGATGGCAAGACTTAAAAAGGAAACTGTAATAAATAACAATGGAATCAAACATCATAAAAAATACTGCACTAATCTGCCTTGCTATTAAAAATATGGCTTTTTTAATGAGCCCTATATTAAAGTACTTTAAATCATTTCTCATGGAGTCATGAAAACAAATTTGAGGAAATCTATTTCATGACAATGTGAGATCAGCACTACGATAAAAAAACCAAGATTAATCAGAATGGGGAACACAATGCTTAGTGAGTTAAGCTTCTACTTAACTAGTAGTTAACAACATCAACAATTTTCTCTCCCTTGATTCCTGTTGAAAATCTATAGATATATGCTAAATCCTCTTTACTCTCTTAAAATAATAAATTTAATCTCTTTACTGAATGGGGAACTCATGGACAGTCAAATTTCAACTTGGTTTCACTTTTCAAAATAGAAGTAGCTTTATTTTTCTGATTATAAAAGTGATGCACAGTTAAACATCACTTATTACAAAAAGAAAATGAATGACCTAATCTCTAGCAACCACAGATAGCCATATGAAAACTGTTGTACAACCAACCACCTTAATTTTCTATATATATTTTAAAGATAAAATTTGAATATACATGCTATTTTTAACTGGCTTCCATTGAATAAATGTAGACTTTTTAATGTCAGTAAGTGTGACTGTAACATTTTAATGGTTATGAAGTATTTCAATGTATGAGGAGAGACCCCAATAAAACTAGAATTCTTTTTTCAAGGCCCCATGTAGTACAGGCTTCCCCCATTTTTTTCAAAGCCCCATGTAGTACAGGCTTCCCCCATTGCTAAGTGGTTCTAGGAACCCATCAGCATCGGTGTACCAGCTAGTGTTGTTGAAAGAGGCTGCATTCAGCTTCAGTGAATTTTTTTTTAATTCTTTTTTTTTAAATAAAATGGCATTTATTATGGATTTTATAATCAGTATAAGTATATATTTAAATTCTATCTTATATACATAAGATCACAGCCAAGGAGGTTAACCACAATTTCAAGTTTTATCACCAGCTACTTTTGCTATTTTATCACATTTAAAAATATTCCCTTTTACTTACTTCAAACAGTGACCTAAAAATTTGTTTAGACAATAATAATTAAGGGCCTTTTCTCTTGTCAGAGTAATTTTAAAAATTAAATGCATATTGAAGATACTACTAAAGAAACTTTTTGGTTATAGCCTCTGCATTGAAAATCTGTAGGGATTTTTCTAATTAATTTTCAAATCATCCCACAACCTCTCTACTCAAAGAAACCACATCTTTGAAGGAATACAAATCAAAAACTGATTCACAAGACCCTACTGCCATAATCACTAATTTTAACAAGTCTCCTAAATATATTCTCTCAGTTTTCTCAATTATAAACTGTCAACAGTATGGACACATTTTTAATATAACAGAATGTTTAATTACATCAGTTTCCCATCAACCCACCAAAGTCATTTAATGATTATATTGGCCATTTCCACTGATCTGCAGGAGGCTCTTCCACTAATGGCTCCCAAGGTTTCCATTGCATCATTTTTCTCACCAGACTTAGTTCATTTTCAGCCTGAAGAATCACCTCTTCTATTTGGCCACCCTGAAGCTGGTCTTCTAATTTCATAACATCTGGTTCCGCTTTAACCATAGCCAGCTTCTCATTTGTAATCTGCTCTGTCTACTTTCGATATGTGGCATTTTTAGGGATTTGCTCAAGAACATCAAGAATCGTTGTGCACAATATTCTTAGCCTCTCGTGTGGAGTGTCACATACAGCCAATCCCACGAGGCCAGTAGTCATCTTCAGCACCCCCGCCATGATAGCCTGAGATTCTTTCAATACATTTGCCCATCTCACGATGGGTGATCTAAGAGCCCACCTGCCCATACCACACTGAGTACTGAGCAGCTTTTGAGCCAAAATGACTTAACACCCCCATACCCCACCCTCCCTATTCACTAGATCCCACCACAATCAACTTTGTTTCCCTGGATTAAAAAAGTCCTCAAAGGAAAACATTTTGCCCTTGTGAACAAGGTGAACAAAAAAAAAAACAGCAAAAGCACAAAAGGCATGAAAATTGATGAGTCCAAAACTGTTTCATGCAGTGGAAAAAGCATCTTGATAGGTGCATTGCATCAAACAAAGAGTACTTTAAAGGCTTAAAAAGTTTAAACATGTTTTAAAAAGTTTAAACATGTAGCTGCGTTCGGTGGCTCAGCCTGTAATCCCAGCATTTTGGGATGCTGAGGAGAATGGACTGCCTGAGCCCGCAGGTTCGACACCAGTCAGGGCAACTTGGCAAGACCTCATCTCCACAATAAATAAAAAATTAGCCAGGCATGGTAGTGTGCACCTACAGTTCCAGCTACTTGGAAGGCTGAGGCAGAAGGACTACCGGAGTCCAGCAGGTCAATGCTGGGGTAGCCATGAGTGTGCCACTGCACTCCAACCTGGGCGACAGAGTGAGACTCCAACTCAAAAAAAGGAAAGTTTAAACATGTAAGAATAAATATGCAATTTTTGATTAATTTCAGATTTTTTGGGTTGCCCTTGTATCTACAGTCCATTATTTGCCCAAAGTCCTATTACCAGACCTTCAGCATGTTTCAAAAGATTTACGTTTATAAATGATGACATTATAAGAATAAGAATTTTATTAGAGCCAGACAAGTGGCTCATGTCTGCAATCGCAGTACCTTGGGAGGCAGAGGTGAGAGGACTGCCTGAGTCTAGGGGTTCAAGACCAGCCTGAGCAACTTGGCGGGACCTCGTCTCTACAATCAATCAAAAAATTAGCTGGGCATAATGGCACATGCCTGTAGTTCCAAATACCTGGAAGGCTGAGGTGAAAAGATCACCTGAACCCAGCAAGTCGAGGCTGCAGTGGCTGTAAGCATGCCACTGTACTCCAGCCTAGGCAACAGAGTGAGACTCTGACTCAAAACAAAAAAAAAAACAACCAAAAAAAGAATACCAACTTTCAAAATACAATTCTGCAAAAGCAGACAACATAAAAGGAAGGCTGCAAGGCACGGTGGTTCACGCCTGTAATCCCAGAACTTTGGGAGGTGGAGGTGAGAGTATTGCCTGAGTCCAGGGTTTCAAGAACAGCCTGGGTACCTTAGTGAGACCTTGTCTCTACAATAAATCAAAAAAGTTAGCCAGGCATGGTGGCATGTACCTGTAGTTTCAACTACTTGGAAGGTTGACACAGAAGGATCACCTGAGCCCAATGGGCCAAGGCTGTGGTTGGTGGCTGTGTGTGTGCCACTGCACTCCAGATTGGACGACAGAATGAGACACTGACTAAAAAAAAAATAGTTAAAAAAAAAGGGCAGCTGATTTCAAGGTAATCCTTGAATAATGTTGAAATAATCCCCTAGAATATTAACAAAATTTAATATAACAACAGTCCAGTTTCTCTTACATCACCTTTAGGACAAGAAGCTAAATCCTAGGTCAAACTATGCCACCCAATCCAATTTGGAAAAAGAAATTCATTTTAGTCTCTGTCTCATTCAAGATACTGGCTCAGTAAAATACAATAAGTTCAAACAAAATACAACAGTAGCAGAACTGGAGAGAAACTGAAACCAATTCCATGAGATACACTGATCCAGGACTCTTATCAGCCATTTCTGAGGTCCAGCTTCAGATTGGGGGGTGGAAGGATTAAAGACTAAAGACTCTCAGATATAAGCTTGGCATGGTGGTTCACACTTGTAATCTCAGCACTTTGGGAGGGTGGCTTAAGCCCAGGAGTTTGAGGCTGCAGTGAGGTACGATCATACCACTGCACTCCAACCTGGGCGACAAAGCAAGGCCTTATCTCTTCAAAATAGAAAAAAAAAAAGAGAGAGAAACAAAGAGAGGAGCACACACAAAAATGCAATACAACACTACTCTTCTCACTAAAATTTGTATTGGAATTAGTTGTTTTTCATTTTTTAAAAAGCTATTTAAGTCAGGTGTGGTAACAAACACCTGTAGTCCCAGCTACTCAGGAGGCTAAGGTGGGAGGATCACCTGAGCCCAGGAGTTGAAGTCTAGCCTGGAAAACATAGCAAGATAACTGTCTCTCTTTCTCTCTCCCTCTCCCGCTCTCGTTCTCGCTCTCCACCCCCCTCAGTCACTGCCCCTGTCTCTCTCCCACTCGGTTCCTTTATCTCTCTCTCCATCTTAGTCTCTCTCCCCACTTCTCTCACTCCACCCCCCCACTCTCTCTCACTCTAAAAAAAAAAATAAAATAAAATAGCAAGGCCAAGTGTCTTTAAAAAAAAAAAAAAAAGCCGGGCTTGGTGGCTCAGCCTGTAATCCCGTGCCTTTGGGAGGCTGAGGTGAGTGAATTGCCTGAGCCCGCGGGTTCGAGACCCACCTGGGCAGAGAGACCTCATCTTTACAATAAATCAAAAAATCAGCCAGGCGTGGTAGCGCGTGCCTGTAATTCCGGCTACTCGGAAGGCTGAGGTGGAAGGATCACTGGAGTCCAGCAGGTCGAGGCTGCGGTGGCCGGGAGCAGCCACTGCACTCCAGTCTGGGCAACAGAGTGAGACTCCAACTCAAAAAAAAAAAACTACATTACCATACTATGGGTTTTCTTTTAAGCAAATGTTTTAAAACGTGTTTTAATTTATAATGATGTCATTATCAGCAAATATATCCCACATAGAAAAAGCCCTTTAAGGTTCTCAATATTTTTTGAGCTGGAGTCTCACTCTGTCACCCAGGTTGCAGTGCCGTGGCACACTCATGGCCACCCCAGAGTCGACGTGCTGGACTCTGGCGATCCTTCCATCTCAGCCTACCAAGTAGCCGGAACTACAGATGCACACTACCATGCCCAGCTAATTTTTTATTTATTGTAGAGACGAGGTCTCGCCAAGTTACGGTCTCGAACCTGTGAGCTCAGGCAATCCCCTCACCTCGGCCTCCCAAAGTGTTGGGATTACAAACTGAGCCACTGAGCCCAGCCAAAAAACAATCTTTAACAATAATAAATTGATTCCTAAATGTTCCAATGTTCCCTACTTCTTTTTCTATTTGTTAATTGCACTGGAAAATTTTCCAGGACAATGACCACTCTTTTTCATTCTTCCCACAGTCCTCCTAAAATGTCCAGAAGGCGTTAAATGTGTATTACTCCTGAACCAGTGCTCAGCCACTTTCAGAATAACATGCTATTTTTTAAAGGAAGCTAGAAAGTACATCTCAAGGATTCCCACACAGAAAAAGGCCCTCACTCATTCAGAAGATTCTAATGGCACTCTGAATAGCACTCTTAATTCATAAGACTATCAACCATGGCATCTGCCAAAATAACATTTCTTTTTGATAACTGAAGTGATCTGAGAAGGGACTGGGTTACACTATTTCCATGATCCATTCCAACCCTCACATTCTAAGACGTTGGTTCTCTTTTTTCTCAGTCCCAGCATTAAATGCTGGATACCAGATGGTTTAGGAGCTGGAAGATGAGTCAGCAGGTAAAGCCATTTGTGAGAAGCAGATTCATTACACTTCAAACAACAGAGAAGCCAGCAAAAGACAGCTGCCATTGTTTACATTGCTGAACATGCTGTCGGGTTTCACAGGCCTGTAAAACCACCTATTGTCAGCAAGTTCCATTTTTCTTAGTTAAGGGTTAAGAAGCATCAGACTTTGCTAGCAGCTCCTAAAGCAGAGTGAACAATCTCTTCTCTCAATATAAGTGCTTATCCACCAAAATGAGAGTTACTGGTTTAATGGAATTTGTTCATTTTTGAAGATGTCTTAATTGGAAAGTAGATAACTGAACATTCAAAGACAATTCTTGCAAATAGGAATCTGCCTCTGATTGCAATAACCTGTGCCTCTACACAGATCTCTAATGTTACACATACTCAGACTAAGAAAAACTGCTTTCAATAACAAAAAAAGTAGGTCATGGGCATAATTTTTTTTCTTTTTTTTTTTTTTTTTGGAGATGAGGTCTTGCTATGTTGCCCAGAAAGGTCTTGGGCTTATCAATCTTCCTGCCTCAGTCTCCCAACGTGCTGGGTTCACAGGTGAGAGCCACCACATCCGGCCCATAATTCTTTTTTAAATTCACACAATGCTATTAACCATTTAATGCATGAGGAAATAAACCAAAAACATGCAGATAAAATATGAATTGCTAATCTTTTTTATGAGAGCCAGAAAGGCAAAGCAACCTAAAACATTCAATGGAATTATCTGTTGTACTGGTTTTGAGTATTTCAACTCAGTTTCACCTCTGAGTCAAAAGTAGCCCATCTTTAAGAATCCTTCTGTCATGAGAAGCCTCCACTCTAAATATATTTTCCAAACTTTTGATTTTCAATGAAAGATTGGACTGAAAAACAACTCCTAACTAACTGCTTTCTGGTTTCATATCCAATGGTTTATCTAGGCATTACACACTGAACAGAACTAGATAGCCGGGCTCGGTGGCTCAGCCTGTAATCCCACGCTTTAGGAGACTGAGGTGAGTGGATTGTCTGAGCCCGTGGGTTCGAGACCCACCTGGGCAACTTGGTGAGACCTCATCTCTACAATAAATCAAAAAATTAGATGGGCGTGGTAGCACGTGCCTGTAGTTCCAGTTACTTGGAAGGCTGAGGCGGAAGAATCGCCACAGCCCAGCAGGTCAAGGCTGCGGTGGCCAGGAGCGGCCACTGCACTCCAGTCTGAGCGACAGAGTGAGACTACAACTCAAAAATAAAAAATAATAGATTCCTTTTTTATCCAAAGGCAGTCAAATTAACCTAATATTTCACATTCTAGGCGAAGATGGAGATATATAGAGATATATGCTATTATCTAGCTCCTATGCTATATATATATCTCCCTATATATATCTATACATCTCTATATCCCCTTAGCACTATGACAAAAGAAGCTCTAACTTGATAAGCAGGTAATTTTCACTATTAAGAATTATTTGAGTATCAAGACAATATCCCTCGATTTTACTCACTTATAAACTATGTACTACAAACCTGTTACTAACCATGGACTAACTGTAAACAAAAACTGAAACTTAAACCAGAACTGTATTTGATTTTTTAAAACACATAGGCCGGGCGCAGTGGTTCAAGACTGTAATCACAATACTTTGGAAGGCCGAGGTGAGGGGAGTGCCTGAGCCCACAGGTTTGAAAACAGCCTGGGCAAACTGGCGAGACCTTATCTCTACAATAAATCAAAAAATTAGCCAGGTGTGGTGGTACATGCCTGTAGTTCCGGCTACTTGGAAGGCTGAGGCGGAAGGATCGCCTGAGCCTAGCGGGTCGACGCCAGGGTGGCTGTGAGCGTGCCAGCTTGGGCAACGGAGTAAGACTCCAAGTCAAAAAAAATAAAAATACATAAACACCACGTGAACATTAAATGCAAGCAAGGTTTTCCAACGTCAGTGCCTCCTCTAGCTCGCCCAAGCTCCAGCCAAAGGAGAAGGGGGGGCAAGAAAGAAGTTCTCTATACCATGGCTCGCACAAAGCAGACTGCCCACAAATCAATGGGTGGTAAAGCACCCAGGAAGCAACTGGCTGCAAAAGTCACTCACAAGAGTGCGCCCTCTACTGGAGGGGTGAAGAAACCTCATCATTACAAACCTGGTAAGAACTGTGGCACTCTGTGAAATTAGACTGAGATTAGATTTACAAACTTCTTTTCCAGCATCTGATGCGAGAAATTGCTCAAGACTTCAAAACAGAGTGCAGCTACTGATGCTTTACAGGAAGCAAATGAAGCTTATCCGGCTGGCCTTTTTGAAGACACCAACCTGTGTGCTATCCATCCCAAATGTGTAACAATTATGCCAAAAGACATCCAGCTACCACACTGCATACATGAAGAACTTGCTTAAATCCACTATGATGGGAAACATTTCATTCTCAAAAAAAAAAATGTATCTTCTTCCTGTTATTGATAGATCTGAAAGTTAGATTTCCCCCCCCCAGGGTTAAAAGGTACCTAGGTATATGACTGCGATTGAAAAAATAGGGAACAGAAATCAGTATTGGCAGTTTTTCCATTTTCATTTGTGTGTGAATTTTTAATATAAGTGTGGGGATGTAAAGCATTAATGTTTCAGCGAACAAGTTTTAGTGATCAACTTTATAACAATTATAAATAAACCTGTTAAATTCTTCTGGACAATACCAGCATTCAGATTTTTTTTAAACAAGCAAATTTCTTATTAATGGCAACTAAATGGTGTTTGTAGCATTTTTATCATACAGTAGATTCTATTCATTCACTATACTTTTCTGAGATGTCCCACATGAAAGTACATGTCTTTAATACTGTCTGTCTTCTATACTGTTCCTGTAAGTTCGCTATTAAAATACATTAAACTGGGAGGCCCCCTCAGGTCCCCTCCCACTGTGGGAGCTTTTCTGTGCTCTCAATAAATCCTGCTTTCAAAAAAAACACATTAATTAGACTATAAAAAATAAATAAATAAATGCAGGCGAGATAACAACCATAGGAACTTACCTAGATACAAGTTTTCTTATAGCTAGGAACAAAAGTATCTGAACATATTTCATAAATTTAGAAAACTGCAGATAAAAAGGTAAACAAACCGAAGTCATCCTTAGAAAAAGTATTTAAAAGTCCCAAGTAAAGGCCGGGCATGGTGGCTCAAGCATGTAATCCCAGCACTTTGGGAGGCCGAGGTGAGGGGACTGCCTGAGCCCACGGGTTCGAGAACAGCCTGGGCACCTTGATGAGACCTCACCTCTACAACAAATCAAAAACTTAGCCGGGCATGGTAGTGCATGCCTATAGTTTCAGCTACTTGGAAGGTGAAATGGAAGGACTGCCTGAGCCCAGCGGGTTGAGGCTGGGGAGGCTGTGAGCGTGCCACTGCACCCCAGCATGGGCAATGGAGTGAGATGCCAACTCAAAAAAAAATTCCAAGTAAAAATTCTAATTCACAAATCAATCTTGGATTTGAATTACTACAAATATATAACTCAACCCTCCCTTCCTTACAAGCTTTCAGAAGGAACCTTCTTTTTTTTTTTTTTTTTTTTTTTTAGTTGGAGTCTCACTCTGTCGCCCAGACTGGAGAGCAGTGGCCTCTCCCGGCCACCGCAGCCTCGACCTGCTAGGCCTCCGGCGATCCTTTCACCTCAGCCTTTCACGTAGCCGAAATTTCAGGCATGTGCTACCACGCCCAGCTGATTTTTTTTTCTTTTTATTGTAGGCAGGCTCAGGCAATCCACTCACCTCAGCCTCCCAAAGGCGTGGGATTACAGGCTGAGCCACAGAGCCTGGCTAGAAGGAACCTTCTAAAACACATCCTGGAGCAAGGAGTGGTGGCTCACACCTATAATCCTAGCATTTGGTGAGGCCAAGGCAGAAGAATCTCTTGAGCCAAAGAATTTGAAACTAGCCTGGTCAACATAGTGAGACCTCATCTCTAAAAAATATAGGAAAAAAATTAGCTTGGATTGGTGATGTCCAGTAGTCTCAGTGATCCTCCTAAGAGCTCTCACGGGCCCTATGCTTATCGACTCCTGTTTACTTATCTTCTTATATCTCTCTCTTGAACTAGTACTATAAATTTCCTGAGGGCAAAAACTACATCTTATTTCTAATTCCTCAGTGCTTAGGCCAGGTTACACTGTCAGTGCTTTGACATCTACTGAACTAACACCTACTGAAGATTAAGCCTGAACACAAAAACAAGAATGCAGATTTCTCTTTAGAATCTATGAAGAAAGTATCCCAACTCTACTTTGTTCTACATTCCATAGAAACAGCTTGCTAAGTCACCAACTCCCAGTGGATACAAATACTGAACTTACAAAGCAATTTCTAACTTATAAGCCAGACTCCTTACGTCCACAAACACATCATCTACAATTATTTTCACTATTTCAAAAAGTCTAAGAAAACATACAAGCCACAATAATGAAGCAAAAACAAGTTAATTAAAGAGTTCCTTTTATTCTGCTTAAAATTTACCAATTAACGGTGCTAACAGAGTTTACCATGCTATGCTTAATTTCTGATTAGCAGGAATATATTAAAAATGCATTGGAAAAAAATCTTACATTGAAAAATGTGAATTCATTTAAATACTGTCCAGAATCCCAATAGCAGCCTATGGGTAGCCAAGAGAGAAGTGATGTAAATCTTTTAAAGGTTTTAGCTGGAAGGCAGGTACAGTGGTTCATGCCTGTAATCCCAGCATTTTCATAGGCCAGGGCAGGAGGACTGCTTGAGCCTAGCAGTTCAAGACCAGCCTGAACAACATAGTGAGACCTCATCTCTACAAAAAAAAACTTTTTTTAACTAGCTGAGTGTAGTAGCACACACCTGTAGTTCCAGCTGAGACAGAAGAATCACTTAAACCCAGAAGGCTGAGTCTGCAGTGAGACCTAATAGTGCCACTGCAGACCTGCAGCCTGGGTAACAGTGAGACCTGACTCAAAAAAGAAAAAAAAAATAAATAAGGAAAAAATGAATAATTTATATAGAGGTATCATATGGAATGATGGGCAAAAAGAAAGAGCCTATAAAAAATAAAAATCAGAAGTAAAAACATAGTTTAAAAAAAATTAGCTAGGCATGGTGGTGCAAGCCTATAGTCAGGAGGCTAAGGCAAAGGACGGCTTGAGCCAAGGAAGTCAAGGGAGCAGTGAGCCATAATTGTACTACTGCGCTTCAGACTGGGAGACAGAGTGGGATCCTTACTCAAAAAAAGGTTTTAGCTGGCTGTAGTGTCTTGGTGCCTGTAATCCCAGTTACTCAGGAGACAAGCTTGAGACCAGGACTTCAATGATGCAGTGAGCTATGACCACACAACTGCACTTCAGCCTAGAGGACAGAGTAAGACCTCATCTCAAAAACAAAAAGGCCAGGCTCGGTGGCTTAGCCTGTAATCCCAGCATGTTGGGAGGCCAAGACGAGTGGACTGTCTAAGCCTGCAGGTTTGAGACCAGCCTGGGCAATTTGGAGAGATCTTGTCTCTACAATAAATAAAAAATATATATATAGCCAGGTGAGGTAGCGTGCGCCTGTAGTTCTGGCTATTTGGAAGGCTGAGGTGGAAGGATCGCCAGAGCCCAGCAGGTTGATTCTGGAGTAGCTGTGAGTGTGCCAAGCCACTCCAGCCTGGTTGACAGAGTGAGACTCTAACTCAAAAAAAAAAAAAAAAAAAAAAAAGTAAAAAATACATAAATATTTTTAAATTTGTTTTAGTTATAAAATATGTGATTGTGGAAAATAAGCAAAAGTACAGACTATCCAAACCAAAACCAAAGCCCTTTAAGGACTAATTTTTTTCTTATAAAGAAACACGAGTCAGGCTTGGTAGCTCAGCCTGTAATCCCGCGCCTTTGGGAGGCTGAGGTGAGTGGATTGCCTGAGCCCACGGGTTCGAGACCCGCCTGGGCAACTTGGCGAGACCTCATCTCTACAATAAATCAAAAATTAGCCGGGCGTGGTAGCGCACGCCTGTAGTTCCAGCTACTTGGAAGGCTGAGGCGGAAGGATCGCCGGAGCCCAGCAGGTCAAGGCTGCGGTCACTGGAAGCGGCCACTGCACTCCAGTCTGGGTGACAGAGTGAGACACCAACTCGAAAAAAAAACAAAAGAAAGAAACACAGCAGGACTCGGTGGCTCAGCCTGTAATCCCAGCATTTTGGGAGGCCGAGGAGAGTGGAATGACTGAGACCACAGGTTTGAAACCAACCCGGGGAAACTGGCGAGACCTCATCTCTACAAAAATAAAGAAACAAACAAACAAACAAACAAACACAGGAGCTGGGCACCGTGGTTCATGCTTGTAATCCCAGCACTTTGGGAGGCAGAGGTAAGAGGACTGCCTGAGTCCAGGGGTTTCAGACCAACCTGGGTAAATTGGTGAGACCTCATCTCTACAATAAATTAAAAAATTAGCCGGACGTGGTGGTACACGCCTGTGGTTCCAGTTACTTGGAAGATTGAAGCAGAAGGGATCATTTGAGACCAGCAGGTCAAGGTTGCAGTGGTTGTAAGCATTTCACTGCACTCCAGCCTGGACAACAGAGAGAGACTCTGACTTAAAAAAAAAAAAGAAAGAAAGAAACACAGGAAAGAATTCTTTTTCAGTCCCCAGTATTTCTTAAATGTACCAACAATTACTTAGACAGAACTCACAATCCTAAATCAAAAACTAGTAGTCAGATATTAAAAATCACTTTCTTCAACTACATAAACAAAACTCAGTGAGAACCTATTCTGGAAAGCTTTAAAGACTGTGCCTCCATGCTTCTCCTTGCCCCTCTTAGCAGCTTCTTCCTCTTTTCTCTAGGTTCCTCATCCTTCTTAAACTATCAGACACTGCACGGACTAGCAGGGATCTCTGCTTTCTCATTCACCCTCTCCACTGTGTTTATATTATCACAGATTTGTTTTTTGTCAACCCTTTCTGCTCATCTGACGTCTTATCTCCCTATTCTCAAATATCTTCAGTTATCTCCATTTGTTGTTAAATGAATCGGATGTTTCATTCATTTCAAATCCAACAGGACCTAAATTCAATTTCTCTGCCAACTCAGGAGGAATGCTTAAGCCCAGGAATTTGAGACCAGCCTAGTCAACATAGCAAGGCCTTGTCTCTACAAAAAAATTTTTTAAAATTTGCTATGTGTGGTGGCATGCCCGAGTTCCAGCTACTCAGGAGGTTGTGGCAGAAGGATTGCCTGAGCCCAGTAAACTGGTTGAGGCTGCGGTAAGCTGTGATCATAGCATTGCACTAAAACATGGGCAATAGAGTGAGACCCTAACTCAAAAAAAAAAACTGTATGTGCTGACTATCTCAAAAACAATGTAGAAAATTAAATCATACATCATTCTTACTCCACCAATGAAAGCATTTTCTAGTATGATCCGAGGGTCACTTTTAAACCTTCCTTTCATAAAAGACATTCAAATTCCTAATTTTCTTCCTTTATGACACCTGTCATTATATGATCATCCTTTCCTTCTGATTTCCCTCTAGACTGGATGTGCATTGCCAAACTAGGAAAACCTTCAATGGTCTAAGATACAGTCTCCATGCTTTCTATCTCAATCCATTAAGCACAATTTTCACCTTCCTCTAATGATTAAACGTGGCACCAGGCCTTAGTCTTCAAAAACCTCCAGTTACCATAGAATAAAACTGCAGATTATACAGTTAGATAGCCAAATGTTCTGCAAAACTGCCATATGCACTACACATCCACAGCTTTTCATTTCAGCCAACTGGGTCTTCTGACTACTCTCAACACAAAATGCACCATTTCCTAACTGCTGAGCACAACTTTGCTCACACCATTTCCTTTAGCCATAGATGTTCTTCCTCTTAACTTCAAGTCTGCCCAAGTCCTACTTCCTAATCCTTTAGTTCTCACTGACTTTCAAGATTCTGATCCCTTACCTCCATTTAGAGAGATCCTGAATTCTTCAGCTATTTGATTGGAGTACCTATAAAGCAGAGACCCTATCTCAGGTTTCCTTCAACAGCTGGCACACACACACAAAATGTTATTTAATAAACATTTGTTCCACTAATTATTATAGCAAGTACTACGTGCCTACTAAGCATCAGGCATTGTGGCTAGCTTAATGTGTAGTATCAAAACCATGACCAAAATTTCCCTTCTGTTTTTAATTTCTCTTACTCTAGAAAGAGATTCCAATCATCCTTTCCTTTTCCCTTGAGCATTCTAAATTTATCATTACTGGTTATCCTTTTCCATTCTGTTGAGTCTTTAGTTGAATAGCAACTAAGTTATTTCGCAAATATTATTCCGGAGAACAAGGGCATAATGACTCTTCTCTCTAAATATTCTGAGAAAAATCAGAAAAAGTATGTTTCTGTAGGTTATCGGGCCAACTGGAAGCTTTTCATAATTGTCCTTTCATCACTGACACTAATTTTCACACTGGTACCTTTATAAACAAACCAATGCCTTTCATTTCACTAAAAGCATGGGAAAACTGGCTGTATCTAGATTTTGATAAATATATCATTAATTGAAGAAAAGGAGAGGGTTTTGTCTGTTTGTTGTTTTTTTAGACACAGGGACTCACTCTATCACTCAGGTTCAAGCCCAGTGGTGTGATCATAGCTTACTACAGCCTTGAACTCCTCACCTCAAGGGATATGCTCACCTTGGCATCCCAAGTAGCTGGAGTTACAGATGTGCGTCACCACATCCAGTTAATTTTTTATTTCTTTGTAGAGACAACAACTCGTTTTGTTGCCCAGGCTAGTCTTGAGCTCCTGGCCTTAGACGGTCCTCCTGCCTCACCTCCCAAAGTGCTGGGTTTACAGGTGTGAGCCACCATGACCAGCCAGGGATTATTACTGAACTGCAATTTACAATGACCAACTATTTATTTCAGTTTAGGTCCTTCAAGTAAAACAATTCACCTGACCTGGCATTTAAGATTTAACACCAAGAAAACACAATATAAGCTAGGCTAGTCCCAACTATTCAGAAGGATGAGGGCAGGAGGATCACTTGAGTTCAGAAGTCTGAATCCAGCCTGGGTAATATTGTGAGACCCCATCTCGTCAAAACATCCTCCCCCCCTCCTCCCTTCCTCACTCCTTCCCTCTCCCACCTCCCCCCCAGTTCATTCATGGATCCCACAGAGATAACTAGAGTACAGTTTGTGCCTTTAATCTCATCCAAAGAATTTACTCTTAAGCAAACTCAAAGAACATGAAATACCTACATTTTCTCTCTAAATTAAATTGTCAGAAATGAGAAGCAGACATTGACTCTGCAGGTCTCAATACAATCCAAACATAAAAGGTCCTTCAAATTCAATCTCTAAGCACAAAAAAAGGCAAAAAAAAAAAAAAAGACAAAAAACTACACATTCTCTTATCTACTCAACTCATACAAGAAAGAATCCATTTTAAATCTAACCAAGTATTAATATGAATTAAGAGCATGATTTTTGAGAAGCTGAGATGATGGCCAAGCTCAAAAATAAAAAACAATTACATATGATACAATATCCTGTGATAACCTAAAACCACACTGGAAACTGGGAAAAATAATAAAGATGAGAAACTAGAACCAAACCTACCCCCCCAAAAAAAACAACCATCTGTTTTTTAAATCTCAAATTGCTTTCACCAGGAATTCTGATAAACAGTAACACATGCTTTTTGTAATGTGTTCACCATGTCAAATAAGTCAAGTGCATTTCCCTGGACAGAGACAAGTAATGCTACCACCTTAGAAAACACATAGGGAACAATTCTACACTGTTAGTTGGAATGTAAACTAGTACAACCTCTGCAGAAAACAGTGTGGTGATTTCTAAGATCTAAAAACTGACCTTTCGGTCAGGCACAGTGGCTCAAGCCTATAATCCCAGCACTTTGGGAGGCCGAGATGAGAGGATTGCCTGAGTCCATGGGTTCATGACCAGACTGGGCAACATGGTGAGACCTCATCTCTACAATAAACCAAAAAACTAGCCGGGCTTGGTAGTGAGCACCTGTAGTTCTGGCTACTTGGAAAGCTGAGGCAGAAGGATCACCAGAGCCCAACAGGTTGACACTGGGCCCAACTGGGATGGTTGTGAGCGTGCCATTGCACTCCAGCCTGGGCAAGAGTGAGACTCCAACTCAAAAGAAAATAAAAATACATAAATAAAAATTGACCTTCCATACAACCCAGCAATCCCCCTTCTGGGAATACACCCAGAGGGACACAAATCATTCTATAAAAAAGATAAACCTGCACATGCATGTTTATTGCAACAATAGCAAGAACCTGGAACCAACTGTTCTGCCCATGGAAAGTGGACTAGATAAAAAAAAAAATGTGGTACATATACACAATGGAATATTACGCAGTCGTAAAGGACAAATTTACAGACTTCGTAGCAACTTGGGTGAATTTAGAGTGTATCATACTCAGTGATCTATCACAGAGACAAAGAACTGAGCACTACATGTTCTCACTCATAAGCGGACCCTGAACATTTATCATAATACTATAAGAAAGGCATTGTCAGTGGTGGGAAACTGCTGGGGGACGGGGGTGGGACACATAACATCAATAAGGGTACCTGATCTCAAACCTGGCAAGTGGGGATCAAAGGGAGGCCCAAACTTTACCTGTACGATGACCACTTATGCACTTAGTCCTGAATTGTACTCCACATCTTTAAAATAAAAAACACATAAAAATAAGAACACAGAAACAGAAAAAAAAAAAAGAAACTACATAATACTTTTAAGTTTAGAAAACTTTTTCTCTCTTTTTTAGAGCGGCCAGCAAATTTTAAAACAAAGTTTATTAGAGAAAGAAGGGAGAAAAGAAAGGGAGACATGCCAAAGCTGGCATGAGTGAGAAAAACCACCACATTTTCTCTTTCATTATCCCATATAATCATTCTTACAAACAATCCAAAAGAGGGGAGATACTATTTCCTCCAAGTTACAAATGAGAAAACAAAAGCTCAAGGAGGTTATTGGATTTGCCCACGATCAAAGTTTTGCTGAGTCAAATCATACCCCAAACCTCAGACTTTGTCTTTCCATTATTACAGATCCATAAGCAAAAGTGAAATATTTTTAAAGTATACACTGAATCAAAACTACTAATAATACTACTTGAATTCTTCAATTGTAAAAACAGTTATAGGCCAGGCACAGTGGCTCAAGCCTGTAATCCTAGCACTTTGGGAGGCTGACACAAGAGGATTGCCTAAATTCAGGGGTTCAAGACCTCGTCTCCATAATTATCAAAAAAACTAGCCAGGTGTGACTCTGACTAAAAAAAAAAAAAAAAAAAAAGCCGGGCTCAGTGGTTCAGCCTGTAATCCTGTGCTTTGGGAGGCTGAGGTGAGTGGACTGCCTAAGCCCGCGGGTTCAAGATCCACCTGGGCAACTTGGCGAGACCTCATCTCTACAATAAATCAAAAATTAGCCAGGTGTGGTAGCGCGCGCTTGTAGTTCCAGCTACTGGGAAGGCTGAGGTGGAAGGATCGCCGGAGCCTAGCAGGTCGAAGCTACAGTGGCTGGGAGCAGCCATTGCACTCCAGACTGGGTGACAGAGTGAGACTCCAACTCAAAAAAAAAAATAGTTATAAAGTTAATAAGGAAATAAGAGTTAACTAGTGGGTCAAGCTAATAGTTAAGTAAATTAATATGTATCCAATTAATTATAGTTTATAGTTTTGTATTTGGTTTTTTTGTTTGTTTGAGTCGGAGTTTCACTATGTCGCCCGGCTGGAGTGCAGTGGCATGCTCATGGCCACGGCAGCCTCAACCTGCTGGACTCAGGCGATCCTTCCACCTCAGCTTCCCAAAGTGGATTACAGGCATGAGCATCACGTCTGGTGGTTTTGTTTTTTTTTTTTTAAGTAGGATACATGTTAAAACAACAAAACAGTTCAGTCCTGGCAGCTCATACCTATAATCCCAGCACTTTAGGAGGCTGAAGGGCGAGGACTGCTTGAGCCCAGGAGTTCAAGACCAGAACTCGTCTCTTTAGATAATCAAAAAATTACCCAGAAATGGTAGCGCATGCCTGTAGTCCCAGCTATTGGGAGCTGAGGCAGGAGAAGGGAGGACTGCCTGAGCCCAGGAGGTCAAGGCTACAATGACCCAGAATCGTAATACATTTTTTATTTTAAAAAGAGCCATATAGTTATGTAAGAGTTCAACTCCCCCTTTTAGCATTCCACCTCTGAAGTAGTACTTTTATAGAGTTGGGATAAATACAGTAGATTTGGGATAAACACAATGGTTGCATTCAATAAGAGTAGTTCAGATAATTTCTAAGCTTCCTTCAAAATCCTAAAATTCTGTGATATCAGGAACTAAAGTGCAACCCAGAAGTCAGCATAAAAATTGAGGCAAGTCAGGCTGTAACTCCCTCTAGGTAAATTAGGAGCTTCAAAGACAGTCTCATCAAATCACCCAGCTCTTTACAATTGCAATAAACATATCTAACTTTACAGAATGAAAGTATTCATTCTGTAAAAAATTCTGTAAGTAAATTCTGTAAAATTCTGTAAGTAAATTTTTCAAATGATTTCCACAGTAAAAACATAGATTCATTCTTATGGAAAATGTATTTGGGTCTATATGCAACAGAAACTGTAGCTAACCTAAAACAGAAAACCTCTTTAAAAATCAGCTTTGGAGCCGGCTCGGTGGCTTAGCCTGTAATCCCGCGCCTTTGGGAGGCTGAGGTGAGTGGATTGGCTGAGCCCGCGGGTTCGAGACCCACCTGGGCAGCGAGACCTCATCTCTACAATAAATCAAAAAATCAGCTGGGCGTGGTAGCGCACACCTGTAATTCCAGCTACTGGGAAGGCTGAGGCAGAAGGATCGCCGGAGCCCAGCAGATCAAGGCTGCGGTGGCCAGGAGTGGCCACTGCACTCCAGTCTGGGCGACAGAGTGAGACTCCAACTCAAAAAAAAAATCAGCTTTGGGCTGAGCTTGGTGGCTCAGCCTGTAATCCCAGCACTTTGGGAGGCCGAGGAGAATGGATTGCCTGAGCCTGCAGGTTTTTGAGACCCACCTGGGCAACTTGGTAAGACCTTGTCTCTACAATAAATAAAAAAAAAATTAGTCGGACATGGTAGCACGTGCCTGTAGTTCTGGCTACTTGGAAGGCTGAGGTGGAAGGATTGCCAGAGCCCAGCAGGGCGAGGCTGTGGTGGCCGGGAGCGTACCACTGCACCCCAATCTGGACAACAGAGTGAGACTCCAACTCAAAAAAAAAAAAAAAAAAAAATTTGGAAGGTGAAATAAAGGAAGAGCCAGGTGTGGTAACTCACCCTGTAATCCCAACATTTTGGGAGGCTGAGGCGAGAAGAATGCCTGAGACCAGGGGTTCGAGACCAGCCTGGGCAACTCGGCGAGACTTTGGCTCTACAATAAGTCAAAAAATTAGCTGCGCATGGTGGCAGAGTTCCAGCTACTTGCAAGACTGAGATGGAAGGATCATCTGATCCCAGTGGGCCGAGGCTGCAGTGGCTGTGAGTATGTCACTGCACTCCAGTCTGGGCGACAGAGTGAGACTCCTACTCAATTAAAAAAAAAAAAAAAAGAAATAAGGGAAGAGTTCATCGTCTATCCTTTTATGTGTGAAAATGTTTTATATTTTGCTTTATCGTTCCACATCTCCCAAATAAAGATTTTTTTAATCATTTGGTTCTAAAGTATTTCTCCTTTCTGAGTCCTTAATTGCTTTATAACCCATATTAAGTAAGTAGTTCGGGAAATTTGGCTCACTTTACTTTTTTTGATATCTTTTATAAGTTCCAGAATCAGGAGAGAGAGAAAAGTAAAAAAAAAAAAAAAAACAGTAACTTGGATAATTAATTTCCCAAGTATAACTTTCTATTTCAGAGGTTCCAAAAAACATCGAGAAGAGAAACTGACCAGGCCAATTCACTTCAAAACATACTACAGTTCTTTCCTAAAGTGATCATTAGCAAGTGGATAGTGTTATAAATTCGTATCATATTTCTGTCTAACAATAAGAATCATAACAATATCATGCACTTAAATTCACTTTTGAAGATGCAGCCCAAGGAGAAGACTCAAAAGAACATATCAAGCTATTTCATATACACTCAGAATTTTCAGGATGAGAAGAGTTCAACAAGTTTAACTTCCCACTTAATGCCCAAACCTTGATAAGATGCTTACAGCAAAGTAATGAAAGAAGCTCAAATATCCAGCAACTAAGACATTATTAAGCAAACTATGCAGTACAAATTAAAACAAACTATTAAACAACTGTTTATGATAATTATACAGTCTAAAGTAACAGGTATTCAAGAAACAAAGTTAACTAGCCAGACATGGTGGTACACGCCTGTATTCCCAATTCCTCAGGAGGCTGAGGCAGAAGGATCACCAAAGCCCAGGAGGTTCAGGCTACGGTGAGCTGATGAACCAGGATAGTGCCAGTGCACTCCAGCCTGGGTGACAAAGTAAGACCCCAACAGGAAGGGAGGAAGGGAGGAAGTTAAGTGAAAACAAAACCAAAATGCTGCATTTAGTAATTAAATATGCGACCAGTCCCAATGGCTCACTCCTGTAATCCCAGCACTTAGGGAGGTCAAGGTGGGAGGACTACTTGAGCCCAGGAGTTCAAGACCAGCCTGGGAAACATAGTGAAACTTCATCTCTACAAAAAATAAGCCAGGCGTGGTGGCATACGCCTGTAGTCCCAGCTACTCAGGAGACTGAGGCAGAAGAATCGCCCATATCCAAGAGTTCAAGGTTGCAGTGAGCCATGATTGTGCCACTGCACTCCAGCCTGAGCAGAGTGAGACCCCAACACCAAAAAAAAAAAAAAAAAAAAAAAAAAAGCCAGGTGCAATGGCTCACGCCTGTAATCCCAACATTTTGGGAGGCCGAGGAGAATGGATTGCCTGAGCCCATGGGTTTGAGACCAGCCTGGGCAACTTGGCAAGACCTCGTCTCTACAATAAAATAAAAAATAGCCGGGTATGGTAGCACTCACCTGTAGTTCCAGCTACTTGGAAGGAGTCCAGTAGGTCAACAATGGGGTGGCCATGAGCATGCCACGGCACTCCAGACTGGGTAACGGAGTGAGACTCCAACTCAAAAAGAAAACAAAAAAAGAATGGGGAAGAGCTCTATAAACTCAAATAGTGTTTTCCAGTGTGTTCTTCTAACTCAAAAAAGCACAAGTCCAAAATGATCTATAGTATGCCACCATCAAGTAAGATAGATAAGAAAATGTACAGTTATCTACTTATTTGTAGAAAAAAAAAGTATAGGAAAGACAAACCAGAACTTTGGGAGGTTAAGGCAGGAGGACTGCTTGAACCCAGGAGTTTGAGATCAGCCTAGGCAACATAGTGAGACTTTGTATCTACAAAAAAAATTTTTTTTAATTAGCTGGGCATGGTGACGAGTGCCTATTATACCAGCTACTCAGGAGCCTGAGGCAGAAGCATCACCTTGAGCACAGGAGGTAGAGTCTATAGGGAGCCATGATCATGCCACCACACTCCAGCCTGGGCAACAGAGTAAGACACTGACTCCAAAAAAAAAAAAAAAAAAAAAATCAATGGTTCAGGGTGACACTCCTCAAACAGATTTCTTCTTAAATTTACTAAGTGTCTACTATATGTAAAGGAAAAATAAGCTAATGCCTACTTATGTTTGGATCCCTTAACTATGATTTTTATTTAAGAAAGTTAAGAACAAAATCACTGACATTCCACAGCAGGATTCAGTTTTCACTGCCTTATCTAAAATGAACCACATTCAAGTACACACTCCCAAGCACACAATATAAAATATAAGCTAAGGTCAAGTACTCTGCTGTCTGCTTTTGAAACAGCAGTTATTCTGGGAAGTTGGACTGGCTCCAAATTCTAATATTTCTGAAAAGGATCAACACTATAATACTGAGTACCAGCTGACTACATTAGTCTCAAAGACTCAACAATATTAATCAGGTACTTGATGTCATTAAAATTATACATAGGGGCCAGGGACAGTACCTCACACCTGTAATTCCAGCACTTTGGGAGACAAAGGCAGGAGGATCACTTGAGGTCACAAGTTTGAGATCAGCCTGGGAAACAAAGTGAGATCTTGTCTCTACAAAAAGTATAAAAAATAAGCTAGACCTAAGGTGGAAGGATTGCCAGAACCCAGCAGGTCGAAGCTGGGGGAGCCGTGAGCATGCCACTGCACCCCAGCCTGGGCAACAGAGTGAGACTCCAACTCAAAAAAAAAAAAAAAAATTAGCCAGGCATAGTGGCATGCACCTGTAAACTGGAAGGATCACCTGAGCTCAGCAGGTTAAGGCTGCAATAAGCCATGGTAGCAACACTGCACTCTAGTCTGGGTGAGACTGAAGACAATAAAGTAAAATAAACTTATTTTTTCAAAAAATTCTAAATAGGTAATTAAGACCCATTTCCTTTGCATATTTAGTAAAAGGTAAGCAAGACATATGTATAATAATTTCTTTTTTGTTTGTTTGTTTGTTTGTTTTTTTTGAGTTGGAGTCTCACTCTGTCGCCCAGACTGGAGTTCAGTGGCTGGTCCCGGCCACCACAGCCTCGACCTGCTGGGCTCCGGCAATCCTTCTGCCTCAGCCTTCCAAGCAGCTGGAACTACAGGCGCATGCTACCATGCCCGGCTAATTTTTTGGTTTATTGTAGAGATGAGGTCTCGCCAAATTGCCTAGGCGGGTCTCGAACCCGTGGGCTCAGGCAATCCACTCACCTCAGCCTCCCAAAGGCGCGGGATTACAGGCTGAGCCACCGAGCCCGGCTTATAATAATTTCTAAAATTTAAAAACTAGACGTAACCTTACAGAATCAGCAATCTCACTTCCACACTCTAATATTTCGATTTTAAGTCACTGAAGATATTTTTTGTGTGTGGAATATCTTTAACCAAAGTAAACAAATCCTGTATTTAGTAGACCTGAAAGGTTATAAAATACTTCTTAACTGTGGTCTCTTCCTAAATAGCAAAAAGAATCCTATTAGAGGTTACCAGTGTTTTCCAATTATTTCTTTATAATAATGAATACATTAGAATACCCCAACAGTATAACCTCATAAATCAAAACTCAATTTTAACTTGAAAATTATATAAATGCTAATGCTCGGCCGAGCCTATAATCCCAGCACTTTGAGAGGTCAAGGCAAGTGGATTGCCTAAGCCCAGGGGTTCAAGACTACCCTGGGTAACTTGGTGAGACCTTGTCTCTACAATAAATCAAAAAATTAGCCGTGCGTGGTAGCATGCACCTATAATTCCAGCTACTTGGAAGGCTGAAGTGGAAGGATCACCTGAGCCTAGCAGGTCAATGCCGTGGTGTCCATGAGCATGCCACTGCACTCCAGCCTGGGCAACAGAGTGAGTCTCTGTGCAAGCCTCACTGCTAATGTTAATCTGTACTGGCAGTTGTTCCCCAGCACTAGCATCACCACCTCAGCTCCACCTCAGATCATCAGGAATTAGATTCTCATAAGGAGCATGCAACCTAGATCCCTTGTATGTGCAGTTCACAGCAGGGTGTGGGCTCCTATGAGAATCTAATGCTGCCACTGATCCGACAGGAGGCGGAGCTCAGGCGGTAATGTGAGCTATGGGGAGCAACTGTAAATACAGAGGAAGGCGCTTGCTCACCTCCTGTTGTGCAGCCCAGTTCCTAACAGGCCACGATAGTGGTCATGGCCCAGGAATTGGGGACTTCTGACATAGATGACCCTGAAAACATGCTAAATGAAAAGAAACCAATCACAAAAAACCACTCATTTTTTCATATATATATTTAATGTCCAGAATAGGCAAATATATAGAGGCAAAAAGCAGATTACTACTTTCCTAGAGCAGGGAGAACTAGGGGGCAAATGGGGACTAAAATAGGAGTCATGAAAATGTTCTGAAACTATGGTGACAGTTATGTAATTCTCAACTGTTTTTCTGGTTTGTTTTTTTGAGACAGGACCTCACTCTGCAGCCTAGGATAGAGTGTAGTAGCACAATCCCAGCTCAGTGCAGCTTCGACCTTCTGAAGTGATCCTCGCATCTCAGCCTACCAAGTAAATGGGACTACAGACTCATGCCACCTCGCCTGACTCACATTTTGGATATTTTGCAGAGATGAGGTCTCATTATGTTTGCCCAGGCTGGTATCAAACTCACGGCCTCAGGCAATCCTCCCACATAAACCTCTCAAAGTGCTGGGATTACAGGTATGTGCCACTGCGCCCAACCTCAACTAGTTTTGAATATACTCAAAACCACTGAATTGTACACTCTCAATGGGTGACTGCCAAGGTATGTTTATATCTCAATAAAGCTATTTTTTAAAAATGGCTGGAAACAGTGACTTATGCCTGTAATCCCAGCACCCTGAGAGGCCAAAGTGGAAGGACTGCTTAAGCCCAGGAGTTCAAGACCAGCCTAAGGCAGCACAGCAAGACCTCACCTCTACAAAAAATCCAAAAAATTACCTGGGCATGGTGGCACAGGCCTGTAGTCCCAGCTGCTTGGGAGGCTGAGGTGGAAGGATTGCCTGAATCCAGGCTGCAGTGAGCCATAATCATGCCACTGTACTCCACCCCGGATAACAAAGACAGACCTCAATTTTTTTAAAAAGTGGCCAGGTGCAGTGGCTCAAGCCTAGTAATCCCAGCACTTTGGGAGGCAGAGGCAAGAGGACTGCCGTCTGAGACCAGCCTGGGCAACTTGGCGAGACCTCATCTCTACAATAAATTTTAAAAATTAGCCAGGCGTGGTAGTGGGAGGCTGTAGTTCCAGCTACTTGGAAGGCTGAGGCGGAAGGATCGCTGGAGCCCAGCAGGTTAATGCTGCGGTGGCCAGGAGTGGCCACTGCACTTCAGTCTGGGCGACAGGGTGAGACTCCAACTCAAAAAAAAAAAAAAAAAGTTATCTTTCCATTTGAGTTCTGTTTTTATGTACTATTTGCTAAGACCTAGAAAAAAGGATGGGAGTAGAGTCATCTCACTTATCCTTTCTTTTATATTTTTATTTTTTTTTATTTTTATTTTTTTGAGTTGGAGTTACATTCCCCCATTCTATGTTCAAGGTTCAGTCCTAGCCGGGCTCAGTGGCTCAGCCTGTAATCCCGCGCCTTTGGGAGGCTGAGGTGAGTGGATTGCCTGAGCCCGCAGGTTTGAGACCTGCCTGGGCAGCAAGACCTCATCTCTACAATAAATCAAAAAATCAGCCTTCCATGGTAGCGCACACCTGTAGTGCCAGCTACTTGGAAGAGCTGAGGCAGAAGGATTGCCGGAGCCCAGCAGGTTGAGGCTGCAGTGGCCGGGAGTGGCCACTGCACTCCAGTCTGGGCGACAGAGTGAGACTCCAACTCAAAAAAAAAAAAAGGTTCAGTCCTTTCCATTTTCAGTGTAAAAATACTGTAAAAATATTCCAGTTCAAACCTGGTTGTACTCACTTTCTACTTCCATCTAGTTTTCTCCCCTTATCCCAAAATTCTGTTTGTTCCCACACTTCAATAATTCCACATGAATCCCTTTATGGTCTTTACCTCTTTTCTATACTCATTCCTTATCATACTAACACTTCCTGAAAACCAATTAAATAAATCAAGGAAATACAGCATACATATACATGTAATTCACAACTAATAAATACTATTGCCCACCAGTTACTTTTTTAAATTTGGTATGTTTAAACATATGAAGATGAACTCGAAAGGATAACAAAGAAATGCAAATAACTGTAGAGGAAAAAACTTATGATGTTACAATGAGCTATAATCTTATAATTAATGCAAAGCATTACAGGCACAATAACTTAAAAATGTTTGACTTAGCTGGGCTCAGTGGCTCAGCCTGTAATCCCGCGCTTTGGGAAGCTGAGGTGAGTGGACTGCCTGAGCCCGCAGGTTCGAGACCCACCCAGGCAACTTGGCGAGACCTCATCTCTACAATAAATCAAAAAATTAACCGGGCATGGTAGCGTGCACCTGTAGGTCCAGCTACTTGGAAGGCTGAGGCGGAAGGATCACCGGAGCCCAGCAGGTCGAGGCTGTGATGGCCAGTAGCGTGCTACTGCACTCCAGTCTGGGCGACAGAGTGAGACTCCAACTCAAAAAAAAAATTTTTTTTTGACTTATCAATAAAGGTTTGAGATCTCCTTTCTTTTTTTTTCTTTTTTTTTTTTTTTTGGAGTTGGAGTCTCACTCCATCGCCCAGGCTGGAATGCCATGACACTCTCATGGTCACCCCAGCATCAACCTGCTGGGCTCAGCCTTCCAAGTAGCCAGAACTACAGGTGCGTGCCACCACACCCAGTTAATTCTTTATTTATCGTAGAGACAAGGTCTTGCCAAGTTGCCCGGGCTGGTCTCAAACCCGCAGGCTCAGGCAATCCACTCGCCTCTCGCCTGCCAAAGTGCTGAGATTACAGGCTAAGCCACCGGGCGCAGTGGAGATCTCTTTCTAACATGCAATCATAACTTCTGAGCTATAAGTTAAAGGTGAAAAAATATCCCCAAGAAAAGCTTTCCAGAGAAACAAAAAGTTTATTTATATTCCAAATTGATGTAGAATAAAAATATTCATGCTGGGTTGGTGGCTCAGCCTGTAAATCCAGCACTTTGGGAGGCCGAGGCAAGTGAATTGCCTGAGCCTACAGATTCAAGACCAGCCCGGGCAACTTGGTAAGACCTTGTCACTAAAATAAATTTCAAAAAATAGCTGGGCATGGTAGTTACTTGGAAGGCTGAGGCAGAAGGATTGTTGGAACCCAGCAGGTAGACGCTGGGTGGCCCTGAGTATACCACTGCACTCTAGCCTGGGCGTCAGAGTGAGACTTCAACTCAAAAAAGAAAAGAAAAAAAGAATAAAAATATTCAAATAAAGTACTTCTTGCTGCAGCAAGTAACAAAATAAGCAAAATACAAAATTGTGTTTTTAATTTGACATTATGTTACAAAAAAAGGAAGTCCCTTAAAATTAAGAACCACAAAGAAAAGATCAGAAAAGAAACAGAGTGCAGTGGTTATCTTTATGTAGTAAGACTGTAGGTAATTTTTATTTCCTTTTCTATATTTTTCAAATTCCTGATTTGATTATGTGTTGCTCTTACAATCACAAAATAAGTTTTTTAGTAGTAATGCTTGACCACAGATATTCCTCTTTGGCCTTTATACCAGCTCTAATCCTCAGTATCTATATACCTCAAATACAACTAGTCATTTTCAATGGCTTTGTAAACTGGGTCAATGCTATTCCATCTCAAAGGAAATTACAAAACTATTTTCAATTCAATTACACATCAGTGCAAAACAATTTTAGGCCTGCTTTGAAAGCTAAAAATGAGTTGTGATGCCATCAACATTAGCCCTAAAACTAATCTTAATTGATTCCCAGACTCCTACTTAATCAACATTTCATTTAATAAATATTTACAGACTAGCATCTATTTGCCAAGCGCTATTCTAGATACTGGCAATTCCATAAATGACAAGAACAACAAAATTTGCCTTCATGGAGTTTACGTTCTACTGACAAAATTCAATGTCTCATAAGAATCAGGCAGCACACACAGGACTCAAAAAAGTACAAAACAACTACTAGTTAACAAAGGTCTTAAAAAATGACAAATTTCAAATGCACTTAAAATAGTTTAAACTATCTCAATTTCAGCTGAGCTACAGGAGATTGAAAAACTCCTTTTGGTTGGCAGCAAGCCAAAGAACTAGAAGCCATTTAAGAATTCAGAAGTAGCCTAGGATTCTGCAAGATTTCATCTGTGTAAATCTCAACTGTAGTTTATACACTGCTTTAAAGTCATATGTCTGGCTAACCCTTTGCACTCGGAGATATCTTGCAGGTCACCTACCAGCAACTCAACCACATTTTTTTTATGAAAAAGTGAAAAACAAATCACTTCAAATTAAATAATAAAGCATTAGAACCAATTATTTTATTGTAATGATATTTGGCTTTTTTTTTTTGAGTTGGGGTCTTACTCTGTCACCTAGACTAGAATGCAGTGGCTGATCCTGGCCACCGCAGCCTCGACCTGCTGGGCTCCGGTGATCCTTCCGTCACAGCCTTCCAAGTAGCTGGAACTACAAGCGTGCGCTACCACGCCCGGCTAATTTTTTTTTGATTTATTGTAGAGATGAGGTCTTGCCAAGTTGCCCAGGCGGGTCTCGAACCCATAGGAACAGGCAATCCACTCATCTCAGCCTCCCAAAGCGCTGGGATTACAGGTTGAGCCATCGAGCCCAGCTGATATTTGGCTTATAATGAAATTTTGGATATTGAGATATAGCTTATATTTTTCTAATGTGTGGTAATGTGAAATAGTCACTGACACGTGTTGCAGGTTCATTGACACATGTTGTGCAATAGTAATTTGTTTGACGTCTTCCACCTGGTGTTTTCCTACTTGAGCAGACAAGGCATTCTCGTTTTCTTCCTCCCACATTAATAAAATGTAATTTATTGTCCAGTCTGTTGTTCGAAGACAACGTGGAAGGACGCAATCATGGTTCCTGAAAACCACTTCTCAACTGATTGATTATATCTCAGTATATATTCCATCTCTTTGTTTTTTCATGCAATTTGAATAGAAAACTTGAAGAATGCAATTTTGAAAAATGTGTGCTTGCTTAAGTTTGTCCTATATACTCACCAGCAATCTTTTGATGTACCCTGAAAGAAGACATCAGAGTGGTTTGCTAGATTTACAATGTTCCCTCAGAAGGGACATCCATGTGCAAAGGACTAATAATCAGGAAAAGGTTAGTTTCCTATATTAGCTGAAGTAAAAATAGTGTCTAATCAGTTCATTCCAGAACTTACTTTCCCTCATGTCTCATAATGAACTAACTATATCATCACCTAGAGCATGTCAGTCACTGACCATTTTATGATCTCGAACCATGCCAAAGTCATAGAAGTGTTTCAGTCTCTTTGGCTAATCTAACATTAAGTCAAAAATAACAGAGGTTTTTTCTATGAGCAAATTGCCTTGCCTCTGTTCCATGTTAGCATCTTCTAATCTCAAAGAGCTACCACAGAAACATGTCACTTAACTGTCAGACAGACAGACAAAGAAACCATTAATTGGTCTCTATAAATCCTTCCCCTCTATTTGCAAGAACAAAATAAACCTCAAAGCACAATCTTCAGAATCATAAGTAATTATAACTCAAGTGGCTCATTCCTGTAATCCCAACATTTTGGGAGGCCAAGGTGGGAGTACTGCTTGAGTCCAGGAGTTCGAGACCAGCCTAGGCAACATAGAAACTAGACTCATTTATTCAGTGACTTCCCCCCCGCCCCACTCTGTCACCCAGGCTGGTTGTGCAATGGCATGATCACAGCTCACTGAAGCTTTGACCTCCTGGACTTAGGTGATCCTTCTGCCTCATCCTCCCCAGTAGCTGGGACTACAGGTCTGTAGGCAGGCCGGGCACGGTGGCTCACGTCTATAATCCCAGCACTTTGGGAGACCCAGGTGAGAGGATTGCCTAAGCCCACGGGTTCGAGCCCAGCCTGGGCAACTTGGTGAGACCTCATCTCTACAATAAATAAAAAAAATTTGCCGCATGTGGTGGCGCACACCTGTAGTTCCAGCTACTTGGAAGGCTGAGGAGGAAAGATCACCTGAGTCCAGCAGGTCAAGGCTGCAGTGGCCATGAGCATGAAAATGCACTCCAGCCTGGGTGACAGAGTGAGACTTCAACTCCAAAAAAAAAAAATTCAAAAAATAAGCCACCAGGCTCTATGGTTCAGCCTGAAATTCCAGCACTTTGGGAGGCAGAGGCGAGTGGATTGCCTGAGCCCACGGGTTCGAGATCAGCCCAGGCAATTTGGCGAGATCGCGTCTCTACAATAAATAAAAAACTAGCCAGGCATGGTAGTGTGTGCCTGTAGTTCCGGCTACTTGGAAGGCAGAGGCAGAAGGATCGCTGGAGCCCAGCAGGTCAAAACTGGGGTGGCCGTGAGTGTGCCACTGCATGCCAGCCAGGGCGACGAAGTGAGACTACAACTCAAAAAATAAAATAAGCCAGGCATGGTGGCACAGACCTGTAGTTTCAGCTACTGGGGAGGATGAGGCAGAAGGATTGCTTAAGTCCAGGGGGCCGAAGCTTCAGTTAGCTGTGATCATGACACTACACAACCAGTCTGGGTGACAGAGTGGGGCAGGGGGAAGTCACTGAATAAATGAGTCTAGTTTCTACTTTTTAGAGAAGGAAAAACCGATTCAGGACCAGTTACATGGCTAGTCCCAAGATAAAACATCTCTTGAAATGAAAAAGCCAAACTCAAATTAAGACTTTTTTTTACTCCAAATCAGGAGAACTTCTCAATATACCAAAATAAATCTATTTATATTTTAAGGTTAGCAGGTACTCTTTCCAAGCCAGTCCAATATCAAAAGGACAGGGGCATTTAAGATCAAGTGGCAAGGAGACCAGGAAAAGACCAACTACAGATCAGATCAAATATGTATCTCTTCCTCATATACTAATGCCTCAGATTATGTTGTAGATAACACCTTGAATCTGTAGCAATTGTATTTGATTGTCACTTTCTCTGGTACCTCCTCTAGTTTCTCTACTCCTACAATAGAGGTGGCTCAGCCTATAATCCCGTGTCTTGGGAGGCCGAGGTGAGTGGATTGCCTGAGCCCGCAGGTTCGAGACCCGCCTGGGCAACTTGGCGAGACCTCATCTCTACAATAAATCAAAAAATCAGCTGGGTGTGGTAGCGCGCGCCTGTAATTCCGGCTACTTGGAAGGCTGAGGCGGAAGGATCACCAGTCCCAGCAGGTCGAAGCTGCGGTGGCTGGGAGTGGCGACAGAGTGAGACTCCAACTCAAAAAAAAAATTAAAAAAACCCAAAATGTAGCTAAAATTCATTTATTAAAATTCTATGAAGCAGCAAAGCAATGGAATTGGGAAAAATAAACAAGCAGAGGAGAAAGACATGTAAACCTAGGTTAATTGTTACTCATCCTTCTAATTTAGATCAGATGGTAACTTCTAGGAAGCCCTGATTCCTCCTTCTCCAGGATGTTCTTACAGCAGTTATCACTGTACTTGCCTCACGGTATTCTGTTTATCTGTCTGGACCAGTTCTTTGATGGCAAAGATTCTATCCTAGCTTTTCAACTCTAGACCTAGCAGTGACTCTCTAACACACAGAAGGTGCTGAAGAAATGAATTCATAAACTTGCCACTTAAACTGAAGCCCAATATAAATGATCAAAATGTGGCAATCCTCTCCATTATTATTTAAAATGTTCTTTTCACTTTTTATTAGACCTTTTTCAAAAGAATCTTATCAGAAACATCAATGTGGTAAAGCAACATACTGAGTGGTTTAAACTCTCGTGGTTTGACAAAAAATTCCACACTGCTCACACTTGGCCTTTTGGCTAAGATCCAGGATAGAAAATACCTCACTTTGAAACCGATAAACCTAGGACAAGGAATAGCAGCAGCTAAGCTGTAACTCTGGCATCTGATAACTACCTTCTTCTTTATCTCCAAAGTGTATTTGTCTGCCTTTCTCCTTTCCATAGCACATTCAGTATTTGACCCTTTCTTGGTGATGGGGCTTAGGAACAGAAAGACTCCTGGCTATTACATGAGCTACAGAATTCTAGTTGCAAATCACAATGGTATTTTACTGCTAGCTTCCAAACAAGCAGTAACATGCACTGAATCAAATGTGGCAGGCCTTGCTTTATGATAACCTACTTGTCTAGGAGTATGTGGCCTTGAGGTAATTAAGACAAGGTACAGTATCACTGTGTTCTAGACTACTCCACAGAACTTCTTTTCTGTATACAGACCTTTCCCTAGCTCTCAATATAGTATATTGTTTCTCCACATGCAGGCTGAGTGAGAAACAGCCTGGCATATTAAAAAGGACACTCATGGGCTTCAGAGTCAATCATACCAGTCTGAATCACAGACCACCATTTACTAGGAGGATAACCTTGGAAACATTACAAACTTTAGTTTCCTCATCTGTAAAATAGCGACAACATCTGCCTTATTTGAATTCTTGTGAGAATTAAATAAAAATATGCACGTATGGCTCCTAGAATGGTAGGAACTCAATAACGGATACTATTATTAATATTATTCAGATTTAGTTCTGGTAGCGAGGCAAAAGAAAAGACAGAAAGGCCAAGTGCAGTAACTCACACCTATAATCCCAGCACTTTGGGAGACCAAGGCAAGAAGATTGCTTGAGCCCAGGAGTTCAAGACCAGCTTAGGCAACATATCAAGACCTCATCTCTATGGAAAAAAAAAATCAAAAAAAGTCGCCAGGTATGGTGGCACACACCTATAGTCCCAGCTACTCAGGAAGATGAGATGAAGGGATAGCCTGAGCCCAGGAAGTCAAGGCTGTGGTGAGCCATGATCATGCCACTGCACTCCAGCCTGGGTGACAGAGTGAGATCCGACTCAAAAAAGAAAAAGAAAAAAGGCAGAAACCTTACTGGTTTCAGTCAATGAGATAAAACTGAGAATTGACACAGGAAAAAAAAAAGAAAAATTTTAATACTAAAAAAAGCAACAGAATATTGGTTTTTAATATATGTTATATATTTTTGAGAAAATAGCTGAGGACACAAGTCATCTGACACAGGTCTTTACCCAAATTAGTTTCTGCAAAGAACCCACTGCCTGATTTTCTTAACCAAACTGGCTGCCCCAAAACAGTAACTAGACTCCCCAGAAGTGTCAGCAGTCCTGGGAGAAATTACACCCTCAAGTCTTTACATACAGAGAGAACACTGTGTATTCCTAACAAATTGCAAAATTTTTCTGTTCAAGTCAGGACTCAAACTCATTTATCTTGAATTATCTGAAGGATAACCAATTTTAATCTAAAGGGCTAGGCTTTTAATGAGGACTCCAAGAACCTCCTGAAAATATAAGCAACATTTTCTGTGTATGCACAGTTTTCTGTGAAAAGGATATACACAGCTTTCATCAAAATGTCAAAGTTTGTTACCCAGAAAAGGCTAAGAGTAACTGCTACGATTCTCCACAGAGCCTCTTGGAATCTTATACGGGGAAACTGGAGCGAGCATATCTCAAGCCAAATATTTTAAAGTGCCAATTTCATTAGCTATAAGCTTTATACTGGATTACATTCTGGAAACTAAGCATACTTCATTCCTTTAGCACTTATTTCAGGGTCTTCTTCAAGCCTTCACCATCCTCTCTGGCTCTTTTCAGTCAAAGGCCTCTACTTGAAATGGTCTTAAGGGCCCTGCCATGCAATACTGATGCCTACTAAGCAGGTTCCAGTTTACACTGAAATCCACTACCGCTAACATTTCCCCTTATTGCTAAGTTGGCACCTGAACACTACAGATGAAAGATACCGGCCATTGTTCCAGAAAGCTATGGTCTGTCCCTATTTTCTTTGAGTTATGTTTTCCTAAGCTTTGGCCCACTCTCCTACCTTGCGGAGGTGAATCTTCTCTTTCTTCTCTCTCTCTAAATAAACTATATTTTCCAATTAGAAAAAAGAAAAAAGATACCAAGCGAATCTTTCTAGTATTTTTATGAACTTAAAACTTTCTGAATATATTAATTCAATGCAAACATAACTGTGACAGTATATTCTGAAGAACTGGAGATCAAGTTGTCACGTAAAGCACAACTCCAGCTCCGCACTCCTGCCTCAATGCTTCAATGTTATCGACTAATCGCACGATAACCACTTGTGTCAAACGGAAATTCCCACACTCCCCTAGGCAGAAAAGCAGAATCATTCTATTTCAATCCATTTTTAACCACTTCCCCATTACCAGTTGATAACACTTCACCATTGGCATATTCTGATGAAATCTGTAAACTTTATTTCATTTACTATTTATATAAGCTTTTATATTTTAGGAATTGTAACCTTTCAGTGTGTAAAGCAAAGAGAAGATAACAAAAATTGTGAAACACATCAAGAGAAAAATTAATTTTAGTTTCAATGGCATGAGGCAAAGTAAAAACACTTAAAGCCACATACAAACTAAGTATCCTAAATTACTACAAATAGATTTAATGATCTCCATTGGAAATTACTCCTTATAGTTATCCCCCTGAACAACTCTTTCCTTTATTAAAAATAAAATTAAGTTGCAGCATTATTATCTACTTTTATGTTGCAACCAACTCAGAGTTCTATAAGTCCTTCCTCTGTGAAATGCACTGAGAAGGGCAACCCCCTCGGGTCCTCTCCCACTGTGGGAGCTTTTTTGTCCTCTCAATAAATCCTGCTTGCTCAAAAAAAAAAAAGAAAAGAAAAGAAAGAAAGAAATGCACTGAGAAAAGCACACTTAAACACTTGTTATAGCTCTGTGTCCAAACAAGCCACCAAATTCACCAAGCACTGCCATATTCAGCATTTTGGTCCTTATCACTCTGTACTATGAGAACACCTACTATGGGCTTCCTTTCATTTCTGCTTAATTTCCAAAACAGCTCAAAGATTCAAGTTATGGATAGTTTATTTGGAGGCACAGTACAGAAATGTAAAATCCTAACAAAGTATGGGCGATCAAGAAAAAAAAATTGAAATTAGAAAGGAATTTAAACTCACAAAGTAATCACTGAAGATATGTTTAAGGGATCCAGCACTAAACTCTGCCTTGAAGTAGACAAACTAGCCAATCTTTTTCCCCCACCATAAAGCAACTAGAGATAATGAGCAGCACCAAATTATCACCAAACATTGTCATCAGTGAACAATTCTTAATTGAACAGAATCATGCAAGATAAAACTATTTTGAAATCAGTGCAAACATCACATTGGAATAGAATTTCTCTTCACTCTGCATCACATTGTCTAGATTGAAAAATATGAACTAACAATATTTAAAGAATAGAGAAAATGACACTTGACAGAAACCAAACAATGACCTGAAATGACTCTAGAAGATGCCTTTCCCTTCTCAAAGTAATCTACACAGAATCAAGCTACAGGCTATGAAGTAATCTGGGGACTTCACAGTTTCTTATTTTGTTCAAACATCCTACAATCTCTAAAAGTCACACACGCGATAATACAAATACAAAAACATCTAATATCCACTGATTATTTACTGATTTACACAAATTCGACGGGGAAGCGGGGGTATGAGATGAAATGTTCTCAGGTAGGTAATACCTTTCTAATTCTTCGTGGAATTCACAAATTAAACGCTTTATCTTTACCAGCTCGTTTCTAACTAAAATACCTCGTCACCAAGTCTTTTCAACTAAAGCCGTCCAAAATTCTACAATCGAGCAAACAACATGAAATGAGAAACATTCAAAGCTACATTTCCTCCAGAAGCCCTGGTACTGGTACTTTCTAGACATCAGGTCTATCAAGAGTGAATGAAAGCCCTTTAAAATATTCAGCAAAACACAAGCCTTCCAAGAAGGGAGACTTTGGGGGGTGACGAGTAATGTCACTTAACTTCCTCTTCCTTTAAAAAAGGTCAAAGACAGAGAAGCGTCCGGTGTAACATTTCCTCCTTAGATCTCATTCTACCGCAAACCACTTCACAACTCCCCCAATCGCTAAAAAACATTAGCTAGAGGGAGTATTTTTTGTACATTTTCGCCGGAGATTGAAAACCCGACTTACCTCGGAAACGAGCTGATTAGCTTCAAACAGGAAATTTACCAATAAAGTTTACTATGTATTAATAATAATTAGGGAAGCCCACCAAGCCCTGCTGCAGGGGGGAGCGACGGGGAGATGAAGAGTAGGAGGGTGTAATCCTCACATCAATCAGAGAAAAGCTTTCCCTGCAGGGTTAGTCCCAGGCACCAGCACTTTCTGCTCAATAAGGGGGGGGGTGGAGGTTTAGGGGAGGAGGCGAGAAGGGAGAAGGGCCCCGAGCTCTAAAGGGAAGAGCTGCAGAAGCACGGCCGAGTAAAGCTAGCTTTCACAGTACTGCACAGGGTCCCGGGGTCCTCCGCAGTACTGGCTGGGCTGTGGCGGCTGGCAAAAGCATCCCCGGCGGGTCCCCCTGGGCTGCGGAATCCCCCCAGGCTGCGACGACGAGAGCCGAAGGGCCGGCAGGAAGGTGAAAAGGATACTGTTGGGGCGCCTGAGTCTGGAGGGCCCTGATGTTCGGGTGAGGAGGGGCCGCTGCTGCTGCCGCTGCCGCCGCCGCCGCCGCCGCCGCTGCTGCCGCCGCCGCTGCCGCCGCCGGGTGAGGAGGCGGTACCGCTGCTGCTGCCGCTGCCGCTGCCGCCGCCGCCGCCGCCGCTCCGGTGCCGGGTCCGGTTCCTGCTGCAGCCGCTGAGCCTGATTTCAGAGCCGGTTTCTGCGGTAAACTCATGGCAAAGCGAAGCCACCAACCCCCCCAGAGCGGGACCGGGCGCGCCGGGGTGCAGGGGCCGGGGGCAGCGGGGGGGTGGGATGGGGGCAGACCCGGGGAGGCGGCGGGAGCGGGGGGCCGGGGGGAGGCTGGGAGGAGGAGGAGGAGGGGGCCGGGGCCGGTCACACACGCCCGCCGCCGCCGCCGCCGCCGCGCCGCCGCCGCCGCCGGCAGCCGCAGCCGCCCCGCGGGCCAGCACCACCGGCTGCCGGTCTCCGTGACAACGCGACCCCAGGGGGGGGGCCGGACCCGGCGGGGGCAGGAGGCGGAGAGACCGGACCTTTCACGGCAATATCCTCATGGGCCGGCGGCGGGGGGTCTTTATCCCCCTCCCCGGGGGAAACGGCACCCTTCTCGGTAGCGGGGCTCAGGCGATGCCGGCGGATTTTCTTCGCTCAACGAGCAGAGCATCCAACATGGCGCTACGGCCGCCTCCAGCAGTCCGGCAGGACGGCCGCTCGGAAAACTTCGGGCCTTTTCGGAATGGCTCGGGAGGCCGAGGGTGGGGAGCTTCTTCGGCTCTTTCCGGAGACTGCGAGCGGTCGCAATTCTTCGGAAGAGCTCGTGTGCGTCTTCGGCCGCCGTTCAGGAGCGCCCTGGGGCTGACTGGCTTCCTCGGCAAAGATCGGCGAGAGGGGCCTCTGCGGCTCGCGGCGGCGAGGGTGCGGGGCGGAGGGAGAGACCAAAGGCGAGGTCTGGCCTGCTAGAGCCCTCCCCTGCGGCCGAGCCTCGAAGAACAATGGTAACGGCCCCGGAGCCTGCGGTCCCTCGAGCCCTGCCCTCAGGGGCGGAGAGGCAGTGGCGAGGCAAGAAACCTCTGTTTCTGTGGAAGGAACCGCTTAACTAGAGTGAACCCCGAGGATAGGAACCTGCCGCAGGGACTTATTCGCTTAACAAACACCACTCGCAGGCCCATAACCACGCTTTTCACATCCATTATGTCGACACGGCGTCCTCAGACGCTCTGAGAGCTCAACGGAATGAGCAGCCCCATTTCTAGAAGACACTGAAGCTCGGAGAGGAAAAGTGACCGGCCCAAGGTCACCCTGCTGGGAAGGGACAGAACCAAGCCTGGATCTAAAGCCTGCCTTCATCTGGATGAACCTGCCGCCTCCTGGGGTGGCTGGGGACGTGATCTGACCCGCCTTACCTGGCCAGCAGCCTTGACCGAGCGCTCTGGGGATGGAGTCCTCCCAAGGCCTACGCCGGGACCGGAGCCAGCAGCCAGTGGTCAGCTCCCCATTGTCCTATGCTGGGATAACACGTGTGAATAAGGTCCTCTTATGTCCTATGCTGGGATAACACTTGTGGATAAGGTCCTCAGATCACTGCCACTCCACCCCGCACACCCCATCCGCTTCAGGCGCCTTCTCTTTAAGCACGTAGCGATGATTGGAAAGGAACCGCACGGAGCCCTCGCGTAATAATGGTTACCAGGCATAGCGCTGAGCGCGGTTAAGGTTCATTATCTTATGAAGTCCTGTGAAGTACTTAGTACCCATTTTACAAATGAAAAGACTGAGACTGGAGAGGCTTAGTACTATCACACACAAAAAAGCTGAGAAAATTGAGGCTCAAAACGGACAGGAGACTTTCCCAAGGTCACGTGGACAGTGTAATTGACAGAGCCAAGAGTAGAGTCCAGTCTGATTCCTGCTACCCTGCCTCGCACTGCCTTCTTTTTTTTTTATTCACATAAAGCTCTGCGCATAGTGGATGCTTAATTCTTGACAGTCCCTGGGAGCCCCAAATACTCCCGCTGTGACAAAAAAGCATCTGAAAGAGAGTGATACCACAACCCCCCACGGCATCTCTGTCTCTGGCTTGGGTTCCACAATTGCTGGCATTGAAAAGGAATCCTCAGCCCCCAACTCCAGACTGGAAGACAGCAGCTACTTCATACTTGGGAATCCTAAACCACTTGGATTTGTAACACCTGATTATTTAGGATTGGATTTTCTGCTCCTCTTAGGCATGACTCGCTCCAGGAAGAATTCCCAAGTGATCCTTCAGTTCCCCCAGATTCTCCTTTCATTTTCTGAGATCTCACACTTCCTTATCCCAGTCAGAACCTATTCCCAGAAAAGGATTTGGCTGTTCATTTACACTAGGGTGATAACAGACTGATAATTGCTTAATTGTTATTCTTTTATGAGCTAGTTTCATTTTCTAACTTAATAATAGCTACAAGCATCAGGCGATTACTGTGTGCCTGGTCTTTGCTAAGCACTTTGAAAACCTTATCGCCTTTAAAACTGACAGACCAGCGGGGCTCAGTGGCTCAGCCTGAAATCCTGTGCCTTTGGGAGGCTGAGGTGAGTGGATTGCCTTACCCCGCGGGTTCAAGACCTGCCTGGGCAGCGAGACCTCATCTCTACAATAAATCAAAAAATCAGCCGGGCGTGGTAGCGCATGCCTGTAATTCTGGCTACTTGGAAGGCTGAGGCGGAAGGATCGCCGGAGCCCAGTAGGTCGAGGCTGCGGTGGCTGGGAGCGGTCACTGCACTCCAGTCTGGGCGACAGAGTGAGACTCCAACTCAAAAAAAAAAAAAAAAACTGACAGACCTTGGGCAAAATAATGTAAAAGTCCCTGATAAGATTCTGACCACAGGCAATCAATGGGGGAAGCTTGTAGGAGCAAAATCAAAAAGGCTCTTTCCTTTCATTCAGAAGCATGGCCCTGCCCAACACCTCCCCACTTGCACAGAGCATTTAATATTTTCTTCTTTTTTTTTTTTTTTTTGAGTTGGGGTCTCACTCTGTCGCCCAGACTGGAGTGCAGTGGCCGCTCCCGGCCACCGCAGCCTTGACCTGCTGGGCTCCGGCGATCCTTCCACCTCAGCCTTCCAAGTAGCTGTAACTACAGGCGCGCACTACCACGCCCGGCTAATTTTTTTATTTTATTGTAGAGATGAGGTCTCGCCTGCCCAGGCAGGTCTCGAACCCGCGGGCTCAGGCAATCCACTCATCTCAGCCTCCCAAAGGCGTGGGATTACAGGCTGACCCACCGAGCCCAGCTTATTTAATATTTTCATGAGCACCTACTATGTGCCAGGGTACAAGTCTGTTAAACAGTTTGCTTAGATAAACTCATTTCCCCCAACAACTCTGTAGGATGAGTATTATATCTCATTTACAAATTTTAAAACTGAGGCCAGGCGCAGTGGCTCACACCTGTAATCCCAGCACTTTGGGAGTCCAAAGAAAGAGGATTGCCTGAGTCCAGGGGTTTGAGACCAACCTGAATAACATGCCGAGACCTCGTCTCTGCCACAAATCAAAAAGTTAGCCTGGTGTGGTGGCGTGCATCCAGGTGTGGTGGGTTCTTATATAGCTACTTGGAAGACCGAGGCAGAAGGATCTCCTGAACCCAGCAGGTCAAGGCTGTGGTAACTGTGAGCGTGCCACTGCACTCCCGCCTGGGCAACAAAGTGAGACTCCAACTCAAAAAAACAAAACAAAACAAAACAAAAAACTATTGGAATCAAATGACCTGAGTTTGATTCTCAGCCCGTTTATTAGCTATATGACCTTGGAGAAGGTGCTTAAGGTCTCCCAGGACCTTGTTGTCTCATCTGTAAAATAAAGAGATTATACCTCCTACCGTTATCATAAGAAATAAAACAAATACAAAGCACTTAGCCAGTCCCTGACTCATAGTAATTCCTGGGTACATTTGAGCTATTTTTATTCATTTATGCAGGGAAATGACTTAGTCATTTAAAATATCCCTGATATCCAGCACTCAATAAATAGGATGTGAAATTTGCTGAATGACTGAAGAAACGTGACCTGCCTAAAGATTTGGTGTTATCCTGGAGAAACAAAGTCCTGGGTAACACAGAGCCCAGGCTGGGCCTCACTGCATAGGGAGAGGGAAAGGCGAGATTAGAGCAGGCAGGGCTAGCCCACGAGCTGAGTATTGTGTCTTTGACCAGCCATCCCACTGTTCCCAAAGCCCAACACAGCCTCTGGCAAAGACCTACGTTTCCAGAGAACCAAAAGAAAGATGAAGTCTCAGCTTCTACATCTCTCCATGGCCAGGCGACGGTGTGTGTTGCTTATTTGTTAGTATATGGGGTCACTGCTCTGTTTCTCTGAGTGAGCTGGGGTTTGGGCTGGGGGGGGTTCCTTAATTCTATTTTTTTTTTCTTTTTAGAAACAGAGTCTCACTCTGTCACCCAAGCTGGAGTGCAGTGACCCAGTCATAACTCACTGCAGCCTCCACCTCCTGAGCTCACATAATCCTCCCAACTCAGCAGCTTGGACTACAGGTGTACAACACTACATCCAGCTAATTTTTTAAATTCTTCGTAGGAACAGGGGTCTCACTATGTTGCCCAGGCTGTGATCCTACCTTGGGCTCGCAAAGTGCTGGGATTATAGGTGTGAGTCACCAAACCCACCCATAACGTGGCACAATCATGACTCATTGAAGCCTCAACCTGGGTTCAGAGGGTTCTTTCACTCAGCCTCCCAAGTAGCGTGTCATCACATCTGGCTAATTATTTTTTGTAGAGATGAGGTTTTGCGATGTTGCCTAGATGGGTTTCAAACTCCTGGACTCAAGCAATTCTCCCATCTCAGCCTCCCAAAGTGCTGGGATTACAGATGTGAGCCACCACGTCTATCCATAACTTTTTTTTAAGTAGACGCTCTTTATTCATCATTCATTAAGCATATAATATGTTTGCATTCTCCTGTGTATGAATCCATAACTTCTTAATTGAAGTCCTTAAGGCTTGGTTTGCAGCATCCTTGTGACAAACTCTTTATGAATCAAATAACCTGGTAATCTTTATTTTCCAGTCCCTATACACACACACACACACACACACACACACACACACACACACACGCATACCTTTCAAGGCCAGGCGTGGTGGCTCACACTTGTAATCCCAGAACTTTGGGAGGCCAGGAGCTTGAGCCCAGGAGTTTGAGACTAGCCTGAGTGATATAGCAAGACTTCATCTCTACAAAAAAAAAAATCAAAAAATTAGCCAGGTGTGGTGACACCCACCTGAGTCACAGCCACTGAGAAGGCTGCAGTGAAAGGATCGTCTGAGCCCAGTAAGTTGAGGCGTAGTGAGCTGTGATCGTGCCACTGCACTCCAGCCTGGGTGGCAAAGTGAGACCCTGACTCGAAAAAAAAAATAAAAATACAGTGGCAAACTGGAGTTATCCGGTCCCTTCATTTTTCCTCCCAGAGGGACTGACCTTTTAGCATAGAAACAAGCCAGTTATGCCGAGGGAAGCCATTTTGGTTAGCCACAGAAGGTTTTAGATACCATCACGTGCTTTGCTCTGAGACATGCAAACATCCACAAAGGTCTGCCAAGGGGAGAGCTGGGCATGGACCTTGATGACCTGGAATCTAGACCCTAGGCCATTAAGTCATACAGATGGGAGGCAAAAGGAGTTTAAAAAAAAAAAAAAGGAAAGGAGAGACTGCAGGGCTCTCACCTGAAGCAGACATGGAGAAAGGAGAAAAACACTAATGGGAAAAGTAGTGGTTTTGCTCCATTCTTTGTACTGCAGGTGTCTGTGATGGGCTGCAAATGCTTGCTGCAGTAGAGCTGAGGATGTCCACCCTTCCAGGGTGATAGGGCCCAAGGTAGGGGATGTATGAGGGCATTGGTTCCTTCTTTTTTTTTTTTTTTTTTTTTGAGTTGGAGTCTCATTGTCACCCAGGCTGGAGTGCAGTAGCACACTCACAGCCACTACAGCCTCAGCCTGCTGGGCTCAGGCGATCCTTCAGCCTCAACCTTCCAAGTAGCTGGAACTACAGCCATGCACTGCCACGCCCAACTAATTTTTTGATTTACTGTAGAGATGAGGTCTCGCCAAGTTACCCAGGCTGATCTCAAACCCCTGGGCTCAGGAAATCCTCTCACCTCTGCCTCCCAACGTGCTGGGATTATAGGCATGAGCCACTGTGCCTGACTTTTTTTTGGGAGGGGGGAGTCTCACTCTGTCATCCAGGCTGGAGTGCAGTGGCATGCTTACAGCCACCGCAGCCTCGACCTGCTGGGCTTAGGCTCGTTCTGCCTCAGCTTTCCAGGTAGCTGGAACCACAGGCCCACGCCACCACGCCTGGCTAATTTCTTGATTTATTATAGAGATGAGGTGTCACCATGTTGCCCCAGCTGGTTTCGAACCCGTGGGCTCAGGCAATCCTCTCACCTCCACCTCCCAGAGTACTGGGATTATGGGCATGAGCTACCACACCCAGCCAGTGGTTCATTTTCAAGACTTTAAGATAGATCTGGATTCTTTTTTTTTTTTTTTTTTTTTTTGAGTTGGAGTCTCACTCTGTCGCCCAGACGAGTGCAGTGGCACACTCCTGGCCACTGCAGCCTTGACCTGCTGGGCTCCGGCAATCCTTCCACCTCAGCCTTCCAAGTAGCTGGAACTACAGGCACGCACTACCACACCCGGCTAATTTTTTTTTATTTATTGTAGAGATGAGGTCTCGCCAAGTTGCCCAGGTGGGTCTCGAACCCGCGGACTCAGGCAATTCACTCACCTCGGCCTCCCAAGGCATAGGATTACAGGCTGAGCCACTGAGCCCGGCGATAGATCTGGATTCTAACCTTACAGACTAGCTGTGCAACCTGAAGTAAGTTTCCTAATTTCCCTGAGCCATTAGTCAAATGAAGATAAGAGGTCTGTCTCTAACAGATTAGAGCAGGAATTAAAGGAATTTGCCTGCAGAGACCATCAACAGAGCCTAAGGCACTTCAGCAACCTTGACTTCCTTTTCTGTTCCCTCCAGGGCAAAGTTGCACTGATTTAATGTCATTCACTTCTCCTGGGGCAAACTACTCTACCCCTTTAACCACAGTATGTATAAAAGTTTCCAATTCTTAGCTGGGTTAGGTGGCTCAGCCTGTAATCCCGTGCCTTTGGGAGGCCGAGGTGAGTGGATTGCCTGAGCCCGCGGGTTCGAGATGCGCCTGGGCAACTTGGCAAGACCTCATCTCCACAATAAATCAAAAAATCAGCCGGGCATGGTAGCGCGTGCCTGTAATTCCAGCTACTTGGAAGGCTGAGGCGGAAGGATTGCCGGAGCCCAGCAGGTTGAGGCTGCCGTCACTGGGAGCGGCCACTGCACTCCAGTCTGGGTGACAGAGTGAAACACCAACTCAAAAAAATTTAAAAAATAAAATAAAAGTTTCCAATTCTTCCTCCCTTTTTTTTGAGTCAGAGTCTCACTCTGTCACCCAGGCTGGAGTTCAGTGGCATGCTCACTGCCACGAGACCTGCTGGGCTCCGGCAATCCTGCTGCCTCAGCCTTCCAAGTAGCTGGAACTACAGGCACGCACCACCACACCCAGCTAATTTTATGATTTATTGTAGAGATGAGGTCTCACCAAGTTGCCCAGGTGGATCTCGAACCCGCGGGCTCAGGTAATTCACTCACCTCGGCCTCCCAAGGCACGGGATTATAGGCTGAGCCACCGAGCCTGGCTGGTGGGTCATATTTGTAATCCCAGCACTTTGGGAGGCTGAGGTGAGAGGATTCCCTGACTCCAGGGTTTTGAGACCAGCTTGTGCAACTTGGCAAAACCACATCTCTACAATAAATTTTTTTAAAAATTAGCTGGCATGGTGCACAGGTCGAGGCTGCGGTGGCCAGGAGCGGCCACTGCACTTCAGTCTGGGTGACAGAGTGAGACTCCAACTCAAAAAAATATACATCTCTTTTTTAAAAAATGCTTTTTTATTCCTTTTTAGGGTTAAATAAAATTGTATGGCATGAATATACCACATTTTGTTTATCCATTCATAGATCAGTAGGGATTTGAGTTGTTCCCACCTTTTGGCTATTGTGAATAATGCTGCTATAAATATGAACGTACGTGTATCTTGCATCAGTTCTTTGGGATATATACCTAGAAGTAGAATTGCTGTGTCATATGATAACTCTATGCTTTTTTTTTCTAGTGGTGCCAAAGGCCTCTAAATGTTTAATTTGTTAAGGAACCGCTATACTGTTTTCCACAGCAGCTATATCATTTTACATCATCTCTACCAGCAATGCACAAGGGTTCCAATTTCTTCACATCCCCACCAACACTACCAACACTTATTTTCTGGGCTTAAAAAAATTTTTATAGCTGTGCACAGTGGCTCACTCCTGTAATCCCAGCACTTTGAGAGGCAGAGGTGAGAGGATTGCCTGAACCCAGGGTTTGGAGACCAGCCTGGGCAGCATGGTGAGACCTTGTCTCTACAATAAATCCAAAAATTATTTGGGCGTGGCGCCTATTGTTCCAGCTACTTGGAAGGCTGAGGCAGAAGAATTGCCTGAGTCCAGTAGGTCAGGGCTGCAGTGACTGTAAGCGTGCCACTGCACTCCAGCCTGGGTGACAGAGTGAGACTCCGACTCAAAAAAAAATTATAATACCCTTTTTAAAAAAAAATACACAAACAGGGTGTTGCTCTGTTGCCCAGGCTAGGGTACAGTGGCACAATCATAGTTCTCTATGGACTCCTACTCCTAGACTCAAGTGTTCCTCCCATCTCAGCCTCCCAAGTAGCTAGGATTACCAGTGTGTGCTACCATGCCCAGCTAATTTTTAAAACTTTTTTTTTTTTTTTTTTTAGTTGTAGTCTCGCTCTGTCACCCAGGCTGGAGTGCAGTGGCATGCTCACTGCCACCACAGCCACGACCTGCTGGACTCAGGCAATCCTTCCGCCTCAGCCTTCCAAGTAGCTGGAACTACAGGCACACACTACCACATCCGGCTTTTTTTTTTTTTTTTTTTTTTTGAGTTGGAGTCTCACTTTGTCACCCAGACTGGAGTGCAGTGGCCACTCCCGGCCACCGCAGCCTCAACCTGCTGGGCTCCAGTGATCCTTCCGCCTCAGCCTTCCAAGTAGCCAGAATTATAGGCATGCGCTACCACGCCCAGCTGATTTTTTGATTTATTGTAGAGATGAGGGCTCGCCTGCCCAGGCAGGTCTCGAACCCGCGGGCTCAGGCAATCCACTCACCTCAGCCTCCCAAAGGCGCGGGATTACAGGCTGAGCCACCGAACCTGGCTTATTTTTTATTTATTGTAGAGATGAGGTCTCACCAAGTTGCTTGGGCTGTTCTCGAACCCCCAGGCTCAGGCAATCCATTCGCCTCAGCCTCCCAAAGTGCTGGTATTACAGGCTGAGCTACCACATCTGGCCTTTAAAACTTTTTGTAGAGACAAGTTCTTGCTATGTTGCTCAGGTTTGTCTCACATTCCTGACCTCAAATAATTCTTCTGCCTTGGCCTCCCTGAAATTACGGGTGAGAACAATTGTGTCCAGGTCTATGGTAGCCATTTTGCGCTCTCTCTTCTCTCTCTCTCTCTCTCTCTCTCTCTCTCTCTCTCTCTCTCTCTCTCTCTCTTTCTCTCTGTCAGTGTCTCACTCTGTCACTCTGTTGCCCAGGCTGGAATGCAGTGGCACACTCACGGCCACCCCAGCCCAGCGTTGACCTGCTGGGCTCAGGCGATCCTTCTGCCTCAACCTTCCAAGGAGCTGGAACTATGGCTCAGGCAGTCCTCTCACCTCTGTCTCCCAAAGTGCTGGGATTACAAACTTGAGCCACCACGCCTGACCTTTTTTTTTTTTGAGTTGAAGTCTCACTCTGACACCCAGGCTGGAGGGCAGTGACACGCTCCTGGCCACCACAGCCTCGACCTGCTGGGCTCAGGCGATCCTTCCGCCTCAGCCTTCAAAGTAGTTGGAACTATAGACATGCACCACCATGCCTGGCTAATTTTGATTTATTGTAGTCATGAGGTCTCACCAAGTTGCCCAGGCTGGCCTCAAACCCACAGGCTCAGGCAATCCTCTCACCTCAGCTTCCCAAAGTGCTGGGATTATAGGCATAAGCCACCGTGCCCAGCCTTTTTTTAAATCAGGGTCTTACTCTGTCACCTGTGGATTACAGTGGCATGATCATAGCTCACTGCAGTCTTGAACTCCTGGGCTCAAGTGGTCCTTCCACCTCAGCCTCCTGAGTAGCTGGGACTACAGCCATGTCACCAGTCTCACTATGTTGCTCAGGCTGGTCTGAAACTCCTGGGCTCAAGTAATCCTTTGGCCTTGACCTTCCAAAGTGCTGGTATTTCAGGCCAAGCATGAGCCACCACTTAGGCCTATGATGGCCATCTTAATGGCTGTGAAGTCGTATCTCATTGTGGTTTTGATTTGCATTGGCCTAATCACTAGTGATGTCAAACATCTTTTCATGTGTGTATGGATACCTTCAGAGAAATGTCTATTTGAGACCTCTGCCTATTTTTAAATTGGGGATTTTTTTTTTTTTTTTTTGTTTGATTTGTAATAAGTTCTTTCCAACTCTGTCACTTTTATTTATTTTTATTTATTTATTTATTTTGAGTCGGAGTCTCACTCTGTCTGCTGGGCTCCGGCGATCCTTCCACCTCAGCCTTCCAAGTAGCTGGAACTACAGGCGCACGCTACCACGCCCAGCTAATTTTTTGATTTATTTGTAGAGATGAGGTCTCACCAAGTTGCCCAGGCAGGTCTTGAACCCGTGGGCTCAGGCAATCCACCCACCTCAGTCTCCCAAAGCGTGGGATTACAGGCTGAGCCACCGAGCCCAGCTCTCTGTCACTTTTAACTACACGTCCTTGGGCCATTGTGCCTCAGTTTCCTCAACTGTAAAAAACAAACTTTTTTAAAAAACTTATTAATTTTTACTTCCTAGAGCTGTTGTGAGTATTAAATAAACTAGCTGCCAGAAACCAACTATTAGGGTTTCTGGCTGATAAAAACAACTAACACTTACAGGCATTAGGTGAAGCTCTTGACATGCATTAACTCATTTAATCAGCTCTACTGATGGGGGTGGACCATGGCAGGGGCTTTCTTTTTCCCTTGTCTGGCTAATCACCCGACCTGTTAAGGAGGAGGCCCCTAGACCTGGGGGCAAGGCAGACTTTGACCTTGATGATGCCAGGCCTTATTAGCAAAACACACCCCAAATCCACTGAGCTACCCTGTTACTGAAATCAACCCGCACCTCCACCAGGCCTGAAGGTCTATAACACTTGCCTAGCAGGACTCCAGCACTCTCTAAGGCACAGGACTTCACACAGCCACCCACATGTCCCATCTTAAATCTGGAAACCACATCCTTCTACCCCGGGTGGTCCAGCTTTCCTCAACCCTGCTCTAGCCTGATGCTATTTAAATATCCTGCCAAGCTTGCTGCTTTGGGAAAGTCTTGGACTCTAATTACCCCCATCTGATGACTGGAAAGGAAGCTGGATTTCCAGATGCCCACAACTGGCACCAAGCACCTGACTGGCTCCCATGATCCCCCTGGGAGCCAGCCTGCCAGCCTGGCCTGGCCTGGCCTGGCCTGCCCACACTCCAGACACCTGGAAGGAAAGAAGTTGAAGCGTTGCTATGCTCTGCCTTTTCCCACCAGCCTGAGAATGAAAATAGCAATGATTTAGAATTAATTCTGCAGATGAACATTCTTTGGTTTTCCAAATTTGGCAATCTCTTTTTTTCCGCCCTCATTGCACGCCTTTCCCTCCATTTGAATAGAGAAGTTGAAGAAGATATTGGTTCTCATCTTTTTTTTTTTTTTTTTTTTGAGTTGGAGTCTCACCGTGTCGCCCAGGCTGGAGTGCAGTGGCATGCTCCTGGCCACTTCAGCCTCGACCTGCTGGGCTCAGGCGATCCTTCCACCTCAGCCTTTGCATATGTTGTTCCCTTCACCAGGAGTGTTCCCTGCTCCTGGATTGCCTAGAAGCTCCTATGTAACTTTCGGGAGATTTTTTGTTTGTTTTTTTTTGGTTTGGGTTTTTTGCTTTTTTGATTAGGAGTCTCACTCTGTCACCCAGGCTGGAGTACAGTGGCACGCTCATGGCCACTGTAGCCTTGACCTGCTGGGCTCAGGTGATCCTTCTACCCCAGCCTTCCAAGTAGCTAAACTACAGGTGTGTGCCACCACATTCAGCTAATTTTTCTTGATTTATTGTAGAGACAAGGTCTTAACCAAGTTGCCCAGGCTGGTCTTGAATCCCTGGGCTCAGGCAATCCTCTCGCCTTGGCCTCCCAAAGTGCTGGGATTACAGTCTTGAGCCTGGCCTTCCCTAGGCAGATTTAATTGTCCCCCACCCACCGCTACTTTTGTGTTGGGGCATAATTTTCTTGTGATCCTATTACTATGTGAATAAAAGGCTTACGTAGCTTAGTACCTGGCACATAGTGAGTGCTGAATAAACATTAGCTTTGGGTTGGGGGCACAGTGGCTCAAGCCTATAATCCCAGCACTTTGGGAGGCCGAGGTGAGAGAACTGCCTGAGCCCACGGGTTCGAGACCAGTCTGGGCAGCATGGTGAGAATTCGTCTCTACGATAAATCAAAAATTAGCTGGGCATGGTAGTGCACGTCTGTAGTTCCGGCTACTTGGAAGGCTGAGGCGGAAGGATCGCCTGAGCCCAGCAGGTCAAGGCTTCGGTGGCTGGGAGCGTGCCACTGCACTCTAGCCTGGGCGACAGAGTGAGACTCCAACCGCCCCCCCTTTCCAAAAAGCATTAGCTTTGTATCTCTTCTATGAGGCTACACGTGGCTTGGAGATAGTATCATAACTTGCTTTTTGAACACAAAGAAAATGGAAACCACTTTCATTTTGTGCCATAGCATGGCTGGCTTTCAGCTTTCGCCAAGAGCACTAACTTACATTTTGGGCTTTCTCAAAATGTAAGTTAGTGCTCTTTCTTTTTTTTTTTTAACCCTTAAACAGATATACGATGCCCACATCAGTTACCAGCCCAGAGCCAGCAATCTCTGTTACTCACACCCATAGCTCCTTTCACTTCTTCCGCTTGTAATTATTTGTATCATGGTTATCCCCTGCTAGGGAAGTAAACTCCGGAGAACAGGGATTGTGGCTTTCACATTCATTGCTATAAGCCCAGCACAGAGTCTGGCACACAGGTGGCGCTCCATAAACAGTGAGGGGTGGATGCTGCTCGAGGTATTGAGTGTAGTCTCACCCTGGTAGATTTGGGGAACACCTATTTGAGGAGATTGGAGTCCTCCACTGTACAGGGTTTTCTGGACTGGCCTTCCCTGCTTTTAGGAGAACACCTGAGCCCCTCTCCTCGGCACCATAACTGAGAAATTTAGGAGAAGAAGGGCCCAGAGCTGTTCTACTTCCGTGGTATAGGGCTTGGGTTCTGGAAAACAATAGACCTTTGCTCAAATCCCAGTTCTGAGACCTTAGTTAAATCACTTCAGCCTCTGGGCCCTGATTTCTCTCATCTGTATGAAGGGGATTACAGTGGTTCCCATGTTCCAGTGAAGTTGTGAGGCAGAAAAATCTAGCACAGTGCTGGATACATAGGAGTCTGTCCGTAAATGAGGATCCCCTTCCCTCTCGCTTCAAGCTTTTTTTACCTTTCATCCAGCTAAAGCTCTTTGGGGAGGGTAAATCCCACGTGACTTCTCTTCTTCCCTCTTCCCCTCCCTGTCTTCCATTTATCCATCAATTATTCATTCCTTCAACAATTATTTATTGTTTAATTATTATTGTTCTTGTTTATCTACTTATTCTAGATGCAAGAAACAAAACGATTGTAGAAAAAACTTGTAGAGTTTGTAGTAGAACTACACACAGTTGTAGAACTACACACAGCTCTAATTCATGGGCCAGAGGGACAAAAGTGGTTAAGAGCTTGGGCTCCCGAGGTGAGAAGATTGCCTTAGCCATGGGTTCAAGACCAGCCTGGGCAACTTGACCAGACCTCATCTCTACAATAAATTTTTAAAAATTAGCCAGGCATGGTAGTACATGCCTGTATTTCTGGCTATTTGGAAGGCTGAGGTGGAAGGATCATCTGAGTCCAGCAGGTTGACGCTAGGGTGACCCTGAGCGTGCCACTGCACTCCAGCCTGGGTGACAGAGTAAGACTCCAACTCAAAAAAAAAAAAAAAAAGAGCTCGGGCTCTGGAACCAGGTTGTCAGGGTTCAAATCTCAGCTCATTGGCTGTGTGATCATGAGCAAGACATTTAACCTCTCTCTACCTCAGTCTCTTTTATCTGTATTATAGTAACAATAATAATAGTAACAATCTCATAAGACTTTATAATGATAAGTGAAAGAGTACCTGGTATGCTGTTAGCCTTCACAAAAACAAAACGTGGGTCAGCTCCTGTATCCAAGGTGAATGCAAGACCAAGTGTGGGCCAGGCACTGTGGTGCATGCCTGTAATTCCAGCACTTTGGGAGGCCAAGGCGGGAGGATTGCCTGAGCCCAGGAGTTTGAGACCAGCCTGGGCAACATGGCAAGATCTCATCTCTACAATAAATCAAAATATTAGTGGGGTGTGGTGGCACACACCTATAGTCCCTGCTACTTGGAAGGCTGAGGTAGCAGAATCGCGTGGGCTCAGCAGGTCGAGGCTGTGGTAGCCATGATCGTGTCACTTCACTCCAGCCGGGGCAATGGAGTGAGACTCCAACTAAAAAAAAAAAAATTTCACATGAACTCAGCTTGATCATCTTCATGGCTGCCCACAGCCAGATTTGCCACAGTGACTTGGGTTTTGCAAGGACTTAAATCTCTGGTTGCTGCCTCTCACCCCACTTCTGATCTAGAAATAAGGGAGGACCTGACTGCAGAAGATTGTCCAGTGGCACGAAATCTCAGGCTCTGGAGTCAAGCCCAGCCTAGGTTTGAATCTCAGCTTTGCCACTTCCTGTCTGGGCTACTTTCCCACTCCACATCCCAGTTTCCTGCTAAGAACAACGATGTCTGTCTTACAGAGTTACAGAGTTGATTCAAGGATTAGAGGAGATAACATATGCAAAGCACCGGGATGGAGCCAAGCCAGAGTAGACGCCTGGTGAATAGTGACTCCCATCCTCACTCTCTTGCTGGCATTCTGCCCCCTCCTTACACGGGTGCTGCCCACCAAGTTCAAAAGTGGCTGCAGCAGCTGTCGTTTCTGAAAATACATTCTCTGGCTGCTTTTGTCTTTCCATCCAAGTCTTCCCTAAACCCTTAAACATTCCCGAATCAAGGGTTTCAAAAGACAAAAAGCCCAAGCTGACCCATCCACTCTACTGTGTTGGCAAATGTCCCAGAGGATGATGCTCTGCCAGTCACCGAGGTTGACATTCAGTTCCCTTGCTCAAATTCACTCATATCTGACAAGATCAATGAGAAAAATAGGCAGCGATGATCAAAAGGGCCGGCAAAAATCTCTTGGGGCAACTGTCACAGCAGGATTTCACGCCTCACAAAAGTACATGCAGGGGGTGTTCCATAAAAGCTCCTTCTGCTCACAGGCATCCCTCATGCCCAGAGACACCAAAAAATGGTTCCCATGACAACGCTGCTGCAAATGTTATATATAAATGTGTGTGTGCGCCATGCAGAGACGCACGGAAATAAACTCTTGGCACAATTTTTTTTCCTGTTCCAAACACGAAATAACCTGCAAAGATTGATTGCTGGAGAAGAATACAAAGACGGTTTTGAACAAACACCCTTCCGATGGACTGACTCCTAGTCATGCACACCTGTTTTGATCTGGGTCTGTTTTGTTTCCTGCACCTGGAATATAGTAGATATTCAATAAATAATTGTTGAAAGAATGAATAATTGACGAATACATGGAAGACAGGGAGGGGAAGAGGTAGGAAGAGAAGCAGCCTGGAATGTCAGAGCTGGAAGGGCCCCTACTGAGTATCCAGTCCGATCTCACCCCCTGTTTTTCTGTTGGAGAAACTAAGGCTCAGAAAAGGGAAGGAATCTTGCTGAAAGCCACAAAAGGAATTACCAGCAGAGCTCCAATCCTGGAAATTCATTGAGTAAATGAATGAGTTAAATTTCTATCTGAATGAGTTAAATTTCTATCTGAATAATAAACATATATTGAGCAGTTATGTGCCAGCTACGGTGCTAAGTACTCACAGACATTATCTTGTGTAAAATTTGTGGACCCAGGCACAATGGCTCATGCCTACAGCCCCACCTCCTTGGGAGGCTGAGGAGGAAGGAGTGCTTGAGGTCAGGAATTTGAGACCAGCCTGGGCTACATTATCAAGACCCCATCTCTGAAAGAAAAAAAAAATTTTTTTTGAGTTGGAGTCTCAACTCTGCCACTCAGACTGGAGTGCAGTGGCACGATCACAGCTACCGCAGCCTTGACCTGCTGGGTTCAGGTGATCCTTCCACCTCAGTCTTCCAAGTACCTGGAACTACAGGTGTGCACCACCACGCCCGGCTAACTTTTTTATTTTTATAGAGACGAGGTCTTGTCATGTTGCCCAGGCTGGTCTTGAACACCTGGACTCAGGCAATCTTCTCACTTCTGCCTCCCCAAGTGCTGGGATTACACACATGAGCCACTGTGCCTGGCTTGAAAAAATAATTTTTTTTTTTGAGTCGGAGTCTTACTCTGTCACCCAGGCTGGAGTGCAGTGACATGCTCACGGCCACCGCAGCCTCAACCTGTGGGCTCCAGCGATCCTTCTGCCTCAGCTTTCCAAGTAGCTGGAACTACAGGTGCGTACCATGCTCGGCTAATTTTTTACTTGGTAGAGATGAGGTCTCGCCAAGTTGCCCAGGCTGGTTTTGAACTCCAGAGCTCAGGCAATCCTCTCACCTCAGTCTCCCAAAGTGCTAGAATTATAGGTTTGAGCCACCACGCCTGGCCGAAAAAAAATTTGTTTAATTAAAAAAATGCATGCTGGGCTCGGTGGCTCAGCCTGTAATCCCGCACCTTTGGGAGGCTGAGGTGAGTGGATTGCCTGAGCCCGTGGGTTCGAGACCCGCCTGGGCAGCGAGACCTCATCTCTACAATAAATCAAAAAATCAGCCGGGCGTGGTAGCGCGTGCCTGTAATTCCGGCTACTCGGAAGGCTGAGGCGGAAGAATCGCCAGAGCCCAGCAGGTCGAGGCTGCGGTGGCTGGGAACGGCCACTGCACTCCAGTCTGGGCGACAGAGTGAGACTCCAACTCAAAAAAAAAAAAAAAAAAAAAATGCAAATGTACATACAATGTGTTGGAATAAGGCAAAGTCACTTGACCAAGATTACAGAGCTAGTTTGTGGTTGTAGTGGGGTTTCATTCCAGGTTGCTCAAACACCAAGTTCGGAGCCCCTGTGCTACATGATCTTTCTCTCTAAACTGATGGCCAGGGACTGTCAGCTCCACTACTGTACTGGGTGCTTAACGAGGTGAAGTGATTTGCCCGAGTCAGGAAGCTGATGGGAAGGGACGAGAACTACCATTTCCAGACATCCAATCCAGAATTCCTTCAGCGTGCTGACTGTCTTGTCACCAGCGCCTAGGAAATAAAGGTAGGCTCCCATCAGCCTCAGAGTCAGCCATCTCACTAGGCAAGCACAGGCACCTCTGACTGTCTTTGCATTCAAGGACTCAGTCTCCAGGTGGTGGACCTAGGGCAGGCTGCAAGCGTTTTTTGGGGGGTTTCCGCCCTCTGGTGGTGATATCTTAAAATTAGCAAGAAAACAGCTCACCTGAACTTGGTAGGGTGCCTCTCTAGAACCAGGTGCTCTGGAAAGACACAGAAATGGTACATGGGGTTGAAGTGCAGGCTGCCTGCTCTCCTGGATGTGCCGTGCTCCCCTTTTTTCTCTGCTTCCTAACTGCTCACCCCACTTCCACTCTAGGTCTCCTCCAATTCATTCTCCCCACAGCTTGCTGAACAGTTCTTTGCTATTGTTGGGGTCTCATTCTGTCTCCCAGGCTGGAGTATAGTGGCATGCTCACAGCCACCACAGCCTCGACCTGCTGAGCTCAGGTGATCCTTCTGCCTCAGCCGTTCAGGTAGCTGGAACCACAGGCTTGGGCCACTACGTCCAGCTAATTTTTTTTATTTAATGTGAGACGAGGTCTCACTAAGTTGCCTGGGCTAGTCTTGAACCATGGGTTCAGGCAATCCTCTCATCTCCACTTCCCAAAGTGCTGGGATTAAAGGCATGAGTCACTGCATCCGGTCTTCTTGATTGATCTTTAAGACTCAGCTCAAAGGCTACTTCCTCAAAGATATACTTTTTTTTTTTAGTTGGAGTCTCACTCTGTCGTCCAGGCTAGAGTGCAGTGGCACGCACATGGCCACCACAGCCTCTACCTGCTGGGCTTAGGCAATCCTTCCACCTCAGCCTTCCAAGTAGCTGGAACTACATACACACAACACCACACCCAGCTAATTTTTTGTGATTTATTGTAGAGATGAGGTCTAACCAAGTTGCCCAGGCTGGTCTTGAACCCTAGGCTCAGGCAATCCTCTCGCCTCGGCCTCTCAAAGTGCTGGGATTACAGGCTGGGCCACCGAGCCTGACTTTTTTGTTGTTGTTGTTTTTTAGTTGGAGTCTCACTCTGTTTCCCAGGGTGAGGTGCAGTGGCACGCTCATGGACGGCCACTACAGTCTCGACCTACTGGGCTCAAGTGGTCCTTCAGCCTCAGCCTTCCAAGTAGCTGGAACTACAGGTGCACGCCACCATGCCTGGCTAATTTTTTGATGTATTGTAGAGATGAGATGAGAGTTGTGCGGACTGGTCTCCAACCCATGGGCTCAGGCAATCCTCTCACCTTGGTCTCCCAAAGTGCTAAGACCATAGGCGTGAGCCACCGCGCCCAGCCTAAAAACTCTCTAAACCATTATATCATGTGAGCTCTGTGTGAGGTGGGCATTAGCCCATTTTACAGATGCAGAAACAAGCTCAAAAAAGCTAAATGATGGCCAAACTTGGTGGCTCAGCCTGTTGTCCCAGCACTTTGGGAGGTCAAGGCAAATGGATTGCCTGAGCCCGTGGATTCGAGACCCGCCTGGGTAACTTGGCGAGACCTCATCTCTACAATAAATCAAAAAATTAGCCAGGTGTGGTAGCACGCGCCTGTAGTTCCAGCTACTTGGAAGGCTGAAGCAGAAGGATCACCAGAGCCCAGCAGGTCGAGGCTGCGGTGGCTGGGAGCAGCCACTGCACTCCAGTCTGGGTGACAGAGTAAGACTCCAACTTACACACACACACACAAAAGCTAAATGGTCTCCTCCAAAGATACAGCAAGTATGTACTGTGCATCTACTATGTGCCAAGCATGTAAGGAATTCAGATAAAATTTGTAACAAAATAGCTACAGGTCATACATAAGTCAAAGTAGAGAACCTTAGAAATTTAGAATGTAGGCCAGACTTGGTGGCTCATCCTATAATCCCAGCACCTTGGGAGGCCAAGACGAGTGAATTGACTGAGCCCATGGGTTCGAGACCAGCCTGGGCAACTTGGTGAGACCTCATCTGTACAATAAATCAAAAAGTTAGCTGGGCATGGTGGCACACACCTATAGTTGGAACTACTTGGAAGGCTGAGACAGAAGGATCGCCTGAACCCAGCAGGTCGAGGCTGTGGTGGCTGTGAGCGTGCCACTGCACTCCAGCCTGGACAACAGAGTGAGATGCCAACAAAAAAAAAGAAGAAGAAGGAAAAAAAAAGAATACAGCTCTGGATATTCCTTTTGGCCCGACCTCCTCCAGGGCTAAGCCCCCTTTGCTTTAAAGACCCTTTAAATATACCTAGTTTCAAGGCTTCCACGCCACACTCACCTGAGTACGAGCCTCCATCTGTGAAAGGTGAATGATAAACTTTACTTCCTTCTACTTTCCTCTCTGTGGCAATCTTGCATTATTCTCGTGACACTGGCCCACTTTGCCTCAGTTTACCCTTTCAATAGGCTAGCATGAAAGTATAGGACCCCTCAGGTGTCATAGAAACAAGGGGAGTCTGCACTACTTGCAGAATTTTCTTCACAGACTGGAGGAGAGGAGGGCTGCTGCTGCAGGAAGGTAGAGATTCCATCCCTCTCACCAAGGCCCTTCCTCCGCAGTAGAACACAAGTGTTCTATATAACTGCAGGGAAAGGGGATAAGGGCAGCAAACATTCACCCCAACGGCACACGGGAAGACCCATTGCAACAGGGGGAAGAGGGACAGTAGAAAACTATCCTAGGTCTGGGACCCTATGCCAATACCATGACAAGGCTCCTACTGCTGGGGAAGAGGCAAAAAAGTCTCCTAAATGGGATCCACCAAAGATACAAAGCAGAGTTTTGCTGCCATGGTGGGAGTGGGAGGAGCAAGATCACTGAAGAAGCCCACTCTCAAGACCCAGAGAAATGGAGTTTGCAGAAGACTGAGGTTGAACCAGGACAACAGACACCCCCGCCTTCTATGTCTAGCAAGCACCAAGTAATAAGCAACAGCAGTCTAATGAAAGGGGTGGAAAGCTAATGGGTGGAGCAGGAACATTGAGAAAAACCCCTCCCCTCCAGCAATCCAGCACTCAACCTCAGCTTGAGATGATGCTAGAAGACATGAAAGACTGATTGCAATGAGGGTAACCATGGCAACGACAAAATCAAACTCAGCTCAACCCTTGACTAGACGGACTTAAGCACCTATACCAATTGTCTACACACCTAAGTCCAGGAATGCATATTATTATTATTTTTTTTTTGAGTTGGAGTCTCACTCTGTCGCCCAGGTTGGAGTGCGGTGGCACACTCACAGCCACCACAGCGTTGACCTGCTGGGCTCAGGTGATTCTTCCACCTCAGCTTCCCAAGTAGCGGGAACTACAGGCACGCACTGCCACACCCTGGTAATTGTTTGATTTATTGTAGAGATGAGGTCTCACCAAGTAGCCCAGGCTGTTCTCGAACCCATGGGCTCAGGCAATCCTCTCACCTTCGCCTCCCAAAGTGCTGGGATTATAGGCTTGAGTCATCACAGTCGGCCAAATGAATACTATTTAAGTCTCCACTGTCTTATTTTTGGTTTTTTGAGTTGGAGTCTCACTTTGTCACCTAGGCTGGAATGCAGTGGCTGCTCCCAGCCACTGCAGCCTCAACCTGCTAGGCTCCGGCGATCCTTCCGGTCAGTCTTCCAAGTAGCTGGAACTACAGGCACGCGCTACCACGCCCAGCTAATTTTTTTTTTTTTTTTTTTTGAGTTGGAGTCTCACTCTGTCGCCTAGGCTGGAGTGCAGTGGCCACTCCCGGCCACTGCAGCCTCGACCTGCTGGGCTCTGGCCATCCTTCCGCCTCAGCCTTCCGAGTAGCTGGAACTACAGGTGTGTGCTACCACGCCCAGATAATTTTTGATTCTTTGTAGAGATGAGGTCTCACCAGGTTGCCCAGGTGGGTCTCGAACCCGCGGGCTCAGGCAATCCACTCACCTCAGCCCAAAGCGCTGGGATGACAGGCTGAGCCACCCAGCCCGGCTTAAGTCTCCACTGTCTTATATGCAATATCAGGCATATAATCCCAGCACTTTGGGAGGTCTAGATGAGAGGATTGCTTGAGCCCCCAGGTTTGAGACCAACCTGGGCAACTTGGCGAGACCTCATCTCTGCAATAAATTTTTAAAAAAGCCGGGCTCGGTGGCTCAGCCTGTAATCCCGCACCTTTGGGAGGCTGAGGTGAGTGGATTGCCTGAGCCCGCGGGTTCGAGACCCACCTGGGCAGCGAGACCTCATCTCTACAATAAATCAAAAAATCAGTCGGGCGTGGTAGCGCGTGCCTGTAATTCCAGCTACTCGGAAGGCTGAGGAGGAAGGATCGCCGGAGCCCAGCAGGTCGAGGCTGCGGTGGCCAGTAACAGCCACTGCACTCCAGTCTGGGCAACCGAGTGAGACTCCAACTCAAAAAAAAAAAAAAATTAGCTGGACGTGTTAGCATGTGCCTGTAGATCCGACTACTTGGAAGTCTGATGCAGAAGGATCGCCTGAGTCCAGCAGGTTGAGGCTACGGTGGCCATGAGTGTGCCACTGCACTCCAGCGTGGACGACAGAGTGAGACTCCAATTCAAAGAAAGAAAAAAATTGTAAAACAGTAAAAAGCTAGAAATAAAGTAGCAATCCACTGTTAAGATACAAAGCAATCTACCAAATGAGACTCAGAAATGATGCAGTTGTTGAAACCTATTAGACAAGGAATTTTAAATAGTCACGATTTGTATGTTAAAAGTGTGAGTTGCAAAGATGGACTACAAACATAAACAGATGGGTAATTTCAGCAGAGATGGAAACTATATGAGTCAATTCTAGAAATAAAAGTATGGTACCAGAGATGAGGAATACCTTCTGTGGGCTTATCAGTAGGCCCAGCAAAACTGAGGAAAGAATCAGAAAAAAATTGAAAATAGGTTGTTAGAAATTACCTAAACTAAAATATAAAGAGAAAAATAAGTCAAAAAACAAAAAAAACAAGCCAGACTCAGTGGCTCAGCCTGTAATCCCAGCGCTTTGGGAGGCTGAGGTGAGTGGATTGCCTGAGTCCGTGGGTTCGAAACCCGCCTGGGCAACTTGGTGAGACCTCATATCTACAATATAATAATAATAAAAAAAATCAGCCGGGCATGGTAGCACACACCTGTAGTTCCGGCTACTTGGAAGACTGAGGCGTAAGGATCGCCCAAGCCCAGCAGGTCGAGGCTGCGGTGGCCGGAAGCGGCCATTGCACTCCAGTCTAGGTGACAGAGTGAGACTCCAACTCAAAAAAAAAAAAAGCTATGGAACAGTATCGCTAATTGGAATCACAGAAGGACGAGAGAGAATGGGCAGAAGAAATAATGAAGAGATAATGGCTGAGAATTTTCAAAAATAGTGAAAGTCATCAAAGCATAGGTCCAAAAATCACAGAGAACATTAAACAGGATAAATACTATCCCCAACATAAGCAAAAACATAACATTACACTGAGATACATCATAGTCAAAATGCTAAAAACCAAAAATAGAGAATTTTAAAGGCAACCTGATGGATGGATAGACAGACAGATAGATGGGGATTTGTTAAAAGGAATGGGCTCACTCAATTATGGAGGCTTATAAGTCCTAAGTTCTCCTTGGTGAGTCAGCAAGCTGTAGACTCGAGACTCAATGGTTTAGTTCTAGTTTGAGTCCAAAGGTCTGAGAATCAGGAAAGCCAATGGTGTAGTTTCAGTTCAAAAGCTATTAAGTGTAAGACCCAGGAAGATCTGATTTTTTTCTAGTCTGAGGTGAGGGTGGGAAAAGTGATTCAAGTTTGAAGGCAGTCAGGTAGGAAGAATTCTCTTTTACTCAGGAGAGAGTCAACCTTTTTTTTTCTTTTTTTTTTTTTGAGTTGGAGTCTCACTCCGTCGCCCAGACTGGAGTGCAGTGGCCGCTCCCGGCCACCGCAGCCTCGACCTGCTAGGCTCCAGTGATCCTTCCACCTCAGCCTTCCAAGTAGCTGGAACTACAGATGCGCGCTACCACGCCCGGCTACATTTTGATTTATGGTAGAGATGCAGTCTCGCCAAGTCGCCCAGGCGGATCTCGAACCTGCGGGCTCAGGCAATCCACTCACCTCAGCCTCCCAAAGCTCTGGAATTACAGGCTGAGCCACTGAGCCCGGCAAGAGTCAGACTTTTTGTTCTATTCAGATCTTCAAGTGATTGCATAAGGCCCACCCACATTAGGGAGAGCAATCTGCTTTACTTATCTACTGATTTGAATGTTAATCTCATTCAAATATCCTCATGGAAACATTCAGTATAATGGTTGACAAAATACCTGACTAAATGTCTCAGTCAAGTTGACACATAAAATTAATCATCACATACAGAGGAACAAAGATAAGAAATACAGTCGATTTCTTATCAGAATATATCTACGCAAGCAGAAGAAAATAAACTAACATCTTAGTGCTAAAGGAACTGTCAACCCAGAATTGTAAATGCAGCAAAAATATATTTCAAAAATGAAAGCCAGATGTGGTGGCTCAGGCCTATAATCCCAGCATTTTAGGAGGTTGAAGTGGGAGAATCAACTGAGCCCAGGAGTTCAAGACCAGCCTGGGCAACATAATAAGACTCTGTCGCTATAAAAATGAAAAAATTAGCTATGAGTGGTGGCTTGTGCTTGTAGTCCCAACTACTTGGGAGACTGAGGTTAGAGGATAGCTTGAGCCCAGGAGTTCTAGGCTGCACTTCAGCCTAGGAAACAGAGCAAGAAAATAAATTTAAAAAAAAAATGAAAGCACTGGTAACATGAATCCATACATGGTATAAAATTGCATAGAGGCCAGGTGTGGTGGCTCACCCAGTACTTTGGGAGGCCAAGATGGAAAGATCACTTGAAACCAGGAGTTTGAGACTAGTCTGGGCAACATAACAAAACTCTGTCTCAATAAATAAATAAATTTTTTTAAAAAAGAAAAAATGGAAAAGTGCACAGAACTACACATACCCATATACAAATGAACGGATATAAAAACTGGTGGACCTGAATACGGTCTATATTCTACTTAAGAGTATTACATATAGTTATGTAAGCTAGGTGAAATGTACCCAGGGCTGTCATTGGTATTTTTTTTCTTTTTTTCTTTTTTTAGTTGGAGTCTCACTCTGTTGCCCAGACTGGAGTGCAGTGGCCGCTCCCGGCCACCGCAGCCTCGACCTGCTGGGCTCCAGCGATCCTTCCGCCTCAGCCTTCCGAGTAGCCGGAATTACAGGCATGTGCTTCCACGCCCGGCTGATTTTTTATTTATTTATTGTAGAGATGAGGTCTTGCTGCCCAGGTGGGTCTCGAACCCGTGGGCTCAGGCAATCCACTCACCTCAGCCTCCCAAAGGCGCGGGGTTGCCTGAGCCACCGAGCCCGGCTGGTATTTTTTTCAACTTCCTATGTCTGTCTATGATTTCAAAATAAATAGGTGGGGTTTTTTTTGTTTTGTTTTGTTTTAGTTGGAGTCTCACTCAGGCTGGAGTGCAGTAGCATGCTCACGGCCACCACAGTCTCGACCTTCTGGTTCAGGAGATCCTTTCACCTCAGCCTTCCGAGTAGCTGGAACCGCAGGCACACACCACCATGCCCAGTTTATTTTTTGATTTACTGTAGAAACGAGGTCTCACCAAGTTGCCCAGGCTGGTCTTAAACCCCTGAGCTCAGGCAATTCTCTTGCCTGGTCCTCCCAAAGTGCCCAGCCAGTGTTTTTTGTTTTTTAATGAAAGCACAAGTATCCTGATGGTGGTGGTTACATGATTTTACATGTCTCAAAACTCATAGGACTATATATAAAAAGTAAATTTTACTGCATGCAAATTCAAAAAATAAAAATAATGAGGTGAAATAAAGACTTCTTCAGATTAACAAAAGCTGAGATAATTCATTACCAGCAGACTTGTACTGTAAGAAATCTCAAAGGAAATTCTTCAGGTGGAAGAATATGTTCCAGTCAGACACTTGATATACCAAGGAAATGGTGTCCAGAAATGGTCAAAATGAAAGTCTACATAAAAGACACGTGTAAATTTTTTTTTTTTTTGAGTTGGAGTCTCACTCTGTCGCCCAGACTGGAGTGCAGTGGCCGCTCCCGGCCACCGCAGCCTCGACCTGCTAGGCTCCAGCAATCCTTACGCCTCAGCCTTCCAAGTAGCCGGAATTACAGGCAGGCGCTACCATACCCCAGCTGATTTTTGATTTATTGTAGAGATGAGGTCTCGCTGCCCAGGTGGGTCTCAAACCCACGGGCTCAGGCAATCCACTCACCTCAGCCTCCCAAAGGCGCTGGATTACAGGCTGAGCCACCGAGCCCGGCTGTGTAAATTATTTAATCAGCTGGGCTCGGTAGCTCAACCTGTCATCCCAGCACTTTGGGAGGCCGAGGTGAGTGGATTGCCTGAACCTGCAGGTTCAAGACCTGCTTGGGCAACTTGGCAAGACCTCATCTTTTCAATAAATCAAAAACCAGTCGGATGTGGTAGTGTGCACCTGTAGTTCCGGCTACTTGGAAGGCTGAGGTTGAAGGATCGCCGGAGACCCCAGCAGGTCGAGGCTGCGGTGGCTGGGAAAGTGCCACTGTACTCCAGTCTGGGTGACAGAGTGAGACTCCAACTCAAACTTTAAAAAAAAAATTATTTTAATCATCCTGAAAGATAATTGATTGTCTAAATCAAAAATCATAGCAATGTACTGTGTGGATTTATAGATATATAAAAATAAAATGTTTGGGGGAGTAGAGGAATTGGGAAGATGTTGGTCAAAGGACACAACATTTCAGTTAGGCAAGAGGAATAAATTCAAGAGTTTTTTGTACATCATGATGACTATAGTTAATACTAATATACTGTATACTTGAAAATTGCTGAGAGTAGATTTTAAATGTCCTTACCACAAAGGTAAGTATGTAAAACAATGCATATGTTAATTAGCATGATTTAGTCATTCCACAATGTCTACATTCAAGAGGGGACCCCCCAAAAACCAGAATTTTTTTTTTTTTTTTTGAGTTGGAGTCTCACTCAGTCGCCCAGACTGGAGTGCAGTGGCAGCTCCCGGCCACCGCAGCCTCGACCTACTGGGCTCTGGCGATCCTTCCGCCTCAGCCTTCCAAGTAGCCGGAATTACAGGCATGCGCTACCACGCCCAGCTGATTTTTTTATTTATTTATTGTAGAGATGAGGTCTCGCTGCCCAGGTGGGTCTCGAACCGGCGGGCTCAGGCAATCTACTCACCTCAGCCTCCCAAAGGCGCGGGATTACAGGCTGAGCCACCGAGCCCGGCTAAAAACCAGGATTTATTCATTAAAACTTGTTTTTTATTCTTTTATTTGTTTATTTATTTATTTTTAAGTTGGAGTCTCACTCCGTCGCCCAGACTGGAGTGCAGTGGCTGCTCCCGGCCACCGCAGCCTCGACCTGCTGGACTCCGGTCATCCTTCCGCCTCAGCCTTCCGAGTAGCCGGAATTACAGGTATGTGCTACCACGCCCGGCTGATTTTTTGATTTATTGTAGAGATGAGGTCTTGCTGCCCAGGCAGGTCTCAAACCCGCGGGCTCAGGCAATTCACTCACCTCAGCTTCCCAAAGGCGCAGGATTACAGGCTGAGCCACCAAACCCAGCTCTTTTTTTTATTTTTATTTTTGAGTTGGAGTCTCACTCTGTTGCCCAGACTGGAGTGCAGTGGCTGCTCCCGGCCACCGCAGCCTCTACCTACTGGGCTCCGGCAATCCTTCCGCCTCAGCCTTCCAAGTAGCTGGAACTACAGGCACGTGCTACCACGCCCGGCTGATTTTTTGATTTATTGTAGAGATGAGGTCTCGCTGCCCAGGTGAATCTCGAACCAGTGGGCTCAGGCAATCCACTCACCTCAGCCTCCCAAGGCGCGGGATTACAGGCTGAGCCACCGAGCCCGGCTTGTTATTTATTCTTACATGGTTAAACTTCAGTCACCTTCAAAGTACTCTCTTCTTGATGCAATATACCTATCCAGATACTTTTTCCACTGCTCAGAACAGTTTTTTAACTCATCAGTTTTGATGCCTTTTAGTGCCTCTGTCATTTTTGTTTCACCTCCTCTACATCAACAAAATGTTTCCCTTTGAGAACATTTTTCATCTGGGGAAACAACAACAACAAAAAGCCGCTTTGGACAAGATTGGATGAATAGGAAGGATGGGGCAGAGGGGCCATGCTATTTTTTTGAAAGACTACTCAACACTCAGTGCAATGTGGGCAGGTGCACTGTCATGGCAGAAGAACCAGTCACCTGTTTTCCACATTTGGGGACGTTTCTTCTGCAGGTCATGATGCAACCTTCTCAAAACTTCCAGATAAAAAACTTTGGTTGCCTGTTTGATCTGTAGGAATAAATTCCAAGTGTACTACAAGGGTCCTGCCCCCCAAAAGATAATTTCGTGTTTTTTTGGGTCCCCTTGTATATCAAAACATCATGTTGTATACCATACATGTATACAATTTTTATTATTCAATTAAAAAGAACTAAAATGAGGTCAGGCTCGGTGGCTCGGCCTGTAATCCTAGCACTTCGGGAGGCCTAGGTGAGTGGATTGCCTGAGCCCATGGGTTTGAGACCAGCCCAGGCCACTTGGCGAGACCTCATCTCTACAATAAATAAAAAATTAGTCGTGTGCAGCAGCATGCCTGTAGTTCCAGTTAGTTGGAAGGCTGAGGCGGAAGGATCGCCGGAGCCCAGCAGGTCAACACTGGGGTGGCCGTGAGCATGCCACTGCACTCCAGCCTAGGCGACAGAGTGAGACTCCAACTCAAAAAAAAAAAAACCTGATATGTGTGACAGCACACAAAAAATGGAAAGGAGGAATTGTGAGTATTCTGCTGACAATCTCTTTCATTATGTGTGAAGCAGCATACTATTATTTGAAACCAGATTAAGATTAATTCAAGATATATATTGTAAACTCTAAGGCAAGGATTGGCAAACAATGCCTGAGGGTCAAATCCACCCCACTACTGATTTTGTACAACTTGCAAGCTAAGAAATTTTTTTACATTTTTACATGACTGAAAAAAAATAAAGGGAGTCATATTTCAAGACACATGAAAATTATATGAAATTAAAATTTCAATATCCATAAAGAAAATGTTATTAGAACATGCTCTTTCATTTGTTTATTGTCTATGGCTGCTTTTGTGCCTACAGTAGCAGAACTGAGTAGTTGTGAACAGAGAGAATAATCTGCAAAGCCTAAAATATTTACTATCTGGCCAACTGCAGAAAATGTTTGCCAGCCTCTGCGGCATGGGTCTACTAAGCAGAGATTCTGGAATCAGTGTTTTAGCTCAAGGGGTTAAAAGGGCTCTAACAGCTTGTTTGGTTGGTTGCGTGAAACATGGGCCCAAAAGTAGCCTGGGTTAAACGAAGTTGAAATGCCAGAACTGCCTTGCTATTCTTCAGAGGGAGAGACCCAAAGGCTTAGGGAGTTTGAAATACAGGTTGGTTTTGTCATGGAAGACTTACTTATCCACCTTAGGAAAGACACCTTTCACCACTCTGGTGAATATGTTTTTGAGAGAATTTCCAGCCTCCTTGAGTTGCTCTGTGGTCTCTTTTCTCTTTAGGTCAGAAGTTACAGTGGGAATTGCTGTAGTTTCCCCTTGAACTGGGATCCCTGAATACAATGGGGATAATGAGATCAAATGGAAGTTTACTTGCCAAAGACAAAGTGTACAGTTACTGTAATGAATAAAGAGCCAAAGCAGGCTGGGCGCAGTGGCTCATACCTGTAATCCCAGCACTTTGGGAGACTGAGGTGAGGGGATTGCCTGAGCCCACGGGTTTGAGACCAGCCTGGGCAACTTGGTGAGACCCCGTCTCTACAGTAAATCAAAAAATTAGCTGAGTATGGTAGCGTGTGCCTATAGTTCCAGCTACTTGGAAGGCTGAGGTGGAAGGATCGCCTGAGCCCAGCAGGTCAATGCTGGAGTGACCGTGAGCATGCCACTGCACTCCAGCCTGGGCGATGGAGTGAGACTCCAAACTCAAAAAAAAAAGAGCCAAAGTAGTAGGCCTATGCATTGGCTAAGCAATCATGGCATCCCTAGAAAAGAAAAAATGAGCAATGTACTGAATTCTTACTTGATCTATAGAAGAGGAAGAGTTCTAAATTGTGTGAACAGAAGACTAACTTGAATCACCACAACAAAGAATCATGGCCTCTCAATCAATTTCTAGACTTGAGTGAGTTTACAGACTTGGAAACACAGAACCCCAAGGGTGAAGGGGAGGACCCTTTGCTACATTGCCAAAATTTTATACTGCTAATCTTTCTCCCAGTCTTCATCTAAGGGATCTATGGCTATTTAACAGAATGGCTGTACACTAGGGAAAAGGAAGTCATCTGACTTTCCAGGGATTACTAGACACTGGCTAAGAGCTGACACTAATTCCTGGAGACCCAAAATGTCACTGTAGCTCATCATCAGACTACAGGCTTATGGAGGTCAAGTGATCAATGGAATTTTAGCTTGGGTGCTACTCAGAGTGAGCCAAGAGGATACACAAATCAATCCTGTGGCTATTTTCCCAGTTCTGGAATGTGTAATTGGAATAGATATACTCAGCAACTGGCAGAATCCCTGCAGTGGTTCCCTGACCTGTGGCGTGACAGCTATTATGGTAGGAAAGGCCAAATGGAAGCCACTAGAACTGCCTCTACCTACAAAATCAGTAAACCCAAAGCACACTGCATTCCCAGAGGGATTTCAGAGATTAGTGTTCCATCAAGGACTTCAAAGATGCAGGCGTGGTGATTCCCACCACATACCCATTCAACTTGCCTATTTGGCCTGTGCAGAAAACAAACAAATCTTGGAGAAAGTGGATTATCATCAACTTCATAAGATGGTGATTCCATGGCACCTGCTGTTTCAGATGTGGTTTCTTTTAGTATTGTTATTATTTTTTTCAGTCGGAGTCTCACTCTGTCGCCCAGACTGGAGTGCAGTGGCATGCTCATGTCCACCACAGCCTCAACCTGCTGGGCTCAGGTGATCCTTCCACCTCAGCCTTCCAAATAGCTGGAACCACAGGTGTGCGCCACCACACCTGGCTAATTTTTTGATTTATTGTAGAGATGAGGTCTTGCCATGTTGCTCAGGTTGGTCTCAAAATCCTGAGCTCAGTCAATCCTCTTGCCTCTACCTCCCAAAGTGCTGGGATACTAGGTGTGAGCCACCATGCTCGGTGCTCAGATGTGGTTTCATTGCTTGAGACGATTGGCACATCCTTTGGTACCTGATATGCAGCTCCTGATCTGGCAAATGCCTTTTTCTTCACACCTGTCCAGAAGGCCCACTAGGAGCAGTCCTCTCTCTGCTGGTGAGGCTGCCAGGACACCTTCACTGTCTTAGTTCAGGAGTACATCAACACACTAGCCTTTTGTCTAATTCAGTTCACAGGACTCTTGATTGTCTTGTCTTTCCACAAGTCATACACCAGCCCATCACATGAATGACATTATGCTGGATGGACCCTGGGAGCTTGAGGCAACTGCTCAGACTTATTGGTAATATATTTGTGTTTCAGAGAGTGGGACAAAGAACCAACCACAATTAAGGGGCTTTCTACGCCAATAAAACCTCTAGGGCATATTGAGATATCCCTTCTGAGATGAACGGATTGTTGCATCCAGCCCCTCTTACAACTAAGAAAGAAGTACCATGCCTGCAGGCCCCTTTGGATTTTGGAGACCTGTGTTCCTCACTTGAGTGTTGCACTTTGTTTTTTTTTTTTTTTTTTTTTAGTCAGAGTCTCACTCCGTCGCCCAGGCTGGAGTGCAGTGGCACACTCACAGCCACCGCAGCCTTGACCTACAGGGCTCAGGTGATCCTTCCACCTCAGCCTTCCAAGTAGCTGGGACCACAGGCACACACCACCACACTTGGCTAATTTTTGGATCTATTGTAGAGACAAGGTCTTGCCAAGTTACCCAGGCTGATCTCGAACTCCTGGACTCAGGCAATCCTCTCGCCTCTGCCTCCCAAAGTGCTGGGATTACAGGTGTGAGTCACAGCGCTTGGCTCTACTCTGGCCCATTTACTGAGTGATCTGGAAAGTTGTTGTTTTCAGTGGTGCCCAAAACAAGAGAAGACTCTGAAACAGGTCCAGGCTGCTGTGTGAACTGCTCTGTCACTTGGGCCATATGATTCAGCAAACTCAATGGTTCTTGAAGTGGCAGTAGCAGATAGGAGTGTTGTCTGGAGACTTTGGTTGACCCATCATAGCAAATAGCAGTGCAGGAGCCCTTAGGATTTTGTAACTAAGTCCTGCCATCCTCTGAGGATAACTATTCTCCTATTCAGCATTTGGCCTGCTCATTGGGCCTTACTAAGTGACCATGTGACTGGAGCCACCCATTACGGCTGTGGTCTGACCCACCAGACCATGAATTTGGGTGTGCATGGCAGCACTCCATCCTGAAGTGCAAGTCTATACTTGGTCAGGCCCAAGCAGGCCTTAACTTACTTATGTAAGTTCCATGAAGAAGTGGTTCAAATGCCCATGGTTCCTGCTACACAGCCTTCTCTCGCCCAGCCTGCACCTGTGACCTTGTGGGAAGTTCCTTGTGATCAGCTGAAAGAGGAAGAGAAAATTCACATCTGGTTTACGCATGGTTCTGCACAATATGCAGGCGCCGCCCCAAAGTGGACAGCTGCAGCCCTACAGCCCCTTTCTGGGACATACTTGAAGGACAGTGATGAAGAGAAATCCTCCCTGTGGGCACAACTTCAAGCAGTGCCCCTGACTGTTTATCATACCTGGAGGGTGAAGTGGCTTGAGGCTTGAGTTTGTATTGATTCAAGGGCTGTGCCAATGGTTGGCTGCATGGTAAAGGACATGGAAAGAAGACATTATTGGAAGATATGATTGGAAAATTGGTGACAAGGAGATCTAGAGAAGAGGTCTGTGGGTTGACTTCTCTGAAAGTGCCAAGAATGTGAAGATCTCTGTTCTATGTGAGTGTTCATCAAAGGATGACCCCAGCAGAAGAGGATTTCTTTTTTTTTTTTTTGAGTTGGAGTCTCACTCTGTCTCCCAAACTGGAGTGCAGTGGCTGCTCCCGGCCACTGCAGCCTCAACCTGCTGGGCTCCGGCGATCCTTCCGCCTCAGCCTTCCAAGTAGCTGGAACTACAGGCGCGCGCTACCACACCCGGCTAATTTTTTGATTTATTTTAAAGATGAGGTCGCACCAAATTGCCCAGGTGGGTCTCGAACCCGTGGGCTCAGGCAATGCACTCACCTCAGCCTCCTAAGGCGCGGGATTACAGGCTGAGCCACCGAGCCCGACTCAGAAGAGGATTTCAATCAAGTGTGAGAGTGCAGTGTTTCGGGCAAGACTGGTGGTAAAGCCGGGACCGTGTGTGATTCTCAGAATTGAGGAGAAGCTCGGGACTATGACACTTCGTCTGGACAGATGCTGATTATTGATGAGTGGAAAGACTGTACAGTAACTGGTGGGAATTCACGGGTTCAGTGTTGCACCCCTTTCATCGCTCCTGAATCATTCACCGCAAGTGACCACTAGCACCGCCCCCCAACAGGGAATACCCCTCAGTCGTCCTGCTCTGCAGCCACCACCATCCTACCTGGTCATGTGTAACGGTTGCCTCACAGTCTCTTCACACCCTAGGTTTTCATTAGCCAGAAGCAGCTGGCTTAATAGAATAGTGAATTGCCTTTTTTTTTTTTCAATTGGAGTCTTACTCTATCACCCAAGCTGAATTGCAGTGGCATGGTCATGGCCACTGCAGCCTTGACCTACTGGGCTCAGTCTTTCAAGTAGCTAGAACCATAGGCATGTGCCACCACACTTGGCTAATTTTTAAAAAATTTATTGTAGAGATGAGGTCTCACCAAGTTGCCAGGGCTGGTCTGGAATCCGCAGGCTCAAGCAATCCACTCACCTCGGCCTCCCAAAGTGCTGGGATAACAGGCTGAGCCACCAAGCCCAACCTAAATTCAAAATTTGAAGTACAGGTTCAACTGAATGCATATTGCTTTTATATAATCATAAAATTGAAAAATCATAAGTCAAACCATTGTTAAGATCCACTGCTTCACTAGATTAGCCTTAAAAAAAAAATGAAAAAACCTTCATAAGTCAAGTACGGCCTATACTAAGAGATGCCCTACGGGAGCTCCTGTATTCCAGACATATTCTTCCCTACTTCTGTTGTGTAGTAGCAATACAATTTCCTCTTGATAATCAGGGTCAGTCACCCAGCCAGGACAGTGATTTCCTTCTTTGCTTGTTAATTTTGGGTATGGGGAGCCCAAAGTGGCTGAGTGGCAGCCTCAACTTTTGCAACCAAGACCTCTAGACTAGCAGAGTCTACAGTCATGGCAATGGGAAGCAGAAATGTTGCTAGTGGATCAGTAACAGTAATCATGAGAAGAGCCACGCCTATTTCCACCCTTTGATTCCTGGCCCATGACTCTTGGTTGTAAGAGAAACAGCATCCTATATTGGATGCTGATTTAGGGAATATATAGCATCCTGGAGGATATTGCCTCAGTCCTGCAAGTTATCCCACCTGGTTGATGCTGTAATTGAATCTAAAAGACAATTCAGCCTGGGCTTGGTGGCTCAGCCTATAATCCCAGCACTTGAGAGGCTGAGGCGGGTGGATTGCATGAACTCACGGTTCGAGACCACCCCAGACAACTTGGAGAAACCTCATCTCTACAAAAAATTAGCCGGGCGTGGTAGTACACGCCTGTAGTTCCAGCTACTTGGAAGACTGAGGCAGACAAATCGCTGGAGTCCAGCAGGTCAATGCTGGGGTGGCCGTGAGTGTTCCACTGCACTCTAGCCTGGGCAACAGAGAGCGACTCCAACTCAAAAAAAATTTTTTTTGAATTTTGATCTTTTCGTGGGCTAGCAATTTGCTGTATGACATTCTCTCATAATGTTGGGCAGTGGCAGTGACTGCAGCTCCCAGCCATGTGATCATGCAGGTAGACAACCAATACTGTGTACCACAGTATCCTGTATTCAATATATATATATATTTTTTGAGTCAGGGTCTCACTCTGTTGTCCATGCTGGAGTGCAGTGGCACAATCGCAGCTCACTGCAGACCTGATCTGCTGAGCTCAGGCAATCCTTCTGCCTCAGATTTCTGAGTAACTGGGATTACAGGAATGTGTCACCATGCCTAATTTTTTGATTTATTGTAGAGACGAAGTCTCACCATGTTGCTCAGGCTGGTCTCAAACTCCTGGGTTCAGGCAATTCTCTTGCCTCTACTTCCCAAAGTGCAGGGATTACAGGTGTGAGCCACTGTGCTCAGCCTGTATTCAACAAATTATATGAAACATTCAACATTTAATTATAAAATAGGCTTGTGTTAGATGATTTTGCCCACCTGTAGGCTAATGTAAGTTTTCTGAGCATGTTTAAGGTAGTCTAGGCTGTGGTGTTCAGTAGGTTAGATGTATTAAGTGAATTTTTGACTTACGATATATTTATTTTTTGAGTTGGAGTCTCACTCCATCTCCCCAGGCTGGAGTGCAGTGGCACGCTGCTCACAGCTACCACAGCCTCAACCTGCTAGATTTTAGGCAATCCTTCCGTCTTAGCCTTCAAAGTAGCTGGAACTACAGGCACGCACTACCACACCTGGCTAATTTTTTGATTTATTGTAGAGACGAGGTTTCGCCAAGTTGCCCAGACTGGTCTCAAACCCCTGGGCTCAGGCAATCCTCTCACCTCAGACTCCCAAAGTGCTGGGATTACAGACTTGAGCCACTGCGCCCGACCGACTTACGATATTTTCGAATGAGAATGGGTTTATTGGGATGTAACCTCATTGTAAGTGGAGGAGCACCTGTACTACCATGCCTTGTGACTAAAGTCAATGAAAATGACAATAGCCCAATTCAGGTAGGACTGTTAATGGTTCAGACCTTTCAGGAATGAAGCTTTGGGTCACCCCCCCTCCCCAGGGAAAGAACCCTGACCAGATGAGGTGTTTGCTGAGTGCAAAGGAAATATAGATTAATTATAAAGACCACCTCTGCCAGGCACTGTTGCTCACACTTGTAATCCCAGCACTTTGGGAGGCTGAGGGGAGAGGATTATTTCAACCCGGGGTTCAAGACCAGCCTGGGCAACATGGCAAGACCTTGTCTCTACAATAAATCAAATAATTAGCTGAGTGTGGTGGCACATACCTGTGGTTCCAGCTATTTGGAAGGCTGGGGTGGAAGGATTGCGAGCCTAGCAGGTCAAGGCTGCCATGGCCATGAGTATGCCACTGCACTCCTGCCTGGGCAGCAGAGTGAGACTCCAACTCAAAAAAAAAAAAAGAAAAAAGACCAACTCTTACCACATGAATATTTGCAGAAATGAGGACTGTAATAATTATGAATATTTTTTCCCTGTTTTGTTATGAATACGTATATATATTAACCAAATATTTTAATTTTCTTCCTTGTTATTCCCTTTTTATCGAACATAAGATGTATTAGTTATAGTTAACTAGGTTGGGCATGGTATCCTTATGCCTGCGATCCCAGCACTTTGGGAGGCCAAGGCAGAAGGATTGCTTGATCCCAGGAGTTTGAGACCAGTCTAGGCAACACAGACTGCCTCTATAAAAAATTTAAAAATTAGCCAGTCACAATGGCACATGCCTGTAGTCCTAGCTACTCAGGAGGCTGAGGTGGAAGGATTGCCTGAACCCAGGGGGTTGGGGCTATGGTGTACTTTAGCCTGGAAGACAGAGACTCTGACTAAAAAAAAAAAAGTTAACCTTTTATTACAACATCTAAGTTACAGGATATCAAAAGAGAAGAATGAACATCACCCAGCGACTTTGCACCCTTTACTGGGAAGGGCTGGTGTGTTTTTGGTTATATGCAGGGTAGTTGTATCAAGTTAGATGTAAGTATGACTTTGTTTTTGCCTGTATTTGGAAATGAAGTATGGTTTAAGACCAATGGGGAAAATTAAAATTCTTCCATGCCCTTAAAATGTTTTATCAAAACATTAAAAACACTCTTTAGCCTCAGTCTGGTCTTCCCTATTAGATAAGATTTATTAAGATACCAATTTTAGAATCACAGCATCTAGCCCAGAGCAAAGTTCCATTTCAGTAAATCCTTTCCAAGATCAGCTAGCACAAGTTTAAATTCTGTAAGAAGTACTTTCAACGCCTTCTTAATGAGACCCCACAGTGTGTGTTCTCCTTTGCTATAATAAGCGATAAATGCCGGCTGTGGTGACTCATGACTGTAATCCCAGCACTTTGGGAGGCTGAGGCGAGAGGACTGCCTGAGCCCAGGGGTTCAAGGCCAACCTGGGCAACTTGGCGAGACCTTGTCTCAACAATAAACCCCAAAATTAGCCAGACATGGTGGTATGCGCCTGTGATTCCAGCTACTTGGAAGGATGAGGCAAAGATTCATCTGAGCCCAGCAGGTAGAGGCTGCGGTGGCCTTGAGCTTGCCACTGCGCTCCAGCCTAGGCAACAGAGTGGACTCTTATTCAAAAAACAAAACAGCTGGGCTCGGTGGCTCAGCCTGTAATCCCGCGCCTTTGGGAGGCCGAGGTGAGTGGATTGCCTCAGCCCGCGGGTTCGAGACCCGCCTGGGCAGCGAAACCTCATCTCTACAATAAATAAAAAAATCAGCCGGGCGTGGTAGCACATGCCTGTAATTCCGGCTACTCGGAAGGCTGAGGCGGAAGGATCACGGAGCCCAGCAGGCGAGGCTTCGGTGGCCAGGAGTGGCCACTGCACTCCAGTCTGGGCGACCGAGTGAGACTCCAACTCAAAAAAAAAAAAAAAAAGAAAACAAAAAACAAAACAAAACAATAAGCAATAAATGCAACTTGTTCAACTCCAGGTGTGTTCTTGGCAGTCTCTGGGTAAGGGGCACTGACACTTGTTTATTTCAAAAATGCTATTTTTGTTGTTGCTACTGTAAACAGAGTTTTCCTCATTCAGTGTATCTTCTAATTGGTTACTATTTGTGTATATTAATGCTATTGGCTATTATATGTTAATTTTATATCCTGTTATCTGGACAAATTCTTTACTGTTTAGGTTGGTTTTATCATTTATTCTTTAGGGTTTTTCAGATATACAATTAGGCCATCTGCAAATAGAGACAATCTTTTTTTGTTTTTCCAATTCTAATGCCGCTAATTGATTCTTTTTCTTTTTTTTTTTTTGAGTCGAAGTCTCACTCTGTTGCCCAGTGCACAGTGAGAGCTCCTACTATCTCCCCTACTGTTTACCATCATTCTGGATGTATTTGCCAATGTGACTTGCCAAAAGAAAACAATTAAGCCAGACACAATGGCTCAAGCCTGTAATCTCAGCACTTTGGGAGGCAGAGGTGAAAGGATTGCCTGAACTCAGGGGTTCAAGACCAGCCTGAGCAACACAGCGAGACCTCGTCTCTGCAATAAATCAGAAAATTCGCCAGGTGTGGTGGCACATGCCTGTGGTTCCAGGTACTTGGAAGGCTGAGGAGTGCAGTGGCATGCTCACGGCCACTGCAGCCTCGACCTGCTGGGCTCAGGTGATACTTTCGCCTCAACCTTCCAAGTAGCTGGAACTACAGGTGCATGCCACCACTAATTTTTATTTATTTATTTTTTTATTTGTTTATTTATTTGTTTATTGTAGAGACAAGGTCTCACCAAGTTGCGCAGGCTAGTTGTGAACCCGTGGGCTCAGGCAATCCTCTTGCCTTGGCCTCCCCAAATGCTGGTATTACAGTCCTTGGACCTATTCATATGGTGACTTATATTAATAGATTTCCTAATATTGAACTATAATTACATCCCTGATATAAGCCTCACTTGATCATGTGTACTATTCTCTTAATGTGATATTAAACTGTTTGCTAATATATTTTTTTTTTTGAGTTGGAGTCTCACTCTGTCGCCCAGACTGGAGTGCAGTGGCCGCTCCTGGCCACCACAGCCTCGACCTGCTGGGCTCCGGTGATCCTTCCGCCTCAGCCTTCCAAGTAGCCGGAACTACAGACACATGCTACCATGCCCGGCTAATTTTTTTGATTTATTGTAGAGATGAGGTCTCGCCAAGTTGCTCAGGCGGGTCTTGAACCCGTGGGCTCAGGCAATTCACTCAATTAGCCTCCCAAAGCACGGGATTACAGGCTGAGCCACCGAGCCTGGCTTGTTTGCTAATATTTTATTTAAGACGCTTGCATCTATATTTATGTGATATTGGTCTGTAATTTTATTTTTTGTTTGTTTGTTTTGAGTTGGGGTCTCCTTCTGTCACCCAGGCTGGAGGGCAGTGGCATGATCATGATGATCCCGGCTCACAGTAGCCTTGAACCCCTGGGCTCATGATCCTTCTGCTTCTGCATCTAAAGTAGCTGGGACTACAGGTGCATGCCATCATGACTGTCTAATTTTTAAATTTTTACGGAGATGAGGTTTTGTTATGTTGCCGAGAGTGGTCCTGAACTTCTGGACTCATGCAGTCCTCCTGCCTTGGCCTTTCAAAGTGCTGAGATTACAGATGTGAGCCATTGCGCCTGGCCTCTCTTTTGTTACTATTATTAGATTTAATTATCAGTATTATTCTTGTTTCATAAAAGATGGAGATGGAGATTTTCTTTCATTTTCAATGCTCTGAATAATTCCTATAGCAATGAGACTATCTGGTCTTAAAAGGATTGGCAGAATTCTCCACATGAAATTATCAAGGTTGGGTGCTTTTTCATGGGGACAGTTTTGATATATATATATATATTTTTTTTTTTTTTTTTTTTTTTGAGTTGGAGTCTCACTCTATCACCAAGGGTGGAGTGCAGTGTGCTACTTGGAAGACTGAGGCAGAAGGATCACCGAAGCCCAGCAGGTCAACGCTGGCCACCCCACTGTCGACCCACTTTGCTCCAGCTATCCTTCAACCTTAGCCTTCCAAGTAACTGGAACTACAGGAGTATGCTACCATGCCCAGCTAATTTTTTATTTATTGCAGAGATGAGGTCTTGCCAAGTTGCCCGGTCTGGTCTCGAACCTGTGGGCTCAGGCAATCCACACGCCTTGGCCTTCCAAAATGCTGGGATTACAGGCTGAGCCACCAAGCCCAGTCGGTACATTTTTCTATATATTTTATGTAAGTTGATCTGTTCATGTTTTAACTCTTATCTTTAGGTCAGTTTTGGTAAAATGTAATTTTCTATGGCATTATATATTTCACATAGAGTTTAAAAATGTATTTGTAGTTGGGCACGGTGGCTCATGCCTGTAATCCCAGCACTTTGGGAGGCCAAGGTGAGAGAATTGCTTGAGCCCGGGAGTTTGAGACCAGCTTAGGCAACGTAGTGAGATTTCATCTCTACAAAAAATAAAAAAATAACCAGGTGTGGTGTCGCGGGCCTGTAGCCCCAGCTACTCAGGAAGCTGAGGCGGAAGGATAACCTGAGTTCAGGAGGTTGAGGCTGTGGTGAGCTGTGATCGTGCCACTCCACTCCAGCCCAGGCAACAGACTGAGGCCTCAATTCGAAAAACAAAAAATTTATTTGCATATAGATATGCAAAGTAGTTTATTTATTTATTTATTTATTTTGAGTTGGAGTCTCACTCTGTCACCCAGACTGGAGTGCAGTGGCCGCTCCGGCCACCGCAGCCTCGACCCGCTGGGCTCCGGCGATCCTTCCACCTCAGCCTTCCGAGTGGCCGGAATTACAGGCATGTGCTATCACGCCCGGCTGATTTTTTGATTTATTGTAGAGATGAGGTCTCACTGCCCAGGCGGGTCTCGAACCCGTGGGCTCAGGCAATCCACTCACCTCAGCCTCCCAAAGGCACGGGATTACAGGCCGAGCCACCGAGCCCGGCTCAAAGTAGTTTATTAATATTTTTAAATGTCCTTTCTCTCAGTATTTGTTTTCACCTTGTCATTTCTTATTTTGTATATTTGTGTTTCCTCAATTTTTTTTTTGAGTTGGGAGTCTCACTTCGTCGCCCAGGCTGGAATGCAGTGGCACATTCACAGTCACCCCAGCGTCAACCTGCTGGGCATCGGTGATCCTTCTGCCTCAGTCTTCCAAGTAGCTGGCGCTACAGGTGCACACTACCATGCCTGGCTATTTTTTATTTACTGTAGAGACGAGGTCTCGCCAAGTTGTCCAGGCTGGTCTCGAACCTGAGAACTCAGGCAATCCACTCACCTCGACCTCCCAAAGTGCTGGGATTACAGGCTGAGCCACCGAGCCCGGCCTTTGGCCTCATTTTATTTTATTTTATTTTATTTTTTGATTCGGAGTCTCACTCTGTGGCCCAGACTGGAGGGCAGTGGCCACTCCCGGCCACCGCAGCCTCGCCTGCTGGGCTCCGGCGATCCTTCCGCCTCAGCCTTCCGAGTAGCTGGAATTACAGGCATGCGCTACCACGCCCGGCTGATTTTTTATTTATTGTAGAGATGAGGTCTCACTGCCCAGGCGGGTCTCAAACCCGCAGACTCAGGCAATCCACTCACCTCAGCCTCCCAAAGGCGCGGGATTACAGGCTGAGCCACTGAGCCCGGCTCGGCCTCATTTAAAAAAAAACTTAAGTAATTAGAGTTTTATCAACTTTTGGTATTTGCAAAGAGCTAGGATTTTTTGTTTGTTTTTTGAGACAAGGTCTTGCTCTAGGCTGGAGTGGTACAATCATAGCTCGCTGCCCAGAAAGTTGGATTTACAGAAGTGATGTTTCAGTTGGGTCTTCAGCCTCGACCTGCTGGGCTCCTCGAACTATAGGCGCGTGTACCACACCCTGGCTAATTTTTTGATTTATTGTAGAGATGAGGTCTCGCCAAGTTACCCAGGCGGGTCTCGAACCCGCGGGCTCAGGCAATCCACTCACCTCAGCCTCCGAAAGCACGGGATTACAGGTGGAGCCACCGAGCCCGGCTGTTCTGTTGTTTTTAAAGTTGTCTTGACTATTGAGCATTTTCTCCTCTACATGAATCAGCTGATCAAGTTCCATGGAAAATTATCTTGGGATTTGGGTTGCCAGTACACTGAAATTCTACCTTCATTTGAGGGCGAATTTCGTTGTCTATTATATTGGGCCCTCCCACCATGATCAGGGTGTTTATCTGCATTTCTTCAGGGATTTTATGTTCTTCAGTCAAGCTGTAAGTTTCCTTTGCAAAAGTCTTGCCCATTTCTCATAAGGTTTATTGTTGCACTAGATTCTTTAACATTTATATTATTTGCTATTATTATTTTAGTGGGAGTCTTACTCTGTCACCCAGGCTGGAGTGCAGTGACACACTCATGGCCACCACAGCCTCGACATGCTGTCCTCAGGCCATCTTTCTGCCTCAGCCTTCCAAGTAGCAAAACTACAAGGGGGCACCACCACACCCAGCTAGTTATTTGATTTATTGTAGTGATAAGGTCTTGCCAAGTTGCCTAGGCTGGTCTCGAACCCCTGGGCTCAGGCAATCCTCTTGCTTCAGCCTCCCAAAGTGCTGGGATTACAGGTGGGAGCCATCTTGCCCAGCTTGGGCTGGAGTTTTCATCCCAGCTTGGGGAGGGGAACATGTGTTGAGCTGGGTGAGGGTATGGGATCTACTGTTAACAAAGAAAGGAGACCCAGGAGGGGAGGAGCAAGTGGCCCCAGGGCTCTGTAGGGAAGAGGAAGAATCCTGCCCACTTGGGCGGGGGCATGCTGGGAAGACAGGCACCCTCAGGCTCAGGGTTGGGAGTGGGTTGGAAGTCTGGCAGGAAAAAATTGCCTTGCTTCTTGGGAAAGCAGGGGCAGCTGTGACACCCTCACCCTGCATGCGTGTGTGTGTGTGTGTGTGTGTGTGTGTGTGTGTGTGTGTGTGTGGTGTGTGTGTGAGAGATTTTCCCAAGCAGTTCCTCGCTGGCTGCCTGGGTTCAGAACTCAGCTCTGCCTCTTACTCCTCTGCAACTCAGCAGCCCTGAATGATTTCTCATCAGGAGAACAAGGCTGATAAAGTAGCCATCTCAGAAAACTGTTCAACGAGGGGCTGTGAGCAAGGACCCAGCACACAGCCTGACTCACGTGGGCACGCCATACGTGGACGGTTTAAACAGGATCCATGTATCTTCTCATTAGCAAGGGGGGTCGTGTAGAGAGAACATTCCAGACTAAAGGTGATGGGGGGACACAGGGCCTGAGGCGGGAAAGGGCTCATCCTACTTCAGGTGCAGACAGAGGCTTAAGGTGGGTGGGAGACTTGGGGGAGAAGGGCAGGGAGGGTGCGGGTCCCACCGGGTAAGTGGGTGCTGGGGACAGGGCGAGAGGACAGCACCTGCAGTCGGGGGTGGAGGCTGCAGCAGCTGTCCAGGTGAGAGACACCGGGGGCTGTGGGCTCACACCTGTGGGGAGACACACACCTCGTGTGAACGCTGAGCGGCTCAAAGCACTTCGTCTCAAGTGTCCTCACAATCTCCCCAATATTTGTGGGTCACAGCAGAGAGCGCCAGTGAATTGCCCATCCTATAGCTAGAGAAACTGGGTTCGAGAGAAATGCCTGACTCCTTTTAAAGCAAGGCAGGGCAACTTGGGTGGACTTAGAGTTGATAATGATGAGTGATCTATTCCAGAAACAAAGAACTGAGTACCACACGTTCACACTCATAAATGGAGCTTGAACAATTATCATAATACTATCAGAATGAGATTGGCAGTAGTTGGAAACTGCCAGGAGTGGGAGGGGGTGGAATTGACAGTAGTGGGAAACTGCCAGGGGAGGGGGGCACACCTCATCAACAAGGGTACTTGCATAATGAACATTTGTATATCTAACCTTGAATTGCACCCCACATCTTCAAAATTAAAAATTAAAAAAAAAAATGAAGCAAGGCAGGAGCAGAGGCAGGGTGTGTCTTGTTCCTCAAATCGGGGATGGTGCAGCCATCACTGTTCGCCATGGGATGGGGACCCCGGTCCTCACTTCCGTCACCTCCCCAGGAAGTCTCCTCCGGTCACCCCAGCCCACCAGGCTCACTAGCCTCCTGACATGGTCCCCATCAGCCATATATTGCTTATGGCCCCTAGCAGCCTTCCACCCACCCACCCCTGCACCGGTGGTCACTGGAACCTGCCATGTCCCAGTTGGCATCTCCAAGGCCTAAAGAATTGGGACCTCTGTGTTATGGGTTGAATCATCCACCCCCCTCCATTCATGTGTTGAAGTCCTAACTCCAGCACCTCAAAATGTGACCTTATTGGAAAACAAGGTCATTGCAGATGTAATTAGTTAATAAGAAGTCATTACGGTGGCCCTAGTCCAATATGACTGGGTCCTTATGAAAGGGGGAAATCTGGACACAGAGACAGACAGGCACACAGGAAGAACGTCATATAAATATGAAGGCAGAGACCTGGGCGATGCTTTCCCAAGCCAAGGAGCACCCAGGATGCCAGAAGGACACCAGGAGCTAGAAATAGATTCTTCCTCACAACTCTCAGAAAGAACCAATGCTGCCAACACGTTGGTATCAGACTGTGAGAAAATATAGATCTGTTGTGTAAGGCCACACGTTGGTGGCACTTCGGTCCGGCAGCCTTGGCAAATGAACACACCTAGCAAACTAAGATACTCTGATAGGAGAAGGAAGCTTGGGAGGTTAGGAAGGGCTTCCTAGAGGAGGTGATGCCAAGCTGGGCTTTGAAGGATGGGTAGGAGTTTATCAGGCAGAGAAGTCCTGGAAGAATATTCCAGGCAGAGGGAAGAATATATGCAAAACCCAGGAGGAGGCATAAGTGTATGTCAGAGTCTCTTCCTTGAACATCTTTGAATTTCTCTGCTGCCTGCCCTGTCCAAGTATCTGAGACCTGGAAACTTCCTTGCTCCAAAATATTGGAAAAATTATTTTTACCATGAGATCCCTTGGGCCCAGGTGGTAACGTGCATCGTTCTCACCAGCAGGGGGCGCCCGCACAACCATATGGATGAAGGGAGAGTGACTAGGTACTGAGAATAACTTTGGTGTTTGTCAGGGTTCAAGGCCTCTGCTCTGGGGGAGGTGCAGTCAGCCCTGGGGAGGCTGCGGTGGGCAGCTCTGTGCTGGCCAGGGGCCCTCCCGTGGCCCCACAGGACACACACCACCCCGGGAGGACAGACACTCGGACACGTGGCCCTTGGTACAAGTACTTTACTTCTGTTACAACAGTGCCACACCAAAACTACAGTAGCACAAAACATAATAACACAAAAAATAGTTTCCCAGCTCCCAACCCCACGTCTGCATACCCAGAGATGCCAGCCTTATGGCTCCCGGCCCTCAGGGAGGGGTCTCACCTCAGCCTTTCCAGAAGCTCGGAAGGGGGTAAGAGGTAGGGAGGGGGTGCTTCCTTTGCTTCCATCCCTGCTGGACACGAGCCCTCTCTCTTCTCCCCTGCCCCCTCCAGCCCTGGCACATCTGAGCCATGAGCACTGTCTACATTCCCCTGGTCGTACCCCCAGCCCTGGGACACTTGCTTCTGACTGGGAGGTCTCAGGCCGTGGTGCTGACACTCTCCAGAAAGCCCCCTTCATGGGGAAAGTGGGGGGGGCAGGAGGGTGCGGGAGAGGTTACACAAAGGATGCCAGAGCTGGGAGAGGCCACCTCTATGTGGCAAGGTGCCCATGGCCGGCTCCTGGCTCTGGTTTCTGTCCCATCTTCCCTCTGAGGAGCCACCGGGACTGCCTGCTGCTTGCTGGAACCCAGGCCTCATCTGGAGTCCATTCCCAGCACTCCTGTGCCAGCTCTGAGGCTGGCAGGGCAGTCACTGAGCTGTCTGCTCCTCTTAGGCAAGGAGGATTTGGCGTCCTGGGTGAGGGGAGTGTGCTGTGGGGGCAGGGCCTCGCCAGGGGACCTGGGCTGCCAGCTGGGAAACAGCGGCCGTGGCAGGGTCTGATTGCTCATGTCTGCCACAGGGCTTTGCTTCCCCACAGGACAGCAGGGGATGCTACGGGTGGCCCTACCTGGCAGAGCCGATGAATCTCTGCTGGAGAAGCTCAGGGAGGGGTCTCAGGAGGGGACAACAGACACTGCAGGCCAGACTGGACTGGGGGACCGTCCCCTCATAGCCCCCCGGGCTAGAAGCCTCCCCCAAAGGAGAGGAATCTGCCTGGCGGCAAGTGCTGTCTTGATTCAACCCAGAGGCCGACTGTGGGCTGGAGCCCGGGGCAGTTCAGTGGTTCCTCAGACTCCCGATGCCCAATGCTGCTGACCTGCAGGCCGGAGCTCCTGGGTGGCTGTGAGGGGCAGCCCTGCGGGCACTGGGAGTGAGACGATGGCCTGTGTTCCAGTCGGGACACTTAGGGCTACACTGAGGAGATCAAAGGGCATCTGGGGGCAGGGGCTGTCTCCCTGGAGTGGAGTCCAGGGGCTGCAGCCTCAGGTAAGGCACTAGAGAACAGGACCTGGGAGCCAGGCCCAGGCCAGGTGGAGGACAGAGCTCAGGGGAAGATCTGGGCCCAACGGGATTAAAGAGCAGTTTTCTTTCTCCTTACCCCGGGGAAGAGGGTCAACCAGGCAGGCCCCAAAGTGGCTGCAGAGATGCAACAGGCCCCTGGGACAGACATGGGGCGGTCAAAAGAGGAGGGCCCGAAAGGGGACCTCGTGGCACAGCGTTGTTCATCTGACAGGGGCGTTTCCACTCACAGGGCTCCTGTGGCCCAGGATCCAGGGCTAACTTGGTCTCATTCTGCCATGGACATCCATCCACTGCCGCGAATTTGTGGATTGGAACTTTCTTGCTAGAGGTCCCACTGTTGGACTCTGGGGACAGGGCAGGCTAGCTGAGGGGGCCAGTGCCCATAAGCTGGGCCCTGAGCTGGATCCTCCCTCTGTTCTGGCCTCCACATCCCTCCTGTCTGCACCAGGTGACCACAGCCAAAATCGCACGTCCCCAGGGCTGAGGCAGTTCTCTGACCTGAGGACCTGCTCGGGGTCCCGGGGACCCCTGCCTCAGTCCAACCTCACAAGGGAGGGGGAAAGGGAGGGGTCGGTCAGTGAGGCTTCCCTTATCCACAGGTTATATAGAAAGACAGAACATAATAAATATACCAATCCTTTCCTTTAAAAAAAGTGTTTTAAATGCAATTTTTTCCCTGAAGATTTCCAGTGTATTCCACAATGTTTAAAAAATAGTTTCCCCAAAAATATATCTTGAAAGCATTTGACACAGTGGTATCGTGATGTATCTGGCGCTTGTCGACGTGGGGCCCAGGTCTGGTCAGCCACCAGCCTGACACCCAAATGCCCGTGGGTGTTGACACGCGTGTACCTGGGGCGACAGGGTCTTCACGGGGGATCAAATCTTGGGTTATGCTGAGAACCTACATCCTGGGCTCAGGCTCGTTTCCGGCTGAAACCCTCCAGCATGGGGAAGGGGGCCCCAGGTGGCCAAGCGGGCTGGGCGATGCCCTGGAGGCTGGATGGGGGACAGACGTGTCGGCCCACCTGGGGAGCTTGTCCTTAGCCCCTTCTCCGCCTCTGTCTTGGCTCTCTGCGCTTCACCCTTACCAGACTTCACACTTGTGAGGCGGGTTCATGGGGGAGCCGAGCGGGCAGCGGAAGTGTTCTGAGAACTCCTTGGAATTGGAGAGAGAGCCGATGACGCGGAAGCGGGAGGGGCTGTGCGGGTCGGTGATCAGGCCTTCATGGGAGCTCTCAGGCGTGCGGACAGAGCACCAGACCTTTGGGGGCGACAGCGAAAGGCTGGGGTCACTGGGGGCCCTGAGGCTGCCAGACTGCTCCCCTTGCGACAGCAGGGGAATGAGCCCCCGTCAGGTCTGGAGGTCCCAGGGAGTCCCGACGGCCAGCCGCGTGGGTGAGGAAGGGACAGTGGCTGATGTGTACCACCCCCCACACCAGCATCCTAATGTAGCTGTCTCCAAACCAGGTTTCTTCAACCAAAGCATCGTCTCGGTCTGTCTGGGCATCGACACTAGCTTTCATCTGAATGGGGGATTCTGCCCAAACATGTTTGAAAGCCTCGGATTTAGTCCAGATCTTTCATTTCCTGGGCAGAACAAACTGTCTAATGGCCTGGTAGCGCTGGGTGCCAACAGAAGTCTATGAGCTGAATGCCAACTCAAGGGCCAACCTGGGGCATTGAGAGTTTAAGAAATTTCTAGAACCCCAGAACCAGAAGGGACCTTAGTGATCGCCGGCTTTATCCTCTCATCTATCAGATACAGGAATCTCCTTTTGTTTTTTGTTTTTGAGAAGGCAGGACTTATTGAGAGGGCAGAAAGGCTCCCAGAGCAGGAGGGGACCTGAGGGGGTTGCCCAGGAATCCTTTCATGAGCACTCTTGGCCCTTGCTTGAATCTTTCAAATGACGGGAAGCTCGCCTCCTTGGACAGTCCTGTCACTCAGGAACTTCTCAATTTGAGGAGAACTTGCCTTTGGGCTCTCAGCTGGGTGCATCAAGACGGCAGGACACACCCGGGGGTGGCATTTCCCCTCACCTATGATGAACTCACCTGTGCAAAGCCCAGGAAGAAGAGCTGGTCGTTGGTGAGACCCAGGGTGGGTAGCGTCTGCTCAGCCCCGTTCTTCTTCACCCAGTTCTGGTAAGCCTGGGAGGAGAGAGGACCACAGCTCAGCGGCTCCCAGCTGTGAGGCTGGGCGGGGCTGGTGTGGGAGGTCTTGGGGAGCCCTCCCCTGTCGTGACGGGAGCTGCTCTCTGGGGGTCTGGGCCTGGGCTGTCTAGAGGAGCCTCTCCTTGCTCTGCACTCACTCAGCCCGATGGCTTAAATATCTCCGTGTGGACAGCTCTCACATGCATACCTGCCATTCCAGCCTCTCCCCTGATTTGTGTGCTCAGCTGCCTTGGCTGGAGTCCAAGATGCATCTCACAGTTAACACGGCACAGACAGAAAGACAGGCCCTCTCTCTCACGCACACATGCGTGCTTTCTTCATCATGGTCAATGTCACCCCATTCACCTACTCAGGGCCCAAGCCCAGAACCCTTCTTCAGTTCTCTTTCTCTCGAGCCAAACACCCCAAATCTGACTCACCCGTCCCATTGCTGCCCCGTCTCTTGCCCAGACAACCTCACAGCAGCTTTCTAACCAGTCTCCTCGATCGGACTGAGCCAATTCCAATTCCCTTCCCGCAAAGCAACTTCGGTGAACCTTATATAATGGGCGAGGTAAACTTTTTCCATGAAAGACCAGAGTGTATGTTCAGCTTTATGGGTAGTGACCCCTGCTGCAGTGACTCAGCTCTGTCATTGTGGTGTGGAAGCAGCTGCAGACAACATGTCAACAAATGGGCATGGCTGTGTCCCCAAAAATGTTTATTTACAAAGACAGACTAGACTTGGCTATGGGTTTGCTGACCCGTTTTGTTTGTTTTGTTTGTTTTTTTGAGTTGGAGTCTCACTCTTTCACCCAGGCTAGAGTGCACACGGCTCACCACAGCCTTGACCTCTTGGGCTCAGGTGATCCTCCCACATCTGCCTCCCGAACAGCTGGAACTGCAGGAGTGCACCACCACACCCGGCTCATTTTTGATTTATTGTAGAGACAAGGTCTTGCTATGTTGCCCAGGCTGGTCTTGAACTCCTGGGTTCAAGCAATCCTCCCACCTCAGCCTCCCAAAGTGCTGAGATTATAGGCATGAGCTATCACACCCAGCCTGACCCTTGTCTTAAAGGATAGATTTGATCATGTCATTCCTGTTTAAAAACCCTGCAGTGCCTCTCCATTGCAACCAGAATAAAACCCAAGCTTCTGGCTCAGCCAACGGAGGCTGGGAGCGCTCAGGCCCCTGCACTCACTCTATCCACCCGGCCCTCCTTCCTGTCGTGCCCCCCCAGGCCTGCGTCGAGCTTGTGGCTTCCGCACTCGCTCTTCCTTTGGCTGCGACTATTTTTCCCAGCTCTTCCCTGCCTCTCCCTCATCACTCAGGTCTCAGGTCCAACATCACGCCCTCCAGAAGGCTCACCTTGGTCACCCTCCTGCCTTACTCATCACCACTTTGCCTGAGCTTATATCCGTCCCCTCATCAACCCCTAACATGTGGAGGCGTTTACTTGCCTATCTTCCCCCTTCGGCATCCATTAATAGCCTCCACTTTTTTCTTTTTTTTTCTTTTTTAATTAAGAATGATAGCCGGGCTCGGTGGCTCAGCCTGTAATCCCGCGCCTTTGGGAGGCTGAGGTGAGTGGATTGCCTGAGCCCGCGGGTTCGAGACCCGCCTGGGCAGCGAGACTTCATCTCTACAATAAATAAAAAATCAGCTGGGCGTGGTAGCACGTGCCTGTAATTCCAGCTACTCGGAAGGCTGAGGCAGAAGGATCGCCGGAGCCCAGCAGGTCGAGGTGGGTGACTTTAGGTAACTTGTCCAATGTTTCTGGGCTCAGTTTGCTCACCTACACGATGGGATTATAATTTTTAAAAAAAGAATGATAGGTTTATTAGAAGACAGGTAAAGGACACAACAGGCAGGACAACAGCAAGGGTGACTGCTGTTCATTGCCTCTTTTTTTTTTTTGAGTTGGAGTCTCACTCTGTCACCCAGACTGGAGTACTCCCAACCACCACAGCCTCGACCTGCTGGGTTCCGACGATCCTTCTGCCTCAGCCTTCCAAGAAGCCGGAGCTACAGGCGCGCGCTACCACGTCTGGCTAATTTTTGATTTATTGTAGAGTCAAGGTCTCGCCAAGTTACCCGGGTGGGTCTCAAACCAGTGGGCTCAGTCAATCCACTCGCCTCAGCCTCCCAAAGTGCTGGGATTACAGGCTGAGCCACTGAGCCCAGCCCATTTTTTTTCTTTATTCAAGGTTTCACTCTGTCACCCAGGCTAGAATACATGGCACAATCATAGCCCACTGCAGCCTTGACTTCCTGAGCTCAGGTGATCCATCCGCCTCAGCCTTCAGAGCAGCTGGGACTATAGGCACATGCCACGACGGCTGGATAATTTTCTTTTTTGTAGAGATGAAGTCTCACTATGTTGCCCAGGCTGGTCTCGAACTTCTGGGCTCAAGCAATCCTCCTGCCTCATCCTCTCAAAGTACTGGGATTACAGGCATGAGCCACTGTGCCTGGTGCATTGTAAGCTTTTTGAGAGCAGGATCCCTGTGTGTCTTGCCACAGACTTTGCGTTGTCTAAAACACAGCACATGCCAGGTGGAAGATTCTTTATGCTGTCATTGACTCGTGGACTTTAGGTAACTTGTCCAATGTTTCTGGGCTCAGTTTGCTCACCTACACAATGGGATTATAATATATAGTGGTGGAGTTGTTGGGGAGGACCCCAAGCCTAGCATATTACAAGGACTCAACAGATGGCACCCCTTAGGGTTTCTGCTCCTGCTGTCCTGGCAGGGTGGAACCTCTGGACTGCTCTCTGATAGACACCTTCTTTCCCCTCACAGTCTCCGTCCTCTCCCCAGCTCACAGCTACTATCTCTGAGCACCTCCCTGGGCCGGGCCCTGCACCTGGGCCATCCTCTTTCATCTTCCCAGCAACCCAGTGACGCAGGTATCCGCTCTTCACGGCCAGACACACAGAGGCTCAAGGTGAAGTGACTTACTCCACACTGGGACTGGAACCCCAAACCGGCTCCATGACCAATGTCCCCCGTCCCACCTCCTTGGCCCTCCAGAGCCTCCCAGGCCCACGGCTGACTGATGGTGGTGGCTTGCCCTGCAAAGGTGAGAACAGGCAGGCTCTTCAGGGGGATCCAGCCCAGGCCCCTTCCTGTGCCTCCTAGCCAGGCCAGACTGAGAGCAGAAAGCCTCCCGAGGTCCGGCTCCAGGCCAGGTGTGTCTAAGTCAGCCTCTCAATCGGTCCTCACGACCGCCCGTTTCACAGATGAGGAGATCGACGCCCACAGGGCTGCTCACAGGACTCTGTGGCAGGCCCAGGTGCCTGTAACGATGCTTTCCTATGAGGCGCCTGGACAGAGCCAGCCCTGGGCCCAGGGCGAGTGTGGGGTGCGGACCCTCACCCGGTAAGCCGCCTTGAGGCCGCCGTTGTCCGCGATGTTCTCCCCGAGGGTGTGCCGTCCGTTCACCGGCTCCCCGTTCACGCTGTAGTTGCTGTACTGCTCCACCATGCACTCGGTCTGATGCTTGAAGGCCTCCACGGACGAGTTCTTCCACCACGGCCGGAGGTTCCCGTCTTTGTCATATTCCCGTCCTGCAGGCCAGAGGGCAGTGTCGCAGCAAGGGAAGATGGGACAGACGGGGCCCTGTTGCTCCGGTCTCCTCCCAGGGAACAGCGGGCTCATCCATGTACACCCCATCTCCCAGCCAACATGGGGCGAGGCCCCTCAGAGTACTGAGGGGTGGATGGACGGGCCGACAGGAGGCGGGCGCAGGCGGAGGAAAGGAATCCAGGCCCAGCCCCAGGTGGCCACAGGCTCAGGGGAGCTGGGTTTGTTTTCAAGACTGGCTAACAGCTCTGACCCCGAGGAATGGATGCCTAGGAAGGGGCAGGTGGGCCTGCAGCACTGGGATCACGAGACAGACCCCAGCCTCCGAGGCCTCTGCCTCTTCCCTCTCAGCTTTGGGGTCCCCAAGGCAGGAGGTGATGAGGAAGAGACTGACTTCAGCTCCTCTGACTGCAGCTGAACCAGCGAAGTCTCTGGGAGACTTCTGGGAGGCTTTCTGCTCTCAGGTGGAGAAGTGCACTCCCTGCTGACAGCTAATACTAACCCCCGAGTACTGAACACCCACTGCAAGGAGGATTCTCAGTATGTACTTCACATGATCCTCCCAATCACCTAGGAGGGTGGAATCATCACGCCCACCTTACAGACAAGAACGTAGAGGCCTGGAGAAAAGGCGGGGCTTATAAAGTTCATATAACTGGCAGGTGGCAGAGCCAGGACTCGAAGCTAGATTGCTTTATCTCCAAGGCTAAGACCCTTAGAAATGAGGGAACAGAAAGCAGTGACAGTGGGGCCAGGAAGCTGATGGGCCTGATCTGAAGGGGACCCCAAGGAACCCGTACCTTGATCATCAAAAGCATGAGTCAGCTCGTGGCCCACGACAACGCCGATGCCACCAAAGTTTAGGGCCCTGGGAGGGGGCAGAGGGAGACAAGAAAGTGAGGGTGATGTCTTGAGGGAAGGGCCTCTTGCTCTTGCCCAGGATGTGACCTCATTTCCTGGGCTCGAAAGACACTAGAGAGTCTCATGGAGCTCTGTGCGCACGTGGCCGTGGCCTGAGCCTCCAACTAGGTCCCTGAAGCCAGTCTGCTATGGTCGGCTGCACCCACCGGCTACCATACACTGTGTTAGATGCTTTACAGAACTGTACTGTCATTGCAGAAGAGTTAGGCATCATCACCGATGAGCAGACTGAGGCTGGATGGGCCAATCACTTTGCCCAAAGGCCATCCGGTCATCAAACAACAGACCTGGGATTTAAACCCAGGACGGTGTGGATTTCATCTCTGAGATGGGGGCCCCACCCCTCTCCACTCCCCATTCCTGTTTCAAAACGTTGTCAACGGGCATTTGCCTATAGAGGGCTCTTGACTCAGAGATGCCCCCAACACCCCCCTGTTAGAAACCCCTGGATGGGGGGTGGGGGGCTGGGGAGAGGGTGAGGATGTGGCTTTCCCAAGGGGGAAATTCACATATAAAGTATTCGTGCTTTATATGTGAATCTGAAGGGGGGCCCCGGGGCAGAGAGCACTTAGTGAGACTGGCTGGGTGAGTGGCCGGCTGCGGGCCACAGGGCTGGGCTGAGGGGCCGGGGGTCTGCCGAGGGCGGGGGAGGAGTGAGATGGGACACCAGCGCCTACTTGGGTGAGGAGCGGGTGTAGAAAGGCGCCTGCAGGATCCCAGCCGGAAACACGATCTCATTCTTGGTGGGTGAGTAGTAAGCGTTCACCATGGGCGGCGTCATGCTCCACCTGTAAGCGCCACGTATCTATGAGGCTCAAGCACAGCTGGTTGGTGGGGATGGTCTCCCTGGAGGGTAGCTCGGAGATCCCTGTCAAGAGCCCTAAATCTCATGTCTAAGTGCACACAGGTACAAGGACATCCATTGCAACACTGTTTCTGAGGGGTAAACACCTGACTGCCTATAAATATGGAACTGGTTAAATAACATCACATCACACAGTGGAATATGGAGGCTCTCACAAAGAGTAAGATGGAGCCCAGCATGGTGGTGTGCACCGGTAGGAGGGAGGCCAAGGCAGGAGGATTGCTTGAACCCAGGAGTTTGAGACCAGCCTGGGCAACATAGTGAGACCCATGTCAAAAAAAGAAGAAGCAGCAGCCGGGTTCGGTGGCTCAGCCTGTAATCCTGCATCTTTGGGAGGCTGAGGTGAGTGGATTGCCTGAGCCTGCGGGTTCGAGACCCGCCAGGGCAACTTGGTGAGACCTCATCTCTACAATAAATCAAAAAATTAGCCAGGCGTGGTAACGTGCGCCTGTAGTTCCAGCTACTTGGAAGGCTGAGGAGGAAGGATCGCCGGAGCCCAGCAGGTCGAGGTTGCGGTGGCCGGGAGCGGCCACTGCACTCCAGACCGGGCGACAGAGTGAGACTCCAACTCAAAAAAAAAAAAAGAAGAAGGGGCAAGATGGACCGTTCAATATTAAAAAGTCATCATGTCTTAGCTCAGAATGTGTCTATCAGCAGTTCTCTAAGTGTGGTCTGTGGACACCTGGGGAAGGGGGTATCTCCAAGACCCCTTTGGTGAAATCAGAACCATTTTCATAATAAGATCAAAACATTATTTGCCTTTTCCACTGTGTCGACATTTGCATGGATGGCATAGAAACACGGTGAACAATGGATAAAACTGTCGGTGGCTGAGAGTGGGTCAAGGCACGTGTGGTGGTCGTTGAGCTCTGTGCCTTGTACCAACAAGATAGACTCACAGAAAGAAAAAGGAAACCAGCCGTTTTCATGGAGAACATGTTTTTGTTTTTGTTTTTTGTCAGGGTCTCACTCACACAGGCTGGAGTGTGGCAGCACAACCATGAGCCACCACTGCCTCAACCTCCTGGGCTCAGGCGATCCTTCCATCTCAGCTGCCTGAGTAGCTGGAACTACAAGCACGTCGCCACATCCAGCTATCTTTTGATTTCTTTGTAGAGATGAAGTCTCACCATGTTGCCCAGGCTAGTCTCAAATTTCTGGGCTCAAGCGATCCTCTTGCCTTGGCCTTCCAAGGTGCTGAGATTACAGGCATGAGCCACCACAACCAGCCAGAACATCTTTGATGAAGTAGTATAATTCTTCATTTCACGGGCTCTGAGACAAGATTTACTTATTTTTAGTTGGCGTCTCACTCTGTTGCCCAGACTGGGGTGCAATGGCACACTCACAGTCACCCCAGCATCAACCTGCCTCAGCTTCTACCTTCTGCCTCAGCTGCTACCATGCCCGGCTAATTTTTTATTTATTGTAGAGAAGAGGTCTCACCAAGTTGCCTGGGCTGGTCTTGAACCTGCGGACTCAGGCAATCCACTCGCCTCAGCCTCCCAAAGTGCTGGGATCACAGGCTGAGCCACCGAGTCCGGCCTACAAGACTTTTTAATATCCTGTGTGGCCAGTGGGAAACTCACACAGAAAGCATTTCTGTTTTTTTCATGGGACACCATTGGTACTTTTAGGACCGCTGACAAACTACAGAGCTGCAGACTTGGCTATCTGGTACATTTTCTTAAATATGAGTAAAGTGAGCTTATCAATGAAAGGAAAACAGCTCACGCCATTTGTTGCCGATAATAAAAACAAGGGATTTCAAGAAAAATTCCCAATTTCAAGTAAAAATTAAAATTTTGAAAAACTTGTATCGGCTACCACAGATTTGACAGCTTTCCAACAATACCTTTTTTTCTTTCTTTTTTTTCTTTTTTTAAGAGACAGGGTCTTGCTCTTTTGCCCAGGCTGGAGTGCAGCGGCACAATCTTATCTCGCTGTGGTCTCAAACACCTGGGCTCAAGTGATCCTCCTGCTTCAGCCTCCCAAGTAGCTGGGACTACAGGTGCCTATCGCTGCACCTGGTCCTGATAAGCAAGACTCTTCTCATGAGTCGGCAGTGATGCTAATAAATGTGAGTTTTTTTGATGTTCTAAAACAAAAGTGTCACTACGTAGATGATCTGTAAAACTCAGTGAGTCATGCTTTCCAAATGACTAATATGTGATGTAACAAAATCATGCTTGGGTAAAAGATCCATTCAAGCCGGGCTCGGTGGCTCAGCCCGTCATCCCGTGCCTTTGGGAGGCCGAGGTGAGTGGATTGCCTGAGCCCACGGGTTCGAGACCCGCCTGGGCAGCGAGACCTCATCTCTGCAATAAAACAAAAAAAATCAGCCGGGCGTGGTAGCGATGCCTGTAATTCCGGCTACTCGGAAGGCTGAGGCGGAAGGATCGCCGGAGCCCAGCAGGTCGAGGCTGCGGTGGCCGGGAGCGGCCACTGCACTCCAGTCTGGGCGACAGGGTGAGACTCCAACTCAAAAAAAAAAAGATCCATTCAAAGTGCAAGACCAACCAATGAACGCCAGGGTAACAGATCAGGAAACATTCATGCATGTGGTTTCAAATTCCACCTTGCAATTAATCTCTAAGAAATGACTCCGTGTTGAGTTTTGGTGTAGCATCAGAAGTATACACACAAGCATCAGAAAAGACTGTTAAAACATCCCCCCCAGCTGGGCACAGTGGCTCATGCCTGTTATCCTAGCACTTGGGAGGCAGAGGCAAGAGGATTGCCTGAGCCCAGGGGTTCGAGACCAGCCTGGGCAATTCGGTGAGACCTTGTTTCTACAATAAATAAAAAAACTAGGCGGGTATGGTGGTGCACACCTATAGTTGCAGCTATCTGGAAGGCTGAGGTGGAAGGATCGCCTGGGTTGAGGCTGCAGTAGCTGTGAGTGTGCCATTGCACTCCAGCCTGGGTGAGAGAGTGAGACTTCAACTCAAAAGAAACAAAACAAAAAAAACGCCTCCCTTTTCCAGTCACATATCTGTGTGAGGTTAAATTTTCTTTATATATTTCACAACAACATACTTCAACAGATTGAATGCAGAAGCAGATAAGAATCTTGCTGTCTTCAATCAAACCAGACATTTGCAATATATAAAACAGTATGTCTCTTCTCATTAATTTTTTTCAAAGTTATTTTTCATAAGATTTTTATAAAAATTAGTATAAGTACGGGCTCAGTGGTTCAGCTTGTAATCCCAGCATTTTGGGAGGCTGAGGCGAGTAGTGGATTGCCTGAGTCCGTGGGTTCGAGACTAGCCTGAGCAACTTGGCAAGACCTCGTCTCTACAATAAAAAAATTAGCTGGGCATGGTAGTGCACACCGGTAGTTCCAGCTACTTGGAAGACCGAAGCGGAAGGATCGCCGGAGCCCAGGAGGTCGACACTGGGGTGGCCATGAGTGTGCCACTCCAGCCTGGGCAATGAAGTGAGACTCCAACTCAAAAAAAAAAAAAAATAGTATAATCCACATAAAAAAGAAGCTTCTTGGGCCCAATAATTTTTTAAGAGTGTAAAGTGTCCTGAGACCAAAAAGTTAGAAAGTAACGGTATAGAGTAATGAGCTACTTGGCATTTTAGTGACTTTTCTGATGCAGAGGGCCAAGGCCAGAGAGGAATGCAGTGAGTTGAAAATGACATTTTCTCCAGGAGCCTCAATAGTCCCTTCAGCCTCCAGGTAAGCCCCACAGAGATGTGTGAAGGGGTGCCCCAAAGCCATGAAAAGATACTGAGAAATTTAAAACATATGCATATTCAAGTAATGACAAATACATCCATGGGTAGGAGAAAAATGTAAATGAGAGATTTTCAGTTAAATTAAAGAACTTCAGATAAATTGGCAACAGCACCTGTGCCATATTCTGAAGGTAAAAGCCCACCTTCCTCTGGTTGAAGATGGGAAACTTAGAGGAAACAGAGATGTCGGAACTCCTGTTGTCCACCAGGGGGCGCCAAAGGCAAAGAGAAGTTGCTTCCACCTTTTGGTAACATTTATCTCACAAATGTCTGCACTAAGGAATGGAGGAAGATTAGTCTGAGAACCAGCACTGGGCTACCTCTGACTTTTCTGAGGAGACAACTTAAGAAAGGACAGATTCCAGGACTCACTCCAGATAATTCTGATTTGAGACCAGGAGGGGATATTTTTGAAAAAGTTCCCCAGGATTCTAAAGTGCATGAGGTTTGGGAACCACAACTGTCAGGCCCATCCAGAACCTTCCCCAGGCCTCTGTGCAGGACTTGTCCTGAGACACCACCACACCTGTTCATGAAGAACGAGGAGAAACTGGCCCTTGCCGAGAGCCTCCTCTGGGTCCGATGCTCCCTGGAGGTCCCCACATTTGCCTGCCACAACGACCCAAGAGCCAGCACCCCCATCCTGATTTGCAGACAGTGAAATGAAGGCCCTGAATGCTGAAGTGGTGGAGCTGGAATGAGGCGCCAGGTCAGCTCGGCTCCAGAGGTCAGGCTCACCTCCCGCAACCGGCTGGGCGCTGGGGGCACCCAGACTCAGACCCACCCCAGCTCCTGGCTGGGCCTCACATCTTTGGCCCTTGGTTCTTCATCTGAAAAGTGGGATAACAACAGTGCCCACTCCCTAGGTGCTGTCATGACAGCTGCATCTGGCACACAACAGGCGAGCAAGGGAGGCAAGCTCAGCCCAGCGCACCCCCACACACGTGGGCCCAGGGACTCACTGGTCTCTGTTGGGGGCTTTCCTGAGCTGGTCGGCAGTGACCCTCCATGAGAAGTTGAAAAACCGCATGGCGTTCTCAAAGTAGAGGTCTGGAACCGCGGTGTACTGGAAGAGAGGAGACAGAGCCACAGGTCAGAGCGTGCCCAGGCAGGGAGGCACATTCTCGGGTGAGGAAACAGGCCTGGCGAGGTTAGGGCTGGCCTGCAAGCCAGAGACGAGAACAGAGGTTTGGGGGCTCAGGTTCTGTGGCCTCCATGCTGCTGGGGCCTGGCAGTAACGCTCCCCTTCAAGGACGCACTGAGAGCCTCACCCAGGGGTGCCGGATGGTGTCACAGCACTGCAGGGTTCACTGGGGCAACACCTGGGCCTAGGCAAGAAATATCCCCCGCGCTGTCCAATCGAATCTTCTGTGACAAGCAACGTGTTCTATGTCGGTGCTGCCTGGTATGGCAGACACCAGTCACGAAGGCTACTGAGCATTTCAAATGTGCCTTCCTAACTTAATTGCCATCAATTAAACAGTTGCCTGTGGCTAGTAGCCACCACTAGTATGATTCCCACCGACCCATGAAGCTAGACTCCGCCTCTGAGCGTCACAGGTCAGGCACCATTGCGTACCCTAACCCCACTCAGCATAGTTGCTGAGCTCTTGGCAAGCATCAAGGCCACTTCAGATCCACTTCAGACCCCTCTGGCCTTACCCCAGGGCTCTGGTAAGATGCTGGACCCTCAGGGGCAGGACACTGATCCCGGACCTTGCCTGGACTGCCCCGAGAGCCCAAGGATCTTGTATTGCTTAACACCAGCTCAAATTATTCTCAAGGAAAAGGCTGCAGAATGAGCCTCCTGTTCTCAGAAGTAATTTTTTTTTCCTGAGTTGGGGTCTCACTCTGTCGCCTAGGCTGGAGTAGAGTGGCATGGTCACAACAATCAAGGCCACTGCAGCCTCTACCTCCTGGGCTCAAGCGATCCTTCTGCCTCAGCCTCCTGAGTAGCTGGGGCTACAGGCAGATGCCACCATATCCAGCTTATTTTTTACTTTTTTTGTAGAGATGAGGTCTCGCTATGTTGCCCAGGCTGGTCTCGAACTCCTGGACTCAAGCAATCCTCCCACCACGTCCTCCCAGATGACTGGGATTACTTGCGTGAGCCACTGTGCCCAGCCAGAAGTAATTTTAATATTCTTAGGTTTTAAATAAAACCTTGATGGGAGGTTGTCGAAATTTTTTAAATGTCAAAATTCACACATTTCATTCACAAGAAGATATACAACATTGGAGGCACCAAGCGCTGAAGGAGCGATCTGCCAAGCGGTCTCACCCACGGGGATATACCAGCTGCCCCTCTGCCCAAGCTGAGCACAAACACGTATTTGGGGTTTATGCTTTCTCTCTCCCATCAGCAGTTATCTCAAGGTCAAAATCAGAGGTTTCTCTGGGACAGGACCCCGGGGACAGGGGCAACGCTGGAGACGGGACCAGAAGGGAGGAGGCAGCATGGGGGCCTCCACCATATGTCCCACTCCCATGATGCCCTGGGGCCGCCATTCTCTCTCTTCCCCCGTTACTCCCCACTCGTGAAATGCAGCCGACCACCCGCAGCAGGGCACACAGCCCGTGTTCAGGCACTGACGCAGGGTGCTGGCCAGCGGAGGCTGCAGGAAGGCAGGGCGCCAGCTGACCCAGGAGCTGACAGAGCAGGGAATGGCTTCCTCCACCTGACCTAGCCCAGACCCCCCCCCAGGATCCCTCAGTGTTCTGCCAACCACGCTGCCTCCAGCCCCCCATCTGGACCCAGCCTGCCTCGGCCCTTTCCCTCAGGGGCGTCTGGGGACACAAGGGGACAGGGTGGTGGCCACTCACGTCATTGAATACTTTGTCCAGCTCCTTGGGGTCCATGATGAAGTTGGGGTAGCCTATCATGTTGTAGATGGCATCCGCCTGGACGGGGGACACAGAGGGGGTGAGTGCCCAGTGGCGTCAGCTAGGCTGGCCCAGCTCTGAGAGTACCAGGCTCAGAGTCTGGGCCAAGGTGAACAGGACCCGGCTCCCCTGCCTCAGGGCTGCCGTGCCTCTCTCTGGAAAGGTCCCCCTTGCCTAACTTCTATACATCCCACACCTCTGCTTAAACGTCACTTCCCCAAGGGAAGACTTTTCTGACCCCAGCCCAGACCCCTCGCGCCCCATGGGATGTGCCACATCTCCTTGACCCTCACACCCTGTGGGATACTCCGCATCCCCCTGACCCCTCATGGGATACCTGATGTCTCCCTGACCATTCATTCCCCGTGGGGCACCCTGCATCTCCCTGATCCCTCATGGGACATCCGTCTCCCTGATCATTCACTCCCTGTGGGACACCCTGTGTCTCCCTGACCCCTCATGGAACACCCTGTGTCTCCCTGACCCCTCATGGAACACCCTGTGTCTCCCTGATCCCTCATGGGACATCCGTCTCCCTGATCATTCACTCCCTGTGGGACACCCTGTGTCTCCCTGACCCCTCATGGAACACCCTGTGTCTCCCTGACCCCTCATGGAACACCCTGTGTCTCCCTGACCCCTCATGGAACACCCTGCATCTCCCTGATCCCTCATGGGACATCCGTCTCCCTGATCATTCACTCCCTGTGGACACCCTGTGTCTCCCTGACCCCTCATGGAACACCCTGTGTCTCCCTGACCCTCATGGAACACCCTGCATCTCCTTCCTCAGGACATCCGTCCGATCATTCACTCCCCGTGGGACACCCTGTCCCCTGACCCCCCATGGAACCCTGTGTCTCCCTGACCCCTCATGGAACACCCTGCATCTCCCTGATCCCTCATGGACATCCGTCTCCCTGATCATTCACTCCCTGTGGGACACCCTGTGTCTCCCTGACCCCTCATGGAACACCCTGTGTCTCCCTGACCCCTCATGGAACACCCTGTGTCTCCCTGACCCCTCATGGAACACCCTGTGTCTCCCTGACCCTCATAAACTATGGGACATGCTTCATCCCCCCCGGGCGTTTCCCTCGCACACTCAGGTGTGTCTTCTCCAGTCCTTCCTGCGTCATGTACCCGAGGCTGTCCCTCCGTCCTGCGAGACTTGAAGGCAGGACCGCACCCAGGCGGGGCTCCCCGCATGAACTCGTCTCTCCTCCACCGGCCGGCTGCCCCTGTGCTGGAGACCTGGCAGTCCCCTGTGGCCCCCGGCCAGCCTCACCTTTTCCTTGGCTGACTTCCGGGTCTCTTCATCCATCCACTTCAGGGTGCTCAGGCTCTCCTCAAACGCCTTCTTGATCTCCAGGATTATCTCAGTGGCCTGAGGGGACAGACGTTGCACCAGTCAGGTCAGGGCACTGGCCTCGCCTAAGTGCTGTAGGCGCCCCCCGCCGCGCAGAAGGATAGTGCGGGGCTGGAGGCTAAACTCCCCGTTGGCACAAAGCCTCAAGCCGAGCTGAGAAGGGGAGCCACACCTGTGTTTCCTAACTACGTTCCCAACACCAACATCTGCAAGACAAGACTGGCCCTTTCACACACAGAGCTCCACAGTCAAATATGCACAGCACGTGCTTTGGGAAACCTGGGAAAGACTCTTTGCTGCAGGACTTTTCAGATCCTTTAATGTGGCAACAGGCACTGTGGTTCTTTGGGACAGGGCTGGAATACAGAGCCTCTCCCAGAACAGAATTCCTTTTGGATGGAATGGGCTTTAAAATCCAGAGACCTCGAGTTCTGGGGAGCAGTTTAAGAAATGCCACGCTCAGGTTGGTGATGAACAGCCTGTCTCGAGGGTGACAATGTCACAGGCAGACCTGAAGATAGACGGTCGAAGATTCCGGAGAGGGGAGGGCAGAGCCGTGTGGCACCCAGGGCTCCACTCAGACCCTGCCTCGCTGTTCTTGGGCCTGTCATGGTCACAGGTTTGAGTCGCAGCTGGCTAGTCTTCCACTGCAGACAGCATCTGCATAATTAAATCTATTTGCAATCAAAACTATGACACTAATATGACAGCTGCCATTTATGAAGCACTTCTTTTGTGCCAGGTACTCTTGATGAGTGGCATCTCATTCAGTCTCCTTCTGCGGGAGGAACACCGTCACCTCCAGTTACCAGTGAGGTGAGAATACTGTCCCAGGTCCCCCAACCAGTGGTGAGGCCAGGACCTGAGCCTGGGCCTGGCTGTCTCCATGGCGCTTGCCGTAACATTCCTCGGCCCTTCTAGAACGAACTTGTTACCCGCAGAATAAGCAAAGGGTCACCCTCCAGGCCAGTGCTGCTCTGCCGACATGATCTTTCTGGGTGGTTCGCAGCCCTGGGAGGTGGGGATGGCTGTCACAGCCTTGCGGGCTACTGGGAGGATCACATGAGGTAGTTCAGATGAAGGATCTGGCACTGGGTCACAACAGCCGTCAAGAATGACTCACATCACTCAGGGATGGACGAAATGGGCCCTCTGAGTTACAGTTGGAGGCCTGAGGTCCTCTGGCCTGGAGAAGGAAAGGCCCAGGACAGGCCAGAGCAGGGGCCACAGGGGGCCGTGGCAGGCGTGACCTCACGGCCTGTGTCCATGGGGGAGGCACTTACTATGTCTTTGCTGTCCTCGGCGAAGGTCGCTTTGACAAACATGGGGCCCAGGGCAAAGCCCAGGTTGTTTTCCGTGTCACTCACACAAAACTTCCACCGAGGAAGGCAGGTCTGGAAAACACAGGCAGGGGCGCTCAGTGGGCCCCAGTGCTGCTTCTCCTGGCTCCTTTCTGTCGGGGTGGCAGCGCCATCTGGGGCCCGTGCTTCCCCCTGGAACTTCAGGGAGAACTCTCTGACCCGGTGGGAGCTATTTTAGGCATTGGACCAAAAAGCCATGGATACCTCTCATCACCACCACCTGCCACTTCCTGAGTCCAGACTCTGTGCTGGGGATGTCACAGACAGTGTCCCGTTGAACCATGAAGGGACTAGGGAGATAGGCGTACGAGCTGTCTGACAGATGAGGAAACAAAAATTCAGCAGCAAGTAGTCACCAGGCCAGGGTCCCCCACGAGTGACAGGTGTTGCTGGGATGGGAACGGAGACATGCCTGACTCCACACTCTGATCCTTTCTACCTGACCTCGCCTGCCTGCCTCCTGGGGACTCCCGGCGACAAGGAGCCATGGATGTTCCCCTTCTACCCTGAGCTACAGGAAAAGTCTCCCGGAAGGCCAGGGCCCCATGCGCATTGACGGTTTCCTCCAGAGAGAACAACAGCAATACTGCAGAGTTGCGACACATTGGTCCTTCCTGGGTCTCACCCACGAGCCCCACTAGACCATAAAATACCTCTGGGCCAACCAGAAACGGGTGTCCATAGGCTGCAGTCTCCTGGGACCTGGCCCAGTGACAAGTGCCCAGCTGGTGTCAGTCCCAGGGGCTCCCCTGCCCAGGCATCCCTCCGTGGGTAGTGTGCACGACCACGTGTGGTGGCCCTGCTCACGTCAGGCCCTCGTGCTGCCAAACAAGCCGGCATCCTCTTAGCCCCAGAGACCAGGTGGTAGCAACCACCCACGCTCAGGGCAGCCTGATTATGGCCCTAAAGCGACAGCGGCCCAGATGCTCATCGACAGGCAGATGGATAAACAAAATGTGGTGTTTTTATACAGCAACATTCTACTTGGCAACCCAAAGGAATGAACTAGACTGGGAGAAGTGGCTCGTGCCTGTAATCCCAGCACTTTGGGAGGCCGAGGTAGGAGGTTCATTAAGCCCAGGTGTTTGAGACCAGCCTGGGCAAAATACTGAGACTACCCCCATCTCTAAAAAAGCAAAATTTAAAAATTAGCTGGGCCTGGTGGTGCACGCCTGTAGTCCCATTTACTTGGGAGGCTAAGGCAGGAGGATTGCTTGAGCCCAGGAGCTCAAGGTTATAGTGAACTCTGATTACACCACTGCCCTCTAGCCTGGGCAACAGAGTGACACCCTGTCTCTAAAAAACAAACATTAGCTGGGCATGGTAGCGCGCGCCTGTAGTTCCAGCTACTTGGAAGGCTGAGGCAGAAGGATCGCCTGAGACCAGCAGGTCGACGCAGGGATGGCCGTGAGTGTGCCACTGCACTCCAGCCTGGGCAACAGAGTGAGACTTCAACCCTTAAACAAACAAATAAGCAAACAAGCAAACAAAAAACTCAATGAACTGTAGACTTAATGTATACTGCATATTTTATTGTATGTAAATTATACCTTAGTTAAAAATTTCTCCCGGACAAGAAAGAAGGCAGGGAGGAAGGGGCACTCCAGCCTTCTCCAAGTCTAGTCACCAAAGTTCTTTTTCGCTTTCCCAACTGCATGTCTACTTGGATGCCTGCTTCTGCCTCCCTGCTCCCCCGTGGGCCCTTCCTTAGTTGTGAAGTCTGTCACCAGACAGTCTGTGTGAGCCCAAGACCAACCACATTGCAAGTCAGGACTAGGGGGCCTCTAAGGCCCCACGGAGCCCCGCGCTGTGATGCCGGAATCACAGACTCATGTGCATGGTCTCCTCAGGAGATGTTTGGATAAACCCATTCATTCACACATGCATTCATTCAGCTATGCTCCCAGGGTTCTCTGAGCAGCTCCCCTGGGCTAGGCCTTGGGATCTAGAGATGAATCAACAGTAAGTCTGCATTCAAGGGACTCAGTCGACAAGCCTAGAACATCCAGTGAGAGACACACATGTAATAACAACATCGACAGCAGTAACAGTCGTGAAGGTTTAATATCTACCACGTGCCGGGCCCTAACCCATAGAATGCTAAGAATAACGGTACAGCCGGGTGTGGTAGCTTACTCCTGTAATCCCAGAATTTTGGGAGGCTGAGGCGAGAGGATTGCCTGAGCCCAGGGGTTCGAGTCCAGCCTGGGCAACTTGGTGAGATCTCATCTCTACAATAAAGAAAAATTAGCCGGGTATGGTGGCACAAACCTATAGTTCCAGTTACTTGGAAGGCTGAGATTAAAGGATCGCCTGAGTCTAGGAGGTTGAGGTTATGGTAGCCTGTATTCTAGCCTGGGCAATAGAGCGAAATTCCAACTCAAAAAAAAAAAAAAAAGAATAACAGTACAGGGTAGACCTCTCTTTGTTCATTTTGCAGATGAGAAACTGAGGCAGAGAGGTGAAATTACTTCCCCAAGGAGACTATCCAGGGAGCAAGTGATTGAGGTGGGACTGAACCCAAGTCTAGCTCCAATGTTTTCCCTGCAGACAAGTCACAGAGCCCCTGGGAGTGCTACAGGATGACCAGAAAAGTTTTCGAAAGGAGCAAAGGTCAGGGAACATCCATCTTAGGGGTGACCCATGAGTCAAGATATGAAACAAGGAGCAGCCAGTCTCCTCTACCGCAACTGGCTGAATTGATACCTTTAAACTCTTTCTTACTATAATACAAGAAGCACCAAGCAACGGTTCCTTCTTCCCTGCCAGAAGTCTCAAATCTTAAATGGACAATAATTGATAAATAGCCACGCAGGGCAGACCTTAAAGGGATCCCCAACACGGTCCTAGACAACCCTCAGGTAAGCAGAGCAGTTTACCATGCCTGGCCCATCTTAACCATTTTAGTACAGTAGTGTTAAGAATGTTCACATTGGCCAGGCTCAGTGGCTCAGCCTGTAATCCCAGCACTTTGGGAGGCTGAGGTGAGTGGATTGCCTGAGCTCGCGAGTTCGAGACCAGCCTGGGCAATTTGGCGAGACCTCGTCTCTACAATAAACAAAAAATTAGCCGGGCGTAGTAGCGGGTGCCTCTAGTTACAGCTAGTTGGAAGGGTGAGGCAGAAGGCTCACCGGAGCCCAGCGGGTCGACGCTGGGGTGGCCATGAGTGTGCCACTGCACTCTAGCTTGGGTGACAGAGTGTGACTCCAACTTAAAAAAAAAAAGGAATGTTCACATGGTTTTGGAACAAACCAATTTGCAAAATTTTTTCATCTTGCCAATCTGAAGCTCTCTGCTCACTTAGGAGTCACGCCTCATCTCTCTCATCCCATCTCAGCCCTGGCGGTCACAATGAAGCTGTTTTAACTTTTGGTGCCCACAGAGCGGTGTGGTGAGCACTTAGGGGTATGGGCTGTGGGATCAGACATGCTGGGTTCCAGAGCCCCCCTCCAATTACGAGCGATGATGAATGAGTGCCCCATCTGAACCTCAGTCACCTCATCTGTAAAATGGGAGATGACAAGAGTGCCATTCCCTGCCAATCCTTTGATCTGGCCCCGCCCATTCTACTCTGGAGGACTCTGGGAGTGGCATTAGGGGCAGGGTCCAGCTGGAGTCTGCTCTGCCTGCTCGCTGGGGTCTTGCTGTCCTGGGTAAGGCCAGGGTGTGCCATGCAAGTGTGGCAACCAGCCTCTCGGCTCTGTATTTGGGGCCCAGCCTTGGTGTACCCACCAGCATGTGAGGACTGGTCAGGTCCCCTCACCGGCCTCAACAGGCGGCGCTCTGGGGCATGGACCCTATCTCACTGTCTCTGCATTCCCACACTGGGCTCAGTCTGGCACACGTGACAGGAGTTCAGTGAGTAACCACCTGCTGCTGCACGAGTGAGGGTGACAGCCGCTTCCTTGGGGAGGAGGTGGAGGTGGCTATAGGATTCCCCAGGGGGAGGGCAGGGAAGGGCCCTGACACCTCTGGAAGAACGAACCCTCAGGGTAGGGCATTGAAAGGTAGGTAGAGCCGGGCTCAGTGGCTCAGCCTGTAATCCCACGCCTTTGGGAGGCTGAGGTGAGTGGTTGCCTGAGCCCGCGGGTTCGAGACCCGCCTGGGCAGCGAGACCTCATCTCTACAAAAAATCAGCCGGGCGTGATAGCACATGCCTGTAATTCTGGCTACTCGGAAGGCTGAGAATGGGAATGCAGGTCAAAGCTAAGGTGGCCATGAACGTGCCACTGCACTCCAGCCTGGGCGACAAAGTGAGACTCTGACTCGAAAAAAAAAAAAGAAAGGTAGGTAGAGCCCACCAGGTCTGGGGTCTGGGAATTCAGCTACACCCAAAAGTCTCAGGCTCTGGCTCTCCAGACACAAACCGGGAGGAAAATACCAACACTGAACACCATGTCATACTTACCGTGAGCTAGTGCTGTTCTGTGTGGTTTCTGTTTCTGGGGAAGGAATATTATTGGGGGGTCCCTGTGCGAAGCACCTATCTCACAGGGCTGTGAGTCTCCCACGAGTTGTTCAAGAAAAGTGTTATCACCACCACCATCGAGGAGGGAAGGGAAAAAGCAGAAACTACCCTGTGCTGTAAAGTAGCCAAGCTGCTAAGACTCCTCTTTCCCCTTTGACATGGCATAATCACCTCCTTCCAGAAGGTTCTGCCACCCCGATCGGCTTAGGCACCTTCCCGTGCTACCCCGGACACCTGGGCAGGACGCTCCAGGGGCTGTCTCGGTTCTCTCCCTGTCATCTGCTTTCATCACGTGTCCCTTGGCCCTGGGAGGGTTACCATGGGCCTGGCACACAGTAAGTGCTCAGCACGTGTACGGGAATGCACCGTAACAGGCTCACCTTCTTGGTCCCATACATGACTTCCATGAACTTCTCGTCGGCGTCCTGAAAGCGCTGATCGAGGAAGGAACTTGTTTTCCGCACCAGGTTCCAGATCATGTAGTTATTGAGGAGGCTGTGGGGACATGAGGCAGTCAGGCTCAGTCAGGGGTGGGGGGTGGGAGAGGGTTGGAAGTCACCTGGGGTTGGAGGTGCCGCAGCACTTCCCCCGCTGACCTCTAGGGGGCTCTTACACCCGACCTGCCAACCCTGGCTCTTTCCCAGCCTGCCCTGGGGGTTTGCCTGGTTACTGCTCTCTAATCCCATGGAATGGAAGCTCTTCAAGGGAAAATCCTGGGCCTTCTACAACAGAAAACCCCTCACTGCCTAGCGCAATCACTTGTACACCAGAGGTGCTCAATAAACGCTTGTTGCCTCCTTGCTGCTTTGTGTCTGGAATCTGTGACACCCCAGCGTGGAGACTCATCCACAGGGCTGGGGTGGGGAGGAGGCAGTCATCTCCACAGCTTGGAGATGCCTTAGTCAGAAGGCCACAGATGGGGAGTGGAGCCTAGAAACAGGAAGGCAGGGAGGCTCTGGCCAGCCAGGCAGAGGTTTCCATGGTGACAGTTCCCTCTGCCCCACCCCCGGGGCACAGGGAACAAAGGAGGTACACCTTAGCCCAAAGATGTTTACTACAGTGAACACCACCTTCTAATCAGAATCAACCAAAATGTCTGACAACAGGAGGAGGGTAAGTAAATAACCCTATTTATACCCAATAGAAGTACTGTGCAGCAGGCTTAAGCCTGTAATCCCAGCACTTTGGGAGGCAGAGGCGAGAAGATCGCCTGAGCTCACGGGTTTGAGACCAGCCTGGGCAAATTGGCAAGACCTCACCTCTACAATAAATCAAAAAATTAGCCGGGTGTGGTCGCGCACGCCTATAATTCTGGCTACTTGGAAGACTGAGGTGGAAGGAGAGCCTGAGCCCAGCAGGTCGACACTGGGGCACAGCAGCGTGCCACTGCACTTCAGCCTGGGCAACAGAGTGAGACTCCAACTCAGAAAAATAGAAAAAATCATTAAAAATATTAACTAAAAACACTGGCTGACATTTATGGATCCCATGAGGTGCCAGGCCCTGTGTTAAGACCCGTCCCGTGAACCACTTCACTTGATTTTCACAGTACCCCTACTCAGCAGGTGCTATCTGTATCCCCATTTTATGGATGAGGAAAATGAACCTTAAAAAGGGTGAGAAGGGGCCAGGTGTGGTGGCTCATGCATGTAATACCAGCACTTTGGGAGAACTTTTAAGAGGATTGCCTGAGCCCACAGGTTCGAGACCAGGCTGGGCAACTTGGCAAGACCTCATCTCTACAAATACATCAAAAAATTAGCCAGGCATGGTGGCGCGTGCTTGTAATTCCAACTACTTGGAAGGCTGAGGCAGAAGCATCACCTGAGCCCAGCAGGTCAAGGCTGCAGTGGCTGTGAGTGTGCCACCATACTCCAGCCTGGGCGACAGAGTGAGACTCTGATTCAAAAAAAAAAAAAAAAGTTTGCCCAAGGCAACAGAGCTGGTAGGAAACAGCTGGGATTTGAACCTATGCCTGTAACCAGGATGCCCTGTTCCCTCTCCTAAGAGCCTGCCCCGGGGCCCATCTTCCCGAGTCAGCTTGGCACCCCCCAATCCCGCCCACCCTGCCTGAGAAGGGGGCTGTTTGTGAGAGGCATGCCCCAGGTCCCTTACCATTTGTCAGTGTTGTTGATGAGTGTGGAGACCTGCTCAAGGTATTCCTTGTCGTAGACCACAATAGGCTCGGATTCATTGATCTCCACGGGGTAGAAGATGGTATTGAGAAACGGCAGCCAGTTGATGGCGGGTGCGAGGGTCTGCGAGGAAAGGGGACAATGTGATGCTCTGGGCTGCTTCTCTCACAGCCAGGGTCCCCAGAGTGGTCTCTGCAGAAGGCATCACCATGCTGTGGTGCTGTCTAACAGTGTACCGGACAGTTGGTCAAACAGAGGCTGCCTGACTCCTGTTAGGGTGTCTGTAGGCAGAATTCTAAGGAGTCCAACACCCAAATGTAACTTGAGATGGAAAAAAAAATTGAATAAGGAAAGACGCCACACAGTGGTAAAAGCCACAGCTACCATTCACCAAGTGCCTCCTGGGTGCCAGGCGCCATCTCGGAAGACCCACGTGTTATTATCCCAGTTGGTCCTCACGAGAGCCAAGCAGTAGGTATTATGATCCCGATGAAGAGACCGAGCTTCAGTCAGGCTCCAAACAGTTAAGCATGTAGAATCTGCAGCCAGACAGTCTTGCCTCACATTCTTGCTCTCTTACTCACTGCAACTTTGAGTAAGCCAATTAACCCCTCTGAGCCTTGGTTTCTCATCGGAAATATGAGGATCACCATAAAAACACAACCTGCCCCATCGGGTTATGGTGAGGACTGAACGAGCTGGTGCTGTCTGTTCTACTCAATGTGGGCTCCTGAAACACCAACTCACGTCTGTGTGACTGGCAAATTCAGGACGATAGAGTATAATGCATGCACCACTTAGGTCTGTAGGTGATGTTTCTCAAGCATGGGCTCTGGAAGACAAACCCTCAGCTCAGCCCACGCACATGGGAGGCTGGTCAGCTCGCCCTGAAGTGACTGAAAATGGGTACTTGTACCCGGGGCTGGCTCCCTCCTCACAGAGGTTGAGGTTCCATCCAGCCCTGCAACTCTCAGTCTCCAGCAGGCCATACTTTGTCCTTGGCTGCCCCAAAGTTGTCTACTGCTCAGAGCTCCTTGTCTATCCACAGGGCTTAGTGTCCACGGCCAGCACCTCCCGGCCAGTCCTTTTCCCACGGCAGCCTCCAGCACTGCTGAGCCACTTCCCAAGGGTCCAGCCATTGTTTGGTTAGGGTGCTGATTACCAAACTGTACAATTTTTTATAACCTGTGATAAAAGCTGGGCACAGAGGCTCATGTCTTTAATCCCAGCTTTGAGAGGCTGAGACAAGGGGATCACCTGAGTCCAGGAGTTCAAGACCAACCTAGGCAACATAGCAAGACCCTGTCTCTACAAAAATAAAAAAATTAGCTGGGCATGGTGGTATATGTCTGTAGTCCCAGTTACTTGGGAGGCTGAGGTGGAAGGATCACCTGAGCCCAGGAGGTTGAGGCTATGGTGAGCTGTGATTGTGCCACTGCACTCCAGACCGGGCAACAGAATGACACCCCAACTCAAAAAAAAATTGTGATAAAATACATACACATAAAATGTACTATCTTAACCATGTTTAAGAGTACCATCCTAGACAGGCACGGTGGCTGATACTTGTAATCCCAGCACTTTGCGAGGTGGAAGCGAGAGGATTGCCTGAGCCCAGGGGTTCAAGACCAGCCTGAGCAACATGGTGAGATCGCGTCTCTACAATAAATCAAAAAATTAGCCGGGCATGGTGGTGCATGTCTGTGGTTCCAGCTACTTGGAAGGTTGTGGTGGAAGGATTGCCTCGCCCCAGCAGGTGAGGCTGCAGTGACCGTGAGCATGCCACTGCACTCCAGTCTGGGCAACAGAGTGATACGCTGACTCAAAAAGCAAAAAAAGAGTATCATCCAGGGGCCTTAAGTCCATTCATATGCTGTGCTACCATCACCACTATCTGTCCACAGGTCTCATCTTGTAAAATGGCAAAGTCTGTACCCATTAGACAGCAACTTCCCACTGCCTCACCCCCTGCTGCTGGAAACCACCTTGCTACATTCAGTCTGTACAAATCTGACTGCTCCAGGGACCTCATATATACAGAATCAACAGGATCTGTCCTTTGGTGATGGGCTTATTTCACTTAGTATACCGTCCCCAGCCAAAGTCACATAACTTCAGGTGCACTCTTGTCCTTATTCTCCCCAAGTAGTGTTATTTTGAGCATGCAGTTGTACAGAAGGCAAGGATTTTCAAGATGATATATACTGTGTCACAGCAAAAATGCCTGAATATGCCAATCACTTAGATGATCTATCTAGCACTTAGTAAGCAACCCATCAACGCTGGCCATTACCATTGTCGCTCAAGGTATGCCAAGAGTGGCCCTGGGGCCTAACTCCAGATTCTGTTCTCTGTTTGCTTGAAAAAGGGCAAAGTGCGAGATAAATAAAGGAAATGAGAGACACACCATGAATGGCCTTCATGTGGGAAAAATCAATGACTAGCGTAAAATTAGAATAGAACGTAAGATCAACCCAAGCCTATTGTAAGTGCCTATGATGCCCTCTGAGAAAGGCAGCCATCAACCCTCACTTAACAGTCACTGCCTCTGCAGATGACGTAAGGTGCCTTTCTTAAAGTCACACAGTTAGTGACGGTTTAAGATTCACTTGTCAGCCGGGCTCGGTGGCTCAGCCTGTAATCCCACGCCTTTGGGAGGCTGAGGTGAGTGGATTGCCTGAGCCCGCGGGTTCGAGACCCACCTGGGCAGGGAGACCTCATCTCTACAATAAATCAAAAAATCAGCCGGGCGTGGTAGCGCGCGCCTGTAATTCCGGCTACTCGGAAGGCTGAGGCGGAAGGATCGCCGGAGTCCAGCAGGTCGAGGCTGCGGTGGCCGGAAGCGGCCACTGCACTCCAGTCTGGGCGACAGAGTGAGACTCCAACTCAAAAAAAAAAAAAAAAAAAGATTCACTTGTCTCCCTGGGTTCAAAAGGGCAGCTTAGCTGTTGAGGAACAAGGACCTCCAAGGACAGGTGAGAATGTGAGGGCAGGTCCAAAGGCCGTGGAGGGCTGGTAGAATTAATAACTGGCTCTCAGTTGACAGGTCAACACTCCCACAGTGACTGATTGCAAACTGCCCTCAGAGTCGGGAAGAAGTGTGCACCGCAGGGTCCAGAGCCCGTGAGCTCCAGCAAGTCCCTGCCTGCCCCATAAGGAGATGAGCTGAGAAGAGTCCTAGCTGGGGGTGAGCAGATCTGGGAACAGCTCTGGGACCATGAGCCCTTTCCTATCCTTTTTCTGAAGTGGGGTCAACACTCGCCCCTCCCAGAGCTGACAGCTCTGTGCCCCTCAGTGGGCATGCTCAGTAAACTGAGTCTCCCTTCTCCCTACCTCAGGCAGGTCATCTCTGGGGCTGATATTTAATGTTTCTGTGGCTACAAAGCATGGAGGCATGCTTGAGAGATCTTCAAATGGGGCTCCCCGGTCAGAGCCACCTGGCAGCATGACCTGTTTACACAGGAACGCCACTGTTTTCCCGATGAGTGGAAGCTTCATAAACTGCAAGTAATTGGAACTCTCTGATCAAGGGACAGATATCAGATGGCAAGAAATCCCTCTGTACCCAACACAAACCTGCCTCTTGAGGGAGAGCAGATGTTCTGGGCAGGGACTTTCCCACAACTCTGAGATAAGATGTGTTGAGTATCAGGATTTTCAGTTTCCACATCTGGCATGAGTGAGCTCCTAACTTAAACACAGGTACCCAGCTGTATCTCCATGGAGATGGCTGTTTGAACGGACTAGGACATTCCACTTGTGACTCGGACCCTCTGGGCATGCTGGTGAGCTCATTTTTCACACCCACAGCCAAGGGGTATAGTGAGTCATAAAACAACTAACTCAAGCAGGTTTGAGACAGGGATGATGGGGGGAGAAGGATGCTTCTGGGCTTTATCTCAGCTGGAAAAATGATGGAAGAGGCTGGGGTTCAGTCCCAAACAACCCTTAGTGTGGGGGTCTTGGAAAGGAAGGGAAAGACCCTCAGGCTCCCAAAGAAGTACCAGGAGGATATAGGATTCATAGCTCTGAATTCACCCTCTGCGGGTGGCTAGCCTGGAGCCATTTCGTCCTCTATCAGGGCTAGCCTAGGATCACACTGTGAAGTCTAGAAGACCATTCCCTGAGTCATCTGGAGCATGAGAAGAAAACCAAATTCCCTGACACCAGGGAACAAGACATTCTCTGCCCCAGGGTGGAATGAATCAAACTGGTTTAGTGCTGGGGACCTGGGTGACATTGCCAGTAACAAAGGAATAATCATAATCACTATAATATGCTATGCTTATATTGTACAGTCAGTTTACAGGATGGAATCTCATCCTTCACCTCAACTTATTCTCCTACAACTTATGTGCAGGCCAGGCTGAAATTTACTCAGGACATGGGGCTTCAGGGGCCCAGGACATCTTTAAATGTTAGACACAAATTTTTTTTAATGAGTTGGAGTCCCCTTCTGTTGCCCAGGCTAGCGTGCAGTGGCACAATCACAGCTCACCACAGCCTCAACTTCCTGGGCTCAGGTGATTCTTCTCCTGAGTAGTTGGGTCTACAGGCGTGCACCACCACACCCAGCTAATTAAAAAAAATTTTTTTTTAGAAATGAGGTCTTACTACGTTGTCCAGTCTGGTCTCAAACTCCTGGCCTCAAGCAATCCTCTTGCCTTGGACTTCCAAAGTGCTGGGATTATGGGTGTGAGCCACCGCGCATACCCGGCCCATATATGCCATTTCTTTTGGGAGACAGTCCATGATTTTCAACCTGTTCCCAAAGGACTCTGTGACTTAAGTTAAGAACCATATCCCGGCTGGGCACTGTGACTCAGCCTGTAATCCCAGCACTTTGGGAGGCCGAGGTGAGAGGACTGCCTGAGCCTGGGGGTTTGAAACCAGTCGGGCCAGGCATGCGTCTATAGTTCCAGCTACTTGGAAGGCTGAGGTAGGTGGAAGGATCACCGGGGTCCAGCAGGTCAAGGCTATGGTGGCTGTGAGCATCCACTGCACTCCAGCCTGGGTGACAAAGAGTGAGACTCCAACTCTAAAAAAAAAAAAAAAAAGACCACATCCCTGTGAGGGCAGGTGCTGCATCTCATTTGTCTCTGTGTTCTGCCACACAGTAGCTATGAGTGGATGAGCAAAGCCCCCCTACGAGGAAGGAAACCGAGGCTCCCAGTGGTGGGCTGTGTGTCTTGTTCAAGACCACACAGCATGTGGGCAGCTGGGTCGGGCGGCCTCCTGACTCTGAGCCTGGGGGCTCAGCCCACTGCAGCCTCTGCTGAACTCGTCCACTTCCACCTCGGCAGCTGAACCTCGCAGCTGGGGGGCGCACAGGTCTTTCCTTCCGTGCTCAGAAGGAAAGTGCAAAAGCAATGGGAACAGGATGCCCAGGCCACGCTGGCGACCACGCTGGGCCTGTGTAGTGGGGTTCCTGTGTCTTCTCCGCCACTCCTGGCATGGACATTTGGCACATGGCCATGTGGGCAGCTGAGGCATGGCGGGGATCCTTCCGGCTGAGAACTGGGCAGCTGGGGCAAGCAAGTTACGCTGTACAAACAGCACGTTCCTCGACTTCCTGGCCTCAGGGCAGAAAAACAGTGCCAGGTGGTGCCCAGCACCAGCTGCAGATCTCAGCATGGCCACGCAGCTCCGCCCGCCCTCATGCCAGCTCCCCTGGGACCTGATGGGCAGTGGGTACCAGCAGGAGACCAGGCTCTCTTGCCCTCCCTCTGGGCCTCTGCATGGGCGGTCCCTCTGCCTGGGACACTCAGTAGGTCTGGCGAACGCTCCTCCAGCTCCTCTTCCCCACCCCTGGCTTCTAGGGTCTGCTGCTTTTGCCCAGAACACTTAGTAATGAGGCTGGGGCTGGCTCCCAGGGGTGTCCTCTGCTGGCCTGGATGCACATCTAGAGCAAAGCCCATCTGCCTCATGCACCTGTCGGCTGGAGGAGCAGGGGAAGAACAGAGGGCGGGGCTCTAGCGTCCTTCCTGGAAGAAGGAGGAACAGACGGGCAGAACTCGGCTGTCTGGAAGGTGGAGAAGAAGGGAGCAGGCACATCGGGGTGCCCTGGCACACACATGCACCCTCCCCAGCACAGTGGCAGGAGCGAGGTCGAGCCATGCATTCCCAGGGATGGAGAGGAGGAAGATCAGCAGCGGCCACTGCGGATTCTTCTGTGACTCCTGAAGCCCAGGACAAGGCTGGATGGATGCACTGGAAAGAAGGAACCTCCAGCAACCCACTCCAGACTCTCGGGGCCCAAGCAGCCACCAGGGGGCAGCCTTTGGCAGAGGTTGACCCGCAGAGGGGCCACCAGGCTTCCCTGGGTCACACCAGTTATAGAGAGCGGCACATATCTGACTCCCATTATACCTCCCCTGGGATGTCACCAGGGCATGGTCAGAGCTCCAGCGAGCCCATCCTGAGTCCAGTGGTCAGTTCCTCTGCCACCTGGGAGCCTCCAGGCCTTGGACACGTCACTTAACCTCCTGGCTCAGAAACAAGGGAGGAGAGCTTATTGCAACCAGGTTCAACGGGCGTAGTGCCAGAGAGACTGGAAATACCCTCTCCGTGTGAGCTGTTATTGTCGTGACCTAGAGTCTCCAGTAAATGCTGTGATAGGGAAGCAGTCTGTCGTAGGCAAGAACCTACACTGGAGTTACTCACTAGCTGCATGGCCTTCAGCAGTAACTTGACCTCTCTGAGCCTCAGTTTTTCCATCTGTGAACTGGGGATAACAACCACCCCTCCTTTGTAGGAGGGGTCCAAGGATTTGCTGAAGTGGCTGAAAAAAGCCCCCAGACCGGCACGCTGTCCTGAAGCCCGATGGCCGACCCAGCCTCTGCACAGCCAGAGCCCACATTACCTGCAGCTCGGCCGCCGTCACTTTGTGGTAGATGAGCTCCTCATCACGGCGCTTCTCCTGGGGGATGGTGATGTTGGCCAGCGCCGTCTCAAAGTCCAGGATCTGCTGCATCTGGGGCCGGATGGCGTCCTCATCTCCCCCGCCCAGCAGCTTCCCCAGCTGGACCATGTAGTTTAGGTATCCGGTCAGCACCTATGGGTCCCGCCCGCAAACTGTCACTGCCTGACCCCCTTCAGCCCCGCTGCCCACTGGACGAGGGTAGGGGGGCAGGGCCAGTGAGTCCTGCAAGGGAGCCGGGGTGGTGTGCTGCCCTCAGGACACCCACGGGGAACGACATTGAGAATGACGCTGGCACCACACTTCTCCATGCGCCCACAGTCCTCAGGAGAAAGCCCACAGCCTTTGGACAGCTGGTCCTCATGCGGCTGGGCCCTGCCGTCTCAGCCCTGTCCCCCGTTCTTGGAATGCACCTTTTCTGACTGCCCATCACCCCCCTGTTCCCACATCTGAAGTGGGTCCCCAGGGTAGACTTTCTCCGCTCACCACACCCTGTCACAATGTAGGGTCATGCATCCAGTTGGGCAGTGCATTAGGAATTGCTGGCCTCCCCACAAGCCCATGAGCCCCACGGGACGGGGACCCTGGCGGCTTGTTCGCCACCATCTCCCCGACATCAGGCACGCCGTGGACGCTCGCTCAATACAAGCAGGGGGAGGACGATGGACAGCGAGGGAGCCTCAGGCGAGGTCTGCCTGGGGATGGGCTGGGGGGAAGGAGGTGTGAGCTTTGGGCACGTGGATCCGGATGCGAATCTCAGCCTCACTGGCTGTGTGACTTTGAGCAGGTCACTTAGCGTCTCTAAAACTTATTCCCTCTGCTGTAAAAGGTCAGGTCAAATGAAAGGCCATTTGACAGATGAGCCAAACAAGTTCAGGGATTATTAGGAGGTATGTGCAGGGTTATTAGGAGGGTCAGAGGGGATGGATAAAAGGCCTGGCACCCACAAATGGTGGTGGCTGTTATCATGCCTCCCTCTAGAATAGGGACAAATGATACTGGTCCCCTGCCCCTTGTGTTCACAAGCCTGAATGGGACAGTCAGCCTAGGAATGTCCCTCCCTGCCAGGGACAGCCTGTCACTCATCAGGTAAGTGATATCTCTGGACTCCTCTAGCTGCAAAGACCTGCCCAGGCAGGGTGGGAGCAGCCACGCTGGGGCATCCCGGGCGGTGGGCTAGGACAGAAGCCGCTCTCTCTGGGGAGGCACACTCACCTTCTCATTTTCAGTTTTGTTCAGGTAATAGTCTCTCGAGGGCAAGCCCAGCCCAGACTGGTCCACCTGGAGAAAGAGGGTGGCGTGAGAGGGAACCCCACACACGTGCACCTGCCCGCCACATGGCCTCCTGCCGAGGATGGATGGCACGTTCCAGCAAAGGTCCCAGCAGGAGCATGAGTTGGCAGGCGGAATCACTGATGGGCTCGCCCGGGACAGGATGACACATTCCTGCCCATACACGTGCTCAGGGCTCCTGGGCCCTCAGAAGGGCTGGGCGTGGCCACCCTCCTCTGCCATCATCTCCCTGCCTCTATTTCCCCAAACACTTCCTCAGTGGCTGGGAGCCACTCACAAGCTGTGTGACCTTGGTCAAGTTACTTGCTTAGCCTTTCTTTTTTTTTATTTATTTTTATTTTTTTTATTTTTTGAGTTGGAGTCTCACTCTGTCGCCCAGACTGGAGTGCAGTGGCCGCTCCCGGCCACCGCAGCCTCTTCCTGCTGGGCTCCGGCGATCCTTCCGCCTCAGCCTTCCAAGTAGCTGGAATTACAGGTATGCACTACCACGCCCGGCTGATTTTTTGATTTATTGTAGAGATGAGGTCTCCCTGCCCAGGCGGGTCTCGAACCCGCAGACTCAGGCAATCCACTCACCTCAGCCTCCCAAAGGCGCAGGATTACAGGCTGAGCCACCGAGCCCAGCTAGCCTTTCTTTTTTAAAAAATAGGGACCACTGCAGCAGGGTCTTGCAGAGGGGAAGAGATTCCATGCTTAACCTCTCTGATCCTCAGGCTACTCATCAGGAAAATAAGGGAAATAATACCTCACCTTCATAGCTAGAATGAGGATTTAAGAAGAGCGCTCCAGCAAAGGGCTTGCCAGGCAGGAGAGGGTCAATTCCTGATAGGTACAATTTGAACCTTACGGCCTCACCTTGACATACCTAGGATAGGTGCTATTATAATTCATTTGATTGATAAGAAAACTGCAGCTCAGACAGGTTGAGACACTTGCCGAAGGTCACACAGTGAGTGAAGGGCAGAGATGGGCTGGGAACTCAGCCTTCATGACCCTCCCAGCCTTGGTTTCATCTGAGGTTGGCACAGATCAGTGTTGGGGCAACCGCTACATGCTGATCCTCAGACTAGGGCAAGCTCTGACAGGGGAGATTGACTCATTCTAAGCAGAGCCACAGAGGACAGATGCTGAGGCCAGGGGAACCAGGAGGTGGCTTCAGCTGTGCCCAGGAGTTGACACCACTCTTGGGGCCCACAGTGACCAATCAGAAAGCTCATCTGTGGTGCTGGACCCACCTTCCCCAGGTTCTGCCCTTCCTGGTCTCTTGCCTATAGGGATCTTGCCAGTGGGGGCCTCCAGAAATAACCTGGGCTCAGAACCAGAAGCCTGCTGCCTCCCCCAGGCAAGTCTCCCCGAACGCCAGCACTCGTTAAACTCAAAACAAGAAGCCATGCTCCTTCCTCCTCCTGGGATTTCCAGCCAGTTCACCTGGATCACGTTGCTGTTGGAGTTCTTGGAGTCAGCACTGACGTAGACGGAAAAGAAGGGTGAGGTGCGGAAATGGGCGGTGACCACCTGCAGGGTGTCCTGGAAGTTGTCCTTGGCCCAGGGACCTGTGATGTTCCAGCCTCCGAGCTGTGGAGAAAGAGAGTGGGCAGGCAGGTGATGAGGTGGCTGGGAGACCCAGATGCCAATTGTGGGTCTTCAGCTGACTTGCTCTGTGACCTTGAAGCAGTCATTTGACCTCTCTGAGCTTTAAGAGCAAATTGGGAGGCTAGGTATGGTGACTCACATCTGTAATTCCAGTACTTTGGAAGGCTGAGGTGGGAGGATCGCTTGAGCCCAGGAGTTTGAGACCAGCCTGGGCAATATAGCAAGACCCTGTCCCTATGAAAAAAAAAAAAAAGAGCAAACTGGTTGGTCTTCACCGGTCGCTTCTGACCCATCAGTCGGAGACCCACAAATGGAGCAAAGACTTATCCTAGACAAGCAAGACCTGAACTCATGTGTGGCTCCTCCCTGGGTGACTGGAATGGGGACAGAAAGGTTTTTCCCAGTACACTGCTTACTTTTTGGATATCAAATCATGTGAATGCGATTACTATCAAAACATAAATTCAATTGTGCCTATGGGGAAAAGGCTCCATAAGTTTAATGTGGTTGATAAACTATGGTTGACTTTAGTCTCTCTCAAAGTTGGAATTCTCAATGTTTAAGCTTTAAATGCTCAAGTCTTTTGAGATGGGGTCTTGTTGTGGTGCCCAGACTAGAGTGCAGTGGCATGGTCAAAGTTCACTGTAGCCTCAAATTCCTATGCTCAAGTGGTACTCCTGCCTCAGCCTCCCAAGTAGCTAGGACCTCAGCACAACCTGCCATGCATGGCTAATTTAAATTTTTTTGTTTTCTGAGTCAGAGTCTCACTCTGTCGCCCAGGCTGGAGTGCAGTGGCCTGATCACAGCCACCACAGCCTTGACTTCCTGGGCTCAGGTGATTCTTCTACCTCAGATTTTCAAGTAACTGGAACTACAGGTGTGCACTATCATACCCGGCTATTTTTTTGATTTATTGTAGAGACAAGGTCTTGCCAAGTTGCCTAGGCTGGTCTCAAACCCCTGGGCTCAGGCAATCCTTTCGCCTCTACCTCCCAAAGTGTTAGGATTACAGGCATGAACCCTCTACACCTGGCCTAACTTTTAAATTTTTTGTAGAGACAGGGTCTTGCTATGTTGTCCAGGCTGATCTCCAGCTCCTGGGCTCAAGGGACCCTCCTGCCTCAGCCTCCTGCCTGGGAGGATTTTTAAAAATCTCCCTGGTTTCCTGGGTTTGGCCTGTACTGGCACATGGGACCTGTCCAGAGAGGGAACAGTACAGTTCTGAGTGCCTGCAGCCATCAACCCTGCTGTAATACCTTCTCGAAGCCAAACTAGGAGACAGGACCCTCAAGGGAGCACAGGGCAGCCAGAAAACACCACAGCCACCTTCCTGCTGTGCCAAGCAGCCTTGGGCAGGCCCCTTGGAGTCTGCTCAAGATCCACAAGGAGGCTGGGCACAGAAGCCGAAGTGGGAGGACTGCTTGAGCTCAGGAGTTCAAGATCAGCCTGGGCAACAAAGTGAGACTCCTCTATTAGAAAAAAAAAAGAGGTCAGGCTCAGTGGCTCAGCCTGTAATCCCATGCCTTGGGAGGCCGAGGTGAGTGAATTGCCTGAGCCCGCAGGTTCGAGACCCGCCTGGGCAACTTGGCGAGACCTCACCTCTACAATAAATCAAAAAAATTAGCCGGGCGTGGTAGTGTGCGCCTGTAGTTCCAGCTACTTGGAAGGCTGAGGCGGAAGGATCGCCAGAGCCCAGAAGGTCGAGGCTACGGTGGCCGGGAGCGGCCACTGCACTCCAGTCTGGGTGACAGAGTGAGTCTCCAACTCAATAAAAGAAAGAGAAAAAATATAAAAATACACACATACATACACACAAAGACCTACTGGGAGGTGCCCAGGAAGAAAGTCTTCTCCCCTGGCTTGAGAGTATGTGTGTGTGTGTGTGTGTGTGTGTGTGTGTGTGGTGACCAGGGTAAGTAGTGCTCTCCTCATAGGGAGGCCCTGTTTCTGGTCCAAGACTCTCTATTGGTCTTTCTGGAACATGCACACACAGCTCCACACATGCAAACATACCCCTCTGAGAAAAAAGAGGCAGCGATGTAGAGGAACATTTTCCCTGTAAACATGCCCCCTGTCCCACACACAGATGCACAGAGACAGATGACAGACATCCACAGCAGATGCTGACACACACCCTCACACAAACACATGCAGACATCCCCACCCACACAGACACACATCACACACACATACACAAACACACACACACATATCACCGATACACAGACGCTACTGTCCAGCAGGGCATGGTGGCTGGAGGTGTGAGGTGGCTGGGTCCCTGGTGGCACATGAGAGCTGGGACAGAAGCCAGAGGGGCACACGGGCAGGAGGAGGCAGGGAAAGTTGGCCCCAGGGACTCACCTTCTCGATGAGCTCCATCAGAGGCTTGGCCCTGAGCTCCTCAATCCTGGTCTCGTTCATACACGCGCGGTAGTATACCTGTGCCTTCCTCTCTGCCTCGCTCGCGCTGGCTGTGGCATTTTCTGGAACGACAGACAGCAGAATTTGCCATGTGCCCCCATTTGCCCACTGGGCAGCCCTGGCGAGTCTTCCTTCTCGGATTCTTGGTGCTCTCTGCTGTATAAAAGAGCTCTGCCATCTGGCTTCGGGCTACGGTGAGGACCTTGGTTGCAGTGGGGACACAGGTGCCCCTGGGCAGAGCCTGACTGCAAATAAGAAGAGCCTGCCATGTTTCTCCCCCTCTGCCGATCGGGTTCACAGACGTGTCCCCAGGTTGGCAGCCCGGGCCCACCCACAGGACAGTCTGCTTGCCCTGCAGCCAACACGTGGCACACACGCCCCTGCCTGGTGCGTGGGACAGAGGCTTGTCTTGGTTTTCAGGTCCCAGATGACCTTTCGTGTGATAAAGACTAGAGTTGCTCGGAGCCTTGAAAGGCTTCATTCATTATGAAGTCACTTTCCGCTTCCTCCTCGCGGGGGCTGGCGCATCCACCAGGCTCAAGGTCTCCTCTAAGGGCCGTTTTCCACCACCCTTGCCAAGACCTGAAAGCTGTACCTCCCTCCTGTTGTGGTTTCTCAGGCCTTGCCCTGGACACCCAGGAGACTCCTCCCTGTTCCCTCACCCCCGTGCTCTAATCTGGATGCCACTTGCTGAAGGCCATGCTCCCGAGGGTGTATAAGCGTGGAAGGCTCCCGTCTACACCCGGCAGAGGTGGTTACTTTCTGCTGTTCAGGGCCACAGGGGACCTACTATGTGCCAGGGTTCCTGTGCCCATGTGGTCCTCTCAGAGCCCTGCTCCAGACCACACCAGGTGCCCTGACACCCTCAATGCCGTCTGTCCCACTTGCTCCCTCCCTCGAAACTTTCTCACTGCTCTAGCCACTTTCCCTCATTTCTTTTTTTTCTTTTTTCTTTTTGTAGTCAGAGTCTCACTCTGTCACCCAGGCTGGAGTGCAGTAGCATGCTCACAACCCCCTTAGCGTTGACCTGCTGGGCTCAGGCAATCCTTACACCTCAGCCTTCCAAGTATAGGCACGCACTACCATGCCCAGCTAATTTTTTCGATATATTGTGGTTTTTTTTCTTTTTTTTTTTTTTTGAGTTGAAGTCTCACTCTGTCACCCAGACTGGAGTGCAGTGGTATGCTCACAGCTACTGCAGCCATGACCTGCTGGGCTCTGGCGATCCTTCCACCTCAGCCTTCCAAGTTGCCGGAACTATAGGCGCACGCTACCATGCCTGGCTAATTTTTGATTTATTGTAGAGATGAGGTCTCACCAAGTTGCCCGGGTGGATCTCGAACCTGTGGACTCAGGCAATCCACTCGCCTCGGCCTCCCAAAGTGCTGGGATTACAGGCTGAGCCACTGAGCCTAGCCTCGATATATTGTAGAGATGAGGTCTCACCAAGTTGCCCAGGCTGGTCTCGAACCCCTGGGCTCAGACAATCCTCTCACCTTGGCCTCCCAAAATGCTTGGATTACAGGCTTGAGCCACCACGTCCAGCCCGCTTTCCCTCATTTCATACTCATTTCTGACCTGGACATCCCTTCCTTTGCTTCCTTCAAAGACCTCCCAAACCCCACCTCCTCCACGAAGATGTTTCTGGCAGAACTTACCCACCCGAGGAACAGATATTAGGTGTTTATTCTGCCAGGAATTGTGTGAGCCCCGGGACCCAGAAGAAAACATCCTAGTCTCTGCAAAGCTCTTGTATGGGATCCTGTTAAAACCCCGCTCAACCTTCAAGGCTTCTCGGAGGCCATCGTTCCTGCGAAGTTGTCCCTAAGATGTTCACTCCTGAAGGCCCTCAACACCCTGAGCACCTATGGGGTGCCAGTAACAGGCTGGGCACTAAGTTTTATGGACATCAATAAGACTTGCTTCCTGCTCCCAAGGAGCTCATGGTCTCCTGGGGGACACGGACCTACAAAGCAATGACTGCAAAACACAAAAATGCTCTGAGCAATACAAGTGACTATGGGGCACAGAGAAGTGACCCCCTTGGGGGGGTGGGGAAAGGAAGGAGGTCTCCAGAAGGTGTTCACTTGTGTCTATTCTCAAATAAGAAAAGCTGTTTACCAGGTAGAAATGAGGGGAGGGCACACTGGGCTGGCGTAGCAGGACAGTGTGGGGACATGCAAAGATGCATAAAAGAACACACTGACCAGAGCAAAGCACAAAGGGCACGAGTTACTTCCCACCCAGTCTTTCATCAGCCTTCCCAGCCATCACCCCAGAGAGCTCCCTGCCTCCCATTCTCTCCATGAATAGCACCATGGTTTGCTCTGTTCAGAGACCCTGGTATTGCTGAAGTCAGGGTGACAGCCTTGAATGGGGGATGGGACCAGCCTCAAGCTAGTTTGAAGGGAGACACAGAGACAAGAGGACCCCTGGAGTGAGAGACGGGTCAGGAGCCTGAACGAGGGACGATGGAAGGTATGCACAGCCCTGGAGACCACAGGCTACCACGCCAAGTTCTGGAAACACCTGTGTGTCTCGCAGACCCCATGGGAGCAAGAAGAGGCTTCCCAGGGGAAGACCGGAAAACCGATAGGCTGCTCCCTGCTCCTCAGCCTCTGGGAAAGCAGAGGGGGAGCTCCCCACCCCTCCCAGGGGTCTTGTTTCCATGGCAACACCCCCAGTGGTTAGGCTCCTGGAAGGGAAGGCAGGAGAGTCCTCACTGCCCAGGAGGCAGCATCTTGCCACCCACATCTGGCTCTGGCCATGACCCTGAAATGCCAGGGTCAGCGTCAGGGGAGGCGCTCTGTGTGCTCTGGTCCAGGAGCAGGCCTGGCGTCTCCCTCCCCCAGAGGCCCAAGGCCACCAAGATAAGAGGCCCCAAGAAAGGCTCCCAGGAACAGGAACAGCCTGACTGGGTTAATTACAGCATGTTCCAAGGCCCCCTGGCCTCTCTTTCTTGACACTTTTCTGAATTATCCCTGGAGGGAGGAGTGCCTCCTTCAGTCACAGCCTCCCCCTCTCCTTCACTGAGAGGCTGCCCCGACCAAGTTCAAACCAAGTTCAAACTTCCTTCCTGCGGGCTCCAGCAACCTAGGAGCCAGGTTCACTTGTTTCCCACCAGTCTATGGAGTTCCTCTTGCTTGCCAATTGGGGCCTGTCCGACTGTGGGGGCCTGTCCGCATGAGGCTTGCAGCCTGGTGGGTGAGGCGGACAGCAACGAAACACTCACAGGATCACCTGATTACACACTGGAGTGAAGGCTGTGAGGAGGGAGGCCATGAGGCCTGGAGAAGGCCAGGGAGCCTCTCTGAGGAGGGCTTGTTTGAGCTTCAGGCAGAAGGACAAGCTCACCATGAGGTGGAAGTGGGGGCTGTTCCTGGGCTGCCTCACCCATAGGAGGCCCTCAGCACCCTGAGCTGAAAGAACAGGGCCCAGTGTTCCCCTGCCCCTCCTCGTGTTTTCTGAGTCGGAATCTCGCTCTGTTGCTAATCACAGCAATCCTGCTGCCTCAGTCTCCCGAGTAGCTGGGACAAGTGTGAGTCACTATGGCTGGCTAAATTTTATTTTTTGTAGAGACAAGGCCTTGCCATGTTGCCCAGGCTGGTCTCAAATTCTTGGGCTCAAGCAATCCTCCTGCCTTGGCCTCCCCAAGTGCTGAGATTATAGGTGTGAGCCACTGCACCTGGCCTGTTTTGACGAGGAAGAATACCATATTGGAGGATAAGAGAGTGATGAGGCCAGGTGCCCCCAGGAGATGTGCATGGGGAGGAAACGAGACAAGTGAGCAGGTTGGGACAGGAGAATGGGCCCCATTAGGGCTGGCATTCACACCCCCCCACGTGTCTCAATTGTATCCTGCCACTGATGCTGGCCAGGGCAGGAGCCCTCATGGAGAGCAAAGTTCCTCTTCCTCCCTCTGGTTCCCGGAGCCCCTAGGGACAACTCACAGCATATCCTCCCACCTTCTCTTTTTCTTCTTCACTCGGGACACCTATTACCTTGCAGGTCCAGGGGACAGGAGCTAAAGCCAGACACCAGGTGGGAGGCTGCTGCAACAGACCAGGTGAGTGGAGGGGGAGGCAAGGGGCAGCCAGGGCACCAGACACGTTGGGAACGTGAATGACAGGGGAGGTGAGAGCAGTACCAAGCTTCCTCGACCTGAGCAAGGAACTACTGCTACCCTGGATGGGGAAGCCTGGGGCTGAGGGGCTGGTACAGGAAGTAGGATAATAAAGCCTTGCTACAGGCATTTAAAGTCAGAGATCGCTATTAGGCATCCAAGGGAAGCCCTGGCCGGGGAATTTTGCAGACTCTGCAGAGCCGTTGTCTTAAACTGCTTTTAGTCCAAATAGGCACTGGATTATTGCCCATAGCAAAATTGTCCATAGGGCCCTCTGAGGGACAACAACAACAACAAAACTGGAATTATCTTTTGGCCGGTAGGCCCCTTGCAGTACAGGCTTCCCCTGCTAGATAAGTGTTCTAGGAAGCATCGGCACCCCTATACCAGCTGGCTGTGAGAGGCTGTATTTGCTTCAGTGAATTTTTGTGTGTGTGTGTGTAGATTCTTTCAACGTGTTTGCCCATTTAATGATGGGTTATTTACGAGTACACCTGCCCACTCTCTGCTGAATGTTCAACAGTTTTTAACCCAAAACAGCATGATCCCCCCCAGGTCCCACCCTCCCTATTCATTCGATCTTACCCTGAGTGACTTTTTTTTTTTTTTTTTTTTTTGAGTTGGTGTCTCTGTCACCCAGACTGGAGTGCAGTGGCCGCTCCCGGCCACCGCAGCCTCGACCTGCCGGGCTTCGGTGATCCTTCTGCCTCAGCCTTCCGAGTAGCCAGAATTACAGGCATGCGCTACCACGCCCGGCTGATTTTTTGATTTATTGTAGAGATGAGGTCTCGCTGCCCAGGCGGGTCTCGAACCCGCGGGCTCAGGCAATCCGCTCACCTCAGCCTCCCAAAGGTGTGGGATTACAGGCTGAGCCACCAAGCCCGGCTGTGACTTTTTTTTTTTATTTGCCAGATGAAAAAGTCTTCAAAGGGAAACGTTTTCCCGGATGTGGAAGAGGCGAAACAAAAAAACGACAGAAGCACTAAAAAGGCATCAAACCTGATGAGTTCAAAAACTGAGCAGTGGAAAAAGCACCTTGATAGGTGTATTGCATCAAACAAAGAATATTTTGAAGGTGACTTAAGTTTAAACATGTAAGAATAAATACAGAATTTTTAATAAACAAGTTCCAGGTTTTTTTGTGTTCTCCCCGCCCCACCCTGCATATCATGTACTCTCAACAGGGGCAATACTGTCCCCAGGAATTTGTTCATGGGGGCAAAACACCTCACCCTTTTTACATAGAGTAAGTACACCTCACCCTTTTATGCATAAAGTACATCAACAGACATAGGTACCCATGGCATTAAAATTCATGGAGGGTGAGTACGATCACAGGTTGAGAACCTGCCCCATGCCCCATGCCTTTCTGTCTGTCTCCAGCTCTGGCTCCAGGCCACAGCACCAGTGGCTCCGCCTGCCTGGCACACTCTACCCCAACAGGTAGACAGTCTGTTCTCTCCTTAATTCAAGGGTCCTTTCAGACGTCCCTCCTCAGAAAGCCCATCCCTTCCTGACGGCCGTGGTACATCCTGCTTGATTTTTTTCAGAGCCCTTATTCTTTACAATCCAATCACTTATTACTCATTTATTTGTTTATTGACCATCCTCCCTACTGGAATGTTCCACAAGAAGAGGCGGTCTTATTCCTCACACAATCCATCACCCAGCCATGCCTGGCATGCAGTAAGTGTACAATGTAGAACTGGTGAGTGAATAAACCAACGAGTGACGGAGAAAGACGTCATTCTAGCCTGAAGGAGGCTGGGTTTCCAAGTAAAATCAGACACAGCCCTTTTGCTGGCTGGGAAATGCTTGGCTTCCTTTGAGACACCCCTGCTTGTGTTTACCTCCCAGAAGAAGATTTTGTGGAGGCAAAGAAGAAGCCAACAGCCAGCAGGGTGGCTCCGGGACTGAGCTGGGGACACATTTTGAAAATGGTGGCACTCCCAGGGCCTCAATGATATGAAAATCATTTCACAGCCCATGGCTAGACAACAGGAATCCAAACTGCCTGGGTTCCAGAAACTTCCTCATCACTTCCCAAAATCCCAGAGCGGAAAGACAGCACACCATTTAATCGGCCCGCTTCTTCCTCTGGGAGTTTTTGTTGGAACACCGTCTCCCATCTCACTCCTCAGGGAGGAAGCAAACGCCCAAGCAGGCAGGCAGGGCTGTGACCGTGTTGGGCTGCGGGGATGGGGCGTTTAGGAATTCTGTGGTCTCCCTTGCTGCAGCGGGACCATCTGGCCAGGATCATGGGGGGCCCCAACTGTGGAGTCTGGGCAGGACCAGTGTTTGTTTTAGATAAAAGCAGACTTGGTTCAGACAGTCCCAGGCCTCAGAAGCCCCATCCTGTTAGGGAACTGGGGGTGCTGATAGCAGAGGCGCCTTGTTCTGCAGAACAAAAGTAAAGACGATCCCACTGCCACTCACAGGTGTCTAATGCAGGCCAGGCCCTATGCTGTGATCTCAACCTCATCCTGATTGTCCCATCTCAGAGGGAGGAAAGCGAGACCCAGGGAGGAAAGGAGCTGGTCTGCAAAGCTGCTCCCTGGAATTTGAACCCAGCATTCTTAAGTCTACCCAAGACACCACCTCCTCTGGGTGTGGGCGTGCCTGTGGTCATAACAGTTCCACAAGTGGTTGTTATCACAGAGGTTGGATAACCTGTCCAAGGTCGAGCCAGTGGCTGAGCCAGGGTTGGAGTCTTTGCTCTTTTTGCTTTCCTGCAGGTTGGCTTGGAAAACCAGGGGCCTGAAGCGGTTCGGCTACCCCGGGCATTCCTGGACGCCCCCTCCCTTCCCTGCCTCAGTGGATCAATGCTGTGGCTTGAATGTTTGTGCCCTCCCCAGAACTCATGCTGAAACTGAATCCCCAATGCAGTATTACGAGGTGGGGCGCCTAAGAAGTGATTAGTGATTAGGCCATGAGAACTCTGCCCTCATGAATGAATTAGTGCCTTATAAAAGGGCTGGAGGGGGCAAGTTCACCCCTTTCATCCCCTCCGACACGTGAGGACACAGTGTTCATCCCCTCTAGATAGAACACGCAGAACCCAGGCACCATCTTGGAAGCAGAGAGCAGCCCTCACCAGACACTGAACCTACTGGCACTTTGATCTTGTACTTCCCAGCCTACAAAACAGTGAGAAATACATTTCTCATTGTTTACACATTAGTCTGTAGTATTTTGTTATAGCAGCACAAACAGATGAAGACAATCAATCAATCCATTTAGTCACTCCCCAAACATGAAAGCATTGTCTACTACACTGCAGACATTAAAGCATTTATGATCTAGATCATGTCCACACACGACCTCCTTCCAACATGCACAGGAAGACAAGACTAAGTTAGACAGTAAATACTGGAAAAATATCAAAATAAAAATACAAGAGATGTCACAAGGTGACATGATTATCTGCCAAATCACTGACATGGACACACTTAGTACCACTGGAAATTTTGTGTGTATTTCTCAGGGAGGCTGGTGTTGAGATGAGCAAGGCAGACTGCTAAGTTTTCCTTTATGAAATCTGTGTTGCTGGAATTGTTACAAAAGCATGCATTAATTTTTTGATGCATTCATCTTACAGTATAAAATATATATCGTAAAGTTGGCACAACAGGCACACACAGTGTAATGGTGGCTCAGCCTCCGAGAGGCTCCTGATAGCCACAGAAGACATAAAGGAGGCAGCAGGTTTGAGAAAAGTCTGGAAGGGTCTGGAGGGGGTGGTGCAGGCACTCTAGCTGGTGGAGTAAGCTGTGCTAACACAGCTGGAGAGCCTGAGGCAAGGCCAAGTCTGAGGGTTGATGGGTCTGGCTGTTTCCTTCCCCTGATAAAGTAAGGCCACACACTCATTTCCCCAAAGCCTATGATGAGGACAGCCCACACTAGCCGCTTGGGGTGTGGCCAAATGTGGTGGGAGATGTCTGTGTCTCCTGCAGCTGAGGTCTCTGCCCCCAACCAGTGGGCAGCAAGGACATGCCATGGTGGCACCCGGCCTAGTACAACCCCCCTGCTGCAGATCTGCCTGGATTTCCTGAGGGAGCTAGGGTGAATTCACCTGTCAGAGAACTGTGTGGCTTGTCCCAGGTCACACGCAAGTGGACAGCAACAGCTGTCCTGCCAAGCCAACTGATGCAATCCTCATTGGCACTTGAACGTCCCTTCTCCCTCTCTGCCGAGAGGGACATCCAGGCCCTGGCTAGGTTGGAGTGGCCTGGACAACCACCTGCTTGTTCCAGTGGCCATTCTATGGTTCCTTTAGCTCCCTTCTGCGGCCTGCTGGTTGACCCTTTCGTCTTGGGGAGCTGAAACCAGTCTGGCTTTAAGCCCAGAATGCACTGACCCATGCTCCTGCAGTTTCTGTCACCCACTCACCTGTTGCCTGCCTCTTCAGGGGTTTCCAGGTATCAAGGCCCACAGGTGAGGGGCCATCTCTAGATTAGTACCTAGGAGCCAGCCTAGGAAGAGGGGACTCCAGGGTATGCCTGCTGGGGAAGCTCTGGTCAGTATGACATGGGTTGACCCCAGCTACTATGTTCATTAGGCCTGGGCTGGGCTCGCCTGGCCTGCAGAGCTCAGCTGAGTGGCCCTTGGAAAAGGAAGCTGGTGAACCTCACTTCTCAGCCACTCTCCTCCTGAGCAGCACCGTCCTGGGGCCTCTCCATGGAGAATCTGAGTCATTGGAAAAAGAACACAGGCTTCGAGACCCCACAGCACTGGGTTTGAATCTCAGCTCTGCCACTTCCTAGGGAACACATCTCCTTTGTATTTGTGAGTCTCATCTGTAAAACGGGCACATACAACCCACTCCAAGGGTTTACCATGAGAGTTAAATTAAATAATAGAAGGCAAATACTTAGCACGTCATAGCTATTCTCTATATCTCCTTCCTGATGACTGGGCCCCCACCAATGCTTCTCTAAGAAATAAGACAAGCAATAATGACTCTTTCCTTTGATCACCCAATTAATCCTTAGAGCCTCCCCACTAACAGACTGAATTAGTTCACACTTTGGAGGTGACGAGTCAAGGTCCTGAGAAGCTGGGCGGCCTCTGCAGTTACACAGCTTATTTGCAAGAAGTCTGGGTCAGGACTCACCTGACACTACCAAGAAGGGCAGCTGTGCTTTGTTGAGCACTTCCTAGGTGTCAGGGCCCATGCTAAGCACTCTGAACAGTCCTACACAAGTCAGTACTCACGGTAACCTTAAGTGTTAGGTGGCATTGGCACCCCCATTCTACAGACAGTGACGCTAAGTGGGAGAGAAGCCAGGTCACCTGTCCAGGCCACACGGGCGACAAGCAGCTGAGCCAGAATGTTAGAACTGCTTGGCTTCAAAACTCACGCAGTCCAGCCTCCCGAGACCACCAGACACTGGCCCCAGGGTCAGGGACTTGGACACTGGTTCCGTGCCCAGCTCAGTACAGCTCCCCACCCACAACTTGACCTTCGGGGACAGGGTGGATGTAAGGCCAGAGCCTGGAACTGAAGGTCACTCCTCATGAGCCATGCCGCTTTGGGGGTGGGGCAGGGGAGATGGACTCAATCTTGGCCTAGACTCAAGGTCCTGCTGTTGAAAACCAGTCCCAGAACCAGCGGGATCTGGACTCAAGGGCACGACACACAGGGGCCAGTTTTGGGCCTCACTGGGATGTTGGAGGGCTAGTCTGCCATTCTTCGTGGACCCCTCTCAGTGCTAACTGCTCCCTAAAGTGTGAGACTTTCTCCATGTAGGACTGGTGGTGTGTCCTTGGCAAAGTCACTTAACTTCTTTGAGCTTCAGTTTCCTCATCTATTAAATGGGAACACAATTCCTAAATCCCATGGTGGTTGTGAGGATTAAGGAGGCAGTGGCTATAAAGAGCCTGGAATGGCCGGGCACAGTGGCTCATGCCTATAATTCCAGCACTTTGGGAGGCCAAGGTGAGAGGATTGCCTGAGTCCATGAGTTTGAGACCAGCCCGGACAACTTGGTGAGACCTTATGTCCATAATAAATCAGAAAAAAAAATTAGCCGGGCATGGCGGCGCATACCTGTAGTTCTAGCTACTTGTAAGGCTGAGGCGGAAGGATCACCTGAGTCCAGCAGGTCAAGGCTGTGGTGGCCATGAACATGCCACTACACTCCAGCCTGGGCCACAGAGTAAGACTCCAACACAGAAAAAAACAAAGAGCCTGGTACAGTACACAGTACACAGGACACCCCACAGACACCAGCATCTCTCCCTTTCCTTCAGGCCCTCCATGCCCTGTGCTCCCTGCAGGCTCTTTCCAACAAGGTGGGAAGGGAGCTGGGTCTGCCCTTGCATCTGAAGGAGGTGGTGTGGGACAGAAGAACAGCAACTGAGACCAGGAATCAGGCAAGTCCCAGCTCTGCCACCCGCTAGCCTCAGAGGTCTTGAGGACCTCTCTGGACCTGTTTCCTCATCTATCAGTGGGGGTGAAAGATACCTTCCCAGCATCCACCCTACAGGACCAAATGGTATGGCATCCACAAAAGAGCTCTGCAACCTGTCAGATACCATGCAAAGGTCAAAGGTGAGCAATAACAGTGACAGCAGTCATCACAGCGTGCCGGGCGTAGGCAAAGCAGTTGACATGAATTTTCTACTTAATTTTCATAGCTCAGAAGAGGCATGGTTCTCACTGCACTGATAAGACACGCCAGAGAGGTTATATAATTGACCTGATGTCTCACAGTAAGTGAAGCACTCAAGGACTTTGAACTCAAGGCCTGGTGACTGAAGCAGAAGAGCTAGCCCATCTTGCTACACTACCTGAACTATCCCTCTGCTTGGTGGATGGTCCCTGCCAAGTCCCAGCTGTATCTTTAAGCAGCGGGGTCGGGACATCCCTTAGTTCCAGCATTGCAGCCATAGACGTATCTGCCTCGTAAACTTTTAGCTCTGAAATAAAAGGCTGAATCCATTTCAAAGGAAGTTTTGGCAGCATAAGTCAGGCAGGGGGATGTCTGAGGCTGGCTTTGCTGTTCCTCAATAGAGTTCCTTCCACTCCACCTCCATGTACACCACCCTGCTCTGATCCTCAGGGAGACAGGCCAGAGGCTGTTGCTGCCGAGGGGTCCTGCCCTGGAGCTGCTGGGGGACGTGGAGAAATGGCTGGTGTGCTTTCCCCAGCAGCAGCTATGCCCTCTGTGGCTGGGGTGGGAAAGAAAGGAAAGGTCTCTTAGCCTGGTTTGCTGACTTTAACTTTCCTCTCAAAGACACACTTGCCTTAAATTCATAATTATCAAATTAGAATAATTTCCCATCTCATAAGAAGACTTCTGTCCCTTTGAGAAAATTTGTCTTAGGCATTTGCTGTTTCACCTACTTTTGACTATCTTGAGGGTTTTTTTTTTTTTTTTTTTTGAGTTAGAGTCTCACTCTGTCGCCCAGACTGGAGTGCAGTGGCCGCTCCCGGCCACCGCAGCCTCTTCCTGCTGGGCTCCGGTGATCCTTCCGCCTCAGCCTTCCGAGTAGCTGGAATTACAGGCATGTGCTACCAGGCCCGGCTGGTTTTTTGATTTATTGTAGAGATGAGGTCTCGCTGCCCAGGCAGGTCTTGAACCCACGGGCTCAGGCAATCCACTCACCTCAGCCTCTCAAAGGCACGGGATTAGAGGCTGAGCCACCGAGCCCGGCTATCTTGAGGGTTTTTTAAAAACTTAATTGAAGCCGGGCTCAGTGGTTCAGCTGTAATCCCATGCTTTGGGAGGCTGAGGTGAGTGGATTGCCTGAGCCCGCAGGTTCGAGACCAGCCTGGGCAACTTGGCGAGACCTCATCTCTACAATAAATCAAAAATCAGCTGGGCGTGGTAGCGAGTGCCTGTAATTCCGGCTACTCGGAAGGCTGAGGCTGATCACTGGAGCCCAGTAGGTTGAGGCTGTGGTGGCCAGGAGCAGCCACTGCACTCCAGTCTGGGCAACAGAGTGAGAGTCCAACTCAAAAAAAAAAAACTTAATTGAGACCAGCAGCTCACACATGTAATCCTAGCACTTTTGGAGGTCAAGGTGAGGGAATTGCTTGAGCCTAGGAGTTCAAAACTAGCCTAGACAACACAGTGAGACCCTTTTTAAATTTTTATTACCAAAAAAAAAATAGCAGGGCAAGGTGGTGGCACGTGCCTGTAGTCCCAGCTACTTGGGAGGCTGAGATGGAAGGGTTGTCTGAACCCAGAAAGTCAAGGTTGCAGTGAGCTGTGATCATGTCACTGCACTCCAGCCTCTGCAGCAAAGTGAGACCCCGATTCAAAAACAAAAAAACACTTAATAAGTATTTGTTGAATATAAATTCTTTCATCAATGGATAAATGAATTGGCTTTTCATGATCTCACTTCTCCTAGCATTTAGGGTCCCAGGAGAGGGACATGGCCAAGATCCCAACTGCCAAGGTGTTCAAGTCAGGACCTTTGTGGTACAGCAGAAATATTGTAATTTCTTTTTTTTTTTTTGAGTTGGAGTCTCACTCTGTCGCCCTGACTGGAGTGCAGTGACACGCTCCCGGCCATGGCAGCCTCGCCCTGTTGGGCTCTGGCGATTCTTCCACCTCAGCCTTCCAAGTAGCTGGAACTACAGGCACGCGCTACCACGCCCAGATAATTTTTTGATTTATTGTAGAGATGAGGGCTCGCCAAGTTGCCCGGGCGGGTCTTGAACCTTCAGACTGAGGCAATCCATTCACCTCAGCCTTCCAAAGCGCGGGATTACTGGCTGAGCCACCGAGCCTGGCTGAAATATTGTAATTTCACACCAGAGAAGGAACCCAATGAGCAGACAGAAATCCAACAGACATTAACCAGGCACAAGGCTACAAACAAGATGGCATGGGATTCTAATCTCAGTACACAACCGTAAACATGGAGGTCAACTAGAGGTGCCAAGGGCCTGACCTGGTGCACAGAGAACTTTGGCCAGACAGCTTAGCACGCAGCTGATTCCATGAGGCTTACATTGGATAACTAACTGTCTGATAAGCCACTGTTAGAACTTTCATCAGATTACAACCTTAGAATCTGATCTAGAGTGTTCAGTCTCTATCCCTTTTGTTCACAACTTCCAAAACTCACAGTCAATACTAGTCAAAAACTAAGTCAAGCTTGAAGTCACAGTAATGTCCATGGTCTCCAGCTCTTGTGTACCTACTCTGTGCCACTCACAGCATGCCAATGCTCTATACGTGTGCCCTCTTGTTCTCAAAACTCTGCAGTTAGGGTCCTATCAATCCCATTGGACAGACTGAAGAAACTGAGGTTCAGAGATAAGTGACTTACTTAGGATCATACAATGAGTGACAGGTTTCACCCACTGCAAAGTCTATGACTTTCCATTCCATTCTGCCAAGCCTCTCCTTTTTTTTGAGTTGGAGTCTCACTCTGTTGCCCAGACTGGAGTGCAGTGGCCGCTCCCGGCCACCACAGCCTCTACCTGCTGGGCTCTGGCAATTCTTCCGCCTCAGCCTTCCGAGTAGCCGGAATTACAGGCACGCGCTACCACGCCTGGTTGATTTTTGATTTATTGTCGAGATGAGGTGTCACCAAGTTGCCCAGATGGGTCTCGAACCCACGGGCTCAGGCAAGCCTCTCCTTTAACAGGCATGGCTGGGGAGGCCCAGCTGACAGCATCCCTCTGTGTCCCACTGACTGGTCTCCCTGCCGGGTGCTTACCAAGGAGGTGCTTGATGATGGCTTGGTTGTGTTCCCAGAGGTTGCTGAAGGTCCCCCAGCGTGAGTGGCCATCAGGCACAGGGTTGGCCTTGATCCAGCCCCCACAGGCATAGCTGAAGAAGTCCTGGCAGGGGTCCACTGTGGGGTCCATGGAGTTCAAGATAGAGCTGGTCACTGAGACGCAGGCCTCGCTCAGGCATGCCGGGGGGGATCCTAGAAGGTCAAGGACAAGAGGCCAGTGAAGGGTGGGCAGGGAAGAGGCCACAGGAGGGCAGTGCAGTGGCCTGGGCTCAGAGGTAACACGTCCCACCCCAGTCCTGACCACGCAGACTTGGAACTGATGGTCACTAAGCCCCTATAGAAATGATTTAAGTAAGCCGGGCTCGGTGGCTCAGCCTGTAATCCCACACTTTGGGAGGCCAAGATGAGTGGATTGCCTGAGCCTGTGGGTTCGAGACCTGCCTGGGCTACTTGGCGAGACCTAATCGCTACAAAAAAAATTTAACTGGGCGTGGTAGCGCGCGCCTGTAGTTCCAGCTACTTGGAAGGCTGAGGCAGAAGGATCACCAGAGCCCATCAGGTCGAGGCTGCGGTGGCCAGGAGCGTGCTACTGCACTCCATTCTGGGCAACAGAGCAAGACTCCAACTCAAAAAAAAAAATGAAATGATTTAAGTAGATTTATAGTCCCCTGGCTCACAGAATAAGACTTCTGTTGAGCTGTCTAAAATCCTTTCTATGGCTTAAAAATTAACCAAACCAAGGAGTTTCTCTTAATAACCCTTTCCTTCTATAAATATGCATTGACTTTTTATTATTCCCTTATGCTCAACAAATTTATTCATTCACTCATGCATTCATTTATTTGGCAAAATAATTATGGAGTGTCTTCCAGGTTCATTGCTGAGAACCGTGTGTGTGTGTGTGTGTGTGTGTGTGTTGAGGGGGAATGGGGCATATAAAAGGCATAGTTCTTTCCTTCAAGAGCTCACAATTCGGCTGGGTATACACACACAGCATAAGAAAAGTCAAAAGACAACAGTGGAAAAAATGTCTGTCATTCATTCTACACAAACAGGCTGAACAACCTACTATGTGCCAAACGGGTGATACAGGCAATATGATGCCGGGATACAGGAAGGGGGAAAGACTATTAGGAATGAGAGAATGGGACCATGAAAATCATCAACCCCCCACCCTGAAACAAGGTAGGATCATTAGTTACCTCACTGAAGCCTCAAAAAATCAAAAGCTAAACAACCTTGAGAGACAGGTTTGCCAGAGGCAAGGGGGAGGCAGGTTTTGCCTCTAGGTTGGCAAGTGGGCTCCAGCAGAGGACTTGAACCGTGGAGAGCCCCCCCAGAGGCACAGCCCAAGGCAGCAGAACACCTGCCTCTACAGGACAAGGAGCACAAGGCCCATCCCAGTTGGTCCTCTGTTGACACAAGCTGAACTGGCAGCGAGACAGGGACTGCTGACTGAATACGGCTCCACACCAGGCATGCCGCACACGCCCAGGATCTCACGTGACCCTTACTGCAGGCAGTGTGGCATCCCTGTTGAAGATGGGGAAACTGAGGCTTCCAGAGAATAAACAGAACAAGATCACCTGGCTGCACGGGAGGGCTGAAGGCCAAGCCCAGGTCTGCCCTGGTTCAGCCACGCCATAGCTGCGTTTTTCTGCTTTCCCTCCCCTGCTCTTCTCAGGTCACATGAGGGGCTGGTGCAGCCTGGTAGCTTCCCCACATCCCTGGGCGGCAGGGTGGGCTGGGGAGGAGGCCTGGATTCAAATCCTGGCTTTCTGCTTTTGCCTGTGGGGCTTTGCACAGGTGGCCTCAACTCTCCGAATCTCAGGCTCTCTATCTAGAAATTAGGAAGGACAGTTGGACCATTTCACAGGGATGATGAAAGGACCTCATGGCTAGACACGGAGGCTTAGCCTCCTTGAGGCTCAGGGTCTGATGCTCCAGGCCAGTCTATGGAGAGCAGAATGCATGGGCAAGGAGCGGCAGTCTTCGCCCTACCCAGAAAAGTAATGCCAGGCAGGCAGCATGGTCTGGAAGGTTCCCTTATGGGCTTATTAGCATCTATGACAACACAGAGTACTTCAGGCTGACAGGCCTCAGGGGAGTCACACAATAGCAGGAAAATCAGGGTGACTTTATTTTGAGATAATTATACAACAATTTTTTAAAAATCGTTGTTCACAGCCGAGAAGTGTGGAATAAAAAAAATTAATAAGGCATTACACATGGAAAGAAAGGAAACGGCACCTTTTAAAATATCTCTGCATCAGGTCATCTTAATAGAGTTGCATGTACCAGAACCTTAATGTGTAGGTTCAAAGAGCCTGTTCACTATTACGATTTACTCTATATTTGGGAAAGGAAAAGAGCATCTATTGTTTTTATACACCAAACCACAGGAAGGAAAGTTTGACAAAATCCTGGCCAGTGAAATACCCAGAAGACAGACTATAAGAGAATGAACCTCAGGTAGTGAGAAATACCAGAATCTATCTCTCTTTCTCTCTTTCTGTGTGTGTGTGTGTGTGTGTGTGTGTGTGTGTGTGTGTGTGTGTGTGTGTGTGATGTGTGAGACAGAGAGAGAGAGAGAGAGAGATCAATTGATTAAGATTTCTGTAGTTATCATAAGGAGACTTAGATTTAAAAACAAAATAACAAATGGTTCCCAGCAGCCAGCCTCAAAGGTCTGAGTTCTTCACTAAGTCCTGACTGCTGGACATGGGATGGTACCTAAGAAAAAATGGCTTGATTATTTAACTGGTCAACGGTTTGAAGAAAATTTACCAAATATTCCTGGCTCAGCAGGTGCCTAATGCATTTTGATTAAGGAATGAATGGTTTCCAGGTCCCCTCATTCAAGTATCCACCTCCGTAGGGAAACCGGCTCAGACCCTTCCCTTGCCAGGTCCCTCTGCTGTCTGGTTGACTGCAATCCCAGCACAGACTGGGCTGTGCCATGGCCATCTCCCTCTCTCCCTCTCCCACTAGAATGTGAACTTGAGGGGAGGGTCAGAATCCCCCTAGTTTTCATATTTCCTTTGCCTGGCATTGTACTTGAAAACTGTTTTTTTTTTGAGTGGGGGTCTCTGTGGCTCAGGCTGGAGTGCAGTGGCACAATCGTGGTTCACCACAGCCTCGATCTCCTGGGCTTAGGTGATTCTTCCACCTCAGCCTCCTGAGTTGTTGGGATTGCAGGCATGCACCTTCACGCCCAATTGATTTTTGTAGAAACAAGCTCTTGCTATGTTGCCCAGGCTGGTCTCAAATTCCTGGGCTCAAGCAATCCTCTCATCTCAGCCTCCCAAAATTCTGGGATTTTAGGTGAGAGCCACCACACTCAACCCAATACATATTTTTTGAATGAGTGAATGAATGAAAGAGCTTCCCCCAGCACTCGAGTTGCCACCACCTGTGGAGACAGCAAATATTTCTTTCCTTCAGGACATGATCAGTTGAGAAGGCAGGAACAGTTCCCAGACCTAACTCACACTCATCTGGACGATGTCTGGCCTCAACATTGTGTAAGATGCTTTAAAATATTTTCTGGGAGAAGTTATTGTTTGTTTTGCTGCCGCTGTTTGCAAAGCGCCTGCACATTTCCAGAAAGGAAGGTACAGCAGGAACATAGACAAAAATGCTTTTAGGTGCCCAAATATGACCCAGAGGTTTGTCTTTCGGAATCCTCAGAAGATTTGCTTTGACTGGCCTACTGTTTGCTGAGATGTGGCTAGCACCTGCTTCTGGGTAAGAAGGTTACTGACAATATCCGGGGTGGCCTCTGCTTTCCCAGGTGGGTCAGGGATCCCCTGCCCAGCTCCAACTCGGGGGAAGAAGAATGTTCCTCTCCCAGGTCCAGGCTGGGGGAGCCCTTCGGGGAGCTGAGTGAGCTAGAGCCAAGGCAGAAGCAGGATTCCTCCCCATGAAGCCCCCTGGGCAATAGCAGCAGAAATGTTTTGGGAATGACCACTGGGAGCTGACCCTTGGGGGCTCCCTTCTGGTTTCTAGTGAAGAAACATCTTGGGAGCTCCCAAGGGCAGTCTCAAGGCAACACTGCCTGCTGGAGTCTGGCCTGCTCCTGCCGCCCTGGACAAGAGCTGGACTGACGGGCTGGCCAGATCCACACTGACCAGTAGAGTATTCTGAACCGGGGCTGATTCAGGATGAGGCAAGATGGCAGTAGCAGGATGAGGATGATGAGGTAGTTTGTGCCCTGCTGGTGGAGCAGGCACGTGCATGCACTCACCGACACACAACACACAACACACTCACCAACACACACATGCACTCAGTAGAGAAAGGCTGCACCGTCACACACATGCACTCAGTAGAGAAAGGCTGTTCCTAGCTTGATCCTCCTTCTCACCCCTTTGCTCATTCTATCTTCATTTACTCATTTTACTATCTGCACACCTATGGCATGCAGGCACTATGCTAAACACAACCAGTAAGGGCCTGAAACTAGGAATCAAATATGCATTAAGCACCTGCTGAGCCAGGCACATTTGGTAAAACACTTACAAACCATTCAACAGTCAGTTAAATAGCCAAGAAGTTATTTCTCCAGCACCACCTGTGCTTGTGGAATAAACCCACGCCTGTGAGCCTAACACAGGGGGAGGGAAGCATGACTCAGATGAAGTCCCTGCTCTCTCTTCAGGTCCCCAAGTCCTTGCCCCATCCCAGTGCAGCATGGCCACCCCCAAAGGCCAGCAACTTCATGGCAGAGAAGGTGCCACACAGCGCGAGGGGATGTTCCTAGATCCCGAGAAAGGTCACGATCCTTCTGATGGAGGTCCCACGCAGGTGGGTGGGACCCTGAGCAAGGCCCCCAGAGGCTGCTCAACCAGATGGCCCCCCTGCCATCAGAAGGCTAGATGTCGGGCACAGGGGATGGAGGTGGGAGGATCACTTGAGGCAAGGATTCAGATCCAATCAGGAACAAGGGTGGAAGTCTAGTCAGTTACAGGTTTGTTTCTGATGGCTCTGCCCCTTCCAATTGCGTAAGTGCTTACTGGACCCCGTGCTGTCTAGATCCACTTGGCTGGACCAGATGACCCACCTCAGACCCCTACAGCAGGATCAGAGGGACTCAATCGTGTCACTACAGTGTGACAGAGGTACACAGAGGGAACTGATGCACAGAAAGGCACAGATCCTCTCTGGAGTACACCAGGATGAGAGGGAGGCAGCGTCTGGGCACAGAGCCCAGCAGCCTGTGGGTGAATTCCAGCTTCCCCACTCAAACCTCTGTCAGTCCCTCCTCAGCCATGTAACCTTGGGCAAGTCACTCAGTCTCAGTGCCTCAGTTTCCTAATATGGGAAAGGGGCCAAAAGTAACCACACCTCATAAGGGCTTCTTCAGGAGGAAATGAGATGACGCCTGCAAAGGAGAGGTGTAGTATTGGTCCATGAAAAGTAATCAGTAAACAGAAGCCATTCTTGTTTGTTTTCAGAGATGAGGTCTTGCTCGATCCCCCAGGCTGGAGTGCTAATTGCACAATTATATCTCACTGCAGCCTCAAACTCCTGGGCTCAAGCAATCCTGCCTCAGCCTCCCAAGTAGCTGGGACTACAAGTGTACACGACCACGCCAATCTGATTTTTTGTTTTAATTATTTTTTGTAGAGGTGGTATCTCGTTATGTTGCTTAGGCTGGTCTCAAACTCCTGGCCTCAAGTGATCCTCTCACCTCAGCCTCCCAAAGTGCTGAGATTACAGGCATAAACCACTATGCCTGGACCATTACTGCTATTTTATTGGAACCAGAGGTGGCAAATGGTGTCACCCGTGTGTCTAACCAGCCCACATCCGAGCAACAGTAGTACCCAGAGCCAAAGTTGAAGAAGTCTTATGAGCCAGCCGGTATGTGATATGCATCACCTCTACTCCTCAGAGCCATTCTCCAACTGGGCACTGTTTTCCCATCTAAAGTAGAGAAGGCTCTGGGATTGTAAGTAATTCGTCCAAGTGACTCACACAGCCAGTAAGTTGCTGAGCCAACTTGCTGGACTCCTAGCCCTTTATTCCACCCACACCGCCCACTTCCCAGGTCTCGATCCATCTCAGTCCCCCAAGTCCTCTGGGCCTAGCTTCCCCCCCCAGACCTTGGAGGCCTGTCCTGGCTTGAGCAGGGAAGCCCAGCTTGTCCAGGTAGACAGAGTTGGGAACACTCACGTCAAGCCCACCAGGCAACACGGAAGCACCTACTTGTCCGGTACTGGATGCCCAGTGCTGCCAAGGAGGCCACTAGTCCTGTCACCAGAAATGCCACCAGCACCACCAGCCGCTTCTCCACCTGGGTCCGCGCGGCCCAGCACCTCTGGCCACTCCGGGGGCTGTGGAAGTTCACCTGCAGGGAAGGAGGCAGGAGAGGCGGGGAAAATGAGCCCAGGGTCCCCCCTCCCCAGGAGGAGGGGGCTCTGCTGCAGACCCAGGCCCTGGGGAGGCATCGGGCGCCCTCCTGTCTCAGGGGTGGTCCGGCTCCCACAGAGTCAATGCTAACCCAGAGACGGAATTGCTGCCCGGCTCAGCAGCTCAGATCTGCTCCCAAACACCAGAGTCAAGCAGTTCAACCCAGACGGGCTCGTGTTTCTGTGTCACCTGATATGGGTGGAAGGAAAAAGACAGCTTTTCCCTGTTTCTCCAGTAAGGAGTTCAAACAAGAACAGGATGTTTGGACTTGCAGGCATCCAGCAAGGGCCCAGCTGGGCTCTCCTCTGAGCCCCACATCAGCGGGGCTTGGGACAAGGGTGACCCGGCCAAAGCTCACACTTCCCAGAAGCACGGACATCCTTCTCATTGCATTCTCACAATCCCATGGGAGCTGCCTTACTACTTCTCTTTTTACAATCGAGGAAACAGAGGTCCAGGAAGGTGAGACGCTCACCTCTCACCACATGGCCGCGTGGGTGGAACCGGAATTGGAACCTGAGTCTGGTGATGCTGGAGCCCACCAGTGGGTCAGAGTTGGCTCCTGGGAGATGTTGGGGAAGACACAGGGAGAAAGAGATCCACTCGGGAGGGTCCTCAAAGGGAGGAAAAATGTCCCCAGCCAAACAGTCTTGCTAAACAGGAAGGGAGGCACAATGAGAGGAAATGAGGGGGTATGACAGGGCCCTCCCAGCCAGAGGAGGGACACGCCAGTCAACGGCACTCACAGCCGTCAGCCCAGACTCCTCACACCCAAGGCCAGCTCAGGGTTTCCCTGTTTCAAAAGCCAGGGCTACAGCACAGGAAGGGTCTCCAGAAGGTGGGGCTTGGCTCAGTGACACTGCACTGTGCGCTGACAGCTGGACACCAGCTCAGGGGGGAGACAGATAAAGAAACAGACTGAGTTGGGTGGGGGTTCAGTCAGGGAAGGCTTCCTGGAGGTGGGGGATGTCTGGTCTGGGTCTTGAAGAATATGTAGGAGTCAGCCAGATGAATGTGGAAAGGAAAGATGAAGCGGGGGGCAAGGTCTAGATCCTAAGGGGCACCATAAGCCAGGATGAAGAAATTGGGTTCCTCCTGCAGGTGGGGGTGACATGATTACACTGGCCCTTTGGGAAGGACAAGGTGGAAGGAGGTTGGCAGGGAGTGGGCATGGAAGCAGAGACTCCTAAGGAAGCTGTCACAGCTTGTCAGGGAAGGGGCGAATTCTGGAGGAGATGAGGAGACCAGACTCTGACCTCCAAGTGCCCCACCAACAGCCGGAAGGGTGCCCATCCCTAGCGCCAGGCCAGGGCCCTCAGGGAGTCCCACACTGGCACTGAGGCTCTGAAGTGGTCACCTTGGGTCATGCATGGCCAATATCAGGTATTCACTAGGCAGGGAAGGAGCGAGAATTGCTACATTAGGGAAGGGGGAACACGAGCACCTTTTTTGTGGAAGAAAAATTGGTCCTGAAACTGAGAAAGGGAACTTGAAGACTGGCGGCAGCCAGGTTGGGTGGAGGGAGAGAGTTGCCTGCTGAAATCCCCCAAGAACTGCTTCCAAAAAGGTAAGAAGTGAAGATTTCTCTTTTTTTTGAGTCAGAGTCTCACTCTGTAGCCAGGCTGGAAGGCAGTGGCATGCTCACAGTGGCATGCTCATAGTCACTGCAGCCTTGACCTGCTGGGCTCAGGTGATCCTTCTACCGCAGCCTTCCAAGTAGTTGGAACTACAAATGCATGCCACCATGCTTGGCTAATTTTTTAATTTATTGTAGAAATGAGGTCTCACCAAGTTGCCCAGGCTGGTCTTGAACCTCTGGATTCAGGCAGTTCTCTTGCCTCGGCCACCCAAAGTGCTGGGATTACAGGCTTGAGCCACTGAGCCTGACCTGAGAAATGAAGATTTCAAACCATGCTACTCTCATCAGTTCCAATTCCAGGCTGTGAGGCCTGGTGCAGAGAGAGCCTGGGATGATGTTGACACATACACCACACTCAGAAGTTTGTCAAGTGCTTTTTCAGAGACATAAGTAATCTCACGCACTTCACCTTAGGCAGCCAAGGACCTGAAGCAGGCACTACCTCGCCTGGGGACATGGACGCCTATGCTCTTTCTGCTGCTGACTTGTCCCACCCTTCCTCCTCCCCCCTCACAGGGCACAAAGAGGCCATGAGACCTTTTTTAAGAGGTCCCCTCCACCTGGTGTCGCTCTGGGAAGCCAAAGGACACACAGGAAACCAACTTATCTGGACAGAGAAACACTGTGGTGTGGGGAACACAGGGACAGTCAGGGGCAAGGGGCAAAGGCATCTGAGAAGGAGCCTAGTGAGACTCCAACTCAAAAAAAAAAAAAAAGGAAAAGAAGAAAGGGGAGAAATGGAAGGGAGAAGATGAGAGGAGCAGGAGAGAAGGAAGGGGAAGAGGTAACAATGGCAGCCGGTAAATATTCGAGCACTTACTCTGCACCTGGCATCATGTTAATACTGTTTTGTGCTAGACGGTGTAATTCCATCTTCACAACATCCTAGAAGTAGCTACTAGCATTAACTTCAGAAGAAACTCAGGAATTGGGGGAACACAGGGGAGGAGAGAGGGCAGAGAACAGTGAGTCCACTCTTCTCTCCAGGACCAGCGGCCTAGTCCCAGTTAGGCTGGGCTACCCTCCTGGAGGAGCAAAGGGCTGAGCTGACCCTCGTCACTTGATGCAAAGAGCTGAATCTAAACAGATGGTGTTCACTGCAAAATTAAATTAGAATTAAGCCAGAATTGAATTAAAACTTCATCATTCAGGCAAGAATGGCCAGTGGAATTTGAAATAGGATTTTTAACCTTTGTCATGTTCTTTGTTTGACTTGTGCTGGAGGCTAATGGTCTCCTGGCCCTGGACAAGGGCAAAAGGAATCAATCCAGAAGCATCTCCCTGGGGCAAGAGAAGTCACCCAGAGGCCTCAAAGTCACCCAGCAGGGATCAAAAGGCCTCTCCAGAAGAGGCTGGCCAATCCCTGCTTGCAGCAGAAGGAGCTAGGGCTGAGGCAGGGATGGAGCTGCCTCCACGGTCATCTGGTCTCAACTGGGTCCTGCTCTCTGTGCACTGTCATACCTGCCTTCTCTTGTTCACAGGCCTGTGGAGAGGATCCCAGAGACAGGGCACAGCAAGGGGGGATGTGAGAGATTTCTCACTTTCCTTTTGGCATGAGGGCATGTCTGTCACGGGAGACTGGTCTGCAGAGACTTGGAGAGTAGGATTCCTGCTGAGCTGCCCAACTCCTCTTGGGAGAGGTGAGCCGGAGGTGGTCACCAACCAAGGGGCAGAGCTGATGCTTGGAAGATGGAGATGAGGATCATAGAAAAGAACTCTCGCTGGGCCTAATCTCCTGCTTGTGTGAGACAGAGAGAGGCGGAGAAAGACAGAGAAAGAAGAAGCTAGAGCCAGAGAAACACAGAGAGAGCACAAGGGGCACCCTCAAAAGAAAGAGGTGGAGTGAGACAGAAAGGAGCTAGACCCAGAGAAACAGAGACAGAGAGCATGTGAGAAATGCAGAGTTGAGCCATCCAGCCCAGGAGTTCCCAGGGTTTCCATGGCCAAGGGAACAATGCCCTCCGTGGGGATAAATATTCGGTTACAGAAGTGAGTGCCTGGCTCACCTAGGCTTACAGCAAGAACAAGTTCTGCAGGTGAGGACGGGGCACCACCACTGGGGCGGAGGACATGAGCCAGCAGCAGAAGGGGCCAGGCGAGGCCGGGTCTTCAGTCAGGTAGGGAGGGAAGGGAGAGACTCCCCCAAGCCACCACCAGAGCCCCAGCGACCTGGACCGCATAAAGCAGCCATGGGAGTTGTCTTGCCACAGGTTGGCAGGGGTCCCACCTCCTGCAACCCAGAAGCCCAGAAACCCCTAAGGACTGGCAGGGGGGCCAGGCTGCTTGGAGCCAGCCTTTCAGAGCTGGCAGACCGTGACAGCTCAGCCTGCAAGGCACCCTGCCTCCGTGAGTGTGTCAGTTTGGGGAAGTTTCTTCCAGTAAAGTTTCCATGAGGTGGACTTCCGGCTGAGGCCACTGGGGTCGGCCCAGAGCAGAACTATCATGTCTTTCTGTCCTCCCACCTCGGCCTGAGGCCTGCCTGCCACCCTGGGCCCATGCCTGACCTTCTTCAAATGACTGGCACTGGCTTAAAGTATTACCTGTGCAAGGGGAGGGCACTTCTCACATTTTTAGCAGGAATAAAGTCTATTTGGAAGAAGTGCTTTCAAGCTTTCTTCACTTCCCAAAAGGAATGCCCAGCTTCCCATGGCATGGGAGAAAGATCATAAACCTGAGAAGTCGAAGGTCAGCCACAACTGGGCAGTCTCTGAGCCTCAGTCTTCCATATGTCACTGGGCAGTCTCTCAGCCTGTCTTCCATCTCTAAAATGAGGAGGCCGGATGAGGTCCCAGGTGTAAGGCTATAAGGCTTTAACGGGGGGCAGCTGCTAATAAACCAGGTAAGCAGGGAAGTCTTTTAAAAGTGAGCCTGTCCCTGAAGTCATGCACAAAAGATAGTCCTGTGCATGGTGGGGAAAAAATGAGAAAAGCATGATTAAGAATGTAAATATTGACCAGGCTCGGTGGCTCAGTCTGTAATCCCAGCACTTTGGGAGGCCGAGAGGAGTGGATTGCCTGAGCCCGCGGGTTCGAGACCGCCCGGACAACTTGGCAAGACCTCATCTCTACAACAAATCAAAAATTAGCCGGGCGTGGTACTGCACACCTGTAGTTTCAGCTACTCGGAGGGCTGAGGAGGAAGGATCGCCGAGCCCAGCAGGTCGAGGCTGCGGGGGCCGGGGGCGTGCCACTGCAGTCTGAGTGACAGAGTGAGACTCCAACTCAAAAAAAAAAGAATGTAAATATCAGGTAACCTCTTTCAGGCCCTCCCCCACTGTGGGAGTTTTTCTGTCTTCTTAATAAATCCTATTTTCTAAAAAAAAAAAAGTATATAAATATATATATTGGCCAGTGCAAGCCTGTAATCCCAGTACTCTGGCAAGAGGATTGCCCAAGCCCAGGCATTTGAAACCAGCCTGGGCAACTTGGTGAGACCTCGTCCCTACAATATATCCAAAAATTAGCCGGGTATGGTAATGCGCACCTATAGTTCCAGCTACTTAGAAGGCTGAGGCAGAAGGATTGCTTGAGCCTAGCAGGTCAGCGCTGGGGTAGCTGTGAGTGTGCCACTGCACTCAAGCCTGGGTGACAGAGTGAGACTCTGACTAAAAAAAAAAAAAAAAAAGTAGCTATCTCAGCTTTCCTTTTCTTAAAAAAAAAATAGATTTTTAGAAGTAACTGGATGAGTTTCAAAGATTTTTGGTAGATAGTTGTGGCCGTTTGCTTCTCAGGTAAGGCTGCAGGTATAACTTTGGCTGTTTCCCTCCATGCACTGACTTGGCAAGTTCAGGTGTGGGGCGATCAGGCTTTGACAGAGCACAGGCTTTGGAGGGAAAGCAGTTGTACTGAGGATGTCACCCATGTTTCTATGTCTTGATCTGGGGCACTACACAAAATGCTTTCGCCTACACTATCTCGTTAGAATCTTTACAGTAGCTCTGAGAGGTAGGTTAATAATATCAACTTCATTTTATAAGAAAGCTGTGGAAGTGAGTTACTTTCAGGTCTCACAGACTCTGACAGGCAGAGCTAGGACTCCAAGTGAGCTCTACCTGGCTTTGAACTTGTGCTTGGTCCAGAATGACTCATTTTAGTGGATTCCAAGTTATCTGGGCCTAAAATATGACATAAAGGAAAGCAAAATCCTTCAGGTGAGACACAGGTAGAACTCTGTTCCAGTTAAACTCAACATCTTGTCAGCACATCCAGTAATAAATGTGGCAAGTTTGGTGGAAAGATGGAAATTCTCATTTATTAGTCATTGGAGTTGATGACTTTGGATTTCCTAGAACTAATGGGCTTCAAAATCTTTAAAAAAAAAAAAAAAGAAGCTTATTTTTGCCCATCAAGAGGAGGAGATTTGACTGGGCGCAGTGGCTCAGCCTGTAATCCCAGCACTTTGGGAGGCCAAGACGAGAAGACTGCTTGAACCTGGGGGTTCGAGACCAGCCTGGGCAACTTGGTGAGATCTTATCTCTACAATAAATCAGACACACACACACAAAACTAGCTGGGTGTAGTGGCATGTGTCTGTAGTTCCAGCTACTTGGAAGGCTGAGGTGGAAGAATCACCTAAACCCAGCAAGTCGAGGCTACAGTGGCTGTGAGTGTGCTACTGCACTCCAGCCTGGGCGATGAATGAGACCCCAATTCTAAAAAAAAAGAAGAGGAAATTTGGGGTGCAGGAAAAAGTCTAAAACTAGGGGAGCAGTTGTGTTTCTAGCAACCAGCCTACAGGAAATAATCAGAAAAGCTACAGTCACCCACAGAGTGAAAGCAACTGGACTCAACTGTCCAACTACAGTGGATTGAATGGTACCATAAGGTGTTATGATTTTTAATAGCAGCATGTTTCAGAAATTTTCAGCAACACAGAAAATGCTCATGAAGGGGCATTAAATGAAAAATGTAGGCTATAACACTGTATATTTAGAGTGAGCTCAACTATGTTTAAAAATATGTACATACAAGTGTGAAAAACTAGGAACCATTATCTCCGAGCGGTGAGATTACTGTTTCATTTTTCATCCTTTTCTATACCCTACTGTATTTTTTTCCACAAATGAGCTTTTCCATAAATGTAAAGCTTTTATATGAGGAAAAAAAAACACAAAAAACTGGTGATTGAAAATATTAAATTAATAGAAAACTCTGCCTCATAAATGGAGGCAGATAGATTCCTGATTCACAAAAACAAGCACTGGCTAGTTCATGTTTGCGTTGGGAAGTCCTGGAGGCTGCAAGCAAGCCACACAGGGAACCCACAGAATTGCCCCAAATCCTTGGGCAAACTTTTTGCCTTTTCCTGCGTGCAAACTGGAAAACGTACCCAGCAGGGCTGCTTTGACACTGAGCTCCAACCCACACGACAGCTATGTGACCACAGGAATGTCCCTAACCTCTCTCTGTGTGCCTCAGCTGCATCAACTGTAACGTGGCCACACCAGCCCTTACCTCATAGGTCAGAAAAACAACAACGATCCCAGCAGGGCCTGCCATATGCATGACGTCTACTTTCTCTAACATCCATCTTACAGATGAGGCAATCGCTACTGAAAGAGTCTAAACAGCTCGCCCAAGGTCATGAGTGGAGTCAGAATTCAAACCCAGGTCTCTCGCTGTGGAGACGGGGTTCCCTCCACCCTGCCAGGGGCCTCACCTGAATGAACCTACTAAGTGATCTGAGAAAGGCAGTATCCAAGGGTGCTGCTGTGAGAATAACAACACAGCATATTAGTTTGTTGTGAATTCTGAAATGCTTTTGTGCTGATATATTTAGAACCATCTGTGGAAGATGAGACTGAAAAAGATTGCTGATTAGATTCTGTTTTGATTTGTGAAAGGAAAAGTGCCTGTCCCAGGAATCTCATTTCCTGCTGGCGTTAGCCTCTTGAAAAGGGTCCGTTGGGAAGAGGTTCTAGATGACAGGGTTTGATTTGTTACTCCTGGATTTCTACTCTGTCCGACCTCACAGAGCCTCAGTGTCCTCATCTGTAAATGGGGAAAATAATCCCTACACTCTCGGGGGGGTGGTCCTGGCAGTTAAGTGAGATGACGTAGGTAGCAGTGCCCAGCAGGTAGCACACCTGGGCAGGAGTTCAGACAGCTCTTGGCCTATCTAGCCTGGAGGAGGAACTCAGTCAGTTTCCCTTTACTGGTTCTATTGTTCCAGCTTCTGAGAGGCATGCCTGAGTCCCCACTCACCCTAAGCTTGCCCTTAGGATGAGCTGTGATCTGGTGTCTGTTCACCAGGAGGCCCAAGACTCCCCAGTACCTCCCCTGATCTACCCACAGAAGTCCTCCTGGACGGAGGTGCCCCGGCTCCTCTCTCTACTCTGGTTTCTCAGGAGCCAGTTCACAGGGCTGCCTTGGGTGTCCTCACCACTTCCAACTCATCCCCCCCCCACCTGCCTGGCTCCAAGCACTCCCAGGGCTGAGGTCCTGGCCAGAACTGTCCCAGTGCAACCAGTCCCACGGGGAGAGGGGAGGCCTTCCACGATGAGATTCTCACAGGGCAGCCCATGAGGAGGGGAGGAATTGGGCTTCCTAAGAAGGCTGAAAAGTGTCCTGAGGGCTAGACCCGGGGGCGGGGAGCGGGGGCAGTGGGCAGGTTCCTCCCCCCAGGAAATGCCCATGGGGGTTGGAAGAAGGGGTAATGCCTCCCAGATGGGGTGACCGACTCTCTGGGTGTGTCCAAGAATGAGGGGGTAGGTTTCAGGGATGCAGGGCTCTCCACGCTGAAACGGAAAGTCTAGACTCTGCCAGCAATGGGCTGTGTGCTCCCGGGCAAGTCCGGGGCGTTCACCGACTGCCTCCTCTGTGAAAAGGGAACTGGACCAGGCCGGGTCCGGGTGCTTCTCCTCTGCACCTGGGCTGCAGGTGGCCGGGAGGTGTGGGGTGGCCAGAGCTGGAGAGGGGAGGCTGGCCTGGTGTGGGAGCCCAGAGCCCCGGGGGTCACTCCTGCCCCGAGGGAGCCTCCCCGCGGAGCCCAGAGCAGGCCCCCTCCCGGGCAGGCAGGATGGGGGCGGGGCAGCGCCGGCGCGCATGCCCGGGCCCGGGGGTGCAGGCGTGGGGAGGAGGATAGGAGGAGGAGGGCGAGGGCGCCTACCTGCAGGCCGTTGGGGTACACGTCGCCCTCGGAGAGCGAGTCCACCAGGTCCTCCTCGTCCAGCGTGGCCCGCTTGTAGGTCGACATCTGCAAGGCCAAGTGCAGCACCGACTCCCTCAGCGCCTCCATGGCTCTGGCGCCCGAATGGGGAAGCCCCGGCCCCGCGCCTCCGCCGCCGCGCCCCGCCCCGGCCGGGACACCCGAGACCGGCCCACGGACGGCCCGCGCGGGGAGGGTCCCGCCCCCTCCGCCCCCCGCCCCGGTCCCCCCCGCGCCTCACCCCCAGCGCCGACAGCACCGCGGCCACCGGGGGCGGCGGCCACAAGCCCCGCATGCTGCGCCCGCGACGCCTGACGCCCGGCCCCGTCGCCGCCGCCGCGCGCCCGGGTGGCCCGGGAGGGCCGGGCCGGGCCTCGCACCACCTTCGCGGGCGGGGCCTGATCTGCGCGCGCGGCTCCGGGCGCCCTCCCTGGCCTCCGGGGAGACTCCGGGCCGAGAGTCATGGGGTAGACTGGGGGGCCCCTCTCCCTTCCCCGGGGGGCGGGAGGGCGGTCCCCGGCGCAAGCCCCTCGCAGGCAGGTGGGGGCCTCACAGCGACTCCCCCTTCCCGGAAGCCTTAAGTCCCCCTTCGATCACGGGGCCCCAGTGGCAGATACCAGAGTCATGTATCAGGAAGGTGCCCCCAGTTTGGCCCACAACGGTCGAGAGAGGCTCCCCCCACCGCCAGCCCTTAGGTGGTCAAGGGCATCCCCCCATCAACACGAGGAAGGCCAGGCAAAAAAGGTGGAAAAAAAAAGGCAGATGTTCCCCTTCATGTCCCCTTTCTTCTAAGGCAGACGTCTTTGAGCCAGAGTCCGTGAATGACCTCTCCTGACACAGGATGAAAGGCGCTGTGCCTGTGCATCTGGGTGGCTGAAGGGAATCCCGTGGTTGCCGGAGCTCAGGGGTGTGGCCCTCCCCCCAACACACGTGAACCACTGCTTTGGGGCAAGTCAGAAGCCAGGAAGGGGACCCTCGTGCCTTCCTCCCAGGGAAGTCACAGCCTCAGACAGGCAGCCCTCCCAGCCCCTGAGGCCTCTCCTGTGACCCTAGGCAGGAAACGGGGCTCTCAGATGTCAGGTGGCCAGGTAGGGGCTTGCTCCAGCAGTCCTCCTCCTGGCCAAGAGCCCCAGAGAGGTCTAACCCAGCAGTCTCCCAAAGGACCCTCATTCTAGTGAGGCTTGGAGTCTCCACATGGATGCGTGTTTTTCAGCTTTCCACAGTGCATTTCTGCTCGTTCTTGATTTCTCACACTTGCACATAGGTGTGAACGAACAGGCTCCAGAGGAGAGTGGACTGTCCAGGTCACAGAGGCAGGGAGGACCGAGGCTCTGGTGGTCTCCCTGCTTCCACTCCTGCCCTCTGACAGCCCCCTCCGTAGCCAGGGCGGGCCTTCAAATGTGAAATTCTGATCTTGCCACTCCCTGGCCTCAACCCCCTCCTCTGTCCTTGGAATAAAATCCAAACCCTTCACCATGCCCCACGGCCCTGCCCCCTCCTGACCCCCACCTCATTCAGGCCTGACTCCTTTGGGCCTCGCTCAGTTCCTCAGTTTCTCCAAGTTTCCCTTTCTCCCAGACTTTGTGGCTGCTGTTCCCTCTGTCTGGAACATTTTCTCCTCCTCCCATGGCCACCTCCGGCTTCAGATCTCAGCTTAAATGTCGCCTCAAGTGGCCCTACCGCCCGGAATAGCCCCCAAGTTCTCTATGACAGCACTCTGTTGATTTTCCTTTAAAGTATTGATTGCAGTCTATTAAATTGGTTGTTGTGTTTAATCTCTTTATTTTTTATCTCCCCCTCCCCAGAATCTTCAGCTTTACAGAGGCTGGGACCTTGTCTGGCTTGTCCAGGAGAGAATCCCTCCCACCTGGCACACAGTAGGTGCTCAATAAACAGTTGTGAAAATGAATGGGGAGCAGATAGAGAAGTGCCTAGGGTTCCATGAATTCTCCTGTGTGTAACTTCCCAGGGAACACATCTGAGGGCCTGGGGAGACAGTTCGTGGAAGAATTTTAATTCTGGAGACTGCCGCTGCACTCCCACTGGGGGAAGGCGTTCCCATTACCCACCCCAGAGAGAGACGGGTCTCCAAGGTTTCACTTCATGTATTGCTGGGTTACAACTGTGCTTTTTCTGAAATAGAATGCTTGGCTACATTAAGTACTAGGTGTCACTCGCCAGAGGAAAAGACACTTCAGAAAGAAGTTCAATCTGCTAGCCCCTTCCCCGGGCACCTGAGTGGTATAAGGCACCTGTCAGTTCCTTTACACCCACCATCTCATTGCAGTCTCTCCCCCTTCTCTCAGAAGTGGGTGTTACTGGCCCCAAAGAATGAAACTGAGGCTCAGGGAAGTCACCTGCCTGGGTGCAGCTAAGCAATGGTTCCCCCTCCTGTTTCGTTTCAGAGTTCCCCATTGGGAGGTCCTCCTAACCACCCTCCCCAGACAGCATTTTGTCCCCAGTCCTGTGTCCCCACACAGTCCCCTCATCTTCCCCCCACCCCATGTTCCTCCTGTTGATGCACACAGCACTCTAGAAGGAAGGACACTGATGGCAGAGGCTGGTTCTCACAGGACCCAGCATCCTCATGGGCCTGGCCTAGGGCTGGAGCCTCTACAGATGTTTGAGTGAAGGTGAGAGGCAAGGGAGGGCAGCTGGAGGCTCATTCCTGAGGCCCCTAGGTCTACCCCACTGCAGCCCGGCTGTGGTCCAGCGATGCAGGAAATTCACATGCCTCCCAGGCAGAAATTGGCAGAGAAGAGAGCCTGGTTTACTCTTCAGGGCACAAAAGAGGAGGCCCCTTCCTGAAAGGAGGCTGGGAGTACAATTAAACCCACCTCAGGCAGGGCGTGGTGGTTCAAGCCTGTAATCCCAGCACTTTGCAGCACTTTGGGAGGCTAAATTGAGGGGATTGCCTGAGCCCATGGGTTTGAGAACAGTCTGGGTCCCTCACCTCTACAATAAATTAAAAAATTAGCTGGGCATGGTAGCGCATGCCTGTAGTTCTGGCTACTTGGAAGGCTGAGGTGGAAGGATCGCCGGAACCCAGCAGGTCGAGGCTGGGGTGGCTGTGAGTATATCACTGCACTCCTGTCTGGGCGACAGAGTGAGACTCTGACTCAAAAAAAGCAAAAACAAAAAAATCCCACCTCAGCCAAGGTAGAGGCTTGGCCGGCTGGGTGAGGTACACCACAGGCCACAGTGGGTGAGTGACACCCTTTGTGCCCACCCAGAGTCCTCCGCCCAGGGCCTTCCACGCACCACTCAGGCAGAGCCTCAGCCTCGGTGGGTATCACCTCCATCTTGTGAAGGGGGAGGGGCTGCACAGACCAAACCCCAACTACGTGCCACTTGACAAATGCATCTCTCCTAGCCCCACAGGGCCGCACCCCTGAGATGAGAACCATCACCCTCACTTTACAGATGAGATGCCCGAGGGCTGGGGAGGAGGCAGGACTTGAGAGCAAGGGTGCCAGGATGTGAATCTTCACCTGACTCCAGACCCCATGATGCTGCCTCCAGACACCCCAAGCCACACAGCTGGTCAGTGGCAGAGCTAGGCCTGGAACCTGGGTCCTGGACTCCTGGTCCTGTGCTCTTTGTGGAAAGTGGAACCGCTTCTTTGGGCAGGGACCTCGCAGAGCCTGGGTGCCCCGGGCTGGCTGGCAGGACAGCTGGCTCTTGCTCTCCCTGATGCCTCATTTGTGGTTGTGGAGCCATGCCTGGCCCCAAAACTTGGGCTTTGGGGAAAAGGGAAGAGCCACTACTGCTCTGTGGGGAGTCACTGCCTTGGGTTGCTCAGTTCCGTTCCTGGCCCTATGGGGTCGTGAGGGAGAAATCAGGTTGTTCTGGTGTTTATGAGAAGGGCCTGACAGGGACCCAGGATGGAAACCCAGCCCTGGAAACCCAACCCTTGGCCATCAAAGGCTCAGGGTGAGCAAAAACGAGAAATATAAATGCTCGTGTGTTTCTCATGACAAAAGCCTTGTGGCCCAGTGGCACCTGGGCATGATCCCATTTGCCCAGACTGCATTAGTCACTCACATGGCTCTTGGGTCTGGTTGGCCGAAGGCAGGGGATCTTCAAGGGATCTTGGAGCACGTCAGAGGCAGGAAAGAGCAGCCCCACAAGTGAAATTCTGAGGCCTGGGACTCGGCAGCCACACCCTCTGCGAGCTGTTTCTACATACTCTTTCTAAGCCTGGGCCCTTAGGGATGCTTCCCACTCTGGCCAAAGTCCCCCACCCATGACTGATGCTGGGAATTGGCTGGGATCTATTAAATCCTTGTATGGCTTGTAAAACACGCTTGTGTTAGCTGTTAACGAAATACTTAAATTTAACAGACACGACAGTATTGTTATGGTCCGGGTATTGTAATGGTCCGAGTAATGCTCGGCTGCTCTCCCTTGATACCAATAAATCAAGAGGCAGGAAACTGGTAGAAAGAGGTTTATTTCTGAATTCGAATCCAGGGAGCAGAGCTGAACTTCTGGCCTTTTAAAAATGGTACTGCTCACCCTTCAGGCTTTACAGTCTGCTTTTATAAGTTCAGGGTAGTTGGTACCTATACATTAACCACAAGACTTGCTGAGCATGGTATAGAACTTGAGCCACAGCTGCGTTTTCTCAAAATGACATTGTGGTGCGCATTTCCTGGCACCAGTTACACCAGGCAGAGGTGTTAATCAAATCTGCCGTAGAGTAAAGGGAATTAACAGGGCCTAAGACAGCATACATTACTACATGTTGTTACATGCAAAAGTTATACAAATCACAAGACTTATGGTTACCTTGATACAAAAGTTACACAAATCACAAGACTTATGGTTACCTTGATACAAAAGTTACACAAATCACAAGACTTACAATTATCTTGATACTATATTATTCAAAGCTGCAACTACTAAGAAAAGGGAGTAAATGGGAACTTACATCTCTGTTAACTGGGCACAGTCTGCAGGGAAGTTAAGGATTCTTTGAAGTTACTTACAGGGGTGCACAGGAGATAAGGGGAAGCACATCTTTTGTTAACTCTCAGGAATGTGGGTATGTGCAGGCCCACCCGATCCCTCGCCATACCCTTCTCTAGGGGCTGTGGCAATATGGACAGACTGCAGCAGGTCTCTATTTCAGTATAGTGGGCAAAACCCTGGATCCAAACCTCAGTTCAGATCCCCACTCCACCACTCCCCAGCTGTGTGACCTTGGGCAAGTGACTCTGCCTCCCTGTGCCTCGGTTGTCTCATCTGTAAAATGGGGATGATGATAATAACAGCACCTCCCTCACAGGACTGTTGTGATACTTAAATGAGTTAATACAGAAAGTGCTCAGAACAGTGCTGGACACACAGCAAGTGCCTACTAAGTGTTAGCTGTTATTATTTGTATTGGCATAACATAAAAGGCAAGGCTCAAAGACCTTCAGTTGCCCACCATCCTAAAGGACAAAAACTCCTTAGCTTGGCATTCAAGGACCTCCCATCTGGCCAAAAATCACGTCTCCACGTTCATCCTCCACACACCTCACCAGGCGAGTGGCCGTCACCGTGAGCCCGTCTTATCCCTGCAGGTGTCAGCCACACAACAGGAGCTCACCTAGTCCTTCATGCTTGGCGGGCCTGAGGACTCAGTTCCCACCTGAGCGGTCTGCAGTGGATATCCTCTCTACCAAGACTATCGCCTCTACCCCGAATACTCCTCTTCATCTCAGGCCTCCTCCTCCATGAAGCCCTCCCTTCCTCCCCAGTCGGAGGTGCATCCTTCTCTCCAGTGTGCCCCCAGCATGGCACCTGCGTTACACCCAGGTCTTTACCCCTGGGGTGGAGAGGGGTGGGCAGCAACCATCATCTCATTGCCCTCCATCCCTGGTGCCCAGCACAGAAGGGGGTACACAGATAAATGGATACTTTATATCCCAGATTTTTACTAGGGCTTAGATGTCTGTGACTTCAGCACAGAAGAATAGCACTGATTATCTGCTTAATGAAAATCAAGTGAAATTCAAATAGGGAACTTTGGGTGAGGGGTGAGATAATAAAAATAGGGCCACCATTCCTAAACATATGCCACTTGACATTTATGACTATTACATTATCCATCCTACACATTTCTCACTGTCTTTCACGTGAGCAATTTCCACGTGATTAATTTCGTTTAGAATTTACCACAAAGTTCCCGAAGGAGTGAATTACTTCTTTACTTTTTGATGAAGTGAATCAGCGTGTATCCCTTTTTTCTTGCCTACCTGGAAGCTCACAGCCAAATCTGAAACACACCTACGGGCACTGTCCTGGCCTTTATGTTCAGCTTTTCCCTTGTCCACATCTTCCACTTCTACTGTATATTATTTTAATGAATGTATTTTAGTCATAAGCCATCACGAATTCTTTGTGGAATAAAGTTAGAAACAACCCGTATCAGGGAATACACCTTCCCTCACGCACTCTCCTGGGAATGCAGCTTCAAGGAACTTATTTGACAGTGGGAAATGGAGGCCGTAAAGACAGACCTGGGTCCAATCGCAGGCTCTCTGGTCCCTGACACCTTAGGCATGCTGTTTTCACTCTCAGGTCTCGGTTTCCTCATCTGTAAAAGCATCACTGTGAGGCTGAACAAGCCGGGACACGAGCTGCCTGGCATCTAGCAGCCCACAGTGACTGGCACCTGAGGGGCACATGCTGGCTTCTTTCGATCCTCCTCGCCACCTTTCCCTTTTGCTTCTGCGCAGCTGCCAGTCATGGCCTTGGTCCAGCAACATTTGGATTAATCCAACCCTGCTGTGTGATCGGCAAAAGTAAAAGGCTGCCCAGGTGACCAAGGGAGACATCAACAGCAATGAGTCAAATTAGAGTGATTGACCTTGACACGGTATGATGACAGTGGCACTTCACCTCCGAGGTCCTCCCCCAAATACACATCACCCGAGGCTAATCACAAGAAAACATTGGACAATCCCAGGCCAGGAATGCACTACAAACTCCCGGACTAGTACGCACTCATCAGTGACAAGGAGAGGCCGAGAAACTGTCACTGCCAAGAGCAGACCCGACAACTAGTGTAAAGTGGCATCCTGAATGGGATCTTGGGACAGAGATAGGACATGAGGTACAAACTAAAGAAATCTGAATGGACTTCAGCTGGTAACAGTGTATCACTGTTAGTTCGTGAACTATGACAAATGCACGTGTAGGATGTTAAGAATAGGGAAATTGGGGCAGGGCTCGGTGGCTCAGTCTGTAATCCCACGCTTTGGGAGGCTGAGGTGAGTGAATTGCCTGAGCCCGCGGGTTCGAGACCCGCCTGGGCAACTTGGCAAGACCTCATCTCAACAATAAATCAAAAAAATTAGCCAGGCATGGTAGCGCACACCTGTAGTTCCAGCTACCTGGAAGGCTGAGGTGGAAGGATGGCCGGAGCCCTGCAGGTTGAGGCTGCGGTGGCTGGGAGCGGCCACTGCACTCCAGTCTGGGCGACAGAGTGAGACTCCAACTCAAAAAAAAAAGAAGAGGGAAATTGGGAGGGGGAGAAGAAGACTCTCTGCACAACCTTCGCAATAATTCTGCCAATCTACAACTATTCTAAAATTTTAAAGGTTTATTTAAAGGATAATAACTGGCTGTCCCCTTAAACAGAAAACAGAGTCACTGACCCTGACACTGCCCAGTTCCCAAGGCTTTCTATTGACCATGCCCAGCTAATTTTTTAAAATTTTTTGTGGCCGGGCTCATTGGCTCAGCCTGTAATCCCAGCACTTTGGGAAGCTAAGGTGAGTGGACTGCCTGAGCCCACGGGTTCGAGACCAGCCCAGGCAACTTGGCGAGACCTCGCCTTTACAATAAATAACAAATTAGCCAGGTGTGGTAGTGTGTGCCTATAGTTCCGACTACTTGCAAGACTGAGGCGGAAGGCTCACCAGAGCTCAGCAGGTCGACACTGGGGTGGCTGTGAGCATATCACTGCACTCCAGCCTGGACGACAGAGTGAGACTACAACTCAAAAATATATATATATTTTTTGTGTGTGGAGTTAAGGTCTCGCTGTGTTGCCTGAGTTGGTCTCGAACTCCTGAGCTCAAGCAATCCTCCTGCCTCGGCCTCCCAAAGTGCTGAGATTACAGGTGTGAGCCACTGTACCAGTCTCTCACAGCTTTTATACCCTTATCTATGTCTTACAATCAACTTGTGGAATGAGTCCTGAGATCCCCACTTTACAGAGGCAGAGACTGAGGCTCAGAGAAAGAGAAAGAAAGCAGCTTGCCAGTTAGCAGCAGAGATGGGACTTGAGCCTGAATCTTCCTGGTTCTCTCGGGGCCTTTCCCCTTTTCTTGCACCTCCTCCTCAGAGCCTGGCTCTCTAGGTTAACCTCCTTTGGAGACTACAGGCCACCCATGTGGGGTGTGAGAAATAGGGAGGGAGAGAGCTGGTGGCAGGGAGGGGGGAAGACTCTGTTTTGTGTCACCCAGGGGTCGACAGAACCAGAGGCCTGAGCAAGGGAGTGGGTGGGCAGAAGTTAGGGGAGGCCTCAAGGTGAGACTCACGGAGACACTCGAAGGCCAAGGGCAAAGGACCTGGGTGAGAGGCCAAGGCTGCTAACCACCTCCTTGGAGAAGGCAGCCAGCCCATGAGTCAAGCACCCAGGTCTGGACTCAAGTGCTAGGGCTGGGCTCCCGATAACATGCTGGCAGCAGGAGACTCGTCTACACACGCCGGGAGCTGGGAAACACTCACCCACTTGGCCCGGTGTTGACTCAACTGCCCGAGGCCCTGGGCGGCACTGGGAGTCTTGCCTAGTGTTGCCAACCCACTGCCTTGGTGCCTGCTGGAGGCTGCCCCATGCCCAGGCCCCAGACCTGGCCGGCACCCTCTCACTGCTCCCTGCACAGGCGCTGGCCCACCTGCCTTCACTTGCCTGACTGCCTCCATCAGTCCTCTGGCCCTCTGTCCAGGGCCAGCCTCCACACCCCTGACCTCCCACTGTAGCTCCCTCCAGTCCCTCTTCCCCAGCTGGCTCCAGGCAGAAGTTCCCAACCAACTGTGACTGCTTCACGCAACTCCCAGGAGACGCCCAGGAGCTGGCAGAATAAAGACCACAAGCCTTGGCCCAGCTTGCCACCGCCCCCTTCTCCCCAACTCCAGGGTCTGGTCCCTCTCCAGCCCCTCTCTCACCAGCCCTCCCTCACATGCTCCAACACTAGCCAATATCCCATGGTTAGTTCCCATGGACACGCTGCACATCCGGCTTGCAGGGCTTTGTGTACCCACTGCCGTCTGCCTTCTCTCCCTGGCAGGCTCCTCAGCTCAGATGCAGTCTCCTCCAGGAAGCTCTCCTGGGCTTCACTGTGACCCTTTCTCCATGCTCCCCAGAAGCCCACTTCTAGCATATCATGCCCACATAGTGACTGGCAGCCAAGCGTGGCTGTGTGACCTTGACTGAGTCATTTCACTTCCTTTCCGTGCCCTGGCTTCCAATGTGTCTAGTGGAGATAACAGTGCCTACCCCCCAGGGTCCTTCCCCATCTTAAATAAGGCATGAAAGGCCTCAGCTCAGGCCTAGTAGAGCGGTGGCACACAGGTGGAGGGGAAAGGAATGGCTTGAGAAGACCTTGGTGTGCCAGGCACGGGGCTGGGGCTTGACAGTACACGTCAGCTCCTTGACTCTCCCCCGTTGCATGGTGCAAAACACTTGGAGCGCAGCGAGGGTCAGTAACTTACCCAAAGTCACACATCTGGTACATAACTGAGTCTGGATTTGAACCTAGGCATTTCTATCCCCGGAGCTGTGGTTCTGCCATTACAACAGAAAAGATGGTGGCCACCACCCCCTCCCACCCCACCCTGCCCCTGCCGGCTCCATCTTCCCTATTTCAGACATCCTCCCCAGCTGGGTTAGGGGGGCCGAGCTGACCACACTAATCTCCAAGCACAAATTCCAAGGCAAATCAGAAAACTGCCTCTGGCCCCACCCCCAAGGTCCCCCCACAGACAAACCCACGACTCCTCGGGCTCCAGCACCCATGTGTGATGTCCTAGGCTGTGCAGGACAACCAGGCGGGCTGAGACCCACCGAAGAGACCAAGTGTGCTGGAACAATTTGCTGATCTAATCCCATACTTAGGACAAAGTTGATCTGCCCCAATTAATGATACGGTATAATGGCGATGGCTGGGCTGCCCGGTACTTAGGCTCGACCAGGAAGTGGCTCATGGGATTCGCTGTAATTAGTATTTGTGTTGCACGGGGTGGGTGGGTGGGACTGGGGTGGGAAGAGGAAGTGGGTGGGGCAGGAAGCTTTGGGGACTCTCTGAATCCATGAACCCCAGGCCAACCAACTCATGCAGATGAACCAGTTCAACTTTCATCATGATAACTCCATGATGTGGGGCCTATCACCCTTTTCTTTTTCTTTTTCTTTTTTTTTTTTTGGAGTTGGAGTCTTACTCTGTTGCCCAGGTTGGAGTGCAGTGGCACGCTTACAGTCACTGCAGCCTCGTCCTACTGGGCTCCGGCGATCCTTCCACTTCAGCCTTCCAAGTAGCTGAAACTATAGGCGTCAGCCACCATGCCCGGTTAGTTTTATTGATTTATTGTAGAGGTGAGGTCTCACCAAGTTGCCCAGGCTGGTCTCGAACCCCTGGTCTCAGGCTCGACCTCCCAAAGTGCTGGGATTACAGGCTTGAGCCACCGTGCCCAGCCCGTCACCCCTTTTCTAGGGTGAGGAAACAGGCTCCGAGACATCCACATTCACTAGATCAAGGTCACACAGCCAGAGAGTGACAGAGCCAGAGTTCACACAGGCTTGCTCACGTCCCTCTCTAGTCCAGGTGATGTCCTAGACAGCAGAGGAACAGGAGTAGGTCTGGGAGCACCCACATTCTGGTCCCAGTTCTGACTCTGCCTTACCCTGGGCCTCAGCAAGTGACAGTCCCCTCTGGAACACAAAAAGAAGATACGTCTGTCAGTGGGGGGTGGCTGACAGCGTGGGCTTGAGAGCTAGGCTCCTTAGATTCTAATCCTTGGGCAAGCTATTTCCTCATCTGAGCCTCAGGGTCCTCATCTGTGAAATGGAGATAACAACAGTGTCTCCCTCACAGGCTTGTGAAGATCAAATGAGAAAAAAGACTTAGAACAATCCCTGAATATTATTATCATTTATGGGAAAAGAATGGGTTTTGCTGTCAGTTTTTCATCTGTAAAATGGGGAGTTAGGTGCTGGATCAGAACAATGATTTGTAAACATCTGTTTTTTCATTCCATAGTGCCCTTTATTTATTTTTAAATTTTTATTATTAAGTTAAAACAATTTATTTTGAGTCAGGGTCTCACTCTGTCACCCAGGTTGGGGTACAGTGGCACCATCATGGCCCACTGCAGCCTTGATCTCCTGGGCTCAGGCGATCCTTCCGTGTCAGCCTCCCAAGTAGCTGGGACCACAGGCAGGCACCACCATGCCCAGCTAATATTTTTTAAATTTTTTAGAGATGCGGTCTCACTACATTGCCCAGGCTGCTCTTGAACTCCTGGGCTCAAGCAACCCTCCCACCTCAACGTCCCAAAGCGCTGAGATTATAAGCATAAACCACTGTGCCTGGCCTGAACCCTTTATTCAAAAAACTCCACATTAACCCAAAATACAAGAGATGTAAGTGGCGCTACCACATATGCACTCAGTGGCCTCCCATCCTGACCCTGAACCTGAACCTAGCTCCCTCGGAGTTCCTAGGAATGGACATTGAATCACTCAGCTACACCTGACTGTGAGACAGGCAGGGTTGCGTTCGTGGCGGAGTTCACTGAAGCCTGCTGATGCCACCATTCCAGCTGGACCACTGTCTCCCCAGGAAGCAGCTGGGAAGCAGGGGAAGGAGCACTGGACTTGGAGCCAGGTGGCTGGCCTTGGGCAGGTCATGCTACCTCCGTGGGCCTCACATTCCTTAACTGTGAGATGGGGATGCTAACACCATCTCATGAAGGTCCCCAGGACAAAACAGAATCATACGTGTGAAAAGACTTTGTCATGGAAAGACTGCCCCGAGTTAGCATTTCTGCTCGTTTCTGTAGATTATCTTCCCTTCTTCAGAGCACAGACTCTGCAGACAGACGGCACAGGTTCAAGGCTCACCTTCACCATGCCCTGGCCGAGTGTGCGGGGGCCAGTCACTGAGGCTGTTTCCTCCCGAGTAAGACGAGGACACAATGGGCTTAGCATAGTGCCAGCTACGCGGCAAGCTCAGGAAGTGCTGCTGCTCTTGGGTCTGGGGGACAGTAACCAAGGTCCAACTTGCTCCTTCATGTCTTATTCAGTGTAGACACAGCCAAAGAGGGTGGCTGTCTCCTCCCGACCCTCTAGAAGCACACAGGTTCAAAACAGCAGTGTGGATGCCTGGGTTCTGAGCTCACACGTGGATCAAGCTTGGGGATTGGTCTGCCCTCTGTCCTTATAAGGCCAATTCAGCCGGGCTCGGTGGCTCAGCCTGTAATCCCGTGCTTTGGGAGGCTGAGGTGAGTGGATTGCCTGAGCCCGTGGGTTAGAGACCCGCCTGGGCAACTTGGAGAGACCTCATTTCTACAATAAAAAACAACAACAACAAAAAAATTAGCCGGGCATGGTAGTGCGCGCCTGTAGTTCCAGCTACTTCGAAGGCTGAGGCAGAAGGATCACCGAAGCCCAGCAGGTCGAGGTTGTGGTGACCGGGAACATGTCACTGCACTCCAGTCTGGGCGACAGAGTGAGACTCCAACTCAAAAAAAAGAAGGCCAATTCAACTCAACAGCCATTTCCTGGAGCTTGTGGTGTTTATATACCGAGCACCTTGCTGGGTCCTCGCCACAACCCCACATGGTAGGTAGCAGTTATCCCCATTTGACAGAGGAGAAAACAGAGGCTCAGAGAAGTGATGTGCCCACCGCAAGGCCAGACTGCCCCTCCACCATGCACAGGGGTTGAAGCCAGGCCCAGCAGGCTTCCCTGGTGTGGAGCTTCCAGAAGGCACGTAAGGCCTGAGCTGCATGGCCTTCTGGTAAGCAGGGCATCCTTAGAGCTAGGAGACCCAGCTGGCAATAGGTCTTAGAAAACAACCTTGGCTCCAGGGGAACCAGCAACCAGCCAGACAGACTGAATTCCTCAAGCCCAGTCCCAGGCCACCTCCTCCAGAAAGTCCTCTGATCAGTCCTGGTACTTCACCCCTCAACTTACTGCATGCCAGGCTGGTGCTAAGCATTCTATACATATTCTTCTTTTTTTTTTTTTTTTTGAGTACTTCGTCACCCAGGCTGGAGTGCAGTGGCACACTCAGGGCCACTCCAGCATTGACCTGTTGGGCTCAGGTGATCCTTCCGTCTCAGACTTCCAAGTAACTAGTTCTGGCTGGGCTCGGTGGCTCAGCCTGTAATCCCAGGACTTTGGGAGGCCGAGGCAAATAGGTTGCCCGAGCCTGCGGGTTCAAGACCCACCCGGGCAAATTGGTGAGCCCTCGTCTCTACAATAAATAAATAAATATTAGCCGGGAGTGGTAGCGCATGCCTGTAGTTCTGACTACTTGGAAGGCTGAGGTGGAAGGATCGCCAGAACCCAGCAGGTCGAGGCTGTGGTGGCCAGGAGCGTGCCAAGGCACTCCAGTCTGGGAGACGGAGTGAGACTCTAACTCAAAAAAAAAAAGAAAAAGAAAACTAGTTCTAAGTAGCTGGAACTACAGGTACGTGCTACTACGCCCAGCTTATTTTTTTTTTTAATTGTAGAGACGAGGTCTTGCTAAGTTGCCCGGGCTGGTCTCGAACCTGTGGGCTCAGGCAATCCACTCACCTTGGCCTCCCAAAGCGCTAGGATTACAGACTGAGCCACTGAGCCTGGCCTACACATATCATTCCTAATCCTGCCAACAACTTTCTGACTGTGGGACCCAGACAACCTCTGCCTCTCTGAACCACAGCATAGTCATTGGTGAAACAGGTAACGATAACATCACATATCTCGAAAGCGGGTGTGAGGATCAGATGGGGAAAAACTAACAATGGCGAATGCTTGTTTAGTACTGGCTGCATACCAGGCCTCAGCTCAATGACTTGCAGATAGGATAAGGGCCAGAAGGGAGGGTCCGGATGTGTCTGCTAGCTCTTCCCCGTCATCCTCCTTCTCAGGCTCCAGAAATGACCACAGACCCTCTTTCCCCAACTCTTGGCCCTGAGGAACACAGCTATACGCAGCACGAAAGCGGAAGCCAGCAGTTCCAGTGTGAGTTTAAGCTGTGTGCTCCCTGGGCCTCAGTTTCTCCCCTGGCCCATTCTGCCCTTTTTGGAGGTGGGAGGTGTTGAGGATGTGCTGGAGGTCTCTGCCTGGTGATCCTTACCTTCCCGTTCCCAAGGGGGGCCCAAGTGATAGGCTTATCTCGACAATCACCAGGGGGAAGGATGCCCCAGCCACTGGCTCCCCTGGGGCGGCAGCCAGCCTTGGCCCTGGGCCCAGGCTGGCCAACCCTTCCTCCTTGTCTCTCCCCTCCCCTGTTGCCTCCTGGGCCTGGCCTCTCCCCCTCCTGGCTCCTGCTACTTCTGCCCCACTTGCCTGGTGCTTCCTAACCTCTGACAGCTCCTCACCCACCAAGCCTCTGTCCTCTCAGCCCCACCACTGGCGGCCTTCCAGCACTTCCTAAAACTGGGCTCCACCAACTGGCAGCCAAAGTGCCCGGACATGAAAACAGCAGAGTGGGGCCAAGGCGCTCTCTCATTGTCCGCTTGGGGAGGCAGCACTTTGGTGGCTGGCAGAGCTGCACCTAGGTGGCATGCCCATGCCCAGCAGCCTCCCCCTCCACCACCACCACCACAACCACCACCACCACCACAACCACCACCACCACCACAACCACCACCACCACCACCACCACCACCACCACCACCACCACCAGGGGTTAGGAACATGGATTCTGGAACCAGACTGTCAGGGTTCAAATCCTGGCTCTGCCAAGAACTCACTTTGTGACAAGCCACTAATCCATGGCTCAGCTTACTCATCTGTAAAATGGATCTATTAACAAATTGTTATGAGGATTAGATGACTTAATAACAGAGTGCACTTAGAAGAGGATCTGAAACAAAGGACATGTTCAACAAACACTGCATGTTGGCCGTCCTCAGGTCAAATCTGGCCCACAGATGTGGATTATTTGGCCCACAGTGTCAAAAAAGTTTTTGAAATGCCAGGACTTTGGAGGTTTACCCCAAAGCCAATATTTTCAACTTTCCTTTTAAAAAAAAAGACGTGGCAATGCTGGGCCCACACTCCCCCTGGGCGCTGGAGCAAGGAGTGGCCACCCTCATGGACAGGCCCCGAGTCCCCGGGGCTCCCCAGCCTCCACCCCAGTCTCCAGCATGTCCTCTCCGCCTCACTGTGGCCCAGCTCAGCTGCCACTTGTCATCATTTTTCTTATTCAAAAAATAAGAAAAGAGAACTATTTCTTGTGTCCTTGTCTCCATTCGAAGGGGGAAAATGATTTATGTGAAGTTTCAAAACAGGCTAAACAGATCTATGGCAACAGACATCAGAAGAGTGGCTGCCTCGGAGGATGGGACTTACTGGAAAGCAGCATGAGAGAACTTTCGGAGAATGGAAATATTCTGGAAATATCCTCTCTCGTTGATGCTGTGGTTACACAGGTGTCTATGTTTGTCAAAACTCACCAGGCCATTTGCTTCTGGGTTGTGCATTTTACTCTATGTAAGTTACACCTCAATAAGAAAAAAGGTGGGGCCAGGAGTGGGGGCTCACACCTGTCATCCCAGCACTTTGGAAGGCTGAGACAGGAAGATTGCTTGAGCCCAGGAGTTTGAGACCAGCCTAGGCAACATAGTGAGACTTCAGCTCTATAAAAAAGTAAAAAAAAAAAATTTAGTATGGCATGGTGGCGCACGCCTGTAGTCCCAGTTACTCGGGAGGCTGAGGTGGAAGCCCAGAAGGTTGAAGCTGCAGTGAGCCATGACTGTGCCACTGCACCCCTGCCTGGGTGACAGAGTGAGACCCTGACTCGAAAAGAAAAAAGAAGCCGGGCTCGGTGGCTCAGCCTGTAATCCCGCGCCTTTGGGAGGCTGAGGTGAGTGGATTGCCTGAGCCCGCAGGTTCGAGACCCGCCTGGGCAGCGAGACCTCATCTCTACAAAAAATCAGCCGGGCGTGATAGCGCATGCCTGTAATTCCGGCCACTCGGAAGGCTGAGGTGGAAGGATCGCCGGAGCCCAGCAGGTCGAGGCTGCAGTGGCCGGAAGCGGCCACTGCACTCCAGTCTGGGCGACAGAGTGAGACTCCAACTCAAAAAAAAAAAAAAAAAGAAAAGAAAAGACAAAAACATGGAAAACTGAAAGATGGGTTGGGAGGGGCTCATGTTTCAAGGAAAACAGACTCCTTTGTGGTTTTTAAGATATTGACAATAGTGAACAAAGACACAACTGGAGATGCCTCTGGGGAGTCCGCCTGGCTCTCCCCCCACCACTCCCCACTTTGAACTTGAGACCTACAGGCTAAGGCCGTAAATGATTGATCTTCAAAGACCTGTGGAGATCCATGACGTCCAACAGAGACACTATTAGCCACACAGGGCTATTTAAATTAAAATGAAATAAAACGGAAAATTCAATCCTTATTTGCCACATTTCAGGGGCTTAGTAAGCACACGTGGTTAGTGGACAGCACAGATACAGGACATTTCCATGATCCCAGAGGGGTCATTTGGACAATGCAGGTGAACACACTGTCTACAGGGCTTGCTAAGCTCAGGTCTGACTGACGTCTGGATCCCTGGGCAGGGCAGGCATCATAGTCACTGCTATGCAGTGCCTGAAACAGACCGGGTGCTCAGTTCACATGACTTGAATGAATGAGGCAGAAGAAACCAACAGTGAGACCTGGGTCTGAACCCAGCTCGAGCCCTCACCAACTGTGGGCTTCCAGCAAACTTCCTCCTCTGAGTCTCACTGTCCTCTGTGCAGAAGATGGCATAACAATCTGTCCCTCACTCTCAGGACTGGGCACTATGCCAATGTCCTCAAGAGTGCTCCAGGTACCAGGGGCCACGCAAAGGCCTACAGGGGAACTGACATGCCAGTCGTCCCACCCTGAAACTCTAGGACAAGAGGGAGGCAAGGAGCAGGGGAAGGGCCACAGAGGCATGTCTATTTGAGAGTGGCCTCTGAAAAAGGGGTTGGGGAGAGGTAAAGATAGAGCAGAATGGTTTCCTGCTGCGGGCCTGGGAGGAAAGGCTGCTGAGTACAGGGAAAAACCTACGTTAACCCCCATGTCCAGTGGCCAGAAACAACACCAGACACACGAAAATGCTGCTATGTGCATGGTGGCGGCAGGAAGCCCCCAGCAATCCCCAGAGAGACCCCCCTGTCCTGAGGGCACAGACCCCCATCACAACAGGCCAAGACAGGGTCCACCACAGGGGCTGTCGGGAACAGAGAAGGTTGGCTGGGCCCTGAGCAAGGAGCCAGCCCAGGTATGTCCACCCAGCATCCATCCTTCTCCACTGCCAGCCACACGGAGCCTCTTAGAAGCCGGGATGTCAGCATCTTTCTGTTCATTAAGTCATTCACTCACTCATTTAACAATTATTTATTTACTTATTTAGAGTCAGGGTCTCACTCTGTCTCCCAGGCTGGAGTGCAGTGGCACGGATCACAGCTCACTGAAGCCTTGACCTCCTGGCTGATGATCCTTCTGCCTCAGCTTCCCACGTAGCTGGGACTACAGGTGTGCACCACCATGCCTGAATAATTTTCTGATTTTTGTAAACGAAGTCTGGCTATGTTGCCTAGGCTGGTCTTGAACTCCTAGACTCAAACGAGCCTCTTGCCTTGGCCTCCCAAAGTGCTGGGATAACAGGTGTGTACTCCACACCCTGCCTAAATAAACATTTATTATGTACCTAGTATGGCCCAGGAATACATCATTGAATAAGACAAAGTCCTTGCTGTCAGGAGCTTGAATTGCAACAGAGGGAGAGAGACAACAATGTTGCTAAGAGTAATAATAATAACAACAGCAATAGCACCTAACATTTACTGAGTGTATAGCGTATGCGGAATACTATATCCTAAGTGCTTCTAAGTGTATTTCTCATCTAACCTTTATAAAAATAATAATATAGCCGGGCTCGGTGGCTCAGCCTGTAATCCCGCGCCTTTGGGAGGCTGAGATGAGTGGATTGCCTGAGCCCGCGGGTTAGAGACCTGCCTGGGCAGCGAGACCTCATCTCTACAATAAATCAAAAAATCAGCCGGGCGTGGTAGCACACGCCTGTAATTCCGGCTATTCGGAAGGCTGAGGTGGAAGGATCGCCGGAGCCCAGCAGGTCGAGGCTGCGGTGGCCAGGAGTGGCCACTGCACTCCAGTCTGGGCGACAGAGTGAGACTCCAACTCAAAAAAAATAAAATTAAATTAAAAAATAAATAAAAAAATAAAAATAAAAATATATATTATTATTGACCATATTTTAGAGATGAGGAAACTGAGGCACAGAAAGATTACAGCCAGGATCATCCAGCTCTAAGCGGTGGAGTTTGGGATTGGAAGCCTGGTGATTTGACTCCAGAGTACCTAGTCTAACCAGTGCAGTGATGGCCTCAATGCAGAGAGATTCGTGTTAGAAAGGGCAGCAGGGAGGTGTGACAGAGCCTCTGGGGAGGAGTCAGGGAGGGCCTCTGTGAGCAGGTGACAAGTAAATTGTGGTGTCAGCCCTGAGAAGGGCACTCCAGGCCTTTTGCAAGAGCAATGCCCTAGAGGCAGGGCCAAGAGTTGTGTTTAAGGAGAGCAAGAAAAGCAAAGCAGTGTGGTTGGAGGGGGGTGAGCCCTGTCCCCAACCCCCATACCACCCTACCGATTAACTAACTGAAGCCCAGAGGAAGGAAGCCCCCTGAGTAAGCTGAGTCAGGGGCACAGACAGGGCAGGCCTTTGGACTCCCAGCCCAGGACTCCTTCCAAAGCCCTGCACCTGTGCCATGAATGCTAAGGCAGCGGGAACAGAGCCAACTCTTGGGCTTAAGATGACCGAGGTTCGCTGAGCGGTTCCTTGTAACTGCCTGCACCCAGACTCTCCCCGTCCTATGGGTCCAGTGTGGGTCTCGGCTCCCAATCGCTCCCTGCTCAGAACTCCTGTCCATGTTGCCCCAGTTCGGGTCCTGTCATGCTGACTGACATCCTAAGATGGGCCCATTCACTTGTACTCTTCACAGCAACTCTGGGGGCATCTCCGCATCATGGGTGGGAGACAGATTCTGAAGTCATACACATTTGGCTCAGGTTTAGAAGCTGTGTGGTGTTGAGTGACTCATGTCACCCCTCGCAGTCTCAGTTTCCTCCCTCTGCACAGTGAGGGCGGCAGTGGTTTCCCTGCAGGGGTGTTCTAAGTGTCAAAGGAGACAAGTACAGGGGCTGACACACATGTATTCAGGGTTTCACAAAAGGTGAGTCTCAAACATTATCCCTACAGTCATAAACGTGAGGAGGTCAGCAGCACAGGGAGAGCAGGGACGGTTCCTGACACCCCAGGAGCCATTCAGGTCTGGGGCTGGAGGTCCTTCGCACCTCTGAGGAAAACAACCAAAGCCTGGAAGTGGAAGCTCTGCTTGGCCAGCCAAGACCAGGCCTATGGCGGCAGCCAGGCTGTACCCACGCAGGGCACTGCTCCTGGGTGTTGGGCCCCAGACAGGAAAAGGGAAGAGACAGATAAGCCTTTGTGGAAGATGGCCGGGCACCAGGTGAGGCCCCACCCACTCGGGGCCCGGCCCCGCCCACCTGGCGCCCAGCCCCACCTGCAGCCCCACCCTGCCTTGAGCATCCTTGTAGGACAGAGATCTGGGAAGGACAGAAGGGAGAGTCCTGGTTTCCTGCTGCTCTAAAGGGCCGCATTCCTCCTGAATGCCCCCGGAAGGTCTAGAACAGGGTTACCTCTCCAAACCGGCCTGGCTCTCTCTTGGCTTGGAAGTACAATCCAGCTGCTCCCACAGAGGTGGGAAGCGCCTGTCCTTCCGGTAGAGTCATCCTCCACTTCTCTACCCCCAGACCTTGGCTCACACTGTTTCCCCACCTAGAAAACCTCGCTCCCTGCTCTGTACTCAGAAAAGGACCAACCTTTTGAGGCTTGGCCTAACCTGCATTTCCTTTGCCTCAGCAGAAGCAGTCTCAGGAGCTTTGGTTTAACAAGCAGTTAGTGATGCTCCTGAGACTGGCTGACCTTCCCCACAACATACCCTGCCAGGACCTGCCACTGGGGAAAGATCAGAGGCCTTGGTCCCCAGCCCTGGCCCCAGAGACCACCTGTGTAGGACTCCTAAGGACTGCTGGGATCCTGTCCACAAATGGCAAAGCACTCTCTAGTTGGGGAAAATCCCTTCTCTGGAATCGAGGGTAAGGAGGAAAAGGGTGTCCTGTGGGAGGGAGGGCTGGGAGCTTGAAGGAGCTTGGGCATGTGCTCCAGAAACCCTTCAGATCAGAGAGAAGACCAAAGAGGCAGGACTCGTGTGACTGTCCACAGCCCTGATCATGGGCCCAGAAAAACTGGCTGTGTGACCCTGGGAAAGTCACTTGCCCCTGCTGGGCCTCAGCCTCTCCACTTGTAAAACAGGGCTAGTACTTCCAGCCTCTGGAAATGAGAAGGTGAAAAGTCTTGGCACACAGGTATCGAGGGGCGAGCTGGGGTCCAAGTTGATGCTGAAGAGCCCCAGGCTCCATCCACAAGTGCCAAGTCTCAGAGCCCCATCCCCTTCATGCCTGCCCAGGGCTTCCCCTGCTCACAGTAGCACTAAACTCTCCGGCACCTGGGCTACCCGCCAGAGCTTCTTAAAGTTACCGATTCCCTGCCGAGCCCAGCATTCCCTGTTTCAGGAGATTATCACAGCTTGCAGAAGCAGCAGGATAGCTGGCGGGAGCCTGGCGCGATGCCCTCACTAGCTCGGGCTGGAGCTAGGCCCAGACAGCACCCCACATCCTCTGAGAATCCACAGGGGCTCCCTCTCCCGTTCCCATCATCCAGGCACACTGGAGCCACATCCCAGGCATGGGCACTGCAGTCTTGTCCCCACCGGGTCATGAGACACAGAAAGAACTCTGGGCTGGGGGCAGGGATGGCCACCCCCACTCTGTGGTTAAGAACCTAAACTCCGAAGCCAGACTGTGTGCGTTCAAATCCTGGCTCCGTCATTTACCAGCTGTGTGGCCCTGGCTGAGTTACTCAACCTCTCTGTGTTTCTGTTTTCTCACCTGTAAAGTGGTGAAATTAGAGTACCTGCCCCATTGGGTTGCTGGGAAGATACAGTTAGTTCTCCATAAAGTGTTTGGAATAGTGCCTGGTACACGGTGAGTGTCGTGCTGGCTGGGGGAATGAATGAATGAGTCAATGCATCTGAGCTGTGCTCAGGGGCACATGAGGTCCTTTAGGATCTGCCCAGACCCTACCCACTGCTGTTTCTCTAGGCATGTCATGATCACAACCTTTCACCAGCTCCTTTGCTGGGCATAAATTCACTGTTGCTGTTGGTCCCAAGAATTCCTCAACACATGGCTCAAATGCCACCTCCTCTGTGAGCCTACTCAGTCAGGATCTTCAGGATGTAAGTGACAGAAACCAAACGCAACTGGATTTTGTAACAAAGCAAACGTCTTGGCTCTCATTGCTTGAAAAGGAGGGAGGACCAGGCATCAGGCAGGAGACGATCCAGGAGCTCAAAGGACACTGTTGAGCTTCCCTCCCTGCCCCATCCCATGCCTCACTTTTCTTTCTTTCTTTTTCTTTTTTTTTTTTTTTGAGTTGGAGTCTCACTCTGTCACCCAGGCTGGAGTGCAGTGGCATGTTCATGGCCACTGCAGCCTCAACCTGCTGGGTTCAGGCGATCCTTCCGCCTCAGCCTTCCAAGTAGCTGGAACTACAGGCGCATGCTACCATGCCCAGTTTATTTTTTGATTTATTGTAGAGCCGAGGTCTCACCAAGTTGCCTGGGCTGTTCTCGAAGCCCTGGGTTCAGGCAATCCTCTCACCTCAGCCTCCCAAAGTACTGGGATGACAGGTTGAGCGACCGCACCCGGCCTCACCTTTCCTTTATGTGTTACCTTCATGCCCATCTCCCGAGATTAGACATCCCTCAAACCCAGGCTTACCTCCTGGCAGCTGAGAGCCCTAGAGAAAATAAACCTTCTCCCTTACCCACTTGAATTATAAAATCCCAGGGAAGAACTCTGATTGGCCAGCCTGGTTCCTGTGCCCTCGGGGCTGCTGTTAGAAGCAGGGGGAAGAGCCGGGCTCAGTGGCTCAACCTGTAATCCCGCGCTTTGGAAGGCTGAGGTGAGTGGATTGCCTGAGCCCGCGGGTTCGAGACCCGCCTGGGCAGCTTGGCGAGACCTCATCTCTACAATAAATCAAAAAATTAGCCAGGCATGGTAGTGCACGCCTGTAGTTCCAGCTACTTGGAAGGCTGAGGCAGAAGGATCGCCAGAGCCCAGCAGGGTGAGGCTGCGGTGGCCGGGAACAGCCACTGCACTCCAGTCTGGGTGACAGAGTGAGACTTCAACTCAAAAAAAAAGAAGTAGGGGGAAGAGTAGCTTGACAAAGACAACCTGTGTCCACGCCATCTCCCCAACACCCAGCCCTGCAAGCTCTCCTTCCTCTGTGCTTCCACACTCTGCACACTCCCTGGCAGACCCCACGGAGCCTCTGAGGATGATGGGCACTGGGGTACGGGTGGCTGTTCCTGCCACTGGCCCATGGAGTCTTAAAAGTCCAAGGCTCTGGTCATCGAGGCTCTCGCAGTGCACAGCTCTGCCCGACTGTAAACTGCTCTTGATGAATGAAGAAAATGAGGGACCGGGCAACAGAGGGGTCGCTCGAGGGGACAACCAGGATGCACATCTTCTAGGCTCTTCCAACCCTACCCTGAAGCCTCCTCCCTTTACCCACAATCATCAAATCTTCCTTAAAAAATCCACACTGAGCCGGGCTCGGTGGCTCAGCCTGTAATCCCACACTTTGGGAGGCTGAGGTGGGTGGATTGCCTGAGCCCGCGGGTTTGAGACCTCATCTTGGCGAGACCTCATCTCTACAATAAATCAAAAAATTAGCCGGGCGTGGTAGCGCGCGCCTGTAGTTCCAGCTACTTGGAAGGCTGAGGCGGAAGGATCGCCGGATCTCAGCAGGTCGAGGCTGCGGTGGCCGGGAGCGGCCACTGCACTCCAGTCTGGGTGACAGAGTGAGACTCCAACTCAAAAAAAAACAAAAACAAAAAAACAAAAAATCCACATTGACAAGGAGACTGTCACCAGCCCCTCAGAAGGCTGGAGATGAGCCCCCAGACCGGTGCCCCCGTGGGGCAAGTCGGACCTACGTTCGAAACCTGCCCCTCTCAAAGACACACACACTCCCATCCAGGGCAACCAGGCAGTTGTGAGGATGAAACATGGACCAAGAATATGGCCTACAACAGGGACTCGATGAATACAGGCCATTGTTTTCAGAGTGGGCTCCCGGCCCTCGCAGGGTCACAGCGGGGTCTGGCTGGTTGCCCACTCTGGGGCCGGCAGGCTCCCAGTCCCAGCGCCTCCCCTCGCCTGGCATGGAGGAATGTTCACGACATCCGTCCATGCCTCTGCCCACCCGTGTGTGGACTCTGCAGCCCCTCCCACACCCCCACAGCATGGGCTTCCGGGCAAGGGGAAGGGAGTTGCCGCAGTCCCAGCTGACGCAGAGCTTGTCTTAGGCCCGGTCCCCACGTCACCGAGAGACAGGAATACGGGGACACAGCCGAGAGCCATCTGCGCTCAGATCCAGCTCCGCCTCCTGCAGCCTGTTTGACTTGGGTGAGTGACACGGCTTCCTGTATCTCCACTCCTTTATCAGTAAAAACAGAGAGATATCAACTGCAGCACTTTCATGGGTACCTACAAGAATTCAAGTAGCTCAAATGCATAAAGTACTTTGAACATCGGCTCTGCTATTTATTCGAGTCTCTCGTGTATCGATAAGGTAAGTACTGTCACTGTGTCCCATCACGCAGACGATAAAACTGCAGTTCAGAGAAGGCTAGTGACCTGTCCAGATTACACAGCCAGGACGAGACAGAGCAGGACTGGACACCAGGTCTGTCTGACTCCAAACTAGCTGTCGTCTTCACTCTGCCTCTCTGCTGCCCCATCTTCCCTCCTGGACTCTGAAATCTCACGACGCTTGTCCCCACCTGCCACAGTGCCAAGGCCTCACGGGAGGCCAGTTCCCCACGCCTAGCCCCAGCCAATCAGGGTGGACCTTCCACCAAACCAGATGCTACAGAGCTGGCGTTGCCTCGGTGACCAAGAATGTCTGCCTGAGGAAGCCCACCCCAGGCTCAGCTTCCCATCTGGCCCCGGTCACCCCCCCCACTACACATGTGCTGTGCTTGCTTGGGGGGATGGAGGGAGCCTGGGAGGAAGCCATGGCTGAGAGAGGAGGGCTGATTCCTGCTGACAGTGGAGAACTGTGACTGCACTGGCCCGAGAGGACACAAGCTGTCCTATCTGCAGTCTTGGCCCAGGGCAGACCCCAGGCACAGAGCCCAGCTCAGGGGTGGAGGAGGAGAACGCAAGAACCAGGGGCAGAAAGACACGATGGAGTGGGGGTGAGCACCAGCCTCAGATCTACCGGAACAAGCTGTCCCCCTGTTTCAGAGTGGGAAGAGCAAGGGTTTTGGAGCTGACAGACCTCGGCTTGATTCTCTATAATTTACTGCTGTGGGACCCTGGGTGAGTCGCCTCACCTCTCTGAGCATGTGAACAGGGACCCATGAACCAGCTACACGGGGCAATGGTGGGAATTAAGGAACGAGACCCATGAAAAGGCACGTGGGGGTTCGAGTTCCATCTACCAAGAGCGACCCTGGGGTGCACGTGACACTGGATGCCAGCGTGAAAGCTCAGGCATGTCCAGGCTCGTGGAGAAACCCTGGGGTCCACCTGGGTTACAGGTGTGGTGGCAATGATGACGATGCTGTTGCTGATGATAATGGTAATAACAACAACAGCGGCACTAGCAGCAGCCACAAAGGCCATTTCTCAAGCAATAACTTTATCCCAAGCCTGTGCTGAGCACCTGACGCGTGTTTCTCTTTTGGTTTTGTTTTTTTTTTTGAGTTGGAGTCTCACTCTGTCGCCCAGACTGGAGTGCAGTGGCCGCTCCCGGCCACCGCAGCCTTGACCTGCTGAGTTCCGGCGATCCTTCCACCTCAGCCTTCCGAGTAGCTGGAATTACAGGCGTGCGCTACCACACCCGGCTAATTTTTTGATTTATTGTAGAGATGAGGTCTCGCCTGCCCAGGCGGGTCTCAAACCCGCGGGCTCAGGCAATCCACTCACCTCAGCCTCCCAAAGGCGCGGGATGACAGGCTGAGCCACCGAGCCCGACTTCTCTTTTTGTTTTGAGTCGTGGGTCTCACTGCCACCCAGGGCTGGAGTGTGGGGGCGTGATCACGGCTCACTGCAGCCTCAGGCTCCTGGGCTAAGGCAATCCTTCCGCCTCAGCCTCCCAAAGAGCTGGGACTACAGGTGGGCAACACCATGCCCAGCTAATTTCTTTATTTTTTTGTGGAGACGAGGTCTCACTATGTTGCCCAGGCTAGTTCTGAACTCCTCGTCTCAAGCAATGCTCCTGCCTTGGCCTGGGATTACAGGCGTGAGCCACCCGTGCCCAGCCTGTTAGTGTTTTTCTAATTTAGTCCTTCAGCAACTTCATGTGTGAGAAGTGGAAGGAGAGGCACAGAGAGGTTAAGTCGCCAGTCCACGGATGCACAGCTGGTGGGAGGATGAGATCAACCCGGGTTCACATGACTCTGCAGAACGGAGTGGGAGTTCTGAGCAGGGGCCTGGCTAGGCCAGAGGTGGGGGGGTCTGGGCCAGGGAGGGGGCATCCTTGCCTGGGACACTCATACCACGACATTCCCCAGCCCCCTCCACAGCCCCCAACTCCTCGCTCTGCTGTAATCTAGACTCCTCCACCCTCCGGGGCTCCTCCCCTCACTAGAGCTCCTTCCTCTCTGGGGGTTTCTCTCCTCTCCTTCGGGGGCTCCTCCCCTCTCTCTGGGGCTCCTCCCCTCCCTTGGTGCTCTTCCCCTCCCTGGGGGACTCCTTCCCTCCCTCCCCAAAGCTTCTCCCCTCCCTTGGGAGGGCTACTCCCTTCCCTTGGGGGCTTGGCTGGCTCAGCCCTGCTTGGGAATCAATTTGCAACTCCAAGTGAACAACCAGGAACAACTCTTCCTCCAAGGGAGGGGTCAGCCCAAGCCTTGGTGTCAGGGACACAACAGGGCTTCCGACAGAACCCATAAGGGCTGTCCCCGGTCCCCTGCCAGACAGTTCCTCTCCTCATCTGAATCCTGCCACCCCCCCAGGAAGATGTCCTGACAGTCCTGGCCCACAGCTCTCACGTGTCCTCTGTCCCCAACACCACTGACCGTCTGCTCAGTCAGCACCTGGCCTGCACCATCACCACGGGATCTGTACCTCCATGGCTTGTAAGCAACTTGTGTTTGTTTGTTGCTGCTTTTATAAGTAACACTGTACTTACTCCTTTCAATACCAAGTCAAGTCCAGGACCCAAGAAGTTGTTTGATGCATGATCTGTCTACTCCTTGGCTTGGAGAACTCCTATTCACCCTTCAAAGCCCAGATCAAATCATTTCCTCTATGAAGTCGTCCTCTGTGTCTTATGATGGCCCACCAGTGTACGCCTGTAGTCATTTAAAATGTTTGTATCTCTAAAAGAACACTCACTTCCTGTATTGTAATCAATAACTGCTGTCCAGGCTCTGTGCTAAGATTTTTACACTCATTAATTCTATATTAATTCTCCCAAAGCTCTGCAAGAGAGTCAACAGCCCCATTTAACAGATGAAAGTGATAAGGCTCAGAGAGGTTAAGAAACTTGCCTAAAGTCACACTGCTGGTAAGTGCCAGGCTGGTAAGTGATTTGAGCCCACGACTGCTCATGTCTCAAGCAAAGTAATTCCTTGGGTGAGAGGGGTTCAGGCTGCTTCCCCCATCTGACTGCATCTGAATCCTAAGCCTGGTGTGGTCCCAACCTTTGCAGTTCCCCTGTGGATCAGTCCCAGAGGTGTGATGTCACTCACCCCCAACCCCTGGTGGCAAGCCAGGTCAAAGGTACCACCTCACTCTAGCAGCCTCCAGGACAACCTTGGAAGCCCCACGCGCTTCTATCCAGGCAACTAGGCACTAACGCCGCTCCCGTTTCCCGTATCCCAGGGCTCTGCGAATCCACTCCCTCCGTCTACAGGGGCAGCCTCGGGAGAGAGCGCAGGTTCTGGGGTCAGCCAGCTTGGGTACTGGCTGTGGGTCCTTGGGAATATGACTAACCCCTCTGATGCCTGATGCCTTAGTCAGCTCACCTGAGACATGGGACGAACACTTCCTCACAGAAGGCTGAGTAAGACCAAAGCTGAGAACCCCACATAGTGACTGGCACGCATCCACTCCTTTAGACACTAACTGCATGCCTACTATGTGCCAGACACTGGTCTTGGTGCTGGTCACAGCAGCAAACAAAACAAAGGAACACCCATCCTTTCGGGGGCTTCACCCCCAGGACAGGAACCCCCGGTTCTCTCAGTGAGGAGTCCTGTGATGCGGCAGGCTTACCTGATACCCTCCTCAACACACCAGGCATCTGTGCTTCTTGGAGACTCTCCGTGGTCACAGGAGACATGAACAAGGAAGCCCCCCAACACGGGCTATCGTGATGGACGTGTCTCTACAGCCTGGATCAGCCACAGGAGAAGAGAGCTCCACCCCACCCCACCCCACCATGGAATACAACACAGCCCTGAAAATGAAGCCAACTCAACTCAAACACAGCAGAAGAGAGAAAGGCAGGTTGGCAAGAGAACGCAGAGCCACCGACCCATCAGTTCAAGTTTAAATACAGTGAACAACGCTCTGTATCATTCAGGGAGACAGAAACATCTACAACAGTATCAAGACTGGAGAAAGCTGTTTCCCCTGGGGGAGGGAGGGAGAGGGAAGGGCCGGGGGATGGTCAGCTGTGTCCGCAATGCTTGATTCTTGCATACCAGCATTTGTTTTTTCTGAGCTCCATGGTTTTTCTATGTCTGAGATATTTTGCTACCCACCAAAAATGGTACGGGCTTTAAAGTCAGGCTGACTTGACTTAAAGCCAGACCCGAGCTGTGTTGCTGTGTGATCTCTGTCTTCTCCTCTGTGAAGTGGGCATCCAGTGCCCACTGTCAGCTCCCAGGACTCTTCTGAGAAGTCAGCAAGGTTATGTCTGTCTAGGGCCGGGCACCTGGCCACTACCATTGTTCTTGCCACCATGGGAGGAGTCTCCAACACGAACGGACAGCGGGGAAGGTCCACCCCCTGTGATGGAAAAAGTCTGCCTGAACCAAGGCCAGGCTGGCCTGCGGCGACTCTTAGCTGGTGACGCATCTGGGGCTCTGGGGATTGGGCAATCTCTGTCCCTCGACCAGGATCTACAGAGGAACCTGGGCTGGCTAGACTCCCTCCACCACCCCACCTGCTTCGCAGACTGTTCCTGGTCTTCAGGGGACCCCTCCACTCCAGCAGCTGCTGCACCCTCTTCTGTGAGCTGGGCAGGAGAGCTGGACTCCATGCCTGCCCCTTCTCCTCGGCCTCTCCATCTCCCCATTCTCCAGGCAGAGTCTTAGCCACCTGGTATCCAAATAAGTCTTTCTGAAGGGACTTTTGCAGGTCCCTGGCTGGCTTTAGGATGCAGGTGTCTGTCTCCTGGTTCAAATCCAGGCACAGGGTGTGACTCCCTTGTCCTCAAACTCACCATCACCTCTATCAAAGCAGAGTTAAGCACACACTCAGCAGGGGTGCACCTTGGAGGCACAGGGTGGCACAGACCAGGCCCAGGCACTGGCTGCTGTCACATTGAAATGATTCCTCCCAGCTCTGCACAACCCAAGTCACAGCTGTTGGACTCAGAGATGAGCATGAGTGGGGAAATTGGGGGGGGCAGCGGAGAGGATGACAAGACCCAGCCAGGAAGTGGGGGGGCAAGGCCCTCGTGTGGGCTCTTGACCACCTGACCCAATAAAACAACTACACTGCTGGCACATGCGCAGGAATGTATCCGAGGTCCCGAGAGTCCAAGGGCATTTCTGGGCCACAGCTCCCGGCGGGCAGCAGAGTGGGAGTGGCCGTGAAATTGGGTTTCAGGTCATGACGCATCTGGGGGAACATGCTTATTTCATCCATGCCCTTTCCTGACCCTGTCCCACCCTCTTATGGAGGGTCAGCCTGGCCCAGGAACGTCCTCTCCAGAGACCTCGTGCCCATTTCTGCCTTGGCCACTTACTGTGAGTCTCTGGGATTCACATTTCCCCTCTCTGGGCTTGAGTTTCCCCATCTGCAAAATGGGTGGGATGATATCTAAGGTCTTAGCCATTTCTTTTGTTTGTTTATTCTGAGTCAGAGTCTCACTCTGTTGCCCACTGCACTGAGTGCAGTGACATAATCACAGCTCACTGCAGTCTCGACTTCCTGGGCTCAAGTGATCCTCCAGCCTCAGTCTCCTGAGTAGCTGTGACTGCAGGCACATGTCACCACACCTGGCTTATTTTTTTATTTTTTGGAGAAGAGAGGTCTCATTATATTGCCCAGACTGGTCTCGAACTTCTGGGCTCAAGCGATCCTCCCACTCTGTCCTTCCAAAGTGCTGAGATTACAGGCATAAGTCACCATGTCCAGTCATCATCACCATTTCTCAAATCCTGTTTTTCAAGGCCCTAGAACCAGCAAGCCAGCATGAGGCCCACTCCACAAGCCTCTGTCACTGAGTTAGCAGATCCTTCTCCCTGGGTGAGAAAGAGGCAAATCCTGGAACCAGGTCAGAATGGCCCTCCAAGGAGGCTGGCCAGACCCACACACACTGACATGCCAAAAAAGTAGCCCAGGGAGGGAACTGACAGCAAGAACTACACTACCACATGGGTGGATCTCAGCAGGGAAGAAACTGAATTAGAGTCAGAAAGTTTGCCCGAGAAATGTGGCATCAGCAGAGGTAGAGGCAGAGGAATGTTGTCTAAGCGATGCTTTTGTAAACTCACCCTCCCGGGAAACCAGACTGTGGGGGCTTTCCGCAGAGCTGGGTCCACATACTCTCCTGGGCTTAGCTTCCCCATCAGCTAAGCAAAAATAATAAACTAGAAAAGCAAGGCTGTCGTAAAGATGTGGTGAGACATTGCATAAAAACAGCCTGGCACACACTAGGTGCTCAATAAATGCTGGCTCTGTGCCACCTCCACTCCGTCCCCCAGGACATCCCTAGCACCAAGGGCTGGATTCCCTCTGCTGCCTCCCACCCGCTTCTCAGACTCTTTCTGTTCTTGGCCTTCTGGGGACCCCTTCCATGCCAGCAGTCACTCCCTCCTCTGTGGGCTGGGCAGGAGAGCCAGGCTCTGTGCCTGCCCCCTTCTCTTCAGCCTCCCCTGAGACCTGTCCCCATCCTACAGGTGGCACCAGGAGGCACTGGTTCCCCAGTCTGTCTCTGTTCTCACCAGGCCAACAAACAGTCGGATGTTTACACTGTGTGGGTCAGCCGCCCCTGCCTGCTCCAGAAAGGCTGAACAAACAACCGCCGTCACACGGCTCCAGCCACGGGTCCCACACATCACTCACCCGCCGGCTGTGCTCAGTCCACGGGCACCCCACCCCACTCCAAATCCCCATTCACAGAAGCTCCCCATGGATTCGGTTTGAGGTTTGCTGTGTCCGGCGGATACCCGGCGAGTCCATGACTATTTCCAGCAAGGGGCAAGGTGGGAGGGTTGGGCTTTGGCAGTCCATCGCTGAGTGGGCATGGACAAGTCACCTGGCTTCTCTCAGGCTCAGTTTCCTCATTAACGGGGATGACAGGGCTAATCCCACAGAGGACTGTGATCATTAAATGGGGTAACAAGATAAAGGCACTGAGTACAGTACTGGTTCATGAAAGGTGCTGGAGAAACAAGCTTTAAAAAAAAATGCTGGCCGGGCTCGGTGGCTCAGCCTGTAATCCCAGCACTTTGGGAGGCCAAGGTGAGTGGACTGCCTGAGCCTGCGGGTTCGAGACCCGCCTTGGCAACTTGGCGAGACCACACCTCTACAATAAATCAAAAATTAGCCAGGCGTGGTAGCGCACGCCTGTAGTTCCAGCTACTTGGAAGGCTGAGGCGGAAGGATCGCTGGAGCAGGTTGAGGCTGCAGTGGCCGGGAGTGGCCACTGCACTCCAGTCTGGGTGACAGAGTGAGACTCCAACTCAAAAAAAAAAAAATGCTTATTACTGTTTTATGGGAAGTTGAAGAGTCTGGCCAAGAAGTCAGTGGGCCCTGAGATTACATCTGAAAAATAAATCGGAAATCCTTGGCCAGACCGTGCCAAGCACCTTCCACATATTATCTTATCAACTCTTCATAGCAACTCCAGGAGATAGGGTGCACCTTTATCCTCCATTTGTTCAGATAGGGAACAGAGGCTCAGAGAGGACAAACCACTCATATGGGTCACACAGCCCCCATGAGGAGGGGGAGCCTGTGCTCCTAACCTCCGTCCATCACGTTTCTGTGGGCCTCATCACTGTGTCTTCCCTCCCACCAGTCCTCCATCCTGGCTCCGGAGACTTCCCAAGGTCTTGGCCTCCTCTAGACCATACAGGTCCTGGGAGCTGCCAGCAGCCCAGGACTCAGCCGTGTGTCACCCCCTGCTACTGGGTGGTGCTTTGCTGGTCTGTGATGCTCTTCTTTGCTGGGGCCTGTGGGTTTAAGAACCAGAAGCCGCTATCATTGACTGATCTACCCCCTGCCAGGCACCACACAGACACTCTTCCAGGTAATCTTCATGACCACTCTGTGCTGTAGTTATTATCCCCATTTTATAGAGGAGGAATTGAGAGGCAAAGTCACTTGCCAAGGGTCCCACATCCAGTGAGTGGTGGCGCCGGGGACTTCAATGCAGGTCACTTTGACTCAGTCTTGGCATTCATTTTCCAGGCTGCCCTGATCTTCTGGGAGAGATAAGACCTGACACAAACAACCCTAACACAAACCACAAAGCCTTAAAGGCCTTGGGTTGTGAGGGGGAGCCAGATAAGGCTGGGTTCAGAGACAAAGAGGTGCTCAGCTTTCCTGGGGAAGTCTCTGCATGAATAAGAGGAATTTCCCACTGGGAGGAGCAGCCCTGGGTACCCAGCAGTTGTGCCAGGCATGGGGTCTGTTACACTGGAAGTACAATTCCCTGGCTAGCAGTAATAGGCACTTAAGGAGCACCTACTGTGTGCCAGGACAGGCACAGGCTTGCTGCCCCCACATACTACTTTAGTTCATTTCCCAGCAGCCCTGCCACTCAGGAATTATTTTCATTTTAGAGAAGGGGAAACTGAGGTTTAGAGAGGGAAGGATGCTTCCTCAGGATCACAGAGCTTGGAGAGGGAAGATTGGTCTGATTCCCAGGTCCCAATGACACAGAGTTGTATCCCTGGCCACCCCTGGTTGGTCTGGTCCTGTCTCTCTCCTCCTGTCTGAGGCTCCCTGACTGCTGCTCCCGCCTGGCTCACATGGGTAGCTGGGACAACTTCTGAGTCAGCATGATATCCCCACTTTCCAGATGAGAAAACAGAGGTGCAAAGAGAAGTCACAGGGCAGCTTCCAGTGAGATGGACTGGGGACAGAGGTGTGTGTGGATGAAACCAGAGTGCCACTCCTCTCACTAACGGCTGGGGACAGGTCAGTGCCACCCACCTCTGGCCCCCTCACAGATGCTTCCCTTTTTATGACTGTGGTTATGCTGTAGGGGACTTGGTGATCCTTAGCCCTGCAGGAGCCAAGGCATCCTGGCTACACAGTTGCCATGGAAACACCAGAGGATGCTTTGAGGGCAAGACACCAGTGAGCCTTCTTCACCTGGCCAGAGCAAGGCACAGGCCAAGGCACAGGTCAGGGCTGTGACAAAATGGCAGTGCCAGTGCTGGCACAGGAGACGGGGACACAAGGAAGGTGGCTCTGTTTTGACCCAATGTGTTGGAAGTTGACCTAAAGACCAAGCCAACAGAACAGAAAAACCCAGAGATGAAGAGAGTCAAAGGAAAAGGGACAGACAGAGGGACAGTCATAGAGGAGAGTTGGGAAGGACAAGGGTTCTGATATCCCATTCTGCTGCGAGAGAGGGGTGAGGTGGAGCAGGGAGGCGCCCCTGATGATGGGGCCCGCGGATCCGCCCCTGGTGGAAATAGTGTGTACCTGGTGGAAACCCCTAACAGGGCTTTGGAGAGAGCAGGACCTGGGCTCCCAGGCTGAGGTCATTGCCAAAACAAGGCTCCTCATACTTTCCCAAAGCGCCCTGAGGGCAGAGGAGAGTGAAATTGGATCCTCACGGGTCTGAGGACACAGCTAAAACCATCTCAAAAATCCATGCCAGTTCTGTATTTTACTCCAAGACAGTGCCGGTTTATTTATTATAAAAGTACTCACTCTATTCCCCTGGGCAACTGTGCGCACTGGGATGAAAAGTCCAAATACAAAAATGAAGCATGAAGACTCAAGAACGGGTCAGCTGACCCTGAGAGAGTGGGTGGAGAAAGGCCTGTGCCTTCTGGAACAACACAGCTGGAGAGGTGGGCTGGGGAGGGGCCCACAACCATATAATGGGCTGCAATGGGACACTCTGCCAGCTGTTCACATTCATTCATTCATTGATTCACTTATTCTTTTTACAAATACTGGCATACCTACTACGTGCCAGCCCTGTTCTGGGCAGATGTGGCAGGGAACAAAACAAAGTCCCTGTCTTCGTGGAGCTTACGTGCCAGTAGGAGGAGACAGAATAAATAAATAAAATATGGAGAATGTTAGACTGTAGTAAGTGTGAGAAGGAGCTATTGAGCAGGGCAAAGGGGACTGAAAATGGGAGGCGGGGGCCAGGAAGGGTCTCTCTGAGAAGCAACGTGTGAGTGAAAACTCAAAACTTTGCAGATGTTTTCTCAGTTGTTTTCCACAACTGTGAGTGGGGATTATGTCCTCTGTTTTACAGATGAGGAAAATGAGTCTCAGAGAAGAAAAATGATTTATTTTAAATGGTATGGAAAGTAAATGAGATTGCCTTTCCTATAGGAAGGAAGGAAGGAAGGAAGGAAGGAAGGAAGGAAGGAAGGAAGGACGGAAGGAAACTGGGGAAGAGCAAGAGACTTAACCCAGACCCACCACTTCCTCTCTAGGGAAGATGGGTAGGAGAAGCCCTGCCCTACCCATCCCAGGCCCTCCAGACATCACTAGTTGATCTAATCCATCGCATCTCTCTCCTTTACCAAAGCCAGGTTTCCAAATCTTCAGAATAACCATCACCAGCTAGTAGGGGTTGGAACAAGCTCCCAGGAAGAGACCACAGGGGATTTAGGAGAAAAGGACAGAGGGAGGGCAACTTCCAGGAAATGGGGAGCACTTTGCTACCTCTCTACCACATATCTTCTTCTTCTTCTTCTCCTCCTCCTCCTCCTCCTCCTCCTCCTCCTCCTCCTCCTTCGATGATCTAGTTCTGTCACACAGGCTGGAGTGCAGTGCTACGATCATAGCTCACTGCAGCCTCGACTTCCTGGGCTCAAACATTCCTCCCACCTCAGCCTCCACAGTAGCTGAGACTACCGGCATGCACCACAATGGCTGGCTACATTTTTTTTAAGGTCACCATACACCTTCTTAATGATCAGGCTGAAGAGCATTAATAGGTAGAATGGATCCACACACCCTCCAGGGGTGCTGGGTGGGCAGAGGAAGGGGACAAGGGGTCCACCCTAAGGGAGGCAGGGGGACCACCCTAAGGGACTAAGAGGGAGGCTCCGTCAGCCGAGTACAGTCTGCCCAGGGCGACCCCGATGGCTGTCAGAGCTGTGGTTCCCTCACCTAACCAGGTCTGGCTGCCCTGTTGGGGGCTGGTGTGAGGAGTAAAAAGTCTGGGCCACGAGACACTCTCCCCACCCTGCCCCTTTCCTCCCTTCTTCCCACATAAAGAGAAACATTTCAGGGTTGAATAAATGACTCATTTTTCCCAGAGAGGCCCTGGGTTGAGCTGAGTCAGGCTGGAGTGAGCCTCCGGGTCACTCGATCCGCCTCCCTGCTCTGGGCCCCAGGAAACAGGGGACAAACAGAGGCGGAGGTGGCAGAGAGAGTAGCTAGTGGAGTGTGCCCACCTCCTCTCCTCAGCCTTGAGTATGTCACTGTGTGTCACCCAGCACTGCTCAAATAGAACCTGATGGAGAAGAAAAATTCCTCCGGACTTTCCTGAACAAGCTTTACAGCTGACTCACCGCCACCTGGGGACAGCGAGAAAACTCACAGATCACCAAAGGAGAAAGTGGTCCCCGCTAGGCAAGCTCTTCAAGGAGGGATGAGAGGTCACTGGGAGAAACGCTCACACACGTGTTGTTCTGGGCTTTGTTCTCCAAAGAAACACATGATACAGTCGACAGGGGGGTTGAAATCAGTTGCAAAATTGCAAAGTGCAATTTTGGGTTTTTTGGTTTTTGTTTTTGAGTCAGAGTCTCATTCTGTCACCCAGGCTGGAGTACAGTGGCACCATTTTGGCTCGCCACAGCCTCGGCCTCCTGGACTCGGGCAATCCTTCTGCCTCAGCCTTCCGAATAGTTGGGACTACAGGCACATGCCACCACATCCAGCTAATTTGTTTTTTATTTTTTGTAGAGATGAGGTCTTGCTATGTTACCCAGGCTGGTCTCGAACTCCTGAGCTCAAATGATCCTCCCTCCTCGGCCTCCACAAGATGTGAGCCAACGCATCCAGGCAATGTTGTGTACTGAATTTGATCTCTTCACTAGCTGACACTAAACACTAGGTGTATCCCTCCTGACCATATTAACGATAAACCAGCCCTAGGGCGGCCAGCCCCGCCCCTTCCCTGGGTCAGCCTTGCGAGGCGCCCTCCCTCCACCCATCTTTCCTGGACATCTGCTGAGGGCAGGTGCCAGGAGGTGCCAGGGTTTCTGCTCTCCAAGACTTTCCCTCCTGCGGGGAAAAGTTACAGTCACAGTCAAAGGGCATGAGTGCCCAGAAGGCAGAACAGTGCCAGCTCCTGTCAGAATTTGCTTCCGCTGCCTGTGTCTTTGTCCTGAGAAAGAGTACCCCCTGCTCCCCTCCAAGCGCCCTTTCTTTCATCCTCCCTTGCTGACCACCTCTTCCATGGCGCCTGGCCCTTCTGAGCCACCAGCAAGAGCTGGATGCTCCACAGGGGGCCTGCACAAACAGACTCAGGGGTCAGCCGGAAACCTGGCTCCCTCGACTCTCAGCTGTGCAGCCCTAGCCAAGGAACGCTGGCCCCCCCAAGCCTCAGCTTCCTTACCGGCTAAATGGGGACACAATAGGCCCTGTATCTTTTGAGTTGACTCAGATATGAGAGTCAACTGTTCGCTGCTCAGCCCAAGGCCCAGCTCAAAGTTGATGCTCAAGAACTCACGGTTCCTGCTCTACGGAGCAGACGTCTCCCAGGGAGAAGGCGAGTGAACAGGTGGTGTCAAGCACTACACCTGTAACACAGGGGATACCATTCACCATGCCCACGTCAGCCACATGTGCCAGTGGATGCTGGTTTCCTGATGAACCTGCCAGTGGCTCCTTTGCCAACCTACCCTGTTTCCAAACCAGCTGTTCATTTCCCCTGGTTTGGGAAGGGCACGTGCTTAAAAACGTCCTAAACTTGCCTTACCCGACCCATCGAGGTCTGGGGATGGACCAGGTCCTGCACCTCTGAGTGTGATCCCGGCCCCCTCTCAGCGCCCATCTTCCTGCCACCCCACGTTCTCAGCCAACAATAGCTGCTTCCCAGGCTCGGCTGCCACACAGCCCTGAGCTGAAATACCCATGTGGGGGAGGCACATGAGGGGCCACAAAGGGGGAGGGGGAGGGATGGCAGGAGGAAGCACAGTTGAGCGCCTACTATGTGTCAGGCTGAGAAGGGCCCAGTTTCTGGGGGGATACAGAACCTGGGAGACTGCAGTGCCTGTCTGGTGGGGGGGGGGGTGCCTAGCCTCCAAGAGAGCAGGGATCAGGCCCAGGTCCAGGGTCTAGGGCCCATTCCCAGGAAAGAGCAGGCCCTAGAGTCTGGTGAGAAAAAAGAGGGAACCCCAGAGAGAGATCCAAGTCCTAAGGAAAATGGGGGCTCAGGAGTAGATTAGAGGGGTGAGGTTTACAGCCAGGGAGTTAAGACTCTCTGGGTTCCAGGAGGATGTGGTTTAGGCCAGGTTGGGAGGCGGGGAGTGGCCCGAAAGCCAAGAACTCACTTGATTGAGCATCTCAGAGGTCTTGCCTGCCCTTTGAGCAAAGAGGGTTAACTGGGGGAAGGAAAAGGAAACGTTTTCTGTTTGTTTGTTTGAGTCAGGGTCTCACCCTGTTGCCCAGGCTGAAGTGCCAGTGTGCAATCACGATAATCACGGCTCACAGTAGCCTTGACCTCCTAGGTTCAGTCAATCTTTTCACCTCAGCCTCCTGAGTAGCTGGGATTATAGGGCCATGCCACCACACTTGGCTAATTTTTGCATTTTTTGTAGAGACAAGATCTCGCTAACGTTGCCCAGGCTGGTCTCGAACTCCTAGGATCAAGCAAACCTCCTGCCTTGGCCTCCCAAATGCTGGGATTACAGGAGTGAACCACCAACACACCTGGCCAGAAAAAAGAAACCTTAAAGCGGCAGCCAGCAGCCTTCAATTCAAGACTAAGGACAGGGGAGCATCTCTCTACTTCTAGGGAGGCCCCTTCGGGCACAAAGACCAGGCCCAGGCAGAGGCCCAGGCGTTGGCCCCTGCTTCTTTCTCTTCCTAGCAGGAGCATCTCTCCAGATCCTCAGATGCCCCCCCAACTCCCCAGGAGGAGCTGTGGTGGCCCCAGTCCAGAACCCCTCCCCTCCTCTGTGGGACTCTGTCAAAGCCTGGGAAGGGCAGGGTCCCCAGGACCTGATCTCTCCAGGGTCGCAGAGGTCACAAGAGAGAATCTGGAGGTCAGAGCACTTCCCTCCCCATTAGATGCTTCAAAGCATCTTACTCCCTTGAAGCTGCCAGACTCTGCAGGGGGTGGGAGGACTCTGCAGGGGGTAGGGGACACGGCAAGGAAGGGGTGTAGCCACCAGAAGGCCTGGAAGAGAGACTCAGCAAAAGCCACTGCTGGGAACCTGGGCCCTGAATCAGAGTTCTGCTAGAAGTGCTCACAACCTGGAAGGGACTGGGTTGGCAGGCTCTGGCTTAGCCCCTGGGCTCTAATGCTGTGTGATACCAGCGTATTCACATAACCTTTCTGAGCGCTGAGCTCTCATTCATCAAAGCAATGGGCTGAGGTTGCACACAGTAGCTCATGCCTATAATCTCAGCACTTTGGGAGGCCAAGGAGGGAGGATTGTTTGAGCCTAGGACTTCAAGATCAGCCTGGGCAGCATAGCGAGAATGCGTCTCTACAAAAAAATTTAAAAATTAGCCAGGCATGGTGACACATGCCTGTAGTCCCAGCTACCTGAGGCTGAGACAGAAGGATCACCTGAGCCCAGAAAGTTGAGGCTACGGTGAGCCATGATTTTGTCACTGCACTCCAGCCTGGGCAACAGAGTAAGACCCTAACTCAAAAAAAAAAAAAAAAAAGCAATGAGCTGGATGCCCTGCCCCACCTCAATCAATCACCAAGCCCTGTCAGCTCTACTCAGTATCTCTGTCTGCCTCTCCCTCACCGCCACCACAGGCCTGGGCTACAAAACCCCCAACTTCTGATTCTATCCCTGCCCCTCCCCCAAGCCCAGCTCCACTCAGCAGCCCAAGAGAGCTTAATAAAGGGAGCGTCAGATCCTGTTAGCTCCCTGCTGACACCTCTTCCAGAGCCAGGTGACCCCTCTGCCCTGCTGTTTGTACAATTTTACCTTTTTTTCCTTTGAGGGCTTAAGTGGAGTCTCTTGGTACAGAAGAAAATAAAGCCTAAAGTTTATGGATTTGAAAACACACACACACACAGACACACAGACACACAGACATGCCCTGGTGGCTTCCCACTGCCCTTGGGATGAAGTTCAAGTCTCTCCCCCGGTCTGCACTGCCCGGCACGGCCCAGCTCCTGACCAGCTCTCAGCCTCCCCTCGAACTCTCCTCCAGCCACACAGAACATGCTGCAGGCCGTCCACTTCAAGGCCTTAGCACAAGCTGTTCCCTTGGCCTAGAATCTTCTCTCCACCTCTTTACCTGGTTAACCCCTAGCATATCCTTCAGATCTCTTCTCTAGTGTTTCTGCCTCAGGGATGTCTTTTCTGTCCCTGCTCTCTGCCTAGAACGGCTTCTCTGACATAAGCTCCCAGGGCAAGTTGCCTAACCTCTCTGAGCCTGTTTCCTTGTCCCATTGATCTGAAGATTAAATTAATGCTTTAGAAACGCTGGTTACGGCCAGGTACAGTGGCTCACACATCTAAACTGGACTGGTTGAGCTCAGGAGTTCGAAACCAGCCTGGGTAACAAAGCAAGACCTGGTCTCTACAAAAAATTTAAAAATTAGCCGGGCATGGCGGTGCACGCCTATAGCGCCAGCTACTCGAGAGGCTGAGGCTGGAGGATCACTTGAATCTAGGAGACGAAGGCTATGGTGAGCTGAGATTGTGCCACTGCACTCCAGCCTAGGCAACAGAGTGAAATACTGACTCAAAACAAAAGAAACACTGGTTATGAGTTATCTTCATCATGACTGCAGAAATCTCCTTCAAGACTTCCACCTCCCTTTGCATCGACTTCCCCCACTAGGCTGTGTTTTGGTGGCTGAAATGACAAAATTAAATTCCCAGGACAGACATAAAATAGATCAGGATTTCCAAAGCATGTTCTGTGGTTCACCAGCATCAGAATCAGGAAGCGTAATGGAAACACAGGATCTTGGGCCTCACTCCAAACCAACTGAGTCAGACCCTCTAGGACGAGGGCAATGAAGTCTGCACGTGCAACCAGCATCCCTGGAGACTCTCTCGCACACTGCAGTCAAGACCCGCAATCAACTCAACCTAAGGCTTGGTACACTAACCTGCACTTCCTAGGTGTCTTGATCATAGGCAGGTTTTTTGTCACCAGAAAGGTACATGGCCCATCCTAACCTGGGATGCTTCCTAATGGCTTCAGAACACGAGCATAGGCCTTGGAGTTAGACCAGGGTGCGAGTTCTAGGCCCTCTACTCAGTGCCCGACAGTGCAACCTTAGACACGGCTCAGCTCCACAAGGTGAATTCCTTGTGTTAAAATGGCGACATGAGCCAGGCTCGGTGGCTCAGCCTGTAATCCTGCGCCTTTGGGAGGCTGAGGTGAGTGGATTGCCTGAGCCCGCAGGTTCGAGACCTGCCTGGGCAACTTGGCAAGACCTCATCTCTACAATCAATCAAAAAATCAGCCAGGCATGGTAGCACGTACCTGTAATTCTGGCTACTCGGAAGGCTGAGGAGGAAGGATCGCCGGAGCCCAGCAGGTCGAGGTTGCAGTGGCCGGGAGCGGCCACTGCACTCCAGTCTGGGCAACAGAGTGAGACTCCAACTCAAAAATAAATAAATAAATAAAAATAAATGGCGACATGTGCCCTCTACCTGCCAGGTGGCTGGGATGATCCAAGGTGTCCTGTGCAAAGCACAGTACAGGTCTGCAAGGAAGACAGCAGAGAGACAAAACAGGACATGATCCACTGTCTCCCTGGGCCTCTTCCATTGCCACAGGTGCACTGGGGGTGGCATTGTGTGTCTTTCCCAGAACACAAGTCCTGGCCATTTAGAGAGATAGAGACCCCCCTGCCATAAGGCTGGTCAACTACCTGCCACCCTTGCATATGGGGAAAAGAGTGAAGTTTGTGAGGAGCAGAAGTTAGATGGAAAAATGGCTGGAGAGTTGTTCAGGGCTCGCCCTGAAGGCGCCAGGAACCAGAGAGTCACACCCCTCAAGGCCAGGCCTTACAGGGCAGCGAACTGAGCGTGCAATGGTATATGAGCACACAGACTCTAGAACCAGACTGTTTAGGTTTAAATTCTGGCTCTGCTATGCTGGCAAACTCCTACTCATCCTTCGAGACCCAACTCCAACATCACCTCCCTGGGCCAAGATAGTCACCCATTCCTCTGGGCCTTCAAAGGCTCCTGCCCACATGCTCTTCAACAATTTACCTGCTGGCCTGTCCATCTGTCCCAGAGGGCACAAGCACCCCCATGCCTGACCCAGAAGATGAACTCAGCAAATGCAAATTCCATTAGAATCTCAACTTTTTCAGCCCTCTGAGTTCCCTTCTTTTTCCCACTAAATGTTCCCTATTCTAATCCCTACTCCTTTCCCTGATTCGAACCGTTTATTTTCTAGGGTTTGATTTCTAGGACCTGTGCTGGAAGGCCCAAATCTGCTTCTCCCAGAGCTGACGCTGAATATTAGAAAGACCTAATATTAACTTCTCCACCTTTGCTGACTGCAAAAAGCTCCCATGGAAACTGAAGCACTAAGGCCACAAGCACCTGGTCATAAGAACTGTGGGGAAGGGTCAGTTCCAGGGGAAGCACGACAGCATTGTGGTTAAGAACTTGGACTCTGTAGCTAAACTGTCCAGGTTCAAATCGGGCTCTGTCAATCACTGACTGAGAGAGATATTTTAATTCTCCATGCTTCAGTTTCCCCATCAATAAAATAGGAATAATGATAATAAATATTTCACAGAATTGATGTGAGGATTAGGAAAGTTCATAACAAAACATCTAGCACTCTTTCTTTTTCCTCCTTCCTTCCTTCCTCCCTTCCTCCCTTTCTTCCTTTCTGAGTCAGAGTCTTACTCTGTCACCCAGGCTGGAGTGCAGTGGCACGTTCACAGTCACTGCAATCTGGACCTTCTGGGCTCAGGTGATCCTTATGCTTCAGCCTTCCAAGTAGCTGGAACTACAGCTAATTTTTTTATTTATCATAGAGATGAGGTCTTGCCAAGATGCCCAGGCTGGTCTCGAACCCCCGGTCTCAGGCAATCCTCTCACCTCGGTCTCCCAAAGTGCTGAGATTATAGGTGTGACCCACCATACCTGGCAGCATTGTTTCAATACTCAATAATGCCATTCTTATGACATTACCACTAAGACCAGTAAACACTATGGACAGGGAAGAACAAAGGATTACTGAACAAAATCCGAAAGCGGCCAGAAGTTCAGCTTATATCATCCCTCCCAAGGAATCATCATGCATCACTAAGCCCAGGAAGTCCCTCTCTGGAACAACTTGCTAGCCCTGGGTGGGTCATTTCCCAATAGTGCCAGGGTCATTTTGCCCTACTTGCCTACCCACTGCACCCTCTTCCTACACCCCCTATCCTGCACCAGCATCCAGGGGTGCACAGCAGGATTGTGGGAAATATCTGCCAAATAGACAAGCTTACAATATGACCTGAGTCCCTTTTTTGGGGGGGACAAGGTCTCACTCTATCACCCAGGCTAGAGTGCAGTGGAGAGATCATAGCTCACTTCAGCATCCACCTCCTGGGCCCAAGTGATCCTCCTGCCTCAGCCTCCCGAATAGCTGAGACTACAGGTATGCACCACCATGCCCAGCTAATTTTTATTTCTTGTAGAGATGGGGTTTTGCCATGTTGCCCAGGCTGGTCTTGAACTCCTGACCTCAAACAATCCTCCTGCCTTGGTTTCCCAAATTTCTGGGATTACAGGCATGAGCCCCCATGTCTGGCCCCAAGTCCTTGACCAAGGCCCCAAGTAGTGTTTGTGGGGAGGCTGGCTTCACTGGGAAAGCAACTCCCCAAGGCCCATGGTGCAGATCCGGAGAGAGCCCACACCCCTTTCAATCCCATCTTTGCCAGGCACTGGGAATGTAGAGATGGAAGGCGGGATTCTGCTCCAGCAGAGCTCTCTCTAAGAATAAACCATTAACATTCATTAGGCACTTACTGTATGGCAGGCACTGATCCTACCACTTTGCAAGAATTCCATCAGTTATTTAAACAACTCTGAGTTTGGCCCTATCACTGTTCCCATTTGAGTTATGCAGAAACGGAGGCTAAGAATTAAGCAATTTGGCCGGGCTCGGTGGCTCAGCCTGTAATCCCGCGCCTTTGGGAGGCTGAGGTGAGTGAACTGCCTGAGCCCGCGGGTTCATGACCCGCCTGAGCCCGCGGGTTCATGACCCGCCTGGGCAGCGAGACCTCATCTCTACAATAAATCAAAAAATCAGCTGGGCATGGTGGCGCATGCCTGTAATTCCGGCTACTCGGAAGGCTGAGGCAGCAGGATCGCTGGAGCCCAGCAGGTCGAGGCTGCGGTGGCTAGGAGCAGCCACTGCACTCCAGTCTGGGCGACAGAGTGAAACTCCAACTCAAAAAAAAAAAAAAAAAAGAATTAAGCAATTTGCCTGAGGCTGCTCAAATAAAAGGCAGAGCTGAGATTCAAACCTAGGCAGGCTGGGCCAGAACTTGAACCCTTGATCTGTGTCAGTGCTCTTGATGGGGGAGGGTTTCAGTTCAAAGTGACCCTGAGAGGAGCCAAGGGGCCTGCAGGAACACTTGACGGGGTAGGAGATGGTCAAGGAAGTTTCTGAGAACAGCTATAGAAAGAGGAAGAGAGCCGGGCTCAGTGGCTCAGCCTGTAACCCCGCGTTTGGGAGACTAAGGTGAGTGGATTGCCTGAGCCCGTGGGGTTCGAGACCTGCCTGGGCAACTTGGCGAGACCTCATCTCCACAATAAATCAAAAAAAAAGAAAAAAAAGAGGAAGAGACCTAGAGTTCTGGACATCCATCAATATGGTTACTAGAGCCATCTGCGTCTTTGAGTCTGGCACCAATATGCACCCCATGGGTTCCGAGCACATCTTCTCTCACTTAGTATCTGCAGTCACTCCAGAAGGAGCTACTATCCCCACTTCACAGTTGGGAAACTTGGGGCTCAGAGAGAAAAATGCACCCTAAAAGGGCCCTTATGGCGGATCCAGAGTTCAAGCTCAAGTTGACCCCATGTCCCCTGGTCTTAACCACTAGGTCACACTGCACACACAGGTACCGGTGGGTATGTGACAGGGGTCCAGTGTGGAAGGTGGGGGGCCACCCAGTTTTCCACTGTGAGCCTGCATTTAGTATCTGTCTCCCCACCTCTGCCCGAATTTGTGCTGGAGTCAGAATGCACAGCTCCACCCTCAAGTGTGTGTGTGTGTGTGTGTGTGTGTGTGTGTGTGTCTGTGTGTGTCTGTGTGTGTGTTGGGGTGGTGGCAATTAGGGACCTGGCTAGAGGGTCTCCAAAATATAATGGGGAAATAAAATAAGAAGCAGAGAGAATTTTCCTCACCTTTCCTGCCTAACTGAATTCATCATAAAACAGCATAAGTGAGGTCCAGCCCACAGTCATTCTTTCCAGAGTAACAGAACCCAGCCAGGCACAGTGGCTCATGCTTGTAATCCCAGCACTTTGGGAGGCTGAGGCAGGAGGATTACTTGAGGCCAGAAGTTCAAGATCAGCTTGGGTAACATAGCAAGCCAAGCGTGGTGGTACGCATCTGTAGCTGAGTCCCAGCTACTCAGGAGGCTGAGGCAAAAAATCGCCTGAGCCCAGGAGGTCAGGACTGCGATGAGTCATGCTGTGCCACTGCACTCCAGTCTGACTCAAAAAAAAAAAAAAGAACGCAGCTCCCACTTCCTAAGGGCCCACGATGTGCACTGTCCTATAAGCTTTATAACTTGACAAAAATTATCACCCACTTTTCACAACACCACTATGAGAGAGGTGTTTCCATCAACCCATTTCACAAAGGAGACAACTGAGGCTCAGAGATGGTCACTCTTCGAAGGTCACCCAACTGGGACTAAGTGACAGAGCTGGGACTAGAACCCACGGCTGTCAGCTCCAAAACCCATATCTCAACCAGAAAGAGCACACGATTAGGAGTCAGGCTCTAAGTCCTGCCTCTAACTTGCTGGGTAGTCTCAGGCAAGTCTCTTTCCCTTTCTGAGCCTTTGTCTCCCCACGAGGAAGCTGGTAGAGATGACCTCTGAGTCCTGCCTTCTGTGACTGTGAACTCTCCTGCCTTCCTCTCCCTCGCCCCCACCCACCCACCACACTGGAAGCCCAGCAGGATGCTCAGTAACCACCCACTGGACACTCCGGGGCAAAGAAACATGAAGTCCCCCCCTCCTCCCAGCCCAGCCCAGCCCAGCCCAGCCCGGACACCAAGGAACCGCAAAGCCACCAAGGATTCCCTCCAGCCCGTGGGAGGAACAGCCCCAAGGGCAGAGGCCAGGCATCCCCTTGCCGCCGTCACTTCCTGTACCCTGGCAACTCAGCAGGGTGTGCAGAAGCAGGGAGGCGGCTCTGGCCCTGGGCCCTTTGGCCTTGCTTCTCTGGGTCTCCATGGGCTGGGGGTGTGGGAACTGGTCACTCTGGAAGAAGCCCAAGCTCACCCTGGAAGGCCGAGTTCAAGGGAAGGTTTTGCAAAGGGTGTGCCTGGCTCTAAAGGCAACTTGTGCCCTCCAGGACTGCCTCGTGGCATCTGGGATGCCCAGCTACCGCTATCCCATCCCTGAAATAGCTGCTGAAATCCCAGATCCCAGAGAAACAGAGGCCCACTCTCCTGCCTCCCTCTTGCCCCCTGCAGTCCATCCTGCACACAGCAGCCAGGGACTTTCCAAACCAAGCCCAGGAACCCCACCCCTGCCCCTGAGGGGCCCTCGGGTGGCTTCCCATCACTCTCAGAATGAAATAACAACCCTCCTCTCCACCGCTCCCACCCAACAAGGTCCTCCATGACGTGCCCTTCCATACCCACCCTCCCTAAGCCTTCCCCCTTGCTGCCTCTGCCCAGTCATGCCAGTCTCCCTGCCAGCCATAACACGCCCCATTCCTCCTCCTAGTCCCAGGCCCTTTGCACTTGCTGTTCCAGCTACTCAGAGCACTCCTCTCCCACATCTTTGCCTGGCTGCCCCCTCCTCAACCTTCAGGTCTCAGCTTGGACATCACCTCCTTCCCACCCCTTCTAAGCAGCCCACTCTCCTCATAGCCACTCCCCCTGCACACAGCCACTCTCGACCACATCGCCTGTTCTCTTTTCTTTCTTCTCTCTAAAGTGAGCCCTGGTTGTTGGTTGGCCTGTTCGGCTCTGGCTTCCTCCCCTAGAAAGCAGCTCCCTGGGGCAGGGATGTGGTTGCCCCAATCTTCTGTCCCCACCAGGAGGCAGGACCTCCTTTGCACCTCACAACTTTGTAGATGAGGATGCTAGAACTCAAAGAGGTGGGGTGAGCTGCCCTAAGTCACACAGCCAGGGAGTGGCAGCATTCAGACCCGGGTCAGCCTTATACCAAGGCTATGTCTGTCAAGCCTGGGAGGGTAGGGCTCCCACGGCCAGGAACTGCTCCCACGGTCACAGAACTAATCAGGAAGGACCAACACATGATGAGACCCTGAGGGAAGGCACCAGGAATGAAGAGGCTGCCTGCTTTCTCGAATGGTCCTTCTACAGAGATACAGGCCAGTTGAGGCTTCTGTGTGGGGTGGGAAAGGAGCACCGAACAGCTGCAGCAAACACTCTCACGTGGGGGATCACCAGAGACAGGAGCTGGGGAAATTTTAGACCACCTGACATTTTTTTTTTTTTTGAGTTGGAGTCTTACTTGCTTGCCCAGACTGGAGTGCAGTGGCCGCTCCCGGCCACCACAGCCTCGACCTGCTGGGCTCCGGCGATCCTTCCGCCTCAGCCTTCCAAGTAGCCGGAATTACAGGTGCACGCTACCACGCCCGGCTGATTTTTTGATTTATTGTAGAGATGAGGTCTCGCCTGCCCAGGCGGGTCTTGAACCCGTGGGCTCAGGCAATCCACTCACCTCAGCCTCCCAAAGGCACGGGATTACAGGCTGAGCCACTGAGCCCGGCTCCACCTGACATTTTGCAGAAAGGGAAACTGAGGACCAGAGAGAAGGGACTTGCCTGAGGTCACACAGCCAATCCCTGGTAGTCACTTGTGGCCAGGGGTCTCCAGAGCCAGGAGCCCTTCCCTACTCCAAGGAATAGCAGGTGAAGCCCACAGCCCAGGCTGGAGGGCAGTGATGAGGAAACAGAGTGGACCCGTGGCATTCAGACAAAGAAAGGGCTCCGATTACCTCTCCTTTCAAAAAGCACCCACTGAGCTTAGACTGGAGGGAGGGCCTGGGGCAGGTCAGCAGAGAGGTGAATGATACAATCTGAAATGGAGCACCCCTCCCCCCTAGAACTGGGTGGCAGTCTCTGTGAAAGTCACGCAGGCGTGCACCCCTAAGCATGAGCCCAGGAGAAACAAGTGCTCGGGTCTGCATGAAGCCACACAGGGAATGTCACAATAGCCTTGAACCCAAACGTCATCCACAGATGTTCCACGCACCCCCGTTCCACGCAACACGACTCCATCTAAAAAAAGGAGCAGACACTGGTATTGGTAACGACATGGATGGACCTCAGAGACACTCGGGGTTGACGGAGGCTGAGCGAAACCAGGCACGCAAGAGTCCACGTGCATGAATCCATGCAGACGGAGTTCAAAACCAGGCCACACGGAAGGGACAGAAAGCACCCAGGTGGCTCTGTCTGCCACAGGAGGCTAGAAGAAGGCAGGATGTGGGAACTGTGGAAACGTTTTCTATTTTGACCCCAGTGGCACACGGGTGTGAAAATTTGTAAAAAATGAGCCGTGCAAGATGTGTATTTCTTACTTAAGCAAACTACACTACAATTTTTTAAAATGCACAATCTCTGCCCTCAGGAAGTCCATAGGCTGACATCTGGTGTCGTCATTGCAGTCATGACAATATTGGCAGCTGATAGCGATGGAGCCCCGGGATAAGCCAGCCCTGAGCTGGGTTTATCTGAAGCAGAATTGATCACGCTCTTCCAAATCCTGCAAAAAGCAGTGCCTGGCAACTCCGTATCAGAGAAGAGTAAACAAAGCTTGAGGAGGTGACATGCGGCCCAAAGTGAGGCAATGAAAAGCCACAGGGCCAGGCTTGAACCTGGGCCCGTTGACCTCCAAGGCCTGCTCCTGCTGCAGGGGCAGACCCCGTCCCCTTGCTCTCCACCCATGCTGCCTGTCTGGACGGGGTACCTCTGAGGTGGCCAGTCCCGCCCCATGGCTCCTCCTTCCAGGGTTGGAAGGAACAGCTCCTGCATGCACTGGCCTCAAGTTTCTACGAAAGAGTCGCTCACGTAGGAAATGAGCCCTTCCTTCCCTTTCACCCTCCACCCTCCCTCATCCCTCTCACAGTCACAAATATCTGAGGTCCCTCCAGCACCAGACCCCTGCCCAATAAGGGACTCCAGCGGCTGGGAAGGGAGTATGCATCGACCAAGGGACATTCTCAACCCCCGGGGCTCCCACAGTCCAGCCCACAGCCCCAGAGAACCAGGAGGACTCGAGGTTCAAGTCCCCACCCTTGGCTCCAGTTTCTGAGTGACGCAACGCAGTGTCTGGACTCAGAGAATCATAAAATGTTTACTGGGAAGAAAATCTCCACCACCGCCACTCATCCATTCCTGTCCCGCGCCAGGAGCTACTCTGAGTGCACCACAAGGGTCAGCTCACGGGTCCTCAGCAACGAGCCTCCGAAACAGGCTCCATTCTTCACTGTGACAGATGAAGAAACCAAAGCTCAAAGGGCTTCAGTGACCTGCCCAAAGTCTCACAGTGAGGAAGGGACAGGGCTGGGATTCAAACCCAGGTGTGCGCAAAATGAGTCTGTGCTCTGAGTCAGAATACCACGCTTGTCATCTCACAGGGCAACGCTGAAAATGGCCCTGGTGTGGGTGGGTTCCAGTGCTGTCATTTTATAGATGGGAAGACTGAGACCCAGGAAGGGAGAGGGTCATGCTCAGGGCCATGCGAAGGGCGAGTGGCAGAGCATGGGCTGCTTTTGGGGACCAGCCAGAGTTCGGAGCCCATCATGCACCTGGAAGGGCAGCTTGGGGCAGGCGGGAGGTGGGAGGCTCTGGCTCCAGGCAGATGTAAATATTGACATGACTGTGTTTACACTGAAACCCTACCCAGCCTGGCTGCCGCCCCAGATCCGCCCTCCCAGTCACAAGGGGAAGGAGCTAGTGGGGAGGAGGAGGTTTCTGGGGCCAGGGCTGCTTCTCCTGCTGCAAGGACCACGTGGTCAGAAAGCCACATGGGGGGCACTGGAGTCCTAGGTTGGAGGCTGGGAGGTGCCGGGCAGAGAGGGGCTGTTCCCCTGAGCTGGGGAACTGGGTTCAAGTCCTGGCTCTGAAGTGGGATCCAAGAACAGTGAGTGAATGGGGGGAAGAAGCTTTCCTAACTGTCAAATGCTGTAAAAAGTGACCTATAAATAATCAGCATTTCAGCTGGCTCATGGCCAACCCAATTAGCTCCCAAAGCCTCTGGCTACTGGCTTGACTGTCTCATCCCTGTCCCTGGGGGCTGTCCCAGGAAGGCCAAGTTTCTGCTACATGGAGTGGCAGCATGGGACTGAAGCCAGAATCCTGAGGAGTCAGGAGGCCACTGCCTAGATCCAGTCCCTAATTCCCTAAGAGGCTCTTGAGCCTCAAACTTCATTACACTAAGAAGGGAACAGCCCTCTTCCCTAGGGGTTGATGTGAAGAGCAACGAGATTAGATTATGTGTCAGTGTCAGGCACACAGTAGATGTGTTTTGCCCCTCAGTCTTCTCACCTGTCAAACAGGAACTTGGAATTAGATGGTTCCTGTCTCCCTTCCCCACCACTTTTTTTTAGTTGGGGTCTCATTGCGTACCCCAGGCTGGCGTGCCGTGGCACAATCATGGCTTACCACAGACTTGATCTTCTGAGTTCAGGCGATCCTCCTGCCTCAGCTTCCCAAGCAGCTGGGACAACAGTGATTGACTGATTGATTGATTGATTGAGAGTCTCACTTTACCTCCCAGGCTAGAGTACAGAGGTACACTCATGACCACCGCAGCCTTGGCCCACTGGGCTCAGATGATCCTTCCACCTCAGCCTTCCAAGTAGCTGGAAATATAGGCGCTCACCACCACACCTGGCTAATTTTTTGATTTATTATAGAGACGAGGTCTTGCCAAGTTGCCCAGGCTGGTCTTGAACCCCTAGACGCTGGTCTTGAACCCCTAGACTCAGGCAATCCTCTCGCCTCTGCCTCCCAAAGTACTGGGATTATAGGTGTGAGCCACTGTACCCGGATAATTTTCTATTTTTTTATAGAGACAGTCTTGTTGTGTTGTCCAGGCTGGTCTCAAATTCCTGGGCTCAGGCGGTCCTCTCAACTTGGCCTCCCAAAGTGTTGGGATTATAGGCTTGAGCCACCAGATTCAGCCCTTAGTCCCCTATTAACACAAGACTCTATGGTCTTTTTTTTTTAAGTTGGATTCTAGAAAGTCCAGCAGCCAGGCCCAGCTCCCACCCTGGGCCCTGATGTTAGACCCTCTCTCAGCTGATGTTCCACAGAAATGTATTCCTCTGTTTACTCCTCCCTTCAGGAAGCTCCCAGGAGCCCTACTGGGAGGAAGCAGCCATTTCTGGGCTTGTCAGTCCACAAAGACAGGCCTGAAGATATCCCAGGGCCCCTGGGAAAGGGCAGAGTCCCCAGGCCCTGGACTCCCTGACAGTGGAGTTCAGTGGGCATTGGCAGGCTGCTCATTAAACTCTGTGCCCCAGACTGTTAACTCTTAGGACAGGATAGTACCTCCCCATTTTTATGTGTCCAAAGCTTTGTATCTAGGAGGCATTCCACTAAGTGTTGCCACCTCTTCTGGGAAGCCTTTCCTTGATACTCACCTGTGGCCAGGATGACTGGCAGTGCAACCCCAGGTTGGTACTTGACATTTTCTACATTATTTCAGAGCTATTTGGAAACTTATCCTTTCTCCTCTATTGGTCTCGCTTTGCTGCCCAGGCTGGTCTCGAACACCTGGGCTCAAGCAATTCTCCCATCTCCCAAAATGCTGGGATTACAGGTGTGAGCCACCCATGTCTGACCAGATTAAGTTTTTTTGAGGCCAGGGGCCTGGTTGGTTGTTTGCTTGAAAGGATGAGGGAAGGAAGGTCAAGGGAAAGGGGGTGTGTGGGAGCTCTGGGGCTACCGCCTGCTCCTGTCTCCACTGCCATGGTCTGGGGACTACCTGGCAGCCCCCTCACTGGGTTCCTGGCTTCCAGTCTTACCCACCCCCAATCACTCTCACAAAGCAGCCTTTGAAATCACCTCAAGATACAAATCTGACCATGCACTCCCCTCACTCTAAACTCCTGAGTGGCTCCTCACTGCCCTCAAGATTGAGCCCCAGACCCCTAACATGACCACCCCCAACTATGCACACCACAGCCGCCTCCACAGCATCGCCCGCTGCACCCCCAGATGAGTCATCCCCGATGGCACGGTGCTCTGTCCTCTTGCTCATCCTGCTCCCTTTCCCCAGAATGTGCCTCCCGCTGCCTCACCCTTTTAGGCCGTGGTTTTGACAGCATATCCTCAGGGAACCTTTCCTGATCCCAGGTGGGGTTCTCCATCAACACCCACAGCACTCTGTGTGTCTCCCTGGCAACCGTAATTGCTTGTGATTTCCTGCTCTGCATCTACCTGCCTTGCCATCAGACTGCGGAAGAGAGACCTACAGTCTTATCCACAGCCACCATGGCCCAACGTCTTGCGCTGTGCCTGGCAGACGTGTTTGGTGAATGAATGAATGAATGAATGAAGCACTTTGACTGTGGTAGGGGTGCTTACTCAACGAACTGAAGACTTAAAAAAAGCACAGAGCCGGGCTCGGTGGCTCAGCCTGTAATCCCGCGCCTTTGGGAGGCTGAGGTGAGTGGATTGCCTGAGCCCGTGGGTTCGAGACCCGCCTGGGCAGCGAGACCTCATCTCTACAATAAATAAAAAAATTAGCCGGGCGTGGTAGCGCATGCCTGTAATTCCGGCTACTCGGAAGGTTGAGGTGGAAGGATCGCCGGAGCCCAGCAGGTCGAGGCTGCGGTGGCCGGGAGCGGCCACTGGACTCCAGTCTGGGCGACAGAGTGAGACTCCAACTCAAAAAAAAAGCACAGAAAGCCAGGCACGGTGGCTCGAGTCTGTAATCCCAGCACTTTGGGAGCCCAAGGCGAGAGGGTTGCCTGAGCCCACAGGTTCAAGACCAGCCTAAGCAACTTGGTGAGATCTCGTCTCTACAATAAACAAGAGAATTAGCCGGGAGTGGTGGTGTGCACCTGTAGCTCCAGCTACTTGGAAGGCTGAGGCGGAAGGATCACCAGAGCCCAGTAGGTCAAGGCTGCAGTGGCCGTGAGCATGTCACTACACTCCAGTCTGGGCAAAGTGAGACTCTGACTCAAAAAGAAATTAAATAAAATTAAATAAAACTAAAAAGCACAGAAGCACAACAAGTTGTAAACATTTACTCATGGCTCCTCCGTAGACGGCAGAGTGTAGACTTGGTCAAGCCGCTATCTCAGTTCAGGCCCAAAACATTCTGAGAGTCCCCTCTGTAGCCCCTCACCCCTCAAATCCTGCTCCTTCTCTGGCAGGATCTGGCCTCTCCAATTCTGTTTGGGAAACAACGTACTTATTCTTTAACAAAAGGTAACAACATCCTCCTTTACCTAAAAAAACGTAGCAATGCAAAGACCAGGTGAGTAGCCAGTGATCAGCCCAGGCTGCCCAGGGAAAAGCACCCACAATGCTCCAGGAATCCCACCCAGAGGTGCTGGGAGGACGCAGCTAGCTTCCTGTCTTCAAACAACAGCTTTCCTCTCACTCTTAAGAGTTTCTGTGGTGTTTCTAACAGCCACTGCATCTTTATGACATCTTGAAAAGTAGAGCAAATCTGCCCACTAGAAAGGGGCACGGAGAGGGGGGTGGCTGGCCCAAGGACACACAGCAAAGTTGGTGGTACATCCAGGATTCAAATCCAGGCCCTGGACCCTGTTCACAACTCAGCCAATGCACAGTAAAGATTATTCCCAACGGCCGGGCTCGGTGGCTCAGCCTGTAATCCCAGTGCTTTGGGCGGCCGAGATGAGTGGACTGCCTGAGCCCACAGGTTCGAGGCCTGCCTGGGCAACTTGGTGAGACCTCATCTCTACAATAAATCAAAAAATTTTCTGGGCGTGGTAGCTACTTGGGAGCGGCCACTGCACTCCAATCTGGGTGACAGAGTGAGACTCCAACTCAAAAAAAAAAAGATTATCCCCAGCCTTCAGCCTTCAGTTTAGAATGTGAAGGAACATTCCCAGGGCACTGCACAGCAGATGGAGAATGCTGGGTTGGGCCTCCCCACAACCTGCAAAGGTCCAAGAGGACTGTGCCTGCTCTGGGACTGTCTTGCTCTGTGACCCTGGGCAGCCTTCTTCACGTCTCTGTGCTTGCTGCTGGTAGTTTGAGGACTACTGGAGGCAGGAGATATAAAAAGCCTCCTCCAAGGCCTCATCCCACAGCCTGCACTGGGGGCTGGGGGAGGGGGAGGGGCCGCTCGAGGCCTTTGCAAACAGAGGCCCATAAGAACAGGGCTGACTCCCTGCCAGGGGGTTAGAGACCTGGGTGGGGAGCTGGAGACCATCAGGGAGATTTGGGAGGACAACAGGAAACAAACCACACGCTCTGCAGAGGAGCTGGGGGGAGAAGGGGCTGGAAAACTTGGCCACAGGAGAGGGAGGGAATGCTGGGCGTTTTAACCCAGGAAAGGGAGATCAGGGAATAAACACAGTCCGTCCTGAACTGCCTCTGGCCTCAGGAATGAGCACACAGGAGCCAGGGTTTAGGGAAACTAAAGCGACAAAGGCCAGGAGGCCTCACCAACCTCCACCCCCCCATACACAGGGGCCAGCCATCCCTGGTGATATCCCTTGCCCCTGACTCTCTGGTAACATCCTTGCCCACCTCTCTCCTCCTTCCTGGCTTTCTCAGACCCCAGTGCCAGGCTGTCTCTGCTGGCCTTTCAAGGAGCACTCCCTGTGCTCTCACACCTCTGGTCCTCTTTCACACAGGACTCTTTCTTTTCTTTCCTTTTCTTCCTACCTCCCTCCCTCCCTGCCATCCTTTCTTCCTCTCTTCCTCCTCTCTCACCCTTCCCCTCCCTTTCCTCCTTCCTTCCTTTTTTTTTTTTTTTTTTTTTTTTGAGACAGGGTCTCTCTTCTGTCACCCAGAATGGAATGCATGGCTCACTGCAGCCTCAAACTCTTAGGCTTAAGCGATCCTCTCACCTCAGCCTTTTGAGTAGCTGGGACTACAGGCATATGCCACCATGCCCAGCTCATTTTTTCTTTTTCTAATAGAGACTGGGTCTTGCTATGTTGCCCAGGCTGGTCTCAAACTCCTGGCTGAAGCAATCCTCCTCCCTTAGCCTCCCAAAGCCACCTGCTCAATGAAGCTTTCACTCGTGCCTCACTTGGCATGATATCTCTGTTTCTCCTGAGGACATGCCAGCTAGTCTGAGGACCAGTGTAGATGTTTGTGACCTGGTGGAAATTCCAGAGTCATGCAGAGTGTATGTCAGTTATTTCCTCCCTTGCAAAGGGTAAATGCTCAATACAGCTTTGCTGAATGTTAAAGGAAGGCTTCTCTAAGTATCATCATCCCCTTCTCTCCACAACACGATAATTTTTTTTTTTTTTTTTTTTTTGAGTTGGAGTCTCACTCTGTCGCCCAGACTGGAGTGCAGTGGCCGCTCCCGGCCACCGCAGCCTCGACCTGCTGGGCTCCGGCGATCCTTCCACCTCAGCCTTCCGAATAGCCGGAATTACAGGCGTGTGCTACCACGCCCGGCTGATTTTTTGATTTATTGTAGAAATGAGGTCTCGCTGCCCAGGCGGGTCTCGAACCCACAGGTTCAGGCAATCCACTCACCTCAGCCTCCCAAAGGCGCGGGATTACAGGCTGAGCCACCGAGCCCGGCAACACGATAATTTTTAACCTACTTCCAGACTAGCAAATAGGTGAGATGTTAGGTAGAACTTCCCATCTTGAGCTCAAGGTTGTAAAAGAAAAGAAACTGAACTGTCTTCAAACAAAGTACTCTCTGGCAACTCCCTCAGGTCCCCTCCCACTGTGGGAGCTCTTCTGTCCTCTTAATAAATCCTACTTTCTAGCCGGGCGTGGTAGCACGCGCCTGTAGTTCCAGCTACTTGGAAGGCTGAGCAGAAGGATCGCCGGAGCCCAGCAGGTCAAGGTTGCGGTGGCCGGGAGCGGCCACTGCACTCCAGTCTGGGAGACAGAGTGAGACTCCAACTCAAAAAATAAACCCACACCTTGGGAGGCTGAGGTGAGTGGATTGCCTGAGCCTGCGGGTTTGAGACTCGCCTGGGCAACTTGGCGAGACCTCATCTCTACAATAAATCAAAAATCAGCCGGGCATGGTAGTGCATGCCTGTAGTTCCAGTTACTTGGAAGGCTGAGGCGTAAGGATCGCCAGAGCCCAGCAGGTCGAGGCTGCGGTGGCCGGGAGCGGCCACTGCACTCCAGTCTGGGTGACAGAATGAGACTCCAACTCAAAAAAAATAAAAATAAAAAAAATAAAAATAAATCCTGCTTTCTGCCAGACTCGGTGGCTCAGCCTGTAGGATCACCTTTGGGAGGCCAAGGTGAGTGGACTGCATGAGCCCGCAGGTTCGAGACCCGCCTGGGGAACTTGGAGAGACCTCGTCTCTACAATAAATAAAAAATTAGCTGGGCATGGTAGCACGTGCCTGTAGATCAGGATACTTGGAAGGCTGAGGTGGAAGGATTGCTAGAGCCTAGCGGGTCGAGGCTGCGGTGGCCGGGAGCGTGCCACTGCACTCCAGTCTGGGCCACAGAGTGAGACTTCAACTCAAAAAATAAAAAATAAAAGAAAATAAATCCTCTTTTCTAAAAAAAAAAAAAAAAAAAGGCCAGGCACAGTGGCTGAAGCCTATAAGCCCAGCACTTTGGGAGGCTGAGGCGAGAGGATTGCCCAAGACTGCAGTTTGAGACCAGCCTGGGCAACATGGTGAGAACTCATCTCTACAATACATCAAAAAAATTAGCTGGGTGTGGTAGAGAGCGCTTGTTGTTTTGGCTACTTGGAAGGCTGAGGTGGAAGGATCGCCTGAGCCCAGTAGTTTGAGGCTGCGGTGGCTGGGAGCGTGCCACTGCACTCTAGCCTGGGCAACGGAGTAAGAGACTCCAACTCAAAAAAAACAAAAAACAAAAGCAAAACAAAGCACTCTCACCTGCATTATCTCACCCCTGGGGATAAGACCTATCATCTCATCTCACAGATGAGGAAACAATCTGACCACTGATTGCAGGGGTGAAGTTCAACCAAAGTCCCTGCAGAGAAGTGCAGGAGCGGGGATTCCAACCCAAATCTGCTTGAGGCCAAACCCTGGGGTCTTCCTGATGGGCTGGGAGCCTTCACAGGCTGTAAGGCTCTATACCAAGGCAGGGTGGGGAACTCTCTGTTTCTTTGGTGGTTTTTAAAGGAGGAAAAAAAAAGTTCTCTTTCTGAGTCTTAGGTCAGGGTGGGCCTAGAGGCAGGGGGGATGATCGGACCTCAAAGTCTTGCCCTCCTGTATGCCCATACACTGAGACATTAAACCAAGCGGTCGGACAAAGTCCTACCGGAGTAGGTGGGTGGAGGAGTCCAAGACAGTCTACAAGCACCTTCGGGTGCAGGATGGAGCTGTATTACAGCTGGCTCTACAGGAGCAGCTGGGGGTGTATGAGGACGGAGGGCACTGCGGGCTGAGGAGAGGGGAGCCCAGGAGGGGAGAAGAGGGGTTGTAAGGGAACTCTGCTATGGGCAGAGCCGGGGCTAGTCCTGGGGAGTCACTGCGGGTCTCCTCAACTTTTCGGGGGTCCTCCGGATGGCAGCAGCATTACAGGGATGTGGAGGTGGTTGTGTCCCTGGGCCTGGCAGCCACCGTCACCGGCACCTGCCTTCCTCAGGCCCCACTTCATAGGGCACAGAACAGGACAGGGGAGAGTGAGAGGGCTTGTCCGCTGGAAAGACGCCAGAGAGAAGCAGGTAGCCCCGCCCTGTGATGGACAGGCGATCCCAGGCCTCTCCAGAGACAAGCCCCCTTCCCAGCACCTCTCAAGATGCCCAGCCGGGATCAAATGGATTCTTCTTCTGGGGCTTCTGGGACCCCCATGAAGCTCCCCTCCCCTGCTCCTTCTCCCTGGTGCCCCTACCCATCCAGCACCCGGCCTCAGCGACCCTCTCCTCTGGCGACGCATTACTGAGAGATGCTGGGGAGACACAATCGCTGGGCGCTGGGCCCACCGTGTGCGGGTGGTCTCTGCCAGGTGCCACCTCCACCCCTTAGGCCACAGCGAGATCAGCAGTCCCAGGGTGCCCCAACCTGGCCTTCGGAATGCACTGGGCGCCGCCACCCACGATGCTCCAAGTCGGGCACCGTCGGACCAGCGGCAGCGTCCCGGGACGCTCAGGTCCAGCTGGATCCAGACGCCTCGGAAACGCCGCCACCCGCAGACCCGACCCAACCCGGCTGCCCGGGGTCTCCAAGCCGAGTCGCGTCCGAGGACTTCCGGACCGACCGCACCGGCCACCCGACCCTCCACACTCGGCCCGGGGCAGCTGCCCAGAGCCAGCTCGGCGCGGCCGCCCCCGACGGAGCCGAGCGCAGCGCCGCCGGGAGAGCCGAGCTCTGCCCGCGCGCCCCCCGACTCCACGCCTTCCGGGAGCCGAGCGGGGGCCGTCGCTGCAGCCGGCGCCCAGCCCCCCGCGAGCCAGGCGGGCCCCCGTGCCACCCGCGGTGCCGCCGCCGCGGACCGCAGAGCTGGACCGGACCGGACCTCCGGGTCGGGCACCCACTCACCATAGCTCGCGTGCTCCGGCTCCTGCTCTCTGCTCCCCGCGCCCGGCTCCGGCTCCCGCGCCCGGCCTTGCGCCCCGGCTCCAGCTCCCCTCCTGTCTCCGGCCGCTGCTGGGACGGCGCGGCTGGCTGACCCGGCGGCGCGCTGGGCTCCCCGCGGGCGAGCGCGCGGCTCCAGCGCCGATCCGGGGAGGCGGGGCCCGGCGCGGGCCAATGGCTGGCTCGGGGGCGGGGCCTGGCCGGCGCCGCCAATCACGCGCGGAGGCCCTACTGCCCCGCCCCGCCTGCACCTTAACCCTCGGCGCGCCGGCACCTTAACCCTCGGCGCACCGGCGCTGCGGGCCCGGGCCGCGTGGGGACCCCGAGGGTCGGCGCCGGCGGGAACCTCGCCCTCGGAGTGGGGTCCACACTTCGCCGAGACCGCCCCCGAGGCAGGCGGAGCCGGGCAGAGGCTCAGCGGTGCCCGGTGCCGGGCGCCGGGAGCTGAGCGACCTTTGTCTCTTGCAGGGCGCCTGCACTGGAGTGTGACCCAGGGCGCTGCAGCTGTGTGTGTGTGTGTGTGTGTGTGTGTGTGTGTGTGTGTGTGTGTGTGTGTGTGTGTGTGTGTGTGTGTGTGTGTGTGTGTGTGTGTGTGTGTGTGTGTGTGTGAGAGAGAGAGAGAGAGAGAGAGAGAGAGAGAGAGAGAGAGCGAGAGGAGACAGAAGAGGGGAGGGAGTGTAACCCAGGGCGCTGCAGCTGCGTGTGTGTGTGTGTGTGTTGTGTGTGTGTGTGTGTGTGTGTGTGTGTGTGTGTGAGAGAGAGAGAGAGAGAGAGAGAGAGGTGCGAGAGGAGACAGAAGAGGGGAGGGGTGGATTCCGCGTGCCTGCGTGTTTATGTGAAGGAAAGCGAGAGACTGACTATATTTGGGTTGTTACTGTGTGTGTGTGTGTGTGTGTGTGTGTGTGTGTGTTGTGTGTGTGTGTAGGCGTGAGACGGGGCGAGGGAAGGGGGCGGCAGGGAAGCAGGGAGGAGGAGCGACGGGTCTCTCGCGGTTACCTTGCACGTCCAGGAGAGATGCTGCCTCCACGGATGTTGTGAGTGCCAGTGGGGAGGAACTGGAATGGCGTGTGTCTGTGTTTGCACATTTTGTGATCTGCACATTTGGGTCATGTGGTACATGCATGTTGGTGTGGTGGAAAGAGGCTTTGAGTCCCAGCAGTAAACAAGTAGAGAGCAAATCCCTGTGGTTTTGTGGTGTGGTGTGTTCACGTGTATGTGTGCAACCTGGAGAGGGATATGGCTGTGATTTGTACTTTGTATGTAGCCCAGTTTTGGAGGAAGGGAGAGACAGAGAGAGAAACATTGTGATGATGAAAGTTTGTGTGTGTGTGTGTGTGTATGTGTGTGTGTGTTTGTATGACTTTATTGTGTGGCTTTTGTGATCACCTATATTTGGATTGTGCCGAGAAAGAGAAACTAATGTGTAGGGGGCATCTGAGTGCATGTCTAGGAGAGGCAAAATCATCCCAGAAGAGTCGGGGTTTTGGAGGATGCCTAAGAGTTTGTGAGGCCAGAAGGAAATACCTGGGGAATCTTGCCTACTAGCCATGTGGGGAGAGAGAGATGAACTAGTTGGGGACATAGGTGAATTTGAAGAGAGAGAACCTGCTACCAGGAAGGAAGAGTGGGAACAGCTGGTAGCAATTTCTGCCCAGGAGGTGGCCCAGAGGGACCCTAGGCCTGTGGAGGAAAAGTCTAGGCACACAGAGTCAGGTTCCAGAGGGGACCATGTGTTCCTGGGCAGTGCCTGTGGGAACAGGGTGGGAGACTTTGTGGAAATAACTGTGCACACCCCCCCACACACACACACTCCATTCCACAGCAATCTGATTTCTCCCATGTGGAAGACAGAGCTGGTGGAGTGCAGTGGCAGGAGACATGGTGGAGAGGGCCCAGCCATGTCCTGAAGGCCACCAAACCCAGAGGCACAGACTGTCTCCCCATCCTGGGTGTTGTATGCCATCAGCTGCCCTGGCCTGGTTTCAGATTCCTGACCATTCCTCAGATGTCTTCCTTGGAGTCCCAGCCTGCTGCCTGGAGAGACATTTGAGACCCAGAGACACCCCAATATGGAACCTGGTTGTCCTGGCCCTCCACTTGCCAGCAGTGTGGTTGTGGGGATTCTCTTCTCTCTGGGCCTCAGTTTTCTCCTCTATAAAATAGGGTTCATAATTGCTGCCCACTTCACCATACTGATGTGAAGATTTAAGAAGCGAATGTTCATTGTGGGCACTTTGTAACCTACAAATCACCGGAAACCCTCTAAGTATTTCTCCATCTACATAAAGTTCAAAAATAAGCAGAACTAATCTGTGATGTCAAAAATTGTGTTCTTGTTACCTTATGGTGAGGAAGTGGCTGGAAGGGGTCACCAGTGTTCAATTTGGGAAAAATCATCAAGCAATCTCCCTGGGATCTGTGCTTTCCTGTCTCTGTCATCTTCCAACAATAAGTTCCCAGAAGAGAAAAGGTCAGGTATATGACCACATTTTATTCACTCATACCATGGGCATTCTGGAATGCTCTATCAGCAAGACAGAAACTGAGCTGAGTATTGGGCATACAGCAATGAACAAGGTGTGGTCCCAGCTCTACAAAGAAAACAGGAGAGACTGAGCGTGGTGACTCATGCCTGTAATCTCTGCACTTTGGGAGGCTGAGGTGGGAGGATTGCTTGAGCCCAGGAGTTTGAGACCAGCTTGGACAAGATAGTGAGACCGCCCCCATCTCCACAAAAAATTTTTAAAAATTAACCAGGTGCAGCCAGGCTTGGTGGCTCAGCCTGTAATCCCGCGCCTTTGGGAGGCTGAGGTGAGTGGATTGCCTGAGCCCGTGGGTTCAAGACCCACCTGGGCAGCGAGACCTCATCTCTACAATAAATCAAAAAATCAGCTGGGCATGGTAGCGCGCACCTGTAGTTCCAGCTACTTGGAAGGCTGAGGCAGAAGGATCGCCAGAGCCCAGCAGGTCGAGGCTGCGGTGGCCGGAAGTGGCCGCTGCACTCCCGTCTAGGCGACAGAGTGAGAATCCAACTCAAAAAAAAAAAAAAAATTAGCCAGGTGTGGTGGCACCTACCTGTAGTTCCAGCTACTAGGGAGACTGAAGTGGAAGGATCAACTGAGCCCAGGAGGTTGAGGGTGCAGTGAGCTGTGAACGAGCCACTGCACTCTAGCCTGGGCAACAAAGTGAGACCCCCAACTAAAAAAAAACCAAAAAACAAAAGAGGAAAAAGATTGTGGCTTTCTCCTTTCTGAAAGGGTCACATTGATGGGGTGGGGGTGGAGGAAGTTTGCCAGAGCCACTCACTGGGCTGCCACTGGAACCAGGGTTAGAGCCAGAACCTCCCAGGCTAATGGCTGAGCCTTTTCCATTCCACCAGGCTCCTCGGGGGAGGCAGCCTCTGGTCTTAACGCTGCTCAAGGGAAATCTCACTGGTGAAGTTTGCTGCCAGCTCTGCCTCTCACCTCCAGCTCCTTGGGATCCTCAGAGATCACCTCCTCTGAGCATCTTTCTGGGAACAGCCAGCCATAGCAAATGTTGATCATTTAGAATGTGCCAGACACCGTGGCAGGTGCTTTGAGGCATTTTCTTCATGGTTCTGACAATTCCATATGGTAGATGCCATGATTCCCACACCACTCCCATATTTCAGGTGAGAAAATCCATGTTCAGAGAGGGAAAGTGAGTTGCCAGAGAAGGCGCAGCTAGTTTGAGAGGAGGTGCCCCTTGCTGGCATGCTACTGCTTCTGTGGGTATAAGCAGTAGTGGTGTGGCAGGGGAATGCATTTCCCCTGGTGGACTCCTGGAGATTGGATGAGATGGGGGGCAGGGGGCTTCTTCCAAATACTGAAGCCTCTGGGCATAGCAGTAGCTCAGTGGGTGCATCGGGCACACACTGGCAGAAAACCGACCTACCTGGCCAGAGCCCAAAGGAAGAAATGTTTCCGCCTATGAAACTACAAGGGTCCGGGGGTAGAGCTGGCTGTGGGCATGGCTCCAAAGCTCAGCTGATGGCACTGGATTCGATCAGCTTCACCCCACCTCTCTAGATTGCTTTCCTCTCCACTGGCCTCATGTTTCGGCAGGCTCTTTCCTCACGATGGCAAGATGGCTGCCAGTGGCAACGGCCCACATGCTTCTCGCCCGGCAACTCAACAGAAACAGGGACTTGCTTGTCCCTGCAGTTTCAAAGACATTCCCTGAACCGGATCGAGCATGTGTTGATTCCTCTGCCAGTCCCTGTGGCCAAGAGGACCACAGGAAGTGAGCCCCGGGAAAACCTGGCATTCTAGTCTAGGGGTGGGGTGCTGGCCATCTAGCCTCAGGATTCACCAAGATCCAATGGAATCTTCCAGAATGCATGAAGAGGCTTACATTTCACAGACTTTTGATATATGGCAGTGGCTGTTTTTTTGTTTGTTTGTTTTTGTTTGTGTTTGAATCAGGTCTCACTCGGTCTCCCAGGCTGGAGTGCAGTGGCATGACTGCAGCTCACTGCATCCTCGACCTCTCGGGTTCAGGTGATCCTTCCGCCTGAGTTTCCTGAGTAGCTGGGACTACAGGCACACACCACTAAGCCTGGCTAATTTTTTTTTTATTTTGTAGAGTCTCACTGTGTTGCCTAGGCTAGTCTTCAACTTCTGGGATCAAGCGATTCTCACTTCTCAGCCTCCCAAAATACGGGGAGGTGTGAGCCACAGTGCCTGTCCTTATTATTGGTATTCTTCCTCCTCTGCTCTGCCTCTGTCATCATCTTGTGCAGAATAGATGTTTGATAATGTCTAGTACACAGTAGGTGCCCAAAGAATGCTTTTTGGTTGACTGATTTTTTATTTTTGGACTAATGCCACGTGACAGGTCAGATAGCAGCTGGACAAACCATGCAGCCCACAGGCATGCAGACAGAATGAGACTATGAGAGCTTTTTACTTTCTAATTTTGTTTTTTCTTCCATAACTGATCTGAAATACAGTCTAGGGCTTCCGGGGAAATCACCAAACTCTCCAGGAATGGACACCCGCCCGTCCAAGAGGATATAGTCCCCAAGCATCAGAAGGAGCCCGTGAAGCGGCTGGCAGGAGAAGGACCGCCATGCTGTAGGCAGGCAGAGCTCGTCAGACCCGATGAGGCCATTCCTGACTCATCCAACCCTGCAGAGAGGTGGCTGGGATCGCCCCTCCCCCTGCCCTGGGCTCCTGCTGTGGGGCGGGAGGACCAGCCTGGCCCGCCCGACTCCCCTCTAGCTTTCCCTTGGGCCACCAATTATCCTGATTCAATTGGGCACTTGAGTTTCTGTGAGTCCAACAATAACTGCCATTATAGAGGCAGTGCCAGGCCCCACAGTGGGAACTTTACATGATTTAAATACGAGACCAGTGGAATATATTTAGGATACTCACTTCATCGTTGCTTTTGCAGTTCCAGCTATTTCCGCCCTCTGTCCTCATTTCCTTCTTTAATTTTGAAAAAAATTAAAGAAATCTCTCTTTTTTCAAATGTCATACGTGCTCACTGTCAAATAGACACTATAGAAATGAACACAGTGGGAAAGCTGTCCCCATAATCTCATGCCTCAGACATTTAACACTGCAAACTCCTTGGCATGGGTCTGCATGTAGCTGGATTGACAGATGGATGTCCGTTCTGGAAGAGGAAAAACATTATTAACCTGTTCAGAGCCTCCCTTCCTTCCTGTCTTCTTTGAGAAAGGAAACATGGTAGTCCAGGCAGCTGCAGGCTGGGCTTTATCCTGCAGATCTGGGTAATGGGTGGAGGGAGGGAGAGGAAAACACTACGGGAGAAGGGGCAGAGGATGCAGGGTGGTGTGCAGTGGGATGCCGTAGCAGGGGGTCACGGAGGTCAAAGCCAGCAACTGAGCTGGGCAGGAGCGTTTGGGGGATCCAGGCTCAGATTTGGGGGCTGCTGTTAAAATAGGGGTCTGTGGCCGGGCTCAGTGGCTCAGCTGTAATCTCAGCACTTTGGGAGGCCGAGGCGAGTGGATTGCCTGAGCCCGCGGGTTCAAGACCTGCCTGGGCAACTTGGTGAGACCTCGTCTCTACAAAAAATAAAAAATCAGCTGAACGTGGTAGCGCATGCCTGTAGTGCGCCAGAAGGCTACTTGGAAGGCTGAGGCGGAAGGATTGCTGGAGCCCCGCAGGTCCAGGCTGCAGTGACCGGGAGCAGCCACTGTACTCCAGTCTGGGTGACAGAGTGAGACTTCAACTCAAAAAAAAAAGAAAAAATAGGGGTCTGTTAGCCTGAGTGCAGTGGCTCATGTCTATAATCCCAGCACTTTGGGAGGCTGAGGTGAGAGGATTGCCTGAACGCATGAGTTCAAGACCAGCCTAGGCAACTTGGTGAGACCTCATTTTTTATTTATTACAATAAATAAAAATATTAGCCGGGCGTGGTGGCACGTGCCTGTAGTTCCAGCTACTTGGAAGGCTGAGGCGGAAGGATTGCCTGAGCCAAGCAGGTCGAGGCTGTGGTGGCCGTGAGCGTGCCACTGCCCTCCAGCCTGGGCGACAGAGTGAGACTCCAACACACACACACACACACACACACACACAAACACACACACACACACACACACACACACACACACGCACACACACACAAGGTAGGCGTCCGTTTTACTTGCTTTCTGTAAGCTGCTGCAAATCTCTTCCTTCACCACGGGGCAGGGATCTACACCAGCAATAGTTAGACACACACCATCACGAAACATCCGCAACTCCTTGTGGTATTTCCTCCATTTTCTGTCCTAGGAAGCTGAAACTGAGCAGGGCGTGGTCACTCACCCACAGGAGGCAGCTCAGAGATCTGTGCACAGCTATGTTTTCCTGAAGGACCACACAGGAGCTAGAGTTACGGTAAGGAGCCAGGTTGCCTTTCGGTTACCTGGGCCCGGAGGCACAGCCAGGCAAGGTTACCTACTCCAGCCTCCATTTTAGCTCATGAGTGTCCACTGCAGTTTCTCCGAAAGGGGTCACCTGGCCAGAGTTTGAACATCTCCGCTGATGGGAAGCTTGCTTTTGCCGAGAGTTGGGAGTGGGGAAGGTAGCTGAGAAAATAGGCCAGGCTGGAGCAGTGATGCCGAAGAAGTGCCCAATAATTAGCTGGAATGAGTTCAGGGATACTGCAAGAGGACAGGCATGCAGGCGGAGTAGCAAACCGTTCCCTCGGATGTCTTTGCTGTCAGGAGCTGCCCCTGCCAGCTGAGGGAGTGAGGATGTGTTATTTCAAGGAACCAAGTCCCCCCAGAACCAGACTACTATAGCCTAGTATAGCCCCCCTTTTGCCTTGGCTGCTAGGAAGCTCTTAAGGTATATATTCAACCTCAGTAACAAATTCCATGCAGGTTCTTGATAGATTTTACCCTCTTTCTAATGGCTTTCAATCCCTCCTTTTAGGTTAATGTTTTGTCTTTTTTTTTTTTTTTTTTTGAGTTGGAGTCTCACTCTGTCACCCAGACTGGAGTGCAGTGGCCGCTCCCAACCACCACAGCCTCGACCCGCTGGGCTCCAGCGATCCTTCCACCTCAGGCTTCCAAGTAGCTGGAACTACAGGCGCGTGCTACCACGCCCGGCTCATTTTGATTTTATTGTAGAGATGAGGTCTCGCCAAGTTGCCCAGGCGGGTCTCGAACCCGTGGGCTCAGGCAATCCACTCACCTCGGCCTCCCAAAGTGCTGGGATTACAGGCGGAGCCACCAAGCCCGGCCTAGGTTGATATTTTATAATGTTTGCTTTCACACTGAGCAGAACCTCATTGCATTTTTGTAAATGGAAGAGATGTTGATTATAAGCAAAAACAGTCCATCATGTGAATCTGTTAGCTGTCAAATGGAGACAGCCAGATTGTAGCAGAATAGGATAGAGCACAGGACTGGGTCAGGGAAGGTGGGGCAGGTAGGAGGGAGAGAGCATTAAGACCAACTTAGCAATGATGATTGGTCACACAGGGGAGGTGCTTGGTGCTGGAGGTATTCGACATGGTGGGGAGGTCAAAGGTGCTAAAGAGGAAATGACTGAGTGTGAAGCATGTGGTTGCCCAGGGTAAGAGAGGAGGGAAGAGACCGAGTGCCATGGCTCGCACCTGTAATCCCAGCACTTTGGGAGGCCAAAGCAAGAGGATTACTTGAGCCCGGGAGTTCGAGACCAGCCTGGGTAACATAGTGAGACCTTGTTGCTACAATAAATAAAAAAATTAGCCAGGTATGATGACACATACCTGTGGTTCTAGCTACTCAGGAGGCTGAGGTGGAAGGATCGCCTGAGCCCAGCAGGTTGAGGCTGCTGTAGCTGTGAGCATGCCACTGCACTCCTGCCTGGGCAACAGACTGAGACCCCAACTTTAAAAAAATATATAGAGCCGGGCTCGGTGGCTCAGCCTGTAATCCTGCGCCTTTGGGAGGCTGAGGTGGGTGGATTGCCTGAGCCCGCGGGTTCAAGACCCACCCGGGCAACTTGGCGAGACCTCATCTCTACAATAAATAAAAAATTAGCCGGGTGTGGTAGCGCGCACCTGTAGTTCCGGCTACTTGGAAGGCTGAGGTGGAAGGATCTCTGGAGCCCAGCAGGTCAAGGCTGCGGTGGCCGGGAGCGGCCACTGCACTCCAGTCTGGGTGACAGAGTGAGACTCCAACTCAAAAATTTTTTTTAAATTTAAAAAAATTAAAAATATATAGATAACCAGGCGCAGTGGCTCACGCCTATAAGCCCAGCACTTTGGGAGGCTGAGGCAAGAGGATTGCCTAAGTCCATGAGTTCAAGACCAGCCTGGGCAACTTGGGGAGACCTCATCTCTACAATAAATCAAAAAATTAGCTGGGTGTGGTGGTACACGCCTGTAGTCCCAGCTACTTGGAAAGCTGAGATGGAAGAGTCACCTGAGCCCAGCAGGTTGAGGCTGCAGGGACCGTGAGCGTGCTGCGGCACTCCAGCCTGGGCAACAGAGTGAGACTCCAACTCAAAAAAAAAAAGTTTTTTTTAAATTAAAAAATATGTAGATAGATAGGTAAAAGGAGAGAAGAGAAGAGTGCTCCAGGCAGTGGGACCCACCTGTGCAATGACTCAGATGTGGAAGGGAGCAAGGACAGGTTGGAAGAAGATTCTGGTAGTTGCAGTGCCTGGGTGTGAGGACAGAATGTGCACTGGGGCTAGGGGTTGGCAGAGCTGGGTCAGGCTTGCCACTCAGGGAAAAGCCTTGCTTTTCTGAATGCTCCATATTCCCAGGAGCTTTCCTGGGGGAGCTGACCTCAGAGGCACAGCTGGGCCTGGCAGTCTCAAGCTGTGTCCCTCTTGGGGGGATCTTTGACTGATGCAGCTACAGCCCTTGGGTGCAGGTGAGGGCAGGAACGTGGCTTTGAACCAGGTGCCCTTGAAGCAGAACCAGGCTGTTCAGTCTCATTGACTCAGGGGTATGGGAACCTGGGTGCTACCCGGCCAGGCAGAGCCAAGGGTAAAAACTCAGACCTACAAAGAGACCACATCTGCCAGGAGTGGTGGCACATGCCTGTAGTCCCAGCTACTCAGGAGGCTGAGGCAGGAGGATCCGAGGCTTTAATGTGTGATGATTGTGCCGGTGAATAGCCACGGCACTCCAGTCTGGGCAAGATAGAGAAACCCCTCTCTCTCTCTCTCTCTCTCTCTCTCTTAAAAACAAATAAATAAAAGACCCCTATCTGACAAGGGCTGGGGACCAGGGTATGAAAGAGCAGGACCAGAGGATTAGTCTCTACTCTGCAGTCAGACTCTTGGACTCAATTCTGACCTGAGCAGAGTGGAACCTGAGCAAGCCTCTGTAATTCTCTGAACTTTGTCTCTAAAATGGAAGTGATGTTACCCACCCCAAGGGTTATTTTGAAGAGGAGGTGAGTTCACAGATACACACAACTTATTCCCCAAATGTAAAGTGCCAGGAAAGAAGCCCTTGATGCAGCCACGCCCGTCCCTGGGACCCCTTCCACACTTCCTTTTTTTTTTTGAGTTGGGGTCTCACTGTCACCCAGGATGGAGTGCAGTGACATGCTCACAGCTTTCTGCAGCCTTGACCCCTGGGCCCGGTGATCTTCCCACTTCAGCCTCCTGAGTAGCTAGGACTATGGGCATGTGCCACCACATCTGGCTATTTTTTTTTTTTTTTTTTTGAGTTGGAGTCTCACTCTGTCGCCCAGACTGGAGTGCAGTGGCCGCTTCCGGCCACCGCAGCCTCGACCTGCTGGGCTCCAGCGATCCTTCCGCGTCAGCCTTCCAAGTAGCCGGAATTACAGGCATGCGCTACCACGCCCAGCTGATTTTTTTGATTTATTGTAGAGATGAGGTCTCGCTGCCCAGGCGGGCCTCGAACCCGCGGGCTCAGGCAATCCACTCACCTCAGCCTCCCAAAGCGCTGGGATTACAGGCTGAGCTACCGAGCTGGCTTCTGACTGATTTTAAAGCTCCTGCTCACCACTGAGGCTTTAACAGCACCCCTGAAGTTCTTTTGTGTGGAGGGGAGAATTAAAACACTCCAGCTGCATATGAGTGGGGGACAATCACTCAGAATCTCTGGGCCTGTCTCCTTCTTTGTAAAAGGAAGGGGTTGGATCAGTAATTCTCAACGCTGGGGGTCCATTTGCATCATCTGGGGGAGTTTTTAGGGTTGTTTTTTTTTTTCCAGAGACAAGGGTCTTGCTATGTTACCCAGGCTGGCCTTGAACTCCGGACTTCAAGTGTCCTCCCACCTCAGCCTCCCAAGTCGCTGGGATTACAGATGCAAGAATCACAGGCACAAGATACCATGCATCTGGCTCTGGGGAGATTTTAAAAGATGGATACCTGGATCCCACCTCAAGTCAATTAAACCCAAATCTCTGAAGGTGGGCCTCAAAGTTCATAAAACTCTCAGATGATTTGGATGCATGGATAGAGCTGAGAACACTGAACTAGCCCCTTGGTGAAGCCCGTTGTAAGAAACTCCCCAGCCGGGCTCGGTGGCTCAGCCTGTAATCCTGCACCTTTGGGAGGCTGAGGTGAGGGGATTGCCTGAGCCTGCGGGTTTGAGACCCGCCTGGGCAGCGAGACCTCATCTCTACAATAAATCAAAAATCAGCCGGGCGTGGTAGCTCATGCCTGTAATTCCGGCTACTCGGAAGGCTGAGGCGGAAGGATCGCCGGCCACTGCACTCCAGTCTGGGCGACAGAGTGAGACTCTGACTCAAAAAAAAAAAAAAAAACAGAAGCTCCTCAATCCGGCGTGATGAAAACACCAGAGCTGTGGAGCCAGCAGATGTGGGTTCTGATCTCAGATCTGCAATTCCCTGCCCATCAACATCTGCTCAACAGAGGAGGGCGAGGCCTGGTGAGGTCCAAGGTCAGGCGGCCAGGAAGAGACACTGTAGGGGACTGACTCCAGCTCCGCCCTCAGAACTGCGGGCCATTAGGAAAGGCTTGGAGACAGGGAGAGGAGGTGTGGGTGGGCAGATTGGCTTGGATCCCGAGGCTCTGCGGGCACCCTCAGCCACCCGCCCTGAGGCCTGGGTGGGGACTGTCCTGGGGATCCCTCAGCCATCCCTGTCCTGTGACTCACACTATTTGCACAGCAGGTGTTGGGGCAGCTTGAAGTCACCCACACCTCCCACATCTGGCTCCTCCTCACCTAGCATGTGCCCAGACACCTTTGTCCCCCATGGCACCCCAAGCCCTGGGTAGTGGCAGGCCAATGTGGACATACCAGAGAGGTTGTGAGCCACTCAGGTGTTGGCACTGTCAGGGGGGCTAATGCCAACTCAGAGCACAGGCGGACTTTTTTTTTTTTATGAGTTGGAGTCTCACTCTGTCACCCAGGCTGGAGTGCAGTGGCACGCTCACAGCTACCAAAGCCTCAACCTGCTAGACTCAGGCGATCCTTCTGCCTCAGTCTTCCAAGTTGTTGGAACTATAGGCATACACCAAGAAGCCCAGCTAATTTTTTAATTTATTGTAGAGAAAAGCTGGAGTGTTTTAATTCTCTCCTCCACACAAAAGAACTTTAGGGGTGCTATCAAAGCCACAGTGGTGAGCAGGAGCTTTAAAATCAGGACCTAACTCTGTTGCCCAGGCTGGTCTCGAACCCTGGGCTCAGGTAATCCTCTCTCCTTGGCCTTCCAAAGTGCTGGGATTACAGGCATGAGCCACTGTGCCTGGTTGTAGAGAACAGATCTTGCCAAGTTGTCCAGGTTGGTCTCAAACCCTTGGGCTCAGGCAATCCTCTTGCCCTCAATTCCCAAAGTGGGATTACAGGTGTGAGTCCGTGTCTTTTTTTGTTTTGTCATGTCTCTTTATTCAGGAATAGCATACATGCTGTGACATTCACCCATTTTAAGAATCAGTGATTTTTAGTGAATTCACTGAGTTGTGCAACCATCACCACATCCCAGCTTTAGATCACTTTCATCACCCCTGAAAGATCCCACACGCCCATTTCCAGTTAATCCCCGCTCTCACCCTCATCCCCAGGCAGTCACAAATCTGCTTTCTGTTTCTCTAGTCTTGCCTTTTCTAGAAGTTTCCAATAAATGGAACCATACAGCATGTGGTCTTCTGAGTCTGGCTTCACTCCCTCAGCATAAGGGCCATGAGCTTCATCCACGTGACTGTGTAGACCAGCAGTCTGTTTCTTGTTATTGCTGAGGATTGTCCTGTCATATGGGTGGACCCCATTTTGTTTATCCCTTTGGATTTTTTATTGCTTCCACTTTTTGTTTATAGGAGAATGCCGACATCAACATTTGCATGCAAGTCCCCAGTGACTTGAGAGGCTGAGGTGGGGGGAATTGCTTGAGGTCAGGAGTTTGAGCCCAGTCTGGGAACAGAGTGAGAACCTATCTCTTAATAAACTTAAAACAATACATATGTGCATACAAGTCTTTGGGTATGCACATGTTCAATGTGCTAGGGTAGATACCTGGATACCCAGGTGTGGAATGGCTGACTGTATAGTAAGCACATGTTTAACTTCTTGTGAAACAGACAAACCATTTTCCAAAGTGGCCAGACCACTTTATGCTTAACATTACCAGTGTACAAGGTGGTACCATGTCTTTTATTTACCCAAATGTTTTCAAGACTTAGGTTGAATAATTAAGAAATTTTTGGCAGACTCTACAACCCGTTAAAATATATCAATGCAAGCCAGGCTCGGTGGCTCAGCCTGTAATCCCGCGCCTTTGGGAGACTGAGGAGAGTGGATTGCCTGAGTCGGAAGGATCGCCAGAGCCCAGCAGGTGGAGGATGCAGTGGCCGGGAGCGGCCACTGCACTCCAGTCTGGGCGACAGAGTGAGACTCCAACTCAAAATATATATATATATATCAATGCAAGCCAGGCTCAGTGGCTCAGCCTGTAATCCCGCACCTTGGGAGGCTGAGGTGAGTGGATTGCCTGAGCCCGCGGGTTTGAGACCTGCCTGGGCAGCGAGACCTCATCTCTACAATAAATCAAAAAATCAGCCGGGCGTGGTAGCACATGCCTGTAATTCCGGCTACTCGGAAGGTTGAGAAGGAAGGATCGCCAGAGCCCAGCAGGTCGAGGCTGCAGTGGCTGGGAGCGGCCACTGCACTCCAGTCTGGGTGACAGAGTGAGACTCCAACTCAAAAAAATATATATATATATATATCGATGCAGGCCGGGCTCGGTGGCTCAGCCTATAATCCCAGCGTTTTGGGAGGCCGAGGTGAGTGGATTGCCTGAGACCGCGGGTTCGAGACCCGCCTGGGCAACTTGGTGAGACCTCATCTCTACAATAAACCAAAAAATTAGCCGGGCGTGGTAGTGCGTGCCTGTAGTTCCAGCTACTTGGAAGGCTGAGGCGGATGGATCACCAGAGCCCAGCAAGTCGAGGCTGCAGTGGCTGTGAGCACCCACTGCACCCCAGTCTGTGTGACAGAGTGAGACCCCAAAACAAAAAAAAAAAATTAAAAAAAAAAAAAAAAAATATATATATATATATATCGATGCAATATTTATTTATTCATTTTTGGAGTCAGAGTCTCACTCTGTCACCCAGGCTGGAGTGTAGTGGCACACTCACGGCCACCCCAGCGTTGACCTGATGGACTCAGGAGATCCTTCCATCTCAGCCTTCCAAGTAGCCGGAACTACAGGTGCGTGCTATCACACCTGGCTAATTTTTTGATATAATCTCCAGTGCCTGAATGAGAATGATAAACTCCAAATTCCTGAGAGCTCAACTTTGGGGAGGGAAACAGTGGAGTGATTGCAAAGGGGGAACTGGGGGCTCCAACCATGTCTGATGGTTTTTTATTTTTAAAAAAAGAGCTGAGGCAAACATGCTAAAAATGTGAAGAATTGTTAAAACTTGGTTATTTTAATGTAGATTATAGTCTATATTTTTATTTTCTTACAATACTTCCTTTGAGAAACAGAATTCATTGCATTCTGTAAATTTTTTTTTTTTTTTTTTGAGTTGGAATCTCACTCTGTTGCCCAGGCTGGTCTCAGGCCATCCTTCTGCCCCAGCCTTCTAAGTAGCTGAAACTACAGGTGCCACCCACCACCCCCCGACTAATTTTTTAATTTATTGTAGAGATGAGGTCTTACCATCTTGCCCAGGCTAGTCTCAAACCCCTGGGCTCAGGCAGTCCTCTCACCTCCGCCTCCCAAAGTGCTGGGAGTATAGGCATGAGCCACCGCATCCGGCTTACATTGTGTAAATTTAAGTGTACACATGAAAAACCTGTAACTGAAAGAGTAGTAGCAAATAATCAGTTACTTATGATTATTTCTGTATGATGAAATCACCAATTATTTTTGGTTTTCTATATTTGCATGTCTGTATTTCCTGATCTTCCTAGACCGAATGTGTATTACCTCTGCAATGTTTTAAATCCTTAAAAAAAGAAAAGCACCTAAAAAAACAGAAGGGAGGTCGTTCCGGGAAGAGACACACATGGCAGAGGCCTGACTGTGCAGAGGCTGCCAGCACATTGGGTACCAGACAGGGAGGATGGGAAGAGAAACCTCTGGAAGCGGGAGCTACTGCCAGGGCTTGATCACCAGGCCAAGGAGCTGCAACTTGACCTTGAAGGCCATGGAGCCTCCATCTGGGGTCCCTGGTCTCTGGGAACCTCAGGCATGTTCCCAGGAATCTGGCTCCACCAGGACTGTCACAATTTGGCTTATTTTAGCAGTAGTCTAAAAACAATGACTCTAAACTCACTGTGACTTCCCTGAATGACCCAACTCACAACCCAGAGCTGCCAGCCCTGTTGCTGTGCCCAGGTTGGTTTGTGCCTGAGGTCAGACTGGTGCCAGCTGCCCCACTTTCATTGTCTCAGGCTGATGAGGAAAGAAAGGAGCAGGTCCCGGCTAAGCCGGTTTATTCCCCAGCCCCATGAGCTCAGCTCTCTGGCCTGGGAGAATTCTAACAGCCTGCAAGATGGTTCAGTCCTGAAAAAGAATTCTAATGGCTCTAACATAACAACCACCACCACCAAAATAACACATGCACACTGCTAATTGAAATCATTTCAATTGCAAAGTTATAAAAATAAATTCCTTTTTATAGCAAACATCTACATTTGATGTGGGGCGTGGGTACATCTTAACATGTTGGATGTAGGGAGCAGAGTCTCCGGAGACAGACTTGCTAGAGACCACGAAGGTCCTTAAACACAGGGGAAAAGGTATACCACAACAAAGAAGGCCAATGACAAGTCAGTGCACTCACCCTCTGAGGGGGTCCCTTCACCTGATGAGAAAAGAAACAGCAAATGGATCAGCACACCCAGCAACACAACTTGTTCACAAATGTTCATAGC